>OY856410.1:1244267303-1245637303 GCA_963693085.1 Alisma plantago-aquatica | reverse complement strand
CAATATGAAATTCATAGATCATCCAACAAAAGAAAATTTGTATTTTCTAATCAACGATAAGTTGCAGAAATTGTATAAACCATTGAATGATATATTGTTATATCTCATGATCTATATGAGATATGGTTATGATTTTTTAAATACATTTAATCTATACGATGTTGAATCAATCCATATGGATGGATTTTATCAACATACTCTAAGTGTGCTTTTTTAATGACTGGTACCCATAAGTTACATGTACCGACCGGTACACACTTCCTAACCTCTATATTGGCTAAAAGAATTGTGTACCCCAGTACATGTAGCTTACATGTACCCACCTTCATTTATGGGGATTGTAAAATTGTATCGAGTAATCCAACCTTATGAATGTATAGTATACCCCTTAGATAAGATGTGTACCAAAACTCATCACAATATATGATATTCATAGAGCATACAATAAAAGAAAATGTCTATTTTCTAATCCATGGTAACTCACAGAAATTGCATAAACCATTGAATGATGTATGGCTATATCTCATGATCTACATAAGATATGGTTATGATTTTTTAAAGACATCTAATCTATACAGAGTTGAATAAATCTATATGGTTGGATTTTATCAACATACTCCACATATGCTACTTTAATGGATGGTACACGTACACACTTCCTAACCTCTCTCTCTCTCTATATATACATATATATATAAAGTCAGGCTAGAATACACTCGAGTGTATTCGGAGTAGAATACACTCAAGTAGTTTTTCATGATGCAATATTTTTTTCAAAAATTTATTGATCTTCTTAAACATCTTGTGAATAGCTCATATACAAAATTTTAGCACATTTGGACATTTATAGGTCATGTTATAAAGACCGCAAAAATTATGCATTTCAAATTAGTTTCACGCGTCGATTTTGTTAACCTTAGATGAGTGACTTACCCTCATCCAAATTGACTCAAAATTCGTATGTAGCCTAGTTATAGTATGACAGTGAAGATCAATGGTTTACATTTTGTAAAAAAATAGTATTGATATGCAAACACACTTGAGTGTATTCATGCAATATATACACTCGAGTTTATTCAAAGCCTGACTCTCTCTCTCTCTCTCTCTCTCTCTCTCTCTATATATATATATATATATATATATATATATATATATATATATATATATATATATATATATATATAGGCCACATATAAAATTTGAGCTCATTTGGATGAGTGGAAGTCACTCATCCAAGGGAAACAAAATCGACGCACAAAACTAATTTGAAATACATGATTTTTAACTCCATCAGATGCACGACCTATAAGTGTCCAAATGAACTAAAATTTATTATATAATATGTTCTTATGATATTTTTTCAAATATTTATTGCATCTTAAAAAATGACTGAGGCGTACGGTGCCTCCGGTACACTCGATTGTACACTAGCCTAACTATATATATATATATATATATATATATATATATATATATATATATATATATATATATATATATATATATATATATATATATATATATATATATATATATATATATATATATATATATATATATATATATAGACACACACACACACACACACACACACACTAGAAAACACACACATGCCATGCACGTGAAAAATGAAGACTTCTCGATTTTTATTAGACATATTTTGTGAGATCGATTTCAGTTATAACAGATTTAATTACATTTACACAAGATATATTGAAAGTGAAACTTGTAAAATATTGAATAATCTAAAAAAATAAAATTCATGAAAAAGAAAAGAAGAGGAGTTAACATTACATTATTTTGAAATACAATCATATAATTAGTTAAATTATTTTCCAAAAAAATATAATAGTGTGATGGGAATTAGTGGAACAAACCCCCTCCCATCTATAGGCCATGTTTGTTACATTTCTTTGAAGGTTGGATTGAAAATTTATCTACTTGAATCGTGACATCTAGTGTCTAGATTGTAATGTGGGGCAAGAGAAATGTTGATGGGTCAACATTATTAGAAAGTGAATACTTAAAAGTTTGGCAACAAATGAAATTTGTTCATCCCAACAAGCCCAAACTGCTTTCCCAATAAAACGAATTAATGATCCTAGAACCCCTTATTTTTGGTAGATATTAAATCATAAACATGTATAATTGTGTGTAATTTATCACATGCACCAATAGGTGTGAGTATCACATATATACTAAAAGAAAATCATACTACATCTAAGATTCTAAGTATTGTCTATTAAATAATATTGAGCATATCGTTTGGGTCAAATAAAATATTTGGTGATCACCCAGAAATGCATAATAAATATTATATAATTCATCAAATATAATAAGAATATTTAGTTGAGTTTTAACTTTGGGTTAGTCAAGATAGAATTTAATTAGATACATATCAAATAAGCTTTGTTACAAATTTGACTTTTTGATGTACATCATCAAAAAAATATATTTTTTTAGTTTACAGCTAAAGTTGTGGCACCCAGTTGGTAAAAGTACTGATGTATGACCAGAGGTCACCGATTCAAAATCCCCCGGCCACGGGTTGAATGAATGACCATTTTTTTAATTTTTTTTGTAGTTTACGCATATTCAATGTATTTGACAAGCTAAAGTAATGAAGTAAAAGATTTGAAGTGGGTCATTTAATATGATAACCAATGAGCAAAAATAATTCATACACTGAACAACGATATTGTATGAAGATGAAATAGGCAATTACGTGAGGGTGTCTCAAAAATTTTACATGTAGAATGACCTTGAACGTAATACAAGCACAAACACAAATATCAAATCCATTAATTCATGTGCATGAAAAAATGTGCCATGCATGTGAAAATGATATTGTTCCATTTTTATTTTGGATTATTTTGTATAATATGTGTAGTATTACTGAAGTAATATGAATTATAAGAGAATGACCTGTATTTTTTTGTTCAAAAATAGACAAAAAACTGAAAAAAAAATCCATCAAAATTCAAAGAAAAGTCATCGTATAGTATAATAGTATTTTAAAAAATGAAAGGCATGTTAACTTCTTTCATTATTTGAACTAAGAATATTGAATTTAGAAATAGAACTATCATCATCCTCTAAGCTTTAATGTCAACTAAATATAACATGTAGAACGACATTGAGAGTAATACAATCACAAATAGAAATCTCAAATCCATTCATTCAGGTGCATGAAAAAATATGCCATGCGGGTGAAAATGATTTTGTTCCATTTTTATTTGGGATTTTTTCTTCTATAAGATGTGCAATATTATTAAAATAATATGAATTATAAGAGAATGACTTGCAGTTTTCTATTCAAATACAAACACACAAAACTGAAAATAAAAAAATATCCATCACAGTTTGAAGAAAAGTCAACATATAGTATAATAGTATTTTACAAAAATAAAAGGCATGTTAACTTTTTTCATTATTTGAACTAAGAATATTGAATTTAGATATATATGTGTCGTCATCCTATAAGACTCAATGTCAACCATATTTAGTAAAATCCATAGTAATTGAACACTTATTGGAATACAATGTAATTCTTTATTTTTGTAAACCCAAATGTATGTGCCCTTGAGTACTTATGGAAAATTATCAGTGACTTGTTATGGCGTAGATGGGATAATGTGCAATATTTTGTTTCAAAAAGGCTAAAAGGAAAAGAGAGAAACGATTGACAAAAGAGAGAAGAAAAGCTAAGGAATAAGAAACTATTTTGAAAAATATTTTGTCATAATTGAATTCAAATTCTCTTCTATAAAAATAATAGTTGTGAGTTGAAGATAATTATTATAGTTGAATAATGAAAGATGATTTAAGAACTTGAATAATTTTTGTAATAAAAATGAATATTTATAATACAAAAATATTATTCGACTGAGTTAAACCATCTCAAAGGTGGTAAAAAAGATGTAGAATCTACCTCTTTATGTATTCTCTGAAACTCTATAATATTTATCCTAAAAATACTTGTGTAACATTTACGTTATCATTAATAGTATACATGGAATGACCCACAATATGCAAACGTTATCATTAATAGTATACAAGGAATGGCCCACAATATGCAACCATTCCTAATAATTGGTAGATATTAAATCATAAATATATATTTTTGTGTGTAATTAAACACTGATAAAATAAAATCATACTTATTGTGAACTCTACATTATGAAGGCATGTTTTACTTATCAAGCCATTAAAATCATTCATCCAAGTCACTAATTGTGAACTCTACATTATGAAGGCATGTTTTACTTATCAATCATAAAACTACAACCGTAACATAAGCAAGCAATTGGGAAACCATGAAAAAATATTAAAACCAATGAAAAGTTAAATTGCCAACCAATTATAACATATACAAGATGTTTGAGTACACCGAGTTTGCTACAGAACCATGGAATTTGTAGCCGTAACATTATACAATCAATATGTGATTAAATGTACGGAAGTAAGACAACTGATCTTGATTGGTTGCGGTGGCTAGTCTCCAATCCCTTTCTTTACTGTCAACACAGCGTTGTTCATAGAGTTGGTTGAACTAATGACGGGAGATGACAACTTTAGTAATGGTGGACCGAAAAGACTCCACCGCGTGGTTTTATAATAACGGAGTAGCAGTTAACCAATAGGAATTTTCTAATGATTCTTTGGAGCCGTAGAAGATTATGATATTGGTGTATGTTACTTGGAAATATTTGGATACATGTAGGGCTGTAAATGGACATGAGTATACCCGTATACCCTTAAACCAATACCCTCTAAATCCATCATGGGTATAAATTTTTATAACCATGTAACCACTTACCCTTATACCCATGTAACTACATTTCACTGGATAAGGTTATGGTTATATATGTACCCATACCCTGTATACCCATTTACCCATTTATTTATATTTTTATATACATAATTTATAGTACTATGTAATGTTTCATATTGTAGCACTCACCTTTAGTAAGTATAGGTACCTTACAATAGTTTAAATTTCAGATTTTTTCATATTGTAGCACTGACATATAGTATATATAAGTACTTTGTAATAGTAAAATAAACAAACACATTGAACCTCACACTGTCACACACCCTCATAGCCAAACATGAACATTTCACCAAATTGATAAGGCCATAAATTCATTCTCTCATTCCTCTCCTCTTTCCTCACCGCCTTGAATGATATTTCTCCATTGAAAACTCCTCTTTCCTCACTGCCTTGAATGATTATTCTCCATTGAAGATTTACATATTGTTGACTGCATGTTCCCTTCAAATGTGAAGGCAAGACAATATAATTTATTAGGTCAACAACTGAGTGTCCTAATAGTATAGTCAAACTCTATAATATTGTTCACCAACAAAGCAAGCAACTATCGTTCCTTTTTTGCGCTTTTGGTTGTCCTTTTAAGGTGACATTATTTATTTAGTTAACTACAATATTCACACAAAATGAAATATATTTGACGGCATACTAGTATCAATACCACACTGGTAGTTTGTTATATCTTGAAGTTTGTGGTGTGTTATTGTAGCAAGTCTATACTTAACCGTATACCCAATTATCCTTTCATAACCTGATAGTTATGCGGATATGGTTATGGTGCGGGTATAGATTTTAAATAAGTGGGTATATACCCATACCCATACCCATACCCATACCCTTTTAACTAAACGGTTATGGTTATAGATATGACCATAACCGCACCATACCCTACCCATTTACAACCCTAGATACACGTCCCAGAAGATATGAATGCGGATGGTGGAGGCGAGGAGTCACTTCTCATATTTCAAAACTGAGTCATTTGATACAGAAAAAATTTATTATTGCTCGAATGATGGGAATGAAAGTTGATATTGTAAGATATTCACATGCTTCCAGCCAAAGCAATATTTGCTATGTGAACTGTAAAGAGGAAAAGTGAGCAGTCCCTTAAAAAATGTAAAACACTAACCAACCAGATAAAACAGTTGAAGGCATACCTTGCTACTGCACTCAAATAAATAAATAAATAGAGATGTACAGTAATAGAAAATAAGAATTTAGTACGGAATTTAGCTGACCGAGCATTTCTTTATGTATTGAAAGATTTCCACTGAGGCAAAGTCCTTGTGATAATATGATAGAATAATCCCAACTTGTCTGAGATCTAACATGACTGCGAACTAAACAATCTATAACTTGTAGATCTGTAGAGACCAAGAAAACATTAGAAATACATAAAGATCCGGAAACTAAAATATAAAATCCCACTGCTTTTGCTTGCTAATTAATCATTACACACGGATCATGACAACAAGAGAAAGAAGAGGTTAATTTATTCTACGTTTGTAGGAGAAATCGGCAATATTGACGGCGGCAAGGATAATGGGGATGTTGGCAAGATAGCGGTTGTGATTGTAAGATATTCACATGCTTCCAGCTGAAGAAATATTTACTATATGAACTGTAAAGAGGAAGTTGAAGAGTGAGCAGTCCCTTAAAAAATGTAAAACACTAACCAACTAGATAAAACAGTTGAAGGCATACCTTGCTACTGCACTCAAGGAAATAAATAAATAGAGACGTACAGTAATAGAAAATAAGAATCTAGTACGAAATTTAGCCGACCGAACATTTTCCAGTGAGGCAAAGTCGTCGTCATAATATGATAGAATAATCCCAACTTGTCTAAGATCTAATATGACTATGAACTACACAATCTATAACTTGTAGACCTGTAGAGACTAAGAAAAAATTAGAAATACATGAAGATCCGGAAACTAAAATATAAAATCCCACCGCATTTGCTTGCTAGATCATGACAACAAGAGAAACATGAGGTTAAATTCAGTCTACGTTTGCAGGAGAAACCACCAATGTTGACGGCGGCAAGGATCATGGGGATGCTGGCAAGATAGCGGTTGTAATTCTCCGCTCTCTCGATGGGATAGTAGAATATAGAGGGAGCAATAGTGGGGACACCGGTACTATAGGAGGCCTCCTATAGAAAAATTATAGGACACCAATTATAATTTGACACCTACCAATTCTTTCCCCACCATTATAAAGAGAGAAGGTACAAAAAAGCTCATTGTTGAAATATGTCATACGTAGTTATGCGGGTAAAGAATTTGTGTGGAACATCAATACCTACCACCAATTTACACTACAATTTAATCGACTTCTTGTATCAATATATTCTTTTCTTATTCTTTACCACAATGAATTATGTTCATTGCTATGTATTTTGTAGTAAGATAAAGTACAATGTCTGTATAAAAATATGTGCACAAATATTTTTTTATGTAAATGAGTAAAATATGATATTATTAAATGAATATAAGTATATCTGAGTATTTGCTTATGCATAATCATGTTGCTTTCTTATAGATATCTAATTACTTGTTGGGTTTTCATTCCATATTGTATATGGCTATGTATAAATTTTTTATTTACTATATCTAGTTGAATTTTTTTCTTATACTTATGTACAAGTGAGGTACCATATATTAGAACTACATACCAATGTACAGAAACTTTTTATGATAGGACGTGGAAAAATTTATATGGGCATTGTTATTACAGTTTGACACAATTGTATATTGTTATTTTGTTCGATTTTTTATAACTCACATGTACGCATGTATAGAGGGAAAAAATAAATATTACTTACCATGTAAATGAAAATGTTACATAAAAATATTATATTAGATATGTAAATAAATTCTTTTTATGTCCATTGATATACAGTTCGATTATGATACCTTACATGTACTATCTATAGAAAAAATATTACAATTAGATAAGATAAATGAAAATGTTACATAAAAATATTACAATCAGATACGATAAATAGAAAATGATGTTTACAGTATTATATAGTTCGACTATGATACCTCACATGTTCATATGAATATATATTTTTTATAATAAATACGCTAAATAAAAATGTTATATAAAAATATTACAACAGTTAGATGCGTCAAATAACAAGTTTATTTGTACATTGTTATGTAGTTCAACTAGAATACCTCACATGCACATGTGTATAGAAAAATGTTACAGTTAGATAAGGTAAATAAAATTATTACATAAAATAATAATGTTAAATATTGTATCCAAATAATTATTTATACATTGACATGTCGTTCGATTATGATATCTCACATGTATGTCTATATAGAAAAAAGTTGCAATTAGATATAGAAAACGAAATTTTCGGTTACATATATTATTATGTATTTTTATTTTGATACCTCACATGTAGGTATGCGTAGATAAAAATGTACACTTGGATGATTCCTCACATGTACGTACATGTAGAAAAAAATATTATATTTGGATATTATAATAAAAATATTACATAAAATATTACAGTTAGATATGATAATTAAATTTTCTCTCTCTATATTGGTGTGTTGTCCGATTATAATACCTCACATGTACATAAGTATAAGAAAAAAATTTATAATTAGATATGATAAATATAAATTATATATATATATCGAGATTCTTTGTGGTATGGTAACCTAACAAGTATTTAGATATATCTAAGGACATGGTATGATTCTATATGAAAAAAATGTACACATACTCATATACATTTAATTATATCATACTATGTGTACTCTTTTACATAAAAAAATGTACCCGTACTTCTTGAATTATTTCAACATTGTTCTTTTCCAACTACAAAAATACATAATGCAATACATAATTAGTTGTTGTAATGAATAAGAAAAAATGTTTCTGATATATATCCATTTGGAAAAGTGTGCAATTGCCCGAGAAGTGATGGGACAAGGTCGGACAGGTTGAAATCGCTCGTAATCGTTGTTACTAAACACAAGATCATTCACCGCTTTGATTTTGTATTATTTTTTGGAGTTGAGTAGTGTCAACGATAATTTTTTCTCACCGAACAAAAAGCTTACGGTAATCCATCTTACCGCAGCAGAGTATTGGCTCACCGATAAGCATTGCAAAGTAAATTAAGAGATAACAATTTGTTTTACGGTTGATATTGCGTTGCTAATTAGGTAAAATATTCATGCCCCACAAAATTACTTATTTGCTGGTGTGTGGCATATCTATGTAGGAAGTCTCACGTAGGTGACTCTTCAGTTTTGTATGGTGAGAGAGAGACTGGTCGAGTGTCAAATACTAATTGGTGTCCTATAATTTTCTATAGGAGGCCTCCTATAATACCGACGTCCGCAATAGTAGAGTGTGGGAAGGGTTGTTAAACATGAAGAGAATGTCAAAGAAGCAGGAGAGAGTGATATTTGCGAGCAGTGGACGTGGGATTGGAAAGTGCAGATGGAAAACCATCCTTCCACATAATGGGAGCAGTGGATTATGACGAAAAACAATGGTTAGAAGAAAAATATGAGAGTTTATCTATACTACTATAAAAAGAGCGAGTTTTGCAGGCAGTTCAAATACATCTGCCCAAAGTCATATTGACAAATCCCACACCACGATTTTGCCAACATGGCAAAAACTTGCACTCTCCTTCACTCAAACTACTCTCACGTTTTTTCAGTTTTTTTTTCTTTTTTTTATCCTAATTTATCTCTCCTGTCAAAACCATCTTCGAGTCAATCCACGCCCTCCAAACCCTCCACCCAACAACTTCACGTTCTCCAATCCCATCCGTCTTCCTTCCTCAAAGACCCCTCTCTCCCTCCCCACTAAACTCATAGTCTCTCCACCTCTCTCCACACCACAATTTACTCCATTCTTAACTAACTGTCTTTGCTATCCGAGTCCGAGTTAATAAAATTATCGCGTCCCTCCCCTCTCTCACCACGTGTGTGTTAGAATGAGAAACAAATTCCCTCGCTTTGCTCCAAAAAGAAACTAACACCACGCTAAAAATGGCAGGAGAAACACATTGATTTAAATAATAAAAAGAGAGCAATGAAATATAATTGCATACCAAATTTTATTATTATTTTAACTTGATGTCAAGCAACTTGCCTCCGTTATCAGAGAGGATAAGAAAACCTCAACAATAAAAGATAATACATGGACTTATTAGTTCGAAACAGAAGCCACGTCTTCAATAGTTCAAAACAAAAACCACGTTTTCAGGGAACCATCAACATCCAACAACTCCCACGCTCCAACACACATACATCCACTACTCGATCCACATTGCCTATCACAATGAGCACATGTTAGATTGATTCATAACTTCCGAATGACCACTGGAGGGCTTCAACACTGAATATGTCCTTTACATGCCCATTCAGTCAGTTCATAAACCAACTGGAGGCAAAGCTCCTCTGATCCGTCATATGGTGGCCTCCATTTGTCCTGCAAAGAGTATCGGGTTCTCCTGAGCCATCGTTTTAGGCAGCAAATCCTTGCATCGTCCAACATTGTTGTTGAAGAGGTATGTACATCTAGCTATTCCCATACTAACTTATATTCTGTAAGAGACAGGAAAGAGATTTTACATGATGTGTATAAATATATACCTCCGATGCAGTTTGAAAACTAAATCATCTTCCTTTCATTCAGTCAGTTCATAAACCAACTGGAGGCAAATCTCCTCTGATCTGTCATATGGTGGCCTCCATTTGTCCTGCAAAGCGTATCGGGTTCTCCTGAGTCATCGTTTTACGCAACAAATCCTTACATCGTCCAACATTGTTGTTGAAGAGGTATGTACATCTAGCTATTCCCATACTAACTTATATTTTGTAAGAGACAGAAAAGAGATTTTGCATGATGTGTATGAATATATACCTTCGATGCAGTTTGAAAACTAAATCATATTCCTTTCATTTCCAACTTTTTGCTCTAACTGTGGTCATCTTGTGTCCTACAAAAGAATATGGTTGTATTCTCTTCAAATCATCACTCAAAACCACCATGCAACAACTCCTTGGATCATTCATGAGTTACTATTTGTGAGGTATGTACATGTAACCATGCACCAATATGTTCTATTTTGCAAGAGATAATAAGAATTTATTATAAAATGCAAACAACAAAGATAATTAAGATACCTCCAGTGCAGAGATTTTGTGGAGCACATGGTAGTGAAATTTCATGGTGACAACTCCTTTCATCATCCATGATTGCAATTCATGAGGTATGTACATGTTGTCATTCCCCAACAAGTAAAATTATGTAGGATACATCATGATTTTTTTTATAAATGTGTAGATCAAGATAATCAACATACCTCTATTGTAGCTCCAAAACTAATTATCATCCTACTTCCTTCAAGTCTTACAAAAGCAACAAACACATTATTATCTTTCTTCATCTTTCAATCATCCTTCAATAACAATCAAGGAGAGGCTTCGGTTTATTATCCTCTGTGTCTTCTAAGAAGGTATGTACCTCTACCTATATTATGTCAAAAAATGTGTTATAAATTTTGTATAGCAACAAATATTTTAGAACTTATTTGAGATAATTATTCAAGATCATAATCTATTCAAAAATTTCACATTGGTTAGCATATTGAATATAGAAATTTCAGCAATAGGTAGACAATAATTTTACTGAAATAAACAACCACAGACTATTATTATTATTAGAATGCATAGGATCTATATTATGTGGGAAAGAATACAATAGGAAATGTACACATTAAGTCCAACACAATTCTAAATAGGAAAATAATAGAAGACCTTTGTGACTAGCTTTGGGAAAAAAATCAGTAGCAATTATACCAATGAACCAAATTAGTCAGACGAGTTGGTTGAAATAAACAACAATTTTTACAAAAATAAACAACCACAGACTATTATTATTATTAGAATGCATAGGACCTATATTATATGGGAAAGAATACAATAGGAAAGGTATACATTAAGTCCTACACAATTCTAAATAGGAAAATAATAGAAGACCTTTGTGACTATCTTTGGAAAGAAAATCAGTAGCAATTATACCAATGAACCAAATTAGTCAGACGAGTTGGTTGAAATAGGACTTATCTTTTTCTAAAAATTGGAGAGTTGACCATTCTTGCATGTAGTAGATTAGACCTATGAAGAAACAACTAAGTTCCTTGCATGACAGGACCTCTACCTGCAACAATATATAGGCCACAGTTAACAAATGCAATAAGTACCACCGATAACAAATGCAATCATTAACCAAGTAAAAATTAAAACCTTAAAAAGTAAGTACTCCATATATACCTCAGTAAAACAGAAACAAATCATATGAGTCATATATTCAAGGACCTGCAACAATAGGGAGTCCACACTAAGGATTCCCTGTGTCTATATAAATACTAAGAAGAACATGGCATAGAAGCATAATCTAAATACACATGTTCATAGGGATTTTAGATGAAGATAGAATGAATTAGAACCATGGCTTTAGCATTTGAATAAATTGGCCTAATCTAATGAACCTAAGTTGACCTAGACTAAACATGCTAAGAAGAACATGGAATAGAAGCATAATGTATATACACATGTTCATAGGGACTTTAGACATGAATTAATGCCTTGAAATCACAAATTTGTTATAAATTTTTGTATAACAACAAATATTTTAAAACTTATTTGATATAATTATTCAAGATCATAATATGTTCAAACATTACACATTGGTTAGCATATTGAATATAGAAATTTCAGCAATAGGTAGACAACAATTTTACTGAAATAAACAACCACAGACTATTATTATTATTAGAATGCATAGGACCTATATTATATGGAAAAGAATACAATAGGAAAGGTATAGTGAACATGTATGATCAATGAGCCTGTATTCAGTCAATGAAAAATACACTCATCATTAAGTAACTACTATAGATCCTTTAAGATAGTAGTTCACACTGGACATATGTGACAAAAGATATGCGATCAACCATACACGGAAAACATATGGATCCTACCTGCCTTAATCTCTCGACTTGCATACACAATAATCCACAAGTAGCAACTGTGATTAGTATCCCTGTAGTAAGTTAAAAAAATCCATAGTAGATAAGGTTGGGGGAGCAATAACTTGATTGATCTCACGGTAGGTATCTTAGATGAAGTCATAAAAATATACTGAGAGGGTGTGGTGAAGTGGGTCACATGGTCGGTATCTTAGATGAAGGAAGAAATACCTGCTTCAATCAATCAAAGTGTCATACATTGAATGTTGTATAGGAGTTGTCTTAGATGCATGTGGTAATAGATGAAGGGACCCATACCCACCTCAGTATCTCAAGAGTGTTATAAACTACAACAACAAGTATCAAATGTAATCAACGCCACTGTTTCTAGAAAACATTACAAGTAACATAAAATTCCTATTGTTAAATGAACATAAAAGTGAATAATAGCAACAAAACCTCAATGAAGCTACCACATTAGGACCCTTACCTTCATTAATATTTGGACTTCCATACACAGTATCCACAAGTAGAAAATGTGATTAGTACTACTTCTTGACAAAATAGTGAACGTGTCTGATCAATAAGCATGTATTTAGTCAATGAAAAATACACTCATCATTAAGTAACTACTATAGATCTTTTAAGATAGTAGTTCACACTAGACATATGTGACAAAAGATATGCGATCAACTATACACAGATAACATATGGATCCTACCTGCCTTAAATCTCTCGACTTGCATACATAGTAATCCACAAGTAGCAACTGTGATTAGTATCCTTGTAGTAAGTTAAAAAAATCCACAGTAGATCAGGTTGGGGGAGAAATAACTTGATTGATCACACGGTAGGTATCTTAGATGAAGTCATAAAAATATACTGAGAGGGTGTGGTGAAGTGGGTCACATGGTAGGTATCTTAGATGAAGGAAGAAATACCTCATTCAGTCAATCAAAGTGTCATACACTGAATGTTGTACATGAGTTGTCTTAGATGCATGTGGTAATAGATGAAGGGACTCATACCCACCTCAGTATCTTAAGAGTGTTATAAACTGCAACAACAAGTATCACATGTAATCAACACCACAGTTTCTAGAAAACATTACAAGTAACATAAAATTCCTATTGTTAAATGAACACAAAAGTGAAAAATAGCAACAGAACCTCAACGAAGCTACCACATTAGGACCCCTACCTTCTAGGGCTGTCAGTGGGGAGGGTATGGGGAGGGTAAGGTCTTACCCTTACCCTTACCCTCTTTGGGTAGCGGGTAAGGGTAAGGGTAATTATCCTTCTCAGCAATCTCCTTACCCTCCCCTTACCCTTACCCTCTTCTCCACAGGGTAAAAGGGGAGGGTAAAGGGTAAGCGGGTAATTTTCACAAAAAAGAGTTTTATACACATTGTGTGTTGATTTTTAATAATTTTATAACTAATTTACTGATAACAACATATAAAACATTATATCCAATTCAAAATCATATGTTTCTCTGTGCAAAGTTAATTTAATTCACATAATAAATATTTTTATACATAAATCATTTTTTTCCTTTGTATAAGTATGCATAACAAATAAGTGTTTCACCAACACCTCATTTTCCGCAAGATATATATGTTTTTCCCTCAATAAGAAAGTATTACAAGCACAACACCAAGTCATTTTTCAATGATAGAATAAAGTATTGGGGTTAAATATTTACATACAAACTCCTTTAGAATATATTTATGTGTAACCTTTATATCATGTGCGGGTAAAGGGTATGGATAATGTCTATACCTTACCCTCCCCTTATAGTATAGAGGGGAAACGGGGAACGGGTAAATGGGTAAAGGGTAATAAAAATCTCTACCCTTACCCTCCAGGGTATGGGTAAGGGTAAATAGATAATACCCTCCCCATTGACAACCCTACTACCTTCATTAATCTCTGGACTTGCATACACAGTAATCCACAAGTACAAAATGTGATTAGTACTACTGCTTGACAAAATAGTGAACGTGTGTGATCAATAAGCATGTATTCAGTCAATGAAAAATACACTCATCATTAAGTAACTACTATAGATCCTTTAATATAGTAGTTCACACTGGACATATGTGACAAAAAATATGTGATCAACCATACACAGACAACATATGGATCCTACCTGCCTTAATCTCTTGACTTGCATACACAGTAATCCACAAGTAGCAACTGTGATTAGTATCCCTGTAGTAAGTTAAAAAAACCCATAGTAGATCAGATTGGGGGAACAATAACTTGATTGATCACACGATAGGTATCTTAAAAGAAGGCATACAAATATATTGAGAGGGTGTGGTGAAGTGGGTCGCATGGTCGGTATCTTAGATGAAGGAAGAAATACCTGCTTCAGTCAACCAAAGTGTCATACACTGAATGTTGTACAGGAGTTGTCTTAGATGCATGTGGTAATAGATGGAGGGACCCATACCTGCCTCAATATCTCAAGAGTGTTATAAACTGCAACAACAAGTATCAAATGTAATCAGCACCACTATTTCTAGAAAACATTACAAGTAAAATAAAATTCCTATAGTTAAATGAACATAAAAGTGAATAATAGCAGTAGAACCTCAACGAAGCTACCACATTAGGACCCCTACCTTCATTAATATATGGACTTCCATACACAGTAATCCATAAGTAGAAAATGTGATTCGTACTACTGCTTGACAAAATAGTGAACATGTCTGATCAATAAGCCTATATTCAGCCAATGAAAAATACACTCATCATTAAGTAACTACTATAGATTCTTTAAGATAGTAGTTCACACTCGACATATGTGACAAAAGATATGCGATCAACCATACACGGACAAAATATGGATGAATATCACAAGAGTGTTATAAACTAAAATACTACACATAAGTTGTCTTAGATGCATGTGGTTATAGATGAAGGGACCCATACCCACCTCAGTGTCTCAAGAGTGTTATAAACTGAAACCACAAGTATCACATGTAATCAACACCACTGTTTCTAGAAAACATTACAAGTAACATGAAATTCCTATTGTTAAATGAACATACAAGTGAAAAGTAGCAACAAAACCTCAACGAAGCTACAACATTAGGACCCCTACCTTCATTAATCTCTGGACTTGCATACACAGTAATCCACAAGTAAAAAATGTGATTAGTACTACTACTTGACAAAATAGTGAACGTGTCTGATCAATAAGCATGTATTAAATCAATGAAAAATACACTCATCATTAAGTAACTACTATAGATCCTTTAAGATAGTAGTTCACACTGGACATATGTGACAAAAGATATGCGATCAACCATACACGGACAACATATGGATGTATATAACAAGAGTTTATAAACTAAAATACTGTACAAATGTTGTCTTAGATGCATGCAGTAGTAGATGAAGGGACCCATACCCACCTCAGTGTCTCAAGAGTGTTATAAACTAAAACCACAAGTATCACTTGTAATCAACACCACTGTTTCTAGAAAACATTACAAGTAACACAAAATTCCTATTGTTAAATGAACATAATAGTGAAAAATAGCAACAGAACCTCAACAAAGCTACCACATTAGAACCCCTACCTATCTTAATCTCTCCACTTGCATACACAGTAATCCACACGTAGAAAATGTGATTAGTACTACTACTTGACAAAATAGTGAAGGTATCAGATCAATAAACATGTATTCGGTCAATGAAAAATACACTCATCATTAAGTAGCTATAGATCCTTAAAGATAGTAGTTCACACTACACATATGTGACAAAAGATATGCGATCAACCATACACGGACAACATATGGATCCTACCTACCTTAATCTCTCGACTTGCATACACAGTAATCCACAAGTAGCAACTGTGATTAGTATCCCTATAGTAAGTTAAAAAAATCTACAGTAGATCAATAAGCATGTATTCAGTCAATGAAAAATACACTCATCATTAAGTAGATATAGATCCTTAAAGATTGTAGTTGACACTGGACATATACGACAAAAGCTATGCGATCAACCATACATGGACAACATATGGATGTTTAGAACAAGGGTATAAACAACTTCAAATAATTTGCACAAGGTTGTTATAACAAAACTTTAATTTGTCAAAATTAGACATGGTTATCCAAAATCAGACATGTTTTCCCCAACCAGAGATCACATGCCTTATTATATTAACTATGACGGTCAAGTGAATCACATCTTAAGTAGAAAGTTTTGGCATATAAATATACTGAGAGGGTGTGGTGAAGTGGGTCACATGGTAGGCGTCTTAAATGAAGGAAGAAATACCTTCTTCAGTCAATCAAAATGTCATACACTGAATGTTGTACATAAGTTGTCTGATGCATGTGGTAATAGATGAAGGGACCCATACTCGCATCAGTATCTCAAGAGTGCTATAAACTGCAACAACAAGCATATAGATGCATAGAACAAGAGTAAAAAGAATCCACAGTAGATCAGGTAGGGGAAGCAATAACTTGATTGATTTCACAATATAGTATTGCTGCTACTTGAAAAAATAGGCTACTACTGAGATTCATGTTATAGGATACTGCTGAGATTTAAAAAAATAATCATTACAAGACATAGTGATATACACCATATTAAGTATGGACTTGAATGAAAGTCTAGAAGATTATGACATTGATCACACACAACCAGATCCATACCATATTAAGGCATCCAACTTTAATTTAGATGGTGGTCTTGGATAGAAGTATTATGATGTCAATATAGGATTTCTCATTAAAAAAATATAGCTACCTGCTTCAGTAAATCAAAGTTTCATGCACTAAAAAACATATAGAAGTTGTCTTTGATGCATGTGGTTATAGATGAAATGTGTAAGATTTAGAATAACCAAACTCGACTTATATTCAAAGTACAAGGATATAAAATATGATCATAGTAACAGTTAGGAAAAATACAACTTTCTGTACTTCCTCTTGCTTCCTCTAGCTTTCACCTCCACCTACATGAGGATTAGCCATTTCTCATCAAAACCTTTGGGTGAGTTTTTGTAAGTGGTTTCTAGAGTACCAAATGTCAGGTAGCATGATGCCTCTGCATACAAATATATATAGGACCTATACATTAGCAAATCAAGCATCAAGTCAAAATATAACCAACTTCAGATCAAATTGCTTTCTTTGTCCATAAGCAACATCAACATGAGCCGTTCAAACAACTTAGTAAACATAAAAATCTTCAATTACGTCCAACATAAGCTACATTAGGGAAATCCAAGAAAAATTGTGTCCAAGTTAGACCAAGTTAGGCTAACATAGGGTTGATCAAGTGTAGTTCAAGTCAAGATAATTGTTATTAGCAAGTGTGACAATTACGTCCAACATAAGCTACAAGTGGGAAATCCAAGGAAAATTGTGACCAAGTTAGACCAAGTTAGGCTAACTTATGGTTGATCAGGTGTAGTTCAAGTTCGAATAATTGTTATATTTTGACAACATAAACAATTTGACTTTTGTTCTTTTCCAGAATTTTTTTTGAAATAATCTATACTTAAACTAATTGCGTTGATGTTGCAAACAATCTACACCATTAGGGTTAGCGATAAAACGTGAACAACAAATGTGATACATAGATCAGACTATGAAAGATAGATCCGTCACATGGAAAGTTTGAAGGGAGGGGACGATTGCATGAGGCAGAAGAAGAAAAAAATAAGTTTATAATGAATAAGCAATATGAGGTCCTACATGTAAACATGCATGGCTTACCTCCTACCTAAACATAGTAGATCTCCTTCAGCTGATGAAGGAGAAAACCCACCTGAGAGTGATGCCGATAAGTCCAAGCTCCTCCTTCTACAGTACCTGTGGTGTCGTCCTGAAGAAGATATTCAAGGAAGGAAGATGAGAAGATAACGAGGAAATCCGACCGGATGGATGAGTTCACATTGAAGAAATCTGACCAGATGGATGAGTTCACAGCGAGGAAAAAGAGAACGATAAAGTGAGAGAGAGATAAGTTCACATCGAGGAAATCTGAGGTCCTACCTGTAAACATGCATGGCTTACCTCCTACCTAAACATAGTAGATCTCCTTCATCTGATGAAGGAGAAAACCCACCTGAGAACTGAGATTTGTGAGAACCCTAAATCTGGTGGAGATCGGAGAGTGAGACGGGGACCATGGAAACCCTAGATCACCAGAGTGAGACCCTGGATTCCAGCCTTGCATCTACGCGAGAGTGATGCCGACAAGCCCGAGCTCCTCCTTCTCTAGTAGCTATGGTTTTGTCTTGAAGAAGATATTCAAGGAAGGAAGACGAGAACATAGTGAGGAAATCCGACCGGTTGGATGAGAACACAGTGAGGAGATCTGACCGGATGAATGAGTTCACAGCCATTAGGGCACAAAGAAGAGGAAGCAGAGAGGGGGTCGGGAGTGAGGGGTCTGGGCAGTGTGAGTGAGGAATGTAGGGGGGTGGTATGGGGTCTCAGGGTCAGTGGACGGATTAGCCGAGGATTTGTTGCACGGATCAATTGGACACATGTCAGGATCCCCGACACGTTGCCGGTGGAACTTGACAGATGTCCTTCCCTGATAGAGAGGGGGTCGGGGAGTGAGGGGACCAAATGAAATTTAGGGGTGCAACCCTGTTTTCAAACCCAAAACAAACATAGAGCAATCTCCACCACATATTACAGGACATATAACATATAAAATACATATTTTATTTGTTATATGCATTGTGGTGGAGAATGCTCTGTGTTTGTTTTGGGTTTGAAAATGGGTCTACCTAGCAGAATTCAAACGTTACTGTGTTTAGATGTACTTTTACCATAAGAAACGAATGGCATGCTCCCCAATCGATATTGGTATTGGGTAAAGGCTCAACCTGTGCTTCTCAACCAGCAGGCTTAACCAACTGAGCTAGCTCTAACAATAATGCATCAGTTTGATGAAAATAAACCCGCATAATATTCCAATATTCAAGGCATGTTTTGTATGCTATAATCAGATGACAAAGTGGGCGTTTGATTTATATTTTTACATTTCCAATTCAAAAATACACCCCATTAACCCAACCAAACTAGCCCTAAATCTAAGTGTATGCCTTGTGGTAATTTTAACTAGAGTTGTCAAAATTTTAGTTGATATGAATTCTTGGTCACCAAATATTGACAAAATTTGCAAACTGTCTGAATCAATCACATTTGGCTTTTTATTTTTTATTTGTCATATGATAATTTTAGCTAATAAATTAATGGGTCATATCACTACATATAGAATCCGTCTCATTGTTTGCACTTTTCAAAATGAAGGATTCGAGAAAATGCACAAACTGAAACTAAAGCAAAATATGAGAGCTTTGTCAGATTCCACCTTCTCAAACTTTCTACTACGTATGAGACAAGGAACAAAACCAGTATTCGATGAAGATTACATTTGCCTCCCACATGAAATGGTTCCTGAGTACATAGATGATGCGACCTCTAAGAAACGACTCATACAACATGTCTTTCCAGCTCTCAGTGATAATGCAACGTCGACTGACTACATGATGAATTGTGCAATATTATGCACGAAGAATGAGTATGTTGACGAAATGAATAATGATCTCATACAACAATTTCCTATGGAGGAGATCACATATTATGGTTTTGACAATGCTGTTGATGACGAAAATCATAACTACCCTGAAGAATTCCTCAATTCACTGGTTCCAAACGGTTTGCCCCCTCATGTATTGCGGCTAAAGAAAAATTGTCCTATAATGTTGTTGTGAAATATTGATCCGGCAAATGGGTTATGCAATGGTACACGACTGGTTTATAAAGGGTTTCAAAAAAATGTAATCGACGCATAGGTTATAGTTGATCAAGAACGTGGAAAAAGAGTTTTCATATATAGAATACCTCTTATAATGCCTGATAATGATGGTCTTCCATTTTCTTTTAAATGGAAACAATTTCCTGTGCGTTTGAATTTTGCAATGAAAATAAATAAGTCAAAGGGTCAAACTATCCCTAATGTCGGAATTTATTTTCCCAATTCTGTATTCTCTCATGGAAAGTTGTATGTAGCATAGTCAAGAGGGACATCCCAAAATACAATGAAGGTCTTGGTTAAACCAGGAGATAAGAATTTCAATGGTGGACCATTTACAAAAAATATAGTATACAAAGAAGTATTATCATTTATTTATGGTATGCTTTTATGTTAGTATTTCATGTTGATTATTTGTATTTACAACTTTTCTAAGCTAACATCTTTACATGTTATAAATAGGATAACGAAAGATAACTATACCCCCTTTCGACGTGTACATCAATACCTAAACTGGAATTTAAAGGTTCGTGTGGCCTTTAAATAGAAAGCACATGAAATATCAAGGGGAAGAATGAAGCAGAAATTGTTGTTTATCGATGAAGAGGTTTACTAGATTACAAAGTTCTGAATTTGTTCTTATTTAAAATACATTCATGTGTTTATGTAATGCCTCCATGTATCTTTTATTTCTTAGGGAGAGAGGATGGAAGCCAGTTTAATTGGTGATGCAGTTAACAAATTCAGTAATACTTTTAATGAAGGAAAGTGTTATGTATTGAATAATGTCTGTGTCGAAGACATTTGCAATGACTATAGAAATGCAAAGCGGAATGAAGAGTGCATAATTAGCAAAAATTGTGTGGTTGCTGAAGCATCTGAAGATTGTGAAAAATGCCTATTTACTCATTTCAATTTACTGAGTTTGATGACTTTCATGGTTTTCAAGATAAGAAGACATTTCTTATAGGTATTTTTACTTTAATTTCATTTATAATATCATTTTATAATATTCATAAAGTCTTCTATGTCAATTACAGATGTCATTGGAATGATTACCAATGTTGATGATATTCAAAGCATTACAAAGAGATCTGGCGAACAAGTTGCCAAGTGTGACATCATATTACAAACAATGTAATAAATATAAATTATTTAAATTACTCAATCACTAAAACAAAGTATTCATTTACTAACACTTATATTGTATATTTATGGTATTTAGGCACACTATGGCTAGGTGCTCATTGTGGGGTGAAATAGCTGTGATGTCACATGACAACTTGAAAGTACAATATGAAATGAGAAGTATAGTTGTTATGACTGGATTGCAAGTTTGATGCTTCCAAGGTAAGACACAATCAATAAATTTAATTCTATTTGTGAGACTTATTTTATATTAATTTAATAATAATTATAGGTTTATACCTGTCAAGTACTTACACAACAAGACTTCTCTTTAACCCCCCCATTGTCACGAGTTGATGAAATGAAGTCAAGGTAGTCATTTTCATATTACACATTCAAATGGTAGTTCATATATATTTCATTCTAAATTGAATTCTGTAAATTCAATAGGTTATCTGAAAGCGGTGTTGGTTCTTCATCACTTGTAAATGTGTCCATGCAAAAAGAGAATATAGAGGCAATAAGGATCAATCTTTCCATCTTGCATGAATCCCTACAGAGTGAGGCACTACACAAAGTAAGATACCTCAATGTTTGTAACTTATACACATACTTAAATGTATATAATATGAAAATAACATGTTGAATATTTTTAGGATCACATTTATGAAATTAAGGTTGCAGTTGTACATATTTACCGTGATCGAACCCTTTGGTACAATGCATGTGTGAGGTGTATCAAGAAATTACATGATGAAAATGGTCAAGGCAAGGTCTGCCCCAAATGTGGAGCAAAAGATAGTGTCCTCAGGCAATTGACCTTCTTTTATCATGTAATACATCTATATATTATAATTAGCTAGTAAATTAATATTTCGTTTTGTTGATTATAAGTACATTATGAAAGTTGAAGTCATGGACACTTTTGATTCTATTAAATTAACATTATTTGACACAACTGCACATCATCTCCTTGGTTATACGGTTGTAGAGCTAAACAATATCTACTCACATGAAATCCATATTTTTATACATATACATATAATATTGATGAACTTCAAATCTGTATTAATATTAAATTAGTCTAATAATATAGGAAAATGGTGAATATATGGTGGATATCATATTATCAAAGGTAAAATGGAATCAATTGCTTTTTCATATCAAAGCACAAGATGCCCAACCATTTTTCAAGAATCACAAGGGACACCAACAACAATGAAGCAAACGACTAAAGTCTTAGATGTAGTTCCCTTAGATATTAAGCAAGAATGTATGATTCTTTTATTTGACATCGAACACAACATTGCTTTTTAATTTTGTTTTGTATCTAACTTAAAATCTAGATTGGTACTTTTATTTTCCATATAATTTATATTCCCAGTTGTGTTTTACGATACAATCTTTTTATGATTGTTATTTGTATATACTTGCAGCAAAAGTTATTTCAAAGCTTCGTGTGACAATAAATACAAAATCATCAATAATTACAGTTGAAACACAATATTTTTCCAAAATAATCACTAGAACTGTAAGTATTTTGACTGCATATACGATTATATTATTAAATTGTATGAATATTTACACTAATCATTTTTTCATATGTGAAAGGTTCGAAATAAAATTATAAAATTTTTAGGATTAAATCACCAGAAAGTGATTACATGCATTGATAATAAGTGAGATATTATACTATAATATTTATTATTTATTTATTTCATGTTTACTATTAAATAATCAAACTCATATTTTCTTCTCCAATCAGATGTCCACCTCTTTTTGATTGTTCGTATGAGGATGAGCTCATTAAACTTCAATTTTGGATGGGAAAAGAGACGCGTCACATCACCTGCAGAATTTTGTCACATATAAACTTTCAGTTACAAAATAAATATGTATTTTTATTATTTATGAAAGCAATAGTTCAATTTTTCTTATTTAACAATATTAACATTATGGTATTTTTCTATTGCAATTCCAACAATTTTTAATGTCACGTGCATGTCCACATGTGCGTTCACTAGTTGATTATTAATGACAGAAGAGAGAAAGCGGGGGAAGTATTAAAAAGGGGTTAAGTTGGGATATTATTAGAGAGAGTTTGTTGAGAAAAACTGCTTTTAATGGGATTAGAAGGAAAGAGTGGGGTGGAGTGGTAAAGAGGGGTGGTGGGAGCGGGCGTTTCGTGAGGTGGGACAGTTGTTTTTCCAAACGAAGAAGTAATAGTATAACGTAAAAGTACTTGAAGAAAAGGAGAGAAGAGAATGGGTTAAGGAGAGTGTGGCATTTTAAAAATGCCGCATTCTAATTGATTAGTGGCACAATTGTAATTTAAGAAACTTATTATATATATATATATATATATATATATATATATATATATATATATATATATATATATATATATATATATATATATATAGTCAGGCTAGAATACACTCGAGTGTGCAGATCACACTAATACACTCAAGTGCGTTTTCATATCAAGACCATTTTTTGTAAAATGTAAACCATTAATCTTCACTGTCATACTATAACTAGTCTACATACAAATTTTCAGCCTATTTGGACGAGTTTAAGTCACTCATCAAAATCGACGAGCGGAACTAATTTGAAATGCATAATTTTTGCGGTCTTTATAACATGACCTATAAATGTCCAAATGTGCTCAAATTTTGTATATGAGCTATTTACAAGATGTTTAAGAAGATCAACAAATTAGATTTTTGAAAAAAATATTGCATCATGAAAAGTACTTGAGTGTATTCTGCTCTGAATACAGTCGAGTGTATTCTAGTTTCTCTCTCTCTCTCTCTCTCTCTCTCTCTCTATATATATATATATATATATATATATATATATATATATATATATATATATCACTACAGCAAAAATGGCCATCAATGGCCTTTTAGAAATGCCACTAAAAAAAATAAACGACACTAAACATGTTTAGTGGCATTTGTTGACACTTAAAAAAATGCCTCTAGTACCAATGCCACTAGAAAGATAGTGGCATAAGTTGTAAATACCACTAAACGTTTGGCTTTAGTAGCTTCCAAAAAATGCCAAATAAAGGCCACTAAAACATCATTTGGCATTTATAAAAAAGCCACTATCCATCAATTGGCTTTTATACAAATGCCACTAATTTGTATTATGTTGTTGTATGAAACGATTCTTTTTTAGTATAATGGCGTATAAAAAAGCCACTAATGACATACTAGTTCTGTATTACTACATTTTCATGGTTTTTAGTCATTAAATTTTTAGTCCATTGTCATGTTTTCTAATTGAATGCCATTACAGTCGAACTCAGTTATCTAAAAGTATGAATTCTTTATTTATAATCAAATGAAAATTACATGGGGAGGACATTTTACCTTGCCCCTTAGATGGAATACAACACCAATGATATACTTTCATACAATATTTTTCTATTCAATACAATAACTTCTACATCATTGGATCTGTCACTTCCCTTATATGACTATCTACTTTTCAGCATGCCGAAATTAGAGCTCCTTTAGGAAATAGATTTATGTGTAGGTAGAATCCCTGAACCACCTCCCAGAACCATTGGATAACATGTGATGCATTCTTGTAACTGGAGTATTCTATATTCCGAAGTAATCAGTAACCATGATAGAACTGAAACTGAAGTTTCTGGAAGATTATGTGTTGTTTCAGCTGTTAAAAACCTGCATCACTTGAAAATGATTCAAACTCATGTCAGGTGCACCTCAATTATAGCATGTATGCAATAAAATGAATAATAGGGAAAAGTTGGTGTTTGACAGAAATTCAAACAAAAGAAATGATATGATAAAAGGATAGAAAACTAGTATCAACAAACCTCAAACCTGAAGTGTATAAATCCCTGCTTCCAACTTGTGATTATAACTCTCATCATCATCCATCCTACTAATGGTGGCCGGGAAAGTATGGATAAGGAAAGACCTCAAGATCATCCGTATTAAGCCTATCAAGACGGTCTGCTTCTGCTGGTTCTGCTTTCACTCTGTTAGAATACCGAGAATAGAATACCAGCAAGAACTTACACAGTGCGTAAAAACCACATGTGAGATATATAAATCCTACTCTTACCTCATCACACCAAGAGCGGCTTCCTAAACTTAGGACAGTCTGCATCATCAAAATACAAGTCATAATGCAAAACAACTCTCCATTGGGATACAAGTAACAAAATGTTTATCCATGAATGCCTCAACCTAAGTCCAAAGCAAAAAGTTAAACAAAAAATACATGTATCCTTGTTCTAGATGGTTAATACAAAAACCATGCTGAAGGTGCTAGTTTAGTGTAAAGCAGTAAATAATAAGGGCTTGTTTAGTGTAAAGCAGCAAATAATAAGGGCAAATGATTTACTTGCTGACTCATCTCAACAATGCCACCTGCATTATCAACAATAGGTCCAAACATATCCATAGTCAATACATATACAGCAGTACTCAACATCCCTATGGTTGCAACAACAGTCCCAAAAAGACCACATGTGGGATTTCCAATTTCATCTACTAGGCCAGAAGTGTGCCCCAACCAAAAGGTAGAGATGATAGATACACTGATCTCTAGAACTGGAAGAACTATAAATTCTAAACCTCTGGTGCAACAAGTGGCCTAATACAGAGCAGCTGCAATAGCCATGTCGAATCCACCAACAGACTAAGTGACGAATGGCCAAGCAAACCTTTCTTTCTTGCTTTGTAATTTCATTTTCCTTTGATAGCTTCCTTGAAGGGCATCTCAAACGTCATTCCTGCATGCTCTTTCTTAGGTTTTAGCTCTGAAATTAGAGAAAACACAAGGATAATATGGAATATAGGAGAACTTTGGGTATAAAAAAATTTGAATGAAGTTCATATGCCAAGTAGACATAAAAAAACTTTTTGATTATATCATTATAATCGCATAATATGAGCTTTTAAAGCTTATACGATTTACCTTTAAATATAGCATTACAAAGGCAATGAGACTCGTAGCTCCTGTATGCTAACAATGGCCCTTACAATGAATATGCTCTCCAGTGTGAATCACACCATTCTCCAGCTCACCTATCCTAGAATGCTTTCAAGTCAGAAGGATTTTTTTGCTTGAGAAAAATCTTAGAAATTTCCAACATATTATTTCTACGTAGCTCCATCACAACAGGATTGCAAAAGGAACATGGCAATCCATTTCTCAAAGGTCACCGACTGCCTGAATCATGGGGTGCAGAGGTTTCTCAGGCCTTCCTTGCTAGCAAAGGACGCTGGAATCAGCCTGGAAGCGTACGGATAGATATCCTTGTAGGAGTTTTTGATGGTACCTTCTGCAACTCTGGTAGCTTGGGAAATATCTGTAGGAAATAACATTACTTATTCATGAGATCCTCTCTTTTCACTAGTACAACATATTTGGTTTGCCCGGCTAGCTGGGTATTACCTTTAAGAGGCTTTTTTATATCTGCTAACTGTGTGATCATATAAATAACAACAACAGGTACCGAGATGGGGCTCCTCATGCAAAATGAGAGAACCATTTCATCTATAGTGTGTTACACCCCAAATTGTATTCTACTCCACAAGTCCACACAGAACCACTCAATTTCATGTGCAAACATTGCATTTGGAAGCAATATTTAACAACTGACACCATCACATGCAACTAACTTCCTCAGAAATGATATTATGATGTCAATACTGACAACTGTTTTGCAGTGCCACTAAAACCCATGAACTAGGTACAACAAGTGTCGTCATGCAGAAAAAATATCAGTAAATCTAAAAAGATGTTCATGGAAAGATAATCTCATATATGAAAATCGGTTGCCTTATTTGTTTGTTAACATAATATCCGGAGTAGAGAGAAGTGGGAATAGAATAGATCCAGAGTAGAGAGCAGTGATTAAATACGGTAACAAACGTGAGACCATTTTCTGAATGGATATAACAGAAAATTAGACACCTAGCAAATTCTGTAGCGTGGCACTGCCAGTTTTTGTCAATACTTAGATCCTATATCTACTGTCATATATAAAAAAGGGTTAATATGAATACAAACCAGTGGTTAGGTACAGTAACAAACGATGAGGCCATCTACTAAATAGATATAACAGAAGACAAACACGTAGAAAGTTCTACAGTTAAGCATATAGAAACCACACCTGTGGCACGACACTACAAGTTTTTGGCATGCTAGACTATTTAGGAGATCATGTGACAACTGTCAAATATAAAAAGGGTTACTACTTATATGCACTCTCAAAAGTACAATAGATTTATACACTGAGCCGTACTCCCATACATAGGTTGGTTTAATATTAATAGAATACTTGATTATCAACCTGATTTTTATCGTTACCATATATGACCAAAAAATTTACAGATTACTAGCAATTGCATCTTCTGAGAAATTTTATGTAGCTTTTATATCATTGTCAAGAGGATGGAACTGAACATTTAAAGCATAGGGATTGATGAGCTAGCCAGAAAGGTTAGCACCAGCAGCCGTATAAATGTCAAATTGCTTTCGAGGATCTGTTACAATTTCTGTGAAACAAGTGGAGTTTATATTAAGCTGCGTAATTTGAGGAATAGAACTACAAGATGAGACATGAGAGCGGGAAGAAGTGGCCCTGGGCGGTGGAAACAATAGCAGTACCAGGGCACTGATCTGGGACGGGAAGAGGGCAGGGTCAAAAGAAGACAGAGGATGGGTAAAAATAGGGACTTGAAAAATGATTAGGTGGCGTTTGGGCCTACTTCGAACTTCCAGTAGTTCATGTGCTAGACCCTTTAATAAAACTTTCACATATTCAAATCACGTTTCTACTATATACACACCTTAATATCAAGCTAATATCTTGTTATGTGACTCAATTTCTCGTATCTCAATGTGATTGAGCACCAATACCAATTTTTCACACAAAGTAAGTACCAATACGTACATGTGTCCTAAAAGCCAAACAAGTGAAGATTGAATCTAATAGTGAGCACATAGATTGTAAGAATTTATGTAATTGGTCCTAGTGGTGAATACGTAGTAAGAAATTATGTTTACTATATTGTGGAGGATATGGTATACTTCAGGATATACACTATAGCATGGGGCGAGGAACATTACCCTGGCCTTGGCTTCAGCTTGAAAGTTGGAACCCATTATGCACAACACCATTTTTTCTTCAATTCATCACAATTGAATTTAAAGTTTTCCTAGAAAAAAGGCGACTATCAAATCAAACTTTCTAGTCATTCACAAATATAAAAAATACTATAGTTCGATCATTGTGATATCTACTTGATTAACAACAATATTGTTTAACTTTAGGGTGTCATCATTCTTTATTGTGGTCAAGCATATGTTTTTTCCTACAAACAACCTATATGGAAGATCAAAAAGATATTAATGAAAATAAATGGGGATCGGACAATGAGAATACATTTTACAACCCATTAGGTGTTGTACATGCCATAGAAATGTAGACCATACTAGATTTCTAATTTAATATTGTAGTAATCAATGAATATCATAATATGTCACTCTATGTAAAGTATAGAAATATTTTCTATATAGTATTTATAATATGAAATTTGATCTATTCCCTTATCCTATTATATTCTTTCAACTTGATACATTAGTACAAGAGTTGCAATCTAGTAGAATAAAAAATGTTGTAAAACATGAAGGTTAAAATATGATATATCACCTTATAGATGAAAAAGTTTAAGATACACGACCATACTAACACATTCTTGCATAATCACGATAACACTAGAAAACTCTTTTTAGAACATCTTCTTGTCATTTCAAAGTCTGAATAATCAAGATCTATGTACACATTAGTTTTTGAAATTACACATTTTTTATAAGTTGTGAATCAAATGCATCCTTGTTATGAATGATTGTGTATATAGATGCTTATAATTCATTATCTAAAGTGTAAAATTTAGCTACCTTTAATAATCTCTAATGTATAAGAAACTCAATTTCAACTATGATGAAAACGACCCTTTTATCAAGCACATCGTTTCCATGAGAAGCCACCTCATTATCAAATTAAATAACAAGACATGGTTAAATATGAGAGGCCCAAGGTTAATACTTTGTAATGTTATAAGATAATTTTCACATATGGTGCAAACTATGAGAAAATTTGTGGATTACTTCACAATACACGTTCAATATATTTTTGGATTTCCTTTCTATCTTTTTGCATTAAAGTTCCAAGCCAAAAATGTTTACTAATGATCTTGGCCAAAAATGTTGTCCATTCACACCTAATTAAATTATTGACCTTTTGGGGGGTCAACACATATTTCTAAATTTAATTAATAAAGAAATGAAATTTAATATATCTACCATAGGGAATTAGCATATTGAACGTTCTAAGATGAAATATACATATTTAAATAATAATCTTGTTTATATTAATTTAGAGGGGCAATGTAAATTTTTTTCTAGAATCAAGAAACTAGCTAAAGGAGGAACATGTGACAATAACAATGATATGTTTGTTCAGAGATTTTGAACATGTTTGTATTTGTAACAAGGGAAGATCTTGTTTACTCATTTGTCATAAAAATATTTAATTAAAACTACACTGAGAAAGGAATAAGTTTATACGTGAAGGGAGCATGAAGACTAAGCAAAAGAATATAAAAAAAGTAGTACAAGTTAATTAACTTTCTTTCTCATTACCACAGTGAAAATGCAAAATTATACAATCCTTTTAACAGAAAATGAAAAAAATCACATTTAGATAGGAAGGGATAAGTATAAAACTAGTCATGTAGTCTCTTCCGTTAATCAAATAAGTTGTTAAATAACAAGTAACATAGTTAGGATTAGTCAAAATTCCATGTCCTGAGTGGGAGAGGACAATTGAATTTTCTGACAATAAACTGACCAGGTCCTGGATTACTTTGATTTTATCCAAACTTGAAACTAATCCACATTGTTAACTAAACAATCTCTTTATGTTCCTATGATTGTTGTTGTGATGCTTGTTAGGTGGTATCTTCTTTTAGGAGTATGGGTCAGATTTCAAAGAACACTGCATTGACTACACAAATTAAATGACCCTCAAGCTTTGACATGCTTAACCACCACCCCGACAAAAGTATGTGATTCCATACCTAGGAGCTGTTTTGATTGGGTCCATGGAATGTGAATCCATAATTTCTGGATGGATCTGGATTTTGATCATCATATAGGGCAGGTATGTCTCAAAATGTAGTTCCACATCATCTAGATTTTTTACTAGTCTAGCACGCAATTGATTTAGGCCCAGATTTTTCCAAATTAAACCGACTGAGATTATATAAAATACATCCAAAACAGACTCACACCTGAACTTCGAACCCATTCAGAACTTGATTGTCAAAACTAGACCCAAAGTCCATTTTTTCCTAGTCATACAAGGTAAGTTCACAAGTTTGGACTTATCATCGACTTCCTAAAGAAAATAAACAGTACATACCTCGATCTCGAATTCATCTATATAACATAGACAAACAAATATTTTTGTTTTGTTTGAAAATTATATTGTATTTGATGAAATCTTCATGTCTAACTTCTACGTTGTATATGGGATAAGTTCATATCAATCGTCAAATGATAAGTTGATTAATACATTCATCAATTTCTAGTAATACAAATGTCAAAAGTTTGTTCATACCATTTTGAACTAAACCAGATTCCTAGTATATTATGGTAGCAGAGAAGTTAAGATGGACCACCTCCTGAACCGCATGCCACATCCAAACGCAGTCGTCGTCGGAGGTCGTGCATCCCTGCATACTACACCAATTCAAACTCCAGGAGGGCACCTGCTATGGCAGAATATAGCATCTCAAATAGAAAGGAGACAAAAAAAAGGTGGTGAAGAGAAGGAATACGATACAGTAATCCTGGTTAGAAGAGAAACATATCTTGCGGCTGGATTTCTTCATCACATTCATCTCGAAATTAAGCCTAATTATTGTGGTGAATACTTACTGGATCAGACAGATACACGGTGTAGATCCAATAGTTGTTCGGGAATTTAGGGGATTTCGGCATAGATCACAGTTGTTTGGAGTGGGGAGGAGGATCAACAGTGCTGGCCTTCAGTTTTTTATCGTCTTCGTGGAGTAAGGAAGACAACGAAATAGAAGGGCGGTGTTGCCTGCAGGAGGAAGAGCATACCCTCGCCCATGCTGTGTGACGTAGCGCCGCACAGGATCTGGGAATCGCGGACGAGGGAGATTAGGGTAGATAGAACACTTACGTTCGTGGGTTCTAAAGGTGTGAAATAATCGAGTTTAGTTTCTAGCTTCCTTTTGCATCTCCGGTCAAACACCAAAGAAATAGTAAAAAAGGTGTGTCAAACAAAGTGGAGTGGCAAGCATATACGAATTAAAATAGATTAATAATATTAAATAGGGAGACAGATTTTGTAAATGCCACTGTAGTTATATATAAAAGCCAGGATTACGGATCTAGATCGGACACTTTATGCAAATTAATAAGTGGCTTTTAGAAATGAATAAATAATGACATTTTTGAAAAAATGCCACTGCATAAAATGCCACTATTGAGCATTTTTGCTGTAGTGTGTGTGTGTGTATATATATATATATATATATATATATATATATATATATATATATATATATATATATATATATATATATATATGAGCTTATTTTTAATACTCACGTGGATAACTTGGTTAAACTACCCGTGCTCCAAATACACAATAGAAGACTTTGTAATTATTTGTATCCAAAACACTTAAGCGTGTCATGCTCTGAAGATGCGGTGGCATGCTTTGTAAATATTTCTATCAGCTTGATGCTTAAGAAGTTTGCATGTCGAGTCTCTATCTCACAAGCGCCGCCACAAAACTACATTATGGAAAGAAGTTGGCCAATAAACACCTCCTTCTCTTGGTAAAATAATGATAAAGCTAGTTATTTGATTGATTTGCTTTCTCACTCAAGAGAATATGAGAGGGGATTCTACTATCCTCGTATTGATGGGATTTCTGGTACTCTCCCCCAACTACCTTCTTTACACTAGTATGTGGTGCCTTGCCGCCAGCCTGAGAGACCTTACTAATTCTGTCCAGGAATCTTCATGTTGATTTCTACTCAAATAGAGACCGCATCGAAGCTGTGAGGGAAGTGTTCGTTAGAATTTCAGTCAAAGATGTCACTTTTAATTTTGTGATTATTATTATTATATACAATGGTGCGTGCGATTCTTTCCCATAAACCATCAAAGGCTCTATTTTCCTAGAAAGTGAAGAAGTTGCAAGTAGATCAATTCAATCCTACTGAGCAGGTGACTCCTAAGTCCTTTGAGCGGATCATGCTTCTGTGTAGGTGGCTACAGTATGCCAAAGTACCAAAAGACGACGTCTTAGTCTGTAACGTTACCTTATTGCAATATTGGTTTTATATTATTAATTTTGTTAGGTGTTTAAAGGATGAGGTAGGGCGAACCTTGTACTTTTGGGTGTTGTTTTTCTACATGTCACATCCTCATGTTGCCTTCTGTTACATACCTAAACAACTAAGGCTGTGTCATTGGTACTGCCAATTTTTTTTTGTGAACCTAGCGCGCCTCCTCTTGTTTAATGCTTTTTTTTTAAAGGGTACAAAACGAAAGAAAGGGAAAAAAGGTACAGAATGAAAGAATGTGAACTATACAGAGTATTATGTACATCCTATCTATACAAAGAATCCATATCCCTCCAAACTTTCATCCATACTATGTGGGAATCTCTACTTTTGTCTTGAAAAACCATGTTATTTCTCTCCAGCCATATGTTGTACAACACCAAACAGGCACAAATCTTGGTTCTTCTTGTAAATTCCAGCAACTGCATCTTACTCTTCGGTTGAGAAATGCTGAATTTTCGTGAGAACAGACTCCATATATCCACTGAGAAAGGGAAATAGAACATAAGATGTGATATAGTATCACCATCTTGACAACATAAAGAACACCTCAAAACCAGCGAGAAACCAAACATTTGAAGAAGATCCATAGTGGCTAATCTTCCCAGGAAGGATTTCCAAAGAAAAATTGAAATCCTTCTTGCTAAATATTTAGACCTGATCCAAGCACCCCACACCACATCTGGATTAGTCACCCTACAGACTTCCCAGAAATTCCTCAATGTAGGTTTCATTGAGTTGCTCAAGGCAATCGAGTCCTCAATAGAAATAATAGGTTTAGGACAAGTTTTCATACAATTATAAATCTCTTCAACACCTCTCCTATCAGGCAGCAACCAATCACCTATAGTTTTACAAATACAACTACTTATTCTTCTAAAGGTACCTCCTCCCAGTCTGTGGACTAACTGTATGTCCACCAACTCCAACAAAGTCTTTTTATCCGGGCACCAAGGATCTAGCCAAAGGAGGAACCTTTCCCCATTTCCAACCTTAAAACTGATAAGATCGAGTAAATCTTTCCTATGCTTCAAGAGCCTGTTCCACATCCAAGAATAGTTAGTCTTGTGATCCACATACCAGAGAGATTTCTCCCCAATGTACTTACCATGAATCCACTTCACCCAAAGGGAAGATTTCGAGCTTGCCACATCCCAAAGATTTCGTATTAGCCAATCCGAAATCCTTCTTAGGCACAAACCCCCTTCTTTCTTTGGCCTGCAGATGGACTCCCATGACATAGAATGAAATGATTTTTTGTTATCCATATATCCCCAAATGAAATTGCGAATTATCCTTTCTAAATCATCTATGATAGATCTAGGCAAGGGAAAAGCAGAAGTCCAAAATATGTAGAAGGAGGATAAAGTGGAGATGGCAAGCTCCACTCTACCTGCCATTGAGAGGAACTGACATTTCCATGAGTCCAACTTTGTTTTCAGTTTGTCATACAGAGGGACACACATATTTTTAGTAAGTCTTCTAGAAAACAAGGGTTACCCCAAATACTTCACAGAAAGGTTAGCAATAGGAATATCCAAAATGTTTGAGAATGAGACATCCACACCTTTACCCAGATTTGATTTTTAGTATTATTTAGGAACAACCCTGAACATCTGCCAAACTTGTCCAACACCTCCCTGATAGCATCCATGTTCTTCAAGTCAGCTTTAATATGAGATACTCCAACCCCGTTCTTCTTATCAGCTTATAAAGGAACTATACTTCCAGCCTCCACATAGCTATTAAGAATGGATGTGAGCCCCTGCATTGTGATGACAAATAAGAGGGGGGATAAAGGATCTTTCTGCCTGACCCCTTTAGAAGCTTTAATAGGCCTAGAAGGAGAACCGTTTATGAGAACCTAAAAAGAGTATGTGGCAAAACATTCTCTAATCTAGGCTAGCCAATAGTTCGCAAAATTCATCTTCTGCAGCAGGAACAAAATGAACTCCCTATTCACAGAATCGAAAGCTTTGGATAAGTCGACCTTTAGACAAATTTTCCCAGCACTAGGGTTATTAAAGGAACTCAAAATCTCATTCGTTAAAAGTATAGCATCTCCAATCCTTCTGTCCTTTACAAACGCAGATTGGTTCAGGATGATAAGCTCCGGTAAAACCTCCCTCATTTTGTTACCAAGAATCTTCATAATGGTCTTGTAGATGATATTACACATGGAAATCAGTCTGAAGTCCTTAATAGTAGAAGCGTCCCTGACTTTTGGACTTAGAAAAGAAAAAGATTTGTTACATTCTTTCAAAAGCTTTCCATTTTCAAAAAAGTTCAAGACAACAACCGTTACATCATTGCCAACAATCTCCTAGCATTCTTTAGAAAAGAGTGAGTTAAACCCATCCGGCCCAGGGGATTTTTCATCATTTAAGTTCTTAATAACCTCCCATACTTCCTCTTTAGAAACCCATCTCTTCAGTTTATCTTCCATAAACTCTAGAATTTTAGGCATAACCCAATCCACTTGCCATTCAAAAATCCAGACAAGGGAGGAGTTAGTGAAAACCTTTTCAAAATAGGTTATAACATGCTCTTCTATAACACCAACTTCATTACAGTAAGACTCATCAATCTTCAGATTATAAGTGTTATTAGTCATCCTTCTATTCTACAGAGAGGCATAGAAAAATCTAGTATTCCTATCACCACATTTCATGCAATGGACCTGTGAATTCTGTTTAATGAAAATTTCTTCCTCCTTCAACGCCTTCCAAGCTTCTCTCCTTATATTACCTGACTTAATCTGAAGGTTCTTGTCAAAAGGGTTCATATCTACAAGGTTTTGAATGTATACAACTTGTTCTTCAAGAGTACTAGCCTTTGAGATGACGTTGGACACCTTCTCCTTATTCCACTTACTAAGAGCGATCTTCACAGAAAACAACTTTCTATACAATCTATACATAGGGGTACCCGGGAGATTAGTCCTCAAAGCCATAGCAACTACTTCCTTGAAACCAGACTAAGAGATCCACTCATTAATGAGTCTGAAAGGGGTAGTCTTCTTCCTACCAATAACAAGATGAACCAAAATGATCTTGTGATCACTGACCAGATTAGTGACTGATTCGCCCCAAGCATTAGGAAAGCTGTTTAAGAGATCCATGTTGTAGAAAATGCGATCTATTTTAGAAAAGGTGCTATCACCATATTTACTCCTACTATCCCAGGTATAATAGGGTCCCTTTACATGCATTTCCATGAGGTCCATCTCACATAAAGAATTATTGAAAGCCTTCATACTTATCTCTGTAGGTGGATTTTTACTCAATCTTTCTCCTACCAATCAAACAACATTAAAGTCTCCTACCACACACCAATCCTTTGAGATAGTTTTAGAGACACCAATGAGGCCATCCCATAACCTATTTCTGTCCTGGTCATCATTAGCTCCATATAAAACAAAGAGATTAATGGTATAATCCCCAAAAGCAATGTCACAATGAATATATTGGTCCCCTTCACAGATTTTAGTGATAGTGATGTCTGGGTTATCCCAAAGAATGATAATTCTCGTATAAGAATGAAAGGAAGAATTATATATGAAGCTTGCATTTCGCCATATCGCCTGGACACAAGAAGTGATCTCACTTTTGCTAATTCTGGATTCAATAAGAATGAAAATATCGGGTTTATGTCTCCCAATCTCCTTTCGAATGTAGGGGATTTTGTTGTTAGCTCCCCTTACATTCCAAGCCATGATAGAGAATGGTATATCCATTTGGAAATCTGGATATTACTCTCCCCCCTCACCTGGACCAGGGATAAAGAAATCAGTACCTTCAACCCCCTGATCTAGAAGTGAAAACCTATTCAGTGAGGCTTTATCCTTTCCTTTAATTCCTTCCTCCCCTTCCGCCACATTGGAACTTCACAAGATCTTTTTAGAAAGATTCTTGGACCTGTGAACAGTTTGCAGTTCCCATTTTGCTCTGGTGGAACTTCATTTACATCTTTGCTAGGTGGTACAGGAATATCCTCTAAGCCCGCTTCCTCCTTCCCTGTGCTATCTATCACCTTTGAATGAGGTTCAATACCAGGAACTACCTTCTCTAGCTACTGCACATTAGACTGCTTCGTCTTCTAGACTTTGTTTGAAGCTTGCACATTGTTAGCCTTCCTGTGATTCCTCCCATTACCAACAACAATAGATTTTTCATTGCATAGAGCTACTTCATGCCCAAAGTTTCCGCATTCAATACACCTTTCTGGTTCCCATTCATACTCAAATTACTGACATCTAGAATACCATCCCCACTCAGAATTTCCATGTCCTTTGGAAAACTGAAATTCATTGAGACAAGAACTTGCATACGTGCATATTCCAGCCCGTTGAAAGAAAGAGTGAGATGATTTGTTCTAACCGGTTTCCCTAATAATGAGCCAATGTAGGAAAACATTTCCTCATCCCATAGCTCCAATGACAGATTATGGATTTTGAGCAAGATGGGGATTTTTGTAAGTTTCATCTTCTCCATCTGGTCCCCCTTTCCCACTTCTTTATTATCAACAGTTTTCTAGCAATGAACCAGGGGCCACCTTCTAGAGCAGTTTCCATATCCTCGTCGTTAGAAAACATGATCAGGAAGAAACCCTTGCCTCTTGACCTCACCTCCATAGAACCTTTGACGTTCCATATTTGTGCAAGATGAATTACTAATGTTTGCCAGTGAGGCTTCAACCTGATTACATATCCTATCGTTGTTCTGCTCCACTTAGCTTTGTTCCTTTCCACAATGCTTTTGGGGTAAATCAGCTTCCCATCTCTTATCTCTGTATCCGTCTTCTTCAGATTGCACAAAATGCCTGCTTTCCCCGACTTCATAAGATCCACCCATGACCTTGCCTCTTTTTCCACTGTCGTTTGAGGTGCCACATTGTGAATTGTCTTCTCGAGATCGCCCTTTGGCCCATTACCAGCTGGCACCCCCTCCTGATAGCCCTGATCCCTGATTACTAAAACTCTGGGATTCAATGATGAATTCACCAAGGAGACAATGCCTTTCGGATTGCTAGGGTGCCCTTACTTCACCATAGGTCCCTCGTGTAGAGAATAAACCCTAGAACTCCCTTCATTCCCAATTCGAGGCTATTGGAGGCTAGGCGATCTGCTTCCTCTAATGATGACTCGTGGATCCAAAGACTCCCCATCATCTCCTTATGTGTTTTGGGATGGAAGAGCCGCAACAACTTCCTTCGGCAACTCCGGCGGCCTGTTCGAGACCTTCGCCCCGCCTATCGCCCTCCCAGTCATTTCTCTCGACCTCCCACGTGCCATCAAGTTATGATAATTTTGTACTGCCAAAACTTTGGCCATTATGAAATAGGAAAGTAAATATATGATAAAAGATAAGTATGTGGCAATAAGATAACTATTTGTAATTAAAAGTACCATTTAGTCACAAAAAGTATCTAAATGACATAGAAAGTAATATTTTATCCTAGAAAATAACGATCTATATACTAACATATCATGTCTAATATTGATTTGTGATTAAATGTTATTTTCTGTATATGAAAAATAACTTTAGATCGATGAACTTATATTGATACATACAAACAATGCCGAAAGAAGTGTTAAAAATATCAAGCAAAAATAAATACAATTACAAAAATGAAAAACAAAAGTTCACAAAAAGTAACTATGCGGTATAGAAAGTAATAATATAGTATGAAACAGAACTAGTTGAAACATAAAGTAACATCACGTCATGAAAAGTAACAAATCAATTACTTCAAGTAGTATAAATTACATGTTATAAATGAAAGGTGTAGTCATGGTTAAGTATAATATTAAATGCTAGAATTGTAATTCCAAGTTATACTCATTGAATCCCTCATACTTCTCATCATACATGCCAATTTAGCAGTTCCTTGCCTATGGAGGGACGGATGCTAACTTACTAACTAGCAAGCAACTAATGACCTAACTTCAAAAATTCAAAATATAAGTAGATCCAAGCGACAATTGAGTTTTTATTTTGTTTCTTATATACTTAAGACGTGGAGGGTATGAACATAAGTATCTCAATATTTTAGATTCATCATTAGGGAAAGGAACACCAATTGCTTATGGGTGTAGGAGGTAGCTCACCTGCCTACATTGTTGTATGGTTCCTACACCAAATCATGTTTATGTAATGGAGGCGACTGGATGTTTTATGAGGATGTGTCTATGTTAGGAAAAAATAAAACACAAAGGTGTATCGATCTGGAAAGCTTCAGTGGTGCTGAGGTGGAGTTGCTCTATCCTCATAGAATGAATGGTAGTGGCAATGCAGATAAGCATGGTACTGTATGCCATATAAAATATTATAAATTTGCACACTTTAGTAATCATAATTACATTTTGTCTAAAGAGTTACATATTTGTCAAAATAGTTACCTTGTTCTATAAATAGTTATACTTTTGCTAAAATTGTTGCATTTTCATCCAAATAGTTACATTTTCATGGCCAGACACAAAGTATTGGTGATAACTCACAAAATATTGTACAAATAGGTAATTTCCCCCCAAAATGCATGCATGAGCATCTGACATCACGAAGCCATCTCAGGAGATCCCTTTTCCGTTCTCCGATCACTCTACCTCAACAATATAACATATCTCCTACAACTTTCACTGTACAACATATGACCTACAACGTCTGAAAATGTGGCCTCTCTGTAGTGTTGTGATCAAATATGTTATGACGAGGAGGAGGATCTTATCACTCACCCCCTTCAATGTGGCCTCTTCGCGGATCTTGACGAACTACCTCAAGATAGAGAACTAGGTGGATAGGACTGCGAAGTACTTTAGTGAGATCATCATTGTAGGACTGAATTTTACTACAATGGTGCTCTATTCTTTATTGTAGGGGTTGCTTGTTGTCAAAATGAGAAATCCGCTGGGATTGCAAGTCGGTGTGTCAAGGCACTTCTTTCCACCAGAGATGAGAAGGAAGTGTATGGGTCAAAGCGCATGAATCCTCTATGGTTGATCAGATTTTGGTGTCTTGATGAAAATTGGTGGAGTCAGTGCTACAGAGACGAGAGAGGAGAGTCGTAATAGTTGGTTCTATTATCAGGTCTATTTACAATAGTTGCCACTATTGGTATGCATGCCCAAAGAGCCAATCATATGATAATTGTAATGACATAATTTGTAAATGATTTCATTATTAATAAAGGAAATTTCTAATTTATTCTAGTTGTTTCAATTATGAGATATGATTTAACATAATAAATATATAGAGAATGATATTACTCAATGATGTATGTATACAAGTACATGACTTGAACAATGAGATCATACATATGTTAAGAGTACATACATTCTTATTATGTCCCTGGTCAGATGTTATTGTAGAAGGCAGATAGACAACAATAACATAAAAGACTAGAGTATGTGTTGGTTGATGAAAAAATCTCATTAGTCATGATATGTGATATCAAACCAAGCACAAAAATACATGTTAGAGAATAGTGTATCGGGCAGACCCACCATGAGACTGACACATGAAAACTATTATAATGGTAGTCACAGTTAGCTCTCATATTGTTGGTGGTGATTGTGGTTCTTAGACCTGAAGTCACTATAATCATCACATGTTGTGTGGTATGCTTTGACATCATCCAATGTAATTCTAAATAAGGGTTTCCATAACAGTGATGATTGGGTGACTGTGACACATGGGACCTGACTATGAGTGATCTATATGGGATTTGTCCCTCCTATAGGAGTATGATATCCAAGGCCTCTTGATAAGTGAGAATGAGAAATGCACGACCATGCACATGTGAGTCAATATGTGATATTGAGCTTACAAATATCTCATACAGTCTGCTCTGGTTCAAGGAACATAGATTGAATGTTGAATAGGATGATTACTCTGTAACATACTGAATTCTGAATTTAATCTCCATGTAACCCCTTTCCCTAAGTTTTCTTCTCATTTTTGCCCTTTATGTCATTGTTGATGAATTAGTGGAATTTATAGTGGTCTAGTGAACATTTCTTCAATAATTATACCAATGGAAGGGTTTATGCACAAATACCTCAGTGAAATCTTATTTAAGGATCTAAAATGCATAATCACTACTTAAGTGGAACAATGGTAAATAAATTTGTGCTAGAAGTGTAAGGCCCCAAACCTTGCTTAATGTGTTGAACAAGCTTAATTACCATAATTAAGTGCTCTAAACCTTAATCTAACCTTGTTAGGTGTTTTTAAATCATGAGATAATCTTAGTTTCTAGTTTTCTCCAATTTGGATGATGTTTGTGCAAGTTATGCATTTTTATGCACATTTTGGACTTTTTTGCAATTTACCCAACTGGGAGGTTTTCTTTGCAAATTGTCACATGCCTTATGATCCTTATCATTCTCGAGATTTTTGGGCCTTAGGACTCCTAGTTGTACCTTGGTTTGGAGGTGTTTCTCTTCAAGGGCATTTTAGGGATTTCCCCCTTTATGGATGAGCTTATCTTTAGGAGTTATTAACCAATGGGGTGGTTTTTTGTTTGGAGGTCAGTGGTGGGCCTAGAGAATTGGAAATTCATGGATAAGAAGTCTCTAGGAGATGTAAAATAGTTGTTTGCATGGCCATGAAGCTCTAGGCTGTGGACACATGGAAAGCTCCATGAGCACCTCATGCTTGACTCCTTCCTTATCCATAAAGGCTTGCATGTCCATGGGCACCCTTAGACATGGAAACATGAAAAGTAACTTGAATCCTCATGCTTTGCTTCTTCCTTATCCATAAAGGCTTGCATGAACATGGACACCCTTAGACATGGACACATGGAAAGTAGCTTGGACACCTCATGCCTTGCTTCTTCCTTAACCATAAAGCTTTATATACTCCTTCCTTACCTCCCAACCAAAATATTTGATCCATATCACCTCCCTCCTACTTAGAACTTCATCGTATCTCTATTTGGCCCCAGAGGAACTGCCTCAAGGTAGAAGAAGATGCCATCTTGGTGAAGAAGGTCTTCTAGGGTTTCATCTAAGCTCATCTGGGGTTTCTAAAGTCACCTTTTAGCATTTTCGACCAAGGCAAATAGGTTTCTTCCCCTTATCCTCTATTTTCCCTGCTGTCTTCTTACTTCCACCTTCCTCCAGGTTAGAACCCTACTCTTTCACATAGGAACTCCATCTAAAGCTCAAAAACTCTTCTTTCCATGCTCCTCTTGCTTAGGGTTTGTATCCTTGGAGAAGAAGGTGATTCTTGCTCGAGTTTGGAGCTAGTTCTTGGAGCTATCAACCAATATTGCTCGAGTTTCCTACTGATTGGGATCTTCTCTTCTTTCTAGAGGCAATTTATATAATTTTCTCAAAATTTATTTCTTATTATAAGCTTGTTACTTCATATTCTTATGCTTAAATGATGATCTCCACCTTTAGATGATGTTCTTATTTAGGGTTTCCTTTCTTTGCAGTTCTATACTTTGTTATTAGCTCTAGATGAACTTGAAATGATTGGTACATCTCTCCTAGTATAAGGATGACCTAGGATAGGTTGTGGGGGGCCAAGTAACAGGTTGTTCCCTCTCCCTCTCTCTTCTCCGCTTGCAAAAAAAATGCTGACATGTCATTTTTTGGTTGGTCAGAATTGGAAAATTCATATCTTTTAAATTTCTTGTCCAAAATTAGTAAAAAACATGTTTTGGAATCATAAAATTAAGCTCTATCTAATAAAAACACTTTCGAGGCCTGATTTTATGGTTTTTTTGAAAGGTGATTTTTGGAATATGATTTTAATACATAAAATCCATACAAATTACAATTTAACCACCATAACTCCAAAATTGACATAAGGATATGTTTTCTTGATCAAGATAACCTAACTAGTCCAATGGTGAATTTTTCGAGTTTAAATCCAAGTTTTGCAAAAAAGGTCCAATCTTAGGGTTTCTATGCAATAATGAGAAATATACACACTAATGAATGTTAATAAATTGAAAAATGCCAAAGCTGGATTTGGAACATCTAGAAGTGATGGAACTTATTTGAACACAGTAAAGAGGTATGTGCATTCTTACACCCTATGTTGGAATAGTTGCAAACCAAACCTTATATTCCTTAATGAGGAACTATATGAACCCTATTTTCTCTATTCATGAGTCTTTTGCTAAATTGCCTCAAAAATTTGTATTGATATTCTATTTCTTGGGTCTTGCACCCCACTGCTATATTTCAAATATATGATGCTTCCACTTGCCATAATTTCTCTTAGCATGTTGATTTTATTAGACTATTTAGCTAATATAGTGATACTTATGTACAACCACCCATAGATAAGGCATGTGCTATTTCACCGTGGGGAATGTGTTAATATCAATGACAAAGGAACTATACAAACACTGTAACACCAAAAACATATTGTAGATTGAAGTTGTTCTCCAACTTTCCATTTACTTGGATAGCATTGATGTGTGACTAGGCATCACTCATTGCTGGTGATGTCATAACTGGTTATGTGTTATGGACATTCATTGCCAACATAATATGGGACCTATAGGGCCATACACACGGGAACTGACCTAGAGGAGGAGTTTTGATCATGAATTATGATTGGATTGATTATTGAAGCATTTAGTATTCAATTCAAGCAAAAAATCTACTGACTGGACTTCCAATCGATTGGCTCATGTGATGAAATGAATAGTTGGAGTGTCAGGTTGATTAGATATTGTATTAGCTGAGTTATGCATGAACTAGGGAATCAACTGACCAGTTCACCTAGTAAACATTTCAGGTGGGGGTCGTGAGACAACCGACTCACTTTGCCAGACGCCTAGTTTTTGATGCAATTCGATTGCATCAAGAATTAGTGCCAACGTCATGCCGTGCATTAATTATAATAGAATTTCCAATTCATATGTGATTGGGAAACATGCAAAATGACTGATTTGCTGGGAGAACCGATCGACTCGCATGCCAACCGACTGGTTCTCCGTTCACATGTTGTGAATTTTTGAGATTTTGGTCCCTTCCACTCCCACACAGACTGGGAACCCTGACCCTAACCCTTATATAAATAGAGGGGTACTGGAGGATTCTCAAACACATCAATTGCCTCTGACAATTATTTTTCTTCTCTGGTTGTTATAACCGAGAGAACCCAAGCAAGTCCTACTCGATAAAGGGAGGGATAGCAAGGGAGAACAAGGGAGACCAAGTTGGTGACTACTACACTAACAAGAGGGGCAACCCCTTCATGTCTATTCTAGTAGGATGACATGAGTTCTAGGTGGTCTATGTGGACTTCCATAGAGGCATGGAGGCTGTTGTCTGCTGCTAGGAGGACAACGTCAACCTGCTGTCTATGGTGAAGAGTAGGAGACGCAGCGACCGAGTCCCAGTGAAACTAGAAGACAGTTGCATGACTACAATGACGACGAGATGTCATTGGACTTGTTGTAGGACAATGTATATCCTCATAATCATCCTTTCCATTATATAATTGTTGACACAATCTGCTAATTTAATGGGGAATATGGCAACAATTTTTTTTGTTTCTACTGCCTATTCTAGTGCCATATTTTCCTATAGTGGTATTAGAGCCACGTCAATATACTATATTTTGGGATAACTGAAATGATCATATTTTTGGTTTTATTATTTATTTATTGCATGCAATGCGAATAATTTTGTCCAATCAAATACCATGCATAATCCCAAACTTATAAACACACACACCCATATATATATATATATATATATATATATATATATATATATATATATATATATATATATATATATATATATATATATATATATATATATATATATATATATATATATATGCAATTTACAAGTGTCGCCCTAAAGGTGAGTTTTGATGGTGAATGTATAGCATGCTTATGGCCAATAACCCTATTGTCTATGCATGGTTGTGTGGTTGGTTATTCCTATTCTATCTCAGTTCACATACCGAGCCTCTACCTTATCTTCTAATTGTAAAAGTTTTATTCTCTCCTTCCTTTGATCCCCTCAAATGTAACTCAAGGTTTCTCTATAATCATGTAATAGTAGGATAGTTTACTTTTTTTTTACGATGAAGAAGAAAGATGCTCAGACCAGGCCAACTGACCGTCTCAAAGGCGAGCCAGTCGGCTGGAGGATGAAGGAGTACCAAGGAGGACGAGCCAAACTGATCAACTGGTGGACCTTACCGATTAACTGGAGGACCTAGAAGATGGTGGACTACATATTAGGCAAATAGTGGGATGACCAATCGACCGACCAGGAGGTGATCCGACTGGTTCAAGGGTTGAACCGATCAACCCATATTGGCAAGCACAGATCTTCATCAACAATGGTTTTACATGAGATGTGGACCCTAGGTTGTGGTATTTCCTTGTGGCTCCCATGGAATTACATTCGAGTGGCCATAACCATCACTTTTTATATATTGCATGTTTTCATTGTGGGACATAACATGTATATTATATATTCTATATATGTAGTGATTGGATAAAGTACATGTATTTATAAATACAAAATCCCTCAATTAAATATTAAGTATTAGATGCTTTCCATGAGCAGCACACATGAAAAGCTTGATCGACTAAGTGTGGGCACCCCAAGGGTGGTGCGTTGTCTATCTCATAGAATGTGTTGGTAATAATGTGGGCCCGCCAAGCGGGGTGCATTATTATTGTGTTGTCTTTTGGGTTAGGCTTAACTGTGTGACTTTAATGAGACTAAGAAGCAGAAGCATGCATATGATTATGGCAAGGAGTTGCACATATCATCTATCCAAGAGTTTCATATGATGCAATTGGCAAAAGTTGCCTACCTTTATAATTGATTAAGAACACTGGCATTGGCCGGGTAATAGTTGAGTTACTTTGGATCTTGAATCTCTAAAAGGTTGAACACTACAATCTTCCAAATTGATACATGAGGGCTATAAATTTGAATAAAATAGTGGGAGCAATAATAAATAAAAAACCTATTTGAATATCATCAATTTCAAATCAAATAAAATAAAAAAGGGTTTTTGAAAAAATGCAATTTTTTCTTAGAGAATCAAATGACAAACAAATTGTTATTGCGATCAATCCTTAGGAAGGACAAACTTGATGGGACAAATTTCCTCAACTGGTTTTGGACTTTGAGAATGGTTCTCAATGAAAAGTGCAAGCTATTTGTCCTAAATAAACTAGTGCCATAAATACCTACTCCTGATGCACCTAGGGATAAAGTGGATGCTTACTGGAAACATGGCAATGAAGCCTTAGACATAAAGTACCTTACGCTAAGATACACAAACTACGAGTTGCATGAGCAATGCGAGGATATGGGGATTCTTGAGATGGTAACACATATTAATAAAGTGAACGATAATATCACAAAGCAAGAAAGGAACAATGTCATAAAAGAGCTCTTTGAAAGTAAAATGATAGAGGGAGACTCAATAAAAGATCATGTGCTCAATATGATTGGACATGTGTATCATATTGAAGAATTGGAATTATCTTTGAGGCAAGAATTGGCCACATATATGATTCTGAAATCATTGTTAGAATCATATAGCCACTTTATTGAGTGTTACTGCTTGAATAATATGGCCAGACCAATGTCAGATTTGCTTGGTATGCTGATTAATGTTGAAGTAAGAATGAAGAAGGAAAAATCTATGATAATGATCAGCGGAGTCGAGTCCAAGGATGAAAAAAAGGACATGAAGAGTTATGATGCTAAGCCCAATTACATATCTTCAACACTCAAGATGAGGAGAAAGAAAAGTACAAGAGGAACTTATCTTTGTACTTGAAGGCATTCAAGAAGAAGAAGATGGGGATACAAATCTCCACTTCAGGTATATACGTTATTGAGATAAACTTATCTAGTTCTTCATCATGGGTACTTGATAATGGATGTGGATCTCACAAATTCTTGAATATGCAGGATCTGAAAAGAAGTAGCCCTTTGGGAAAGGGCAAGGTTGAACTGTGAGTCGCAAATGGAGCAAGAGATGCTGCCACTATAGTTGGACCCTATAGTTTATCTCTACCCACATGGCTTGTAATAGAGTTAGTGAACTACTATTATGTACCTGCCATAAATAGAAACATCATTTTTGTATCTTGTATGGATAAGGATGCATACATATTTCATATTAAGAACGATCTATGTTCTATCTCAAAAGATGGGAACTTTTATGATAGTGCCCCAGTGTCTTATGATCTTTATTTGCTAGATCTAAAGACATATGTTTATAACGTAAATAAAAAAAGACTAAAACTCAAAAACTAAAAAAAACATACCTTTGACATTGTCTTCTAGGGAACGTAAATGAGAATCACATATTTAGAATCCATAAATATGGTTATCTGGACTCATTTTATTTTGAATCAATAGAGACATGTGAATCTTGTTTGTTGGGAAAGATGTCTAAGACCCCTTTCACTGGTAACAATGAGAGGGCTAGTGATCTATTAGGACTCATACATATTGATATATGTGGGCCTTTTAGAACAACTACTAGAGGTGGGTATCCGTACTTCATTGCCTTCACTGATGACTTCGGTAGGTACAATTATGTTTACTTGATGAAACATAAGTAAAACACTCTTTACAGGTTCAAGGAGTTTTTGAATGAAGTACATAACCAACTTGACAAAAGTATTAAGGCACTTCATTCTGATTGAAGTGGAGAATACTTAAGGTAAGAGTTTGAGGACCTTCTGCAAGCCCATGGGATCATATCTCAATGGACTCCCTTAGGAACACCTCAACATAATGGTGTGTCAGAAAGAAGGAATCACACATTGCTAGATATGGTGTGATCAATGATGTGTTTATCTGAGCATAATAGTTTATCAAAAAGAAGGAACATCTCACCAGTGTGTTACTTGTCCCAGAATTTTCTAACCACACTTGTAGAAAAAAATATGTCTAGATAAGTAACTGTGAGATAATTTTGTTTCCCAATCGTACAAGGATTTATGAAGCTGACAGACAAGATGAGACTCTCTCTGAGTAGCAAAACTAGATGGACTCTCCATAGATATCTCTTTAGAAAGGTAACCATGAGTGAATGCTTTCTTGATGTCCAACTGATATAGTGTCCAAGACCAGTAAGCAGTTAATGATATGAAACGAACATATGTCATTTTCTCTACTAGAGAAAAAATTCCAAGTACTCTTCCTCATAGATTTCGGTGTAGCCATTCGCAACAAATATTGCTTTATGTTGATTGATAGTTTTATACAGACAAACTCTGACAAAGAAAACCCATATACAACCAACTATTTCTTCATCTAGAAGAGTGATACAAGACTCCATGTGCCATATCTAAACAAAGAATTCATCTCATACTCTATAGTTTGTTTCTAACCTGAGCGATTTAGTGTATTGAAGATACCACAAGGTATTGAGACAATGAAAAGACTCAAAATAAAGGTAGCATATGAAGGGGATAAGAATCCATAAGACATACAATTAGATATAGGATGGGAAATGCATGAACACTTCATTTTTCTTAGGAAAATAGATAGATCATTTGGATCTAGTAGAATAGTAGAAGCCCCAAAGGCAATAATGGTTGGGAAAAAATTGCGATTCCCCTCAATGTACCTATCTTAAATTACCCATGGGACTTGTATTACTTTCACATGTAACTATAGATGGGTCACTAGCACTAGGTGATGGACTTGATGTACGGTCAATGACAACTAAAAAAGATGGAAAGTCTCAAGTTTGTGGAAAATTTTGAGAGGTTTCTGTCCATTTTCTAAAGTAAGGGAGGTCTTTGAAAAATGTGACATCAAGAATAACAAGAAATGATGTGTAGTTCGATTATGACAATGTTACTCCTTTTGAGTTTTAGAATATCTGAGAAAGACACACTTCATTGCACCGGGGCTGAGTTAGTCATGACTACTAGTTAATTGATGGAAAAAATTAACATGCCCAAAGATTTTAGGAGGAACTACTATATATCGGGTGGTTAGCATCTAAAATATGAAACAAGATTTTTTATTCAATAATATGGAAGGCATGCAATTAATTAGATAAGTACATACCATTCATATGGTGAACAAGAGTCTCCAAGTTCTGATAGTGTGCCTATTTTTTCTTTTTTCTATCCCATTTTGTTGAAGAGAATGTGTAGCAATACATTTCTATTACTCGTGATATATAATAATTTATATCTTGATTTGAACTTAGACTGTCAAAATTCGTAAAATTAGATAATACAAAAATTGGTAAAATCACCACCATGAACAACTAGTTTAAATCCAGTCACCAATTTCCAAACCCTAAACTGACCAGATTTACAAATTCAAACTTGGAATCAATTTTGTCTGAGTAAGTCGTATTCATGAGTTCTGACAAATATTGACAAATCTACTGCTACATGTCTTCTAAACTGCATACAATCTTCCAAAAATCTTGAAATAAACACCCTTAGAACCAAATTTTCCCCAATGGACAATTTTCATAATTCATGTGAAATTTTTAGTTTAAAAGTCAATAAATTTAATAGTCAAGTGATAATTTGAATCTATTCGTTTAATTAATAAAAAATGGTAGAGTTAAAATTAATGGATGAATTAAGATGAATAGACTAGCATGTGAGCCATTCCTCTGTCAAAAGGCATGCGACATGACATTAATTATAATCTAACGCCACACATTAAATTATATAAAATTTGGTCAAAAACTCTAAATTGATACATTAATCCATGTTAAAAACTAGAAACATAGTTTAATAGTTAAAGAATTGACAACCAATGAACATGGGCATAATCAGTTGACAATTTCTTAACAATTAAACACACTCCTAAATAGGACCTTTCATTATTGTAATAAATGTAGACAATTTGGAATATGTGAGCAACAGATTAAAGAAATTAAGTTGGGCAAGAAGAAGAGAGGTCAAGCAAGTGCATGATGAGACTTGATTAAGTGATATTAGTATATTAGATCTGACAAGAGGTACAACAAAATCATCTTTTCATAAGATAGGGAACCATTTTGTTCCATACAGACATCTCTCACCCACCATCATATAAACAAATGAAAATGAATGGTGGAAATTTAAAGCTCTCATGCTTGCATAGTTGAGAGCCTCACATAGGATTATTGTTCTTTATATATATATATATAAATATATAGATAGAGAGAAAGGAAAAAATGATCCTATGTAAGGTTCTCAACCATGAGAGCATGTGATCTTTAAATTTCCACCATTTGTTTGTATACATCGTGGTGGGTGACATATATCTGGATGGAACAAAATGGTTCCTACCATATAATTATTATTCATGAAAGGATGATTTTGCAGTACCTCTTTTAGAGATAATATAATAATATCACTGAAGCTAGTATCTTTATCCGCTTGCTCTATCTGTCTTCTTCTGATCCTACTTAATTCCTTTGATCTCACTGCTCACATATTCCAATTTGTCTACATTTATTACAATAATGGAAGGTATTATTCATGAATGCGTTTGGGATTGTTCAGGATTGGAATTTGATAGTACCATGTTCATTGGTTGTTGATTTGATAACTTTTAATGTATGTTTCCATTTTTTAACATGGAATTCTATATCAATTTAGAGTTGTTGACCAAATTTTTATATAATTTAATGTGTAGATTTAGATTATAGTTAATGCCAAGTTGCATTCCTTTTGGTAGAGGAAGGAATCACATTATCATTTTTTCATCTTAATCCATCCATTTATTTTAACTCTATTTTTTATTTAGAGAATATATACACGTTGACCCTTGAGTTAAAATTTATTGACTTTAAACTAAAAATCACACATAAAACTCTCCACCGGGTGGGATTCGATTCTAAGAGTTTTTATTTTAGGTTGTCTGGAAGATTATATGCAGTTTAGAAGTCACCAGTAGAGTTATAAATATTTTTCAGAAGTCACGAATGTGAGTTTGTCTGACTCAGACAAATTATGTTTCAAGTTTATATTCTTTCAATCTTGTCAGTTCATGATTTGGACAATGGTGAATGAACTGAAACTAGGTGTTCTGGGTGGTGATTTTACCAATTCGTGAAGAATTTAGTTTGACAAATTTCAACAGTTTAAGTTCAAATCAAGATATAAACTATTATATATCATGAGTAATAGAAACATTTTGCAGCACATTTTCATCAGAAAAATGGAATAGCAAAAAGAAAAAATAGGCAGATTATCATGACAACTCTTCTTCACCATATGAACGTTCCCTACAATTTTTTGGGATATGCTGTCCCTAGTGCTACTTATCTAAATAATCCCACACCTTCCACAATTTCAAATAACAAAATTATCTTTCATATTCTAAATCTTAGTATACATAAATATAAATATACTTACATAGTTAACATTTCCCCTCAAACTATTGTGTAGAAATTGTAAGCACCCAATTTGTTATACAAGCTTTTGACTCGAGATCCAATTTAAGGATTTATTGAATTGATTTGTTAGTCGATCTTTTGTTGGGAGTGGTTTGAGTTTGATCAATTGGTCTTGAATCTTCTCTCTAATGAAATAAATGTTAATTTCAATGTTATGTTTATGAAAGATAGATTGGAAGCTATCTAAACTGCAACTTAGCTATCACACTACATTCTATGGTTTTAGATTACAGAAATCCTAGGTCTTCCATGAATGTCCTTACCCATAGAAGTTCACTAGTGACATGAGCAGTAGCATGATAATCAAACTAGGTGCTTGACCAAAAAACAAATGTTCTATTTATTGGTCTTCTAGGATAACAGTTTACCCCCTAAGGAGACTCTTTCTTGTCAAAATTGTTAATTAATGGCAGAGCATGCCCAATCTATTGGGAAATTAGGGCAAAAAATAAGGAAAAAGAAATAAAAAAAATTATATCCAAATCTCGAACCAGAAGATTGAGTCAATAATGATGTATCTAGGAAAATAGTTTGCAAGGTATATACCTGGTTGAGCAAGTCTAACAACAATCCTAACAATGTCTTGTGCTTCTTCTTCAAGTATCACACGAAAATTTGTCAACAATGACCTCTTATTGCAGTACCACAGACGACGGTTGACAATGTTCCCCTAGTGTGATGGATATGACCTCCACACCTCTACATAGTTCAAAAAGACCACCATGAACTCCATCTTACACTACCAAAGCTAACATAAATGAATTGTCCTTTCGATGTCAACATGCTAGCATTAACTTGTTCTTTGTAGATGTCTCTCCCTTGTGCAGGTAAGACTTGGTTTAGGCTCACAGGTTACCAAACCTATGAGAGAACAACATTTGTCAACATTATTTCTATCTTCTGAAAGCCTTGACTACCCCTCTATTTATAGGAGGGCCAGGGTCAGGATTTTCAGATCAACTGGAAGTCAAGCAGACAGATTTTCATGAATTTCTGGCTACTATAAATCATGAACCAGTCAGTTCACATTTGAATTGGTCAGTTCGCATGTGAATCGAATGACTCAACACTTGAATTGAACGATTCACTATATTTCTTATTCACAAACATATTAGCTTTCAATGTAATGATTAATACATAAGATGACATCAACATCGATTCTTAGTCCAGTCTTACCGCTCTACTGGTCGATTCACATTCTAAACTAGCCGGTTCACATTCTGAACCAGTCGATTCACATTCCAATTCATCCAATGTACAACCAATGTTGTTTAAATTGACTCCACACTTGAATCGGTCGACTCAACACTTGAGTCAGTTGACTCATATTCTCAGTCAAACAATTTTCAACAAATGTTGTTTAAATTGACTACCTAAATACTTTAGTAGTTAAGTTAAACCTTATTTATGAGTAAACTCCTATTCCAGGTGCATTCTATGCTTGTGACCCTATAGGTCCCAAATTATGTTGATAGTTAATCTGCATAACAAATTTATTACATCACAAGTAATGAGCAGTATCTAGCAACACATCATTGCTACCCAAGTACTTGGAAAGTTATAGAATAACTTCAACATACAATCTGTGATTAGTTTTACTATGATAATATAGTTCCTTTGTCTCCAACTATCCGAATTAAACTCAAGGCATGTATTCATCATCCTCTTAACTTTCAATCCATGCTCCTTGAACTAGAGAAGATTGTGTGAGATGCATATAAGACATATCACATACTGAGTCACACATGTATAGCCATACATTTCTTAGTCTCACATATGAAGTGGAAAGAATATCAATCTCTTATAGGAGTGACAAATCCCATGTACATCACTCACAATCAATCCCCATGTGTCACAATGTACCCCAACATTACCTTTATGACGACCCTTATTCATGGTCACGTCGGATGATGTCAAAACACATCGAACGACATGGGATGAATGTAATAACTTCAGGTCTCAGAACCACAATCACTGCTATCACTATGAGAGTTGATTTTGACTACTATTCCATGGTCTCCATATATTACTATCAAGGTGGGTCTGTCCAATACACTGTTCTCTAACATGTTCCTATATGTTTGACTTGATATCCCATATCATGACTAATGAGACTCTGTCACCAATCACCACATTCTTGTCTTATATATTACTCTCGTCTATTTTGTTTCCAGAGTAATATCCGACTAGGGATATAATAAGAATGGATGTGCTCTTATCATACATATGATCTCATTGTTTAGTTCTTCAATCTGAAGACATATATCATCGAGTAACATCATTTGTTAGACATCAATTATGTCTGTGTCATCATCTCATGATTGAGATAATCGTAATAGAAAAAATTACCTTCATAATTCTAGAATCAAGTATGTGATGCCCATTACAATCATCATACGATTGGCTCTCTAGGCATACATACCAACACAATTTGCATCAGAAAAACCACATACCTTTAGATGCTCATGACTAGTGTACAATAGATTTTTCCGGGAAGCATTTCTAAGATAGCAGAGAATGTGAATAATGGAATCCCAATGGCCATTGTGTTACTTGTCCAAGAATTGACTAACCATACTTGTAGAAAATAAGATGTCTAGATAAGTAATTGTGAGATAATTTAGTTTTCCCAGCACTCGTTCATACTACTTTATAACATACAAGGATTTATAAATCCAACAAACAAGATAAGACTCTCTTTGAGCAAAAAAACCTAGATGGTCTCTCCATATATATGTCTTCAGAAAGGTAACCACGAAGGGATGCATTCTTGATGTCCATGCGATGGCCAATAAAAGTGAGCAGTTAATGACATGAAATGAACATATGCCATTTTTTCCACTAGAGAAAAAGTTTCCAAGTACTGTTCCTCATAGATTTTGATGCAACCATTCACAACAAATATTTCTTTAAATTTGATTTATAGTTCCATATGGACCAACTTTGAAAAAGAAGACCCATATGAAAAAAACTATTGCTTTATTTAGAGGAGATGCCACAAGACTCTATGTGTCATTTCTAGACAAAGAAGTCACCCCATACTCCATAGTTTGTTTCCAACCTAGGCGATTTAGTGCATTGAAGATACTACAAGGTATTGAGACAATAGATTATTGGAAATAAATGTAGCACATGAAGGGGATAAGAAATCATAAGACATACAATTAGATATAATGGTGGGAAATGCATGAACGCTTCCCTTTACTTTGGAAAATAGGTAGATCATTGGGATCTAGTAGAACACTAGAAACCCCAAACACATTAGTGGTTGGAGAAAATATTACAATTCCCCTCAGCTTACCTGTCCTAAATTATCCAGGGGACTGGTATGATTGTCACATGTACCTATATGTGGGTCACTAGCACCAGGTGATGGACTTGGTATAGGGTCAATGCCAACCAAAAAAGAGGTAAAGTCCTAAGTTTGTGGAAAAGTATGAGATGTCTCTATCCATTTTCTAAAGTAAGAGATATCTTTATAAAGTGTGAAATCAAGGATATCAAGAAATAATGTGTAGTAGGATTATATTAACATTACTCCTTTTGAGTTTTGGAATATATAAGAAAGACATACTTCATTGCATCTGGCCTAAGTTTGTCAATACACTACTTAATTGATGAAAAAATAACATGCCCAAAGATTTCAAGAGGAACTACTATATAATGGGTTGTTAGGATATAAATATGAATAATTTTTTTATAAAACACTATGGAAGGCATGTAATTAATTATATTAGTAAGAACCAATCATATGGTAAATATAGTTCTAGTAGTTATGATAATGTGCCTATTTTTTCTTTTTGCTATCCTATTTAGCTGTGGAGAATGTGTAGCAATATATTTCTATTATTCATGATATATAATAGTTTATATCTTGATTTGAAGGTAAACGATCAAAAATTTTCAAATTACACAATACACAACTTGGTAAAATTGCCACCATGAACAACTAGTTTCAATTCAGTCTCCAATATCCAAACCCTAAACTGACTGGATTTACAAATCAAACTTTGATTTTTTTCTTTCGAGTAAGTCATACTCATGAGTTATGACAAATATTGACAACTGTACTACTGCCTATCTTCTAAACCTCATACGATCTTCCAAAAATCTTGAAATAAACACCCATAGAACTAGATCTGACCTGATGGAGAAGTTTCATGTGAGTTTTTTAGTTTAAAGTCAATAAATTTTAATACTCAAGTGATAACATGTGTCTATTATTTTAATAAATAAAAATATTAGAGTTAAAATAAATGGATGAATTAAGATGAATAGACTAGCACATGAGCCATTCCTCCACCAAAAGGCATGCAACATGACATTAATTATAATCTAACTCCACACATAAACTTATACAAAATTTGGTCAACAACTCTAAATTGATACATAAAGCCTTGTTAAAAACTAGAAATATACTTTAATAGTTAAAAAATAAACAACTAATGAATATGGTACTATTAGTTACCAATTTCTTAACAATCCAAAATGCACTCATACATAGTACCTTTCATTATTGTAATAAATGTTGACAAATTTGAATCCATGAGCAACGAGTTTGAAGAAATTAAATAGGGTCAGAAGAAGAGATATCAAGAAAGCTGATGATGGGACTTGATTAAGTGATATTAGTATATTAGATCTGACAGAGGTGCTAGAAACTCATCCTTTCATGAACAATAATAAGGCAGGGAACCATTTTGTACCATACCGACATCTGTCACCCAACATCATATAAACAAATGTATGGTGGAAATTTAAAGCTTGCATGCTCACATAGTTGAGAGTCTTTCATAGGATCATTATTCTATCTCTCTCTCTCTCTCTCTCTCTCTCTCTATATATATATATATATATATATATATATATAGAGAGAGAGAGAGAGAGAGAAGTGCTGAGATTATCAACATGCGAGCTTTAAATTTCCACCACTTGTTTGTATACATGGTGGTCGATGACTAATGTCTGGATGGCACAAAATGGTTCGTGCCATATTACTATCAATGAAAGGATGTTTTTGAAGTACCTATCTCAGAGATAATATCATTATTCACTATTTCCAATACCTTCAATTGCTTTCTCCATATGTCTTCTTCCGGTCCTACTTAATTCCATTAATTTCACTACTCACAGATTCCAATTTGTCTTCATTTATTACAATAATGGAACATATTATTTATGAATAGATTTGAGATTGTTAAAATATTGACAATAGATAGTACCATGTTCATTGGTTGTCAATTCTATAGTTTATAAAGTATGTTTCCAATTTTTAACATGGATTTCTGTATCGATTTAGAGTTGTTGACAAAATTTTATATAAGTTAATGTGTGGATATAGATTATAGTTAACTTCATGTTGCATTCCTTTTGGCAGAGGAAGGACTCACATGCAAGTTTTTCATCTTAATCCATCCATTAATTTTAACTCTAATTTTTATTTATTCAAAGAATATATACATGTTGACCCTTGACTAATAAAATTTATTGACTTTAAACTAAAAATCACGCAAAAAACTCTCCATCAGGTAAAATTGGTTCTAAGGGTATTTATTTCAAGATGTCTGGAAGACTGCATGTAGTTTAGAAGACACGCAGTGGTAGAATTGTCAATATTTTTTAGAAGTCATGAACACGACTTTTCCTGACCCAGATAAATTATGTTCTAAGTTTATGTTTTGTCAATTTGGTCAGTTCATGATTTGAACATTGGTGAATGAACTGAAACTAGTTGTAATGGGTGGTGATTTTACAAATTCATGTAGAATATAGTTTGACAAACTTTGTCACCTTAAATTCAAAATCAAGATATAAACTTTAATATATCATAATAATAATAGAACCCCTCTTGCTACACATTTTCCTCAGAAAAACAGAATAATGAAAAGAAAATATAAACACATTATCAAAACTATGAGGACTCTTCTTCACCATATGAATGTTCCCTACAATTTTTAGGACACACTATCCACACTGCTACTTATCTAATTAATCACATGCCTTCCACAATTTTGACTAATAAAATTATCTTTCATATTGTAAGCCTCAATATACATGAATATAGACATACTTACATACTTAACATTCCCCTTCAAATTGGTGCACAAACATCGTAAGCACACAGTTTGTTACACAAGATTTTGACCCAATATCCATTTTAATGATTTATTGAATAGGTTTGTAAGTCAATCTTTCGTTGGTTGTGGTGTGAGTTTGATTAGCTGGTCTTGAATCTTCTCTCTAATGAAATAAAAATTGACTTCAATGTTATATTCATGAAATATGGGATTGGAAGCTATATAAACTACTTATTAACTATCATACTACATCCTATGGTTCTATATTTCATAAATCCTAGTTCTTCCATGAATGTCCTTACCCATAGAAGTTCACCGATGATGTAAGATATAGCCCAATACTCATACTAGGTGCTTGAGCAAGAAATAATAGTCTGATTGTTGGTCTTATAGGATACCGATTTACCCCCTAAGGAGATAAAATTTCTAGTGACATCGTCGATTAATGACATCATGCCCAATCTGCATCAAACTACCCATGCACCTTTAGATGCTAATGACTAGTGTAGAGGAGACCTTCCTGGGAAGCTTTTCTAAGATAGCAGAGAATGTGAATAATGGCATCCTAGTGACTAGTGTGTTACTTCTCCAAGAATTGACCAACCACACTTGTAGAAAACAAGATGTCTAGCTAAGTAATTGGGAGATAATTTTGTTGCCCAACCAGTCATTTGTACTACTTAATACCATAGAAGGATATATGAAGCCGATAGACAAGATGAGACTCTCTCTAAGCAACAAACCTAGATGGTCTCTCCACATATATCTCTTTATAAAGGTAACCATGAATGAATGCATTCTTGATATTTAACTGATGCAACGGTCAAGACAAGTGATCAGTTAATGATATGAAACAAACATATGCCATTTTTTCCACTAGCAAAAAAATTTCCAAGTATTCTTCCTCATATATTTTGGTGCAACTATTTGCAACAAATATTGCTTTAAGTTGATTGATAGTTCCATATGGACCAAATTTGACAAAGAAGATTCATATGCAACCAACTATTGCTTTAACTAAATGAGTGGTCATAAGACTCCATGTGCCACTTTTAGACAAAGAATTCATCTCATACTCTATAACTTGTTTCCAACCTGGGTGATTCAAAGCACTGAAGATAGTACAAGATATTGAGACAATAGAAGATTGGTAATAAATGTAGCATATTAAGGGGATAAGAAATCATAAGACATAAAATTAGATATAGGGTGGGCAATGCATGAACGCTTCACTTTTCTAAGGAAAATAGACAGATCATTGGGATCTAGTACAATAGTAGAACCCCCCAAAGCCAACAGTGGTTGGAGAAAAACTATTATCCCTCTCAATGAACCTGTCTTAAGTTATCCATGGGGCTTGTATGATTTTTGCATGTACCTATAGATGGATCACTAGCACTAGGTTATGGACTTATGTATGGTCAATGACAACCAAAAAAGATGGAATGTCCTAAGTTTGAGGAAATGTCTAAGAGGCTTCCGTCTATTTTCTAAAGTAAGGAATGTCTTTGAAAAATGTGACATCAAGGATACCAAGAAATAGTGTGTAGTGGATTATAACAATGTTGCTGGTTTAGCAATATCTGAGAGAAACACACTTTATCACTCCGGGGCTGAGTTTTGTCATGACTATTACTTAATTGATGAAAAAAAACTACACTCCCAAAGATTTTAGGAGGAACTACTATACAACGCGTGGTTAGGATCTAAAATATGAAACAATTTTTATATTCAACACTTTGTAAGGCATGCAATTTATTAGATAAGTACAGACTATTCATACGATGAAGAAGAGTTCTCGCAGTTGTGATAATGTGCCTATTTTTTATTTTTGCTATCCTATTCTGCTAAGGAGAATGTGTAGAAAGATATTTCTATTACTCATGATATATAATAGTTTTTATCTTGATTTGAACTGAGAGGGTTGGAATTTGTCCAATTGGATTATATACAAATTGGTAAAAACACCACCATGAACAACTAGTTTCAATTAAACCGCTAATATTCAAATCTTGAACCGACTGAATTTAAGTATTCAAACTTGGAATAAATTAAGTCCGAATAAGTCCCATTCATGAGTTTTGACAAATATTAACAATTGTAATACTACCTGTCTTTTAAACCACATACAATCTTCTAGATTGCTTGAAATAAATACCCTTAAACCGAATCCATCCCGATGGAGAAATTTAATGTGAGATTTTTAGTTTAAAAGTCAATAAATTTTTATACTCAAGTGATAACATGTATCTATTCTTTTAATAAAAAATAGTAGAGTTGAAATTAATGAATGAGTTAAGATGAATAGACTAGCACATGAGCCATTCTTCTTCCAAAAGGCATGCCATGTGTCAATAATTATATTCTAACTCCACACATTAACTTATATAAAATTTGGTCAACTTTAAATCGATACATAAAGCCATGCTAAAAACTGAAAATATACTTTAGTAGTAAAAGAATCAACAACCAATGAACATGGTACTTCAGTTGCCAATTTCTCAACAATCCCAAATGCACTCATAAATGTTACTCTTCATTATTGTAATAAATGTAGACAAATTGGAATATGTGAGTAGGGAGATTAAAGAAATTAAGTATGGCCAAAAGTAGAGAGATCAAGCAAGTGAATGATGGGACAAGATTCAGTGATATTAATATATTAGCTCTAACAATAGGTGCCGCAAAATCATCCTTTCAAGAATAGTAATAAGACAAGGAACCATTTTGTGGACATCTGTGACCCACCATCAAGGTACTGCAAAATCATCCTTTCATGAACATTAATAAGGCTGGGAACCATTTTGTGGACATTATGTCACCCACTCATATAAACAAATGAATGGTGGCAATTTGAAATTTTGCATGCCTGCATAGATGAGAATATATATATATATATATATATATATATATATATATATATATATACACACACACACACACACACACACACACACACACACACACATATATATATATATATATATATGGTTTAGGAAGTGTTTACCAGCCGATACATATACTTTATGTGTTCCGCCTATTAAATCAACATATGTGGAATCTATTATTTAAATCAAACCATAAAGATTGAATCAATATTGTTTAGATCAGATAGTTTCAAAAAATCACATTCATATCTCATATGTATCATGAGATATCACAATATATTATCTAATAGTTTCTACAATTTTTACAACTTACTGTTGAAAATATACATATACTTCAATTAGATGATCTAGGAATATTAGATTGAGATGATTTTTGATACACACGCTGTCTAAGAGGTGTACATCACATCCATAATGTAAGATCATTCTATAGGATTGTGTAACACCATAAATGAAAATAGATACATATAAGATACATGTACTTAGGCACACAATTCTTTTAGCATATATATATATATATAGTGAGGCTAGAATACACTTAAGTGTATTATGAACCCAATACACTCAAGTTCTTAGCCATTAGATCTAGATATGATCACTTCCAAAAGATGCCACTGACAACCAAACTTGACATCCGTGAAGTTAGTAAACTTAGCTGAACACACTCACACCCACTCTCTTGTCATCTCACTCTATGTGAGCTATTCATTCTCTCTCTTTACATGATCTCATTCTCTCCACTTCTCCTTCTATGTTGCTTCTAGTCCTCTCACCATTTCTCCTCTTCATAGATTCACCATCTCTTTCTCTCCGTCTCTCCTTCAGGTGTAGTGAGCAAACAAGAATGACTTGTGATGACAAATTAACCTATGAAAGCCATCTGAGGGACATATTTGGATGTGACATATTATCCATCGATAGTAGCACAAATGAGGAGAAAATTAGTTCTCAATCTGTAACTATTGCTAGAGTTAAGTAGTTCCCAATTATCCCTGCGATGCTTTGATGATAGATTCCAGTGTCAAAGAGACACCAATACAACCGTTGCTACTTTTTTAAATGTCAAATGAAGAGATGATTTCTATGATGTAGCCATATCTCTCACTTCTTGCTGTGTGAAAGCTCCAATTATGTTCCAAAAATTTCAGGACATGGCTACCCAACCACCCAGTCTCTCCCCTCTTTATTCATCAATATTCTTTCCCCTTTCACACTTCTCCCTTCCCAATCGTCCACCATCCTTACTTTCTCTTAGCCTTTCTCCTGCACATCATCAGACTAGCTTCGACTCACCCTACCCAACAACTATCTGTGAAGGAAGTAGGAGGTTTTTTAAGACATATGTGACGGATCTAGCTACAAACAATCCCTTATTTTTTTGCAACAGATTAGGAGTCAAATGTTCTTTCTAGATATCTCCCTACCCAGACACCGACCCTATTTTTCAACAAACTTTCACTCAGGCCCTCACCTGGTAGTACTTGCTCGATTCTATTAAGTTTTGATAAACTCTCGGGATTGTTGTATCCAAGAAGATGGCAGTTGTATGTTGTCAGTTGTAGAATTTCACTTCTATTGGATTCAAATTAAAACACTTTATTGGATGCATGTTTTACTCCAAACATGATGTTGTGATCCCTTTTTTAGCTGTGAAATTCAAATTTATACATTGGTATTTGACATTTTTAAACACTAATGCTTGTGGATAGCGAGGAGAAGATATCACTAGTGTTTTTTTGTCTATTGTCGTAGAGATTTCTTTTCTATATATGTTGTTATTTCCGCCTACACTATGAAGTTAGAAACTTGGCTTCATATAGTTGAACATCCAGTTGCATAATTTTTCGTACGTTGAATGCCATAATTCCTGAAGGTTAATTTATACCTCATGAATCATATGAATTTTGGCTTACTATATTTTGGAGAACACCTTCATTGTGAATGTGAATGTCATGGTACTTGTAATTTAAATTTCTCTTGTTGGTCATCTCTAAAATAAACAACCACTTTTTACTTTTTTGGTGGTTCCATTTCTCGAATATGTCAGATGCAATGTGCATATGATATATTATATAATTACATTGAAATGCAAGGTAGACATGCAACAAGTTGTGCCGCCAGTCCCTTTTAGATGAAAAAATCAATCATTCTAGATACTAAATCCATTGACATAGGGGTCATAATATTATTGTTCATAACTTTTTGGATCCTTTTGAGGAGCTCCACTACATGTGGTGCTAAGAATCCAAACATAGAAAATCCAAAAGGTATAAATACATGTTGATTCTCAATGCACATTTTCTCGTGCTTAACCAATTTGACTGCAACAGCTTTCAGGGCATCATGTCCCACAAGAAAAATCTCCATTTTTAAGCCCACCAATGGGGAGACTCCTGTTAGATCAACACATGAATGTTTTCCTCCAGACTAGCTAAGAATTAAGATATCTACTGGTATAACTATCGATCTCCCTTCTTGTGGATCAGTACAAAAATTCATAGGATCCTCCTTTTTAGCAGAAACTCCAGCATGTCTAAGCACATCATAAAGAACATCTCTAACAAGATCATCTCTATATATAAAATTTGGGAGCTCCTTGTAATGAACAACATGCTCCCCAAAGGTATCTAAACATGCCTTGTGAAAAACATGACATGCCTCTTCAACTGGAAAAAGAGGGATCATAAGGTGATACTTGAGGATAGTATGATACTCTATTGGTGACTCATGCAGTCCAAATCCATCAATAGCAGTAGCCAGAAGGAAATCTTGAGCGTGCTCAACTTGCAAACACCTAAAAACTACTTGCTGTCTAATGATCATGTCAAGGTTCACATCCATGCCCTTAACAATTTTGTTAAAAAAGACACGTGCCAAAGCATTTTGAGCTTTAGTGGGGACGGTGTCCTTATTACCAAAACAACTAAGATCAAAATATAGAATCATGACATGTAGAGAGCTAAAAGCATAGTCCAAATTAGAGTCCATACCATGTATCAGACTATCTCGCAAAATATGATCTTGGAGCTCCCAAGACTGGCCCCTGGATGCCACAAAAGCATATGAAGAAGTCTCTGTTGCCGAACACAGACCCAGACCATCAAGTTTGATAGGTAAGAAAGACAACCACCATTGGAAATCCCCCAAAAAGGGGCCTCCGCATACCACAATATCCTCAATAGACCCACGTAGTCCCCTATAAAAGTAGGATGTAACCTCTTCCATGTATGCAGGTTGGCATGTCCCTAGCTTGAACATAAGTTTGGCAATACCCATGCAAGACCATAGCAAAAAAAGCTCACTTTGTGGATCATGCAGTTTTGGGAGAAGATGCATCAAGTCAACAACCTTGGTAGCCCTACTCATGGCTAAACCCTCACTAAAACCTTTGTCCCTGCTATCATCTCCTCCTATTAAATTCACTCTCAGCAAAGGCCTTACAATGTCTCCGGGAAATAGCCCCTTATCAAGTTTCCTCCCATTACAAGCTGGCCAGAAAAGCTCAGTTTGCGATATTCAAATGAAGTCCCACCCAGGACCCATGCACTAAATGATGTCGAGCGCCTTTGACACCTCCCTTGTGTCCCCAATGACAGTCCTATCATCAAGGTACCAAGCACAGAGAAGAAGCTTGTAGTTGTCTCTAATCTCATGAAGAAGTATATGCAATACTAGTAAAAAAGAAGTGGACCCAAAGGATTACCATGTTGAACACCAACGACTGACCAAATATGTTTGTCACCGATGTACAACCTGACCGTCTGCCCATAAAGAAACTCCACCCACAAAGAAATAGATGACACATTACCCTCACCTCTTGGAGCAACATTTACCTATCCACTATGTTGAAAGTATTAGAGAAATCCACTGTAAGTATAGAGAGAGACCCATCTTCATGTCAGTTATTAGATAGCCTGTTGACACTGTGAAAGATAGCTTGTGCTCCGTCGGATACACCGACTCCAAATTGGAAGTCATTGAGATACTTCATCATATCTTTACCCACTCCTATCATGACAACTTTGGATACAAGACGTCTCCAAATGGTACCCACTGCGATGGGCCATATCCATTGTCAGCCTTAAGAAGAGGGGTAAGGGGTGCAGAAGCTAAAAATTCTGCCAAACTCAAAGGACACCTCCCGTCCAACCACAAATTAACCACCTTGGTAATGGAATGTAAGAGATCTGTGGGAACTGCAAACCCCTCTCCACATAGAGCGTCTAATATGTGTTGGGCCCTCAATCCATCTCTACCACACGAGGTCCCTTTAGGAAATGACTTAACACTTCAAATGATAGTTTCAACATCCGCTAAAAGAGGAGCTTCTGGAAACAAAATATCTAGTTGGAGGGAGGTGGCTTGAATGGGTGTTTAGCCTCCAAAATCTTCAAGGTATCTCCAAAATAATGACTTGACCCATATAGCAATATGTGCTAGAGACTCATAATTTGAGCAATGTAATGCTTAATTTAATCATTGGACATTGGTGTTAGATGCTTCAAATCGTTATGACTTCTAATTCCTGATCGAGACAAACTTTTATTGGAAATCAATGTAGTCGCAATTGTACATGCCACATAAAGATAGTCAACATGAATGGTCGTTGTTATTTCCAGTCATTGGTTGAATCGAGTTGGTTAATAATGATTTTTTATTGTTATAACAAACCAATGTAATCCACCATATTGTTAATTACAACTCCTAATTAGTTCAAACATTTTTAAACATCACCACCAAACATTAAAAAAATTTCACAGTTATGTACATGATTTTCTACAAATAAAACATGAGTACTATACATCAACAATTGTCAACTACACATACGAGCTCAAACCATTTATATGTTTGGTACAATAAAATGGTGAAGACGCCACATGAATCATGTATCTATCCAAAAGCTGAATAATCAAGACAATAGTGCTAGCCCAATAACGTAGAGGAACATTAGGCAAGCCTTTTTCTAACACGACTTCACTGCAGGTGGTCAGAGATGAGAAAATAGCTCGAGTTCTTTGGTTCATTTCTTCAAGTCAGGGTGATGTAGGGGAGAATTCAATGGATTTCTGACTAAAGGCCAATACATATCAAGCGTGTGGTCCTCCATACTACTTAAATAGGCTTTTCCTGTAATCTGAATCCTGAAATGCTCATTCTTACTTTCTTTAAACATAGCTCAAATGAAACATCTAAACCAACATCTTTGCTACTATATGATTCATGTTAAATTGAAAGCAGGAAGATAAATATAACTGTCAATGAACGTGTGTTAGGAAGTAATACGAGATCACACATCCGTTAAAAACACATTAAAAAAGTAAATTAACAATGACGCTGCTATTCACACACTTTATGGTGTCTAACATGGAATACTAGCCATAACACGTCTGCTTTCACTATTGGTGGATTTTTTTTTATCACCTAATAATAGCAGATTTAGAACAAAAAGCAAAGCCGAGCTGCATCGAATCCCAAACAAGTTCACCTCATACTAACAAGTAGATTATCCGTTGATCAAAATAGGACAAACCAGAACTAGGACAAAAATATGTTACCATTAATATATAAGAACGAGTTTGACAGTTTAAACTAAGGATGACGAGGGGAAACACAACCATCTAAACGCAGTATCAGCTGATGAGCCGAGGAAACCGCCAGCTATTACCGGAGTTTTCTAGCTTCTCTCTCAGACTCGAGCAGTGTGAGGACATCCCTTCCCTGACAGGGCCCTAACCCTTAACATTCCTCGTGATCAAACAATTCTGGTCATCAAGAAACTTGACCCTAACTTGGGTAACTCACCCTCTTGAACCAGTCCTGCCCATCACCTTCACAACAACAGCAAGCTTGCTTTGACTATCCATCCTGCAACAGAGACCTAAACTCACAAGGAGGTAGAGTACAACTTCAAGCTTTTGCAATGCACGACGGTGGGACGAGGAGGATTGAGTGCGTTAAGGTTGTCATGGGGACACAAAAATGAATCTGGGCTGCGTACTCACCTTGAGGAAGAAGATGTTAGATAAATGATGATTACTGTTCCAGGTAGTTACTGTAGCATCACGTAATTACTGTAGCACGTAATTACTGTAGCGTCTGTAGCAAATCATTTATTTAGTACAGGTTAAGCCCAATGTAGTGCAACAAGTACATGTGAGAATGTAGTGTTGTTTCTAGTGCAAATGACAAAGAAGTTTTATCCCATATTGCTCACTCCTAGAACTTTTGTGGTCCGCATATGTAGGATCACATGGGGCACTAGTGTCCAAAGGAGTCCTAGGAGGGAGGTATGCTCACCTCCTTGGTGGGTGGGCTTACCACATCACAACGCACGTACGCGCGCGCGCCACGCCTGGGCTCGGACTTTTATTCCGTAATGTGTATAAGAGCAACCGAGTGTTTGCGTCTTACTGAGAATAGGATTAGGGACGTGCGTGGCTATATATACACATCCGGTCATTAGGGTTAAACACACCAAAACAGTCTTCTGCCGCCGTGTGTTTTGAGAGCCCTAATCCAGGAGAACGGTGCCTATCCACGAGGATTACCAGACACTGATTTCTTTAAGTATTATTTCTCAACGAACGATCTGATTTGCGAATCTAACTCTTTTATTTCTGTTCTCCTGTTTGGTTTGTTTCTCGTTTCTTATTTTGGGTCTGCCTGAATTGTTAATTACATTGCACCTGTCGCTGTTGCATGAACGACAATAATAAATATTAACAAAAAGAGATTACAGGAGAGCGAGGGGAAGCAAAATGGAACAAAGGACAGAGAGAATACAGGTGTCGGACTAATGAAAGAGAGAGAGACATGTAGTACGACAGGTACGAGTAACATGTAGGGGGTCCGCCAATGGAAGTTCTTCCGTCAATTGGCTTTTCACGAGAAGATCCAAGATCTACAATCAAGCGGACAAAAACTTAGTTGTATTTGAGTTGTAATACACTCGTACTCTCTCTCTCTCTCTTTCTCTCTCTCTCTCTCTCCCACACGTGAACCCAAACGTGCCCATGCATGTACTATATTAAACATGTCAAACTTACATTAGATAAATTTGAAAGTAGTGTACATATTTTGAAGAGTTTGAATGTCATATTCATATTAGTGTCTTATATTGAACCTACTAATTTGTTCTATAAACTTAAGTTGTAGAAATTAAAAACGGAAAAAAATAATTATGCCACTTCCATACATTTCACTAAATATCATATTGTGATGTTAGAGCAACATGCAACATAACATAATTATGTATTAAATTATTTAGATATCAAAGTACATATGATATATATAAATTTATCTTGTATGAAATTGTTCATGATTACTTAATATTTTACAAGTCATGTGAGAAGAACTATTTCCCATCTAATATTGAGATGCCTTTAGTTGATCTTCACATTAAGACGGGTATATCTAAAAAGTCAATATCTTAATTGATTGATGGATTCAAATTCATTGAATGAGATGGATGTGTCAATATGGTGCTAATCTCTTTTGTTATAATAGAAATTCTAAGATTCAGTCGTGTCTTTCCTGCAAAAAAGGTTCTATATATGATATAACCAAGAGGACAATGGAAATAAAGGATCATAATCAAAATAGAAAATTTCAAGGCTAAGAAATACAAAGAAAAACAAATTTCACAAGTGTTGAAGAAGACAACTATATGTGTTACTAAAAAACTATAGTGTGCCTGAGATGGGGCATCAGGTTTTACGCCTCTATTTGACACATTTAAAAAGAAGATGAACATAGAAGAAGGAGAGGTACATTAAAAGATAAAGAAAAAAAATAAGGAGACTATTTTTGCTCATCATCTACATCTCATAATTAGTACTAACAATGGAAGAAATAGTTATTAAAAGAGATTTTGCAAGATAATAAATTTGTAAGATCGTTGTGGTATATAGAGGGATGAATTTTTTTGTGAACACTTAGTGTTTGTATGGGTTGATCCGATAGTGTGAGAAGAGAGAAGTGTCAATTTGGCTAGTCGTGAGTAACGCTACCCACAATCACCTATACACCTGACAACCCACTCGATTCCTGGGAGCCCACAAAAGCTCGGTCCCTGTCATTTTATCTGATAACTCCATGCAGAAGCCAAAGACTCCCAAAATTCTCTCCCCACTCTAGCCCCAATTTTCACTAATTTATTTTCTCTCTTGCAACTCCTCTCTCCAGCCCTATTCCACCCCACCAACGTCCCCACACTAGTACAATACGTCTGCTTCCCAGCTCTCGCCAATCTTGTTAGAGCGCATCGCCTTGCTCGCGCCTACGAGAGCTATAGCCGATGTCTTTGACACCGTGTTCAACACCAACATTCTAGAAGTTAAGGTCACTGTGGTTCATGACAAATCCAAATGCTCTGCATTCATCTTCGATTGTCATAGGTAAAAATAGTTATTTTATTATTGTATTATACATTTTCCCGCAAATGTGAAATCAAAACCTTCCTTTATGATTCCTCTCAAATCTTACACAGTATGAGCTTTCTCTAGAATTTTGATTTGTCATGCCTATACAAAAACATACTTAGGTATGTTAGATGATAAGTTTAGGTACAAGACTGACATATATATGGACTCAGTAGTACTTATTTTGCATCATATTTGAAAGCCGTATATTTAGTTTAGAGATACTACACTTTTGAATATGTGAATGATTATATGTAAGTATTGTACTTTTATTCTGTCCAACAATATTTTATCATCTAGTACTGTATGTATTCAACATTTTATAGTACTGTAAATCATATTTTATACATTGCTAATATATAAAAAATATATGCTTTCAGGTGCAACATAGTTCATCAAGTCCTTCTGAGTAAAATGAAGATTGAAAAATGATCTGTCCTTTACAATAAAATTAGTCATGAATTAGTATGATATATACATGTAATATATGGATGTTAGTATTGTACATATTGTACTGTACATCATGTACTGCATGTCTTGTAATGTGTGCATGTACTGTACGTCGAGAAAGTTAAGACAACCTCCAGATCATCAGTAAAATGTAGATTGCAATATGTAATGTTATGTAAATCAAAGCGTGTATAATATCTGGGGTATTATAATGGATGCTAGTACTGTATGCCGGTAAAACTACATATTGGATATATGATGAAAATTAAAAAGTTGTGCTGTTATTTGTTAATATTGTACGACATGAATGTTAAATACTGTATGTACAACTAAAGCTTGGAAGTTTTGTTATTGTGTGTTGTACATACAAAGGAAACATTACATATTGTATATATGATGAAAGTTTGGAAGCTCTATTTTTGTGTGTTAGTAATGTACGACATGAATGTTACATACTAAATTGAATTATGATAACTACTTGCTCAATACATCTTTTTACCTAGAACTTGCACATTACATGCTCCAAAAAGCACTACTCTAGATATGGTCTAAAAATTATAAGATTTTTGTAAGACCCTTGACCTAGCTTAGTGCTTGATCTTGCTTGCTTTGTGTTGGCTATTTATGCTAACGAGTTTCAATCCTAAAAAGGTTCGTTTACTCAACTTAACCAATCCCCGCAAGTATACAGAGGTAGTCATAGTCAAGGTCGAACACAAGGAGCTTTGGTAATTAATCAAACACAACAACACTAAAGTTCAACAATCTAGATCGGTTTAAAAAGGATGGTGATGATTATCTAATTACAGAAATTCATAATTAAACAAGTAACGAAAAGATTACTAAATAGTGTTTAGATTCATATGTTAATGGATCTTGAACATTAGAATTTCACCCACATATCATAGCACATCATAGCAACATGTAATTTAAACATATTAAGAACTTATTTTAAAGGAAAGGTATGTGTTGCACTTCACCTCTCGATGTAAGAGCAACGATCACAACTCAAATCCACATTCTCATGCATAATTTTCATTTAAGATCACAACCTATTCCTCAACTCTATAATCTCCATTCTCTTGGTAGAAGAAGAGTTGCCAAGAAGAGAACCTCCATACATTCCCACCTATCTTCTCAGATTAAGCAAGAAAGCAGAGAACATGCATATAAAGTGGCCAGCAATACATTCAAGAGATGATAAAATTGGTACTCTCATGGTAGAAAAACAAGCAACATAATATTTAGTATGAAATTAACTTATTCCATACATGCTATGACATGGGAGCTACTCTCCCATGCCCAAGAAAAGGAGTTTACTCATCCATAATCATGTTTTGTAGAATTGTTATAGAAATTTCAGAATCTAGCATGATCTAGAGGAAGAAAAACAAGGAGATCCAAAGATGTAACCACAAGAAGGTAGAATTTCAGCTTGGGGACGAAATTATACTCCTCCAGATGCTTCAAGACAAACCAAATCCTCTCCCGAGAAGCTATGTGAAGTGGAGAAGCTTTGTTGCACCTTAGGAGAAGACAATGGAGAATAAGAGAAGAAGATTTAAGATCCTTTGGCAAGAAACCACCTCTTTTATCCTCAAAATCGCCCTCCTCTTCTCTAGACTTGCTCTGGGACGAGATAACTTTGAATTATGACCGTGGATAACCGCCCATTAAGTTCCCTCTTTGTTTTAAACAAAGAGTCGTACTTTTTAAAATTCGGAAACTGACAGCGATACGGCGTGCACCCCAAGTGCACGTCGTGCAAGGCCTTCGATAGTCAATCCAGAATGCACTGCGCACGGCGTGCGCAGAAGTAATGCACGCCGTGAGACTTTCTAGAAACTTTGATCTTCTTGACGCTCCCAGGTGCATGTCGTGTTGTTGAAGACACATCATGCATTTGGCTTATTCTGCACTTTCTAGAAACTCACACGCCGTGTTCAAGGATGAACACGTCGTGCATTTGTCAGTCTGGGTGAATTGAAAGTTCTTCTGAAATCTTGAACGTTGTGCCTTTATCATGCATGTCGTGCATTCTGCTGTTTCAGTAGAATTGAACACTGCAATTCAATCTTTTTGGAACAAATCTGCAATACATGTTATGCGATAAGTAAAGTAGAAAAAAGATGACAAGAGTAATATGAAAAGAGGCTAAGTGATACCAAAATGAACCAAATTTGTGTATGATAACATGTGAAAAGATGATGTGGAAAACACACAACAAATCCCCCTAAGCTTGAACTATTGCTTGCCCTCAAGCAAAAAGAACAGGGCTAAAAAGAGGGTGAAAAAATATTCAAACTCATGTATGGATTAAATGAAAAGAAGATATGCAATCAGCTCAACCAACCATGTACATAGTGTTTGTGTTCATTGTTATCTTCTCAATTTAGACATCTAAGATAAAGAAATTTAGTTTGGCAATGGTGGTTCCATAAAACGAGATAATCAACTAGACAATACTAAATAGAATTTGGATAATCGAGCCAAACAGTTAGTGGATGTACATTACAATTTTTAGTTAGTACAGATATACGATGATGAAATCAGTGCTAACAATAACAAACTTAGTTGTACTCTTTTTTTCTCAAAGGATATGATGATGGAAATTTTTGGATTTCTGACACTCGGCTGCTAATTTAGGCTTATGCTCACGTGAAATGCCGGTTGGGGTGTTGCTTTTACCCTCTTTTGATTTTCCATACCACCTAACCATCGTTGCCAGATCAGACTCACACTAGGCTAGCATGATATGTGGGTTGTTTGCCATCTTTTAATGGGAAAAGGTAAACAAAGGATAGCGCAAGTATGGTACAACACCAAAGAGTCAATAAGAGTGTTAAGATTAGTAAGATCTCGATCATTCTTTTGAAAAAATTTCACTGAAACGTTGATTGTAAATGCACTAAGAATTTGGAAAAAGTATCCCGTATTCTAGTAAGTGTTGCAAAGTTGATTTATTTGCAAAAATGTGGAACCGTTACATGTATTGAGAAATCAAATATGTAAAAATTGAGATTTCAAACCACAAACACAAACAAGATCGTACACATGGGGATTTTCCTTTTTCATTTGAATCATGCATACTTTTGAAAATCTTTTCATATAGCCACAAGAAATACAAAGGACAAGATAGATCAAGCATGGAGTTCATTCTAACATGTAGCCTCAATTTATATTAAGATTGCCATCTAAGAAAAAATAATATAGAATAAAATAGAAAACAAGAAGACACAATTGACTCAAATGAAGGGAAATGCAAAATGAAAACTACAATTACGGACCGGTTGTTCCCCCCTAAGCTTGAAATCAACAATGTCCTCATTGCATCAATTGAACCTATGGAGTTCACAACCGGATACCTGTCATGGATCAAATATAAAAAAGGAGGGCCACCACCCTCGTGATCAGGGAAAAACTGGCTGACGAGATCTGGAATGTCCATCGGCTGGTTTGCGGAGTCATGCTGCTTGGGAAATTGGGGCTGTTGTGGAAACTCGGGCTGCTATGGTGGTGGTGACTGATACGGCGACGGGACAGAGTAATGGCCCTGAGAGATATTCCAAGAGTCCATCTGGTGGACCATGTCGTGTATCGTAGTGTACTGCGTGCTCATCTGGTTCAAACGGCCGTCGATGTGGTCAAACCACTGTTGAACATATCCATAAAGATGTCGGACATCAGACATCACCCAAGTGTACTCAGTCTGAGTAGCAATGGAGGGAGGAAGTGGTGCTATAGCTGTAGTGGTAGCTGCTGCTGTAGAACTTTTGACACCATGGGTGGCTACCTCCTCTTTGTCCTCGGGCTGTAACTCAACCTTCCAATTTGCTTTCTTGCTGAGGTCATTGCAGGCTACATTGGGAACTTCTATGAACTGTTTCTTTGTGAGAAAAATCTAGATCTTGATAGTGCTATCACCATGCCTTGATATTAGGCCACAAGAAATGAGATAATTTATGTTTATAAGGTTTTCCCAGATGCATATTCTAAACTGGTCAAGTCTAGCCCTAGCTGCATAGCAAGTAGTGTGAGCATTCCACCACGCATGATGTCACCCGCCTCTCTCTGCTTCTTCTTCTTGGCTTCTAGAAGTTTATTGATAATATAATAGCCAGAATTGATTTGATCATTATTGACCACGCACCACAAGAATAGAAGGTCGATTTTGCTCACGACCCCCTTGAGTTTCATTTTTGGCAAAAGGACCGATGCTTAGAAGGTGATGCACAACTCTAAAAATCGGGTTATGGAGCGAAGAAGCTCGTGCTTGCCTAGCCCTGTGCACCTTTTTATTGGTAATTTTTGACCAAAAAGTATCACTATGGAAGGTGGGCGGATAGTCAGTGTAGCCTCCATAGTTGCATCCTAGCAAGGTACAAAAATGACAAAGATCCATAGCAAAACATTTGTTTAGAAGACAAAAACTGATCTTTGGATACATCTCACGATGCTTTTGGGGGTCGTATTCCGCCTTAAAGGTGGTCAAAAATTCATAAACAAGGTGGGGGTAGGTCTTTACAACTCTAGTACAGAGTAGATGGAGACCTAAGAACTGAAGATACCCCATTACCTCATTCTTGAAGCCAAGCTTGTCTAGCGTTTCTTCACAAACGTAGCGGGAAGGTAAGACCCGCCTAGTAATGAGAAACTAGTAGTCTGCATCCTCCTCAGGGGTGACTTGGAACTGGGTGGAGGGCACAAAAGTTGCTGCCTCAGAAGGTTTCGTGGAAGAGAAAGAACCACCATGACGTCTGCTTGAACCCCTCTTGATTGGTGCCATTGTTTCTGTAGGAGTGCACGGTGTGCAGATTACGATCATGGCGTGCACCTGTAAGGTATTCCTTCTGCCCTGAAACACATATGCATGGCATACAGAATGCCGGAATGCCATGCACCTAAAGATATTCTGCAGACTGAAACCGACACCGCGAGGTAAAGAGTTAGGGAAAAAAAATAGCGTCGGTGGTGCTGTCGAGCTATGAGTTGTTGAGTTGTCGGCACTAGGGTTCTAGATGCCTGGGCCGTCGAGGGTTGAGGGTGGCGACGCTATCGGCGGCGTCATCATCGGTGTTGATGGAGGCGGACTATGGTGTCGTCGGCGTCATTTGTTGCTGTAGAAGACGCTGCCACTGTGAGCAGCTGGAGAAGATGGTGCGGTAGCAGCTCGAGGTCGCGCAAAAGGCTTCTTTAGACGAAGCTCTCTCTGCTGGACAACGAAGTCGGTTAGAGCTAAGGAAGTAGGGATGCTGCTTCGAGGTGAGTGCTCATAGTGTGAGGTTGGCGTGCACGACGACTCGAAGACAGTGGTTGCACAACTACAGAACAAAAATCACACGGGCTAGGGTTTGTTGCTCGCATGACTAATTTCTCAAGTGGGAGTGAGAAGTTAGGTCGTGCACTCTCTTTTTGACCAAACTTTATGAAAAAAGACATGGCGTGCATATGACATGGATGACATGTTCCTATTTAATTTCCTCTTTTCAAATTTCCTTTACGCCACATGCACGACATGTATTAGGTATGCACATCGTATTCTGCTTTGAATTCTCTTTTTAGATGTGCCTTTTTGCCCAGGTGCACATCGTGTATCCATAAATGCACATCGTGTGAGTTTCCAGAAAGTTTTGCTACTCAGTTGAGTGATAAGTACACGACGTGTACTTAAATAAGCACGCCGTGTAACATTCCAAAAACTTCATTTGTGAACTGAATACAGTGTGTTGTTGAGAAACACGATATGTACCTAGAGATGTTGTCCGATTTTAGTAGCTATTCTTATGGGTTGCACACCGTGTCAAATAAAGACACGCCATGCATTTTGGAATTTTTGCAAAAAATAGCAGTCAGTCAACACAAAATAAAGATAGATGTGGTGACATCAATGTCTAAATTATTACATTCATCCATGAAAAGCTTATTGATGAAATTAAATAGTGTTTTTGACTCAAATAACTTAAAAGAAATCTATATTAATATGGGGTCAACTCCCATGAGGTCCTCCGTTTAGAGTCCAGAGTAAGACTCTTCAATTCTTCCTTCAAGCATCTTGGAGGGAGAAAGAGGCTCCCTTGTCTTCTGTATCTCCACAAGTATATAGCTTGAAACACTATCCATTCACTTTGAAATTGTCGTCCTTGCCTTGGAGTTCCACAGCTCCATATGGAAAGATCTTTAACACAATAAACGGTCCTGACCACTTTGATTTCAGCTTCCCGGGAAATAACTTTAGTCTAGAGTTAAATAGCAAAACTTTATCTCCTTCTTGGAAGTCCTTCCTATGAATCCTTTTTTCATGCCAAGCCTTTATCCTCTCTTTGTATAGCTTTGCATTCTCATAAGAATCAAGGCAGAGTTCCTCAAGTTCCTACAGCTGCAAAAGGCGCTTCTCTCCAGCCTTTTTCATGTCAAAGTTCAAGAATTTGATGGCCCACAAAGCACGGCATTCTAACTCCAGCGGAAGGTGACAAGATTTTCCATAGATCAACTTGAACGGAGTAGTTCCTGTGGTTGTCTTGTAGGCTGTGCGGTACACCCATAATGCATCATCTATCTTTAAAACCCAATCTTTTCTTGAACTAGAAACAATCTTTTCAAGGATGTTCTTCAGCTGCCTGTTTGAGACCTCTACCTGCCCGGAAGTTTGGGGATGATAGGGCATAGAGATCTTATGAGTTATGCCATATTTAGAGAGAAGGTTGTTAAATTGTCTTTCAGCAAAATGTGAGCCTCCATCTAAAATTACGGCTCAAGGAACTCCAAACCGAGGAAAGATGATCTTTTGAAAAAGTTTTACTATAGATTTGGCATTCAGTGCTTGGGTTGGGATGGCCTCAACCCATTTGGACACATATTCACAAGCAACAAGAATGTATTGGTAGCCTCAAGATGATGGGAATGGTCCCATGTAATCCACTCCCCATACATCAAATACCTCAACCTCCAAGATAAAGTTGAGGGGCATGTCATCACGGCGAGATATACCTCTAGTTCTTTGACATCTATCACAGGATTGGACAAATAGATTGACATCCTTGAATAATGTGGGCTAATAGAAACTGGCTTGTAGTATCTTTGCAGCTATCTTCTCTCCTCCAAAATGGCCTCCATAAGGAGAGGCATGACATTCAACAATAATGGTAGGCATTTCCTGTTCAGTAACACATTGGCAGATCAGCCCATCACTTCCATGTTTGAATAATAGCAGATCATCCCAATAGTAGAATTTTACATCATGAAAGAATTTCTTCTTCTGTTGATACATCAAATCAGGTGGGAGTTGTCCGGTAGCAAGAAAGTTAGCAATATCTACAAACCATGGTGCTTGTAGATGATAACGCATAAAGCCCTTCAATGGGAAAGTGGTCTTCAATGGGCAATGTATTTCCTGCCTCAGTAGTTAATCTAGAAAGATGATCAACAACATTATTTTCTGTACCTTTCTTATCCCAGATTTCAAGATCAAGTTCTTATAAGAGCAAAATCTAACAAATAAGACGTGGTTTGGCATCTTTCTTGTTCATCAAATATTTTATTGTAGCATGATCAATGTATACTATCACTTTAGATCCCACCAAATATTGTTAGAATTTGTAAAAGGCATATATATATTGGCAAGCATCTCCTTCTCGGTGGTTGTATAGTTGATCTGCGCTTCATCAAGAGTTTTTCTTACATAATAGACGACATGGAGTTTCTTGTCCTTCCGCTATCCTAGAACAACTCCCACTGCATAATCACTTACGTCGCACATTAACTCAAAAGGAGAATCCTAATCCGGAGGTTGAATAATTAGGGCTGAAATGAGGGCCTCTTTGAGCTTGGAAAAGTTGCGTGGCGGTCATCATCAAATACAAATTCGACATCTTTTGCAAGTAGGGAACACAATGGCTTTGTAATTTTTGAAAAGTCCTTAATAAATATTCTATAAAAACCTACATGGCCAAGAAAGCTACATATGTCTTTAACTGAAGATGGAGTAGACATCTTCTCAATGGCTTCAACTTTTCCATGTTCACCTCAATACCCTTGTTAGATACAACATGTCCTAGTACTACACCAGATTGTACAATGAAATGGCACTTCTCCTAGTTCAGCACTAGGTTAACCTATTTATAGCGGGCTAAGACTAATGACAGGTTACATAAGCATTGATCAAAGGAATCTCCATATACACTAAAATCATCCATGAAAATTTTCATTATATTTTCAATGAAATATGAAAAAATGGCCATCATACACCGCTAAAAAGTCACTGGAGCATAGCAATGACCGAATGGCATGCGGCGATAAGAATATGTTCCATAAGTATAGGTGAATGTAGTTTTCTCTTGGTCGGGAGGGTAGATAGGAATCTGGAAAAACCCGGAATACCCGTCCAAGTAAAAAAAATAAGAGTGCTTAGCGAGGAGTTCAAGCATCAAATCAATAAAGGGCAACAGAAAATGATCCTTGCGAATTGCCTTATTCAAGTTCCAGTAGACAATACACATACACCAGCCAGTGACTATGCATGTTTGTATCAACTCATCATTGTCTCCTTTTATGATAGTTGCACCTCCCTTCTTAGGTACCATGTGAATGGCACTAACCCAAGGGCTGTCACTTATCGGATAAATGATTCCGACATCCATCAATTTAAAATTTTCTTTCTTAATCACTTCGAGCATGTTTTGATTTAAATGCCTAGGTGGTTCAATAGTCGGTTTAGCATCATCCTCCATATTTATTCTATGCATGCAGATGGAGGGATGAATGCCTTTCAAATCATTAATAGAATAACCAATGGCATCTTTATACAAATGCAATTCATCAATCAACTTATTTTCTTGGTCATTGGTTAACTTATCATTGATTATAACAGGGGAAGTAGAATTAGAGTCAAGAAATGCATACCTAAGCCCAGGTGGAAGGGCTTTAAGTTCTACCTTTTTCCGGACTGTACTTTCTTCAACTTTATCATCAACAAGTGGAGTGTCTTCATTGGTAGCATGTGCTTTAGCAATGGAAAATACCCCAAAATTTTTAGATCCATTATTCATACCTTTATCATCATCAAAGTAATTCAATATCAAGTCGGTAACATCACAATCTTCTTGTACAGTAGAATCAATAGAATCCATAAAATAGATGTCTTCTACACGAGATGGTGCTTTCATAGCATCATATACAGAGAACTCCATGGCTTCCTCGCCAACTCAGAGTGTGATTTTACCTTCAGGAACATCAACCAGACATCCAACAATTCTAGGAAAAGGCCTCCCAAAAAGAATGGGGTTTGAAGGAACCTCTACCATATCTAGCACTACAAAATCACAAGGATATAGATTTAATCTGCACTAGCATATCCACCACAATACCTTTTGGGTATCTGATAGAATCGGCCAGCTCAATGGCCATCTTTGTAGGATTTAGATCTCCAAGATCTAGTTCTTTCCACTGAGTAGACATGATAAGACTGATACTAGCACCAAGGTCTACTAGACCTTTGTCAAAAGTGGTGTCACTGATCTTGCATGGTAGTGTGAAGGTTCCCAAGTCATCTAACATCTCAAGAAGTCAATTCTGAATGATAGAACTGATTCTTTCAAAAAGCATCACAATCTCTACTTGGTCTATCTTCCTCCTTTTTGTAAGAATGTCCTTTAGAAACTTGGCATATGAAGGCATCTCTACAATAACTTCAGCTAATGGAAGGTTGACATGAAGTTTATTCAGAATGTCCATAAACTTCCTGAACTTGGACTCCTCCTTCGTGTTTGCAAGTCTTTGCGGAAATGGTGCATTTGCCTTAAAAGAAGGTGGTACCTCAGCCATACCTTTACCTTTATCTTCTGTAGGAGTGTCAAGCTTTTCATCATTGACAATTTTTGCGTTCTTCTCCTTGGTTGAGGAAGATCTATGGATTTCAGCTCCACTTCTCAAGGTGATGGCGTTAGCTTGCTGCCGTGGGTTCACTTCCGGTTGGCTTAGAAGAGAACCGGATTGTGGAATCCTTTGCTATGCTATATCTTTCTATGCTATTTGATTCTCCAACATCTTGGTATGAGTGGAAATGCCATCCACTTTGGCAGAAAGTTGGGCAATAAAATCTTTCAATAGCTTATTATTCCCCCAGAACTCTTCATTTTGCTGCATTTGTGTAGAAACAAATTTCTCCATCATGGCTTCCAAAGAAGATCTTTGGGGTTTTTGTGGCTATTGATAACCCATATTGTTGAAACCCGGTGGATTCCCTTGTCGGTTGAATTGTTGTTGTTGCTGCAGTTGCTGCTGTCCTTTTTGGAAGTTCTGAGCGTTGCTTGTGTTCTGGTAGGAGAAATTAGGATGATCTCTCCATCCTGGATTGTATGTATTAGAATAGGGAATATACTGCTTGTTCCCTTGCATTCCAACAACATTGACCTGTTCAAAACTCCCTTCAATTGCATTAGGAGCAAAACATGAAGAAGAAGTATGTCCTGCATTTCCACAAGCTTCACATATAACTTCAGTTGATTGGATTTGCAAAGTGGTCATCTTCTCAAACTTCTGTGTAAGAACATTGAGTTTGACAGCAATAAACTAGTTGTAGAGGCTGATTTTACTCCTCTATTTGATCCCCATTGGTAGTGATTAAGCGATATATCTTCAATAATGTCATAAGCCTCCCTATAAGACTTAGTCATCAATGCGCCATTAGCTACGACATCCAGTGTCAACCGGGTGTTTTAGAACAGTCCATTATAGAAAGTTTGAAGCAGCAGCCAGTTGGTCAAACCATGGTGCGGGAAAAGGCGTTGAAGATCCTTAAACTTTTCCCATGTGTCATACAAAGTTTTTCCATCATTTTGAGGGAAATTGGCGAACTGATTTCTTAATTGGGTTGTCTTGCTAGGCAGGAAGTACTATGAAAGGAACGCAATTAGGAGTTGGTCCCAACTTTTGTTTGACTTCTTTGGAAGAGACAAAAGCCACACCTTGGCTCTATCTCTTAGGGTGAAGGGAAACAACATAAGTCTAATTCCATCGGTAGATACTCCATTGATTCAGAAAGTATTCATACATTCCAAGAACTCGACAACATGAAGATTGGATCTTCCTTACCTGTACCTCCAAAATGATTCTGTTGTATCATCTGCATCATAGAAGGAGCCATAGAGAAATTGTTCGCTTCTACTACAGACAGGTTAATGGCCCCACAAATGTTTGTGGCGACCGGCATTACGAAATCCTTCAAAGGATGGTCGTCCTCCATGATTGGATCTCTTGGTGTAGCTTCTTCAAAGGGTGAAGAAGATGGCGATCGCGATGATGGTGGAGTACCTCCTAGCAGTGATGGTTCTACTCTCCTTGCTCTTCTTAAGCTTGAAAGAGTACACTCGATTGCAAGGTCTAACAATGTAGATGTTTGAAGACCCCTTTGTGAGCGACACATACAACCTGAAAAATAGCAAGAGGAATTAACACAACTAAAAGGTATATGAAATTCGAAATTGGAAATGGTGGTCTAGTCTTGAACACTAATTAGCACTTATTACTCCAATTAGATTTACCGTAGCTCCCCGACAACGGTGCCAAAAACTTGTTGGCTATTTACGCTAACAAGTTTCAATCCTAAAAAGGATCGTTTACTCAACTTAACCAAACCCCGCAAGTATACAGAGGTAGTCATAATCGAGGTCAAACACAAGGAGCTTTGGTAATTAATCAAATATAACAACATTAAAGTTTAACAATCTAGACCGGTTTAAAAAGGATGGTGATGTTTATTTAATTACAAAAATTCAGATTTAAATAAGTAATGAAAAGATTACTAAAAAGGGTTTAGATTCAGATGTTAATGGATCTTGAACATTAGAATTTCACGCACATATAATAGCACATCATAGGAACACAAAATTTAAACATACTAAGAACTAGTTTTATGGGAAAGGTATGTGTTGCACTTCACCTCCTGGTGTAAGAGCAATGATCACAACTCAAATCCACATTCTCATGCATAATTTTCATTTAAGATCACAACCTGTTCCTCAACTCTATAATCTCCACTCTCATGGTAGCAGAAGAGTTTCCAAGAAGAGCACCTCCATATATTCCCACCTATCTTCTTAGATTAAGCAAGAAAGCAGAGAACATGCATATAAAGTGGCCAGCAATACATGCAAGAGATGATAAAACCGGTAGTCTCATGGTAGAAAAACAAGCAACACAGTATTTAGTACAAAATTAACTTGTTCCATACATTCTATGACATGGGAGCTACTCTCTTATACCCAAGAAAAGGAGTTTACTCATCCATAATCATGTTTTGCAGAATTGTTATAGAAATTTCATAATCTAGCATGATATAGAGGAAGAAAAACAAGGAGATCTAAAGATGTAACCACAAGAAGGTAGAATTCTGGCTTGGGGACAAAATTCTACTCCTCCAGCTACTTTAAGATGAACCAACTCCTCTCCTGAGAAGCTGCGTGAAGTGGAGAAGCTCTGCAACACCTTTGGAGAAGACAATGGAGAAGAAGAGAAGAAGAATTGGGATCCTTTGGCAAGAAACCACCTATTTCTCCTCAAAATCACCCTCCTCTGCTCTAGACTTGCTCTGGGACGAGATAACTTTGAATTATGACTATGGATAACCGCCCATTAAGTTCCATCTTTGTTTTAAACAAAGATTCGCACTATTCAAAATTCTGAAACTGACAGCGACACAACGTGCGTCCCAAGTGCACGTCATGCAAGGCCTTCGATAGTTACTCCAGAATGCACTGCTCACGACGTGTGCAGAAGTAATGCACACTATGAGACTTTCCAGAAAATTTGATCTGCTGGACGCTCGCAGGTGCACACTGTGTTTTCGAAGACACGCTGTGCGTTTGGCTTATTCTGCACTTTCTGGAAACTCGCATGCCGTGTTCAAGGATGAACACGCCGTGCATTTGTCAGTCTAGGTGAATTGAAAGTTATTCTAAAATCTTGCACATCGTGCCTTTGTCATGCACGCCATGCATTCTGCTATTTTAGTAGAATTGAACTCTGCAATTCAGTCTTTTTGGAACAAATCTGCAATACATGTTATGCGATAAGTAAAGTAGCAAAAAGATTGTAAGAGTAATATGAAAAGAGGCTAAGTGATATCAAAATGAACCAAATTTGTGTGTGATAACATGTGAAAAGATGATGTGGAAAACACACAACACTTTTCTTCGACCAAAGGAGGGTAGTGGACCTTGTGGTCGCTACCAAGCCTTATTTTTATCACCCTATGATGCATGCATATCTTGAGTGCTTACATGGACGAGGTTTTGTGGGACAAGTGTCTTTAGAGGTTCTAATGTTTTGACACCTCATATCCCTTTACCTCTTTCCTGCCTTTGGGTCACATGCAAGGAACCCTTTTAGCTCTCTTCTTTCTCTCTTCTTGCTTGAGGTCAGCCCTTATGATTGGTGGTGCTTGTGGAGGTTCTTGAGCTTGAAGAAGAAGGAGGCCAAACCTTTGCATGTGGTAATCTAGGGTTTGATCATCTACTTTCTGGTGATTCTTGGTGATCCTTGATCTTGATAAATGGTTTAATCTCCTTGATCTCATTTTACTTGAAACCCTACCCTTTCTTTCTTCTCTTGACTAGACTATGGTTCTCCATGATGGCTTTCTTGAGGAAATTCTCTCCGACAGAGGTTGAATCCATGGTTCTCCATGCTAGTATCTGAATGAGATGACGATCTCCTCTTTCTTCTTTCTTTTTTAGCCTAGGGTTTGTACCCTCTCTCTTTTAAGATTCCTTTGACCTTTGGTGTGTTCTTCTCTTGAGGCGATCTTTATTGGCCATGGAGTAGATCCAAGCTGGGTGTTTCTTCTCTCTTTTGGAGCTTCTTGGCTTTTGGAGTTGATCTTCACCTCAAGGTAGGTTATATAACTTCCCCCTCTTTTATTTTTGCACTAGATCTTGCATGCATGTTATCTTATCTCTAAAACATGATTCTAGTATGCTTGATGATTCTACCTTTATTTGGGGTGCATGCTTATGTAGAAATCTTATATATATTAGCTTTGTCTTCTAAACCCTAATTCATGTACCTGAACCCTGGTAGATGATGGAGTTGATGGTTTTTACAGGCATCTTGAATGTTGGTTTTATCATCATGTTTAGAGTTCGGCTATCACATGTTAAAAGGATGTTTTGTTTCTAGCATGCATGAGCCTAACACTTTGTTTCATCTCTCCTGGCATGGTTTCTTTATTGATCTTGGTGATGGTCATTTTAGTGTTTTGATGTTCATCCTTTCATGGAGTTTTCACCTCAGTGACGCTTGAGTTTCTTTATGATATACACATGTTTCATTCGACATGTTTTCTTAGTTCCTTGGTTTTGCTAAGACCATGTTGGTGGTGAGCTTGGGTTTTGATTGGGTCTCCATAAGATTAAACCTAGCTACCTTGGTCTCTACATGAGTTGCTTCATGGTCCCTATGTGTGTTGATGCAATTGGTTGCTATGTCCTTGTGAGCTATGTTGGTCATTGTTATGTGGTGGTGTGTAGGGTCGCAATGCTTGGAGTAGTGTGTTGCAATCGCTACCCATGAAGCACCTTCATGATGGTCAAAACAAGCTGTTTTCCTTGTGATTGCTACCTGGTTGAGGTGTTGCTTTGTTGCAGTCGATAGTGATGGTTTCACCATGTGGTCGCTACATGTGTTGAGTCATGTATGGTCGCTACGTTTCCATGGTTTTGATGGTCGTTACCAATGGTGTAACCCTAGTGGTCGCTACACATGTTGTAAACTAGTGGTCACTACACATGTGATGATGCTTAACCCTAATGTGCTCCAAGAATGTGTGGTTATGTATCTAGGGTTTGACATTGGATACTGTTATAGAAACCCTAATTGGCTATCTATGAGAAACCCTAACCCTAATTTGGGGATATGATGTAATTGTTTAGCTTGCTTGGATGAGTAACATGCAATAAAGTATTTTCTCTCTCCTATCTGTGTCACACTAATGTTGTAGGTAGAATGAACATCATATATTGTGTATGCTATGATATATCTAATGTGTCATAGAGTGATGATTATGAGCCTTTATGAGGCATGATGAGATAATAATGTTATGCAGGAGCTATATGATTTGGTCTTATGACCTGGAAGAGGCTTTGTGCCTAATTTGTGGTGATATCCTTTGATGATGTGATGAGGGATGGTTATCCCATGATGATATGGTCATGTGTGATGGCATGGTATAAGGCAGTAAGACAATATCATGTGATGATGTGATCAAATTTATGCTTAATATGATTTATATCTTCTGATGTTGCAACCTACCCCTATCTTGTTGAATTTGTTTTGGGTTTGTATGTTGTAACTTGATTGATGCACTAAAAGATACCCTACTTGCAATAATTAATCAAGTGGAACCCTAATCATGTAGGTTGCCCTGAGCCATAGATCCATCTTCAATGTTAGTACTTGCCAGATGGTGAAATGAGTAATTCCTAAGGGAAACTCGGAGCACATATTATTGAATATGTCGGGGTGCAAGTTGAGGATATATCCTTGCATCCACAATCAGTGGTTTTGAGGATGGCTATGGTCATGCCTCGATAGGAGAATAGTCAAGACCGTATCTCAGATGATATGTTTACATGGATGGTTGTGATCATACCCTAGTAGGGGAATGGCTACGGTCGTATCTCACTAGTGTCGTGCCTAGATACCAAGGCATAATAGGATGATTTACAGTTTGAGTCTATAGGTCACTATGACAAACTCAGATTGACTAAGGGTGAGGGAGATCATAGGAGTTTGGCCCTCCTAGATCTTGTATGTCACTGATTTTGACTTAGTAGTGGTCAGTTGGAGTATGAGTGGTATACCTCGTCTCCACATGGTATAATAAAAGACATAATACAACCGTGTAGTATATTTGCTTAGGGTTAAACATGATTCACATTGGATGACCCTTTGTCTTATTTCTTATATTGTTTAGTTGGTCAATGTTATACATGTATTTCATATTCCTTCTAATAGTATAATATATTCTATTGATCAGTTGTAGTTGCATTAACTGCCTAATTTGTGCTATCAGTTTTAGTTATCTTCATTTAGATAAATCTACCCATAATGCTTAATCTACTATGTTATCCTTTCTGTGATAATAATAGTTGTTGGTGGAGAGTTATATCTCTCACTGGGATGTTGGTCTCACCCCGTGAGTTTCCACATCTTTTAGGTGATTGTGCACAACGTGGTAGAGATCGTGTAGTTAAGGAAGAGAATCAAGGAGATCAATAGCTATTGAAGGTTGGATATGATGCTAGTGTTTTGTAGTAGAATCCTATGTGTTGTATCTATACTCTCAGGTTCTTGGGGGTGTTTTGTAGATGTTGTACATCAATACGATGTTTTGGCAGTATGCCATGGTTGTACATGTATGTCTTGTATATATGAACACATTATCTTCTGTAATCAGGTTTGTAGCAAGATGGCCATTGTACAGTATGTATAGACCTTTATGTTATGATATGTGATCCAAGTAGCACAATTTGTGGACTTCTATGTAAAGTGATCTTCTTTTATGAATACATAAAATTGGTTTCAATTTACCATTTTTTTGGTAATCTAGATGTTTAGTGTTGATTCAATGGTTTAGTTTTGAGTAATCTCACTCATGTGGCAGTGGATCATCAAATGAAAGGCTTGGTATTAAATCCCTAGGTTTGGTGAGTTTATAGGAACATATAACTAGGGTTGTGTCTATTCTTGTGTATCCCGTATATCTGATTACAACTTCTATTTATGCAGAAGAAGAAGATATGTTTAGAAAATATGAAGAACATGCAGAGAGAAGTGTTGTTGCACTAGGAGGTGGTGCAAGGAGGCAATCCAGAGTAAATAGAGTGCTTGAGGTGCCTCAATTAGACCCAATAACTATGGCCAATCCCGCTTTCCATTCCATGGTTGGACAATTCACGACTACGATGACACATATGGTGGATAGAATTATCGTACCCCAAGCAAGGGAAGCTATCACCAATATAGAATCCTAGGGTTCTAGGAAGACCTTAGAGAGGTTAAGGCATGTGGGGGCGATAGAGTACACTAGTACATCAGACCCTTTAGATGCAAATATGTGACTGACAGAGTTGGAGAAGGCCTTTATGATCCTCAACATCCCATAAGAGGATAAGGTGAAGCACACAATGTACCTGGTGAAGGGTAGTGCTTGAAAAACACTAGAGGGGGGTGAATAGAGTTTTAAAACAATTTTAACAATTATTGAACTCAAACAACCAACCACAAAATATTGGACAAGGGGACAAGGATTTAGAGTGGTTCCAACTTTAGCAAATACTAAAGTTGTCAGTCCACTACCCGGTTGCTTACCCAACCGGGATTTGGAAAGAATTTAATTTTATTACCTCGCAAGGACTTTACATAAAATTACAATTCTCTCCCTAAACCCTTCAAGCAGCCTTCACCTAGAAGTAATCGCACCAACCTTGAAGCAACCTTCACCTAGAAGTAATTGCACCAACCTTGAAGCAGCCTTCCTCCTGAAGTAGCTTCCCGTTGCAATAGCCTTCTTGAAGTAGCTTCCCGTTGCGATAGCCTTCTTGAAGTAGCTTGAAGTCCACCTTCTCCTCCGAGAAGAACCTTCTCCAATCCGCAGCCTCCAACCCTAGGAGTAGCAAGGAGAATACAAAGAATAAAAGGAACAAGAAGGAAAACATAAATTACAACTTATCCTTTTAAGCACAAGGCTTGATTTGCCTATATCAAGCGTATTGATCTCCTAACCAATGAGTGTAGAAGTGTAAGTGTTGTGGAAAGGAGATGCTAGCCTATAGGACACGAAAATGGAGCAATGGGAATGAATAGACAATGTTGGAATTGCTCTATTGCTCAAAACAGATTGCCAATGAGTATTCAAGCTCAAGTATAGCACAAGTGTAGCTTAGGTGTGTATAGGTGTCCTAAGGCATGTCCTATTTATAGGAATGACCTACAAGTGCTTAAGGACATTCTAGACACTTTCTAGGGGGTTCTAAGTGCTTAACTAGCCGTTAGGTATAAGTTAGGTGCATTAGTAACGACTAGTTGCTTTATTCTGCAGTTGCTGTCAGAGTCCATCTCGGTCGACAAATTGTCGACCGAGATACCTACTCGGTCGAAGTTTTGTCGACCGACAGGCTCTCTGGATCAATGTTCATTTGCAACTGCCAACTACCTTGTCATCTGTGTCTAACAGCTACTTGGGTCTTTCTCAGTCGAGAAGTTTGTCGACCGAGAGTGTCTCGATCGAGGAGTTTGTCGACCGAGATTGACCCTGTTTCAATCTTTCAATTAAGGCACTAAGTGTGTGTACGAGTGTGCATATGTGACACTATTGAAGGGGATGACATGACTAAGTGTGGTGTTTAGCTAGGGAAGATCTAACGCTTGATTTACATGAAGTCTAAGTACTTGTACATTATATATTTGTACAAGTTTACAATTGATTACATTTCATGACATTTACAATCATTCAAGCATATAGATTCCCTAGAGCTTTGTCATCCACCTTATTCCTGCAACACTCAAGTAGCGCGTTAGATCAACAAGAATGAAATGTTTGTCATCATCGAAACAAAGGGATTTATCATAATGTCCAATTTATCCAACAATCTCCCCCTTTTTGAAGATGACAAACATTTCCTAAATATGAAATAAGGAAATATAAAGCATGTGAGTTTCATACCTGAAGATTACCTTTTGTAGCCATTCTTATTTTGCAAGTGAGTGCTTGGCCATCAAGATGAAACTCATTTATATTTTTTATTTTATATTCTTTCTCCCCCTTTGACATTTCAAAAAGATATCCAGGGTGAATATTTTATATTTCTTCTCCCCCTTAATTTTATACTATGCTCCCCCTTAAATAGATATTCTATTAGGAACATGGATTTAATATCATTTTTGTCTAATTTAGCCACAATTTGTTTCTCAATCATTTGCAAAGGATGTTAAGCTTTGAAATGATATGAGATTCCCTTAAGCTTATGATGAATGTATATTGATTTCTCACCCATTTTATAAGGGATGTTAAGCCCTAAAAATGAAATGAGAATCCTTTAATCTTAAAGTACATAAAAATGTCTCCAACCAAATGCATGGGATGTTAAGCCCTGATTTGTTTAGAGAGTTCCTTTAAGAACAAGATATATCATTTTTATGAAATTCATATATTTTGTCATAACCAAGAGTAAAAGTACTAAGGTCTTAATAAGCTCCAAATGATGATTACAATGTTTTTGTAAGCTTCTTAAGAAAATAATCAAATTTGTTTGTATGAGCTCCCCCTTAATCTTACAATTAAAGCAATTTAAAGCTTCTAAGGTCACAGATGATTTTAATTTTTGATTTTGACCTTTATCAAAAGTATACTAAGATTAAGTATAATAAAATGATGTCCAAATAAGCATTTTGTCAAAGCTTATTTTAGGTCGACCTTGACTTCGACCATAGCGCCCCTTGGTCAAATTTTATTTCAACCAAGAGGCAAAAATTGCAGATTTCCAATTTAAGCATTCATATGTGAAGTACTTGATTAGATATCAATTTTGAAGCATGTTTAGTGATACTCAATATGAAAACATCCTCTTAAAAATGAAAGCACGATTAATATCTCAAGTCTTTTAAAGATGCCAAATGAGAAATTGTTATCTTATGTGTTGCAAGCATTTCTAAGAGAGATATCATCATTGAATTATTTTTCTTGCCTATGTATCATCAAGGATCCATGCATACAATTATCATTATCTATTCTTGCTAACACAGCATCATCATGATGAAAATGATAATTCCATGATTGTAATCACATGATTTCTATATGGGTAGACCATAAAATACTTTAGGAAACATCATGTGAATAATGATAAAACAGAAATTTCCTTTTTATTAAGCTAAGCATAATTTCAGTTTTAACTTAAATCATTTAGAGAATACACCAAATTAATCTCATATAAGTTTTCAGGGATGATTTCCAAAATATATACAGTCATTAATCACAAATAGATAGCAATTTGATCAATTACAAAAAGAATTCAGCAATTTTACAGCAGACTGGAAATCAGTGTCATGCTCGGTCGACAATTTCTCGACCGAGGTTCACTCGGTCGACAGATTCTCGACCGACAAAGTTTCTGGAATATTTTCAGAACTGTTAATTTATTCCAAGCAAAATAAGATTATGCAAGTTTAGAGCTCGATTTGTGTTGAGATATGACATTTGTATATCAAGAATCAGTTTAGGTCAAATCTCAACTAGTAAATTTTAAGCTACTAAGTTTTGGGAATCCAAGCTAAATCATCATTCTTTTTCTTATATGGGCATGAAAATGAATAATGTCCGAGACGCATGCAATAATGACAACTAATAGAGTCAACTTCATTTCTCTTTCTAGGAATTGTGTTCCTAGGTACAAACATAATCTTAGTCTTGGATGCTTTAACTCTTTTGGGTTTATTTCTCCTTGGATCATATCCTAATCCTCTTCTTCCATTATAACTAGAGGAAATTTTCGGAATATTTTCAAGCATGTCATTTCCTCTTAACTCATTTACATTTCTTTGTAACTTAGCAATATCATCCATCTTCTTGTTTATATCTTTCTTTGCTTGATCTAAATCAGAGACTAGAGAGTTTCTTTCTTTGACAACCTCATCATAATCTAAATGTGAGCATAGAATAGGTTGTTTCTGAAGATCATTGACTTGAGTTTGCAAGTTTAACTTTTCTAAGGAAAGAAGATTGCAATTTGCTTCTACCGATTTTATCTTAAGATCATAATCTTCATTTTCCTTTTTGAGATTTTCATTTTCGGATACAAGAGCAAGAAGTTTAACATTCAAATCATCATTTACTTTATTTGATTTCTTAAGTTTCTTCTTGTACTCAATATATTTCTCATGTGTATCTTGAAGACTAACAATTAGATCCTCTTTTGGTAGATCATAAAGACTTACCTCTTCTTCGTCTTCATTTGTTGTAGCAATGAGACATTCTACTTCTTCTTTTCCATCATCACTATCATCACTTGAATCATCCCATGCAGCTTTATATGCTCTTTCTTTCTTTTTGTGAGATGATTTCTTCCCTTTCTTGAGTTTTGGACAATCACCTTTCATGTGTTCCTTTTTGCCACATTCAAAGCACCTGGAAGAAGAAACACTAGAAGTTTTATTAGTTTTAAAAATTTTATATTGCTTACCATTTACAATGAGAGTTTCTTCTTCACTATCATCTTCACTTGTGTCATGAGTGTCCTTGGTTGATGCTTTGAATGCAATGTCCTTCTTTTTGCCTTGTTGACGTTCACGTTCTCTTCTTTCTTCCTCTTCTAAAGTTGCCTCATGAGCTTCTAGATTGCCAATGAGTTGCTCCATTTTCAGTTTAGTGAGATCATTAGCTTCTTCAATGGCTGTCACCTTGGGCTTGTATTTGGGAGGAAGTGATCGAAGTACTTTTGATACCTGGTCTTCTTCAAGAACGTTTTTTCCTAAGGCATTCAAACCATTAACAATAGAAGAGAATTTTGCAAACATTTCACTAATGGATTCATTTGGATCCATACGAAAGTGTTCAAACTTCTGTTTAAGCATACTAATCTTAGAATTCTTAACTTGAACCGTACCTTCATAGGTTATGGACAATCTATGCCATATTTCATAGGTTGTTTCACAATTTGATATTCTATTAAATTCTCCTACTGAAATTGAACAATAAAGAATACTTACAGCCTTTGCATTCATTTGAGCCGATTTTACCGTATTTGCATCCCACTCTGCATATTGCATTTGAGGAAGCTCGTATGGGGTTGAGACCATCCTCCATAAGTCCCAACTTATGCCTTGAAAGTAGAACTGCATCCTTCTCTTCCAATATGTGTAGTTTGTTCCATCAAACACTGGAGGCCTAGCAAGAAATGTCCCTTCAAGATTAAGGTTGTTGAGCACCCCGTCACCCATTCTTCAAGACCTTGTTAGGGTTCCTTGAAGCCTGCTCTGATACCAATTGAAAAACACTAGAGGGGGGTGAATAGAGTTTCAAAACAATTTTAACAATTATTGAACTCAAACAACCAACCACAAAATATTGGACAAGGGGACAAGGATTTAGAGTGGTTCCAACTTTAGCAAATACTAAAGTTGTCAGTCCATTACCCGGTTGCTTACCCAACTGGGATTTGGAAAGAATTTAATTTTATTACCTCGCAAGGACTTTACATAAAATTACAATTCTCTCCCTATACCCTTCAAGCAGCCTTCACCTAGAAGTAATCGCACCAACCTTGAAGCAGCCTTCACCTAGAAGTAATTGCACCAACCTTGAAGCAACCTTCCTCCTGAAGTAGCTTCCCGTTGCAATAGCCTTCTTGAAGTAGCTTCCCGTTGCGATAGCCTTCTTGAAGTAGCTTGAAGTCCACCTTCTCCTCCGAGAAGAACCTTCTCCAATCCGCAGCCTCCAACCCTAGGAGTAGCAAGGAGAATACAAAGAATAAAAGGAACAAGAAGGAAAACATAAATTACAACTTATCCTTTTAAGCACAAGGCTTGATTTGCCTATATCAAGCGTACTGATCTCCTAACCAATGAGTGTAGAAGTATAAGTGCTGTGGAAAGGAGATGCTAGCCTATAGGACACGAAAATGGAGCAATGGGAATGAATAGCCAATGTTGGAATTGCTCTATTGCTCAAAACAGATTGCCAATGAGTATTCAAGCTCAAGTATAGCACAAGTGTAGCTTAAGTGTGTATAGGTGTCCTAAGGCATGTCCTATTTATAGGAATGACCTACAAGTGCTTAAGGACATTCTAGACACTTTCTAGGGGGTTCTAAGTGCTTAACTAGCCGTTAGGTATAAGTTAGGTGCATTAGTAACGACTAGTTGCTTTATTCTGCAGTTGCTGTCAGAGTCCATCTCGGTCGACAAATTGTCGACCGAGATACCTACTCGGTCGAAGTTTTGTCGACCGATAGGCTCTCTGGATCAACGTTCATTTGCGACTGCCAACTACCTTGTCAGCTGTGTCTAACAGCTACTTGGGTCTTTCTCGGTCAAGAAGTTTGTCGACCGAGAGTGTCTCGGTCGAGGAGTTTGTCGACCGAGATTGACCCTGTTTCAATCTTTCAATTAAGGCACTAAGTGTGTGTACGAGTGTGCATATGTGACACTATTGAAGGGGATGACATGACTAAGTGTGGTGTTTAGCTAGGGAAGATCTAACGCTTGATTTACATGAAGTCTAAGTACTTGTACATTATATATTTGTACAAGTTTACAATTGATTACATTTCATGACATTTACAATCATTCAAGCATATAGATTCCCTAGAGATTTGTCATCCACCTTATTCCTGCAACACTCAAGTAGCGCGTTAGATCAACAAGAATGAAATGTTTGTCATCATCGAAACAAAGGGATTTATCATAATGTCCAATTTATCCAACAGTGCTATCCCTTGGTGGCCCATCAAGGAGGAGAAGAGACCCGGAGTGGTTTTCAGTTGGGAGGAGTTTTGGTGAGAGTTCATGAGCCAATACTTCCCAGAGACATAGCTGGACAAGAAGATCTCACAGGCTGAGAAGAACCGCACATGGATCTATGACGATCAATGAGTACGAGGCCAAGTTCATGGAATTATGAGGTTTTTCTCACACATGGCTGCGAGGGATAAACAGAGGATCTGACATTTTGAGAAGAGTTTGAGACCAGAGTTGATGACGATGGTATCAACTTTGAAGAATGGAGAATGATTTGTGACATTTGTGGATTCTGTGAGGCGGACTGAGCGGTCAGTGACAGAGAAGCATGAAGCTAACACCAAGAAAAGACTGACACAGTTTTAGGGGTAGTCTTCTAGATGCTTCAAGAATCCTAAGTTTTCATCACCTCAGTCACATCAAAGATCTGTGGTTCAGTCTCAGTGGTCATTGAACAAGGGCATAGGCCGTAGTTTGCCACATATAGGAGCTCACAGTGCAACATCAGTATCAGTAACATGGCTGTCTATGCTAAAGTTTTATACTAGGACCTATTATAGGTGTGGAAAACAAGTGCATCTAAGGATGTTTTTCCCAGTGATGGATGAGGAGGTGATGCAACAATCGAGGCAAAATCTACAAGGGTTTCAACAGTGACAATTTTGTAGTGGCGGTGGTAGAGGATGCTGTCAGGCATATCAAGCTGGTTCGTCTGGGCAGATGAACAGAGGATACTACAAGAGGTTCATCAAGAACTTCAGTGTTGTGGCATTACCCCTAAGGAAGTTGACGAAGAAAGGTGTACCATTTGTCTGGGATGACATGTGTCAGCATTCCTTCTAGCCTTTGAAAGAGAAGCGGACCAGTGCACCAATATTAGTGTTTCTTGAGCAAGGAAAAGGTTACATCATCTTTTATGACACGTCAAAGAATGGTTTGGGTTGTGTGCTGATGCAAGATACAAATGTGATTTCTTTTACTTCACGACAACTTAAGAAAGACATGGAGAGTTGCCCAATACATGATCTGATCTTGACCGACCACAAAAATCTATAATACATCTTCTCAAAAAAGAAGTTGAATATGCGAAAATGAAACTGGATGTAGTTAATCAAAGATTATGATTACACCATCGAATACCATTCAGGGAATGTGAATGTGGTGGAAGATTCTTTGAGTAGGAAGTCTTCTTCGTAATTGTTTGCTAATAAGGCACAATTGTGTTCCTTGGTATGCCCTAAACAAGACATGTTAGTGTCTCTTCGCCAGATGAATGTGAAGTTGGAGGTCTCCTTGTTGTAGGCTTGTTGACTCAATTATAGGTGAAGGCTATGTTGAGGCAGCAGATCAGAGATGCACAATGTAATGATATCATGATATAAAAGATCCGAGAAGAGTTTGACAACGAGAAGCGTGGTGGATTCCATGAGTCAGAGGATGGGATAGTGTGTTACCACGGTAGAGAGGTGGTTCCTGATGTTGATAATATGAGGAAGTCGGTTTTGGAAGAGGCTCACTCTTCGATGTACGCTATGCATCCAGACAATACTAAAATGTACCACAATCTGAAAGATTTTTATTGGTGGCTTGGTTTGAAGTGTGATGTAGCTGAGTTTGTAAAAAAGTGTCTTGTGTGTCAGCATGTTAAGGAAGAGCATCAAAAACCTACAAGGGCTTTGCAACTATTACTTATATCGTAGTAGAAATGGGATCATATCATGATGGACTTTGTGGTTGGACTTCCTAGGATAGCCACATGTCATGATTCCATGTGGGTGATAGTGGACAAGTTGACCAAGTCAACACACTTCCTCCATGTGAAGACAACATATACAATTGAGAAGTTAGAATAGGTGTATGTGGATAAGATAGTTCATTTGCATGGAATCCCAGTGACGATAGTGTCTGATAGAGGTCCTCAGTTTACCGGTCACATTTGGGAGTGTCTTCACACAACCATGGGTACATAGTTAAGGTTCAACGTTTCACCGATAGATGGACGGATAGTCTGAGAGGACTATACATATGCTAGAGGACCAAATATGTAGATTCTGAATATCAATTTACAAGTCTAATTACTGTGATCAAGACTACATTGCCACCACAATCCACCTCCTCATATTTTTAGTAGATAGGAATACATGCCTTTGCCCCATTCAAAGGAAGGGACCTTACTAGATCAAGAAGGAAGGAGAAACAACCATTGTCTTCCCTATTCCTCATGTTGTTTCCTAATATGAAACCAATGATCAACATTGACATGAATACCCTGCCCTGCAGGGTTTCATAAAAAGGATCAATGGTACCCCACCTCTCACCCTCATGAAGCAAGGTGGACCTCAACCATGTAAACTTGACCTCATATCTGGATGTCATCCCAATGTCATTAGGGTTCACCCCAAATATTCCAACCAGATAGTGATACCCCCACTTTTGTCTATCAAAGTTATGAACAAATGTGGATTCCTTCAAACCTTAACCTAGTGATCCCAACAAACTCATTAGGAATTATGGCTAGCTTGTGGACATCAAAGTGGAAGTTGTCCCACGATGAAAATGCTCAATCAAAGGAATGTTATAGGGCCTATCAACTATTCCATAAGGAAAAATGCTACCAAGGCTAGTTACCTCAAGAAAATCTAACTCCTTGACAACTAAACTGCCATACAACATCCCAAGATCAGTCCAATGGGTCCGCAAGTATATTTCAAACAATCCAAGACTCAAAAGGTATAAGGTGAAAGATAAAGTCAAAAACCCATTGTCACAGGAGGGAAGCCTGATTCAAGCTTAGAAATGCAAAGAAGATAACACAGAGCAAATTTTCCAGGTTATACCTCATCTTCTGCTCGACAAATTCAGTTATTTTTGTTCATCCATAACATTCCTAGATAAATCACAAATAGCTCATCTGGTAGTAGCTCCCCCATAGATTTTGTCACACCTCCAGATGCCTTATGATACACATTGAAGTAAACACCAATTCACTAGGATGATTATCCTAGAGTTTAACCTTTTTTACTTTCCAATTAAGGCTAGTATAGAAGGGTCGATCCCACAAGACAACATTTTAAAGATTATTATTATTAAACACAATCAATTTTGAAATTTATTTCTTTTTGGAGTTCTCAAACATTTGAACAAGAAATTGAATTCTAAATTTTGGAGGTTGGTTGATTACACTAAAGCAAAATATTAAAATGCAAAAGAAATAAAATATTGCACTAAGCAATGAAATGAGAAGATTATGTTAAGGCAAGAAAAGAAAGAAAGAAGATTGTTAGCACACAAAAGATTATCTAAGACAATAAGTAAAATGCAAGTAATAAAGGAAGCAATTGAAAACAAGTGTTGAAAGAGATGATTGAATCAGAAGGGATAAGCATCGAGGCTTAGGGGTTTCACCACTTTTGCCAAAGTGAGAACAAGATCGAAGGACTACACGACAAGAAAGATAGGAGTATGTATACAAATCATTCGTAAATAAAACCCAAGGGATGAACTCCACATGAACCCATTGGTCCCGTCATTCACACACCCTAGTCCTTTATCCTAAAGGGGATTTTTCCGCGGTCACATCCAAATCCCCATGTAAATGGTTTAGGAGTTCTAAACCCCATTTTCCACGATCGTATCTGCTGAGATTAACCCATGATAAAAGTGATTAATTACTTCATTTAAATTGAAAATTTCTAAACTAAAAACCATCCATCTAAAAAGTCGTGTAAACCTCAATCCGATCAACACAGGGCTAAGGGGCTACCCCCTCAGCTCGATAAAGGACCTACTCACTAGACATGGTGAGGAATGGAGAAACAAGGGAGATAAGGTAGAAAACCATAGACCAAAAGGACAAAATCTCCGAGGAGACCAATGTTGGTGACTATTGAATGACATGTTCTCTTAATCTCCCAATTTGAGAGAAAGAACTAGAACAGAATGAGAAATAAGCAAGATTAGAAATGAAGAACAAATCTTTATTGCAGAATGAATGATTACACTATGATGTGAAAGTACAAAAGTTAATTAAAAGATGCAAGTACAAAATGCAGGACCCTTTCTCAATGGAGCCCCCCTCCTTTTATAGGGGAAGGAGGGGTGGAAACCCTAAAAGGGGGAAGAATGGAATGGGAGAGGCAGTTGCTAACTTGTGCTTCTTGTGAGGTACAAAATGACCATCTGGGATATCTGAGACAGTCGTTTGGTGGTGGTTTGGCATGTTTTGTGGAGGCAGCAGATCAAAAGTTTGAAACCCTACTTGGGAGGGTGACAATGCCCCTTTGATTGGAATAATTGGCCTCAAAGAAATGTCTGAGTTGAATGTTTGGGCATGAGATGCCCGGTTGGTGCCACCTTGTGATCAAAGGGTTGAAACCCTAATTGAGTTTTAGCTTGGATGTTTTTACTTAGCATGATCATGAGATGGCCATCTGGGCTAGCTTGGATGCTTGGATGGGGCCATGAGACGATCATCTCGCTGACTTGAGGTGCTCGTCTGGAGGGTCAAGATGGCATGTGTAGCTGAGGACCAAATGGTTGTTTGGCTCTGAGGTTGGAATTTCCTAGAGCTAAGCCGATCGTCTGGTTGTAAGATGGTCGTCTTGTGAGCTCAGTAGGTCATAATTTTCTTCGAAGGAATAACCTACAAAAAGTGATGGAAGAAATGAATATTTGTACAATAAGTTGAAAAGTGGGTAAATAGCAAATTGTCCTAGAAATTACTGAAAAAGAGATAAGTTCTAGTGAAAAATACTATGAAAATTAAACAAAAAGATAGATGAATATACATTCATCAAAATACCCTGGACTTGAATCTTTGCTTGTCCCGAACAAATAAAATTACAAATACATCCAATTTATACTCACAACGTGTCATTCCCCACCCTTGTAACATCACTTTATTCCTTACCTCTAGTTTTGGCCAAGCATCCCTATCTCCAAGAACCACATAGCATGAATTTCTATATTCCCTATCAAAACACTTTTCATAGATTTTTTCTAAATCAAGATTTTGTAGAAAAGTAGGCTTCATCTTACTTTTTCTTTGACACTTTTGTTTTTCTCTTTTTGTGAGTTGTTTCACAATAATAGGAGGAAGGGGGATGTTGGTGAATGGTGATACCTCCTCTATTCAACTCCAGATATAAATTTATAGAGCTGTGTCTACATTGGTCACAATTTTTTTGCTTGTTCTCTTTGGCATCTTTTGATGCTATGCCCCTTTGTGGGGGTACGGATTTTTTTTGGTATGGGAAGCATGCCACCCTGGACTTTATTTTTTTCTTCTAGTGGTGATTCTTTACCTCTCTTTTTTAGAAATAAAATAGGTGGGAAAGAAAAGATGTCCTTGTTCTTATAAATTCAACAAATCTTTTTCTTTTTTTCTTCTTCTGAAAATGTCATTGCATCAGATAGAGTATTCCTATAAATCACATCATACAAGTTTTATAACAAGATAATATAATGTTAAACATAGAGAAAAATCATGCTTGGTTTTGATTGATTCCATACGACTTGCCAACTATTCCAAGGAGTGATATTATTTAGGGGTCCTAGGTGACATGGTGGTTTCATTCATGGCAATTTGTAAAAGATTTTGCAAAACGTTTTACAAAATTCAAACAAGGGTAAAATGATAGATGTCTATTCATACGGGCCGAATTAGATAATGTCCATTTTGTAACTAAGGAAAACAAAAGGCATGGCTGACTAGATAAAGGCCACGAACAAAGTAGCTACATGCAATATAATAAAAGGGTAAAATAATGCAAGAAGCGAAAAGATAGGGGGTGGAATAGAATCATACCACCCACCTCCACCCCAGAATTAGATTTTTTCTCATCCTGAGAAAAACCTAAATCAGAGATGGAGGGAAGAAGATCACCCTGACATTGGAAAGTGTGAGGAAGATGGAGGATGGTAGTAGTAGTACCCCAATATGGGGAGTTGGGATTAGTGTAGGCTAAATGGGACCTATACTCCTCAAAATGAGATCGACTAGATACGTAGTGGTCCAGGGCCACATGTAAAGACTCATGGGAGCACTACATCAAGTACAAATGGTGAGCTGGTAGCCCTGGGACTGTTGCTCACGGTGGATCTCATCCAACTGATCTCGAATGTTGTAAAACCCATAGGGTTCGTTGGATCCTTCCTCAGTATCTCTGTGTCTCTTGGTGCAGAGTCGTGATGGTAGAGGTGGTGGTCCTATCACATAGTCATGTGCCTCCAAGGAGATACTCCTTCTATGGGCCTTGGGCTTAGGGACATCTTCCGGGTTGGGATACTCTAGAAGGAATCGTGCGATATGCACCGATAGACCAGTCAAATCAAAAACTAGGTTGGTGGATGCAAATGTAGCATGTCAGGGAAGCCACATGAAAACCTAGGAGTCTTTAAATAGTAGGTGGTAGACACCATTGTTACCAGGATAGAATAACTTACACCCCTTCAAGTATGGAAGGTCATCAGGTGATTCTTGAGCGTTAGGGGTAGGAAGGAGATGTGAGTGTAGCATAGAAAGTACACTATATAGGTGAATATATGGCCGATGCAGTAGGAGGATGAAGTAGTGTGGGTGACCTAATAGTTGAGATGATCGATCATAACACTTCCCTAGTTATAGGCTCGCTATTCAGAAGACACCATAGTGTATAAATTGTGAAAAGTGTAATGGCTCCGTGAGTACCTTCCTTGTCAAAGAAAGTGCATGCCAAGATGCGATGAAGGTATAAGACCACTGGGTTGTAGATGCTAGATGCCTTGAGGCCACCAAGTAGCTTGGGTGGAAGCCTAGTAATGTCAGCCCAAAATTTCTCCACATTATAATTGTTGGGGTAGACGATTTGGCGACGTCCCATACAACGCGAGAGCCAATCAAACTGACCTTCATCAAGAATGATGGAGGTGAGATGGCGAGCAGAAATATCAAAGTTTTTACTGAAGACTTGGGCCTTACAACTAGAATTTCTATACAAATTGTAAAGTCAGTGGTAGGTGGTGATAAACTCCAAGGCAAGGTCACTATACACCAAACTGACGTGGTATGGGAAGGAGAGAATGTGATTCTTGCACAGGATGTTGTCGAAAACTTCTTTAATGCCAAGTGTGTCAAAAGTGACACTACAGGCCTAGCAAGGAAGTGAAACAGAAATTGTAGAGGTTTCCTTGAATATGTCAAAATAATTGTTGTTGACGAACTAAGCATAGTTCCCCGAGATTGGGGTTATGCAGGGCGGTCGCGGTGTGATCAAATTGAGGTCATGTCGAAATGACCTTCCTCCGCTTGACGTATGTACCCTTATATTTCCTCGAGGTCACATGCCATCGCCTTAGAAATCTCCAATCAAGACTCACTTGTAAGCTCTTGAATGTGAATGCCGAGCGCAGAGGTGGAGCGGCATGGCGGCTCGTGGGAGGAGGATGAAGGGGAAGGGCTTGCCCTTCTTCTTGCAGAATCATCCAAACATTGTGACTGGCTACAGAAGGCTGAGACGGCCATATGAGGAGGTGAGACAATCATTTTAGAGAAATGAAATGGTCATTTGAATGCAATAAATGATAATCTAGAGTGTGAAGTTGTCTTCTGATGTGTTTGAGTTGATCGATTGGCTACTCATCCGATCATCTCGTTTTGGGGGTGCGAGTGCAAAGCCACTTCAGGAAGATGGGAGAAGAAGAGGTTTATGTGAGACGATGGCTGGACGATCGTCTCAGAGGCATAACGACCGTCTTGTTGTTAGTGAATGTGGACGGAGATGTTAGTGAGGAAGCATGAGAGGACTGTTGCGCTGAGCGAGATGGTTGCCTGGGTCTGTGACCTACGTGGTGCAGTGGACTGAGCGTTGCCAACTAGCTTGGCAGAGAGGAGACTGACAGGCATGCATCAATAGTTGGAACTGGGGGGGAGCTAGAGAGATGATTGGAGAAGGAAGTGGGAGGCGACCGTATCGCGGGGTCCGGTAGGGGCGAAGTGATTGTCAGCATTGGTGAGATGGATGGCTTGGATTGGGAAAAGGGTGCCAGACAATAGGTTGCTGCTAAAAGGGTGAAAGGGGGTAAAGGTGAAAGCATGAATTGTCTATCCCCAAAGTTCTTATTTTATAAGCCAAGTTGAGCAGCAAGACGTCTGTTTTAGTTAGACTAGACGGTCATTTGGCGGTTCGAGGGGGATGATGGTGGATCACATTCCAATGTGAGTGTGTGTTTGAATGTTGCATTTTAATGCACATTTAGGTCTTTGAAATGAGCATCTCACGTGTGCCAACCGACTGGTTGGTGTGAATTTGGCGACCTTCAAAATTTGAAATTCAAACAGCTTCAAATTTTGTAATGGTCACCTAAAAGGATGAGATAACCATTTCACCATTATCAGACGGCCATCTAACTTGGTGGGATGACTTGCCTTATCAAAATGAAATGTCAAATTGGGTACTCAATTTTTTTTGAATGGAGAACAAATTTGAAATGAAAACAACAAACGTTAGCCAAGAAAACATAAAGAAAATGAAAAATAATTAAATGATTGGGTTGCCTCCCAATAAGCGCCTAGTTTTATGTCGAAGGTCCGACACAGGTGAATCATGAAACCATTTTAGGCTCAGGTGTAGGAGGGGGTGGAGGTTCTTTTAGGTCAAGATCCTCGAGCAAGGAAAGTTGATGTGCCTCAGAAGTCAAGAAGTCGTCAATGGTAATGTACCATTTTATCCTATGCCCATTGACTTTGAACTCTCCTAAGACTTTTTCACAAAGCAGAAAAGTGCCATTTGAGTAAGCACGTTTGATAATTTAGGGTCCATACCATCTAGATTTTAGTTTCTAGGAAAAAGGCTTAACCTCGAGTTATAGACAAGAACTTGGCCACCCTCTTGAATATCCTTTCTCCTAATGTGACCATCATGCCATATTTTAGTTTTGTATTTGTAAATTCTAGCATTCTCATAGACTGGCATCCTGAGCTCATCTAACTTTTTGCATTTGAAAAAAATGATTTTCACTTGCTGCAGATAAGTTGAAATTTAGAGTTTTGATCACTGAATTAGCCTTATGTTCCAATTGTATGGTTAGATGGCAAGCTTTGACATAAATCAACTTGAACGGAGTAGTGCCTATTGGGGTTTTGTAGGTAGTTCTGTATGCCCACAAGGCATCATTGAGTTTTAAAGCCCAATCTATCCTAGTGCGATTGACTATTTTCTCTAGAATGGACTTGATTTGCCTATTTGAAATTTCAACCTAACCACTAGTCTGAGGGTGGTAAGGGGTGATGACCTTGTGATGGACTCCATATCTTTTCAACAAGGATTCAAAACTTCTCTAAAAATGGGGACCTCCATTAGAAACCACGGTACGTGGTACCCCAAATCTAGGAAAGATAATGTCTTTAAAAAGTTTTTTCACTGGTTTGGAATCCCAAGTTTTGGTGGGGATGGCTTCATATCATTTTGAAACATAGTCTACAACCAGCAAGATATATTTGTACCTACAAGAAGAAGGGAACTGACCCATATAATCTACCCCCCAAACGTCTAAGATTTCAATCTCTTTCCAAGAGGTCATGGGAATTTGGTCTCTCTTAGATATATTTCTGGTCCTCTGACATTCATGGAAAGTGATAACGAATTCATAGGAATCATTGAATAGAGTGGGCCAGAAACAATTGGATTGCAACACTTTCCTAGCGGTTTTCTAAGAGCTCATGCGCCCTCCAGTGCGACCGGAATGTCACTGCTCAATAATGTCATGAGCTTCTTCCTCAGTGACACACTTGTGATAAAGTCCATCAGAGCACAATCTAAAAAGGTAGGGGTCATACCAGTAGTAGTGTTTCACATCATGCAAGAATTTATCCTTAGAATGTCCCTTATATTCAGGGTGCAATACACATGCAACTAGAAAATTTACATATTCAGAAAACCAAGGGTATTGGGTTTCCATTTTAAGCAATTTTCCATCAAGAAGAGAGTCATTGATGGAGATACCAACATCATCAAAGAAGCCAAGGAGGCTAATATGGTTTGCAAATACATTCTCGCGACCCTTTGTTTCAAGGATTTCTAAGTCAAACTCTTGAAATAAAAGGACCCATCAAAGAAGACAAGGTTTGGCATCCTTTTTAGTCATATAATATCTAGTAACCACATGGTCCATATAGACAATAACTTTGGACCCTAAAAAGTAAGAGCATAGTTTATCAAAGGCATAAACTATGGCTAGCATTTCTTTCGCAATGGTGGTGTAATTCTGTGGGGCATCATCTAGAGTTTTGGATGCATGGTAAATCACATGGTGCTTTTTATCAACACGCTGTCCAAGAATAGAACCTACATCATAATCACTGACATCACACATTAGTTCAAAAGGAGAGGACCAATTAGGCCCTAATTATGGGGTTAGAGGTGAGAGCATCTTTCAAACAAAGAAAACTAGCCGTGCAAGCTTTGTCAAACACAAAGAGGGTGTCCTTTTCGAGAAGGCCGGTTAAGGGTTTGGTGATCTTTGAAAAATCACTAATGAAACGAAGGTAAAAACCTACATGCCCAAGGAAGGAATGAACATCCTTGACAAAAGAAGGGGGTGTAAGTTTGGAGATTAACTCAATCTTGGATCTATAAACTTCAATGCCACAGTTGCTAACTCTATGTCCTAAGACAATCCTTTCTGTCACCATAGAGTGACATTTTTCCCAGTTAAGAATCAAGTGTGCTTCCTCATGCTTTTCCAAAACAAGAGATAAATGTATGATACAAGAGTAAAAAATTTCTCCATATATGGATATATCATCGATGAAAACCTCCATCACGGTCTCAGTAAATCCAGAAAAGTTACCGGACATGCATTGCTAAAAAGTGGTTGGGGCATTGCACAACCCGAAGGGCATTCTCCTGAACGCATAAGTGCCAAACGGGCAAATAAAGGTTGTTTTATCCTGGTCTTGAAGACAAATGGGAATCTAATCAAAACATGAATAGCCATCAAGATAATAGAAATATTGTTGATGGACAAGGTGCTCAAGTACTTGATCTAGAAAGGGAAGGGGGAAGTGATCTTTCCTAGTCACCTTATTCAATTTTCTATAATCAATACACATCCTTTATCCTATAACAGTACGGGTGGGGATGAGTTCATCCATATTATTTTGCACAACAATGGTTCTCCCTTTCTTGGGGACAACCTGGATAGGGCTAACCAATGGTGAATCAACGATGGGGTATATGATTCCTAAAGTGAACAGTTTGATCACCTCTAGGTGAACAACCTCTTTCACATTTGAATTTAATTTCCTTTGAGAGTCTTGAGATGGCTTGTATTCCTCTACCATAGGAATCTTATGCATGCAAATAGTTTGATCGATTTCTGTCAAATTAGCCATTTTATATCCTAGGACAACTTTCCTCTTCCTAAACTTACTCATGAGCTTGGATTCCTATCCATGGGTAAGATCATAATTAAATGTTGCTCATCAAGGAAAACATATTTATGACCTTCAAGTAGGGGTTTCTTCTCAGGGGCCTTGGGGGGGTTCATGTTTCTTGTCCACAAGAGAGATCATTTTGAGATCCTCAAACTCTTCATCATGGATCTCCTCGAAGGTGTCAAAATGAACTCTATATTGCTCTAATAGGTCATCTTCAAAACCATAATCAATGGAGGTCACTAGGGCATTCTAAAGAGGATCCTCAACTAGTTCCCATTCTTTTCTTAACTAGTGGAGCTTCTCAATGCAATCAAAGAGATAAACGTATTCCTAGAGAGAGGGTCCTCACATACTTTCAAAAACCCTAAACCGGAGGGTTTGTTTTCCTAGGTGCAAAAAGACGGTTTTGGCCTCTCAATCAAGGCTCAGGTGGTTGCCAAAAAAAGACAACCAAAGATGACGGGGTATCATAAATCTTCCTTTATGTCCATGATGACAAAGTCACATGGGATATACGCGTCTTTCCCAACCCTTACATGTATGTCTTCAATGATACCCATAGGTTTTGTCATGGATGAGTCTGCCAACTGGATTGTCATGGCCTTGGGAAGCATATCAACAAATCCTAGCCTACTGCAAAGACTATATGGCATGATAGAAATACAAGCACCTAAATCTTCCAGGCCTTTCCTACAAGCATTATCACCAAGATAACATTCAGTTCTGAAAGAACTAGGATCTTTCTTATTTTTAGGCATCTTGCTTTGAATGATATTAGAAGTGGTTCTAGGAAGAATTACCATCTCATGCTCTTTGGTTGTATTCTTCCGGGTCAATAAAGTTTTTATGTAATTGGACTAGACAGACATATCATCTAAAACATCAAGAAAAGGAATATCCTCATGCAACTTTTTCATGGCATCCCTAACTTTCATGATACAGGTATTGAGCCTAGTTTGCTTCAGGCAGTCTTGGTATGGAGGACGTGGTTTGTAAATAGGGATATCTGGCTCATCAATCTCTACTGGTGGAACTATAGGAATAGGAATGGAAGGTTCAGATGAGGGGGGAGTTTCAACAACCATTATATCATCATCCTCATAATCCAATGGTACAACTGCGGGTTTCTCTGGAGGAGGAGGAGGGGTATGAGTCTTCCCTAAATGATTGAATACAAACTTAAGTAGTTTAAGGTGTTTTGCGTTGTTCTCAGGCTGTCTAGCAAAGGTGCTGACATGGGTTTTCTGCTAGGTAATGGGCGGGCTAACTGAGCGTGAGTTGCCTTTTGGTGAGCTTGTTGTGCAAGGATGATTTGTTCCAAGGCAGACACCCTATCATCAGTTGAGGGTGTGGGGACATTCTGTTGTGCTTGAGGTTGGGGTTGTGACTGATTATGGTTTTGAAATTGTTGCCCTTGGTAGGGCACATGATTATGGAAATTACCCCTATAATTCCCTTGGTTTCCAAAGTTCCTTTGATTGTTGTATGGGAAGCCTAGAGGTGGACGATTGTTGTTTTGAGGGAAGGATGGTATTTATGGGGGATGGAGTTGTGAAGATTTTTTTGCTCCTAAAAGATTTCCATATTGAAATCTGGGATGGTTTCTGGCTTGGTTAGGATTGTAGTAAGCCTGGTCTGGGATACTATGGATTGATTTTAGGTCCTCCACTTGCTGACCAACTTCAGGCTGCATATTATTATTGTAGAGGTATTGACATTGGAGGGTAGCATGATCATACCATTGGAAAATTCCATAGAGAGATTTTGTGGCTCTAACTAGTTGGGGTTTCCTCTCATCAGCATTGAATGAGGACTCTAGGTGATCCTATTTCAGAGAAATCATTTTAAGCGCTTCAACGATGGCATGGATATCCAGATTTACCTTGGCCTTAGCTACCATGAGGAATCCACTGGTCTGTCGTCTTGCTTGGGTTTCAGAGGATTGTTTGACTACCTCCCATAAACTACTTATGTTTTGAAACATAAAGTTTCCTCCAGATGAGGAATCAAGGAATTTCTTGGTATCATCATCAACACCACGGTAAAATATCTCAATGAGTTGAGATTGAGTAATGTCATGATGAGGGAAACGTCAGAGAAGTTCCCTAAATCTCTCCCAAGATTCTTCTAGAGTTTCTCTTGGGACCATTGAAAAGAAAAGGATATGTCCCCTGATTTCGTAGGTGAGGGAAGGGGGGAAATATTTATCCAAGAACTTGGTTTGCATGGTCTCCCAGTTGGTGACCCATTCTTCACACTCCATGGCATTATACCAACTACGGGCTTATCTTGAGAGAGAGTATTTGAACAACCTAAGTATAATGACATCTTCAGTAATTCCTAGGATCTTATGCAAAGATTACATGCCAGTTAAACATTTGAGGTGATCCAGGAAAATCTCACCATTTTTCCTAGAAAATGGGTTGGTTTGAAGCATGATGACCCATTGGGTGTGGATATCAAATTGGGGGGCTGTAATTTTGGGTGGCACAATGGGATGTTGTGCATATTCGGTTTTTGCTGTAAAAAAATCTTTTAGTTGTTTTTCCTTTTAGCCTCCCTCTGAGTGACTTTCAAAAGATTAGTAAAGTGCAAGTAATAAAGGAATCAATTGAAAATAAGTGTTGAAAGAGACGATTGAATCAGAAGGGAAAAGCATCGAGGCTTAGGGGTTTCACCACCTTAGACAAAGTGAAAACAAGATCGATTAATTACACGACTAGCAAGATAGGAGTAGGTATGTGAATCATTTGTAAATAAAATGCAAGAGATGAACTCCACATGAAGACGTTGCACCTGGCGTTCACTCATCCTAGTCCTTCATCCTAAAAGGGATTTTTCCACAACCACATCCAAATCCCAGTGTAAACGATTTTGGTGTTCTAAATCCCAGTTTCCACAGTTACGTCTGCCGAGATTAACCCATGATAAAAATAATTAATTACTTCATTTAAATGGAAAACTTCTAAACCGAAAACCATCCATCTAAAACGTCATATAAAACTCAATCCCATCAACATAGGGCTAAGGGGCTACTCCCCTCGCCTCAATAAAGGAACTACTCACTAGAGATGGTGAGGAATGGAGAAACAAGGAAAATAAGGTAGAAAGCCATAGAACAAAAGGATAAAATATCCAAGGAGACCAATGTTGGTGACTATTAAATGGCTTGCTCTCTTAATCCCCCACTACAAGAGAAAGAACTAGAACAGAAGGAGAAATAAGCAAGATCTAAAATGAAGAACAAAGCTTTATTGTAGAATGAAAGATTACACTATGAATTGAAAGTACTAAAGTTAATTTAAAAATGCAAGTACAAAATCCAAGACCCTTTCCTAGTGGAGTCCTCCATCCTTCTATAGGGGAAGGGGGGGTTGAAACTCATCTAAGTAAATATCATATTGCTCTATTATACTTCTAATGCGTGATTAGTTTTACTGACTTCCTTGCTGCTTTCAATGATTAATGATTGGTACAACTGGTTACTATTACTTAAGTGATTACTTTAAATCAATAATTCATAGTTTGTTATTTACAAATACTGATCTGCTTACTGATTTTAGTGATTAGAGATACCGATTAATAGTAAAGTATTGATGAATACTTAGTTAATTACTGATTTGCTGATTAGATATGTATAAAAGTTCCTTAAAAATATATTTTTTATATACACATACATGTAATTTTGTATAAAAATATTTAAAATTTCGACACCCACTTTTTCAAAAATCGCCCGCTTAATCGCCCGCCTAGCGCTTAATCGGTTATAGGGTGTTGTCCAAGAGGGAAGAAAGAAATGGGAGAGGCAGCTGCTGATTTGTGCTGCTCGTGAGCTGCAAAACATCTATCTGGGGTATCTGAGATGGTCGTCTGGTGATGACATGGCAATTTTTTGGAGGCAACATATCAAAAGTTCAAAACCCTACTTGGAAGGGTGGTGAAGCCCCTTTTATTAAAATACTTGGCCTCAAAGAAATGTCTGAGCCAAACGTCTGGGAGTGAGACGCTCGGCTGGTTTCGCCTTGCACAAGATCAAAGGGTTGAAACCCTATTTGAGTGGCAGCTTGGATAATTTGACCTAGCATGATCATGAGATGGCCGTTTGGGCTTGCTTGGATGCTCAGCTGGGGCCATGAGATGATCATCTCGCTGACTTGAGACACCCATCTGGAGTATCAAGATGGCATGTTGAGACGAGGACCAAATGGTTGTTTGGCTCTGAGGTTGGAATTTCTTTGATCTGAACCGACCGTTTAGTGCTGCAACATGGTCAGCTCATGAGATCAGTAGTTGATAATTTTCTTTAAAGGAAAAACCTACAAAATGTGATGTAAGAGATGAATATTTGTACAATAAGTTTAAAAGTGGGTAAATTGCAAATTGTCCTAGAAATTACTAAAAAAAAGATAAGTTATAATGAAAAAGACTATGAAAATTAAGAAAAAAGATAAATGAATATGCATTCATCACCTTCCCAGACAAACACAATTTAGAGGTCTCAGAAATCGGATACAAATTCAACAGAAGAAGCTAAAATGCATATTGTGGGTATGCCTCATTCCCATCATCATCACCTACATCTTATTCATCGATGATGGGACCTCCTCACCCCGTCATGATCTTTCATATACAAGATCACAATCACAATGGAATTTGCTTTCCAAAACAACTAAACTTAGCTCAATTAGACGAAGGATGACTGAGAAAATTAGAAAATAGCAAATCAGTCATATCACAAATCAAAATGCAAGTTTGGGTCATCCTCAACATCATGACTGCAAAAAATGCTTGGAAGCAAAAAATTGGATTTCATCACTGAGGGAAAAAGTGGCCAAACTAAAGTGCAAAAATAAAAGATATACCTTCACGAAGATGAATGTAACTGAAATCTACACAAAAACACCACCAAAATGGTTGGTCTAAAGCCCTACTACTGTCTGAATATGTAGCCAGTCACTGTCGAGCCTGGCTGGTAGAAGGTTGCAATCCACCAAATCACAATCCACCAGCCTGATTCTCTCTCTCCTCATTGAGATCAATATTATTGTTTACTTGATTTGACTTTCTGCATGTTGCCACAACTCGAGTGTAGGTGAAATGAGAAGAGTGCTCACCCCCTCTCATGTCCCATCCTTATAAAATAAAAAATTAAAAAAAATTGCAAATAGGTTGCTATTTTTCTGCAAATTTCCATAACCTCTTAAAAATCGCAAAAATAACATAAATAAAAATTACAAATAAAATACCAAAAATGTGCAAAAATCTAAGATATCTAAATCTTATCTCAAAAAGCTAATATTCTGCTATTAGATAAGAAAAACAATTATTTGATCTAACTATGATCACCAGAGTCCTGGATCATTACCCAAACTTGGACCAATCATATTCTTTATCTTCCAATATTTTGGGTCTTGGACCATGACCTAAAAGTGGAGCAATCAAATTCTTCATCTTCGAATCTTTTGGGTCCTGGACCATGTCCTAAAACTTGACCAATGATATTATTCTTCTTTGAATCTTTTGGGTGATGGATCATGACCTAAAACTAAATCAACTTAACGCTTCTATACACAGTCCTAGCCTACAACCTATGACTGGGCCACTGTCATACTTTAACACTCATATCTATCATGGTCCTAACTTATTACTTAAAACTAAACCAAACTTGCATTACATATTTTCAAATCTTTGAAAGATCTTGGATCATGAATTAAAGTGATCCATATCATCAATAATGACCCAAATACCAAAATTGAAATCCCATATGTTAGTAATCACCATCAAATCAAGGAGATAACTAGGGATTTTGAGATTATTTCTCATTGACACTCTAGGAGATGAATGATGAACTAGTGGAGGAACACATCAGGAAGAAAACCTTTTCCTAGATGATGACCTGATACCAAATCACAAATTGTTTTAAAGAAGAGCCAACACTCCAAGGTGGAAGATGGTTGACCAATATGTTGGGTTTTAGGGGAGACAGAGAAGGAAGCGGAAACAAAAATTTCTCCCCCAACCCATACCGAGGAAACGCGTCAACGTCTATATAATAGGAAAGGATGGTTTGTGGAATCATACCTTGTCCCGAGGCTTGCTCGGCGACAATACCTCGCGCAATGCACGGTCTTCAACTCCGGTCTTGGACGGCGTCTGTGCAGCTCCTGGTCGCACCGGGACTGACGACTCCTCCTCCTACCGGACTGTCGGATGACAGTTGTCCTCCTGAGCGGCAGTGTCCTCCCGCCTCTGTAGTAGTCCACACGGACCACCTGGAACTCCACACTCCTTGTCCCACAAGGAAGTGGAAGGAGTCGCACCCTCCTGTTGACGTACTAGTCGCCAACACACTCTCCTGCTACCAGTTGCAACTGCAGTTGTCCTTCCCTTGCTGCACCTCCCTTTTGCGGGAAGCACTTGCTCGGGATCTCTCACGGTTACCAAAACCAGAGAGAACGACAACTTCGCAAAGCAACCGGCTTGCATTGAGTTGTCCTTTGAGAAGCCCCTAATACCCCTATATATAGGCGGGTCATGGGACAGGGTTCTCTGTGCCCGGCAATACGGGACTAAAGCAGGAGTAGAAGGGTTCGAGAATTTTCCACAAAAGGCAACCGGTTCGCAACTTGAAATGATCGGTTCACAACTGAACCGATCGGTTCGGCCATTGAGCCGATCGGTTGGACCTGAACCGATCGTTTGGGGCACTCCAACCGATCGGTTGGTGCCCTGAACCGATCGGTTCATGGTCCTAATCTGGCTCAAAAGGTCTTTCCTTGTTTCATTCTCAATTGGTATCGTATACCAATGTTATTCCCAATCGAATTGGGCAATTTGAAACCAAAAGAAAATTCTTGTCGACATGACTTTCCCAACTGGTCGGTTGCACCAGTTGAGCCGATCGGTTCAACTCTTGAACCGGTCGTTTCAACCTGGGCATGAGCCGATCGGCCTGGACACTCCAGCCGACCGGTTCAGCACCTCAGCCGATCGGTTCATCACATGAGCCGATCGGTTGGGAGCACAGGTTGGGCAAAATCAGTCAATTGCGATTTCAATCAATCCGATACTCCAATCAATGCGTCCAACACCTTGAACCATACGATATTGAGCCATCGACTGATTGAGTGTTTAATTGAACTACTAAACTCCTTTAGTAATCAATCTAAACATTGCTTTGTGGACAAAACTCCTCTTCCAGGTTAAATCCTATGTGTGTGACCCTGCAGGTCCATTTCACGTTGGCAGTGAAAGTCCATAACACTTATGACTTCACAAGCAAAGAGCGGTGCCTAGTCACACATCATTGCTACCCAAGTGAAAGTAGAAATTTGGAGAACAACTTTCATCCTACAATCCGTGAATGGTGTTACAGTGAATGTATAATTCCTTTGTCACTGATATCCCGAATGAACTCAAGGCATGGAACTGTCATCCTGTCAACGTTCATTCACTTTCTTGATCTCAGAGTAGATTGAAGGAGATATGTATGACATCAATATCACATACTGATTCACACATGCGTGCGCACGCCTATCTCAATCCTACTCATCAAGTGGCCTTGGATATCAAACTCCCTCAGGAGGGACAAATCCCATATCTATCACTCACCCCCTCAAAAGCCCCATGTGTCAAAGCCACCCAATCATCACCTTTATAACAACCCATGTTTCAGGACTGCGTTTGATGATGTCAAAGTGTGCCCAACGACATGTGTTGAGTGTAGTGATTTCAGGTCTAAGAATCACACTCACCACCATCACTGTGAGTACTGACTGTGACTACCATCTCATGGTTCCATGTGTCAAACTCACGGTGGGTCTGTTCGGTACCTTGTTCTCTAACAAGTACCTATGTGTTTGGTTTGATATCTCTATATCATGACTAATGAGATTCTGTCATCAACCAACACCACAATCTAGTCTTGTGTGTCATTGTTGTCTATCTACCTTCCACAATGACATCCGACTAGGGACATAACAAGAATGTACAAACTCTTAGCATCTGTATGATCTCATCGTTCAGGTCCTCAACCTGAAGGCATACGTCATTGAGTACTGTCATTCTCTAGACATTCAATCTGTTCTATCACTATCTCATATGACTGAACCAGAATGAATTGGAAGCTTGCCTTTGATGTTTATCAAATCAATCTTAATGTATCCCACCAATCATCCCATGATTGGCTCTCAGGGCACACATACCAACAGACTCCCACTTGCACTGCGAGCCAATCACCCTTGAATCATATTCATAGTGATTTCTAAACATGTCCCACATGTCACTCTGCTCTAGTGCCAACATAGTGAGTAATGGCAACACTTTGCCAAGGTTAGTATAAATTGCATGTCTCTCATCTCTTCGCTGTACGTCACACGTATGAGATGGAGTTGCCGTAATATGCGATCTAGTATTCCTTTGCTAACCTTTAGCCACATTGCATGATCAAGGATTCCAGACTTGTCATCAATGAGTGGAATATAAGTTCATCTCATGAACCTTCAGATCCATATAGTATCCACTACTGTTCTCTAACACACAGATACTCGGCATTTCCCTTTTAAATGGTTTTATTGGAACACTTCCAATTATCAACAAACTTTCACTTTTATATATCCTATATATATTTTGCGATTTATTTTCTGTCCTTTCAGAAGTTCGCATCAATGTAACTCTTTAAATCGAACTCTTCCTTATCTCCATAGAACTAGTACTTCCCAAGTACTTATCAAGTTCTTATGGTATTCCAATAACCCTTATTGGAAGTAGACAGACATCCACTCGTCATGTCCTACATACGAGTTATCAGGATGAGCACATCATATTGCCATGTCCTACATACAAGATGATGAATGCATTTTATTCTTGCCATGTCATACATGCAAGACAATGGGATGATTACATACATGATAGATCCATATCTATTATTAGTGTTCCCATTCTTCATAAGAATTGGACACTTGGCCTTGGGATACTAATATCCATATAACATGGACAAATTTTCTCCCACTGAATCTGTGCATACTGAACCCTTCAGTACAGATTGCCAATGTATGCTCTCTCCTTTCCAGGTCAAGATATTTGTCGAGAACTATCTCTATAGATCTCTATTCCTATCATATAGGAAACATCTCTATCTTCCTTAAAGATAATTTCCACTTTTGGATTTCCATTTTAGAACATTTCCATTTCACATCAACATGTGGAATGTGAATACACTCCCACTAAATCACAGATCCCTTCTTTATCTTTGACATATCAGTCAAACCCTTTGACTATATCATCAAAGTAAAGATCCAATTTTGAGTTGCTTATACTCAATCAATCACATTGATTAGTCCATTGTAACTTATAGACTTCATCTGCATTAGTGGATTCATAAACCTTATAGGTTGTGTCACGTACACATCCTTGTTTCATTCCTCATAGGAATGCGGTTTTAGTATCCATATGCCAAATGTCTTAGTCATTAAGTTGCAATTAAAAAGCATAATCCTTCTCAAAATGTTATCCATGTGTCTTAACACTTAAGACTCATTTGCACTTATGGATTTCATCCAATGAGTGCTACCATCAAGGTCATACCTTATGGTTCACATGGAAATCATTTAGGATGTTATGATCATAAATCATAACTCAAAATTCGGTTCCTCATATTCATCTAGATAGTTGACTCATCACATGAACAACTCATCACATAGATAATTGAGGGGTATCTGTTAAGGATATAAGAACTCACAACCCTTGTGATTCTTAATTTCTTTTATTAGTGTGGGGTATCCTTTTATTAAGAAGAATTTAGTTATTTGATAATCATTCTCTAACTCCTTAGAGTATGATTCCTTCTTGATTTAGACATCACCATGCCTTAATCATGAGTTCACTATGATACACTATCATAATCACTCATAAGGATCTCAAACATTTGGTCCAAGTATTTTATTCATTGATCTCATCAATAATTAATACTTTACCAAATTTGTACTTCATTTATGATAATCTTGAACACTTCAAGATATTCATATTGGTATTTCTCTAAACACCATTTGAAGTATTAGCATTCGCTCCAATAGGTATGTAAATACATCACATGTATTATACCTAATAGGACAATCATTCTCCCACTACCATTAGTGAAGATTGATTAATCATGTACAAGAGATTCATGTCTCTTACTGGTTCTCTAACCAAAAGAGTCTAGATTTATCCATCATATGGAAACTAGAAATGAATTTCTCATGATTGATGCTAATTTGATTGTTTGAGTTATCAATAACTTTAGGTATCATTTTATCTTATGCATACCATGTATCACAAGATAAACAAGGCATTGCCACAAAGATCATATCTTTAAGATCGAAACATCAACTTTATTAATTGCCATCATTGTCATACAATATGCAATAATAAAGTGTTTCTATCTATTGGCAATATATGAAATAGCAGTTCTCAACTCTATTTCGTGCCCTTTAGGCTGAAATAAACTGAAAGATAGTCCTATCTATGGCAGCAACACTTGCTCCAATGATGGGTACTTCTTTCTTGGTCCTTTCACAAAGGCCATCACTTCTTTGCGGATATTGCATATCATATATGACATATCCATATCTTGGTATCATATACCTCGGATAAAGAAGTGGTTCATTTCATGATACCTTAGGTGGAGATCTCCATCCCCTCCTTCATCTTCTTTTGTTCTTCCAGATATAGAGGGCAGTTCCCTCATACACCCTTTCCCCATGTGCCTTGAGGCTGAAGACGGCTTGGATTGCTGGCTAGCATCAGAACACTTCTTAGCTTTGCCCTTGCCCTTGCCCTTAAGACTTACCTTTTCTTTGATCACATCAAAGACTATGGTTTGTCTTTCTTCATCTTTGCCTCTACTATCCTCAACATGTCCAACAACTCTGTCAACGCTTGTCAAAGTTGTTCATGTTGTAGCTTATCATGAATTGTATGATTCTCACAACATTTGCAGTATCATACCAATAGCCAACTCTTGGCTCAGAGGGAATCCTTCTTAATCAGGTTTTCCACATACCCAATCACATTGAGTGTGTGAATACCTTACTGGATCTCCTTCTGTCATGACATACTAGTACAGTATCTTGGAGACATCATATGTCTCATGTTGTCTCTGCAACTCATAGTTCAAAGAACACAACATCAAGCACTCCTCATCAATGTCATCCTCAGTATGCTTCCATAAGCATACTTTCAGCCATTGATGTGGTGGGATTGAGTTCATCTGGTTCTGGTATAACTAGGACTTAGAGCTTTCGCTCTTTGAGAACACTTCTCACCATCCTAACCAGTCGTGGAATTATTCCCATTTAATTTGTTGGTTTCAAAGACCGATCGCAAATAAAGTGATTTGTTGATTAACCATTTATTTTAACAAAAGGAAATATATGCAATTTCATTCCAAAACTCTTTTTGACTTGTTTGATTGATTTGAAAAGTTGACGATAAAATTAGCCTTTAATTAATTATCGCTCCCACTATTTTACTTCAAATTGATAGCCCTCACCATCAATTAGGAAGATTGCAGCGTACAACCTTCTAGTGGGCAAGATCCTGAAATCCTCTAAGCCATGGACCAGCTAGGGCTGTCACCCACAACATAGATCTCTCAGGTAGGCAACTTTTGCCAATTGCATCATATGCAACTCTTGATAAGATGTCATATACAACTCTTTGCAATGATCATCTCCATGCCTCAAGGTACTAGATCCCATCTAGATCACCTTGTTAAGTCCGACCCAAAGCAAACACGATGAACATGCACCCTGCTAGGGCAGACCCACACATTCATCCTTCACGCTTCCATGAGGTAGACGGTGCACCACGCTAGGGCGTGCCCACACTTGGTCGAACAAGCTTTTCATGTGTGTCGCATTTGGAAGGCATCTAAAACTTAATATTTTAATGAGGGATTTGGTTTTATACACATATACATATCCAATCACCACAATACATAGTACGTATCATATACATGCTATATCCCATAGAAAACATGCACAAAACGATAAAAGCGATGATTATGGCCATCCTAATGTGATTCCTCGAGCCAAGAGGAATCACGGTCATCTAGGTCTACATCACATGCAACCTGTACAAGATGAACTCTGTGCCTTGCCATCCGAGTAGATCAACTCATCACATGAACGATTTGTACTCTCCAGCCGGTCGTCTGGGTGCCACCAGCCGATCGGTTGGCTCCTCCAACCGATCGGTTCGCTTGGTCGTCGTGCATCTTGTCATGTCCGCCACCCGCTCGTCTCGCTCCTCAAACCGGTCATCAACCGATCGGTTCACTCCTTGAACCGACCGTCTGCAAGGTCAGCCGATCGGTTCACGCCTTCAAACGATCGTCTGAGCAGTCATCTTGATGTCCTCCGGTCTTCGACATAACAGGAAATAAAAAATCTATCCTATTTATTACATTGCTTTAAAAAGGGAAACCCCGAGTTACATTCGGGGGGAGCAAAGGTAGGAAAGAATCTCGAATTATTTCGAGTTACATCGGGAATAAGAGAGGGAAGATCAGTGCGCAGACCGAGATGCAAGCAACCACAAACAACCACACACAGATAGGGGTTTATAGACCATCATCATGCTACACACATCCACCACAAAACTCATTTAAGGGCGACGCGTATCAAGTGCATTAATAATACATATCATATATGTAATTAGGGATTTGTGGATTTAGGATTGGACATGCATAAAGCCGTTATTATTCGCATCGCATGCAATAAATAAAGGCGACAAACCAAAATTGATCATATCGATATTCCTAAAATATAGAACAGCTGACGTGGCTCTGATACCACTGTTGGGTTTTAGGGGAGACAGAGAAGGCAGCGGAAACAAAAATTTCTCCCCCAACCCATACCGAGGAAACGCGTCAACGTCTATATAATAGGAAAGGATGGTTTGTGGAATCATACCTTGTCCCGAGGCTTGCTCGGCGACAATACCTCGCGCAATGCGCGGTCTTCAACTCCGGTCTTGGACGGCGTCTGTGCAGCTCCTGGTCGCACCGAGACTGACGACTCCTCCTACCGGACTGTCGGATGACAGTTGTCCTCCTGAGCGGCAGTGTCCTCCCGCCTCTGTAGTAGTCCACACGGACCACCTGGAACTCCACACTCCTTGTCCCACAAGGAAGTGGAAGGAGTCGCACCCTCCTGTTGACGTACTAGTCGCCAACACACTCTCCTGCTACCAGTTGCAACTGCAGTTGTCCTTCCCTTGCTGCACCTCCCTTTTGCGGGAAGCACTTGCTCATGATCTCTCACGGTTACCAAAACCAGAGAGAACGACAACTTTGCAAAGCAACCGGCTTGCATTGAGTTGTCCTTTGAGAAGCCCCCAATACCCCTATATATAGGCGGGTCATGGGACAGGGTTCTCTGTGCCCGGCAATATGGGACTAAAGCAGGAGTAGAAGGGTTCGAGAATTTTCCACAAAAGGCAACCGGTTCGCAACTTGAAATGATCGGTTCACAACTGAACCGATCGGTTTGGCCATTGAGCCGATCGGTTGGACCTGAACCGATCGTTTGGGGCACTCCAACCGATCGGTTGGTGCCCTGAACCGATCGGTTCATGGTCCTAATCCGGCTCAAAAGGACTTTCCTTGTTTCATTCTCAATTGGTATCGTATACCAATGTTATTCCCAATCGAATTGGGCAATTTGAAACCAAAGGAAAATTCTTGTCGACATGACTTTCCCAACTGGTCGGTTGCACCAGTTGAGCCGATCGGTTCAACTCTTGAACCGGTCGTTTCAACCTGGGCATGAGCCAATCGGCCTGGACACTCCAGCCGACCGTTTCAGCACCTCAGCCGACCGGTTCATCACATGAGCCGATCGGTTGGGAGCACAGGTTGGGCAAAATCAGTCAATTGCGATTTCAATCAATCCGATACTCCAATCAATGCGTCCAACACCTTGAACCATACGATATTGAGCCATCGACTGATTGAGTGTTTAATTGAACTACTAAACTCCTTTAGTAATCAATCTAAACATTTCTTTGTGGACAAAACTCCTCTTCCAGGTTAAATCCTATGTGTGTGACCCTGCAGGTCCATTTCACGTTGGCAGTGAAAGTCCATAACACTTATGACTTCACAAGCAAAGAGCGGTGCCTAGTCACACATCATTTCTACCCAAGTGAAAGTAGAAAGTTGGAGAACAACTTTCATCCTACAATCCATGAATGGTGTTACAGTGAATGTATAATTCCTTTGTCACTGATATCCCGAATGAACTCAAGGCATGGAACTGTCATCCTGTCAACGTTCATTCACTTTCTTGATATCAGAGTAGATTGAAGGAGATATGTATGACATCAATATCACATACTGATTCACACATGCGTGCGCATGCCTATCTCAATCCTACTCATCAAGTGGCCTTGGATATCAAACTCCCTCAGGAGGGACAAATCCCATATCTATCACTCACCCCTCAAAAGCCCCATGTGTCAAAGCCACCCAATCATCACCTTTATAACAACCCATGTTTCAGGACTGCGTTTGATGATGTCAAAGTGTGCCCAACGACATGTGTTGAGTGTAGTGATTTCAGGTCTAAGAATCACACTCACCACCATCACTGTGAGTACTGACTGTGACTACCATCTCATGGTTCCATGTGTCAAACTCACGGTGGGTCTGTCCGGTACCTTGTTCTCTAACAAGTACCTATGTGTTTGGTTTGATATCTCTATATCATGACTAATGAGATTCTGTCATCAACCAACACCACAATCTAGTCTTGTGTGTCATTGTTGTCTATCTACCTTCCACAATGACATCCGACTAGGGACATAACAAGAATGTACAAACTCTTAGCATCTGTATGATCTCATCGTTCAGGTCCTCAACCTGAAGGCATACGTCATTGAGTACTGTCATTCTCTAGACATTCAATATGTTCTATCACTATCTCATATGACTGAACCAGAATGAATTGGAAGCTTGCCTTTGATGTTTATCAAATCAATCTTAATGTATCCCACCAATCATCCCATGATTGGCTCTCAGGGCACACATACCAACACAATATAGTCACTACCTATAAGGCCACCTTAAATCTGGGAACTTGTCTAACACTCAACTTGTAATACCCAACTTTTTTAATACATAATATAATTGAGAAGAAGCATTTTACTTTGAAGGGGATGTCACATCATGATACTCATTGCAAATAAATAAATAAATCACCATACATTATCTTAAAAAGATTCATACATTTTTTTTTGGTGAACCCAACGTGCCTCTCCTTTTTATTGTTATATTAAAAAATTGTATCGTCCTGTTACAGGGTGTAACGAGGTAAAGAATAAGCTGCTAAGAGAAAAAGTAAACTATATAGACTGTACAATTGTGCATTTGTATACTGCTATTCCAGATCTCAGCCGAAGTTTTCTTTGTACCCAGGAATATCCTTCTATTTCTTTCTATCCATATATGATATATGAGTGTCGCAGCAGCAATTCTTCCCTTCTTCTTTAGTTGATTCAAATCCTCTATGCGTTTAGGCGTGCCTGCATGTCCGAAATTGCAGCCAAAGGACCTCCCCGTTTTCGCAGTAAACTTAGATTCATACATTTTTATTTGAATACGAAAACTATAACTGACTTCTTTATCAGGTCTATGGTCTAATCATCTAACCATGGAATAACTCAAACATAAAAGGAAATTTCATAAATATGAGAATCCTCTTAGGTATATGACATCCTACCAGGTTGCACTTGAAGGTATTTTATGACGGTATGTATGCCCAGAGAGCCAATCATATGATGATTGTAATGGCATAAATTGTAATTGATTTGATAAATAAATAAAGAAAAGCTTGCAATATATTTTGTTTAATCCAGTTATGAGGCAATGATATAACATTATAAATGTCTAGGGAATTATATTACTCAATAACGTATGTCTTCAAGTATGTGACTTGGTGAAATGAGATCATATAAATGTTAAGAGTACATATATATTCTCATTATGTCCCTGATCAGTTGTTATTATGGAAGGTTGATATACAACAACGGAACATAAGATCAGAGTGTGATTTGGTTGATGATAGAGTCTCATTGGTCATGATATAACTATATCAAACCAAGCAAACAAATACATGTTAGAGAATAGTGTATCAGACAAACCCACTATGAGACTGACACATGGAAACCATTACTATGGTAGTCATAGTCATCTCTCATAGTGATGGTGGTGTTTGTGGTTCTTAGACTTGAAATCATTGCACTCATCACATGTTGTTCGGTATGCTTTGACATCATCAAACACAATTCTAAAACATGGGTTGTTATAAAGGTGATGATTGGGTGACTATGGCACATGGGAACTGATTGTGAGTGATAGATATGGGATTCATCCCTCCTAAGGGAGTATGATATCATAGGCCTATTAATTAACGAGATTGAGAAATATGTGACTGTGCACATGTGCTTGAATATATGATATTGAGCTCGCATCTATATCAGACAATCTGCTTTGGTTTAAGAAACAAGATTGGATGTTGAAGAGGGTGACTACTCTATGCTTCGAGTTCAATCTAGATATCAGTGACAAAGGAATTATACAAACACTATAACACTAAGCACAAATTGTAGGTTGAAGTTGTTACCCAACTTTCCATTCACTTGGGTAGCACTGATGTGCGACTTGGCACCACTCTTTGCTTGTGATGTCATAAGTTAGTTATGGATATTCACTTCCGACACGATATGGGACCTTTTGTAACACCTGAGACCATCTCCCCAGGCTCTAGTAGAGTTTCAGGAATGAACACTGGTCCCATAGATCACCACTGGACTTAACTGCACGCTTTGTCCTCACTCACATGTACTAGTCACCCATCCTAGTACTCCAAGCTGAGCACGCTTAACTATGGAGTTCTTTAGTGATGGGCTCCTAAAAAAGGAGGTGCACCTTGGTTGTATGGGTAGTCCAATCATTTCTTTTAAGATCATTTATCTGGGGCCTCAAATCTTGGGACGTTACATATATGGTCACACACATAAGTCTTGACCTACAAGAGGAGTTTAATCTTGAATGATGATTGAATTGATTAATAAATTATTTAGGTATTCGATTCATGCAATAGATTAGTTGGCTACACTTCCAGATGATCTCACCCTATGAGACGTCCGTTTGGAGTGCCAGATGGTTGGCTCAAGAGTTGAGATGGCCATTTGGATTGTTAGGATGATCAAAAACTTGAATTGGCTAAGTTCTACCCAAACTGAGGTGTGAACCGCACGATTCAGTTTGTTGAACCAACCAGCTCACCTCAGGTCACCAGAAAACCATCTGGGTGAATGAGATTCCCGTATTGCATGTGTGCGATCACTCTATTCAAGGAAATTTGATTGCAACAAGGAATTAGTGCTAAAGTTATGTCATGTATTAATTGGATTCCAAAATTACCAAATTCATATGCAATTGGGAAACTGCAAAATGAGTGTCTCACAGTGTGAGACGACTGTCTCTCATGCCAGACGACCGTCTGGGTTTCCAGATAGCCATTTCGGTGGTTGTAGGTTGTGAAAATTCAAGATCTTCTGGTCCCTTCCACTCCCACATAGACTAAGAGGCTTGACCTTGTCCTCTACTATAAATAAATGGGTACTGGGGGCTTCCCAAAACACAACACAAACAATTGAGAATCAATTGCTTTGACAGTTGTTTTCCTCTTTGGTTGTGGTAACCAATAGAGTGCCCAAGCAAGTCCTACCTATCAAAGCAAGGGATAGAGAGGGAGAGAACAACTGAGGATTGTTGTTGTGGAAGAGCAAGTTGGTGACCAGTATGCCAACGGGAGGGCCAACTCCTTCCTGTCTGTTCTAGTAGGACGAAAGAAGTTATAAACTGTCCATGTACACTTCTCTAGAGGAAGGAGTCCTTTGACTACAACTAGGAGGATAATGTCAACTCGCAATCTGTGGCGAGACCGCATGAGTTGTAGGAGAAGCTATCCAATTTGCTATCCATGGTAAAGACCAGGAGCTTCACAGACACCGTCCAAGAGCAACTAGTCAATAGTTGTACATGTACAACAATGAGGAGATGTCACTGGACTTGATCCATGACTAAGTATATCCTTGAAACTATCCTTCCCATATTATAGTTATTAACGCGATCTGCTGGTTTATGGGGAATATGATAGATAAAGTTTATGTTTCCGCTTCCTATTCAGTAGTCATATTTGCCTACAGGTGTATTAGAGCCAACATCAATTTACTATATTATGGGATAATTGATATGATTAAATTTTGGTTTTGTCTTTCTATTATTGCATATGATGCGAATAGTTTCCTTTTCAATCAAATACCGTGATAATCCCAAACTAATATATATATATATATATATATATATATATATATATATATATATATATATACAATTTACACGTGTTTCCCTAAAAATGATTTTAATGGTGGATGTGTAGCATGGTTATGGCCAATAAACCCTATTATCTGTGCATGGTTGTATGGTTGGTTTATCCTTTTATCTCGGTTTGCTATCGAGCCTCTATCTTATCTTCCAAATATAAAACTATTATTCTTTCCTACTCTTTCTCCCCTTGAATGTAACTCGAGGTTTCTCAATAAATATGTAAAACTAGGATAGTTTACTTTCTTGTTATGATGAAGAAGAAAGACGTTCAAGACGATGCCAATAAACTTTCAAGGAGACGAGAAAACCGGGTGAAGGACGGAGGAGGACCAGATAGATGAGATGAACTGACTGGCTGGTGGACCCAACCAATCAACTGGAGGAGCCAACAAATGGTGGATGAAGAACCAGTCAATTGGTGAGACGACCAAATGACCGTCTAGAAGGTGAGTTGATCAGTTCAAGGGTTGAACTAATCAACCCTGATTGGCAAGCACAAATCTTCATCAATAATAGGTTTATGCATGTGATGTACCTAGGATGTGGTAATTCCTTGTGGCTCCAAGGAATTACGTTAGTTTGGCCATAATATCACTTTCGTTTATTGCATGTTTTTGTTGTGGGATATAGGATGTATATGATACATACTATATATGTGGTAATTTGATAAAGTATATGTATTTATAAATACAAACTCTCTCAAATAAAAATTATATTACGTCTTAGAAGCTTTCCAATAACAACACACATGAAAAATTTGATCGAACAAGTGTAGGTTACGCCTTCGGGTGGTGCGCCATATATCTCGTGGAAGTGTGCCGGTAGATATGTTGGTTCTTCCTTTGTAGGGTGCATATCTATCATTTTGGTTGTTGGGTCACACTTAAATTGGTGATTCATAGAGTGTCTAAGCCCAGAAGCATGCAAATGAGTTTGGCAAGGAGTTGTGCATAACATCTACCTAGAATTGCATATGATGCAATTGATAAAAGTTTCCTACCTTGGCAATTGACTTTGTTTTGCGGTGTTGATCAGACCACAATTGAATTATCTTGGATCTATCCCACTAGAATATTATACGTTGCAATATTACAAATTGATATGTAATGACTATCAATTTGAATTAAAATAGTAGGTGCGATAATAATTAAATACCTAATTAATATCTCGAGATTTTCAAATCAGATTAAAAGCTTTTGACAAATGCAAATTTTCTCTTGTATAATCAAATGACAAACAAATCCATATTCAATCGGTCCTTAAGAAGGACAAACTTGACAGGACTAATTTCCTCGACTGGTTTTGGACTTTGAGAAGGGTTCTCAATGAAGAGTGCAAGTTCTACATCCTTGATAAAGTAGTGCCAGAAATACCTAATCCTGATGCACCTAGGGCACAAGTGGATGCTTACTAGAAGCATGCCAATGATGCCTTGGAGATAAAGTACCTTATGCTTAGCTACATGAACTATGAGTTGCATGAGCAGTGCAAGGATATGAGTGTTCTTGAGATGGTGACACATCTTAAGAAAGTAACACTTGGCCTTACAAAGCAAGAAAGGTTCAATATCATAAAGGTTCTACTTGAGTCTATGTTGATAGAGGGAACCTCAGTAGAAGAATATGTGCTCAATATGATTGGACATGTGTATCATCTTGAAGATCTAGGATTCACCTTGAGCCAAGATTTGGCCACATATATGTTTCTAAAATCAATGCCATAATCATATAGCCGCTTTATTGCATGTCATCATGTGAATAATGTGGCTAACCACATGTCAGACTTGCTTTCCATGTTGATTCATGCTAAAGCAAATTTGATGAAGGACAAGCCTGTGATGATGATCAGGTGGAGCTGAGTCCAAGGATCAAAGCAAGACCAAATAGTTATGAGTTCGAGCCTAAATCCAAATCTTCACCACTCAAGATAAGGAGAAAGAAAAGTACAAGACTAACTCATCCTTTGTACTTGAGGGCTTTTGGGAAGAAGAATATGGGGATGGTGATCTCCACTTTAGGTATATACAGTATTGAGATAAACCTATCTACGTCCTCATCATGGGTACTAGATACCAGATGTGGATCTTACATATGTTCTCATATGCATGATCTTAAAGGAAGTAGGCCTTTGGGAAAAGGCGAGGAGGAACTGCAAGTTGCTAATGGTGCAAGAGTTGCGGCCAACACAGTTGGAACCTATAATATATCTCTACCCTAGGGCTTGTAATAGAGTTAAAGAACTGCTATCAAGTACTTACTATAAATAGAAACATCATTTCTATATCTTGTATGAATAAGGATGCATTTGAATTCCATATTAAAAATGGTCAATGTTCTATTTTAAAAGATGGGATCTTTTATGGCAGTGCCCCAATGTCTTATGATATTTATTAGCTATATATAAAGACAAATGTTTATAACATAAATACCAAAAGACTAAAACTCAACAACTCAAATAAAACATACCTTTGACATTGCTATCTAGGGCACATAAATGAGAAACACATATATAGACTCCATAAGGATGGCTGTCTAGACTCTTTTGATCTAGAATCAATGGAGACATATGAATCTGGTTTGTTGGGCAAGATGGCTATGAACCCTTTCACTGGAAACAATGAGTGGGCAGGTGCTCTATTAGGACTCATACATACTAATGTGTGTGGACCTTTTAGACCTTTTATAACAACAACTAGAGGTGGATATCAATACTTCATTACCTTCACTGATGACTTCAGTAGGTATGGCTATATTTATTTGATGAAACATAAGTCGGAAACTCTTGAAAAGTTCAAGGAGTTTATGAATGAATTACATAACCAACTTGGTAAAAGTATTAAGACACTTAGTTCTGATCGAGGTGGAGGATACTTAAACCAAGAGTTTGATAACCTTCTTAAAGCCCATGGGATTGTATCCCAGTGGACTCCACCTGGAACACCAAAACATAATGGTGATTGCACATTGTTAGATATGGTGCGATCAATGATGAATTTAGCTAAGCTTTTGAATACCTTCTGGGGATATGCTCTTGAAACTACTACGTTTACACTAAACTAAGTACCATCTAAATCAATTCAAAAGACGCCATATGAGATATGGTATGGGAAACGTCCCAAAGTGTCTTTTATGAGGAGTTCGGGATGTGAAGCTTATGTTAAAAGAATATTTACAGATAAGCTTGGTTTGAAATATGATAAATGTTATTTTGTTGGATATCCTTAAGAAATAAGAGGATGTTACTTTTATTCCAAATCTGACAACAAAGTGTTTGTTGCCATGGATTATGTATTCTTTGAGATGGATCTCATTTCCAAAGGTATCAATGGGAAGAAAGTAGAACTCGAAGAGGTTCAAGACCAACAAGACATCATAGAACTAGTAGATTAACAAGAGGAACCAAGAGAATCATAAGGTGTTGTTGAATCTCAAATTCCTCAAGTAACACTGCAACCTTGTCGATCTAATATGACACGCCTTAGGCCTGAAAGATTTGGGTATCTTGTGACTGAAGAAGGTAATGAAATGGTTATAGATGATGAGCCAATAACCTATCATGATCCTATAGAGGGACCAAAGTCTAAGAAATGGCTTGAGTCCATGAGATATGAGATGGAATCCATGTATACCAACAAAGTATGGACTTTGGTGGATCCACCTAAAGGGGTAAAACCCGTAGGGTGCAAATGGGTCTTCAAGAAGAAGACCAACATGGATAGGAAAGTTCAAACCTATAAGGGCAGATTAGTTGCAAAGGGTTTCAAACAAGTTCAAGGTGTTGACTATGATGAAGTCTTTTCTCCAGTAGCCATGGTTAAATCCATCAGGATCATGCTTGCTATTGTATCTTATCACGACGATGAGATTTGGCAGATTGATGTTAAAACCATATTCCTTAATGGAATTCTTGTTGAGGATATGTATATGACACAACCTGAGGGTTTTAAAAATCCAAAGTTTACAAATACTGTAAGCCACAAAGGTTGAGCTATGGATGGAAGGAAGCATATCAGAGTTGGAATCTTTGTTTTTATGAGATATTCAAAGAGTTTGGCTTTATTCAAAATGAAGATGAACCTTGTGTGTACAAGAAGGTTAGTGGGAGTATAGTGACATTCCTCATATTATATATAGATGACATATTACTGATGGGGAATGGCATCCCTACTTTACAAAATGTAAAGACATGGCTTGGAAGTACATTTTCTATGAAAGACTTGATAGAAGCATCCTACATCTTGGGGATAAAGATCTATAGAGATAGATCCAAAACACTTCTTGGACTAACTCAAAGCACATACATTGACAAAGTGTTGAAGCAGTTCAAATGGAGAACTCAAAGAGAGGAAACCTTCCTATGCATCATGGTGTCCCCATCTCTAGATCTCAATGTACCATTTCTTGTGAAGAAAGGGAACACATGAGTTTGATTCCATATGCCTCAACAATTGGATCAATCATGTATGCAATGTTATGTACCCGTCTAGACGTCTCGTATGCCTAGAGAACAACAAGCAAATATTAGTCAGACCCAGGTGATGCACAATGGATAGCCATGAAGAACATCCTCAAGTACTTAAGAAGAACTAAGGATCAGTTCTTGGTCTACGATGGAGAGGAAGAGTTGGTGGTAAAGGATTACACCAATGCAAGCTTCCAGACTGATCAAGATGATTACAAATTGCAATCAAGATTTGTGTTTTGCCCAAACAATAGAGCTGTAAGCTGGAGGAGTTCCAAGTAAGAGATAGTTGCCAATTTTACAATAGAGGTCGAGTATATTTCTACATCAAATGTAACAAAGGATGTTGTATGGATCATGAAGTTCATTACATAACTTGGGGTCGTTCTAAGCATCATCAATGCAATTGAGCTATATTGTGACACTAATGGAGCTATTGCACAAGCTAAGGATCCCAGATCACATCAGCACTCAAAGCATATACAAAAGCAGATCCATCTGATTTGGGAGATCATACACCGAGGAGATGTAAAGATTTTTAGAGTACCAACTGAGAATAATATTGCTGACCCCTTTACAAAGGCACTTTCACAGCAAAAGCATGATGGTCATGTTAGATCACTTGGGATAAGATTCATAGGTGATTGGCTCTAAGTGCAAGTGGGAGTCTAGAGAATTATATTACTTAATGATATATGTCTTCAAGTATGAGGCTTGGGGAAATGAGATCATATAAATGTTATGAGTAAATATATATTTTCATTATGTCCCTGATCAGTTATTATTGTGGAAGGTTTATAAACAAAAATAACACATAAGATCAGAGTGTGAGTTGGTTGATGAAAAAGTCTCATTAGTCATGATATGACTATATCAAACCAAACACCCAAATACTTGTTAGAGAATAGTGTATTAGATAGACCCATGATGAGATTGAGACATGGAAACCATTACTATGATAGTCGTAGTCAACTCTCATACTGATGGTGGTGTTTGTGGTTCTTAAACCTGAATTCATTTCACTCATCACACGTTGTTCGGTATGCTTTGACATCATCAAATGCAATCCTGAAACATGGGTCGTTATAACAGTGACGATTGGGTGACTGTGACACATGGGGATTGATTGTGAGTGATAGATATGGGATTCCTCCCTACTAAGGGAGTATGATATTATAGGACTCTTGATTAGCGAGACTGAGAAATGTGTGGCCGTCCACATGTGAGTCAATATATGATATTGAGCTCACATATATCTCAAACAGTTTGATATGGTTCAAGAAACAAGATTGGATGTTGAAGAGGTGACTATTGCATGCCTTGAGTTCAATCTAGATATCAATGACAAAGAAATTATACAAACACAATAACACCAAGCACAAATTGTAGGTTGAAGTTGTTCCCCAAATTTCCATTCACTTGTGTAGCACTGACGTGCGATTAGGCACCACTCTTTTCTTGTGATGTCATAAGTTAGTTATGGACATTCACTGCCAACGTGATATGGGACCTATAGGGCCACACACATGGGTCTCGATCTAGAAGAGGCTTTTAATCTTAAATGATAATTGAATGGATTACTAAAGTGTTTATGTATTCAATTTATGCAACATGTCAGCTGGATACACTACCAGTTGATCGTCTCACCCTGTGAGATGGATATTTGGAGTTTCAGACAGTTGGCTCAAGAGTTGAGATAGTCGTTTGGATAGTCAAGCTGATCAGAAAATTGAATTGGATAAGTTCTACCTAAACTGAGGTGTGAACCGAATGGTTCACTCTATTGAATCGATTGGCTCAAATTGGGTCACCAGACAACCGTATGGGTGAGCGTGACGCCCGTCTTGCATGTGCAAGATCCCTCAATTTAGGGAAATTTGATTGCAAAGGAATTAGTGCTGACATCATGTCATGCATTAATTGGATTCGAAACTACCAAATTCATATGCGAATGGGAAACTGCAAATGACCATCTCACATGCCAGACAAACGTCTGGGTTTCCATACGACCGTTATGGTGGTCATGAGTTATAAAAATGCAAGATCTTCTGGTTCCTTCCACTCCCGCATAAACTGGAAACCTTGACCCTGGCCTCTACTATAAATGGAGGGGTACTGGGGGCTTCACAGAACACAACACAGACAATGGAAAATTTTTTGCTCTGAAAATTGTTGTCCTCTCTGGTTGTGGTAACCAATATTGAGAGCAAGAAAGTCCTACGCGTCAAAGGAAGGGATAGCGAGAGAGAGAACAACTGAGAATCATTGTTGTGGGAGAGCAAGTTGATAACTAGTATACCAACGGGAGGTACAACTCCTTCCTATCTTTTCTAGAAGGATGACATGAGTTCTAGGAGGTCTGTGTGGACTTCTCTAGAGGTAGGAGTCCTTTGACTGTTACTAGGAGGACAACGTCAACTCGCAGTCCATGGCAAGATCATAGAAGTCGTAATAGAAGCTGTCCAGTCTGCTGTCCATGGTAAAAACTAGGAGTTGCACAAACATCATCCAAGAGCAACTAGTAAACAGTTTTACATCTACAATGATGAGGAGATGTTGCTGGACTTTCTCTAGGACTAGGTATATCCTCGAAACCATCCTTCCCACCTTATAGTTATTGGCACAATCTGCTGGTTTATGGGGAATATGGTAGATAAAATTGTCATTTCCGATGCCTATTCTATAGCCATATTTCCCTACATTCTAATCCTTGTCTTTCTCCTCTTTAGTCCCAATTTGTTCCAATCCTAGGGATGTTGTATCCCTAACCATGCGAAGGGGAAAACAACACATCATTAAATGGTATTGGCACTTTATATCATAAACAAAATAATTATATTTGACATGAATGAAAACCTGACTTGAGTTGAATTTATACATTCTTCATCTTTTAATAACATGAAAAATTGAGAAGTAAATATATGCATCTCTTTATGGCACCAACTTAAGACACATGATTTCTAGGAAACCCCTTGATGCTAGAAAGCCAATGATTGGCATGAATGCCCATGATTTAGCTATACCATCCCCATAATGACCCCTTGAGGACCATGATTCGATAAGCATATAAAAGATGATTCAATTCCAGTTATATTAACATTACATTGAACATGAATATAATATTGAAGTTGATTCTTTAACATGATGGGATTTCTCCCTCTTAACACTTGAACATTATATTTGTTAATCATTAATCATAATCTGTAATCTTAGTGATCATGGTAACTATAAGACATTAGGTATATAAATCATTAAGAAATTTGCATAATGAACATGATATAGAACATTGAACTTGAAACCATAATCTCTACTCAATATATAACATTCAATTTAACCATGTATAATTGTTCACAACATGACTGTTTACCTAGAGTAAAGTAGGTCCTAACTTGGTTTATTTGATCTTCAGTCAACCCCTAAGTTCTTGGAGTTAACATGGTCTACATTAATTATTTTCTTAACTAACATTATTAACCCTAATAATATGTCATTAGGAAAACATGGTCCCAAAGTAATGAATTAGGGTTTAAAAACTAAAAAATCATATTTCTCATCAAAAATCCTTTCCAATGACTATTTTAATGAATTTTTATGACATCAAATGAATAAGATACACATTTTGGAAGGATCTAACCAATAAAAAGATTCAAGAAATTCCATGTTAAACACATCTGAAACATAGTCTATCCATGGGTCCCCAACATAGTGGTCCCTATCAGGCCTAAACACATGAATAGGCTTGTTCAAGTAGAGAACATGATCGACAAAAAGGAGAAAGCACATTCACATTATCAAAGAACACATACCTGCATTGAAAGTATCATACAAGGTAGAAAAGGGAAAACACCTACTATAATCCTTGATCAACGATGCAAGGCCTGGGTTCCCAGTAGCTCGATTGCACCGCAAACTCTCAATCAAAACTGCAACTTTTTGGCAAATTGGAGACGTGAAACAATCCCATCCACTATGGATGCCTCCCTTGAATTCCAAGAAGCCATGGTCTGGGTCTCGTGGCAGCTGGTGGAGGCCAAAAAACCTTCCTTCATGACTTCCATGGAGGTGGAACTCAAATCGCATCACGTGTGATACTAGAAGGAAACCTGACACGTGAAAGTCAATTGATCATTTATGAACTGAGACATAGAAAAATTTGTGAGAAGAAACAACCATGGCTCATGTACTGTTATACTTGATTCAATATTGTGGAAAGGAGATAAGGATGTGAAGCCATGATGTTACCTTGAATAGGAAAAAAATGAAGGAGGGGAAAACTTTGCAATGGACAATGGCATAGAGCTAGACATTTGGTGATCCTTTGGTTGTGAGGGTCCTCTGCATGAGCTGTTAGAAGGTTTGCACCAGGTGAAGATCGATGATGTAGTTGCATGTTAATCAGAGTGACTATGATATGCTCTTCCATTCTTCCCCATATCTAATTATGGGAGATCGATATATATAGTTGACATTCTGAGGGTGGTGATTGAATCCAGTAGAGGGAAGCCACCAAGTCCTCGACATTGATGGGAGTTTGGGTGATAACTTTCAATCAAAATGGGACTCTCCAAGTCCATAGAGGAATGAGTAAAGTGAAGAGGGAGAAAATGCAGATTTTGAAGATCAGGGGTCTGAGGTAGTACATGTTTAGCTAGGGTTGGACTATGGGCTGCTAGAGTCACGTTGACTCTGGACATTAGGTGAGGGACAAAATGCTCACTTGTGGACTGACATAGTCTGACCTGGAGCACTGAAAGAAACATCCATATGCCATTTGGTTGAATAAGTAACTATATGAAATAAAAAAATAAGTATATTTAAGGCTCAAACTGTTGGAAATATTTCCAAAAATCATTTTTAGGGTCAAATGAGCTTCGTTTGACTTCAAATTTGTCACACTAGTCCATCAGAGGTTCAAGAACACTACCATGTGGTAAATTTTAATATTTAATAATTAGATAATGACCTATTACTAGAATATAATTAGTATCACTTATTTACATTTAATGGCTTATGATTGTTTCCCCACTTGGTGTATTTTCCATTGATGATCACTTAGGGTTATCTTTATCTTTATTGAGTCCATTGGAAGAATTCATCCCAATTAGGGATCATATTATTATTAATGATAATGATGTTAAATATAGGAGATAGAAAGTGTATTATATTCCATGTTAAATGATATTAGATTAACTATCACTCATGAAAAAATAGTAAACGTTACTTAATTTATTGGATTCTACTTTAAATGTTATATTTGAGGTCTAAAAGTCACACTACATTCTATTTGATATATGAAATTAGAAATTTCAAAAGAGGATTTGTAACAAAGGATTCATTCCTAAGTTTAAATTTAGAGGATGTTACAATTCTACCCATCTTATAGGAATTTTGTACTCAATATTCAATTATTATACCCATCTTAGGGTGTTACATATGCTATGTATGCTAACTATCTAATGTCATCTTAAATTCTCACTATCATACTTGATATATCACCTACTCATGGTTAACACAACCACATAAGAACTTGATTAACTTGACATGATTTTATATTCGACAAGAGTTTTACTTGAGTTTATTGAGTCACTCTCTGAAATGCACCTACAATGCTGATAAGTGCGGTTAAGGCTCACATAAGGTCGGTTAAGGCCTGCATAAGTCCAATTATAACTCACATAAGGCCTCAAATATGGCCGGTTAAGGCTCACATAAGGCCGGTTAAGACTCACATAAGGTCGATCAAAGCTTACATAAACTCATTTAAGGCTCACTTAATGTGATTGAAAGGAATATATCTACATAACATGATGTCTTAATCGTAAACATGATTTTCATAATTCCATAATCCATTAGTACGGTAGTGATATATGATGAACATATAATTATTAATTGGTAAAAACATTTTTTATTAGCATTTTCATGATTTTCTCACTAATATATGCCAAATTATCTACCATTCATATGCATAGTTGGTATTACTAAATTTATGATTAGGTTTGGGTGACTATATGTCTCAAACTTTTAATGATGACTCTTGTTTTCTTTGACTCCCTTGGATAAATGTTGGTTGATCATACATTTAGAGGTGACATGTTTTATCACACTTACCGTAGCACGTCCCTTGTGCACATGTCCTATACCACATGCACTTGAAAGGAAAAGACAAGCATGATTATGCACATAACTTTCTCTCTACAAAACCCCATAAGGTTGTGTCCCATAACACACACATGTGGGAGAGAGAGAGAGCTGTATACAATTTTAGGGTTAACATGAAAGTCCAAAACCATATATGAACACAGCCCAAATCCTTATTCAAACTTATGTCTCCTATCTAGACTTATACTTCAATTTCCAATATATTTAACTTAATCCTTCTACACTTAGGGCAATGACATATTAATCAGATTTTTTCCTGTGGTCATCTACTTATTTTCTCTAATACCAATAAAGTAACACCCCACTTTTTGACTCATAATATATCTAAGTGGAAGCATTTTTCTTTGGGGGGTGTTAGACACAATACTCATCACAAATGAAAAATCACCATACATTCTCATAAAAAGATTCATACATTCTTCTCTAAATAAGAAACCTACAATTGACTTATTTATAAAGTCCAGGATCTAATCTTATAAACATGAAATAACTTAAACACAAGAGGAAATGTTCTAAATATAAGGATCCTCTAAGGTAGATGGAACCCCACCAGGTTACATTTTAAGGTCTTTTAATTGTTGGCTTGCTCATTATATAGTCCCTATTTGCACCAATTCCTAGAGATATCACATCCCCATCTATGTGAAGGGGAAAAATAACACATCAATAAACAATACTGGCACTTTATAACACAAACAAAATAATTATACTTGACATGAATGAAAACTTGACATGAATACACTTTATACATTCTTGACTTATTTAATAACATGAAGAATTGAGTAGTAAATATATGCATCTATCTATGATGCCCACTTAAGAGCACATGATTTCTAGGAAATCCCTTGATGCTAGGAAAGACCATAATTGGCATGAATGCCCATGATTTGGCTATAAAATCCCATAGTGACCCCTTGAGGTCCATGATTTGAGAAGCATATAAAAAATTATTTAGTTTCAACTATCATGACATTAACATTACCATGAACATGAATGTAATATTGAACTTGAAACTTTAACATGATGGGATTTCTGCCTCTTAACACTTGAACTTTGGATTCATTGATCATTATTCAAAGCCACCAATATCAGTCAGCATGGACATAAGGTACATCAATCATCAAGAAATTTACATAATGAACATGTGATTTAAAATGTTGAACTCAAAATCATAAAATCTAGTTTATACATAATATTCAAATCAACCATGAACAATTGTTCACATCAACATGATGAGTTTACTTAGGAAAAGTAGTTCCTAATTTAGTTTGTTTGATCTTGATTCAACCCCTAAGTTCCTAAAATTAACATGCTTTACATTAGCTGTCTCCTTAATTAACATTAGAAACCCTAATCATAGGTCATTAGAAAAACATGGTCCCACATTCCTGAATTAGGGTTTGAAAACCACAAAATTCGTCCTCTTTGAAAAACCTTTCCAACGACTATTTTTGTGATTTACTTTTGAATCAGATGAATCAGCTAAATATTAGGCAAGGTTCTATTCAATAAAAAATTGAGAAAATCCATGTTAAACCCATCTGATGGATAGTCCAGTCATTTGTCCTTATCCTAGATGGGCCTATCACTCCTAGCCACTTGGCTTGGTTTGTTCAAACATAGAACATGGTGGAAAAAAGGAGAAAGCACATCCAAATTATCACAACACCCATACCTATATTAAAAGTATCATATAAAGCATAAAAGGGAAACTTCTTACTCTAATACTTGATCAATGAAGAGAGCCCAGAGTTCCCAGTAGATCGACAACGTCGCAAACTCTCTATCAGAACCATTTCTTTTTGGCAAATAGAAGATGGGAAACAACCCCCTTCACTGTGGAGGCCTCTATTGAATCACAATGAGCATGGTTAGGGTCTCTTTTTGGTTGGGAGAGGCCAAAAAACCCTCCTCTGTGACTGCTAAGGTGGTGGAATTCAAACGACATCACAAGTGATACTGGAAGGAAATCCGATGCGTGAGAGTTGACTGAACATTTATGAACTCATATATAGAAAACTTGTGATAAGAGATGACCATGACTCATTTACAGTTATACTTAATTCAAAATAGTGGAAAAGGTAAGGATGTGAAACCATGATGTTACCTTGAATTAGGAAGAAGAAAAGGTGGATAAAACATTGCAATAGATGGTAGCACAAAATTGGAGCTTTGATGATCCTTTGGTCACGAGGGTTGTCTCCACTAGCTATCTGAAGGTTTGCACTAGGTGAAGATTAGTGGTGTAGTTGCAGGTTAAATAGAGCATCCACAAGGTGTTTTTCCATTCTTCCCCATTGCTAAGAAGGTTTTGGTAGAGTGATATATATAGTTGATAGACTGAGGGTGGCAATCAGATCTGGTAGAGGGAAGCCACCAAGTCCTGGCATCATTGGGTGTCTAACAATATCTCCCGATCAAAATGGGACTCACCAGGTCTAGAGAGGCGTTGTGAAAGTGAAGAGAGAGAGCGAATGCGGGTCTTGAAGATTAGGGTCAAAGGGAGTCCATGTTTAGCTGGGGATCAACTCTGGGTTGATGAAGTTGTGTTTCTGAAGTACCATGGACTCTGGACATTAGGCGAGGGAGAAGACACTCGCTCATGACTCACAAACTCTGACAAGAGCACTAAAAAACATCCAAGTGATATTTGATTGAAGCAGTAACTATATGAAATAAAAAATAGTATATTCAAGGCTCCACCTATAGTAAATCATTCCAAAAATCATTTGAGGGGAAACGAGAGGTTCATTTGACTTCAAATCTTGTCCTCTTGTCAATTAGAGGGTTTAAAACAATCCTACATGGTAAATTTCAAAATTTGATGATCAAACAATGAACTATTTCTAGAATATGATTTGTACCACTTGTGTATAGTTAATGTCTTATGATTGATCCCTCAATTGGTTTACTTTCCATTTATGACCACTTTGGTTTATGTTTAGCTTTATTGAGTCCATTGGACGAATTCACCACAATTAGGGCTCATATACTTATTAATGATAATGTTGTTACATAGAGGAGAGAGAAAGTGCATTATACGTCCGTGCTAAAGGATTATAGATAACTATCATCATAAGAAAAGTGTAAACACTTCTAAATTTATTGGATTCTAATTTGAACATTATACTTTGGTTTAAAGGTCACATTAGGTTCTATTTGATATATGAATTTTGGACATTATACTTTGGTCTAAAAGTCACATTAGGATTTCTAACTAAGGATTCATCAATAAGTTTAAATTTTGAGGATGTAACACAACTATGCATCTCAACAGTTGAAGCCCTACGCTAGATAGGCAAACATATGAGATTGAGGCTTTTCAGAGTTCTTGGCATGACTATGAACTGCCCTACTCTCAAAAATAGAGAAAAAAACCCAAAAACTAAAGATGAGTAGGATGAAAAGAGATGGTACATCTTTTCAAAGATCTTTTTATAGTTAAGTAGTTGCCATTATTTTTCATGACCATAGACTCTTGATCTTAATTACTTTTGATATATCACCAACATCATCTACATTTTCAACATCTACTTTTTCACATCCATCTTTATCTCACTAAGGCACATGCACTTATTTAAGAATAGAAGTGACAATGAGAGTCACTTTGTAGTTGATAAACCTCAAATGGCTCATCAGAAATCTAGGGGAATAAATGGATTGTCAAATATAGGTAAGTGTCTTGGATAGAGACTACCCTTGCTCTAGAGAAATCATTTATGCCCAATTTTTTGTCTGTTATGAGTGACCATTTCATTAATTCATCCTTAGAAGGAAAATACATGGATTACACTCTCCACTCTCCACAATATTTGTCTGAAAATATTTTACGATTCCATCATTTTTGTCCTTTTGAGACCAAATATGGGGGTCAGACTTGGCTCAAGCCTGTAGTTCTCACTCTTATCTCGAACCTTGTCTTGAGAGGGGCAAACTATTGACACCCCATTTTTGCTCACCCAATAGGGATTCACAATTGATGTTAATTATCTAGCTAATGATGGAGTTCATTCCACACTCCACATTATTTCACTTGTTATCCTTTTTCCTAGATCTTTCCATTTTTTTTACAAAATAATCCACTCATTTTAACCAAACTTTACTCAGGTTTGGGGTTATCTATAAACAAACCTTCTTTTCAAACAAAACTGCACTTTTCTCCACTATTATGCTTTTTAGAAGCTCTTTATTATAAATTTCCCATTTGAATTATCTTGAATAAAATATTTTTTCCCACAGATATTCAACTGCATTTTCATGGTAAATATGAGGGATAATCTTAAATTATACCTTTCTATAGTTTTATTTGATTTTCTTATAAATATTCCTAAAATTACTAAATAAAATCAAGAAATACATTTTTATCCAACCAAGACACCCAGCAGATCAGAGTCATCTGCTACACATGGTAGATCGTCTTGATTCGTACGATCTGCAGACATTGTGCATCATAGTAATCCACCACCTTTTCTAGAAGGAGCTTTCCAAAACTCTTAACGCTGATATCCACCTATATATGCCCTCACATATCCACCATATTCCAAGCCCCTTTTGAACATCACAAAGCCATATGATTGAACTATCTCTCTTTCTAATTTCCTCATTACTCACTATCAGATGATTGTTCCTCTCACACCACCTTTTATGTTAGCATCAAATGACAGTGAAAATGGTAATTTAAACTTTTATTTATTTTGCATTCATTGATCTGTTAAGCTTATTTTGTTGCTTACACCTATATAAAATTAAATCTTGTTCTTAGCCAATTCCTGTTGATCATCTTCTAATCCTATGAATCGGTCCTAATAACCCATGAGGAATCTTCGTGGTGGGAGGTCCTGAGGTGATTATGATCTTAATCTACCTAAAAAATAAGACTTTTAGGTCAATAATAAAAAAGAGGTTGACAACTCCAGCCCTAAAAACTCGCTCATAAATAATGTTTTGTAATTCCAATCACCTTACTTCCTTTTTATTATTATTTTGAAATAATTCGTCTTTTCAATCACATAAAAATGGCTAGATACCAATTTACAAGGGAGAGATGGGGGTATAAATCCTCCCCCACTCGTAAAAAAATTGTTGAACCTAATTTTTATGGGTTTATTTTATTCTTTTATTTTCTTACTTATCTAACTCGGATAATGAATCGGTTTTTCATCGTAGACTCCCAACATTTTATTATGTTTTTCTCAATTTTCATTTAAAATGTGGTGGCGACTCCGAACACTTGTCTTTATTTTCTATCCGACTACGAACTAAGTTTTACTACTAAAAAGGATAGAAATTACAAAATTTCTTTTTGGGCAAGGTGTGACATAAATAAAGTGGAAAATAGGTTGTTATGGAGATTCTCTCGAGTGCTAGGGGACGCGGTTGCTTTAACTGGTCCCACAGAACATTTCTTGATCCTTGTACAAGCAATGACAGTGAGGTTTTGAGTCTGGAAACCACTCTTGACAATCATGGTCATAATGCGATTTATCAATTGTCATCTCCGCAGAAATGCCAATGTTTGACTTGTAATACATCCATTAGGATGACAGTAGGTGATTGCAGAGTGTAATGGTGATCGGAGAGATGGATACATAGGTATAATAGGATTGTGGAAGAGAACCCCAACTTTAGGGTTATACTTGGGAGAGGTAACCCTCCACGCTCGACTATGCCTGAGATCTAAGATCAAAATCTAGGGGACTATGTCCATATTCATTTTTTTTAATGTTTTTTTCTTCTTTCAAATCAAATCCTAGGTTAAACAGTTAACTATCTAGGCCACTTTGTAACTCCATTTAATATCAAAATTTGGGATTATCTATATCTTACTCTTATCCTCTTTTATGCAAAATATTAGATATAAACTAATCCGTTAAACACTCCAGTCTTTCCTTTCAAGTAATTACTAGATAATTGTTTAATTAATCACCTATTTTACTTCATAACTTAGAACTCTATGGATATTTCCATAACCTAACCCACTCGAATTATCATGTGTATCTCTTACAAGATCGAGATACTTAATTCCTCATTTTGTATTCCAAGGACCCATATATAACTCCTAATCGATCCTGTTGGACTTGTATTGGGTATTAGGGCCCATGGCTCATGCCTTGGCCTTCCAAAAGGTCCATAATTTTTTACGCTTCTTAATTACAAAATTAGGATTTGACCCATCATAATATATCAGTCGAAACCTTGTGCTAATATATCAGCTGATCATCACTTTATTAACTTAAATTGTAGACCTAAACAAATTTAGAATTTACATTCATCAACCAAACTCGTCATATTCTCTATATTATTTTTCTTTGATTATCACTTCAAATCATTGAATTAATCTGAAATTCCTAATTTCCGAGAACGATACAAATATTCTCCTAACTTCCCGAAAGAAAGAATTTCTCTAGGAACGTAAATCCAACCATTGATTGTCGCTCCAGATGCTTATGCACGAGTAGGTGCCGCAATGATTCTTCCTCGTTTTTAATAAAACACAAAGGTTCATTATTTGTTTTCACGCAAGAGGATCCTGAATCCAATTTGCCTTGAGATCATAATCCTAGTCTACTCCAACTGGTAAAACAGCTCGGGATGACCGGACTCGTAGTCAAGCGAACCTTAGAAAACTCTCATATTCTACATGCCTCCCCTTTCTTTGATGAAAATAGGAAAAAAGATTCTGGCGATAAGATTTCTACCATCCAGATTCGTACACCGTGATAACGCATGGAATCCGATTGTATCTTGAAGACTTTTAAGGTACTCATGGCGGGCAACAGAAGCAACCATCTATTTCGGCAGGTATGGTAAAATCCATCTTCTCGGTTATCATGATCGATCCCCAATATGTGCTTCTCTGTTCGAACGTTACGATTGACAGTGCCGAAGGGGGGTTGAGAATTAGATCACATCTTTGTTTGTTGATTATATAGTATACTAGTCATTCATATGGTAATAACCTTGAAGTTTAACGAGACGGCGTGTGTATCATTATAGACGGCCACAGAGTCAGACATCTTGCTGGAGTCGGTGTGGCGATGGCACTGTTCATCGATCGGTTTCCTTAAGATGCTACCCTTTTGCCGAATTGTCATGAAATATTCTGCAAGAAAATTACAATTATTTTGCCAAGCAATTCCGATGTGTACGTGGGGTGGTGAAACCCCTGATTTCCGCTGTCTTTACCGCAAGATCTGATTTCTTCCCGCTAACGAGAAACATAACAAATTATGTGCTTGAGTAGATTTTCCTTGAACCTAATGATACTGAGATACTCAGATGTATTAATTGTAAGTTAAAATTTGCTGTTGGTCACAAACCCATCTATTCTGCAACATTTTCGTCATTTCGTACTGCTGCAAGAATGTCAGGTGGGTGTGATTATGTACCATCAGGGTTGGGTTCCCTTCTTTTGTGATGCGTCTGTGAGAGCAGTACTCTTTTGGAATTCAATGCATTGCTTTCGTATACTATTACAATGTTTATATACAAAAGAATTGCTAGTTACAGAAACATTCACGTGTCCAGAAACGTTACGTATACATAGGAGATAAAAGTGGATTCTGTTCCTGATCAGCCGGCATCGTGCCGCGGCTGTTGTGTATGTTCCGGACGAACCGGCTTGCTATTCCCTGAACTCGGAAGGCTGGTGTGGACTCCGTCAATAGCTGATGGCGTGGCTGACTCGGAGGAGAATGTGCATGGTTTGACACCTCCCCACAAGCAAGTTGCTCCGGTGGGAGTAAACGAAGCTTGGTTCGCATGTGTTCAAACTGCGGCCGAGGTAGTTGTTTCGTCATTATATCTGCAATTTTATCTTTGGAGGAGATGTAGCGAACCTGTAGACGCCCACTCGACACCTGTTCTCGTACAAAGTGAAAGTCTATCTCAATATGTTTTGTATGAGCATGGAACACCGGGTTGGCTGTAAAATACGTGACACCAATGTTATCGTACCAAAGTATTGGCGGGTTCACAAGTTGTAGTCCGAGTTCTTCAAATAAGGAACATAATCAAATGAGCTCCACAGTGGCGTCGACAATGGCTTTGTATTCAGCTTCAGTGGAGGAGCGAGAAACGATACTTTGCTTGTGGGCCGACCAAGAGACAAGGTTACACCCGAGATATATGAGATAACCACCAGTGGAACGACGGTCATCATGACACCCAACCCAATCAGCGTCCGAAAAACAATGAAAGGCGTTTGTTGGAGACGGGGTGATAGTGAGAGAAAGGGTGATGGTATGTTTTAGATATCGAAGGATGCATTTGACATCCGACCAATGTTGTTCAGTGGGTTGCGACATGTATTGACAAGCTTTGTTGACGACATAGGATAAATCCGGACGGGTGAGAGTGACATATTGGAGAGAACCTACAATTTGACGATATAGATGAGGATCAGGTAAAAGATCACCAATTTTGACTAGAGTGGTAGACGGACATAGTGGGGTGTGAAGAGGTTTGGCATCAAGCATATTGGAGCGGTGGAGAATGTCTAAGATATACTTTTGTTGGGAAAGAATAAGGCCATGACATGTAGGGGAGGCTTGAATGCCAAGGAAGTAATGAAGAGGGCCGAGGTCTTTTATAGGGAATTTTGTGGAAAGAAAAGAGAATAGTTTGTGGATATGGGAGATATCGCTGCCGGTAATTAAAATGTCATCAACGTAGACAAGGACATATAAGGTAATTTTATTGACACGATAGATGAAGAGGGATGTATCCGTCTTGGATGAAGAAAGACCAAAGGTGTGGAGGGAGGAGCTCAGATGATGAAACCACGTACGAGGGGATTGTTGGAGGTCGTAGATGGATTTATGAAGGCGACACACATGTTGAGGATGTCATTCATCTACAAATCCGGGTGGTTGGGACATATAGACTTCTTCTGAAAGGGATCCATGGAGGAAAGCATTATTCACATCTAGTTGCCTAATGGGCCAATGGTTGGAGATCGCAAGGGATAGAATGACACGAATGGTGGTCGGTTTGACGACCGGACTAAAAGTTTCCGTGTAGTCAATACCAGCTTGTTGATGGTAACCCTTGGCGACAAGCCGCGTTTTGTGGCGGGCGAAGGTTCCATCGGGATTATATTTGTGGCGAAAAATCCATTTACAACTGACAATATTCATTTGGTTGGTGCAAGGAACCAAGGTCCATGTGCCATTTGTGATCAGAGCATTTATCTCTTCAGCCATTGCAGTGCGCCATGAAATGTGTTTATGGGCTTTTGAGAAGCACGTGGGTTCGCGAGGGATATGTGAAAGGAAGGCTGTGGGAAGGGGGTGATGAGTGGTTCGTTGTTGCTTTGTGGGTCGGTAGCCAGCTAGCAGGTGATAATCAACTAGTTTAGTGGGACGTAGGGCGCGTGGGCTTGGAGGATTTGGAGCGGTAGGTGGTGGGGGTTGAGGTGGGGAATTTAGAAATTATAGTGACGTTTGAGTGGAGAAAGGAGGCGTTGTAGCAGGTTCGGTTGGTGGAGTTGGTATATTTCGGAGTGGGGTAGAAACTTGGAGCCATGGACGAGCAGGTGGCAAGGTGGGTGGGGTGGACGTGACTGCAGGTGGTGTGGTTTTAAAGGGAAACTCAGTTTCAATGAAATGGACATATCGAGCTGTGTATATGCGGCCAGTGGGAATATGAAGGAAGCGATAGGCATGGAGATTGAGGGGGTAACCGAGAAAGACACACTGCTGCGATCTGAACTTGAATTTGTGACGATTGTATGGACGGAGAAGAGGGAAAGCAGTACAGCCAAATACTTTCAGAAAACGATAGTCCGGTGATGTACCATGGAGGGCTTGGTGTGGTGATGCGACATGTACCCCTGTGAGAGGTTGTCTGTTTATAAGATCTGTGGTTGTCTCAAGGGCATATTGCCAAAAACGTTTGGGAACATCAGCATGGGCAAGGAGGGTTAAGGTTGTGTCTACCACATGGTGAATTGTCCGTACGGCCGCACCATTCTGCTCATGTGTATGCGGCGAAGATAGACGGTGGGAGATATCATGCTGCTGGAGATATGAATGAAGGCTTTGAAATTCACCACCGCAATCGGTTTGAATAGTTTTGATTTGCATTTGAAACTGACGCTCAACAAAGCGATGGAATTGAGGAAACACATTAGCCACATCAGATTTATTGAATAACAGATACATCCATGTGTACTTAGAGAAGTCATCAACAATTAATAAAGCATACTTATGACCGTCTGAAGAAACAAGAGGTGTAGGACCCCAAACATCAAGAAAAAGCAAATGTAAAGGTGAGCTACTGCAAGTGCCGGTAGACGGAAGATGAAGACGGGCTGCTTTTCCACGTATGCAGGAGGCGCATGGACTGGTGGAGGCTGTGGTAGAGACATGCAACTTATTTGTGGAGAGGACATCATGGACCATGCGGGAGCAGGGGTGACCGAGGCGGCAATGCCATTGAGCTAGAGAAGCACATTCGCATAGGAGGGCCTCGGGTTGGCGCTGTTGGTCAATATAGTAGAGACCATCTTTAGTTGGACCGTGGAGGAGGGGTCGACGTGTCTGCGCATCCTTCACAACAAAATAATAAGGGTGGAATTCAAAGAAGCATCGATTATCATGAGAAAAATGGGATACAGAAAGGAGAGACTTAGTAAGGGATGGAACATGAAGGGTATTGGACAAAACAAAATTGCGGGATGGTGTGGCAAGAGTAGCTGTACCAGTGTGGTGAATGGACAAACCTGTGTCGTCGCCGATATGAAGACTGGAGGAGCCATTATACGGCGGTGCTTGGGGCAGGTAGTGAGCGTCCGGAGTAGCATGATGAGTCGCGCCCGAGTCTGGAAACCACACATCATATGGAAGCGAAGATGGGGGAGGCGGTGTCTGGAGCAGTCCAGAAGCAGCCGTATATGCTGAGGGCGGGGTGTTTGGAGGATACACCGATGGAGAAAGCAGGTGTACCATCAGCTGGGAGAAAGGGGATGGGACATGGAGCAGTACCATCAACGAGCTCAAGAAGATCATAGCTGCGAAGCAAGGGTAGCATTTGAGTACGCCAAAGAAGGTAGTTGGTGGGAGTGAGTTTGAGAGAGATAATGGTGGACTTGGTGGACATTAGGGAGGGAAGGCGGGGAAGAAGATTGCATGGCAGAGGACGGAGTAGTCATCTGAGAATCGGATCTGATACCATGTGAGAGCAGTACTCTTTTGGAATTCAATGCATTGCTTTCGTATACTATTACAATATTTATATACAAAGGAATTGCTAGTTACATAAACATTTACGTGTCCAGAAATGTTACGTATACATAGCAGATAAAAGTGGATTCTGTTCCTGATCAGCCGACATCGTGCCGCGGCTGTTGTGTATGTTCCTGACGAACCGACTTGCTATTCCCTGAACTCGGAAGGCTGGTGTGGACTCCGTCAATAGCTGTTGACGTGGCTGACTCGGGAGGAGAATGTGCATGGTTTGACAGCGTCATTTCGGCTCTCCCCTGTGATGCAACATCAACTCCCCTCTGTGATGCAACGTCGGTTCCCTTCTTTTGTGATGCGTCGACAACACTCGCATTCTTTGACACGTCGTTAGCGTTCCTTATTTGTGACGTGTCAACATCAACATATCTCCTTTGCGCCCCACACATACAAGGAGGAAACAACCAACTTCTCCAAGATCAACACCTCCACTTGCACCACCAAGCTCAAGGATGAGCACAAGCAAGAAAAGAGGAAGAAAAGAGCTAAAGAGGATACTTGAATGTGAAAGGAAGGGTATCTACACTCAAAGGTAGGAAAGAGGTGAAAGATGTGAGGTGTCAAGATACTAGAGCACCCAAGGACACATGTCCCACAAACCACGACCTTGCATGAACTCTAAACATGCATGAAATAAAGGGTGATAAAAAACAAGGTAGTGTAGCGACCACTTAGGTCCACTACATCCTTCGGTCAAAGAAAAACTAGGGTTGAACATAGTAGCGACCACGACACTATGTCACCCGAATAACAACACATCATCACAAGCAAACCCCAACGACCTCAACCAAGGACAAGACACCCAGGTCTCTACAAGCACAACCAAAGCAAGGTGTGTCGGTCGAATCACTCTCAAGGCACAAAACACATGGTCACTATAGTGATGCTATTATGGATAGCCTGAACTATTATAAACAAACAATATTTTAATGAGGAACAAGCTTTTATGCCGATGGTCACCAATTTTCTCAAGCTCATTTTCAATTACAAGAAATATTATGACAAGTATAGCAATGATTTTACGATTGGAGAACAACTAAAGACAAGGAGGTGGTTCTCACGGTCTTAAGAGATGATGGAAATTAATTTGTATGCAAATTGGAAGCTGAATGAGCTTAGTGGTATAGACATCACAGTTTGGGTCTATAAAGGAAAACTGAGGACAACCTTCTAATACAGAATAGGTAGTTGCTTATTGGCATTCATGGCAAACGACATTGCAATTCATGATGGCTGAATCTCTATCTGCATATGGGTTTCAAATCCGTTTAGATCAAGTCCGATTGCAAGGCAACAATGAATGCAATCAAAGAAGGTGGCTCGTGGAGGGGCCATGCAGATCTGATCATCCAAGAACCCTACTCCTGTCGGAAGATTTGACGTTGTAAATCTTCCACATACCATGTGAGTGTAATGGGGTAGTTCATTATCATGCCATTAATGCTTGTAGTTTCCATGAAGCTCCAATGGTTCACGGTCCTTTTAGTAGGGTATTTCTTGTAATAGCACAATCTGATTTGAATTGATAAATCACTATCTTTGACTTTAGAAAAAATATGGAGGAAGATATTTTCCTCTCTCGTTCCTAAGTGATGAGAATAATACAAAAATCAAGTTAAAATATAGCTAATGGATAATGCAATTTATAGTTAAAATGTTGTCAAAAGTATGCAATTTTCCTAACCAAGCATTCGCTGCATTCCCACTTCGTCTTTATCCACTGTCACGTCGTCACACGCGATAATCAAAAATGTGATTTGTGAACCCGTCCTCGAGTCCTCTGCTTCCGACTTCTCTTCCTCCGCACGATCGCCCCCACCCCCAACTCCGCATCCCCCGACTCCCAATCCCGACGCTCCTTACCTTGCGCCCTTGTTTCCGCAAATTTCTGATTTGGCTCCTCTTCTTCCTGGTTATGATGCTGACCTTGCTGCCAAATTTGAAGGGAAGCGAGAAGGACGCCCCATCCTCTCTGTTAGGTCATAAATCTTCTATAGCGTTGTCGGAAATGTTACAGTAAGATTCAAGTTTTTTATCTTCTTCACATGCGGCTTCTCCCTTTCTCGTTTACCAGCCTCTTGTACCTAAATGTTTCACACAACCTACTAACCTAGGTTGGAATTTCTCCTCTCCAGTTCCTTTGTTATTAAGAAGTTGTACGGGTGTATCCTGTACACTGAGTACAGAGGGAGGCTTGGATACAAAAATCTGGTCTCCATCTGCTGGCGTTCAGGAGGTCTGAGATGGCTCCTGGAATTTTGAGGTAATTTTTATGTTTACCTTCTTCGTAGGGAATTCAATATGCTAGCAATCATCTTTGATCTGAAATGTGTGCTAAATGAATAGCAAGTCAAACTAGTAATGCTCACTGGTTGGTAGCATAGTACACGTATTCTATATGATTTTACCGTATATGATTCTTTACCTATCCAAATTGAGCTTTTTGTAGAGATGTTTCCCTGTATGGATGTCATCTCTAGTAGTTTTTCTTGGATTTATTGTAAACCAGATCAGGCTCTCTAAAAAAACTACACTCTCATCCTTTTGATTTAGTTCTCCACGTTGTTGATTTTTTTTGTGCATTTTTGAACCCTCATACATAAAAATTTGATTTATCTTGTGACAGTTTGATGCATTACAAATGTTCCAGAGATATACTACTGATTTATTAGCAGGGCATGTTGCTCTGAGCAAATATTCAAAGGTAAACTGATCATTGAGTGATAATCACATGGTACATGCTTTATATATCAAATCAAACCAACATTTAGTTCCTCATTACTTTTCTATTGAGCAGATAATCAAAATCGGAGATAATGAGCACAACATCTATATATCGTGTCTTTGTATCATGCTATCATATCCAACTATTACTTTTCTATTCCTCATTACTTTTTTGTCATTTACGTTATGCATAGACCTTCTTCAATTCTATTATATTTGTCTAATGTTTGGTAGTTTATTATTTAGTGACTTGTAGACATGCCTTTGAGGGCAGCTTGCCTTGGACTTAATTGGACAAGGAAATCTTTGGTTGTTTCCATAAAAATATTTGGCTTTTATATTTGTAAATATTTTTGGGTAACGTTCTTTTTGAGTTGTTCTCAGAGTTACATGCTTTACATGGATCGAAGGGTTTCTCTGATAGAGTTTGAATGTGAGCTATTGGTAAGGAATGTAAACTTATTGCTTATTCATATTTTTATAATTGAAGTTGATTTCTTTCTATTTGAATCTCTACCACTAATGATTTCACGATGTATTTTATGTCTACAATTTTTTCTTCTTCGATCTATACATATGACTTTTTCTTGAATTATATGCATTCCATTTCTATTTACATACCCTATTTTACATATTTATAGGAGGTGTATTTGATATACCAAGAACAAGAAAGACGTGACAACAGTTACAAGTTTGCTAAGAATTACTAGATTGTGCTAAAGTTTAAGCATCATTAAATGGTGTCGTATCCTAGGGTATGGATGAGAATCAGGTTTTTTGCTTTTGAATATAATTTTTTTTATTTCTTAGTTATATGTATGTTTATATACTTCTCGAAATCTAGTCCTGAATGATATTTTTTCCCATAGTATAGTAAGTTTCTAAGAAAGTAAGTGATGATTAATGCAGTATTGACAAAGAGAAAGTTAAATCCATGATCTTCATGGTGGTTATTTTGCATAATCAACTTGACATGAACAAGAAAATACGTAGGAATGTTGGCTTGATATGGGTTTTCATTCTACCCCATTCTCATCTTATAACTCAATTACTTCATCAATATTTATTGGTAGTGTTTTAGAGTCTGTAACATGCACATTTTTTATTTTTAGCTCAGAGAATGTATCTACTTTGCATTCTTAGGAGGAGTTGCATATACTTCTTCATTAATTTGAAACAATGTCCTGATTGGGATGAATGTTCCAAGAGGTGTCTCCCTTACACATCACCATGATTTTTCTTTCTTCCTTGGTATTTGCTTGGGTGGCATGGGGGGGTTCAAGAAGTATATTGTGTAGTGGCATACTTGGATGATATAGTTTCTACAATGGCATTATATTTTCTCTCCTCATATACCAACCACTTTTATTTGTTTCGAGACCGCTTTGATCTAGTATGGGACATGGAAGCCTTAGGAGAAGGAAATGTTTCTTCTAGTAGTTCCTCAAGCGTAGTTCGAGAGCGATTTGTTACTTTACTAGTGCCTCTCAAGGAGGGCATGGTTATGACATATGTATGGGTAACTAATAGAGAACATCATCTATGATCTGATTAGGGTTCTTTAATCCAACTCTTTAATAGGAGTTGAATCCTCCTCTTAGATTTTCCCCGAATACATAGGATACATCCTTATATATGTTGAGACCATCCCATGCAGGTTTTATATACTCGAATCCCACAATCTTTATAATGGAAACCTCTTGTTGGGTTGTGAGTGTAGGAGAGGATGGTGTTTGTCACTTGTGGTTGTTACTGACTAGATCCTGCAACTACTCTGATGGATCGGGAAAATTCAACTATTTGTCAAGCCAAAAAATCGTTGATGGTTGCATGAGTGAGTGAGAGGTATATGTGATGTAGGCGATCCTCCACCAACTATTTTGTCTCTTCCATTGCATGAGGTGATGGTGTAGTGTAAGGGATTATCAGAGAGAAGCTCACACATCTATAGATATAGTTAATTGTGGAGTTGCTTTCTGTTGCACAAAAAGGCAATGATGATGCCCCGTGCACATTGGAGGGTAATGGTGGTGCTAGATGTGGCCTCTCCTAAAATATAAAAATAGATAATTGAGGTTCTCCTTGTCATAGATAAATATCTCAGTTGAAAGGGTGAGCATAGATCTTGAACTCCCCCCACTCCTAAATATTCATCACAAGGATTTTGTTTGTGGAAGTTATAAATTCTCTAGTCAGTCAAATGTAGCTGGTGCATGTGCAAAAGAAAGATTGAGCATGCCTATGTTACTAAGCTTGTTATAGATATTTTTTGGATCCCCATATCTACCAAGTTTACTTCATCAATAGAGCATGTTTGGTATAGTTTTCTCTCAAACTAGGCAAGTGATTGGGCACGGTTGACATTACTTGAATTGAAGTTTGCCTCCTTGGTGTTGTTCCTTTTTTGGAGGGTTCTACTACAAAAGTTGAACCTATGGTGCTAGTCTTTCTTTATATGGTCATGACCTCATGGGGGCAGTCTTAGTTGATGGTGTATTGTCTCTTTAGATGTTACTACCTTCTTGGCAGTCCTTGTTGAGACTGCAAGCACCTCAAGAACTAAGGCAAATCCTTTCACAACTGCTTCCTTCTTCATAGTGGCCTTGTCATACCAATCTTTCTTAGGTCCTCATTGGGATTGCATGAAGTGAGAAACATAGAATTAGGTTTGACAAGAATTGCATCCCCTGCCTGTTCAACTGTGGAATTAGAATCTAAGTAGAGTATTATCAATAATAGTGGAAACGTTTTTCCAGACAAAATTCACTTCTACATTGATTTCTCTGCCACACAACATCATCACCATTTTGTCAAACAACAACATCAACATCATTCGGGTCTTTGCGACTGCTTTTTTGTTTCTTAATGATATCTATCCCACAAACAACACGGCTGCCTTTTTCTCCATCGCAACACCAGTGACACCCAACCATCACCAACGTTACTGATAAGTTACATTAAACATGGCGTGGCATAAAGAAAATATGTAGTTTTTCACCATGACTTCACCGACCAAACAAACAGTAAAAGAGAACCATACTGAGGTTCTCTGAACACCGGCTGCTCCTACAGCTTGTCGGTGATCATGGTGCTGACTTTTCCAGAAATAGTACTCGTTGGGCATCAATAGTCTAGGGGAATCCTCGTTTGGCTTGGACTTGCAGCGCGTCAACACCAATGGGCCAAAGGTGGCAGTGATTGCTACTGTTGTGCTATCCAACTTCCTTTCCACAGGCTTGGCTGAAGACTAAATTTAGGTTCACTTCCAGGCTTGAAATTCTAATTCTAATTGCAATTTTCTATTATTAATTTTCTTTTTCCTTCTTCTAAATATTGGATGGATATTATGGATCTTATGAATGCCTACAAAGACAATCAAGCTTCATTCATATAATTTTGTTTAACTGTCAATATTATCTTGACTACGTGATGCACACTTCTAGTGTAACTAAACATTCATTGTATTGAAATGTTATAATGACATCATATCTGGGCTTCTGTAGCGAAAATGGCGTATTGATGGCTCAAGTGAACTTCTTTTGCAGGCTAAGTTTCTCTGTATAAGTTGAGAATATATTTGCTATTTATGCATAGTTTAAACGATCTCTGTTATATTTGGTATCCATGAGACATATAATCTTGGTGTCAATTAATTTCTTTTTGTTTGTCAACGATTGTTAGTTAGCAGATGTACTAAACTATTTTTCTTTGTAGTCTTAGTTTGCAGGAATTGTGTGCGAAACCAGTTTAATGGCTATACTTGCCATTTGTGTTACTTTATTAGGAAGTATAATAGTGTTACACAACAGGAAAAACACTAACTGTTCTAATGGCCATATATATTCCACCTGTACGGGAGTGTGTGCTTGTCAGTAACAAATCAAACCAATATCCAAGATGGAAGTACACGTGGCAAGACCATGTTCCACTATCAATAAAATCTAACTCCCGAGGTAGATGGAGGTTCCTATTAAGCATGATGGATGTACTGGTTGGGAATTTACTTTTTGAGAGCTATTAGAAGTCACTTAGCTAAACCCTCACTGCTAAAGACGTCTGCAGCAAGGGTGGTCATCTGAAAAAATCTTTCTATAAATATGTCAAAGGGCAAGGCATATATCCTCCCCTATGTAACTCTTTATTTGATATATCAATAGAATTAACTTTCAGACATGGTTTTTATTTTTGTACGTCCCTACTCTATTGAAAAAGAGCTACTATAAATTATAATTTGATGATGGTTTTATTGTATCATATGTATGATTTCTGAATGAATATATAAAATCTGAAATAGATGACATCAACGAATGTGTTTGTTTGACATAAGTCCACTGAAATAGGTGACATTAGTGTATATTTTTTTTAAACGTAGGTGATATTCTATGTTGTCACCTATTGTCAAGTTTTAGAATCTGAAAACCACTAATAGGTGACGTGCATTCCACAAAAGTTACATAACACAAAGCCCACTCTTAATAGGTGACATTCATTTTATTGGTGATAGGCAGTCATGTCACCTTTTCTCTTAAATGTCACCTATACCCCACTTTTTAGTAGTGTGAGATACTCAGATCTATTAATTGTAAGTTAAAATTTGTTGTTGGTCACAAACCCAACTATTCTGCAACATTTTCATCATTTCGTACTGCTGCAAGAATGTCAGGTGGGTGTGATTATGTACCATCAGGGTTGGGTTGTATGCACAGGATTACAGGAATAAGTGGACGTCATGGTATATCAGTTCTCGAACCGTCACCGGGAGTGAGGTTGCAGTCACAGCCAATATTGAAGTTAATAAAACTGTCCACGCGTAGCCCCAACAAACCTATTGACCATATATCTGGGTCTCTGTGGCAGAAATCTTTCCTTGGGAGTCCTTTTAGAAAAGACTCTGACAACAAGATTTATGCCATCAAGATCCGTACACAGGGAGAAGTTATGGAATTTGGATTGTATCGTGAAGCTTCCTTCTTTAGCTATGGCGGGCAGCCTAGGTAATATGTTCTCCGTTGTTATGACTGATTGATAGAGTCCGCATTATTGTAAGATAACACAAAAGGTATGTGAGTGGCGTTTCACTCTCACTCTCGACTTCGGTTTGGCATCCGACCTAGCTCTTACACGTCTGCTCTTACACTTATATTTGTAATGGAATTCCCTTATGGATCGTTGATGAGAATTCCCACATAAGCTCTTACACGTCTTCGCATTGACTAGGATCCGGTGCCTTACATATTCTAACTCTTAACAAAAAAAAACCCCAACCCGCCGCGTGAACCAATACTATATCCAACCAAAAACCACATCTCCTTACTACATAGTGTCCCGTAACAGCAGCCAATAAACATGATTTCTGTTATCTTTGCCGCACCATATTCTTTCTTCCTCACGATGAGAAACATCAAATTCCTATTTTTTAGGTTGATTGCATCAGATGGAGTAAATGATAAATGCCCCTGTGTGTTCATGAATAGTGTAAGAGGGCTTCAAATTTGTTTTCTTATATTCATGTCATTCTTGCTATGTTGTTTTCTTTTCCATCTCATATATATTTGGTAGTTTTGTAAAATGGTTCTTTTTGACAACGGTCTTTATGTTCCATTAGAGAAGCGCCTGATATTCAGACATGTCGCTCGGAGCATTTTCTATACCCTTTCTGACCCTGAAAAAGCAAGTTCACTTTGCAGATTCCATGTTGTATATTTATCATCTATGTCAATAGGGGCGTTGCCTCCACATGTTACTTCTTTCGTCGAGTGAGAAACAAAAAAGTAAAGGAAAAAGCCAAACATGTAATTATTTTTGTCCTAAACTATTTTATGTGACATTTGATGCATTAAAATATAATTACTAATCACTAACATGAGAAATATTTAGATGAAAGAGATGACAGAAACATGTTTCCACAAGGCGCAAGGGAAAATTAAGATAAGCGAATTTTTGTCGATTCAACTACATGAGAAGAGGAACCAAGGAAACTTATCCCAAAATGAACCTAACTGTAGTGACAAGAAGTATCAACGAAAGTGTGATGACCTTGGATTTTAGGGTTTTGATAACCAATATATTATCTTAAGAGCATATGTGTCATTTATATGATTGATACCAAATAGCGGAATTGGTTATTCAATTATTGACTCTTTGGTCAATTGACGAACCCAAAAGGTGAAACCAGATACCCAATTAGTGATTAGAACATTAATTGTTTTCGAATATGATGAATGTGTTTGGTTAAATGATTTGTGTACTTATGAGGCCAAGAGGTCCATTCAGTAGTTGTAACGAGCTCAAGGGGGTCAACTGATGCACCCTACAGTTATGAGGATCATACAAAGTCTTTTGAGGTTTATTTCATCAAGATTTGAGGATGAATTGAACTTTGTTCAAGGTCTATACATTTATTTACGAGATTACTTGATGAATTAAATTAGATAACCACATGGTATATTTCAAGTTTTAAACTTGTTAATAAGAGGGTTTAGGTGATGATGAAACCATGGTTCAAATTTCAGATGAATTGGAATTTTGTGCGAGAAGATACAAGAGTGTGAAGTTATGAAACTTCATTTAAATGATCATGGTATCATATATTTATATGGGCATAGTTTGACCCAATTATCCTGTCACGCACCCAATTTCCATGGTGGGCTGCGTGGCACCTTGCTGCTTGGGCCAATGCTACCTGGTCGTCCTCACCTCTGAAAATGGAGGAACAACACGTCATTGAGGTGTCCCCTAGATCCGATGAAGCTGGGGTGATTACCAGATATGTGACTCGCAAAACAAACCCCTACATGCAAGATAGGAAGGGGAGGTGAGAGAGACATTAGCCTTGACCTCCTCCTCCTTTCCCCCATTGCTTCTAACAGTAGCCAACCCTGGATATGGAGGGAGTCGTCTACTAGCTTTTGTTCCCAACTATCTCCAATCGGCATCAGAAGGGTTTAGAGAAGGTTCTCTATCTTGTCCTGGTCAAGCATAAAGTTTGGTTCTAGGATCAGGCATCATCAAGGCTATCAACTCCCTAACCTTAGTAATGGATGTTTGGGCTACATATGGAACACAACCATCTGAGAGGCCAGCTTATCTGAGTGCTCTGCCATCCTCACAACATGTTCGGTGTCGACCCTTCACCTCGTGAGTTCTAGGCTACCCTTGGTTGTAGAGAGCAGGCATAGGCCTACCACTCTGAATCTGAGAAAGGGAAGATAAACCCCACACCCCTTCACAACTTCTCATGAGGCTGCTCCTGGAGCGGAAGATCTTTCTGGTGGCGCTGTGACAAATTTTTGAGCAAGCGGTCGGTGGAATACAAGAGAGAGGAGGCAGTGCGATCCATCCTGGATCTAACTTGATTGTTCGCTAAAGTTCATGCTCTCACGGTGACACCCTCTTAACCAAGTGGGAAGACGAGATCGATCAGTCATGGGAATTCTTACGGACGGGAGAGCGAGAGAGAGGGCGATGAAGGCTAGGGCACGACAGTGAACTCCCACAAAACCCACTCTATGAAACCAAGCTGGGGTGACACTTATTGATCACCGATGCTAACCTACCTAACCACGATGGAGTCCAGAGCGGGGAGGATTCCTTGACCTCCTATCTTCCATGCAGAAGATGTTGCGTATGGAGGCGTCGACATCATTGTAGGAGGAGGAATCACATAAGATGAGAACGAGGGAGAGTCCAGGTTTCTTTGGGTTTAGCGACCCTAGACCAGCCGGTTCACTCGGCGCAGGAGGTGCCACAATATAAACTGCATGCAAACTAGGCCCATCCAAAGAGATGAGGTGGCAATCTCTCAGCCACATGATCGGTAGCCCAGCACATAGCATTTATGGCGCCAGTAATACCCAACAAGGTAATTCCTTTTATATACTCAGAAATATATAATATCTTAGGAATATGATTAAAAATAGATCCCTTGGCCAATAAATGCCCACAAAATATCCACAAATTCAGAAAATGTACTCTTTATTATAGAACCCTTAGATTAGACCTTTGAAATAGTAAAATTGATGACTTTTAAGTTTCATGATGATGCTTCTTGTAAGATGTATAAATATCATCACTGATATATGATGGAGGAAAATTATGAGAAGATGTACTTTAAACCCTAAAAATGTTTGGAACCCACATACGAACTTAGAACATAGTTTTATTGGCCGATAGTAGATATTTTCTCATTAATGTCTAATTAGATGCCTTTAAAACTCATTTTAATTCTAGAAATTAGTAAATGCATCAAAAAAATATGAAATTTGGATCAAACCCTTAGTATGACTTACTGATCAGTATAAAAATATTGGAAAAATCATTAGGGCCAGTTGAACCTTGGTTTGGCCTAAACTCTAGTGTAGACCTAAATATCAAGTTAAACAATGATCCTATAATTAATGAAGAATATTATTATTAATCAAGTGATGACCAGATATCCAGCTGAGCAAGAATGATTAGAAATCTCTAAACTTAGGTATATGGGCTTTATCTATGTATATGACTAGTTTTCTTGTGTGCAAAAGCTATGATGTATTGCTTGTCTTTATTTGAGAATATTGCTTGGATGTACTATGATTATAGTATCTTCGCCATGTCAATAAGAACAACAAAGAATATAGATGATTTGTAGCTACTAAGTGGATATATGCTCTCTCTCTCTCTCTCTCAATCCTCTCTCTCTTCCTCTAAATATAAGGTCGGCACTCAGCCCCCATAGCCCAACAGGTGGGGAAAAATGAAGTGCAACATCTCTCTCTCTCTCTCTCTCTCTCTCTCTCTCTCCTTTGAATATAAGGTCGACACTCAGTCCCCATAGCCTAAGGGGTAAGGAAAAATGAAGTGCGACACTGCTTAGTAGTACAAACACATCAAAAGACATCTAAAATTATGTGTTACCTAATTATTGCTTTAAAAATATTTTCTTTTACTCTTTGTTTCTCAAGTTATTTCAATTATGTAAGCATATTAGTATGTATCTTTCTACCCATGTACACAACATCTTGTGTGTTGATTCGTTGTTTCATGTATGTTTTAGGTTCAGAGCTAGTGTGGGATAAAAGACGGGAAGTAAGCAGTTGCCCAAGCTGTACCTATTGTGTTAAGATCCTGTTAGCATACATGTTCGTAGACTTGTAAAATTTTCTTCAAATTATATAAATGTAAGTTGTAATTTAATTCATTTTGTAATATACATGTTGAATGTTGAGATTGTTGCATGATGTATATTATATGTGTATGCTCATGTATGTATATGTCACTTCTACATCACTCTCTGAAATAATTAGCTAACATTTTTGGGTTTGTCTTCTCAGGCCTTCTAAGGCTCGAGACGGCAGAATTCAGGGACATTACAGTTGGTTTCAGAGAATGAACAATAGCTATACCTTACAATTGCTCACCATGAAACATAAAACTAAATTTTACCTTTCACTTTAAATCCTAGAAACTAGTAAGTTGTTCTATAGGAATAAGGTTTGACTTAGCCTCTAAGTTAGAACCTAGATGTTCGAGAACTAGGTTTAGACAAGTGTTTGAAACCCTTACCATATATAGCTCATATGTATTGGGTAGCCACACTAGTATACACCTTGTTTTCACCATTTCACTAGGTTACATGACACACAAGACTATCTACTGTGTGTGGGACACTCAATTTTGCTGAGTTGGTTTTGTTTTCCAATTGGCTTGAGCCTTGACAGTTTTCTCTGACATTTTATTTCTCAGAGAAAAACTATATTATATTTTATTACATATATGTAAATATAAAAATGTGTCCCTCACAAAGGAGAGTAGGATGTGTTCATGCAACCTATGTGAAAGGGAGTAAAATTAGTCTAGAAGAGAGAGTATATCTAGAATAGATGTCTAAAGCCTTATTAGGATATGTGATAGATAGACAAATAATAGAATGATAGATGATATGAGAAAGGATGATCTTATATAAATTTTATCTCTGTGGTATAATTTCTTTATAAAGATCTGAGTTGTATATGAGTCGTATCCGATTTTGAAGTTTCTAAGATAAGTCTAGGTGATGAAAGTGCATACTCTTTTCTTACTTAAGATGAGCGATGTTAAGATAAAGCTGAATATGCAGGAGTCTCAATCTCTTTTACAAGAGAGGTCATCTTGTGGTAGGAAGAGATATGTGGTGAACTCTAGAGAGAGTGAGACCCATAAGGAGAAGGTCATAGGACCTAACCTTCAATATATGAGAAATATGAAATATGTTTAAAATGATGTGTCCTACACTATATTATTCTTGAGTAGATGAGTTGAGGGATTTTGCATGATTGAATCCAATATGTGAGAGTTGGGTTAAAAAATAATGATGATGGGTAGGTGACTCATAATGAGAAGTCAATCCTTTGACTGAGTTAGGTCCTAGCTTGAGTAACATATGTTGTGAATCTAATCATTAACTACAAGTGAGGTGATATACAAACTCTGGTTTTGAGAGTAAAATGCTTTGGGCATAAGATACTCCATAATATTATTCCTTCCACTTCTCTTTATTAATATATTATGTTGGGAACCTCACTTGAGCTATATAAATGATATATATGAAGAGTCACTCATATAAGCTTTACATATTCTATATTCCCTCCCTATATCATACGTGTTATATTCAAGTTCAAAATAATGATAAGCTTGATCTAGTATATTATTTTTCTCTTCAAATTATACATGAAATCTAGAAATTTGAAACTATGAGCTTGAAAGAAAGATATATTGGATCATATATTACATGGTCACTAACAATGGTGTGTAACCTAAATCCTACTAAATTCAAGCTTCTAGTTTGGTGATAATTCGCACGATAGGGTGAAGCCCTAATATTCAAGAATGTTAGATGAGATCTTCTCATGTAATGAAAACCATAATGTGTAATGAATATCAATCACCTTTAATGCTAAAATCCTAATATGATGTTGATCATAAACCACGTTAAAGATGTTAAGTTCGATAGTTCCAATAACTAATTTGCATGAAACCTTCACATCATTGTATGATTAGTAGGGTGAAATTTGAAACCTTGAGTAGTACCTTATTAACTTCATATGTATAAATAAAACCCTTATCCTTAAGGGACTATGAGAATGTAAATCCTAAACTACAATAATGTCATGTGCTGACTAAGACACTAGTGATGTTACAATAAAAAAATGATACTTCCACCTATATAAGGTGGGGTGGGTGCACCCTACATGCTTAACTATCTTAAAATGACAACTTAGGATGAATCTAGAATAAAGTATCCTTTTCACTTAGAAGTGGTGGCCTAGAAGCATCTAGAATTCCATGATTTCATTGTGAGTATTATTTTAGTTGAATTTTGAGGATGAAATTCCATATAAGGTGGGGTGAATGTGATAACCTTGGATTTTATGGTTTTCATAACTAATATATTATATTAAGAGCATATGTGTCATTTAGATAATTGATACCAAATAGCGGAATCAGTTATTCAATTATTGACTCTTTGGTCAATTGACGAACCCAAATGGTGAAACCAAAAACCCAGTTAGTGATTAGAACATTAATTGTTTTCAAATATGTTGAATGTGTTTGTTAAATGATTTGTGTACTTTTGAGGCCAATAGGACCATTGAGTATTTGTAACGAGCTCAAGGGGGTCAACGGATGCACCCTGCGGTTATGAGGATCATACAAAGTCTTTTGTGGTTTATTTGATCAAGATTTGAGGATTAATTGAACTTTGTTCAAAATCTATACACTTATTTATGAGTTTACTTGAGGAATTAAATTAGATAACCACATGGTATATTTCTAGTTTTAAACTTGTTAATAAGAGAGTTTAGGTGATGATGAAATCATGGTTCAAATTTCTAATGAATTGGATTTTTGTGCCAGAAGATATAAGAGTGTGAAGTTATGAAACTTCATTTAAATGATCATGGTATCATATATTTATAAGGGCATAGTTTGATCCAATTACCTTGTCATGCACCCAATTTCCTTGGCGGGCTGTGTGGCACCTTGCTGCTGGGTCCAACGCTACCTGGTCATCCTCACCTCCAAAACTGGAGGAACAACACATCATTGAGGTGTCCCCTAGATCTGATGAAGCTGGGACGATAACCAGATATGTGACTCGCAAAACAAACCCCAACTTGCGAGATATTAAGGGGAGGTGAGAGAGACATTAGCCTTGACCTCCTCCTCCTTTCCCCCATTTCTTCTAACAGTAGCCAACCCTAGATATGGAGGGAGTAGTCTGCTATCTTTTGCTCCCAATCATCTCCAATAGGCAGTACAAGGGTTTAGAGAAGGTTCTCTATCTTGTCTCGATCAAGCATAAAGTTTTGTTCTAGGATCAAACATCATTAAGGCGATCAACTCCCTAACCTTGGTAATGGATGTTTGGGCTACATATGGAAACATTGCCTTCTGAGAGGCTAGATTAGTCTGAGCACACTGCCATCCTCACCACATGTATGACGTCGACCCTTCACCTTGTGAGTTCTAGTTTACCCTTGGTCCTAGAGAGAAAGCGTAGGCCTACCACTCTGAATCTGAGAAAGGTAAGATAAACCCCACACCCCTTCACAACTTCTCGTGAGGCTGCTCCTAGAGTGGGAGATCTTGCTGGCGGCGCTGTGATAGAGTTTTGAGCAGGATGTCGGTGGAACATGAGAGAGAGGAGGCAGTGCGATCCATCTTGGATCTAACTTGACTGCTCGATGAAGTTCATGCTCTCATGGTGATGCCCTCTTAACCAAGCGGGAAGACGAAATCGAACAGCCATGGGAATTCTTGTGGATGTGAGAGCGAGAGAGAGGGCAATGAAGGCTAGGGCACGACAGTGAACTCCCACATAGCCCGCTCCATGAAACCAAGCCGGGGCGACACTTATAGATCACCGGTGCTAACCTACCTAACCACGATGGAGTCCAGAGCGGGGAGTATTCCTTGACTTCCTAATCTTCCATGCAGACGATGTTGTGTACGGCGGTGTTGACATCATTACACGAGGAGGAATCGTAGAAGATAAGAACGAGGGAGAGTCCAAGTTTCTCTGGGTTTAGCAACCCTAGACCAGCCGGTTCACCCGGCTCAGGAGGTGCCACAGTATAAACTGCGTGAAAACTAGGCCCATCCAAAGAGATTAGGTGGCAATCTCTCATCCACATGATCGGTAGCCCAACACATAGGATCGATGGCGCCAGTAATACCCAACAAGGTAATTCCTTTTATATACTCAAAAATATACCGTATCTTAGGAATATGATTAGAAATAGATCCCTTTGCCAATAAATGTCGACAAAAAATCCACAGATTCAGAAAAATGTATTCTTTATTATAGAACCCTTAGATCAGACCTTTGAAATAGTAAAATTGATGACTTTTAAGTTTCATGATGATGCTTCTTTTAAGATGTATAAATATCATCACTGACATCTGATGGAGGAAAATTATGAGAAGATGTACTTTAAACCCTAAAAATGTTTGGAACCCACATACGAACTTAAAACATAGTTTTATTAGCCCATAGTAGATATTTTCTCATTACTGTCTAATTAGATGCCTTTAAACCTCATTTTAATTCTAGAAATTAGTAAATGCATCAGAAAAATATGAAATTTGGACCAAACCCTTAGTATGACTTACTGATCAGTATAAAAATATTGGAAACTCATTTAGGGTCCGTTGAATCTAAGTTTGGCATAAACTCTAGTGTGGACCTAAATATCAAGTTATATGATGATCCTATGATTAATGATGAATATTATTATTAATCAGGTGATGATCGGATATCTAGATGAGCAAGAACGATTAGAAATCTCTGAATTAAGGTACGTGGGCTTTATCTAAGTATATGACTAGTTTTCTTATGTACAATAGCTATGATGTATTGCTTGTCATTATTTGAGAATATTGCTTGGATGTACTATGATTATAGTATCTTCGGTATGTCAATAAGAACAACAAAGAATATAGATGGTTTGTAGCTATGAAGTGGATATATGCTCTCTATCTCTCAATACTCTCTCTCTTCCTCTAAATATAAGGTCGGTATGCGGTCCTCATATCCCAAGGGGTGGGGAAAAATGAAGTGTGACATCTCTCTTTCTCTCTCTCTATCTCTCTCTCTCCTCTAAATGTAAGGTCGGAACTCAGTCCCCATATCCCAAGGGGTAGGAAAAAATGAAGTGTGACACTACTTAGTAGTACAAACGCATCAAAATACATCTAGAATTATGTGTTTACCTGATTATCACTTTGAATAATGTTTTCTTTTACTCTTTCTTTCTCAAGTTATTTCAATTACGCAAGCATATTAGTATGTGTCTTTCGACCCACGTACACAACACCTTGTGTGTTGAATAGTTGTTTCACAAATGTTTTAGGTTCAGAGCTAGTGTGGGATAAAAGACGGGATGTAAGTTGTTGCCCATGTTGTACCTATTGTGTTAAGATCCTGTTAGCATACATGTTCATAGACTTGTACAATTTTCTTCAAATTATATAAATGTAAGTTGTAAATTTAATTCATTTTGTAATATACATGTTGAATGTTGAGATTGTTGCATGGTGTATGTTGTATGTGTACGCTCATGCATGCGTATGTCACTTCCAGATCACTCTCTAAAACAATTATCTAATGTTTTTGGGTTTGTCTTCTCGGGCCTTCTAAGGCTCGAGACGGAAGAATCCGAGGACGTTATAGGAAGTTCTAACTCTGAGATCAAGTTAGTGGCGACATCGAGATAAAATGAGAATGAATTGACTTTGGGACATCAATTGTGAGGGATGTGGAGGAGATTAGGGTAGGGTTAGATATTTATAGGGGTGCTATTTTAGAACTTCTGGGATCAGAGCTCTGAGAAGTTGTGAGAGAAGAATTGGGTGAATCTCATTTTATGAAAACTAGGTCTCAAGTAAGTAATCATTGGATGCGTGAAATCGTGTAAGGACACTGATGGAAGTAAACTTGATCGATTTTGTGGACTGACCACAAATAAATCCTTTGTAGAGTGTTGGCTTATGAACCCGTTCAGACCAACAAACTACTCAGAGTGGAAGACAGCTCTAGTCTGTCGATAGAAATGGATGTGGGACTAAAGGTAACCCAAGTTGAATAGAGAGTGATCCCACATGAGAAAAAGAAAGGAAAGGAAGAAAATCATCTGGCATCATTGTCAAAATAATCATCATCATCATCATCATCATCATCATCATCATCATCATCATCATCATCATCATCAATGAATCCAAAGTTCAAGTGTTAAGAGGCAGAATTCCCATCATGTTAAAGTTTCAAGTTCAATATTACATTCATGTTCATGGTAATGTTAATGTCGTGATAATTGGGACTAAATTAGTTTTTATATGCTTCTCAAATCATGGACCTCAAGGGGTCATTATGGGATTTTATAGCCAAATCATGGGCATTCATGCCAATTATGGCCTTTCCTAGAATTAAGGGATTTCCTAGAAATTGTGTGCTCTTAAGTGGGCATCATAGATAGATGCATATATTTACTACTCAATTCTTCATGTTATTAAATGAGTCAAGAATGTATAAAGTGTATTCATGTAAAGTTTTCATTCATGTCAAGTATTATTATTTTGTTTATGTTATAAAGTGCCAGTATTGTTTATTGATGTGTTATTTTTCCCCTTCACATAGATGGGGATGTGATGTCTCTAGGAATTGGAGCAAATAGGGACTATATAATGAGCAAGCCAACGATTAAAAGACCTTCAAGTGTAACTTGGTGGGGTGCCATCTACCTTAGAGGATCCTTATATTTAGAATATTTCCTCTTATGTTTAAGTTATTTCATGTTTAAATGATTATATCCTAGACTTTATAAATAAGTCAATTATAGGTTTCTTATTCAGAGAACAATGTATGAATCTTTTTATGACAATGTATGGTGATTTTTCATTTGTGATGAGTATTGTGTATAACACCCCCCAAAGAAAAATGCTTCCACTTAGCTATATTATGTAGTCAAACAGTGGGGTGTTAGTTTATTAGTATTAGAGAAAATAAGTAGATGACCACATGAAAAAATCTGATGAATATGTCATTTCCCTAAGTATAGAAGGATTAAGTTAAATATATTGGAAATTGAAGTAGAAGTCTACATAGGAGACATAAGTTTGAATAAGGATTTGGGTTGTGTTCATATATGGTTTTAGACTTTCGTGTTAACCCTAAAATTGTATATATCACTCTCTCTCTCTCTCTTTCCCGCATGTGCGTGTTATGGGATACAACCTTATGGGGTTTTGTAGAGAGAAAGTTATGTGCATAATAATGCTTGTCTTTTCATTTCAAGTGCATGTGGTATAGGACATGTGCACGAGGGAGGTGCTACGATAAGTGTGATAAAACATGTCACCTCTAGATGTATGATCGACCAACATTTATCTAAGGGAGTCAAAGAAAACAAGAGTCATCATTAAAAGTTTGAGACATATAGTCACCCAAACCTAATCATAAATGTAGTAATACCAACTATGCATATGAATGGTAGATAATTTGGCATATATCAGTGAGAAAATCATGAACATGCTAATAAAAAATGTTTTTTACCAATTAATAATTATATGTTCATCATATATCACTACCGTACTAATGGATTATGGAATTATGAAAATCGTGTTTATGATTAAGACATCATGTTATGTAGATATATTCCTTTCAATCACATTATGTGAGCCTTAAATGAGTTTATGTAAACTTTGATCGGCCTTATGTGAGTCTTAACCGACCTTATGTGAGCCTTAACCAGCCATGTTTGAGGCCTTATGTGAGTTATAATTGGACTTATGCGGGCCTTAACCAGCCTTATGTGAGCATTAACCGCACTTATCAGCATTGTAGGTGCATTTCAGAGAATGACTCAATAAACTCAAGTAAAAATCCTATCTAATATAAAATCATGTCAAGTTAATCAAGTTCTCATGTGGTTGTGTTAACCATGAGTAGGTGATATATCAAGTATGATAGTGAGAATTTAAGATGACATTAGAGAGTTAGCATACATAGCATATGTAAAACCCTAAGATGGGTATAATAATTGAATTTTGAGTACAAAATTCCTATAAGATGGGTAGAATTGTAACATCCTCAAAATTTAAACTTAGGAATGAATCCTTAGTTACAAATCCTCTTTTGAAATTTCTAATTTCATATATCAAATATAATGTAGTGTGACTTTTGGAGCCCAAATATAACATTTAAAGTAGAATCCAATAAATTAAGTAATGTTTACTCTTTTTTCATGAGTGATCGTTAATCCAATATCATTTAACATGGAAGTATAATAAACTTTCAATATCCTATATGTAACATCATTATCATTAATAATAATATGAGCCCTAATTGGGGTTAATTCTTCCAATGGAATTAATAAAGATAAACATAACCCTAAGTGATCATAGATGGAAAATACACCAAGTGGGGGAACAATCATAAGCCATTAAATGTAAATAAGTGATACTAATTATATTCTAGTAATAGGTCATTGTCTAATCATCAAATATTAAAATTTACCACGTGGTAGTGTTCTTGACCCTCTGATGTACTAGTGTGACAAATTTGAAGTCAAACAGAGCTCATTTGACCCCGAAAATGATTTTTGGAAATATTTCCAAAAGTTTGAGCCTTTAATATACTGATTTTTTTTATTTCATATAGTTACTTATTCAACCAAATGTCACATGGATGTTTCTTTTAGTGCTCCAGGTCAGACTATGTCAGTCCACAAGTGAGCATTTTGTCCCTCGCCTAATTCCAGAGTCAACGTGACTCTAGCAGCCCAGAGTCCAACCCTAGCTAAACATGTACTCCCTCTGACCCCTGATCTTCAAGATCCATATTTTCTCCCTCTTCACTTTACTCATTCCTCTATGGACCTGGAGAGTCCCGTTTTGATTGAAAGTTATCACCCAAACACCCATCAATGTCGAGGACTTGGTGGCTTCCCTCTACTGGATTCGATCACCACCCTCATAATGTCAACTATATATATCGATCTCCCATAATTAGATATGGGGAAGAATGGAAGAACATATCATAGTCACTCTGGTTAACATGCAACTACATCGTCGATATTCACCTAGTCCAAACCTTCTAACATCTCTTGGAGACGACCCTCACAACCAAAGGATCACCAAATGTCTAGCTCTATGCCATTGTCCATTGCAAAGTTTTCCCCTCCTTCATTTTTTTTTATTCAAGGTAACATCATGGCTTCACATCCTTGCCTCCTTTCCACGGTCTTGAATCAAGTATAATAGTACATGAGCCATGGTTGTTTCTTATCGCAAATTTTTCTATGTCTCAGTTCATAAATGATCAATTGACTTTCACTTGTTAGGTTTCCTTCTAGTATCACATGTGATGTGATTTGAGTTCCACCTCCATGGCAGTCATGAAGGAAGGTTTTTTGGCCTCCACCAGCACGAGACCCAGACCATGGCTTCTTGGGATTAAAGGGAGGCCTCCAAAGTGGATGGGATTGTTTCACGTCTCCAATTTGCCAAAAAGTTATAGTTTTGATTAAGAGTTTGCGGTGCAATCGAGCTACTGGGAACCCAGGCCTTGCATCGCTGATCAAGGATTATAGTAGGTGTTTTCCCTTTTCTACCTTGCATTATACTTTTAATGCAGGTATGGTTTCTTTGATAATGTGAATGTGCTTTCTCCTTTTCGTCGATCGTGTTCTCTACTTGAACAAGCCTATCCATGTGTGTAGGCCTGATAGGGACAACTATGTTGGGGACCCACAGATGGACTATGTTTCAGATGTGTTTAATATGGAATTTCTTGAATCTTTTTATTGGTTAGATACTTCCAAAATATGTATCTTATTCATTCGATGTCAGAAAAAATTCATTATAATAGTCATTGGAAAGGATTTTTGAAGAGAAATATGATTTTTTAGTTTTTAAACCCTAATTCATTATTGTGGGACCATGTTTTCCTAATGACATATTATTAGGGTTAATAATGTTAGTCAAGAAAATAATTAATGTAGACCATGTTAACTCCAAGAACTTAGGGGTTGACTGAAGATCAAATAAACCAAGTTAGGACCTACTTTACTCTAGGTAAACAGTCATGTTTTGAACAATTATACATGGTTGAATTGAATGTTATATATTAAGTAGAGATTATGGTTTCAAGTTCAATGTTTGATATCATGTTCAGTATGCAAATTTCTTAATGATTTATATACCTAATGTCTTATAGTTACCATGATCACTAAGATTAGATATTATGATTAATGATTAACAAATATAATGTTCAAGTGTTAAGAGGGAGGAATCCCATCATGTTAAAGAATCAACTTCAATATTATATTCATGTTCAATGTAATGTTAATATAACTGGAATTGAATCGTCTTTTATATGCTTATCGAATCATGGTCCTCAAGGGGTCATTATGGGGATTGTATAGCTAAATCATGGGCATTCATGCCAATTATTGGCTTTCTAGCATCAATGGGTTTCCTAAAAATCATGTGTCTTAAGTTGGCGCCATAGAGAGATGCATATATTTACTTATCAATTTGTCATGTTATTAAATGACGAAGAATGTATAAATTCAACTCAAGTCAAGTTTTCATTCATGTCAAATATAATAATTTTGTTTATGATATAAAGTGCCAATACCATTTGATGATGTGCTGTTTTCCCCTTCTCATGGTTAGGGACACAACATCCCCGGGATTGGAGCAAATTGGGACTAAAGAGGAGCAAGACAAGGATTAGAATGTAGAGAAATATGGCTATAGAATAGGCATCGAAAACGACAATTTTATATACCATATTCCCCATAAACCAGTAGATTGTGCCAATAACTATAAGGTGGGAAGGATGGTTTTGAGGATATACCTGGTCCTAAAGAAAGTCCAGCTACATCTCCTCATCATTGTAGATGTACAACTGTTGACTAGTTTCTCTTAGATGGTGTTTGTGTAGCTCCTGGTTTTTACCAAGGACACTAGACTGGACAACTTCTGTTGTGACTTCTACGATCTTGCCATGGACTGCAAGTTGAAGTTGTCCTCCTAGTAACAGTCAAAGGACTCCTACCTCTAGATAAGTCCACACAGACCTCCTAGAACTCATGTCGTCCTTCTAGAAAAGACAAGAAGGAGTTGTACCTCCTGTTGGTGTACTAGTCATCAACTTGCTCTCCCACAATAATGATTCTCAGTTGTTCTCTCCCTCACTATCCCTCCCTTTGACGCATAGGACTTTCTTGGTCTCTCTATTGGTTGCCACAACCAGAGAGGACAACAATTGTCAGAGCAACGGATTATCAATTGTCTGTGTTGTGTTATGTGAAGCCCCCACTACCGTCTAATTATAGTAGAGGCTAGGGTCAAGGTTTCCAATTTATGTGGGAGTGGAAGGAACCAGAAGATCTTTCATTTTTATAACTCGTGACCACCAGTACGGTCCTATGGAAACCCAGACGATCATCTGGCATGTGAGATGGTCATTTTTAGTTTCCCAGTCGCATATGAATTTGGCAATTTCGAATCCAATTAATGCACGACATGATGTCAGCACTAATTCCTTTGCAATAAAATTTCCCTAAATTGAGTGATCTCACACATGCGAGATGGGCATCACGCTCACCCATACGGTTGTCTGGTGACCCAATTCGAGCCAATCGATTCAACAGAGTGAACCATTCAGTTCACACCTCAATTTAGGTAAAACTTAGCCAATTCAATTTTCTGATCAGCTTGACAATCCAAACGGTTTTCTCAACTCTTGAGCCAACCGTCTGGAACTCCAAATATTGATCTCACAGGGTGAGACGATCAACTGGTAGTGTATCCAACTTACCTATTGCATAAAATGAATACATAAACACTTTAGTAATCAATTCAATTATGATTTATGATTAAACGCCTCTTCTAGATCGAGACCCATGTGTGTGACCCTATAGGTCCCATATCAATTTGGCAGTGAATGTCCATAACTAACTTATGACATCACAAGAAAAGAGTGGTTCCTAATCACACGTCAGTGCTACACAAGTGAATGGAAATTTGGGGAAAAACTTCAACGTACAATTTGTGCTTGGTGTTATTGTATTTGTATAATTTATTTGCCACTGATATCCAGATTGAACTCAAGGCATGGAATAGTCACCTCTTCAACATCCAATCTTGTTTCTTGAACCATATCAAACTGTCTGAGATAGATGTGAGCTCAATATCATATATTGACTCACATGTGGACGACCACACATTTCTTAGTCTCGCTAATCAAGAGGCCTATAATATCATACTCCCTTAGGAGGGACAAATCCCATATCTATCACTCACAATCAATCCCCATGTGTCACAGTCACCCAATCATCACTGTTATCACGACCCATGTTTCAAAATTGCATTTGATGATGTCAAAGCATACCGAACAACGTGTGATGAGTGAAATGAATTCAGGTTTAAGAACCACAAACACCACCATCACTATGAGAGTTGACTATGACTATCATAGTAATGGTTTCCATGTATCAATCTCATCGTGGGTCTATCTGATACATTGTTCTCTAACATGTATATGTGTGCTTGGTTTGATATAGTTGTATCATGACTAATGAGACTCTTTATCAACCAACTCACACTCTGATCTTATGTGTTATTGTGGTTTATAAACTTTCCACAATAATAACTGACCAGGGACATAATGATAATATATATATACTCTTAACATTTATATGATCTTATTTCCCCAAGCCACGTACTTGAAGACATATGTCATTGAGTAATATAATTCTCTAGACTCCCACTTGCACTTAGAGCCAATCACCTATGAATCGTATCCCAAGTTATCTAACATGACCATCATGCTTTTGTTGTGAAAGTGCCTTTGTAAAGGGGTCAGCAATATTATTCTCAGTTGGTACTCTAAAAATCTTTACATCTCCTTGTTGTATAATCTCCCAAATCATATGGAACCGCTTTTGTATATGCTTTGAGTGTTGATGTGATCTGGGCTCCTTAGCTTGTGCAATAGCTCCATTGGTTTCACAATATAGCTCAATTGCATTGATGATTCTTAGAACGATCCCAAGTTCTGTAATGAACTTCATGATCCATACAACATGCTTTGTTACATTTGATGTAGCAATATACTTGACATCTATTATAGAATTGGCAACTATCTCTTACTTGAAACTCCTCCATCTTACAGCTCTATTGTTCAGGAAAAACACAAATCTTGATTGCAATTTGTAATCATCTTGGTCAGTCTGGAAGCTTGCATTGGTGTAATCCTTTACCACCAACTCTTCCTCTCTATCGTAGACCAAGAACTGATCCTTAGTTCTTCTCAAGTACTTGAGTATGTTCTTCATGGCTATCCAATGAGCATCACATGGGTCTGACTGATATTTTCTCGTCGTTCTCTAGGCATACGAGACGTCTGGATGGGTACATAACATTGCATACATGATTGATCCAATTGTTGAGGCATATGGAATCAAACTCATGTGTTCCCTTTCTTCACAAGAAATGGTACATTGAGCACTAGAGATGGGGACACCATGATGCATAGGAAGTTTTCCTCTCTTTGAGTTCTCCATTTGAATTGATTCAATACTTTGTCAATGTATGTGCTTTGACTTAGTCCAAGAAGTGTTTTGGATCTATCTATATAGATCTTTATCCCCAAGATGTAGGATGCTTCTCCCAAGTCTTTCATACAAAATGTATTTCTAAGCCATGTCTTTACCTTTTGTAAAGTAGGGATGTCATTCCCCATCAATAATATGTCATCTACATATAATATCAGGAATGTCACTATACTCCCACTAACCTTCTTGTACACACAAGGTTCATCTTCATTTTGAATAAAGCTAAACTCTTTGACTATCTCATCAAAACAAAGATTCCAACTCCGAGATGCTTTCTTCAATCCATAGGTCGACCTTTGTAGCTTATAGTATTTGTAAACTTTGGATTTATAAAACCCTCATGTTGTGTCATATACACATCCTCAACAAGATTTCCATTAATGAATATGGTTTTAACATCCATTTGCCAAATCTCATAGTCATGTTAAGCTACAATAGCAAGCATGATCCTAATGGATTTAACCATGGCTACTGGAGAAAAGGCTTCATCATAGTCAACACCTTGAACTTGTTTGAAACTCTTTGCAACCAATTTGCCCTTATAGGTTTGAACTTTCCTATCCATGTTTGTCTTCTTCTTGAAGACCCATTTGCACCCTACGGGTTTTACCCCTTTAGGTGGATCCACCAAAGTCCATACTTTGTTGATCTACATGGATTCCATCTCATATCTCATGGACTGAAGCCATTTCTTAGACTTTGGTCCCTCTATAGGATCTTGATAGGTTATTGGCTCATCATCTATGACCAATTCATTACCTTCTTTAGTCACAAGATACCCAAATCTTTCAGGCTTAAGGCGTGTCCTAATAGATCGACGAGGTTCTAGTGTTACTTGAGGAATTTGAGATTCCACAACACCTTGTGATTATCTTGGTTCCTCTTATTAATCTATTAGTTTTATGCTCTCTTGTTGGTCTTGAACCTCTTCGAGTTCTACTTTATTCCCATTGATTCCTTTGGAAATGAAATCCATCTCAAAGAATACATCATCCATGGCAACAAACATTTTGTTGTCAGATTGGGAATAAAAGTAACATCCTCTTATTTCTTAAGGATATCCAACAAAATAACATTTATCAGATTTCAAACCAAGCTTATCTGTAAACATTCTTTTAACATAAGCTTCACATCCCGAACTCCTCATAAAAGACACTTTGGGACGTTTCCCATACCATATCTCATATGGCGTCTTTTGAATTGATTTAGATGGTACTTAGTTTAGTGTAAACGTAGCAGTTTCAAGAGCATATCCCCAGAAGGTATTCAAAAGCTCAGCTAAACTCATCATTGATCGCACCATATCTAACAATGTGCAATCACCATTATGTTTTGGTGTTCCAGGTGGAGTCCACTGGGATACAATCCCATGGTCTTTAAGAAGGTTATCAAACTCTTGGTTTAAGTATTCTCCACCTCGATCAGAACTAAGTGTCTTAATACTTTTACCAAGTTGGTTATGTAATTCATTCATAAACTCTTTGAACTTTTCAAGAGTTTCCGACTTATGTTTCATCAAATAAATATAGCCATACCTACTTAAGTCATCAGTGAAGGTAATGAAGTATTGATATCCACCTCTAGTTGTTGTTATAAAAGGTCTAAAAGGTCCACACACATTAGTATGTATGAGTCCTAATAGAGCACATGCCCACTCATTGTTTCCAGTGAAAGGGTTCATAGCCATCTTGCCCAACAAACCAGATTCATATGTCTCCATTGATTCTAGATCAAAAGAGTCTAGACAACCATCCTTATGGAGTCTATATATGTGTTTCTCATTTATGTGCCCTAGACAAAAATGTCAAAGGTATGTTTTATTTGAGTTGTTGAGTTTTAGTCTTTTGGTATTTATGTTATAAACATTTGTCTTTATATATAGCTAATAAATACCATAAGACATTGGGGCACTGCCATAAAAGATCCCATCTTTTAAAATAGAACATTGACCATTTTTAATATGGAATTCAAATGCATCCTTGTCCATACAAGATATAGAAATGATGTTTCTATTTATAGTAGGTACATGATAGCAGTTCTTTAAATCTATTACAAGCCATATGGGCAGAGCTATACTATAGGTTCCACCTATGCATTAGAAACTCGTAGTTCCACCTCGCCTTTTCCCAAAGGCCTACTTCCTTTAAGATCATGCATATGAGAACATATGTGAGATCCACATCCGATATCTAGTACCCATGATGAGGAAGTAGATAGGTTTATCTCAATACCGTATATACCTGAAGTGGAGATCACCATCCCCATATTCTTCTTCCTAAAATCCCTCAAGTACAAAGGATGAGTTACTCTTGTACTTTTCTTTCTCCTTATCTTGAGTGTTGAAGATTTGGATTTAGGCTCGAACTCATAACTATTTTGGCCTTGCTTTGATCCTTGGACTCAACTCCACCTGATCATCATCACAGGCTTGTCCTTCCTCAAATTTGCTTCAGCATGAATCAACATGGAAAGCAAGTCTGACATGTGGTCAGCCACATTATTCACATGATGACATGCAATAAAGCGGCTATATGATTATGGCATTGACTTTAGAATCATATATGTGGCCAACTCTTGGCTCAAGGTGAATCCCAGTTCTTCAAGATGATGCACATGTCCAATCATATTGAGCACATGTTCTTCTATTGAGGTTCTCTCTATCAGCATAGACTCAAGTAGCACCTTTATGATATTGTCCATTTCTTTCTTTGTAAGGCCAAGTGTTACTTTCTTAAGATGTGTTACCATCTCAAGAACACTCATGTCCTCACACTGCTCATGCAACTCATAGTTCTTGCAGCTAAGCATAAGGTACTTTATCTCTAAGGCATCATTGGCATGCTTCAAGTAAGCATCCACTTGTGCCCCAGGTGCATCAGGAGTAGGTATTTCTGGTACTAGTTTATCAAGGATGTAGAACTTGCACTCTTCATTGAGAACCCTTCTCAAAGTCCAAAACCAGTCGAGGAAATTTGTCCCGTCAAGTTTGTCCTTCTTAAGGACCAATTGCAATATGGATTTGTTTGCCATTTGATTATACAAGAGAAAATTTGCATTTGTCAAAAGCTTTTGATCTGATTTGAAAATATTAAGATATTCCTTAGGTCTTTAATTATTATTGCTCCCACTATTTTAATTCAAATTGACAGTCCTCACATATCAATTTGTAATATTGCAGCGTATAATATTCTAGTGGGATAGATCCAAGATAATTCAATTGTGGCCTGATCAACACCGCAAAACAAAGTCAATTACCAAGGTAGGAAACTTTTGTCAATTTCATCATATGTAATTCTGGGTAGATGTTATGCACAACTCCTTGCCAAAATCATTTACATGCTTCTGGACTTACACACTCTAAGAATCACCAGTTTAAGTGTGACCCAATAACCAAAATGATAGATATGCACCCTATAAAGGAATAACCTACATATCTACCAGCACACTTCCACGAGATAGATGGTGCACCACGCGAAGGCATAACCTACACTTGTTCGATCAAATTTTTCATGTGGGCTGTTGTTGGAAAGCTTCTATGAATTAATATAATTTTTATGTGAGGGATTTTGTATTTATAAAAATATATACTTTATCAAATTATCACATATATAGTATGTATCATATACATCCTATATCCCACAACAAAAATATGCAATAAACAAAAGTGATGGTTATGGCCAGACTAACATAATTCCTTGGAGCCGCAAGGAATTACCACATCCTAGGTCTACATCACATGCATAAACCTATTGTTGATGAAGATTTGTGCTTGCCAATTAGGGTTGATTAGTTCAACCCTTGAACCGATCAGCTAACCTTCTAGACGGTCATTTGGTCGTCTTACCAGTTGACTGGTTCTTCATCCACCATCTGCTGGCTCCTCCAACTGATCGGTTGGGTCCACCAGTTGATCAATTCAGCTCGTCTATCGGGTCCTACTCCATCCTTCAGTCGGTTTGCTCGTCTCCTTAAAAGTTTATTGGCATCATCTTGAATGTCTTTCTTCTTCATCATAACAAGAAAGTAAACTATCCTATTTTTACATAATTATTGAGAAACCTCGAGTTACATTCGAGGGGAGAAAGGGTTGGAAAGAATAATAATTTTATATTTGGAAGATAAGATAGAGGCTCGGTAGCAGACCGAGATAAAAGGATAAACCAACCATACAACTGTGCACATATAATAGGGTTTATTGGCCATAACCATGCTACACATCCACCATTAAAATCATTTTTAGGGCAACACGTGTAAAATTGCATATATATATATTTATATTTATATATATACATACATATATATACATATATATATATATACTTATATATATATATATACTTATATATATATATATATATATATATATATATATATTAGTTTGGGATTATCATGGTATTTGATTGGAAAGGAAATTATTCGCATCATATGCAATAATAGAAAGACAACCAAAATTTAATCATATCGATTATTCCATAATATACTAAATTGATGTTGGCTCTATTATCACTATAGAGAAATATGACTATAGAATATGAAGCAGAAACAAAAAATTTATCTACCATATTTCCCATAAACCAACAGATCGCGTTAATAACTATAAGATGGGAAGGATAGTTTCAAGGATTTACCTGGTCATGGAGCAAGTCCAGTTTCATCTCCTTGTCATTGTACATGTACAACTATTGACTAGTTGCTCTTGGATGGTGTTTGTGAAGCTCCTGGTCTTTACCACAGATAGCAAATTGAATAGCTTCTCCTGCAACTCATGCGGTCTCATTGCGGATTGCGAGTTGACATTATCCTCCTAGTAGTAGTCAAAGGACAGTTTAGAACTTCTGTCATCCTACTAGAACAGACAGGAAGGAGTTGGCCCTCCTATTGGCGTACTAGTCACCAACTTGCTCTTCCACAACAACAATCCTCAGTTGTTCTCTCCCTCTCTATCCCTCACTTTGATAGGTAGGACTTGCTTGGGAACTCTATTGGTTACCACAACCAGAGAGGACAACAACTGTCAAAGCAATTGATTCTCAATTGTTTGTGTTGTGTTTTGGGAAGCCCCAATACCCCTCTATTTACAGTAGAGGATAAGGTTAGGGTTCTTAGTCTATGCGGGAGTGGAAGGGATCAGAAGATCTTGAATTTTCACAACCTACAACCACCGAAACAGCTATCTGGCAACCCAGACGGTCGTCTGGCATGAGAGATAGTTGTCTCACACTGTGAGACAATCGTTTTGCAGTTTCCCAATTGCATATGAATTTGGCACTTTTGGAATCCAATTAATCGACATGACTTTAGCACTAATTCCTTATTGCAATCGAATTTCCCTAAACAGATTGATCGCACACATGCAAGATGGGAATCTCACTCACCCAGATGGCTTCTGGTGACCTGAGGTGAGCCAGTTGGTTCAACAAACTGAATCGTGTAGTTCACACCTCAGTTTGGGTAGAACTTAGCCAATTCAATTTTTTGATCAGCCTAACAATCCAAATGGCCATCTCAACTCTTGAGCCAACCGTATGGCACTCCAAAACATACATCTCATAGGGTGAGACCATTTGGCAATGTATCTAGTTGATCTGTTGCATGAATCGAATACCTAAACAATTTAATAATCAATTCAATCATCATTCAAGATTAAACTCCTCTTATAGGTCAAGATTTATGTGTGTGACCATATATGTAACATCCCAAGATTTGAGGCCCCGAATAAAATGATCTTAAAAGAAATGATTGGACTACCCATATAACCAAGGTGCACCTCCTTTTTTGGGAGCCCATCACTAAAGAACTCCATAGTTAAGCGTGCTCAGCTTGGAGTAGTACTAGGATGGGTAACTAGTGCATGTGAGTGAGGACAAAGCATGCAATTAAGTCCAGTGGTGATATGTGGGACCAGTTATCATTCCTAAAACTCTACTAGAGCCTAGGGAGATGGTCTCAGGCGTTACAAAAGGTCCCATATCATGTCGGCAGTGAATGTCCATAACTAACTTATGACATCACAAGCAAAGAGTGGTGCCTAGTCGCACATCAGTGCTACCCAAGTGAATGGAAAGTTGGGTAACAACTTCAACCTACAATTTGTACTTAGTGTTATAGTGTTTGTATAATTCCTTTGTCACTGATATCTAGATTGAACTCGAGGCACAAAGTAGTCACCCTCTTCAACATCCAATCTTATTTCTTGAGCCAAAGCAGATTGTCTGAGATAGATGCGAGCTCAATATCATATATTCACCCACATGTGCACGGTCACACATTTCTTACTCTCGCTAATCAAGAGGCCTATGATATCATACTCCCTTAGGAGGGACGAATCCCATATCTATCACTCACAATCAGTTCCCATGTGCCATAGTCACCCAATCATAACTGTTATAACAACCCATGTTTTAGAATTGTGTTTGATGATGTCAAAGCATATCAAACAACATGTGATGAGTGAAATGATTTCAAGTCTAAGAACCACAAACACCACCATCACTATGAGAGATTGACTATGACTACCATAGTAATGGTTTCCATGTGTCAGTGTCATGGTGGGTTTGTCTGATACATTGTTCTCTAACATGTATTTGTGTTCTTGGTTTGATATAGTTATACCATGACCAATGAGACTCTATCATAAAAAAACTCACACTCTGATCTTATGTCCCATTTTTGTATATCAACCTTCCATAATAACAACCGATCAGGGACATAATGATAATATATATGTACTCTTAACATTCATATGATCTGATTTCACCAAGTCACATACTTGAAGACATACGTTATTGAGTAATATAGTTCTCTAGACATTTATAATGTTATATCATTGTCTCGTAATTGGATTAAACAAAATAAATTGGAAGCTTTACTTTATTTATTAATCAAATCAATTACAATTTATGCCATTACAATCATCATATGATTGGATCTTTGGGCATACATACCAACATAAAATACCTTCAAGTGCAACCTGGTAGGATGTCATATACCTTAGAGGATTCTCATATTTATGACATTTCCTTTTATGTTTGAGTTATTCCATGATTAGATGATTAGACCCTAGACCTGATAAAGAAGTCAATTATAGTTTTCTTATTCAAATAAAAATTTATGAATCTTTTTAAGATAATGTATGGTGATTTATTTATTTATTTGCAATGAGAATCATGATGTGACATCCCCTTCAAAGTAAAATGCTTCTTCTCAATTATATTATGTATTAAAAAAGTTGGGTATTAAAAGTTGAGTGTTAGACAAGTTCCCAGATTTAAGGTGGCCTTATGGGTAGTGACTATATTGGTCAACCATCTTCCACCTTGGAGTGTTGGTTCTTCTTTAAAACAATTTGTGATTTGGTATCAGGTCATCATCTAAGAAAAGGCTTTCTTCACGATGTGTTCCTCCACTAGTTCATCATTCATCTCCTAGAGTGTCAATGAGCAATAATCTCAAAATCCCTTGTTATCTCCTTGATTTGATGGTGATTACTAACATATGGGATTTCAATTTTGGTATTTGGGTCACATTATTGATGATATGGATCACTTTAATTCATGATCCAATATCTTTCAAAGATTTGAAAATATGTAATGCAAGTTTGGTTTAGTTTTAAGTAATAAGTTAGGACCATGATAGATATGAGTGTTAAAGTATGACAGTAGCCCAGTTATAGGTTGTAGGCTAGGACCGTGTATAGAAGCTTTAAGTTGGTTTTGTTTTAGGTCATGATCCATCACCCAAAAGATTCATAGAAGAATAATATCATTGGTCAAGTTTAGGACATGGTCCAGGACCCAAAAGATTGGAAGATGAAAATTTTGATTGCTCCACTTTTAGGTCATGGTCCAAGACCCAAAATATTGGAAGATAAAAAATATGATTGGTCCAAGTTTGGGTAAGGATCCAGGACTCTAGTGATCATAGTTAGATCAAAGAAATATTTTTTCTTATCTAATAGAAAAATATTAGCTTTTTGAGATAAGATTTAGATCTCTAAGATTTTTGCACATTTCTGGTATTTTATTTTTAATTTTTATTTATGTGATTTTTATGATTTTTAAGAGGTTATGGAAATTTAGCAGAAAAATAACAACCTATTTGCAATTTTTATTTTATAAGGATGGGACATGAGAAGGGGTGAGCACCCTTCTCATTTCACCTTCACTCGAGTTGTGGCAGCATGCGAAAAGTCAAATCAAGTAAACAATAATATTGATCTCAATGAGGAGAGAGAGAATCAAGCTGGTGGATTGTGATTTGGTGGATTGCAACCTTCTACCAGCCAGGCTCGATAGTGACCGGTTACACATTCAGACAGTAGTAGGGCTTCAGACCAACCATTCTGCTGGTGTTTTTGTGTAGAGTTCAGTTTGGCCACTTTGGCCCTCAGTGATGAAATCCAATTTTTTGCTTCCTAGCATTTTTTGCAGTCAGGATGTTGAGGATGACCCAAACTTGCATTTTGATTTATGATATGACTGATTTTGCTATTTTTAAACTTTCTCAGTCATCCTTCATCTAATTGAGCTAAGTTTAGTTGTTGCGGAAAACTTATTCCATTATGATTGTGATCTTGTAGATGAAAGATCATGACGGGGTGAGGAGGTCCCATCATCGATGAACAAGATGTAGGTGATGATGATGGGAATGAGGCATACCCACAATATGCATTTTAGCTTCTTCTGTTGAATTTGTATCCAATTTCTGAGGCCTCTAATTTGTGTTTGTCTGGGAAGGTGATAAATGCAATTCATTTATCTTTTTTCTTAATTTTGATAGTCTTTTTCATTAGAACTTATCTTTTTTCAGTAATTTCTAGGATAATTTGCAATTTACCCAATTTTAAACTTATCGTACAAATATTCATCACTTACATCACTTTTTGTAGGTTTTTCCTTTAAAGAAAATTGTGAATTACTGGTCTCATGAGATGACCATGTCGCAGCACTAAACGGTCGGTTCAGATCAAAGAAATTCCAACCTCAGAGCCAAACAACCATTTGGTCCTCGGCTCAACATGCCATCTTGATACTTCAGATGTGTGTCTCAAGTCAGCGAGACGATCATCTCATGGCCCCAGCTGAGCATCCGAGCAAGCCCAGACGACCATCTCATGATCATGCTAGGTCAAATTGTCCAAGCCGCCACTCAATTAGGGTTTCAACCCTTTGATCATGTGCAAGGTGAAACCAATCGAACGTCTCGTTCCCAGACGTTCGGCTCAAATATTTCTTCGAGGCCAAGTATTCTAATCAAAAGGGATTCGCCACCCTTCCAAGTAATTTTTTAAACTTTCGATCTGTTGCTTCCACAAAACATGCCATGTCACCACCAGACGACCATCTCAGATACCCCAGATAGATGTTTTGTGGCTCACGAGCAGCACAAGTCAGCAGCCGCCTCTCCCATTTCTTTCTTCCCTCTTTCTGGGTTTCAACCCCCCTTCATCTATAAAAGGATGGATGAATCTACTAGGAAAGGGTCTTGGATTTTGTACTTTCATTTTTAATTAACTTTAGTACTTTCAATTCATAGTGTAATCTTTCATTCTACAATAAAGCTTTGTTCTTCATTTTAGATCTTGCTTATTTCTCCTTCTGTTCTAGTTGTTTCTCTTGTAGTGGGGGATTAAGAGAGTAAGCCATTTAATAGTCACCAACATTGGTCTCCTTGGAGATTTTGTCCTTTTATTCTATGGCTTTCTACCTTATTTCCCTTATTTCTCCATTCCTCACCATCGCTAGTGAGTAGTTCCTTTATTGAGGCGAGGGGAGTAGCCCCTTAGCCCTATGTTGATTGAATTGAGTTTTACACGACGTTTTAGATGGATGGTTTTTGGTTTAGAAGTTGTCGATTTAAATGAAGTAATTAATTATTTTTATCATGGGTTAATCTCGGCATACATAACTGTGGAAACTGGGATTTAGAACACCTAAACCATTTACACGGAGATTTGGATGTGGTTGTGGAAAAATCCCTTTTAGGATGAAGGACTAGGATGCGTGAACGCCCGGTGCAACACCTTCATGTGGAGTTCATCTCTTGCATTTTATTTACGAATGATTCACATACCTACTCCTATCTTGCTTGTCATGTAATTAATCGATCTTGTTTTCACTTTGTCTAAGGTGGTGAAACCCCTAAGCCTCGATGCTTTTCCCTTCTGATTCAATCGTCTCTTTCAACACTTATTTTCAATTGATTCCTTTAATACTTGCACTTTACTTCTTGTCTTAGATCATCTTTTGGAAGTCACTCAGAGGGAGGCTAAAAGGAAAAACAACTAAAAGATTTTTTTGCACCAAAAACTGAATATGCACAACATCCCATTGTGCCACCCAAAATTACATCCCCCCAATTTGATATCCACACCCAATGGGTCACCATGCTTCAAACCAACCCATTTTCTGGGAATAAGGGTGAGATTTTCCAAGATCACCTCAAATGTTTAACTGACATCTAATCTTTGCATAAGATCCCAGGCATTACTAAAGATGTCATTATACTTAGGTTGTTCAAATACTCTCTCTCAAGATAAGCCAGTAGTTGGTATAATGCCATCGAGAGTGAAGAATTGGTCACCAATTGGGAGGCCCTGCAAACCAAGTTCTTGGATAAATATTTTCCCCCTTCCCTCACCTACGAAATCAGGGGACATATCCTTTTATTTTCAATGGTCCCAAGAGAAACTCTCGAAGAATCCTGGGAGAGATTTAGGGAACTTCTCCGACGTTGCCCTCATCATGACATTACTCAATCTCTACTCATTGAGATATTTTACCGTGGTGTTGATGATGATACCAAGAAATTCCTTGATTCCTCATCTGTAGGAAACTTTATGTTTCAGAACATAAGTAGTTCCTGGGAGGTAATAAAATAAGCCTCTGAAGCCCAAGCAAGACGACGGATCGGTGGATTCCTCATGGTAGCTAAGGCCAAGGTAAATCTGGATATCCATGCCATCGTTGAAGACCTTAAATTTTTTTCTCTAAAACAGGATCACCTAGAGTCCTCATTCAACGCTTATGAGAGGAAACCCCAACTAGTTAGAGCCACAAAATCTCTGTATGGAATTTTCCAAGGGTATGATCATGCTACCCTCCAATGTCAATACCTCTACAATAATAATATGCAGCCTAAAGTTGGTCAACAAATGGAGGACCTAAACTCAATCCATAGTATCCCAGACCAGGCTTACTACAATCCTAACCAAGCCAGAAACCATCCCAAATTTCAATATGGAAATCCTTTAGGAGCGAAAAAATATTTACAACTCCCTCCCCCATAAAGACCATCTTTCCCTCAAAACAACAGTTGTCCACCACTAGGCTTCCCATACAACAATCAAAGGAACTTTGGAAACCAAGGGAATTATAGGGGTAATTTCCAGAATCATGTGCCCTACCAAGGGCAACAATTTCAAAACCATAATTAGTCATGACCCCAACCTCAAGCACAACAGAATGTCCCCACACCCTCAACTGATGATACCGTGTCTACCTTGGAACAAATCATCATTGCACAACAAGCTCACCAAAAGGCAACTGGCGCTCAGTTAGCCCGCCCATTGCCTAGCAGAAATCCCATGTCATCACCTTTGTTGGACAGCCTGAGAACAGCCCAAAACACCTTAAACTACTGAAGTTTGTATCCAATCATTCAGGGAAGACTCATACCCCTCCTCCTCCTCCAGAGAAACCCACAGTTGCACCATTGGATTATGAGGATGATGATATCATGGTCGTTGAAACTCCCCCCTCATCTGAACCTTCCATTCCTATCCTATAGTTCCACCCACAGATATCGATGAGCCAAATATCCCTATTTACAAACCACTTCTCCATACCAAGACCGCCTGAAGCAAACTAGGCTCGATACCTGTTTCATGAAAGTTATGGATGCCATGAAAAAGTTGCATGAGGATATTCCTTTTCTTGATGCTTTAGCTGATATGTCTGACTGGTCCAAATACATGAAAACTTTATTGAATTGGAAGTATACAACCAAAGAGCATGAGATGGTAATGCTTCCTTGAACCACTTATCATTCAAAGCAAGATGCCTAAAAATAAGAAAGATCATATTTCTTTCAGAACTGAATGTTATCTTGGTGATAATGCTTGTAGGAAAGGCCTGACAGATTTAGGTGCTTGTATTTCTATCATGCCCTATAGTCTTTGCAGGAGGCTAGGATTTGTTGATATGCTTCCCATGTCCATGACAATCCAGTTGGCAGACTCATCCATGACAAAACCTACGGGTATCATTGAAGACATACATGTAAGGGTTGGGAAAGACGCTTATGTCCCATGTGACTTTATCATCATGGACATAAAGGAAGATTTATGCTACCCCGTCATCTTTGGCTGTCTTTTTTTGGCCACCACCCGAGCCTTGATTGAGAGGCCGAAACCATCTTTTTGCACCTAGGAAAACAAACCCTTCGGTTTAGGGATTTTGAAAGTATGTGAGGACCCTCTCTCCAGGAAGAAGTTTATCTCCTTGATTGCATTGAGAAGCTCCACCACTTAAGAAAAGAATGGGAGCTAGTTTAGGATCCTCTCCAGAACACCCTAGTGACCCCCATTGATTGTGGTTTTGAAGATGGCCAAATAGAGAAATATAGAGTTCATCTTGACACCTTCGAGGAGATCCATGATGAAGAATTTGAGGATCTCAAAATGATCTCTCTTGGGGACAAGAAACATGAACCCCCCCTAAGGCTCCTAAGATGAAACTCCTCCTTGAAGGTCTTAAATATGTTTTCCTTGATGAGAAACATTTAATTATGATCTTACCCATGGATAGGAATCCAAGCTCATGAATGAGATTAGGAAGAGGAAAGTTGTCCTAGGATATAAAATGGCTAATTTGACAGAAATCGATCAAACTATTTGCATGCATAAGATTCCTATGGTAGAGGAATACAAGCCATCTCAAGAACCTCAAAGGAAATTAAATTCAAATGTGAAATAGGTTGTTCACCTAGAGGTGATCAAACTATTCACTTTAGGAATCATATACCCCATCGTTGATTCACCATTGGTTAGCCCTATCCAGGTTGTCCCCAAGAAAGGGGGAACCATTGTTGTGGAAAATAATATGGATGAACTCATCCCCACCTGAACTGTTACAGGATAAAGGATGTGTATTGATTATAGAATATTGAATAAGGTGACTAGGAAAGATCACTTCCCCCTTCCCTTTCTAGATCAAGTACTTGAGCGCCTTGTCCATCAACAATATTTCTGTTATCTTGATGGCTATTCATGTTTTGATTAGATTCTCATTTGTCTTTACGACTAGGATAAAAAAACCTTTATTTTCTCATTTGGCACTTATGTGTTCAGGAGAATGCCCTTCGTGTTGTGCAATGCCCCAAACACTTTTCAGCAGTGCATGTTCGGTAACTTTTTTGGATTGACTGAGACCGTGATGCAGGTTTTCATCGATGATATATCCAACTATGGAGAAACTTTTGACTCTTGTATCATACATTTATCTCTTGTTTTGGAAAAGCATGAGGAAGCACACTTGATTCTGAACTGGGAAAAATGTCACTCTATGGTGACAGAAAGGATTATCTTAGGACATAGAGTTAGCAATTGTGGCATTGAAGTTGATAGATCCAAGTTTGAGTTAATCTCCAAACTTCCACCCCCTTCTTCTGTCAAGGATGTTAGTTCCTTCCTTGGGCATGTAGGTTTTTACCTTCGTTTCATTAGTGGTTTTTCAAAGATCACCAAACCCTTAACCAACCTTCTCCAAAAGGACACCCCTTTGTATTTGACAAAGCTTGCATGGCTAGTTTTTTTTGTTTGAAAGATGATCTCACCTCTAACCCCATCATTAGGGCCTAATTGGTCCTCTCCTTTTGAATTAATGTGTGATGTCAGTGATTGTGATGTAGGTGCTATTATTGGGCAGCGTGTTGATAGAAAGCACCATGTGATTTACCATGCATCCAAAACTCTAGATGATGCCCCGCAGAATTACACCACCACTGAGAAAGAAATGCTACCCATAGTTTATGCCTTTGATAAATTCCACTCTTACTTGTTAGGGTCCAAAGTTACTGTCTATATGGACCATGTGGTTATTAGATATTATATGACCAAAAAGGATGCCAAACCCCATCTTCTTCAATGGGTCCTTTTATTTCAAGAGTTTGACTTAGAAATCCTTGAAAAAAATGGTCGCGGGAATGTATTTGCAAACCATATTAGCCTCCTTGGCTACTTTTATGATGTTGGTATCTCCATCGATGACTCTCTTCTTGATGGAAAATTGCTTAAAATGGAAACCCAATACCCTTGGTTTGCCAAATATGAAAATTTTCTAGTTGCATGTGTATTGCACCCTAAATATAAGGGACATTCTAAGAATAAATTTTTGCATGATGTGAAACACTACTGCTGGTATGACCCCTACCTTTTTAGATTGTGCTCTGATGGACTTTATCGCAAGTGTGTCACTGAGGAAGAAGTTCATGACATTATTGAGAAGTGACATTTCGGTCCCACTAGAGGGCGCATGAGCTCTCAGAAAACCGCTAGGAAAGTGTTACAATCTGATTGTTTCTGACCCACTCTATTCAAGGATTCCTATGAATTCATTATCACTTGTGATGAATGTCAGAGGACTAGAAATATATCGAAGAGAGACCAAATTCCCATGACCTCTTGTAAAGAGATTGAAATCTTCGACGTTTGAGGGGTAGATTATATGGGTTGGTTCCCTTCTTCTTGTAGGTACAAATATATCTTGGTGGTTGTAGACTATGTTTCAAAATGATTTGAAGCCATCCCCACCAAAAATTGTGATTCAAACCAGTGAAAAAACTTTTAAAGACATTATCTTTCCTAGATTTGGGGTACCGCGTACCATGGTTTCTGATGGAGGTCCCCATTTTTAGAGAAGTTTTTAATCCTTGTTGAAAAGATATGGAGTCCATCACAAGGTCATCACACCTTACCACCCTCAGACTAGTGGTTAGGTTGAAGTTTCAAATAGGCAAATCAAGTCCATTCTAGAGAAAATAGTCAATCGCACTAGGATAGATTGGACTTTAAAACTCAATGATGCCTTGTGGGCATACAAACCTACCTACAAAACCCCAATAGGCACTACTCCTTTCAAGTTGATTTATGTCAAAGCTTGCCATCTACCCATAGAATTGGAACATAAGGATAATTCAGTGATCAAAACTCTAAATTTCGGCTGATCTGCAGCAAGTGAAAATCATTTTTTTCAAATGCAAAAGTTATATGAGCTCAGGATGACAGTCTATGAGAATTCTAGAATTTACAAAGACAAAACTAAAATATGGCATGATGGTCACATTAGGAGAAAGGATATTCAAGAGGGTGGCCAAGTTCTTGTCTATAACTTTAGGTTAAGGCTTTTTCCTAGAAAACTAAAATCTAGATGGTATGGACCCTAAATTATCAAATGTACTTACTCAAATGGCACTTTTCTGCTTTGTGAAAAAGTCTTAGGAGAGTTCAAAGTCAATGGGCATATGACAAAATGGTACATTACCGTTGACGACTTCTTGACTTTTGAGGCACATCAACTTTCCTTGCTTGAGGAGCTTGACCTAAAAGAACCCCCACCCCTCCTGCACCTGAGCCTGAAATGGTTTCATGATTCACCTGTGTTGGGCCTTCGATATAAAACTAGGTGCTTATTGGGAGGCAACCCAATCATTTAATTATTTTTCATTATCTTTATGTTTTCTTGGCTAACTTTTGTTGTTTTCATTTCAAATTTGTTCTCCATTAAAAAAAAAATTGACTACCCAATTTGAAATTTCATTTGGATAAGGCAAGTCATCCCACCAAGTCAGATGGTCATCTGATAATGGTGAAATGGTTGTCTCGTCCTTTTAGGTGACCATTACAAAATGTGAAGCTGTTTGAATTTCAAATTTTGAAGGCTGCCAAATTCACACCAACCAGTCGGTTGGCACATGTGAGATGTTCATCTCAAAGACCTAAAGGCGCATTCAAACGCAACATTCAAACACACACTCACATTAGAATGTGATCCACCATCATCCCCCCCCCCCCGAACTGCCAAATGACCGTCTAGTCTAACTAAAATGGACGTCTTGTTGTTCAACTTGGCTTATAAAATAAGAACTTTGGGGATAGACAATTCATGCTTTCACCTTTACCCCCCTTCACCCTTTTAGCAGCAACCTATTGTCTAGCAACCTCTTTCCAATCCAAGCCATCCGTATCACCAGTGCTGACAATCATTTCTCCTCTACCAGACCCCGTGAGACGGCCGCTTCCCACTTCCTTCTCCAATCATCTCTCAAGCTCCCCCACCAGTTCCAACTATCGATGCCTGCCTGCCGGTCTCCTCACTACCAAGCTATCTGGCAACGCTCAGCCCACTGCACCATGTAGGTCACAGACCCAGGCAACCATCTCGCTCGGTGCAACAATCCTCTCATGCTTCCTCACCAACATCTTCGTCGGTGTTCACTGACAACAAGATGGTCGTTATGCCTCTGATATGATCGTTCGGCCATCGTCTCATAGAAACCTCTTCTTCCTCCCATCTTCTTCCTAAAGTGGCTTTGCACTCGCACCCCCAAAATGAGATGATCGGACGAGTAGACAATCGAGCAGCTCAAACACATAAGAAGACAACTTCACACTCTAGACGGTCATTTAGTGCATTCAAATGACCATTTCATTTCTCTAAAATGATTGTCTCACCTCCTCAGACGGACGTCTCAAACTTCTGTAGCCAGTCACAATGTTTGGATGATTTTGCAAGAACAAGCCTTTCCCCTTCCTCCTCCTCCCACGAGCCGCCATGCCGCTCCACCTCTGTGCTCGGCATTCACATTCAGGAGCTTACAAGTGAGTCTTCATCGGAGATACCTGAGACGATGGCATGTGACTTCGAGGAAATAGAAGGGTACATACGTCAAGCGGAGGCAGGTCATTTTCGACATGACCTCAATTTGATCACATCGCGACCGCCCCGCATAACCCCAATCCCAGGGAACTATGCTTAGTTCATCAACAACAATCATTTTGACATATTCAAGGAAATCTCTACAATTTCTGTTTCACTTCCTTGCTAGTCCTACAGTGTCACACTTGACACACTTGGCATTAAAGAAGTTTTTGACAACATCTTGTGTAAGAATCACATTCTCTCCTTCCCATACCATGTCAGTTTGGTGCATAGTGACCTTACCTTAGAGTTTATCACCACCTACCGCTAACTTTACAATTTGCGGGGAAATGTTAGTTGTAAGGCCTGAATCTTCAACAAAAACTTTGATATTTCTGCTCGCCAGCTCACCTCCATCATTCTTGATGAAGGCAAGTTTGATTGGCTCTCACATTGTATGGGACGTCGCCAAAACGTCTACCCTGACAATTATAATGTGGAGAAATTTTGGGCTGACATTACTAGGCTTCCACCCAAGCTACCTGGTGGCCTCAAGGCATCTAGCATCTACAACCCAGTGGTCTTCTACCTTCATCACAAATTGTCCTGCACTTCCTTTGACAAGGAAGGTACTCACAGAGCCATTACACTTTTTGAGATTTATACACTGTGGTGTCTTCTGAACATCGAGCCTACAACTAGGGAAGTTTTATGATCGATCATCTCAACTATCAGGTCACCCGCACTACTTCATCCTCCTACTGCATCATCCATATAGTCACCTATATAGTGTATTTTCTGGGCTACACTCACATCTCCTTCCCGCCCTTGACGTTCAAGAATCACCTGATTGACCTTCCATACTTGAAGGGGTGTAAGTTACTCTATCCTGGTAACAATGGTGTCTACCACCTACTATTTAAAGACTCCTAGGTTGTCATGTGGCTTCCCTGACATGCTACATTTGTATCTGCCAACCTAGTTTTTTATTTGACTGATCTATTGGTGCATATCACACGATTCCTTCTAGAATATCCCAACCCAGAAGATGTCCCTAAGCCCAAGGCCCATAGAAGGAGTGTCTCCTTGGAGGCACATGACTATGTGATAGGACCGCCACCTCTGCCATCACGACTTCGCACCAAGAGACATGGAGACACCGAGGAAGGCCCCGAGGAACCCTATAGGTTTTACGAGATTCGAGATCAGTTGGATGAGATCCACCGTGAGCAATAGCGCCAGGGATACCAGTGGGCCAGGCTTGAGCCAACCGACACACACCACATAGTCAGCCAGACCCGCAAGGAAACTCACCTTCTAAAAAAAAAAGGTGTAAAAATATCACAAACCCTTACCTTTTCAACGCACGCTCGAGGGCAGGAGCGTCCTTTCACCAAGCGTCTTCTTCAACCTCATGTCTCCCTTCTCATGTGAGCAGGTGGTCAACCCACTGGTTGACTCTGCTCTCTGTCGCACCTGTGTGTGAACTAAGACCGCCGATGGCTTCTCCTCACTCCTTCGGACTCAACTGCCAACACAATTCCTTTTTTGCTACCCTCCACAGTCAGGACGACACCATGCTACCTTCAGCGAAGGTTGCTCTAAGACAAGGGTATAGGTCAAGGTGGAAACTTGAATTGAAGACATCAACGAGTTTGTCTACTCTTTCCGATTGCATGAAGAAGTTTGTGGGTTTGATGGTACCAGACAACACCCCCCTTATATAGGGCAGGGTCTCGGGTTCCACTGGAATTGGGGAAATCCTATTCCCTCCATGAAAGGTCATCAATCCCAATATGGATGGGATCCCCAGAACCTTTCGAAGATGTTGGGACCAATCCCAACTCCTCTCTCCCTCTCGATCGCGAATAAAATGAATTAGAATAAACCTAGACTATTCTCTGGTCTGCATCTCCAAATAAGATGGGGATTAGACCCGTGTCGTTGGATCTCAGATCCAACAATCTATGTTGCCTGTGTTCTTGATAAACAAAATTCTAATATGATTATTATTGTGACATTTAATACAATAGAGGGATTATCTCATCACTTTAGGAAAACTTGCAAAATCCATAACTCCCTCCTTGTTTATCCATTTCATCCAAATTTTGGGGGAAACCTTGTTTTAGCATTATCTACTCGTGTACCAAGTTTGAGTCCCAAACTTGGAAGGATAAAGGGGTTTTCTTTACATGCAAATTATTACTCATTAAAGCATAGTTTATTCATATTTTCTCTCTCTTTTACTTTTATCTTCTTTATTTGGATTCCTCATATCATAAGAAACCATGTGGATTTCGAAATGGCATCCATGATGATCAATCATACATCTTTCCACATATTTCTTATATTTTTCATTATTATTTCAATTTCCTTTCTTATTTATGCATTATTTGATTTCCTTCAACTTTCCTTCCTCTTTTATCATCTTGGACCCACTAATACATTATGATCCAAGAAATCACATGCACAAGGAAAAAGTTGCAAAAGAAACCCATATATTTATCATAAATCATACAATTTACAGATAAGTACATTTCTTTGGAAAATATTGCTTTACAAACATACAAGCAAAATCAAGGTTATAACATCCTCCCCTCCTTATAGGAATTTTGCCCCCAAAATTCAACCAATCAAACAAACAAACCAGAGTAGGCCTTTTCCATGTTTGTCTTCATCTCCCATGTGGCTTCATCCTCTCCATGGTGCTTCCAAAGAACCTTTACCATCTCTATCGCTTCATTCCTGAGCTCTTTCACCTTGGTATCTAGTACCCTCATAGGTGACTCAGGATATGTTAGTCTCCCTTGGAGATCAATAGGTTCAATGCTCAGCACATGGCTCGGGTCCTTCACATAGCGCTTCAGATTAGACACATGGAAAACACCATGCATCATACTATACTGAGGGAATAAGGCCAAATGATAAGCGACTTCACCAATCCATTCTAAAATCTCAATCGGAACCATGTATTGGGGACTCAACTTCTCCCTATTCTTAGCTATAGCTTAGAGGGGTCAGATTTTCAAAAACATGTGTTCACCCATGATGAAATGCAAGTCAGTCCGCTTCGCATCAGCATACGAATGTTGTCGATCTTGGGCTCTCTTTAGCCTTTGCTTGATCAAAGAGACTTTGTTAGCATACAACTACAACTCCTCTAACCTCGATAAGGTCCTCTCACCGACATCATCCTAGTGAAGCGGTAACTAACACATCATCCCATAGAGAGCTTCATATGGTGGCATCTCGATATGGCTTGGTAGCTGTTATCATAAGCAACTCAGCGAGGGGAAGATATTGCTCCCACAATCCATCCCAATCGAGAACACAAGCTCTCAACAAATCCTCTAAATCTTGGATTGTCCTCTCTGACTACCCATCAGTCTGGGAGTGATACGTTATATTGAACTAGTACCGAGTTCCTCTTGTACCTACTTCCACAGCTTGGAAGTGAACTTCGGATCACGACCAGAAATGATCAAACTCGGAACACCAAGCAGTCGTACAATCTCTTTGATGTAAAGTTCAGCTACGTCCATCACTTTGGAAGTGGTCTTTAAGGCAAGGAAATGTGCTGACTTGGTAAGGCGGTCTACAACAACCCATATTGTGCCTTTACCTCTCTTGGTCTTGGGGAGATCCACCACAAAGTCCATGGTGATCTATTCCCATTTCCACTCAGGAATCTCAACTGACTGTAGTAATCCACCGGGTCGATGGTGTTCAACCTTCACCATATGGCAAGTGAGACAACTGGTCACATATGCTGCTATATCTCTTTTCATTCTAGGGCACTAAAAGTACCGCTGCAAATCCTTAAACATTTTGGTAGTGCCAGGGTGTATCGTGTACATAAAACCATGAGCTTCTTACAAGATACGATCCTTCGACAATGAATCTTCAGAAACCCAAATATGATTCTTGTAATAGATTCCACCATCCACTCCCACTAAGAGATGAGCCTGAGGTTTCTCTAATTAGCCTTTCATCTTGTCAAGCTCTATGCTGGCTAACTGGGCAGCTATCAACTCAGTCAACAAGTTTGGTTTAATCTAGATATTAGCCAAACGAACTCAGTCTTCTAACTGTTGTGGAGTCCACTCCACAAGATCTTCTAGCTTCCTCCACTGGCTAGATAAGACATCTGCACACCTGAGCTATTTTTTGCTAAGAGCATCAACCATAATATTTGCCTTTCCAGGGTGATAGGCGATGGTGAAATCATAGTCTTTCATATATTCCATCCACTGTCTCTGTCTCAGATTTAGGTCCCTCTGAGTCAGGAGATACTTTAGGCTCTTGTGGTCGGTGAAGATTTCAAAGGTGGCTCCATATAGATAGTGTCGCCAAATCTCCATGGCATGTATAATCGCATCCAACTCAAAATCATGTGTTAGATAATTCACTTCATTGTGTTTGAGTTGTCTGGAGGCATAGGCGACAACATGCATGTTTTTCTCTATCACACATCCAAGCCCCATCTTTGATGCATCGATGAAGATCATAAAACCCTCACTACCAGACGGTAGAGTCAACACTAGAGCTGTAGTCAACTTCTCCTTTAACCCTTGGAATCGAGCTTCACATAAGTCTGACCACACAAACTTCTCGTCCTTCTAGGTGAGCTTGGTTAGTGGCAAAGCAATCTTTGAGAAATCCTATATGAAGCACTGATAATATTTGTTCAATCCCAGAAAGTTGTGGATCTCGAAAGGGTTCTTTGGTGCTGGCCAATCTCGGACGGCCAACACTTTATCTGGATCTACTGAGATGGTCCCTCCAGATATGATGTGTCTAAGGAACATGACACGGTCTATCCAAAACTCACCTTTTGAGAATTTCCTGTAGAACTTTTGCTTTCTCAAGATATCAAGGACTCTACACAGGTGGTCACGGTGTTTCTCTAGGTCATCGGAATAAACCAAGATGACATCTATGAACACTATGACAAATGAGTCAAGGAAGGGTGGGAACACACTGTTCATGAGGTTCATAAACACACTCGGGGCATTGAACAACCCAAAATGCATAACCACAAACTCATAATGGCCATAACGGGTTCTGAAAGTGGTTTTTGGGATGTCCTCACTCTTCACTCATAGCTGGTGGTACCCAAACCTCAGGTCAATCTTTGAAAAGATTTGAGCTGACTTCAGTTGGTCAAACATGTCATCTATATGAGGTAAAGGGTATTTTTTCTTAATGGTAGCCTGGTTGATCATCTGATAGTCTATGAACATTTTGAGCGACCCATCCTTCTTCTTCACAAAGAGAACTGGTGCTCCCCATAGTGATGTGCTAGATCGGATAAAACCTTTGTCTAGCAGTTCCTGTAGTTATTTCTTCTACTCAAGAAACTCAGTAGGGGCCATCCTATAAGGTGCTCTCAAAATTTTTTTTCGAGAGCTAGCTCTATCGAAAAGTATACCTCTATCTCTCAGGAGGAATCCCAGGAAAATCATTCGGGAACACATCTGCATAGTCCCTAACTACCTCTATTTACTCTAAGGGCTGCACCATAGGCTCCAGCTCGATAACAACTGCTAGGAAAGCTTGAGAACCCTTGGTTGTCATCTGTTCTGCCTTCAAGTCTGACACATACATGCTAGTGGTAGCATCCTTGCTACCTCTAATGGTGAACGGTGGGTGACCGAGTCTTTTTATGATTACTTTCTTTTCCCTACAACCAATATTTGCCTGATAGGTATAGAGCCAATCCATACCGATGATCACATCAAACTCGCTCATGTTAAGGAGGATAAAATTTGTAGGGAACTCATGATCCCGATACTTCACATGTATCATTGGAGTTTTCAATAGAGTTGTAAATATTTGACCACTTGGGGCTGTTACATCTAAAATATATCCTAAATCCTTGATATCCAAACAAAGCATAGTTGCAAGAATCCTTGAAATAAAAGTATTAGTAGATATAGAGTCAAAAAGAGCTTTTACATTGTGTCCCATGACTTCAAGCATACCTACATTGTTTTTCACAATACATCAGACTACTACATGCTTATCTTAAAACACAAAAGAAAACTGTAAGGGTTATTACCCTCTATCAACTGATTGGCATTAGCTTGACCTCCTCATTATCGATAGCAGAAACTTGAGCTTATCTTTTCTCTCTAGTAGGTGGGGCTATGGCTACATGTTGGGATGCTACAGGATGGGCTTCTACAAGACCTGGGCCTTTCAGGTCTGGCAAAGGACAGTTGGCTTGGAGGTGTTCCTCTTGCTGGCAACAACAGCACACCCTCTTCTTATAGTGACACTCGATTGAATGCCATTTTCCACATGTGCGACACCTGGGCCAGTTGTTCACATTGTGGGGTTTTCCTTTACCTCCATGCTTTCCCTTGGCATGATTGCATCCTTATCCTTTCTTGTAATCATTCTTTGCGCCAGAGGTACCTTTAGTGAAACCCAAGTATCCTTTGGATGGGTTCTGAGCAGGCATCACCATCTTCTCTATGTCCAGGGCAATGTTGTAGGCTTTGATGAAGGTTGTTGGTTTACTTGCCATCACATGAGGTGTGATGGCAGGGTGTAGACTCTCTACAAAATGGTCAACCTATCTTTCCTCAGTCATGATGTACCCAAATTGCTCTAAGATGCAAAACTCACGGCCAAAGTCTGTGATAGATAAGCTACCTTGGATCAGGTTGGTGAACTCCCTTTCCTTCTCCTTCTTAGCTAAGGTTGGAATGAATCTAGCTATGAATATGCTCCTGAAGTCGGTCCATGTCATCAGGTACTCATTTTGATCTTGACCCATGACCGGCCTAAATCGCGCGTCCAAAAGTGGAGGTGGATTTGAGGTAGTCGAGCTTTTACATTTATAAACCTGAATCCTTCTAGGCCCCCGCAACTTTGCTTACGGGGTCGAAGTAGTCATACGGGGTCGAACACAGGGACAAGGGGGTAGTGTTGAGAACCATGAATCGACACGCTACACTCCGGCAGGGATAAAGAGATATAAATTCCCGAAAGGGAACAGTAAGATGTCACGAATTAAACAAGAAAACTATCTCCAAATGGAGCTACAAGAGAGATTTAAGGTTTTAGTCATTTAGCAGTTTTTAGGGGTTTTACATGCAACAGAAGCAGAAAGATAACCACTATAGCACATGCAAGGTACGAAGAATAAGACTATAGTAAAACAAGCGGCAGCGGTAACACCCTGCACCCCTCCTCTCAGAGCGGGTACCTCTAACCTCTACATCAACACCCCTCTCGAGGCTGCTGGGCTTTAGTTAGAGCGGAATGTCATAGAAACAGCTCCGTTCTGGGCACTCTCGTACTCCAGAATCGGACCAAACACTAGAGCCGCAACACAACTCTCGAAGTTGTTGCGACGGGAAAACGGTTCGGTAGCTAATCGAAATGTGATCCAAATCATGCAAGCTAGAGTTCGGATATTAAACAGAGCAGTCATCCAACATTGTGCACCAAGCATAGAGCAACAAGTAATTATATCTTTCCAATCCCATAAACAATTAAGGTCTTAATACATTACATAAATGAAGAATTAAATAACAGAATTAAAAGATAAGTGTCGCCTCCTTGATGTAGAAGGGCGACAGGGTGTTGTAGCTCTCCTACCCGATATCGGTCAGAGGCCTAGCCCGATACAGAGGTGTCGGGTGACACACCCTCTCGGGCGGCACACATTGACTGGCGACTGTATCGATCAAGGGCTCTGGCCGATACGCCCATATCGGGCGGCACACCCTCTCGGGCGGCACGCTCGATAGACTAAGCGTATCGGGTTGATATTGTGTCGGGCTAAGAGCTATGTGGGCTCCGATCTCCAAACCATGATTAAAACTTAAGCGGAAGCAATCGGTTAATAGCGGAAGATAAAAATCACGGGAAATTAAAAACTTTTTGAGATAAGAGCTTGAAACCACAAACCTTTTCTATAGAAAAAGGATTTAAACTGTTTACATCTCTGTCAAATTACTTCTTGAGTAATTATACACATCATGATTCAAAATCTCAGGATTCATAACAAAATCTCAGACCAACAACTCCAAGACCTGAGAGTACAGAGAACACATAGGACTGACTCTAACTACACCACATAGCAGGCTGAATCTCCACCTAAGATTTATTGCTGCTCCTGGTGTTGCTGCTGCTGGGATTGGTCACCTGTAGACCGGTTTCTCCGTCTTCGACGACCACCTAAAAAGTTGAAGTCTACGGGGTGAGACAATTTTAAATAATTGTCCCAGTGAGAGTTATAACTCTCCACTAGAAACTTTATAAGCAAAACAAAGAATAACTTAAGAAATAAAAGCTTTCAAAGTATTCAACAACAGTTTTGGTAATAAACAAGAGTTCAACATCTAAGAAATATGAAGATCATATGCACTATACAGGGTAACATCAATCAAGTAACTCATAGTTAACTCTAATAGATATACTACACTATTGATTATGTTTTTCAAACATTATTATGCCCTGCGGAGATGAGGTATACCGCTCATACTCCAATCGATCACTTTGTTAAGTCGCATCGATATCATACCTAGGTCATTAAAAGAGCCGGATTCTTATGACCTCATCTTCCTCAGTCAGAGTGAGGATATCTTGCAGGACATCTTGTGTCTCTGCTGCTATAGCTTACCAGGGTAATCTGGTCCTTCGCTATTTTTAGAGTTACAGTGGCGTTGTGTACTCTCTTCGTCATCGAGAGATTTCTTGTTTACCTCTGATCGATGCGGTGTTTGTGTTTCCTCGGATGTTACAGCATGTAGTGAAGGGTTGATGGATTAAGAACATCTACATCAATTCCTACACTAGGATGTAAGGATTTACACATCCATATTCCCCACATACTCAAAAGTATGTGATCTAGGAGTTCCCTTGGGAAAACCTATTTCACCATCATATTGCTTTCTGACAATGATGGATCTATGATCAGGGCTTTGCATGGTATGATTACACTTGATTAGTTAGACACATTTCAGTATTCTTTTAACATCATACATGTTCTCAAACATTTTAATCACTAGCATGGCAGCTATGAAAATAGTTTACTAAATGTAACAAGTATAACTCACATCAATTATCATATCTCAATCATCACATCACAAGTCATCTGTTAAGCATGACCTTGATGATACTCATGGCTCTCACAACCCATAAATCTCATTAGATGCCACTAACAGGGCATCAGGATATTTCACTTATTCATAAAGCTAAAGCATGCTTTCAATGAATATAGTATCATAATCCATACCTGGATATGATCATCATCTCATGACAACCTGCATGGTTAATTCAACTGATAACAGTAAACAATTCATTCTAGAGGTTATACTTTCAAACTCTTAGAACAATCAAGTTCCCCAATTTTCATCAATCAGGGTTTACTATTCATTTTACATGTCACCACCCTAGAATTAGGGTTTACTATTCACCTCATGGTAAATTGAACTCATAACATCATCATGTATGAGAAACATCATCATTAAAGCTCTTAGATAAGATTAAGATTCACTGAACATCATAATTAGGGTTTCCATGATCTCACATAGGTGGATCATACCCTAATCATGCACATTCATGTGTATGAAGGTACTTTACTTGAGTTTCCACCATAAAAGGGTACTTTCTCTCTCTTATGATACTTTCTCTCTCCTCTTACTAGTAGATGGTGATAACACCACTCTAGATCAGGTTGGGTTAAGTCCTCATTGACTAGCATAAGTCAAAACATCACTATCATGTGATTAGGGTTTGATTAGAACAAGGTATCACTCAATTAAACCCCTCAAGGGTATTTTGGTAATTTACCTCATGATCACCATCATGGGTCAATTCATTAATCGCTTAGTCCCTTAATGTTCTAAGTTACCATTAGGGTTTAGTTTAGATCACCATTGAACCAATTACAACTTCAAGTGATTAAATATAATTAACCTTGAAAACCTCCAAACGGTTTCAACCTTCAACCACCAAACGGTTTTGAAACCGTTTGGGTGCGTTGACCGTTTGCCAAGTTTGACTCCAAGACCGCATGACCTCAAGGTTGTTTGCCCAAACCATTTGGGTGCGTTGACCGTTTGCCAAGTTTGACTCCAAGACCGCATGACCTCAAGGTCGTTTGCCCAAACCGTTTGGGTGCGTTGACCGTTTGGAAAGGTTGACTTTCCAAACCGTTTGAGCTTATGCGGTTTGAAACCGTTTGATCAACTTGTCTTGAGATCGATTGGTCCAAACAACCCTGAGATCGTTTGAGCCCAAACGGTCTTGAGACTGTTTGGCCTCAAACGGTCTTGAGACCGTTTGGACCTCCAACATGGTTCAAAAGTTACAAATGTTTATGATTAAGTATGTTGAAGCCCTCAATTGGCCAAAGACATGTTAACCACTTATAAATTTAGTCAATTAGGATGAGATACAATCAATTGGACACCAAATTAACCCTCAACTGAAAGCCAATTAGGGTTAAGTCCATCTCAATTAGGGTTTCAAATCGGATGGTCATCAATATTCAACAATGTGAATCAATTCAAGGTTTAACCTATCAATTGACCTCCAATTGGGCCCAAACTTGGCCCAAACGGTCTTGAGGTCGTTTGGATGACCTCCAAACGGTCTTGAGACCGTTTTCCCAAAGTTTGACCAAAAACCAAGTCGGTTGGATTAGGGTTGAACTTGAATTAGGTCTAAAATCAGCATTTTTATCAATTCATCAACTTATTGCAATTGGACCCTCAACCCATCAAATTACCTCAACCTTAGACCTTCAAACGGTCTTGGGTTGTGCCCAAACGGTCTTGAGACCATTTGGAGGAACCCCCAAAAGGTCTTGAGACCGTTTGGGTCCTTCAACCCAAAACTCAACAAGATCTATATATAAAATCAGCAATTTCAGCCCGATTAGGGTTAGGATGTTGAAGTGCCTTCAACTCTCAATTGGTTAAGAATTAAACTTTGATTCTTTGCATGAATGAAATTCAATATATTACCAACAGACCCTCAAACAGTCGTCCCTTGGTCAACCCTATCAAATGGTCTTGAGACCGTTTCAATCCAAACAGTCTTGCAAGGTCGTTTGAGACCAAACAGTTTGAAACCATTTGACCTTAAACAGTTTGCAACCATTTGGACCAAAAGGGTCCAAGGTCGTTTGAGAAAGTAACCTAGGAATCCACGCCCATCATCTTCAACCTCTGTCAAGGTCGGTTATTCCACCATTTTTCTTGCAAAAGTGCAAGGAAGAAGGGAGGTAGAAGAAGAACTAAATGCTAAATTGCAAGAACAAGATATGCATATAAAGCAAAGAGTTTAGAATTATAAAACCCGCCTTAGAACGTTGTTCCTAGAGCTCCAAGCTTCCAAGCTTCAAGCCTTTAATGGTGTCTTGAGCTCCACAACTCGGTCAGAGGTGATTCTCCAAGGAAAAGGTGGGGATGATCGGCTAGAACAAAGAACCTAAGTGAGTTAACCATAGAACCAACCTTTTAAGAAGAATTCCTCCATGAATTCGAGCTAGAGGATGGTTCCTACTCATCTTGGAACTACTTGGTCGTCTCCCTGAGCTCCAAAGCTTTGCCTTAGCCATTTTGAGAAAGAAGAGAAATGAAGAGAAGAAGTGATACGTTTGGTTGGTTTGCAAGGATTCTAGCTTATATACTTTAGGCTATATTACACCATAAGGACCTCCAGAACTTGAAATTCTCATCCAAGTCCCTCCTTATTCAAGGGCACGTCCAAGATCATCTAAACTTGTGCAAAGCTCATGTAAACTTAAGATCTAAAGGTACAGAAAGCCAACTTTCAACTAGGGTACATACATGAAAGATCTCCATACCCATATTAGATGATTTTTACCACAAAGATCACTTTTCTTATCTGATTATTCATTGATGTGTCCCTTTCATAATTTATACTCTAAATGATGACAAGAGTTATAAAAAAAATTCTAGAAGGTGAAAATTACAAGTTGCACCCCTCAATTTGGGTAAATTGCACTTTACTCCAAATTAGGGTTTTTTTTAAGTACAAGGATCATTCCACAAGCTGCATCTTGATGCCCAATCTTGGGAAATCCATCATACCTAATCATATTCACTCATATGATGTCTCATTATCAAAAGAACATCTCAACCTGTGAAATTGCAAGTTAAACCCTGAAACTGGGTAATTTGCACATAGGCCCCTGCATAACAAAACAATACTACAACTTTCTTTAAAAAGGAGCCAAAATTGAAGTATATGTTGCTGAGGAACTTAATTACATGCCAGGGAGTATTCACAAATATATAATTACATATTTGGGAAAAACTTCCAGGGTTAGGTTATAACCCATGTCAGGGATGTTACAAGCTAAGCATTATTGCTGTCGGGCACTCATGTCGGGCAGTTGTGTTGGCCGATATCGGCCCGCAGTGTCGCTCGAGATGGTTCTAAGTGAACTGTCCTCTCCCTCTCGGGATGAGGAGAAGCTCACCTAGTGTCACCCGAGACGAGCACTGGGGCACGATATGTTGCTCTCGGAGTTCCCCCGCTCAAGCTCCCAACTGTCTAACTGTCCGTTGTTCGACGGTCCGCCTCCAAACTGACCAGCAGTTGGAACTATGTGAGCCGTTGCGAACTGTGCGAGCTGTGCGAGCTGTCTTTTCAGCTCCCTGTGGCTGCTATTTATAGTCAGCTGGTTGGTGGGAAGACATGGTGCTCGAAGTTCCACGTAGCTCCCTTGTACGCCGTTTCATGGAGATGGACGGCCGATACAAGCATTTCTTCGGCGCAAGGTGCTAGCTATTGGTCACGTGGCGGGCGGCACGCCTGCCGGTGGGTGGCTGTGTCGCCCAACGAGCTGGGTCGTCGGGGCGGCTTTGGCTCCCTGTCGGGTAGAAGGTGTGTCGGCCGGCACGTTCCTGTCGCGCAACATCTCCTCGTCGAGCATCTTTGTGTCACCCAGCCCGTGTCGGGCAGAGGGTGTATCGGGCGTCAGGGAGGTCGAGACAGGTCTGGACTTATTCATGGGCCGGAATCGGCCTTATTGTCCAAAAGTGAGGAAAATTCTGTAAAAGATAGGAAAATCGGAGTAAGAGCATTGCTTGGCCAATTATTGTGAAAATGCTAATAAAACAGAGGAAAATGGCAGAAAAGGGCAGTTTTGATAACAAAATAAAGGGCAAAAACGTCACAAAAACAGATGTTATCAACTCCCCCAAACTTAGCGTTTTGATTGTCCTCAATCAATATTTAAAACTATATTTTTGCGATGCTTCTTTATGCTCAGATAACTTTCAGGCCAAGAGGTAAAACAAGTGTAGTAATGCCTTTAGAGATAATGCTGCTTCACTCAAACAAAAGACTAAGCATTTCCTAGCCTTATTATTTCAATAAAGTTTTTCTCTACAGCTTCAACGAGACTTTGTTGTATGATTCCGAAGTTAGCTTACACACCAAATAGCTTTATTTTCGGGGTAGAAAGTTGTGTATAGGGTAGGCTAAGGCTTTTTGGGTTTTTTCATTCTTTTCTCCCATCAGTCCATCCAGGTAAGGGTCTGTTAATGGATAAGTGGTCCCTGCAGTCCAAGCCAGTTGGCTTTAGAGCAGTGATTTCACATCCTACGTACCACTGCCCCGGATCTACCATGCCTAAAGATGGGTACTTTTGGAAAACAAGAGGTGTATATATGTATTTTTTTCTTTTTCTTTTATTGGGCACAACTCTCATGCTTTTATTCACTCTCTCGAGGCTTCTCTCTCTTTTTTTTGGGATTTTGTTGGGTGAGGGAAGCAAAGAGATTTCCTACTGTTTGGGTAGCTTTTTCCTTCTCCATACTTGTCTCTTAGCTGTTCGCGAGATTATTATATTTTTGAAATTTTTGACATGGCAAAGTATACTCTTTTGTTCGTTTGGAGCAACATTATCAAAAAGATATAACAGGAGTTGCATCACATTTAGCACAAAGAAAATAAACTTTTCAAAAAGTAACATCAGATTTTTACTACATTATTACAGCAACTTTGTACATATGCATAGGGGAAGAAATTTGTAAAGGAAAGATTTTTGGAAATTTTTATATGGCATACATGCGTACATCAGATATACAGGAAGCTATAAGAGCACATCGTAGAAAGCTTGAAGTGTTAAAGAAAATTTATACCTCCCTCACTGGCATACGGATACCCCCCCAAACTTACTCCATACTCTATCCCAGAGTAGAGAAGAAAGCAAAAAGTGAGGTAAAGTTTAGCCAGTGAGGGTTAGCTTGCTGATGTACTGCAATATGCTCCTACGAAGTTGCAGCATGCCATTGGGAGGTTGTCTAGCGGGTTTTGTTGCTGCCGATGAGTTGAGCAGGAGCGTAGACCCTCAAAATTCACTTCTGGCCCACCTTTTCTCCAAATCTCTGCTGTGAACATGAACAAAAGGACTGATCATCAGTCCCAGTTCAGTTCCCTGGAGTGTGTAGTAGGGTGGGCCCTCTCCCATAGGAGGGCGGAACCGGAATGCCCCGAACTTGTTCAGAGGCCTTGGTTGTCGTACTCGTGTTGTCTCTGGAGATGGTCCTAAACCACTGAAGAAAACAGCTTATAATAATGTAACCCTCCATTTGAGCCATCATATGAAGAAGAATCCATCCCTTTCTTGTTGGATTCGTTTCTTCCCGACAGTTGTTGTTGATCCCCGCGCCGTAGTTGGCGCGGCTGGTGGTTTGCTCCGTATGAGCCATACCTGTTATTTAGAATCAAAATTTATTTATTCGTTAGGCAGATAAAGATAAAAAGAAAAACTTTATTAAAGCTTGGGCGAGACGGGATCGGGCGATATGTCTGTCGCGCAAGGCAACTGCCCGACAGGACGCCTTGAAAGAGAACGTGTCGCCCGATAAAAGAAAAACAAGACTTATTTCAAAAATCCGGGTATCATCCACTAAAAGAAACTCGAGTCGATACAAATTTGGGCGATACGAGGGATGCCGCACGATACGACTCGCCGCCCGACACTGGTTTATCGGGCGACAAGGTCATATGTAGCGCTTTACTGCGTCGGGCGATACAATCCTGTAAGGCACGTAGACCTGATCAGCAGCGTGCGCTAAAGAAACCTGTGCCGGGCGATAAGGTTATCGATCGATAGGCGTGTCGGTCTATATCTATGTCGGGCGATAAGAAAATATCATGTCGACCGATACCAAGCGCATGATACAAGACTCGTGTCAGGTGAGAGGTGTGTCGGGCTATACCCTTGCTCATAGGAGACATCGCCCGATACTAGAGTGAAGGCGAGATGGCCGACACATGAGCAAAAGGTGGCTCACTGGATGTGTTCCAGGTGGCTGAAAAGTGAACAAGTGTTATAGCCCCGACACGATGGTCCCCCTCTTCATATATATAGCCAGCTCAGTTGGGGTCAAATCGGGCAGATCTGGGCGCGCGCGTCGAACGGTTAAAACATGTCGTTCCCGAGACGACGGTCCGCCAGCCAAAATGAAGAGCATTTACTCCCTCGCACGAAATGGATGTCGCTCGGGGATGCTAACTGTCGCGGTGCTTGCGGTGCCCAAGAAACTCTGGCCGATATGAGCGAGTCTGCGTGCCAGCTGAGCTGCTGCCCGACACGGCCTAAAACAGGCGGCCGAAAAACTTAAAACAAAGCGGGAAAAGTGTTTGACGGGCAAGACATCATCGGTCAGGACAGAGAGCATTGCCCTCAGACAGAGATGCTCGCCAAAGCTTCGGAAAATTAAGCGATGACCCATAAAATAGAAGAGTCGGCGCGCTTGGCGCGTGCTCTGACTCGGGCCTTATTACAATTGATAAAGTTTGTTTTTGCTGGTTATAAGAAAAATGCAACCTATTCTAAGAAAGAAAGAAAGAAGAACTCGGGATGTCTCCCGAGGAGCGCTGGGGTTTGCGTCGCCAGCTCGACCGGTGTAGGATCATCATGTTCAACCCTCAATTGTACCCATATCTTGCAGACTGGTCTCTGTCCTTTTAACAAATGCTTTGTCTTCGTAGAACCTTTTCACCCTGTGCCCATTTACCTTAAAGGCCTTGCTCGGATTGTCCTTGTCGTAAAGCTCCATCATCCCTGATGGATATATCTTTGACACTGTGAACGGTCCAGACCACCTTGTTTGCAACTTCCCAGGGAAAAGACGAATAGATGACTTGAATAACAAGACCTTATCTCCTTCGCTTACATCCTTTCTCCTGAGATGGGCATCATGCCACATCTTGGTCCTCTGTTTGTAGATTTTTGCATTTTCGTAGGCATTCATTCTCAACTCTTCAAGCTCTTGAAGTTGCAGAAATCTCTTTTCTCCAGCTTTGTCGAGGTCCATATTTAGGAACTTGATTGCCCAAAGGGCCTTATGTTCCAATTCCAATGGCAAGTGGCAGGATTTTCCGTAGATCATACGGTAGGGGGTGGTTCCAATGGGTGTTTTGTAAGCGGTGTGGTAGGCCCATAGTGCGTCGTCAAGTTTCATGGACCAATCTTTCCTTGTTCGACTGACAGTTTTCTCCAAGATCTGCTTGATTTGTCTGTTAGAAACCTCTACCTGTCCTGATGTCTGGGGATGGTAAGGCGTAGCGATCTTGTGCTTCACTCCATACTTGCGCAGAAGTGCTTCAAACTGTCTTTCCCCGAAATGTGACCCTCCGTCGCTTATTACTGTGTGTGGGACGCCGAAACGAGGGAAGATGGTCTTCTCAAAGAGCTGGATAACTGACTTGGCATCGCAGGTCTGGGTGGCTACCGCTTCCACCCACTTTGATACATAATCCACCGCCACAAGGATGTACTGATACCCCCGGGATGGGGGAAACGGTCCCATGTAATCGATCCCCCATACGTCAAATATCTCCACTTCAATCCAGCTTGCCATAGGCATTTCATTCCTCTTCCCTATGTTCCCTGTGAACTGGCACTCTTTGCAAACCTTCACAAATTGTGCGGCGTCTTTAAATAAGGAAGTCCAGAAGAAACCTGACTGTAGCACCTTCGCAGCTGTTCTCTCGCTGCCTAGGTGACCACCATAGGGGGAGGTGTGGAATTGCTTCAGGATGTCCACGATTTCTTCTTCTGGGATGCACCTCCTGTATAAGTTGTCGGCGCATCTTTTGAACAGGAGGGGATCATCCCAGTAGTAGTTCTTAACATCCACGAGAAGTTTCTTCTTCTGATTGTACGTCACGTCAGGAGGCAGCTCACCGCAAGCAAGATAGTTGCAGATGTATGCGAACCAGGGTAGGCTTTCTTCTCGGGCTTCTTCCAGCATAAGAGCTTCATCGGCGTAGTCGTCGTTGATGGGAGGTCCTCTCTCTTTCTCAGTCACGATCCTTGATAGGTGGTGTGCGACCACATTCTCTGCGCCCTTCTTGTCGATAATTTTGTGGTTGAACTGTTGGAGCAGCAAGGCCCACCTCAACAGTCTGGGCTTGGCGTCTTTCTTTTGCATCAAGTACTTTATAGCCCCGTGATCTGTATATACCTTGACCTTGGCCCCAACCAGATATGACCTGAATTTATCAAACGTGAAGACGATCGCTAGCATCTCCTTCTCAGTGGTTGTGTAGTTCACCTGAGCTTCGTCCAACGTGCGACTCGCGTAGCAGATCACTTGGTGCTTCTTGTTTTTCTTTTTCCCCAGGACTGCCCCAACCGCGTAGTCGCTACCATCGCACATCAGCTCGAAAGGTAAACCCCATTCTGGTGCTTGAAGGATTGGTGATGAGGTTAAAGCATTTTTCAGGGCCTAAAAAGCACTGAGACAATCATTAGAGAAAACAAATTCAACATCTTTTACCAGAAGATTGGACAATGGTTTGGAGATCTTTGAGAAGTCCTTGATGAATCTTCGGTAATATCCCGCGTGTCTGAGGAAGCTTCGCACCCCCGTCACGGATCCTGGTGGAGGAAGCTTGGATATTGCTTCAACCTTGCTTGCGTCCACCTCGATCCCACACTTGGAGATCTTATGCCTGAGGACGATGCCCTCCCGCACCATGAAATGGCATTTCTCCCAGTTCAGAACTAGGTTTTTCTCCTCGCACCTTTGAAGGACCAATGACAGATTCTTCAGGCAGCTATCGAAGTCCTTCCCATAGACGGAAAAATCGTCCATGAAAACTTCTACGATGTCTTCCAGGAAGTCTGAGAACATTGATATCATGCATCGTTGAAAGGTGGCGGGGGCGTTGCAGAGTCTGAAGGGCATCCTTCGGAAGGCATAAGTGCCGTAAAGGAAGGTGAACGTTGTTTTCTCTTGATCGTCGGGTAAGATGGGTACCTGGTAAAAACCTGAAAAGCCATCAAGAAAACAAAAGAAATCGTGATGCGCTAACCTTTCAAGAACTTGGTCAATAAAAGGTAGCGGAAAATGATCCTTCTTCGTAGCCTGATTAAGCTTTCGGTAATCAATGCACATCCGCCAGCCGGTGACGGTCCTTACCGCCACCTCATCACCCTTCTCACCCCTAACCACCGTCATTCCGCCTTTTTTGGGTACTACGTGGTTCAGACTTACCCAATTGCTGTCGCTGATTGGGTAAATGATCCCCGCATCCCTAAGCTTTATTACCTCTTTCTTGACGACCTCCTTGAGCATCTGATTCAGCTTCCTCTGGGGTTGGGCCAGAGGCTTGGCAGATTCCTCCAGGTTGATGCGATGCATGCACAAGGCAGGGCTAAGGCCTTTGATATCATCTACCGAGTATCCTATAGCCCCCATGTGGATTCTCAGCTCTTCAAGGAGTCGATCTAGCTGGCTGCTTGAAAGATTGGCGTTCACGATGACGGGGTTTCTATGCTCTTCATCTAAGAATTCGTACTTCAGGCCCTCTGGTAACGCTTTTAACTCTGGTTTTGGTCCGGGTGTCTTCTCCTGAGGCTCCCCTTCAAGAGAGACATACATCTCAGACTGTACCGCCACGTCTTCTTCTTGCAAGCCTTCCTCAGAAAGGCTGAGAAGGTCGAGATGCTTTGCGACCTCAGGATCTTCGAGGCCAGGATCTTGATAGTTTAGAGCCCTCAAGAGGGGGTCTACTGTCCGGATATCTTTCTCTATCTCCTAGCAGAATTTATTGTAACTATCTGCGAACTGTGCTGATTCAGAGATGGACGGGCTCCTCATTATTTCTTTCAGCTTGAAGTCCATATGGTCATTTCCGACCCTTAAGGTGATCATCCCCTCAGAGACATCAATCAGCGCTCTTCTTGTTGCCAAGAAGGGATGCCCAAAGATGATCGGACACCGGGGGTCTTCTTCTGTATCTATGACGACTATATCGCAAGGGATGAAGAAATCACCAACCCTTATCGGCACATCTTCGACAATGCCAACGGGTCTCTTAAAGGTGTGGTCTGCCAGTTGAATCCGCATATTGGTTCCAACCATGTCGGTCAAGCCCACCTTTCATGTGAAACTTAGAGGCATGAGGCTAATGCTTGCCCCCAAGTCTGCTAGACCTTTGCGCTCGACGTTGTCTCCAATGGCGAACGGGATCGTGAAAGCTCCGGGATCCCTTCTCTTATTCGGAATGTCGGGCTTCAGGAAGGCGGAGGAGGCGGAAGCTAACTACACTGTCTCTATCCTCCCTCCCCTTCTCTTCTTCGTGATAAGGTCCTTGAGGAATTTGGCGTACGTATGCATCTCCTCCAGGGCGTCAAGGAAGGGGACTTCAAGATGCAGTTTCCTGATCGAGTCCATGAACCTTTCGTGATGCTTCTTCAGATTTGCCTTTATTAGTTTGTACGGGAACGGAATCCTAGGAGCGTAGGTATTCCTTCTGCCGGATAGCTCCTCAGGGAAACCTTGCGCAAACTCTCGAACGTCTGCCTGTCTTTCTTCTTCTGCTGGGTTCGCACCCTCAGGCCTTTGCTCATGCTTGGGCCTGGCTTCATCAGGGCGCTCCAGCGTCCTTCCAGACCTCAGGATCGCCATCATGAGAGATTTAGGGTGTGGGAGTGATTTTATTACAAGATTTTTCATCAGAGAAGCCACCCGGGTCAGTCGCTGATCAACCTCGTGCTGGCGCGTCTGCAAGCTGGCCATCTGGCACTGCATTGAATCCAGAGCCCCAGGGCTAGGGAGCATGTTCTGCACCAGTCGGCTGATGATGGCATCCTGTCTCTTTATATAGGCAGAAAGCTGGCCAACCAAGTTAGGCTGGCTCGACCCCTTGCCTTTGCCTTGGCATTCATCTGCAGAAAAGGACTGCTCGCAGCGAGACATGATCTCAAAGCTTGGCGGAACAAGTCGCAGATCTTCAGAGTTCCTGATAAAGGCGTAGAAAATAGAGTTTAGAAAATTGAATTTTAATTTTAAAGCAAAGTATAATGCTAAGAAAAGAAAGAAAAGGAAAAAGAGTGTTGTCAAACTCATTTCTAAGCTTGAGGCACAGGAGTGTAGTTAGTGGTTTCAGGTTCGTCTTACAGTACTGCTATTGCCTTGTCCCCGGCAACGGCGCCAAAAAGTTGACCGGCCTAAATCGCGCGTCCAAAAGTGGAGGCAGATTTGAGGTAGTCGAGCTTTTACATTTATAAACCTGAATCCTTCTAGGCCCCCGCAACTTTGCTTACGGGGTCGAAGTAGTCATACGGGGTCGAACACAGGGACAAGGGGGTAGTGTTCAGAACCATGAATCGACACGCTACACTCCGGTAAGGATAAAGAGATATAAATTCCCGAAAGGGAACAGTAAGATGTCACAAATTAAATAAGAAAACTATCTCCAAATGGACCTACAAGAGAGATTTAAGGTTTTAGTCATTTAGCAGTTTTTAGAAGTTTTACATGCAACAGAAGAAGAAAGATAACCACTATAGCACATGCAAGGTACGAAGAATAAGACTATAGTAAAACAAGCAGCAGCGATAACACCCTGCACCCCTCCTCTCAGAGCGGGTACCTCTAACCTCTACATCAACACCCCTCTCGAGGCTGCTGGGCTTTAGTTAGAGCGGAATGTCACAGAAATAGCTCCATTCCGGGCACTCTCGTACTCCAAAATCGGACCAAACACTAGAGCCGCAACACAACTCTTTAAGTTGTTGCAATGGGAAAACGGTTCGTTAGCTAATCTAAACGCGATCCAAATCATGCAAGCTAGAGTTCGGATATTAAACAGAGCATTCATCCAACATTGTGCACCAAGCATAGAGCAACAAGTAATTATATCTTTCCATTCCCATAAACAATTAAGGTCTTAATACATTACATAAATGAAGAATTAAATAACAGAATTAAAAGATAAGTGTCGCCTCCTTGATGTAGAAGGGCGACAGGGTGCTACAACTCTCCTGCCCGATATCGGTCAGAGGCCTAGCCCGATACAGAGGTGTCGGGCGACACACCTTCTCGGGCGGCACGCACCGACTGGCGACTGTATCGATCAAGGGCTCTGGCTGATACGCCCATATCGGGCGGCACGCTCGATAGACTAAGCGTATCGGGTTGATATCGTGTTGGGCTAAGAGCTAAGCATTATTGCTGTCGGGAACTCATGTCGGGCAGCTGTGTTGGCCGATATCGGCCCGCAGTGTCGCTCGGGACGGTTCTAAGTGAACTGTCCTCTCCCTCTCGGGATGAGGAGAAGCTCACCTAGTGTCGCCCGAGACGAGCACTGGGGCACGATACGTTGCTCTCGGAGTTCCCCCGCTCAAGCTCCCAACTGTCTAACTGTCCGTTGTCCGACGGTCCGCCTCCAAACTGACCAGCAGTTGGAACTATGCGAGCCGTTGCGAACTGTGCGAGCTGTCCGAGCTGTGCGAGCCGTCTTTTCGGCTCCCTGTGGCTGCTATTTATAGTCAGCTGGTTGGTGGGAAGACATGGTGCTCGAAGCGCCACGTAGCTCCCTTGTACGCCGTTTGATGGAGATGGACGACCGATACAAGCATTTCTTCGGCGCAAGGTGCTGGCTATTGGTCACGTGGTGGGCGGCACGCCTGCCGGTGGGTGGCTGTGTCACCCGATGAGCTGGGTCGTCGGGGCGGCTTTGGCTCCCTGTCGGGTAGAAGGTGTGTCGGCCGGCACGTTCCTGTCACGCGGCATCTCCTCGTCGAGCATCTTTGTGTCGCCCAGCCCGTGTCGGGCAGAGGCTGTATCGGGCGTCAGGGAGGTCGAGACGGGTCTGGACTTATTCATGGGCCGGAATCGGCCTTATTGTCCAAAAGCGAGGAAAATTCTGTAAAAGATAGGAAAATCGGAGTAAGAGCATTGCTTGGCCAATTATTGCGAAAATGCTAATAAAACATAGGAAAATGGCAGAAAAGGGCAGTTTCGATAACAAAATAAAGGGCAAAAATGTCACAAAAACTGATGTTATCAACTCATGATGTGGTTCTCCCACTAGATCTTGACTGCTCCTTCCAAGAGGTGAGCAGCAAATGAGACCTTCTTGTTCGGCTGCAACTCCAGCATGCAAAAACCATTCTCGACTACTAGAAGCTAAGCATATGCTTTGTCGACCACTTCAATCTTATCCTCTCCCCAGAATTTCTCAATGTTTAGCTTGACCAATTATAGAATGGTGACTCCAAGTCGAGGACGAACAGGAAGCGGTTCACCATTTTCATCTATGACTATATCCCTGAGGGCCAGGGCACTAATGGCCTCAGTTAGCTCTGTCTGTTGTTCCATCCAGAGGGGATCAAGGGTGTGGACTATTACTGTAGGTCCTCGGCCACCAATTAGGTTCTCCTCAGGCTTGACTTCATCTTCAAACATTGGTTCCTCTTCTCAGTTCATCTCTGGGTTGTAGAAGGGAACCAACTTAGGGTCCAAGCCTTCTCCTAAGGCTCCTTCAGGTCTCTTTCTCTTCTTCGAGGACTTGTCACTACGGTCTCTCCTCCTCTTCTCAGAAGATCCCCTCCTCTTATGGGGAGGCCTACCCCCAGGAGGGTTCTCGGTGGCCTCAAAGGGAACAACTACGGTCTTGAGAGTTGAGACGGGCCATGCTGGTTCACACAAGTTAAAAATCTTTTATTCACATATTTATAACTTGGAAGATATATAAGCTTTAAACTTATTCGTGTCATCTTATTTACGTGTATTTTATTGTTTGCTGGAGGATTCCTTAATCCTTAACACCCTGAATTCCCAAACACAAGAGGTGGTGGAAAGATAGAAAACCATAAGCACTTAAAGTTTCTCTAGAAATAAGAGGTAAAGAAGGGACGAAAATAGATGAGAAGACCTAGAGGTATGTTTTTCGAGTCAAATCCTCAAATTTTGGCTAGGCAGTCACACGAATTCTGGGAGTCCACATAAACTGACTAGCACGGTGGAGGAAAATTTTTCCATCCCCTGGATCGTGATCCTTTCTAGACACCTCCATCTTTGAAAATTCCTCTAATAACTCCCTTGGGCTCTAAAGAGTTTGTAAAATTTAATAATTATTAGTGATTATATGGAAAACCATGCTATGATACCAAATGTAATGACCCCAACCCTTGGTAACTCCCAATTAAGGGAGACCAAGAGGCTAGAGCCATTATCCCAAAACATGATCATATAATTTTGCAAATAATTAAAAATAATTAATAAATTCTACCACAACTAAGCTTAAAATAGGTTTTTTTTCTTTTCACATACCTTGCAAAATATAAGGTTTGAGAGACTTTACCTAAATAAGAAACTATATATCTATAATCCTCCAATTCTTTATTGAGTTTTATTCATTCAATGTCACTTTAAAGGAATATCCACTTTTTGATAAAGCTAAAATGCTGACAAACAAAAATGACGGTCAATATAATGAATTATACTGGTATGTGGGGGAACCAAAGTATTGCATCTATTTGAAATAACATAATGCAACTAAATTATTGTTTCACATAACAAACTTTACGTATTAAACATAACTACTCAATCCTTACATATCCAAGCCTTTGTACTATACCTACAGTGGACATGGATCCTACCTTTCTCATATGGTAGATCCTAAATATCCCCTTATGGTCCTACCCCAATGGTAGACCAACACATAGGGTCTTATAGTCGTATGATCCTACCCAAAGGTAGACCAAACATCGACACAAGGTAACCTGATGATCCTACCCCACAGGTAGACCAATAACTAGGTTAACCATTTCTCACAATTACTCAAAGCTACAGAGGAGGACTTGGACTTGAGCTAGTTATGCACATATATTTATGGTGATAGCCATAGTCACTTTGTAGTTGCATGAAATAAAAGTCAACCAAGAAGTTAATTTCAAGAAATCAGTAAAACCTCGAAAATCACTGTGAAACTAGAGCAATTAGCCATAAGTGTAACCACATACCTGTTTATGAGTCAAAAGAAGCAAGATGTCCAAATACAACTAGATGTCCAATCAAGCAAGGTAAGTAAACAAATCAAGCAACCCTTGATCCTGAAAACATGTATAACACCTAGTTCTTACCATTACATCCCAAATAACTCTTTATTGAATTGGGATACCTTTCTAAGATTTCTAAGTCTCATTAGGATTCCTTAGGGTTTCTTAGACCAACTTCTCAATCTTTATCCTTTTTAGGTCAACAAACGCTAAAATAGCTTTTCTACTCATAAAAACCCTAATTACTAAAATTATCCATATTAAGGGTTCTTTATTCTCAATTGTCTTAGGATCATCATATCTTTTTCCTTTACATAGATTTTCGAAATAAAAACCATTAAAACTCATAGTTATCAAAATTAGGGCTTATAATCCCATTAATGTACTTTTATGTACATGGAACCCTAAATTAAGAAAATCATGTAGAAAGATCATCTTTTGGATTCCAAATCTTCTTTTTATTAACAACAGGTTAATATTTGCTCAAAATATATAAGGAACATTACTAGATTTAATTATCATCAAAACCCATGGTTCTTCATTAATTAAACCATTAAAGATGATACTTTATACACTTTTCATATTGCAAGTAGAATCAGCCTTCCATTATATTTTTAGTGAATTCTACGTATTTGTTTGATCAAAAACCATATATAATATGCCTTAATCTGATCATCCTATCATTAGCTACAATTTTTACAAGAAAATACATTTCAACCAATCACGAGTCGCCATGTATTTGTTTTGGATTCATTTAAGCCGCACCAGTGGGCCAAGCTTGAGCAAACCAGCTCGCGCCACATAGGCACACAGACCCATGAGGCAACTCTCCCAATCAATAAAATAAAAGGGTGTAAAATTACCAAAAACACTTACCTTTTCAACGCACGCTAGAGGGAAAGAGCGTCCTTTCACCAAGAATCTTCTTTAACCTCACGTCTCCCTTCTCACGTGAGTAGGTGGTCAACCCACCGGTTGACTCTTCTCTCTGTCACACCTGTGCATGAACCAAGACCACCGATGGCTTTGCTTGCTCCTCCAGACTCAACGGCCAACACAATTCCTTGCTTGCTACCCTCCACTGCTGGGACGACACCATGCTTCCTCCGGTAAAGGTTGCTCCAAGATGAGGGTACATGTCAAGGTGGCAGTATGTTCGTCTACTCTTTCTGATTGTGCGAAGATTGTTTGTAGGTTTTCTGGTATCACACAACACCCCCCTTATATAGGGTAGGGTGTCGGGTTCCAATGGAATTTGAGAAATCCTATTCCCTCCATGAAAGGTCATCAATCCCAGTATGGATGGGATCCCCAAAACGTTTTGAAGATGTTGGGACCAATCCCAACTCCTCTCTCCCTCTCGATCGCGGACAAAATGAATTAGAATTAACCTGGATTGCTCTCTAGTCCGTGTCTCCAAATAAGATGGGGATTAGGCTAGTGAGATCCAACGGTCTACATTTCCTGTGTTCTTAATAAATGAAATTCTAATCTGATTATTATCGTGACATTTAATACAATAGAGGGATTATCTCATTACTTTAAGAAAACTTGCAAAATGCATAACTCCTTCCTCATTTATCCTTTTTCATCCAAATTTTAGGGGAAATCTTGTTTCAGCATTATCTACTCGTGTACCAAGTTTGAGTCCTAAACTTGAAAGGATAAAGGGGTTTTCTTCACATGCAAGTTATTACTCATTAAAACATAGTTTATTCATATTTTCTCTCTCTTTCACTTTTATCTTCTTTATTTGGATTCCTTGTATCACAAGAAACCATGTGGATTTTGAAATATCATCCATGATGATCAATCATACATCTTTCCACATATTTCTTATACATTTCATCATTATTTCAATTTCCTTTTTTATTTATGCATTATTTGATTTCCTTCAACTTTCCTTCCTCTTTTATCATCTTGGACCCACTAATACATTAGGATCCACGGAATCACATGCATAAGGAAAAAGTTCCAAAAGACACCCATATATTTATCATAAGTCATATAATTTACAGACAAGTATATTTTTTTGGAAAAAAATGCATTTACAACCATACAAGCCAAAAGCAAGGTTGTAACAGACTGATTCCTCCTCCAACTCTCTCAAGCCCTCAAGCCTAGCCCCGACCTTCCCTCTCCTATCCCTAGTCAGCCCTTGTTTGACCTTCCTATTTCCGTTGCCTATCAACCCTAGGTGGTTAGAAGACCTTACGTGATGATCTTCTATAGTTTTGTCTCCCATTCTTCTCTGTTTCACCTCCATGGCTTCAAATAGAAGAAAGAAAACTGACCCTGCAAGAGTTCCTTCATCCTCATCCAACTCTTGCCTCATTCCCTATGATGATACCTTCTTTGTCTCAACTGAAGCTCTAAATTGGTATAAGGAGATCCTTCCTAGGAACCTCTTTCCCTTCCGTGCTTTGTTTGAGCCTAGACCCGCTAAGCAAAAGGCATAAATGAGGTATTTGAGTTGCTTTATGATCATCCCCAAGCTGCCCTGAGTGTTGAACATCGATGCTTCCACAATTCCATGACAAGCACTAAGGTGGTTCATGAATTCTATGCTAATCTATCATGGAATTACGAAACTCTTATACCTCCTCCTAATACTCAAGTGATTATCACTTCAATGATTGTCGGTAAGAAGTTTACAATCTCATAAGATACCTTGAATTTTTTTCCAGTGGTAGAAAGGTAACTGACACATGGAGCAAAGACTATCCTGAGTATTTTGACCTACTTGATCGTGAGACCTTCTACAACCAATATGATATCACTCTCCCTAACATACATAAGTCTTTGAAGAAGCCTCAGTTTCCCTATAGGAAGAAATACACCCTACCCTCTTCTGCATTGGACCTTAAAACCGCATTCCCTCTTTGGTAGTCAACTACAATATTCACCTAAAAAAGAATGAAACTAAAATTGCAGAGAATACCATAGTGATTATGTTTTTCCTATTGAAAAACATTGAAGTCAAGTGGTCTAGATACATTCTTCACAATATGACCTGCTTTGACTCCAGGAAGAATATCCGTGGCACCCACCCACCCTACCCAACTTTGATTTCACTAAAAAAAAGATGATTTAGCTACAATTATTTTAGTTACATATAATTTAAATATAGTTAGAATTGTTTTTAGCTATAAAATTAATAAGTGTAAATAAAAAAAATGTAGCCAATTTATAAGATTACAGCATACTGCATTTGCCTGTCTTTGTTTAATTTATAAGCATACAAGTGTAACAAATTAAGTGTTAAACAATGGAGAAAGCGAATTTGAAATCCCGATGTCCCGCGCCAGATGCTAATATTTTTCCCCTCTTCCGCACTATTCTCCCCTATCTGTGATTATCACTCACAATTCTCCATCACTCCCTAGACTATCCCAGTTGACTCTCCCATACGGTTAAAATCCTCCTCAATCTGCACCGCAATCCCAGACTCCCTGCCATCTACACCATGATCCTGGACTCCGTTGCGGCTAAAAGCTTCTTTGCAACCCGTCAACGGAAAAGATGTGTGCTCCCCCAACTAGGCGTGGATTCTGACTTCAGGATGCCATTAGGAGATTCTCACCAACCGACCATCCACAGAGATGGCTAGTGTGTCTGATCTCCTTGAACCAATCCGCCATTGCGTTTGACCTCCCTCGCCCAGGTGCCAACTTAGCTGATCTCTCTTGACAAGGCCGCCATTCCATTTGATCTCCCCTGACCAGGCCGCCAATGCCTTCTATTCCTCTAACAGATACCAAGCAGAGCCGTCTCCTCAGTCGAAGCTTCCTCTCTTCCCCCGATATGAGCCAACCACTACTACCTGCCCTTCTACTCGGGTTGTTCCAACTGGTGCTGCCACCTTCAATCTTGGTAACTCCTCTTCTCTTCATAGAAGCACTCACATAGAAAGAACTCCATAATCAACACAATCAGTCATGTATCTGGAGGTAAAGAAAGAAACTATAGTAGTGGAAATGTTTTCCAGTGTGCTTCATCTATCTATCTTTTTATAAGTTTTAAATGACTATGTAATCATGAAAATCAGAAAAACTCATGAGAGTTGTGCATTCAAATCACATAATGATGCTTTAATAAGTAACAACTAATATTCCAATTGGAAATCTATGTCATTGTGTTCTTTGTTTATAGCATAACAACTACGTAGTTTCCTACTAGGATGGTGTCCCCATATACTTTTGCTACTCCTGGTATTCTAAATGTCATCTATTCTCATTGTAAGACCTTGTTGGTGGCGTGACTGTTTAAAAGTGGAGGAACTCCCCCTCCCCTATTTTATAATTTGAACCTTGATTAAAAAAATAGAGGAAATCCTGTTGTACGTGGTAATGAACACTTTTTGAACTACAAATAGTAAGAACCCTCTTACATTGTATAAAATGGTCCCAATTGATTTCATATTTCCTGAATATGTAGTTTTAGCCTCCAAATTAGTGTTCATTGTCTACATAGTTTGTCCAAAAAACTAAGACAACCATATTGGAAAAGCCTGTGGGGACCATATCAAAATTTTATTCACTGAATATAGAAATAAGCAGCAGGGATCGATCAAAATTAGTGAATACTAAACCAATTTGATTGGTTCAATATGCTTAGGGACCAAGAGAATGTTCACTTCAGTTTAAGTTCATTTTTGGGGACAAAAATCCAAGTGGTTTGAATAGACTAAACAATGAACAACCCTGTCGCTAATGGGCTTACAGTATGTTAGAGAATGTGTTTGACTTATACTTCTTCCATTTGTCTGTCATTGATTTAGATTCTAACTCAATTCATTGTTGTATTCCATATCACCAGCCCTCCTCAACCACTCCGTCAGGGCTAATTACTTAAAACACCCATATATACCTTAGTAATCAAATGTCACATGGTTTTTGAACTTCATTTCTATGTTATCATTTTGTTTCACCGAGTTAAATTCACAACTTGCAAATTGTACTTCACCAAGCTAAAATAGTCAAATACAATTCTTTTAACATTAAAATATCTATTTCCATCAACTATTTTATTCTGTAGACCACCGTCATTGATCTAGTTTACTTAACTATTGGCTTGTTTCCCAGAACCATGCCCCGATATTCTAATCATAATGCTCTTGGTTCTTGTTTTCATTCAGTATAACGTCTCTCTAAATTTGAATGGCTAAATTCTATCATCCTTGACCGCCCTATACAATATATGAGCACAATCCACACTATTTAACGACAAGCTATATATACAATCTGTAGACTTAAGAAGCTACAACATTTTTGCCATGGTCTAGATTTCAAAGATAGTTATATGAACAAGTGCCTAGAGACTTCTTTGCATTAGCATGCCTTTCAACTTTTCCATAAAAGTGCAGACTGGTATTATACAGCAAATTTGGGATCACCACCCTATCGTTAATTCCTAAATAATCATCATTATACTCTCTATAAAGCATCAATAATGAACTAGGAGACGACTACATTGCCCACCCACCCACTCAAATGTTGTGAACTATTTTCAATTTGAATAAAAACTTCATATGTTTTCTGCTAAGCTAACCACAATCTCATATATTTGTGGAAACCAACTTTACAGAACTAGTAATCACATTAATATATACCATTCAAATAGATAAAGTAGGACAATAATTTAATTACAAAGAAAATGAAAGCAACAAATATAGAGATCAACCAATCTTTTGAAAATGTTATGTAAGAGACAACACCAGCAAGCAACACATGAACTATTTAAACCACTTTAAGGTTTTTATATATTATTACTTATATGTGAGGGTAATTACATTGAAACGCATCTATATCTATTTCATGATCTTTCTATATTCAGAATAAATAAGGAAGAAGAAACATTATTTGGATCTTGTTTTAAATTTGTCTTGAAAAGCTTAGTCTAAAATAACATGCATATCTTGCACTAGTATGAAATCCACATGAATTACATTTGTTACTGTCACAATTTTATAATATGATTTAGTTAACTTACCATCCACACATTAATGTAAACCATTCCAATTTCAAATATAATATTTTGCATGAATCCGCAGATGTATTATTAGAATCGATACTGCATCATTTAAGTACCATGTCAAGTTGTATACCTTAATAGCTCTCTAATAGTGTGGTGTACATTCAACGGTTCTTAGAATGTTTCCATTACTATTTATTAAACAAGGTTGATGTGAAGAATAGACAGGTTAAGCTAAGATGGTCACACTAAAAGAACCTCCCATGTTGTGAGAACTCAACAAAAAGAAGTTGTATCTCTGAGTAGCCTTTTATGTATGGCCAGAAAGCTTATTGGGTTAGTACAATATATTCAGTGCTATGATCCTTAGTAGATTCATGCATTTTAGATTAGAACATTTGGATTTCTGACATGAGGTCTGAATCTCCTTACTATCTACATGATAATCCTTTTTTGTCTAAGATATTCACCTACCTGAGTGGTGAGTGATGAGCTCTTAAGTTTGTACATGAATGTTTCTTTCATGCGCTATTGTTCCTCATGGTTATTTAAGATATTATTTTCAATGTGTAATACATTATAAATGTGGGTCTTTTAGGCAAACTGAGTTTGATGCAAGAGGAAGTGAATAAATTATGTAAATGCAGCAATAGAAAAGTGCATTAGGGCTTGCAAAATGAAATTTCCATCTTTCAATGTCTAGATTACATGTAAGAGTCACCAAATATAAGATGCATACTAATTGGTACCCTTCATTTACATTGAGGTGACTATTTATATCATTTTTATTGGAATAAGCCATTTGTAATTCTGTTTTTGGATAAACTATTCATATTCATATTTTTCTTTCATTGAAGTATAAAATATACGTGTTGATTCATTAAGTGTTACATAAGTTATTATTTGATGTAGTTGTGTGACTAGGATAATTGAAAATATAGAAACAATAAAACATCAAAGTAAATATTTAATACATTCCATTTCCTTCATATTATCCAATGTGAACGGTGGCGTCACACTTTACTTTTATCATTCATGGTTCCAACATAACCAATGGTTTGTAGATCCCCCCTCTTTTGTTTTTCCTTCTCTCCTACCTACTGGTTATGCTATTTGTAGTTAGTAATCATGTTATTTCATTTAGATTTATAGTCAAATTTGGCCCCCCCTTCACTAAAAATAATGACAGTACTTCAATTCCAAATTGCCCAGACATTGATTGTATATTCAACCTTCATTAGTTGTTGTCTAAGGTATTGAAACGTCAATGTAAATTAATGACTTGAAATGTCTAATACATTATCTCAATTGACTAATAGTCTAGGCCTCATTAGCATATTGCAATACAATAGTGCATGCTCTATTCAATCGTACTGGCCTGAGGAAATCTTACAACATTCTTAGTTACTCGTATTTTTAATTTCTTCCGTCATGTAGGATATAGGGTCCAAACCATTATTGATGGAACCCAATTCTAACTTGCTAGGATGAAGATACTTTGTCTACAAACTTCCAAGTAGATCTATGGTTTGAGGGTTAGGCATTTTTAGAATCAATTTGGTTCATGAAGGAACGTGTGGATTTGAGCATTGACTTATACTTACAATGAGCAAAGTCATTCCCCCACCTTACAAAGATGTTAGTAGGTGATTTCCACCACTATCGATTGTTTGGTATCACCATGTCGTTGGTTACAAAGTTTATGTATTCTTGTTCATATATGTTTTAGGTTGTAGAAAAGAGATTCATGTTTATCCGCATTGGTTTGCTTAGGGAGTAGTTCCTAAAATAGTGGATTAGCGTGTCATCTTAATTTTCATAGAATGGGTAGGTTGGAGACATATCTTCGAGTAGTCTTTTTTAAGAAGTTATAACATATTTTCCCTTTTTTAATCACAGTTGGAACATCTATCTTAGACAAGAATTTCTCAAAGACCAATTTGGATAGCAATTTAAAAACCAGAAAGTAGAGCAGAGCACTCCACACCATCAGATTTCCAATTACCATGGACAATATTTGCGGCCATGGCCAAACACCTGCCTGTATGATCTCTGAAAACTAACTACAACTAACCAAGTTCTTACATATGAGTGCATCGTATCTGTTGAATTTTATCTCTTCACAAATAGCGGGGATCCATCTACAACTTCTTCTAACAGCAGGTCTTAAGGTCAGCAAGCTTGATCTTTCCTCACTTCATTGTGCATTTTCACCAAAATAATCATGTTGTTATTTACAATTTAAATTGGCATGCATATTTCGTAAGTAATTCAAGACTGTGAAACATTTTAGATACTATTAAATGTGTTCTATGATGTTTAATGTGACTATGTAGTTTCATGTTAACCAATAAATATTTCTGTTGCGAAGTATAAATACAAATGACTATACATGATGAACAAACAATGGTTGTCCTACAGATCAGTCATCACATTTTGCTAAAAATATTTATAAACCTCAGATGCAAAATTATAGGAGGTAAATAGAATTGAAAGAACATCAGGCCAATGACCTTCAAGAAGGACTCATGCCTTACAAGTAAGTGAATGTGACTTTCTTTCATTCCACTTCTAGCAATTTGTTTCCCATTCTACTATTTTAGTATTCTTGTGATTTTCTTGGTATCATTAATATGTTTACACATTGACATTTAAAGAAGACAAATATAACATCCATGCTTGAGTAGGGTTACTGGTATAGTGCTATTGTTGAAGAAGTCCATTGATTTGTCACTAGTTGGAGTGTTGGGATGTTAAGTTTATGATGGAAGTCAGAGTTTTAAATTTCCTCTAATATGCTTGTTGGTTAAGCATGTGTGTGCATGTCCCTTAAATTGGGCCATGGTATATAAGTTTTCCGGTTTGTCTTTTCTAAGGGTTGATGTTTTATCACCTTGTTGTCCCTTGTCAATCTTGTTGTCAGTTAAAGTTCTAAATACTTAGTTTATGACTTTGGGCTATGTCTAGATATTTTTTGTAGTCTTAAATGTTACTTTCTCATTGATAGTGATATTATTTAGATTGCTAGTCCAAATGATATACTATTTGTCACACATTGTTCGAACAAAACATTATTAATGATGCGGAAGCGATTAATTACCAGTGGAATTACTGAAAATCACTAAAAATTAAAACTTTTTACACAAAGGTCCACAAATTGTAGGACACTTTCATAAAAGAACAAGATAAGTTATTTACAAGTTGATACATCAGCACATCTCTGTATCATCACATCTCGAGAGTCACAAGCATCAACTGCCCTGTTAAACAGTACATAAGCAGTGTACAAAAATCTCGAGGCATTAAGCCAAAATCTCAGATCTATATTAAACCATCTACTGACTCCTAGGACCTGAGAGTACAACGACGACACATAGAACTCTCTATATATAAGGCCTGACAGACAGTGCCACCACCTGTGGATCACTGCTGTCCTTGCTATTACTGCTGCTATTGCTGCTCACCCACTGAAGGGTTTCTTCCTCTTCTTCGGCGATTACCTAAAAATTTAATCCCACGGGGGTGAAACAATTGAAAATTGTCCCAGCGAGAGTTATAACTCTTCGCCAGAAACATTGTTATTGCAGATAGAGGAATAACACTAAGCAGTAGAATTATAAATATCCAATAGCAGGTTATTCATTGAATTAAACTAAGTAGAACAATATTCTCTATGCAATCATTTCAATTATAACTTGATTGAGTAACAAGTCATTTAATCAGATAGGAATATGAAGAACATGTATATTATCTATCCAACTAGGACATATTAAACAATGTATCATCAATCATTGATTCTCATAGATCAACCTTAAGCAAATATGCTACACTACTGATTACATTTTACAAACATACTTATGCCCTGAGGAGATGAGGTATACCGCTCATACTCCAACCGACCATTATGAAATCGCAATCGGTACCATACATAGGTCATTAGAAGAGCCGGATTCCTATGACCTCATCCTCCTCAGTCAGCGTGAGGAACAACATGCAAGACATCTCGTGTCTCTGCTAAAATAGCTTTCCAGGGTATTCTGGAAACTTTGCTATTAGAGTTACAATGGTGTTCTGTACTCTCTTCGGGATCGTGAGATTTCATGTTTATCTCCATCAATCTGGCATTAACATTATTGGGAGATGTGTACTGCATCTGTCCCAATCTTCGGGGGATTCGTGATACATCCATCCCGGTGCAAGTAATGAAGGATTGAGAGGTTTTTTGTTTACCTTTCATCAATTCCCTCATTAGGACGTCAAGATACAGTCACCCATTACCCCCACATATTCAAAATATGCGTTCTGGGATTTGCCGCGGAGCACCTGTTACACCATCACCTATTGTTGAGGATGATGGATCTATGGTCAGGGATCTACATGATATGATTTCACTTAATTAATTAAGTACATTAGCATATTCTTTTAGCATCAGTCAAGTTCTCAAACATAACTTATTCAGACAAATGCTATAAAGAAATATGTATTATTTTCATCAATCACTGTTCAATCTTTATAAGGCATTGGGATCTCAATCCCTCATTTCATTTCTTTGAAAGTTCATATCTCTTAATAACATCATTATCATACTCATCAAGTCTGGTATTCATACCCTCAATTCATCGCTACCAATGTTACCACTTATTAGGTAACTATTACTTCCAGGTTCTCAGACCGAGGTATACATAATACTTGCTACACAAGTATCTTACCTGGCTCTCGAAGCTTATTGAATGTTTTGCTACCTCTCACTAGGCAACAACTTACTCATGGAACTCATAAGGTTCATGCACATTTTGTTACTTTAACTAAGAAACAAAAAAATCAGCCACATAAGGCCACACAACATGTTTATTATATGAAAGTTATATCTCATATCTGGCTATATTCATTATCTCATGATGTCTACATAATTAATAGACATGATAACAGTCATGTAAGTCATTTGTCACATCATATGAAACATTAGTAACACCACCATCCTTTATCAGGATTAGGGTTATCTATCAATTAGGGCTTTTCATTCCCTTTATCCAAAATTAGGGTTAGGATTTCCCATCTTACATTAATTAGGGTTTCATGCTCACATTATAAGTTCAACCCTAATGTATTACTCCACACTTCTAGGAGCATTCAAGACATCATAAATATTTTCTTATGATACCATTCTTATCATATATCATTAATGGTCATCAATTCAAAGCATGAGTTCATTTCTCATCCTTGTCATGATATAATTACATTATACTCATTGATTAGCTTACCCCATTCTCAAGATATATTGGTCAACATTTATCAAAGTACATTGAGTTCATTACATCTTTATTGTAACAGTTGCATAACACACATTTCATGTGTTTCTTAACCAAGAGTATTGGATTAGGGGTTCATCAAGGTAAGTTGACAATGAAATGCAGAATTTGATATCTATCATATCCGAATATATCACTTTCTTTTCATTTCTATAATCTTAAGTTAATCAACTAACTTTGTATTAAGGTATTTACCTCTTAATACCTTATCCACTAACTTGTTACTTTCATTATATGGTGCATGGGTCACACATTAGAATTGTCCAATTGTCTTTAATGATATGGACTTATCCAACAGATAAACATTGTTGATATAGGATAAACCATTATCAACTATTTTAGGTATTTCAACTCTTAGGATATTTTCGACATTATTTAGTATAGTAGACATCATTCCTAAAAGTTTCATGTCCTCATCATTATAAGGTGTATAGGTTATTACCCATGTATAGAGATGGTTGTACAAGGATCCATGCATCATCTTTTCTTTTAGATCCTTATTCCTTACAATCACCACATTATCATTCACATAGTTCATCAACCCTATCCTTCATGTTTATAACATATTCATCTTATTTAATTATTTTAGCCACACCTCTCTTTGGTGTACTGGTTATTAAACCATCTCTAGGATTTCATATATCATCACGTGACATCACCCTAAATTAGTTCTTACACCATATCATAATATCAGGGTTCCACATAACATCCCTTAAAACTAGGGTTTCGTATTCAATAAACTATAATTAGACTTGTTGTTCATCCCAATTGGGGTTTCTTATGACATCACTATAAATTATGGTTTCTCATGTCATTAACCTCCATTAGGGTTTCTTATTCCATAACCCACAATTAGGGTTTACTTTTTACATTACATCACATTACCCTAGATTAGGGTTTACTATTCACATTACAAATAGGAGTGATCATCAAAGTACCCTGAATTAGGGTTTATCATGTCATCACTTATGAATTAAGATCATACCATCATCATGTATTAGGATTACTTCCATTAATATCCTTAATTAGGGTTATGATTCATTAACCATCATAATTGGGGTTTCATGATCTCACTAACATGGATCATATCCTAATTAGGCATTCACCCACATTGGGAGTCCATTACTTGATTAACATTCATATAAACAATATTTTCTCTTTCATCCCCTATTGGATGATATAAGCTTCAACCTTGATTAGGTTAAGTCAACTCAATCATGAAAGAGAATTGACTTCAAGGTTATATCATTACCATTGTAATCATTAGAGTTTAACTGCTTCATGGGTTTCAATCACACTATCCCATTAAGGTACAAGTACCATGATTAACTTTAATTACATCATGTATTAATTAACTAAACACCGTGTCCTTTAACCACTTTAAGTACCCAAGGGGTTTAGGTTACACCAAACGATCTTGGCCTTTAAGTCCCCAAACGATCTTGACTAACTTAGACCTCAAACGGTCTAGCATACTAAACCTCCAAACGATCTAAGACCGTTTGGACCCTCATGTCGTCTTGGTCTGCCCTTGAGACCGTTTGGTAAAGTAGACCTCCAAGACCGTTTGCTTAAGTAGGAGTGAAGACCGTTTGGTCAAGTTGGGTGTAAGACCGTTTGGTCAAGTTTGACTTTGAAACCGCATGGACACAACCGACCTTGAAACCGCATGAGCCTAAACGGTTTGGGATTGTTTGGTCCCAAACAGTCTTGAGACCATTTGGACCCAAGCGGTCTTGAGTTTGTTTGGTCCAAACCACCTCAAAACCACAAGGACCAAAAAGTGTCTCAACCACTTCAATTGTATTAGGGTTTCCAATGTTGATCCCCTCAATCGATCCTATACATGTTAGCCAATCATCAATTGAATTAATTAGGTCAACCTTCAACTGATTGGACCCTCAATTGACCCTCAATTGATCATCAATTAGGGCTTGAATCAATTGGATTAGGGTTTGGAATCGATAACCCTTCAACATATTTTAATGTGAGTCTAATTGATTTGAACCCATTGAACCATCATCCAATTTGGTCATGACCTGACCCCAAACGATCTTGGGATCGTTTGGATGACATCCAAACAGTCTTGAGACCGTTTTCTCAAGTCAAAATCAAAATCAACTCAACCAATTAAGGTTTGGCTCATTAGATTGATCACTAGGTCAACAATCGATTGCACTTCAACTTGTTACCTTTAGATCTTCAACCACTTAACCATAGTCAACCATATACCTCCAAACGGTCTTGGGTGACCCCCAAACGGTCATGAGACCGTTTTCCAATTATTTCATCAATTACCAAGTCATTCATTTAGGGTTTGAATCCTAGGATTGGTCACCAAATCAACAATCGATTACACATCAACTTGATAACATTGGATCCTCAATTGGACAATCATGCTTAACCCTAGACCTCCAAACGGTCTTGGGTGATCACCAAACGGTCACCGTTTGGGTGATCCCCAAAAGGTTTTGAAACCATTTGGGTCACTCAACCCAAACTTCAACCTTATACACTCATGAAATCAACACTTCAACCCGATTAGGGTTTTGATGATTGTTGGACCTTCAATTGATGAACCACTTGGAATTAATTGATGATTATTTATAGATTTTTGATCTAAATGATTTCCAACAGTCCTCCAAATGGTCAACTCCTGGTCAATGCCTCCAAACGGTCTTGGACCGTTTGCTTCTATGCGGTTTGGTTGAAAAAGTTTGCAATCAAACTGTTTGAAACCGTTTGCTCCCAAACGGTTTGGTAAACCGTTTGAGCAAGGATTGGAGACCGTTTGCTAAAGTAAATTTCTTGGATAACCATCAAAATTAATGCCACCTTCGTCTACCTCTGTTCAACCAAGAATAGGAGCTGTTCTTCACGGAATTTATAGCAAGAACACAAGAGTAGCAAAAGAAGAGAATTAACCAACGATTTTAGGAGAGAAGGATGCACTCGCAAAGCTTAAGGGTTAGAGTTATAAAACCCGCCTCTAGGACTGATCCAGAGCTCCATGATCCGTAGCTTTAATGGTGGTTTGAGATCCAGCAGTTGTCGAAGGTCCTTCCTCCACTTTTTGGATGGACAAGATGGCTAGAAAAGGAAATCGTGTGAAGAAAACCATGAATATAACCTTATATTATGGTTTCCACCATGAATTTGAGGTAGATGATAATCCAAACTTACCAAACTAGCTTGGTCGGCCTTCCTCTGGTCTTGATCTCTTCCTTGGTCGGTCAAAGAAAAGTGAAGAAGAAAAGAACTAAGGGAAACGATCCTTTGTGTTGTTGGAAAAGATACATACATATTTTTATGGGTCTTCAAGGCAAATGGAAAAAGATAGTTATTTCCTTTTTATCTCCCAATTGAAACCACCAAGTCCTCCTCCACTATCTTGGCTACGTGTCCACCTTCTATTACCATGCAAAACTTCTCCATTATCCAAGGTTTATAGGAAAAGGGACTAAACATCTTAAAGAGATGTATATTAATATCCACCCTTTTTGGATATTGCTTATATATTAAATTAATGTGAGTAACTTTCCACTTCAACCAAGATCTTTTTGGTGTCCAAGCATGACACAAGTATGTAAAAACTGTTGCAAACACATCCTACAACATTTATTTAAAGGGCTCCATAATTATTATATTTTCTTTTGCATTAAGTTATATTAAAGAGCCATTTGTGCTTAAATCTTGATTATTTCAATATCAAGATTCTCTCTCCTCTATGATCATTCAAATGAGGCACCCCTCCCATTTTATTTGCTCTAATTGATGCCAAGAAACATGAGAGACCCTCTAGAGGCGTTATTTTGCACGTTGAACCCTAGGTTTTGGGTAAATTACACATTACACCAAAACTAGGTTTTAATGCACAAGGATTGCTCTACAAGCTTTATCTTGGTGCCCAAGCCTGTGGAATCCATACCACTACATCATATTCATTATTATGATGTCTCAACATCAGAGGAGCATCTTATCATGTGCAATTTGCAAGTTAACCCCTCATCTTGGGTAATTTGCACTTTAGTCCTAAATAAGCAAACATTGCTTCAACATTATTCAATTGGGACCAAAATTGAAACTTAAGCTCCTCTTGAGCCTTAATTACTTTTCACCAAATAAGATTAATAATATAACCATATTTCTTAATCAAAACACCTAGGGTTAAAGCATAACCCAGGTCAGGGATGTTACAAATTATAAACCCCTAACAAGGATTTTGTCCCCAAAATCCCAAATAGAGGGAAACAGATATTATTTAAGCATCATATCATTATGTCATCACACATAACATCTCGTTATTATGGAAACTTCATAGATTTTTGATCAATACAAAGTTATTCCACACAATTTTATCATGGAATGATTCACATGGAACATATACTCCCATGTTCTTTAGTTAGTTCAGTATTTCTCTTTCAAGATTACAATTACATTCTATCATCCACTTGATACTATAGGTCTTTTCATGCCCTGATTGTGTTATCTCATCTGATAACACCATACTAGCTTTACTTATTACATGCACTAACTATCTCATTAGTTGTTCATCCTTTTATCATAAAGAAAGGTTACTTTATCAATCAAGAACTTATTTCAAAGATATCTTCAATTGTTATGTTTATGCAAAACATAAACCCCTAACATGTGATGTTCATACTATTTTACATGATTAATTTGATTTCATGGTTGACCTTTTCAGATAGTCAACATAGATCATCTGATATTTCTTGGATACCAGAATCTCTTGCTTTGGTATCTATTACATGTAAACACATCACATTTTTATCTTTCTTTTTTTTTATCTTAACATGTTCATGAGTATACTATGATCTCATCACATTTCCCATTTCTTCATTATGAAAAGGATCTTTACTATACTTACAACTTTATTGGACAAGGTCCATCTCCCTTATTCTCATTCTTGATCTTATGAGGAGTATACTTTTATTTCCTCATACAAACATACTCATCTGAGGTTATCTCAGTTTTCTCTTTCTTATGCTTAGGACATGACACATTTATTTATTCCATATTTCTGATTTCATGATACTCATTAGATTGTATCAAAATGACTACTTGATTAGAGCAATCAAAAAGATTACAATCTAAGAGTTTCCATACTCGCTTTATCATCAATAGTTGTATACCTGGCCAGGGTATATAAACATTGAGATTAAGTAGTATGCACTTTTATACTTATCATATTCCTTCCTTTTTATATTATCACAAGTATAAGATTTAACATTACTGAATTTTATTCAATTATCTCTTCAATACCTCATCTTTTTCTCATAGAGGTAAGAGCAACATGAAACATCTACAATGTTTATTATGCAAAATATAAGTCCTCATAGGACTAATTAAGGAAAGTTCAATCAATTACTTCCTCAGTTTAATTTAGGAAATCATAAAAAGACATATAATAATGGCATTTATTTTGTCTAACCTGTCATGATTTGTGGATTATTCATTGCCTCGGGCTGACTCTGCCTCAGAGGTTGACTCACCATAACATTTCTGGCTGAACAATTTCTTTCCAGATGTCCTGCCTGTCTACATTGGTAGCAAATCCTGGGTGCTAGATGTGGTTTAGAGGCTTCTTTACCCTTTCTAGATAGTCATTGCCTTGGTGCACTAGGCCCTAGTTGTACTGACGGTACCAAAAACTTCTTCTTTGGAACTACCAGGACTCTGTTCCTGGATTTGGATAGGGCTTTTCTAATTTCTTCCTTTATATTCCTTTTCTGGACAATTAGGTCTGATATGTCAAGGCTTCCTACACATATGGCAGATCCTAGTTTCAGATTGTACCCTATTTCTTTCATCATTATACATTGCTCCAACAGGTTGAGGCTGAGCAGGTAACCTATTGGAATTCAACACTTCAACATTGGGGATTGGTAGTCTAGGTTGTGTTGCTAATGCACGATCTATTATGTGTATCACAGTCGCACTAAATTGCTCAAACATAGCAAAGAAAGATGGACTCTCTATCATGTCTAGATCAAACTGGGGATGTGAAGGTGTATGTTCTTCTCTGCTCTGATCCCCTGCATCCCTCTTTGATGCAACATTGCTGCTTTCTACAGCATACTCCTCATGTGATCCATTCATCTTCAAGTTCTTCTCCTCCTATTTGAGCAGAAGACACTATCAGATACACTGGAAGACACTAGAACAGACTCTACTACCTTAGTCCTATGTCTCTGTAGAGTCAGCGAACCTAGAGCTCTGATACCACTAATTGTCGCACATTGTTCGAACAAAATGTTATTAACGATGCGGAAGCGATTAACTACCAGCGGAATTATTGAAAATCACTAAAAATTAAAATTTTTTACACAAAGGCCCACAAACTGTAGGACTCTTTCATAAAAGAACAAGATAAGTTATTTACAAGCTAATACATCAGCACATCTCTGCATCATCACATCTCGAGAGTCACAAGCATCAACTGCCCTATTAAACAGTACATAAGCAGTGTATGAAAATCTCGAGGCATTCAGCCAAAATCTCAGATCTATATTAAACCATGTACTGACTCCTAGGACCTGAGAGTACAGAGACGACACATAGGACTCTCTATATATAAGGCCTAACAGATAGTGCCACCACCTGTGGATCACTGTTGTCCTTGCTATTGCTACTGCTGTTGCTGCTCACCCACTGAAGGGTTTCTTCCTCTTCTTCGGTGATTGCCTAAAAATTTAATCCCACGGGGGTGAGACAATTGAAAATTGTCCCAGCGAGAGTTATAACTCTTCGCCAGAAACATTGTTATTGCAGATAGAGGAATAACACTAAGCAGTAGAATTATAAATATCCAACATCATGTTATTCATTGAATTAAACTAAGTAGAACAATATTCTCTATGGAATCATTTCAATTATAATTTGATTGAGTAACAAGTTATTTAATTAGATAGGAATATGAAGAACATGTATATCATCTATCCAACTAGGACATATTAAACAATGTATCATCAATCATTGATTCTCGTAGATCAACCTTAAGCAAATATGCTACGCGGCTGATTACATTTTACAAACATACTTATGCCCTGAGGAGATGAGGTATACCGCTCATACTCCAACCGACCATTACGAAATCGCAATCGGTACCATACGTAGGTCATCAGAAGAGTCAGATTCCTATGACCTCATCCTCCTCAGTCAACATGAGGAACAACATGCAGGACATCTCGTGTCTCTGCTAGAATAGCTTTACATGGTATTATGACAACTTCTCTATCAGAGTTACAGTGGCGTTCTGTACTCTCTTCGCGATTGTAAGATTTCATGTTTATCTCCATCGATCCGACATTAACATTATTGGGAGATGTGTACTACATCTGTCCCAATCTTTGGGAGATTCGTAATACATCCATCCCGGTGCAAGTAATGAAGGATTGAGAGGTTTTTTGTTTACCTTTCATCAATTCCCTCATTAGGACGTCATGATACAGTCGCCCATTTCCCCCACATATTCAAAATATGCGTTCCGGGTTTTTCCGCGGAGCACCTGTTACACCATCACCTATTGCTGACGAGGATGGATCTATGGTCAGGGCTCTACATGATATGATTTCACTTAATTAATTAAGTACATTAGCATATTCTTTTAGCATCAGTCAAGTTCTCAAACATAACTTATTCAGACAAATGCTATAAAGAAATATGTACTATTTTCATCAATCACTGTTCAATCTTTATAAGGCATTGGGATCTCAATCCCTCATTTCATTTCTTTGAAAGTTCACATCTCTTAATAACATCCTTATCATACTCATCAAGTCTAGTATTCATACCCTCAATTCATCACTATCACTATTACCACTTATTAGGTAACTATTACCTCCAGGTTCTCAGACTGAGGTATACATAATACTTGTTACACAAGTATCTTACCTGGCTCTCAAAGCTTATTGAATGTTTTGATACCTCTCACTAGGCAACAACTTACTCATGGAACTCGTAAGGTTCATGCACATTTTGTTACTTTTACTAAGCAACAACAACATCAGGCACATAAGGCCATACAACATGTTTAATATATGAAAGTCATAGCTCATATCTGGTTTTATTCATTATCTCATGATGTCTACATAATTAATAGACATGATAACAGTCATGTAAGTCATTTGTCACATCATATGAAACATTAGTAACACCACCATCCTTTATCAGAATTAGGGTTATCTATCAATTTGGGCTTTTCATTCCTTTAACCAAAACTAGGGTTAGGATTTCCCATCTTACATTAATTAGGGTTTCATGCTCACATTATAAGTTCAACCCTAATGTATTACTCCACACTTCTAGGAGCATTCAATACATCATAAGTATTTTCTTATGATTACCATTCTTATCATATATCATTAATGGTCATCAATTCAAAGCATGAGTTCATTTCTCATCCTTGTCATGATATATTTACATTATACTCATTGATTAGCTTACCCCATTCTCAAGATATATTGGTCAACATTTATCAAAGTACAATGAGTTCATTACATCTTTATTGTAACAATTGCATAACACACATTTCATGTGTTTCTTAACCAAGAGTATTGGATTAGGGGTTCATCAAGGTAAGTCGATAATGAAATGCAGAATGTGATATCTATCATATCCGAATATATCACTTTCTTTAAATTTCTATAATATTAAGTAAATCAAGTAACTTTGTATTAAGGTATTTCCCTCTTAATACCTTGTCCACTAACTTGTTACTTTCATTATATGATGCATGGGTCACACATTAGAATTGTCCAATTGTCTTTAATTATATGGACTTATCCAACAGATAGACATTGTTGATATAGGATAAACCATTATCAACTATTTTAGGTATTTCAACTCTTAGGATTTTTTCACATTATTATTTAGTATAGCATACATCATTCCTAAAAGTTTCATGTCCTCATCATTATAAGGTGTATAGGTTATTACCCATGTATAGAGATGGTTGTACAAGGATCCATGCATCATCTTGTCTTTTAGATCCTTATTCCTTACAATCACCACATTATCATTCACATAGTTCATCAACCCTATCCTTCATGTTTATAACATATTCATCTTATTTAATTATTTTAGCCACACCTCTCTTTGGTGTACTGGTTATTAAACCATCTCTAGGATTTCATATATCATCACATGACATCACCCTGAATTAGGTCTTACACCATATCATAATATCAGGGTTCCACATAACATCCCTTAAAACTAGGGTTTCGTATTCAATAAACTATAATTAGACTTATTGTTCATCCCAATTGGGGTTTCTTATGACATCACTCAAAATTAGGGTTTCTCATGTCATTACCCTCCATTAGGGTTTCTTATTCCATAACCCACAATTAGGGTTTACTTTTTACATTACATCACATTACCCTAGATTAGGGTTTACTATTCACATTACGAATAGGAGTGATCATCAAAGTACCCTAAATTAGGGTTGATCATGTCATCACTTATGAATTAAGATCATACCATCATCATGTATTAGGATTACTTCCATTAGTATCCTTAATTAGGATTATGATTCATTAACCATCATAATTGGGGTTTCATGATCTCACTAACATGGATCATATCCTAATTAGGCATTCACCCATATTGGGAGTCCATTACTTGATTAACATTCATATAAACAGTCTTTTCACTTTCATCCCTATTGGATGATATAAGCTTCAGCCTTGATTAGGTTAAGTCAACTCAATAATGAAAGAGAATTGACTTCAAGGTTATATCATTACCATTGTAATCATTAGAGTTTAACTGCTTCATGGGTTTCAATCACACTATCCCATTAAGGTACAATTACCATGATTACCTTTAATTACATCATGTATTAATTAACTAAACACCCTGTCCTTTAACCACTTTAAGTACCCAAGGGGTTTAGGTTACACCAAACGATCTTAGCCTTTAAGTCCCCAAACGATCTTGACTAACTTAGACCTCAAATGGTCTAGCATACTAAACCTCCAAACATTCTAAGACCGTTTGGACCCTCATGCGGTCTTGGTCTACCCTTGAGATCGTTTGGTAAAGTAGACCTCCAATACTATTTGCTTAAGTAGGAGTGAAGACCGTTTGGTCAAGTTGGGGTGAAGACCGTTTGGTCAAGTTTGACTTTGAAACCGCATGGACACAACCGACCTTGAAACTGCATGAGCCTAAACGGTTTGGGATCGTTTGGTCCCAAATGGTCTTGAGACCGTTTGGACCCAAACAGTCTTGAGACCATTTGGTCCAAACCACCTCAAAACCGCAAGGACCAAAAAGTGTCTCAACCACTTCAATTGTATTAGGGTTTCCAATGTTGATCCCCTCAATCGATCCTATACATGTTAGCCAATCATCAATTGAGTCAATTAGTTCAACCTTCAACTGATTTGACCCTCAATTGACCCTCAATTGATAATCAATTAGGGCTTGAATCAATTGGATTAGGGTTTGGAATCGTTAACCCTTCAACATATTTTAATGTGAGTCTAATTGATTTGAACCCATTGAACCATCATCCAATTTGGTCATGAACTGACCCCAAATGGTCTTGGGATCATTTGGATGACCTCCAAACGGTCTTGAGACCGTTTTCTCAAGTCAACATCAAAACCAACTCAACCAATTAAGGTTTGGCTCATTAGATTGATCACTAGGTCAACAATCGATTGCACTTCAACTTGTTACCTTTAGATCTTCAACCACTTAACCATAGTCAACCCTAGACTTCCAAACGGTCTTGGGTGACCCCCAAATGGTCTTGAGATCATTTGGATATCCTACAAACGGTCGTGACACTACTACAGAAGTGCCTTTTAGTGTCGGTTGTTTAACCCCCTTTGGCGTCGGTTTCGGGACGACGCCTATGTGGGCGCCGCTAAAAGGTTGGACACTTCAGCGTCGGTTAAAAAACCGACGCCTATTTAATATAAAGGCGTCGGTGTTTTATAAAACACCGACGCCAAAAGGGTTCGCGCCACAGAAAACGGCGTCATCTAGGACGCTTTCTGCGTCGGTTATATACTAAAAAACCGACGCAGAAAAGTGTCCTAGATGACTCCCATTTCCTGTAGCGTGAACACTTTTGGCGTCGGTGTTTTATAAAACACCGACGCTGTAAATCTGTGCTGACGGTTATAGGTAAATAACCGACGCCTATAACTATTTTTTTTTATAAATCTGTTTGCAGGCCTGCTGTGGCTGGTCAGCAGGATGAGAACCTGCAGTTCAGTTTTCTGAACTGCAGGTTTACGACATCCATTGATATCAGCCTACAAACAGGCCACAAACCTGCAAAATTAACATAAAAAGATTCACACAAGTAGATACATTCAGACATCAATTCAATTGTCACGTTCACACATATAGAATCATTCAAATACATGTTTTAACATTCAGAAACATTCATTTACAAAGTATCATTCATCATCACTATCAACATCCCAATTATATCTTACAGTTGCCACTGTTTGTACAGCTATTGCCCATTCTTCTCTTACTTCATTTAATGATTCCCTCGTATATGGAGCATGTACATTTTTTAAGCGTTTGCCTATAGTGTGTTCAGTTTTAAACACCTGCAAAGAGAATGATGTATATATATAAGTAATAATATAAAAATAAGATTGATATATTTCATACTAACTAATGAGACTATATATAATACCTCATGTATGGTATCGATGTCCAATGCGGCATGTTTGATAATCATCTGCATAAATCGCATCACATAGTATGCGCATGCCCAGCCATTGTCTTGTGTAGCGCACTATAAATTGAAACATATAAATTAATACAACTAAGCACAATTCACATCAATAATATATGCATTGGAGTCGGGGAGTCGGGAACTTACTTTTACGTTCTCCCAAGACAATGGCTGGTTCTTTTTCCTTGGGACCTTTCCTCCAGCATTTTTGAATGCATCTAAACCCCTACATGTTAATATAACACACTAAGTTGCATAAGTAAATAGTAATGTAATAAAAGATGTTAACGGATATAAAAAATGAAATATTTCTCACCAGAATAATGCCATTCTCATTACGTGTCCAATTTTAGTGTTTAATGTACTTCCTGCGGGATCTAGATAATAAACAGTGAACGTCCCGGGGACAATAACTAGTAACTCCCAATGTCTACCACTAGAGGTAAAAAGTTAACAATTAATAACTCAAAATGCAAAATAATAATGGAGTTTTCTTAAGTCCAAATTATAAATAAAGCAAACTTACTTGACATTGAATGGAGCTATTATTATCGTCTTCATTTGATGACCAAAAATTGTAAAAGCATCTATACAGTATTGTTGAACACTATCAGGGTCTTTAGCTACCATACTAATCAATGATGGAATCAAAAATCCCACATGATCATATGCAAATTGTTTGCAATGATCTTCGATTAAGTAGCTGTAAAACATATAGACGTATGCATTAATATATAAGAAACTAGATCACCGGATCTTCAACAAGGTATATGGATGTATAAACAAGATCTCACCTTATCCATGTCTCTATCATTGATGTATTCAACCATTCATACATAAACAGCTCAATAATATCTTGTATAAATAAAGAGCTGTCGTATGATTGACCTGCATAATCTGCATCTAAAGAAACAATTATAGGGCAAAGTATATTATGTGCCCGTAGCCAACATGCCATTCCCCTACAAGCAGGACCTAACGGGTATTGTAGGTCAGTTGGAACCCAAGTTGGTAATGCGGGAATTGGAGGTGGAGGCCTAGGTGCTCCTGGTGTCTTCTTTTTAACCTGTATATATAATTTCAGATCAGTTGACATCATATATACACATTAACAGTCTAAATCAATGTAAATTTATCTTACAATTTCAGTCGTGTAGAGGACATCTGCTTTGGGCCACAATATGACCCCGCTTTCTGCCTCACCAAGTGTATCAATATCTGGGTGGGCATATGGCAACGCAACTTCCCTCCAATCGGGTAATACATGTATCGGGCTCACACGAATGTAGCCCTGCGGCATTGGAGTCCCATGAAACGTTGCCCCAGGAAGGGACTGGTAAGCTTGCGCCTCTGCAACAACATAGTTTTCCATTCTTAAGCGGCATGGCTTCAATGCCTACAAATTTACGTAAAGAATGTTATACATATATACATATCATCTTGAAAACATATCATCTTGAAAAGACTAGCTACAATGTCATAAACAATACTTACAGCAGACGTGTTAGGCGATGGGTCTCCAGGATTACTTGCAGTCTGTGCACCAGGAGAAGAGTGGGTCGGCATAGGCTGATTGGAAGCCTGAGATGTCTGCCACCGCAGCAATTCTTCCTTGACCTTCTCAGCAACCACATCGTTGAGCTTCTTAGCAACTATATCCTCGACTCTCTTATTCTCCTATACATGGATAAAACAAATATTAGCTTTTTATTAATGAATTTCCTTTTGCAGTAACATTATAAAAATAGAATATATATGTTACCTCTTCTTGAGAAAGTCCCGCTCTGGGTTTGCGCTGGGATGGCCCAAAGAATGCTTTGATGCCCACACCAGCGCCGGCACCTCTAACACGTCCAGGATGCTCTGGGTTACCCAGAGCAACTGTCAATTCATCCCTTGTGCCCTGAGGGATGAACGTGCCTTGTTTTCTCTGCTCGTGCAGCTCCCGCTAATCACCATAAACAAAAATTGGTAAGTTAACACCACAAATAATCAATATTCAAATGATTGCTCTAAGAGTTGTATTTTACCATTTTTGCAGCCGCCTCAGCAGTTTCGGGCTTCTTTATTTCACCCTTCTTGTTTTTCCTGCCAGCTATCCAGATATCATGGCGAGGGAAGGGTGTGGCCGCAGACTCCTGAGTAGTCGCAGACTCCTGAGTAGCCGCAGACTCCGCCTGTAGTCTTTGGCGAACGCTTGCATAGCCTTTTGGACCCATAATATGGTCATGTACATTCAGTGCACGCCTTGCTTTTTGTGCGTCACTGAGGGCCTAGTTAGTATGCACATTTATAATTAGGTTAGTAGCACTAAATGTTAATCTTGAATAGGTGAATACAATGTATATTAATTAAAATGGGAGTGACGCCTAATACCTTGAATTCTTCAGATTTTCTTGAAGCAACAAAATTGTCCCAATCTTCTTTGTCCAAGAAGTTCCATTGTTCAAGGGCTGACTTCTTCTTCTTATCACCCTGTCTTATGTATTCTCTGTTCAGATTTGTCCTGTAATTCCTAAGCATCTTTCCAGCGCGTTGCATCACACTTTTACGATGCAACATCTCATCCAATGCAAACAAATTCTGTAAAATAGAAATGTTATTAACTAGTACCAAAAATATAATTGCAAATAATAGAATTTGTAATCTACAAAATAGAATTGCAAATAATAATAACTCACGCATAAATCTTTCCATATCAAGTCTTTCTTCGCCTGAGGAACTTTATGCCAATTATCATATTTAACACCACAATGGCTTCGAGTGACAACCCCAAGATAGTTTATAAAATTATTGCGGTTCACTCCAATTGCATTCCCTCCATTATCAAACTCCACAACCAATTTGGATCCACTGCCACTCAGCGCAAGTAACTTTTTCAACAGAGTGATACCCCTTTTCTTGTTAAGTTTTTGTTGCTGCGCATCAAGTTGCTCAATTGCTTCAGTGGGTAGCTGTGCATCATCAACCTAAAATTTGACAAAAATAAACACACCGAATTAAGCCAATATAGAAATACAGGATATATGACATAACTAGAAGATAATGAATTTTATAGAAATACGGGATATGTTTTTAGAACTTACGTTGGTATCCTCGTCATGCTCGTCATGGACAGCATGCTCATCATGGACTTCATGCTCATCATGGACATCATTCTCATCATGGTGAGCCATCTGAAAATTTCATTAAAAAGGAAAACATTTAGCATTTGTATCAACTAGAATAAGGAAAACATTTAGCATTTGTATAAACATACATGTCTCTAAAATTGTGATCTTTTATCAATTAGCAATCCTTCAATGTACAAGTAATATAAAAAACAATGATTGTTCACATTCTAGGCCAACAAACACATTTCATGTCATTCTTATATATAATAAATGTGTACCACCTATCCCATCCTTGAACACCTAATCTCACTAGTAAGTGTATAATGTGTATTGGGTTTTCAAGAAAATTTCGGCAGCATTTCCCCGCTGTTCTCTAAGTACATATGTACTTAGAGAACAAACGGGGAAATGCTACCAAAATTTTCTCAAAAACTCAATACACATTATACACTTACATCCTAAGTGAGATTAGGTGTTCAAGAACAGTCCCAAACCGGGGACTATCCAAGATTTACTCCTAATGAGTAAATTTTGGACGGGTTTCTAGGCCAACAAACACAATAATAGATATCTACAATGAAGCCGGACTCCATACAAACAGTATATAATTTAGTGATTGTTCATTCTAATTTATATCAATGTACAAGTAATATAAAAAACAATGATTGTTCACATTCTAGGCCAACAAACACATTTCATGTCATTCTTATATATAATAAATGTGTACCACCTATCCCATCCTTGAACACCTAATCTCACTAGTAAGTGTATAATGTGTATTGGGTTTTCAAGAAAATTTTGGCAGCATTTCCCCGCTGTTCTCTAAGTACATATGTACTTAGAGAACAAACGGGGAAATGCTACCAAAAGTTTCTCAAAAACTCAATACACATTATACACTTACATCCTAAGTGAGATTAGGTGTTCAAGAACAGTCCCAAACCGGGGACTATCCAAGATTTACTCCTAATGAGCCAATCTTGGACGGGTTTCTAGGCCAACAAATACATGTGTTGTCATTCTTATATATAATAAATGTCTATAAAGTACAGGCAACATGGTTAATCCTAATCAATAGAGCATTATTAAATAATAAATCAAGAAATCAATAGTTTCAAACAAAAGGTCTAGGAATCTTTACTAGACATTATATGTATCCCTAATCATCATATTTAACATACTACATTATTATGAACATCCAGATCAGATTAAGATCATACTATGTTATAACCATTAGTTTAATAACCCTATTTCTGCATGTACATGTTTATCAACTTTAAAACCCTATAATTCATGAAATCATTCTAATTCAATTTAATATGTTGGAATCACATAATTATATAATGACATCAGAATATATAGAAGAATCATAATTAACATGATTAACAACATGCTCATCAAACTAGGGTTTTCTTGAATATCATCTAATATTTGTGTACTAGACATTATATTTATCCCTAATCATCATATTTAACATACCATTATTATGAACATCCAGATTAGATTAACTCTAATCAAATACATTACATGCATTTTTATCACAACAATTTGATCGATGCATAAAAAAGTAGAGCAGCTAGCAGCGGGAAGACCAACCTTGTCAGAGGGAAGAAGGCAGAGGCTCCGGTGGCTCTGGCTGGAGAAGTAGCTAGCAGCGACGGCGGTGGAGGAGCAGCTAGCAGCTCCGGTGGCTCTGGCGGTGGTTGCGGCGGCGCGACGACCGTGGAAAAGCACCAGGCGGCGCCGAAGAGTCAGGCGTGGCGGTGGCCTCAGGCGCTTGGAGCAGCAGGGGCAGGCAGCAGGGGCGGGCAGTAGGGGCGGCGGAGAAGGGGGCGCGGAGAAGGAGGAGTGGTGGTGGAGAAGGGGGCGCCGGAGAAGGGGGCGCCGGAGAAGAAATAGCCGGAGAAATGGCACTGGAGAAGAAATCGCCGGAGAGAAATCGCCGGCAGCAGAGAAATAGGGTAATTGCTCGCAATGAAACAGAAGAAAGGGGAAGAGTCGGGCGATCGCGGAGTATAAGTTCCCAAATAGCGTCGGTTGTTTACAACATCCGACGCCTAAACATCTTTAGCGTCGGTTGTTTGCAACAACCGACGTCCAATTGGACGATATTTTCATGAAATTGTTTGGCGGGAACCACCTTCAGCGTCGGTTATAAAAGGATAACCGACGCTGAAAGTGACACTTTTTGCGCAAATTTTCATCGCACATAGGCGTCGGTTTATACCTACATGACCGACGCTGAAAATGACACTATTTTTTTTGATCAAAATTTGGATTTCGCGGCCGACTTTCAGCGTCAGTTTGTTATAAACCACCGACGCTGAATACAAAGCGGTACCCGTGTCTGGCTGGTCTTTGAATATAGACGTCGGTTTGCTTAAACAACCGATGCCTAACATATAAGGCGTCGGTTTTCCTTAATAACCGACGCCCAGAAAAGTGACATTGAATGCTATTTCTGTAGTAGTGTGAGACCTTTTTCCCATTATTTCATCAATTACCAAGTCATTCATTTAGGGTTTGAATCCTAGGATTGGTCACCAAATCAGCAATCGATTATACATCAACTTGATACCATTGGATCCTCAATTGGTCAACCATGCTTAACCCAAGACCTCCAAACGGTCTTGGGTGATCACAAAACGGTCTTGAGACCGTTTGGGTGATCCCCAAATGGTTTTGAAACCGTTTGGGTCACTCAACCCAAACTTCAACCTTATACACTCATGAAATCAACACTTCAACCCGATTAGGGTTTTGATGATTGCTGGACCTTCAATTGGTGAGCCACTTGGAATTAATTGATGATTATTTATAGATTTTTGATCTAAATGATTTCCAACAGTCCTCCAAATGGTCAACGCCTCCAAACGGTCTTGGACCATTTGCTTCTATGCGGTTTGGTTGAAATCGTTTGCAATCAAACGGTTTGAAACCGTTTGCTCCCAAACGGTTTGGTAAACCGTTTGAGCAAGGATTGAAAACCATTTGCTAAAGTAAATTTCTTGGATAACCATAAAAATTAACGCCATCTTCGTCTACCTCTGTTCAACCAACAACAGGGGCTGTTCTTCATAGAATTTATAGCAAGAACACAAGAGTAGCAAAAGAAGAGAATTAACCAATGATTTTAGGAGAGAAGGATGCATTCACAAAGCTTAAGGGTTAGAGTTATAAAACCAACCTCTAGGACAGATCCAGAGCTCCAAGCTCTGTAGCTTTAATGGTGGTTTCAGATCCAACAGTTGCACAAGGTCCTTCCTCCACTTTTTGGATGGACAAGATGGCTAGAAAAGGAAATCGTGTGAAGAAAACCATGAATCTAACCTTATATTATGGTTTCCACCATGAATTCGAGGTAGATGATAATCTAAACTTACCAAATTAGATTGGTCTTCCTTCCTATGGCCCAGAGATATTCCTTGGTCAGTCAAAGCAAAGTGAAGAAGAAAAAAACTAAGGGAAACGAACGTTTGTGTTGTTGGAAAAGATACATATATATTTTTATGGGTCTTCAAGGCAAATGGAAAAAGATAGTTATTTTCTTTTTATCTCCAAAATTAAAACCACCAAGTCCTCCTCCACTATCTTGTATACGTGGCCACCTTCTATTACCATGCAAAACTTCTCCATTATCCAAGGTTTATAGGAAAAGGGACTAAACATCTTAAAGAGATGTATATTAATATCCACCCTTTTTGGATATTGCTTATATATTAAATTAATGTGAGTAACTTTCCACTTCAACCAAGATCTTTTTGGTGTCCAATCACGGCACAAGTATGTCCAAAATGTTTTAAACACATCCTCCAACTTTTAATTAAAGGGCTCCACAATTATTATATTTTCTTTTGCATTAAGTTATATTAAAGAGCCATTTGTACTTAAATCTTGATTATTTCAATATCAAGATTCTCTCTCCTCCATGATCATTCAAATGAGGTTCCCATCTCATTTTATTTGCTCTACTTGATGCCAAGAAACATGAGAGACCCTCTAGAGGTGTTATTTTGCATGTTGAACCCTAGGTTTTGGGTAAATTACACATTACACCAAATCTAGGTTTTAATGCACAAGGATTGTTCTACAAGCTTTATCTTGGTGCCCAAGCCTGTGGAATCCATACCACTACATAATATTCATTATTATGATGTCTGAACATCATAGGAACATCTTAGCATGTGCAATTTGCAAGTTGACCCCTCAACTTGGGTAATTTGCACTTTAGTCCTAAATAAGCAAACATTGCTTCAACATTATTCAATTGGGACCAAAATTGAAACTTAAGCTCCTCTTGAGCCTTAATTACTTTTCACCAAATAAGATTAAGCATATAACCATATTTCTTAATCAAAACACCTAGGGAAGCATAACCCAGGTCAGGGATGTTACACTTTTCATACATGTTTTTAGTTGTGAAACTTCTCTTATTCGTATGGTTGTCTGTTCCGAGTTGAAGAACATCAAGATTCATTAGAGGGTTTTCCTGTTCGTATGCTTTTATATATTTACCAACTTAATGGTTTAAGTGCATGTATAGATTCCCTCCAACAAGTTGCTAGTTCCATAAATTTTAGGTATCATGGTTATGTATGTGGCTACTATTTATCGCTTTCAATCTAGTCAATTTATCTATGGTTATTATTCTCAGTCTGATTGATTAGAACAACGTTTTGTTTTGCTTTGGGTATCTTTACTTGATTGTTCTGTAGGTGGAACAACATCAACAACGTTAAGTTCCTTAGACTTTTCCTCAGGCTCACCTTCTACAGGCTAGTTATGGGTTACTGAAGAATACCTAAGAAGTTGCAATATTGCTTCTCTCACATTGAGTGCTCATAACTATTGTCCTCCAACACAATCACTATCATAATCAATACTTAGTTCACTAGGCTCGTGACCAAACATAGATACCATCCCTCCTGGTTATGTAATTATCTAATGGTTCACCATGTGCATTGATTGTTGAAGATGCCAGCTAAGGGGAGGCGTTCTCTTCTCTATCAAATTTCTCAATCTTCAAGAGCCTGCTTTATTGGAGCACGATTGTCCCTATCAATTTGATGTTGTTTTGTTTATCCAGCAGGTGCCTCCTTGACTATAAAAAGGGTTTTAGAGGAGGAGGTGTTTGACAATGTCCATTCAGTGAGAAGTGAGAATAAGAGCAGACCTTCCTCATATAGGTTCCTCCAAGAACTATATCCAGTACTTTAGGAAATTTGGACTCCATCAAGATGGATGCACAGGTATTTGGACTCCTTCAGGATGTAATTTTGTTACTTTTTTTTCATTCTACTCAAGCAATTGGTTCATTTTATTTTTGTTCGATATGTATTATGATCTCTTATACATTTAGTTCTTTCTTGTTTGTACCCTTTGTCTCATACATTCGCTACTTTAATGTGGCTTCTAAAAATCGTAAGGAATCAGGCAACTATACTGTACAAGACAAGTAAGGGAACAGTTACAAAGAGGTATTGGTTTTATTTTATTCCTACAACACTTAATGTTTTCTCGATATTTTTACTGTATCTTTTCAAACAAGGGAAGAGGTCATTTTTTTTACCAATTGGGTTCCATCAATTAGTCTTATAACTATCAATCACTTCTATGCATGCATGGTTAGTGTTATAACTATTTATCTGTAGAGTTTCTAAAACTTTTTCAGTCTTGTGTTTTTTCTTACATGAGTTTAATTCATAATCATATAGTTCTCAACTATCATTTTCTTGGAAGGAACTAACTGGAACATCTCCTGCATCAAATGGAGGCATTCAAAGGAGGATATGAATATAACATATATATATGGTAATGTGGCATAGAGAGGTTGAAGAACTTGCACTAGATGCCTCCAAGTTCATGGTTACAAGTACAAAACAAGAGATATAGGAGCAATGGGACTATATGATTGTTTTGATGTCAACTTTGACCATGTTCTGGGGTGGGACTTTGATATGTAAACTTATATTCTCATGGGGGTGTCATTGTATACATGTATTTATTTTTCAATACATTTTGTATAATAGGGGCATAGTTTAATGTCCTCTCCACATGTACTTATTATTTCATATAAATAAAAGTATGATTGGTTAAATTATAAGCACAGCTTGATCTAGATCAATATTGACTTTCTCCTCTTTCTAAAAGTGGTAAGTTGATGATTGCATACATAAGCATACCATATATGTATGCATGTGTAGTACAAGATGTCTTTCACTACACACTAACTACAATTACAAATGTAGTTAGTGTCGTTTTTAGTTACACACAAACTACATATACAATTGTAACAAATGGCATATCTCCCTACATATCATAGCTACAAATAGAATTGTAGTCATCTATTTAACTACAATTTTATGTGTAAGGACAATTTTTACCTACAATTAGGGTTACATATGAATTTTTAGCTAGATGAAAATCTAACTACAATTTTTAAAAATGTAGCAAAACAATTAGCTACACGGGTATTAGCTTCATATTCTAAATGTAAGGATAATTGTAGCCAAAGCTTTTGGATACAAAATTTGGGGTTTTTGCTACATTTTTTTGTAGTTAAAGACCATTTTTTTGTAGTGTTTGTTGTCTCTTTGCCTTTGCAACTGAGAAGTCTCATTTTCATGATCTTCATTACAAACCCTCTAGAAAAAGAGTCTGTATTAGTGAGACCACAATCAAGAAAAGCCTTTTGGCTACATCTTCTTACACCACACCTAGAGCCTCTACCTCAACCTAGGCACCTTCACTTCCACCATCATCTCGGCCTGCTTGTGCCTCATTTCATGTATCCAATGAGGCCCTTATGGGTTACATGGTGCATCAACAGGCATATAACCTACATGTTCAAGAGCATTTACATCAGGATCTCTATTCTATCATGTCTTCTATGAACCTATCTTCTTCCCATAGTTATCGAGCCTACCAGTCCTACCGAGGTGGTGATTATGCTTCCTATGCATATAATCACTTCTACCTAGCCCCTCCACCAGATGCTTCCACTGCTACACCCTCTGTTATTGGTGGATTTGCCTCTACACGTACCCTTGGAGTGCTACCCCTATCCATGTTGGCCCCATAGATACCCTGCTTGCGAGACTTGGCACTTCTTTTCCCACTTTCCCTCAAGCCAAGAAACTCCATGATCTTGGCATGTCTTGGGATGAGCGGAATGACATGTGGCCCGGTTGTGGTTTCTCTCCTTCTGTCGATGAGGAGATGCCCGACCAGGTTGATGAGGAAGTTGTTGCTGATGATGAGGAGGCTTTAAGGATGATGGTAAGGATGGTTTAGATGGTTTAGATGATGACTTTGTTGGTGCCTATGGTGATGAAGGTGAAGTTGTTGTCTCTGTTGCGCCTTTAGATGGAGATGAGGACTATGAGCCTAAATCTTCTGATGATGATGATGATGATGACGACTGTATGGACTTAGATAGCCTAGAAGTTTAGATGTTTTAGTTTTTAGTCTTTAGATGTTGATCATATATATCTTTCTATACTATTTTGTATGTAAAACATCCTGGCACATTATCTGAGTTGTACTATTTTATATCATCATGTTGTTTTCATCGTTTTGGCTTGGAGTTGCTTTAAGAACATGATCATGTGTTGTAATTGTAATCTTCTATATCCTAACTCTATGTATGTTCTATCATGTCAGTTATTGATATGCTTTTCATATTTTGATCATGACACATGTTGCTTGTTTCTCTCTTGTCTATGTTTGATGTGTGTTGTGTGGTTGCATGTTTTCTCTTAAGGTTGGATGTTTTAGGTTGTTCTTGGAGAAGACCTATTTGTGTTCTCTTCTACACCCCTTCCTTTTTATAATGCCAAAAGTGGGAGAGAAGTTCAATGTTTTTGTAGCTCAACCATATTGCTTTTATTGCCTATGTGATCATTTTCTTGTCTAAATATATGTTCTATCATGTGACTTGCTAAAGGACCATGTAGTATAGTTTTGTGTAGATAGACTAACTACGTAAGTAAAAGTGAGCATATATTGAGGGGGAGCAATTCACATTGTTCAAATCATAAATCCCCTTGCAGTCCATAAGGTTAAGGTATAACTTTACATATCCTTTTGGGAGGAATGGTTTGTCATTGTCAAAAAGGGGGAGAATGTTGACTTGAGAGTTATACATCATCCATATTTTGATAATGACTTAACCATTCCATTTATATGTATCTAATATGTTTTTTAAGATTTATTTTAGTATCTAGGTACATGGAAAGGATCAAATTACACAAGCCCTACCTTGTTCAAGTTCAAGTCAAAAGCAATGCAGATTCACTTTTGTGGAAAACACTCCAAATCCCCTTAGAATAACTTTGTAATCATTTTAATTGATTATATGACTTCTAACTAAGATGAGAAAAAATTAGGGACACTTAATTCCATCGTTTGATCACTATAAAATCATTTTGAAAAATTTGTCACAACACTTTAATCGGTCAAGTTTGGATCTTGACCGGTCTGTGATGGATTTTTGGAAATGGTTGCATCGGTTGAGTTGTACACTCACAAAACTCGACCGACCAACTTATTGACTGAAGTTGATTTTAGCTGATCGGTTGAGTTATCCCAGGACAAACTCGACCGATAGTTTGAAAATTGGCTTTATCAATTAGTGGATTGGTCAAGTTACCTTAATCAAAACTCGACCAAATGTACTGTACATAAAATACAAAAAAAGTGATTCCAACCATTGGAGAGTTTTTAGAAACGAAAATAGATCATTTACAAGTTGTAAAATGGCTATTTTTTATTCTTAAGTGGTCCCACACTCAAAGGAACGCCCCCAGCTATAAATAGGGCTTCTTGTAGTTCATTCTAAGGTTGTTCATTCATGCTATCTTTGGTCCTTGTTATAGTTGAGTGTGCTACAACCCTTTGAACCCCTTTCTCTCTCTCATTTACAAAGCAATTTATGATTATGAGTGAGTTAGGCATGCTGTAAGAGAGCTACCTCATTGTTACCTTGGAAAGCTCTCCATATTTCCATCTTCACAATCCCCTTTCTCAAAGAGCAAAGGCTAAAGTGATCTTCTCTGAGTGAAGGAGGAGTTGTTGTTCTTCTTCAAGGATGAAGAAGGTGTGATGATCTTCTCCAAGTTAAGGAGAAGGACAAGGCATAAGATTCAAGAAGAGTGGGTAATCCCTGTGAGGCCAAAGACTTGATGCAAGTGTGGGTAATTCCTTGTTGAAGGTTGAAGACATATTGATCAAGTGGGTAAGTCCTTTGTGTATGTGAAAGACTCTTGTCTTGAATAGGTAAGCCCTTTGGTGTAATGTGGTCTTCTTGTATCCCTTGTAATGGAATATAAGTATACATGGGTTGCAAAGTCCTAGAGGTTGACCTCTCTAGGTAGTGGATTTATGGTCTCCTAGTTTGGAGATTGGAACCATTCTGAGCACCTTGTCCAAATGTTTGTTTCAATCTCCCTCATCCTTGCTATGCTTGTTTAGAGAGGACTTCCAATTCAATTTTAGCTTTTGGTTTCAATTGATATAATTTAAAGGTCTAACTATTCATGTGAGAATTTTGAAGCTCTATTGACTCCCCTTTAGAGCCCTAGATCCAACAATAAATAGTGATGATTGAATGAGGAAGCATGTTTTATCGAAGAGAAGAAAGGATGAAATGTGATGGATTAATAAGAGACCCTAGGAAAACATGTAGCAATTGTTTTTAGAAATAACTCCATTTTCTTACCATAAATATCATATTATACAACCCTAATCTAAAATTTCAAACTTTTCCTATAGTGGCGAACCTTAATTTCTCAATAATCCCCAAAATGGACATATCAAACCCTATATTTCTTTATATATCCATGATATATTGTTTTTCCTTACGGAACATGATTGAATTAATTCTATCAGCTTGATGAAGTCTTGATTTAACTAAACATATCTTACCCTATAGTTTTTCTATAAACACCCCAATTCACTTTATTGTGACTCAAATTTACATAAAATTAAGATGTAAACAAAATAATGGGAGTCTAGTAATTCTATTTGAGACAATAACACTTTTGGTCATAATTAATGTATTTCATGTTAAGTTGGACCAAAATATTATTTCTTTGGTACATCATTATTCCTAATTAATTATTAATGACATTGTTAGAGTTAAACCATAACATGGCCTATATACCATTCACAAAACTTCTATAAAATTTTATGCATCATACATTTGATTATCTAGCTTTCCCACAAATTTTCTAAGACAAGCCCTTTTATATAAATGGTTACATTTATTACCCTGGGACTCTAATGATAAAGAACAAATAATTCCATAGCTTAAATAGTAAAATATGGATAACTAGATTTCTCATATTCTATATGACCCACCAAGTTTCATTAGGTTTTGATAACCCTCAATATACTAAATACACATGGAAAGATACTAACTAACAATAACTATATAATCCATATTTATATCTAAAATTATTGTGTTTGTTGTGAATTAGATCATGAATTAGATGGCTCAATTCTTTTTTGGTGGTGTCCAGTTAGTAGAATCTACATTTGAGTCACACTTTTGGACTTAAAGTCATCCTTGACTTTAGAAGTAGTCTCTACTTGACAGATCCCCTCTTTCTTAAATAGTAGCATAAATCATTTTTCTTATCTTTCTCTCTCCAATGAATCCCATTGAAATAAAATCCCTTTGTTATCCATTGTCATCTCATAAGCCTAAAGAGATAATAGTTGTTGCAGTTTCTTTCATGGAAAATCGATACAAACTTGGACAAATATCACATTTAAATTGACATCAAACTATCATGATGCCAACCCAATCTATCATCTATATTACTATCCTCCCTTTCACCTCTAAGATACCTGCAAGATCAATTTTCATCATTTTTTCAATGCTTCTTTCCTTGAAGCTATACCTCCAACAAACTTTTATCATTTGAGCAACCAAAATTTGACATGAAGACTTTAGACTTCATAGCCTCATATTAAGGTCTAGTTCTCATCAATAAGCCACATTTCATCATCTAGTCTTGTGAGATCGAGCAAGTTATTATATAGTTATAGGTTCCTCCTTTTCTAACTTCTTTGGTTGTTATTTCAAAGTGTTGCTACCAATTCTAACCCTGTAACAGTCTAGATATATATTTGTGATTGATCTATAACTTCCTATTAAGATTTCAAAATTTACTCTTGCTTTTTTGCCCCCATGGTTTCCCCTGTCTAAGGTTGAAATCTACCCTCTCTATCTATGGTTGTATTTTTATATTGTGAAAGTTAAAAATGGAAGAAATTTGGTTGTCTTAGTTCTAAATCATGTTTTGACCCAAAATTCCCATGATTTATTAAGGAAACCTAACATCCTCAAATTTAGGCTAAGTATAAATCATCAATGTACATTATCTATTGAACACAACCTTAGACTTTTGCATAAAACTTAGGATAATAACTTGAACTCCTTGTCATGCTAGGTAAGTGGAGATTCACACTACATATTATTATGGAGATGCTTTTTTTGTGTAATCATGTTTATCAATCAAGATATATTCGTATGAATTACCTATTTCCATGTGATAATTGAAAATTAATATATTTGGAGTTGGATCATTCTTTTCAGATTGGAACTTAAAAGAACATGTAAGATTGAGATATGTCTCATGGTTTTCTAAAGATTTAAAATTTAGTGGTTATGCATATTCAAGATTGATGTTTATGAAAAGCATTGCAAATTAAGTTAATATCTATGATATAGTATCTTGTGCAAGCACTTGGGGACAATGACCTCTTGGGAGAAACAAGCACATTGGTGCAAGGTTAATTGGAGATATTAATTTAGTTTACTTATCGCTCAAATGTCAATAACAACATAAATATAATTAATATAAAAAATTAATATTTTTTCATGTTTCTCAAAGAGTATATGTTATTTTTATTTACTTATATGTTATTTTCACTTATTAATATTTCACGTTTCATTTATATGATTATGGAAGAGAAATCATTAGAAGTAGGCGTAAGGATTTAAGATAATGGCAAGAAGGACTGTAAGGAGTGGGATCCCAGAGGGGAACCACTCCCTACTAAAATAAAAAGGGAACATCCCAAACAAAAAACCAACATAAATTTTTTGCCAAAGGGATGAAACCAGTTTATTCAACATGAATTATCATAACACTAAAGTTTAGCAGCGGAATAAAAGAATTAACTATATTCAATTTATCATAAGATTACAAAAGTACCTCAAAATCATCTCCCATAAGGGTTTACCTAAAGGGAAATCTAAACCATCACAATTTTTTCTCCAACCTTCAACTCCTTAAGCTATGTCCATAACTTCATGCCAAATCATCCAAGTCCTTCACCTAGGGTTGGAAGCATACCCCAACAAGAAGAGAAAAATGAAGACATCAACAAAGGTTGGTATGAGCATACTAAATAGGATATTGAGCAATTGAAAATAATAATGGACATCAAAATAAAAGGCTTCCCATAGAAAAGATAAGTACTACCCAATCAGGCATAAAGAATATAAACAACAAAATAAGAATGAAGCAAAAGAGTGTATAAACAAGTCATACATGTTTAACATTGGTGACAAAACCAGATTAATATATCATGTAGGTAGGAAATACACATCTACCAAAAATGTAGGGTGAGGGGGAACTGTATACATCCCCTCTAGAATAGGGTGGTGGCAGGGTCTGTCAACATTTGGCGAGCAGGAATTTAACATTTGCCCCTGTATATAATTATGCAGGAATTTAACATCTGCATTCACATGTGGGAATTTAACATCCACATAAAAACACATTCAACATTAAACTAGTAGTCACCACATGATTCATATCAAAAGATAAACAAGATTATAACAGAATAGGAAAGATGAGAACATCCATCCAAAAGTATCCATCACATAATGTGCCATATATACATCCGCTACCTTGGTGGGAAAAGAAACACATATCATCAATTAAGTCCAACATGCACAAAGCATAAGAGAGAGTCCAAAAGAATATCCATGATCATAAGATCAATAATAATTAAGGTAGTTCACACGATCCATGATTTTCAAAAGAAAAGACATTGTGTATAGGCTATTGTCCATAGGACCAAGAGAAAGATAATTTAGGTTAATTGCTCAACATAGAATAATATGATAGGCAAACATACCTTAATGATGTGTGTATGGGTTTAGGGTCCACATCCAAGATCCAAACAGAATATCTCTTCACCTAATTTCATATTAGATGCAAATCATTAATTGATAATTATATTGTGATGCAATATAATCACCTTTTTATTAAATTCGAATTAAACTATGAAAACATCACCAAGTGATTTATTAGATTCTCTTGATTAAGAAAACATATATTTTTATCCAATTTGGAGTTTATATGATTACTTTACATTTATTATGAGTTTTATACATGTATTTTATTCTCCAAAATTCATTCTTCAAATAACAATAAAATCAGACTCTGGAAGTATTTTTATTAGATAAATAATATTTTTTATTCCAAAACATATTTATTTATAATTTTTAGACTAATAGATTAAAAGATATAATTTTGCAAGATGAATCAATCAAAAAATTAGACAAAACCAAATCAGTAGGGAATTTGTGAGAGAGAAAGAGAGGTCAGATAAGCAACGAGAAACTTATCTGAGAGTTTGGGAAAAAACTTCGTTTGTCATTTGTTCATGAAACTAACTAACTGATCATAAAGAAAAAGCACCAGAGTTATTTACCTGAGATCCAATTACGCTATGAAAAATAAACATGATGTCAAGGAGCGGTGCCACAAACTCAAACCAAGAACCACGTTCGACTTTTAGATGAAACGACGATGCAAGGAGAAATCAAAGCATGACCACCAGCAGCCACACACTCAAGAAAGGATGAAACTCAGATGAGAGGAGGTACACAAAACAACCAAGGCAGACTGGGGTAGAAGTATTTATAAGTGGGGGGTGTGAGAAGTTGTTTTAGAAGATTTGAAGAAAAAGTTTAGGTGTTTCTTGAATTCTCCACGTTAGGCTAGGAATATGGTATGGCTTGATGTGGAATTAAATTTTCAATCCAATACAACTTATTTCATGAAACATCATTGCGAAATGAGGGAGTTATGCCTAAAATACCGGACCTTGGTCCGCAATTACTGTTTATGCTGGTTGGTGTTTCCTAATCCGAATTTTGTAAAATGTTGATTAAATTATTTTCCTTTTTCTCTCTCATCAATTGAAGGTACAAACAAGGTCCAAATCAAATGAAATTTTATACCTATCCTAATTAGGACATCTAGAATCTGGTTTTGGCATTAGTTTTCCCTTTTGGAGACTTTTGCTATTTTATTTAAATCTTTTAATGTAAATCACATTTTCTCTTTCCTAATGCATTAGAGAAGTCTAGAATTATCCAAAATTGATGGAACTTCACCCACAAGTTATATTTGATGAGTTGAATTTGGCTTTTTTTCCATATTTTATAATTTATATATCATATTATTTATTACTTATACCTTTTATTCATTTTATCTCTCCTCAACTTACCCTATTATTTCAAGGTTGTCCAAATTAGGTGAAAATTGACATGTAGGCTTATTTGGATATGTAGATTACAAATTTGAAGTTTGTTTCCACTTTTGTGACTAATTTTTATGAGATATGTCATATGGCCCATTAGTGGCCCATTATCTTTATTATTCGTCCGATTAGGTTCCTTATCTACTTATTACCTCCAATTGAATTATGTGACATATTAAATTACATTTAGGTGATACATTCATGCATTAGATCATTAGGATTTTACTAAACATCTTTTTAGGTCTAACCCACAACCTTGTTTGACCAAACCCAAAAGAACAAAGTTTTAGGGTAGGGTCCAAGATCTGGTATGTTACAACACTCCACCCCTTAAAAGGATTTCATCCTCGAAATCTATTGATCCAAACATCAACAAACAACTACTCTTCAACCCTTAAAAGGTTCAACCTAACAAGTCAACTAAACAACATTTGGGATTACACAGATATCTTTTAGTTGTGAAAGTTTTAGAGATTTATGTTGCTCATGTATCCAACTAATAGTCACACCAACTAGGGTTGAGTTTTAGGTCCTTGTGTCTCTAACCTAACAACCCTACATAACATCCAAAAGTCATAGGGTAGGTCAACTACACCTTTATATCAATCCTGGTTACAACTCCAAAGTCAAAACTAGGGTTAGCAATAGGTTTAGGGTTTTACTACCAAAAATGCCTCAATTTATTGTGACTTAGTTTAGGAAAACTTCGATGAAATCCTGAAAACTTTGTACATATAGTAGTATAATGGAAAGTTATTTTGGTGATAAAATCGATTCGACATAAAACAAAAGATGGATCCAAAATCATTTACAGAAACCAAGTCAAAATTTATCCATAACAAATCCTCTTATACTACTACCTCCTCATTCTCATAACCTAATTGCATCCACAAGTCACACACTATTGCATATAAGGATTCATGTCAGCAAAGACCTATATGATAGAGTATGATCATCTAACCTCATCAAATAATTAGGGTTTACTCATCATGATTCTAACAGATACTTCTCATCATCTTATAAACAACTTAGGAAAAATTTAGGGAAACATCTCACCAAAGGGTGACCACATAAGGTAAAGATTCTAACTAGGGAGACAAAATTGAAATAGTCAGATTCTGACTACCATGGGCTCTAATACATGTTGTAAAGAGGGGGATCCCAGAGGGGAACCACTCCCTACTAAAATAAAAAGGAAACATCCCAAACCAAACACCAACATAATTTTTTTTCCAAAGGGATGAAACCAATTTATTCAACATGAAGGTATCATAACACCAAAGTTTAGCAGCTGAATAAATACATTGACTATATTCAATTTATCATAAGATTACAAAAGTACCTCAACATCATCTCCCATAAGGGTTTACATAAAGGGTACATCATAAGGATCTAGTTGAGGGAAGTCTAAACCATAACAATTTTGTCTCCAAGCTTTAATACCTTAAGCTATGTCCATATCTTCATGCCAAATCATCCAAGTCCTTCACCTAGGGTTGGAAGCATATCCCAGCAAGAAGAGAAAAATGGAAGACATCATCAAAGGTTGGTATGTGCATACTAAATAGGAGATTGAGAAATTTAAAAGAATAAAGGACATCAAAATAAAAGGCTTCCCATAGAAAAGATAAGTACTACACAATCGGGCATAAAAGAATATAAACAACAAAATAAGAATGAAGCAAAAACGCATATAAACAAGGCATACATGTGTAACATTGGTGACAAAACTAGAATCATATATCATGTAGGTAGGAAATACACATCTACCAAAAATGTAGGGTGAGGGGGAACTGTATACATCCCCTCTAGAATAGGGTGGTGGCAGGGTCTGTCAACATCTGTCAAGCAGGAATTTAACATCTGCCACTGTATATAATTATACAAGAATTTAACATCTACATTCACATGTGGGAATTTAGCATCCACATAAAAACACATTCAACATTATACTAGTAGTCACCACATGGTTCATATCAAAAGATAAACAAGATTATAAGAGAATAGGAAAGATGAGAACATCCATCCAAAAATATCCATCACATAATGTGACATATATACATGCACTACCATGGTGGGAAAAGAAGCACATATCATCAGTTAAGTCCAACATGCACAAATCATTAGAGAGAGTCCACAAGAATATCCATGATCACAAGATCAATAACAATTAAGGTAGCTCACATGAACCATGATTTTCAAAAGAAAAGACATTATGTATAGGCTATTGTCCATAGGACCAAGAGAAAGATAATTTAGGTTAATTGCTCAACATAGAATAATAGGGGATGAAAACATACCTTAATGATTTGTGTATTAGGTTAGGGTCCACACCCTAGATCCAAAAAAAATATCTCTTCACCTAATTTCATATTAGATGCAAATCATTAATTGATGATTACATTGCAACCCAAGAAAATCACCTTTTTATTAAATTTGAATTAAACTCTGAAAACATAACCAAGTGATTTATTAGATTCTATTCATTAAGAAAACATATCTTTTTATCCAATTTGGAGTTTATATGATTAAGTTACATTTATTATGAGTTTTATACATGTATTTTATTCTCCAAAATTCATTCTTCGAATAACATTGAAATCAGACTCTGAAAGTATTTTTATTAGATAAAAAAATATTTTTTCAATTCCAAAACATATTTATTTATAATTTTTAGACCAGATGATTAAAATATATGAATTTTGGAAGATGAACCAATCACTAAATTGGAAAAAGCCAAATCAGTAGGGAATTTGCGAGAGAGGAAGAGAGGTCAGATGGGCAAGGAGAAACTTATCCGAGAGTTTGGGAAAAAGCTTTGGTTGTCGTTCGTTCATGAAACTAACTAACTGATCATGAAGAACAAGTGCCAGAATTGTTTAACTAAGGTCCAATTACACTCTGACAAATAAACATAACGTCGGGGAGCAGTGCTGCAAACTCAAACCAAGAACCACATTCAGCTTTTGGGTGAAACGACGATGCAATGTGAAATCAAAGCACGACCAGCAGCAGCCACACACTCAAGAAAGGATGAAATTGGGATGAGAGGAGGTTCACAAAATAACCAAGGAAGACCAGGGTAGAGGTATTTATAAGTGGGGGTGTGTGAGAAGTTATTTCAAAAGACTTGAAGAAAAAGTTTAGGCGTTTCTCAAATTCTCCACGTTAGGCTACGAATATGGTATGGATAGATGTGAAATTAAATTTGCAACCAATACAAATTATTTCATGAAATTTTGTTAAGAAACGAGGTAGTTATGCCCAAAATACTAGACATTGGTCTGCGATTACTGTTTATGTGGGCTGGTGTTTCCTAATCTGAATTTTGTAAAGTGTTGATTAAATTATTTTTCTTTTTCTCTCTCTTCAATTGAAGGTAAAAACAAGGTCCAAATTAAATGAAATTTTATACCTATCCTAAGTAGGACATGTAGAATTTGATTTTGGAATTAGTTTTCCCTTTTTGAGACTTTTGCTATTTTATTTAATTCTTTTAAAGTAAATCACATTTTCTCTTCCTAATGCATTAGAGACGTCTAGAATTATCCAAAATTGATGAAACTTCACCGACAAGTTATATTTGATGAGTTGAATATGAATTAAGTTTTATTTATATATTTTAGAATTTATATATCACATTATTTATTACTTATTCCTTTTATTCATTTTCTCTCTCCTCAACTTACCCTATTATTTCAAGGTTATCCAAATCAGGTGAAAATTGACATGTAGGCTTATTTTGATATGTAGATTACGAATTTGAAGTTTTTTTCCACTTTTGTGACTTCTTTTTATGAGATGTGTCCTATGGCCCATTAGTGGCCCATTATCTTTATTATTCATCCAATTAGGTTCCTTATCTACTTATTACCTCCAATTGAATATGTGACATATTCAATTACATTTTGATGATACATTCATGCATTAGATCATTAAGATTTTACTAAATATATTTTTAGGTCTAACCCTCAACCTAGTTTGGCCAAACCCAAAAGAACAAAGTTCTAGGGTAGGGTCCAGGATCTGGTATGTTACAATGACCCAGTGAAGAACTAGAAGTGCATTTGTTCCATGCACTTATCAATATCAATATATATTTCATACATAGTTTGATTTATGTTTATCCATTGAAAATTTTAATTAACCATTTGTTAGGCCTTTTCTTATATGTTGGATTATAATGAATGAGACCATATTGGTGTTTATTTGATCTTTCTGATTAAAGTTATTCTATTTGAATGATATACAATGAGTGTGACACCCCATAGATCTATGAGGTAGGGGTTCATACTTTCGATCATTTGCATGTGTATTAAGATCGCTTGCCACAAGTTTAGACAAAGTAGTAATAAAATAGTGTGTAGGTATTAATTCCTTAGGGAAGAGGTCTAGCATTTGTGCATACCAATTTTGGAGGGATTCCAGAACTCTCCACCCAAATGGATAGAATCTCAAAGTTTTATTGTTCTTAAAACAATTGTAGGTCCATCTAGGTGTAGTGAAAGAATAGTTTATACATATTGTAGGGAAGATACATACAAGATGTTCTGAACCAATTTTTAGAAAATAACAACATTGTGGTAGGAATAACTTAATGAGAAAATGGTCTAGATTTTATATACCACATTCTTAGTTAGTAGAACTAACACATCAAAAGTATGGAAAGAAAAATAAGAATATTATCTACCATATCTATTTCACATGTGATACACCACACAAAGAACAAAATGCAAGAATTAGACACATTGTGCACCATACAATGTGTGTATGATTTTTCAATAAGAGGGGGCATAATTACACATGTTTGATGGTAAGATTAACACGATCTTTGTGCCATATGATTAAAGAATAATTGATTTAGTATCCTCCAATCTTTGGTTCGTAAAAGAATCACAAACTGATATGTAAGTGTACATAGTCAATCCACTATCACACGTCATGAAGTAGTTTCCCTTAGGGTGTGGGATACTCTCATTTAGGTTTACTTACAAGACAACAATTGTTCAATCATCATTATGAAGTTCATATAAATCTAATATCCCTATTTATATATGGTTTCTTGTGATTTCTGGTATCATATTCTTCAATTGACTAAGTTAATATTTTGTTGACTTTCAGATAAAGAAGTCATTTTCCACCAGGGATGTACCTTGTAGATCTTTTCTTGAGTTCATATATCCATGTTCTCTTTGTGATATAAATAGAAGTTGTACGTCATCTTCCATGGCATTAATGGGAATGATAAATCATGTCACTTACAATATCCTAGTATAGACAAAGTACCAATAACTTTATTTTTTATATGTTACAATGTAATGATATTAATATCATATATGTTGGGAAATTTTGAATCAATTATTTGATCACACTCACATTAAGAAACATTGCGGAAGGTTTTCTTATGTAGGACAAAAACATAGTCTACCTTCCAGAATGATGCATCTAGAGTTTAAGTTTTGATTACAAGAATTGTTGGAAAAGGATGTATGCAACCCAAAACCCCATAATGGTGAGTATTACTTCATAATGTTGTGGAGAAGGATAGTTATATGTATCTATGTACTCAATACACGTAATTACATAAGTTAATCATCAAGAATGGATATCCCCTAGATAGGGTGATCTAATTATTTTTCTAATGTTAATGCATAATCTAAAATTGGTTGGAGTTATGTGTATAGTAACTTAATAGTAGTGGTACTAACATAGATGATATCATCTTGAGCACTCTTTATGTAGCTCTCAAGATGCTTAACTTCACTTTTCCAACAGGCATTATTACCCATGTTTTTGTGTGTCTCAGTGTGGTCAACACTGGGTTTTATGAAAAGTGAGGTTCACAACTAATAATTATGAAAATCCAAAGGTTTTATGAAAAAATGTTGTTTGACTTAAGAGAATTCAGTGATTTCAATTGGGTTAATTAAATAATGATTTTGTTACGTTCAAGATAGATGGAATTAATATAATATTTAGAACAATTACTTTTTATGATTTTTGATGACCTTTGATGCACTTTATATTTCATACTATCAATGGGAAACATTTTAAAAATACCTAAAAATTATGAGTTATAAATAGCCATATATTAAGTTTATGAAGGTAAATTCTAGAAATTTGAGGTGACATTCTAAGTCCTATAGTAATGACTCATGGTTTCCCTAAAGATAAACAATATATAGTCGATAACTTAGTTCAAGAAATCAAACACACCCACAAAACTAGAAGTTTCTTGTAGATATTGATGAATATTTTAGTCATAAAGCATTTCGTGTCACAAATTTGACTCGAAAGGATATTGCAATCTAACAAAGATATATTTTTGTGGGTTAACAAAAAATAAATCAAAATCCAATTTTGACTTTTCAAGTCACATTATAAAGTATTTCCTTTATTGTTTGAATACAATAAAGGTCCATATGTTCTCACATGTAGATTGCAAAAAAAATTCCTATGCCTTCAGATAATTTAGAGACACAACAAGAATCACACAAATTTTTGTAAAGAGTTTACAATAATACGCATTATAGAGAAATTATAGGGGTTTTAGATGGACATAGATAAAAATCATGTATCCATAATAAGTGAATAGATTTATTTTTTTTACAAAAGGAGAAAAATATATAAATAAGGAAGCCAAATGTGGAAAGACTATTCTTAACTTCAACTATTATCATCGGGAAGAAAATTTTGTTACAAGTTCTCTAAAAAGAATATCTTTTGGTTCAACAATAATATAACTTATTGTGAAGGAAACTTTTATAATCTACATGAGTAGTATTGTGGATTTAAGCTCGCAAAATCAATGATCACTAATCTATATGATGGACTTTAGGAAGTTAAATTTGAATATCCAAGAAGAAATGAAGAATGTAAAAGTAGGGTGTTCATCTAATAATGATGAAACAAGAAAAATAATCTTTTATTGAAGAATATAAATATACAAACAAGCCAAAAATTCTAAATTGTGTTATGCATTCTAGAATTGGTAAAGTAAACAGGGACTATAGGAAAAAATGACGGTGTCTTAAGGTGAAAGTAGAGATTTAGAAGCCATAGTCGGATCTGTGGCGTGCTAGTAGGTCAAGAAAAAACATCAAAATCATGTGTTATATGAAATCCCTTATCTATCTCAGAGTGGATGTATGACATTATTCATCTTGATTTTATCGTCAAGAATCCTAGGACAATAAGATGGCGTGATCCTATATGGTAGGATTGATTGGTCAGAAACATTGTTGCTTGGAAAAGTAGATTATACTTATGAGAAGATATAAAAAAATATACATTGATTAGATGATGATAACATGATGAGTCATGTCCTTCATTATAGAAAGAACAAAATTTACTTATAGAATGTGCCCCAAGTTGTAGTAGGTATAAGCACAGGGACAAAATAGTCATAATTTCACCCATGGATGAAATTTTTGATAGGACCGTTTAAATGCTTGACAATAGGATAAGGTATTGTGCATTAGAATCCAAATTTGACTAGAATTTTCATTTTAACCTGATTGTACTTACATGTAGTAATACCTATTAGTCTAAAATCATTGTTAGAGGTATAAAAAATGTGGTAATTACCAATCTTTAAAGGTGAATTGAGCTTTAAAGGTGAAATGAGATTAATCAATTAACCCCCAATGCGGGGGGAAGGGGTTGCGCTAAGGACTTTCATTCCTACATGGATAAAGTCAGAACCAAGATAGATGGCTGGTGTGGGATCAAGATGGCAATGGCTGGCAGACTTATGCTTACGAAGTCAGTCATCATTAGCATGATCCGTTTCTAGTGCGAGATGAGCAGCCTTCTTAAGCCTACCATTCAAAGTCTCACAAAACAGATCGCCAATTTCATATGGGCTGGAAAGAGTCACTCAATCACATGGGATACCATAACTAAACCTCTAAGCAAAGGAGGTTTAAATGTCACCAAGGTTGAAGACCTGGCTAGAGCTGGTCAATTACGAAGACTTGACAGATTCCTCACTAGTAAAGATGGGGTGTTGGTAAACTGGCTTAGAATGAGATACGGCAACACTCCTACCATATGCGCTAAATCATCTAGAACCTGGGAGGCCATGAACCACAGGTGGAACGAAGTGCAACATCTGTATAGTGTGGATGGTTCCAGTTTCCACAAGTTCCATGGACAACAGAAACTGTGGATCCACACCCCTACAGGTGAAGATGTCTCGTGGCATGACATTGTGTGGGGGAAAAACCACATACCCAAATGGAGTATCACTTGTTACAAGGTTATTCTATGCAAACACCTAACCAAAGATAGGCTCATCTGATGGGGCATCCCGATCAACCCCAAATGTTCCTTTTGCGAGGAGGACGAGACTCATGAGCACTTGTTTTTTGGGTGCTCTAAGATCAAAAGACTGTGGGCTCTGATGTGGCTGAAGAATGGCTGGGGAAGCTTAACAACCCATAATTTTGCGGAGATGTTAGAACAACTAAAGAACAAGTGCGCCAACAAAGAGGAGAGAGATTTTGCAGGTGTATGCCTCTCAAATGTATGTTTTGACATCTGGAAAGAAAGGAACACATTGAACCATGGAGGGGAGGCTAATACTGATGTTTTTCATCTAGTTACAAGAGATGTCTGTAATGTTATCAAGGCCAAGAAAGGACTTGATAAAGGACTTAAGCCTATAGCCAAACGATACTGGGGCATTTTGTAGAGCCTGTCCCGTATACTTTTTGTAGTCGGTCTTGTACAGCTTAGCCTAGCTATATTTCTCTTTTGGCAATATATTTACCTATTTCAAAAAAAAAAAGAGATTAATCAATTACTTTGATAAACAATTATCACAAAAGACCACACAATATATTGATACCAACCAAGTTAATGAGGGTACATGATCTTCTATATAATTGTGTGTTTCCTAATGTGGCTCTCTCTTTTATGTGCATACACAGATAACCCCATAAATACATTATATTAAATGGACTATGGTTTAGAAAATCCAATGGCTATTTTTGTGCCTTTGATTATACAAAATTATAGCAGTAATGCCTATCTCCAAAAGAAATTTTTACTACTCATTTCAAAGTTTTAGTTCACAATACCATTGTCCCCTCTCAAAAGTTTTACACTCGTGACCCATCGAGCTATTCTTCTAATTTTCTTAGAAGTCATCTCTAGTACTAGTAATTTTCTTTGCAACATGTATATTTTTGTAAATTTGAACTACATGGTAATGTTGTTTTAGTTGACCTTTAGCTCAAAGTTATATAGATTTATTCTACCAACAAAAAGAGATATGATTCTTTTCAACTACTCACATGCTTAACTAGCAGTTCCATATACGATTTGATAATTACCCTATATAGAGAAACTATGTTTGTTGTTAACCATATTCTTGTCATGAACTTCCTTTCAAGAAGGGTCACATTGGACCTACCTAGCACATCAAACCCTAGGATTAGATGTGTGTTGGCATGTCACCCCCATGTCATGCCCACTTGTTATGTATAGATATAGAACTTGTTTAATACACAATAGATAATATCTAATGGTTTGTGAAAATGATTACTTTGTCCCTAAAAATTAACAAACTGGATTACACGATATAAATAACAATATATAATCATGATCCAAGGTCCAATGTATATCATTTTTAATTAGTTCTTCAAACTTATACTTTTCCATTACAATATTATATGCCAAAGATGTTGATAAAGAAGATGAAGGTCAATGTTGAGTCACCTAGTAAATGGAATTTCTCGTCAGCGTGTGGTTTTGGGTTAGGATCCCGAGTGCATGGATTTTGGGGGAAAGAACTCATACGGCATAGTGCGAGATTGACCTGCCACCATGCATCTCATCTCGAGATTCATTATGTTGGGAGTGTCCGAGGTAGCCATGTCTGGGAGGGTTTCCTCAATACGAAAAGGTACTACATCCGAGTTATGTATAATAAGCTAGAGAGAGTGATCAGACATGGATTCCGTAGCAAAGGTGAAAAAGAGGTCACATGATGAGTAGCAATCATAGCTAAACATATCAGCAAACTTTGATTAAGATGAAGGTGAAGCATACTTGATGTGTAAATTTGAAGGTGAAGAAGAGTAACATGCCGATAGGGGGAGTATATATAAGGGATCCCCACAAACAACTGAATTCGCATCTCAGAAAAAATCTCACGAAAACAAAAACTAGGGATGGGCTACAACCCTCCACAGCTTAAAATAGCATCAAATCCAATAATTCACCAGTATTTTGTTATTTACTTTGTTTGTGGGAAGTCATCGAACAAACATCTAATATTGGACCTATGTGATCTAATATTTTATAGAGTGAAAATGTAACATCTTGGCAATGCTATATTATGTTATGCGTTCTGGAATTACTAAAATAAATAGGGAATTCAGGAAAAATTGATGAAGTCTTAAGATGAAAGTAGAGATTTAGAAACCATAGCCATATGTGTGGTATGCTAGTAGGTCAAGGAACAACATCAAAATCATGTGTTGTATAAAACTCTTTAGCTATCTCAAAGTGGATGCATGCCATTATTTATCTAGATATTATGGTCAAGATTCCTAGGACTACAAGATGGCATGATCCTATATGGTAGGATTGATAGGTCAGAAAACTTGTTGCTTGGAAAAGTAGATTATACTTATGAGAAGTTATAAAAAATATCCATTGATTAGATGATGATAACATCATGAGTCATGTCCTTCATTATAGAAAGACCATAAGTTTACTACAAAAGTCATAAATCAGCTAGATAGCTAGATAGACTGTGCTTAGAGAACAAAAAAATAAGTAGGGAAGAGCCATCAAGTAACAAAATTTCGTAATAAATAGTAAGATCTCAAAAAGAAAAGAAAAAAAACAATTTAGCACACTTTTACAAAAATATTTACCAACATAGCATATTTTGCAAAATATTTCCCAAAGTAGCACAGTTTGGTCTGAAAACGCCACTTTGTGTGAAGCTTTTTATAACCAGAACTGAAAAGTACCACAATAATTGGTGTGTCTACTTTTAAATAAGAAAATAAAAAAATAAAAAATAGGCATTTTTCTTTTTTTTTTTATTTTTTTTCAAAAAATTTTATTTAAAAGTAGACACGTCAATTATTGTGACGCTTTTCAATCTCGCATATAAAAACGCCACAAAAGTGGTGGGTTCCACACAAAGTGTGCTATTTTGGGAAATATTTTACAAAGTGTGTTATGTTGGTAAATAGTTTTATAAAAGTGTGCTAAATTGGTTTTTTTCTAAATGAAAATACATTCTAAAAATTACTACAAAGATGGGTTGATATCCATTGTTCCAGATCTGCAATCCATCTAAATGTCAGTACATATATAGCTCTATTAATGACATGTAATGTCATAATTAATTTCTCATGTCGATTGTTCATCGTGGTTATGTACATGTAATGACATTCAAACAATGTCACTACTTCCGCATAAAATCAAAGAAATCTCGATGGCATCCTCCCCAGCCTCAGTTCCGTCAACTCGCGGTAGTCAGTCGTCATGCCATTGAAGATTTCTTCTTTGTTTTCCCGTCGTTCTCCTGCTGGTCCCGGTTCGTTGTCGTTGATGGAATCAGTGCCAGACTTCAACGGCTGGAAGACAAATAGACCAACGGCCGACGACGACGTGCTGCTGCTGGGCTCCGGCGATGTCCCGTTGATGAGGGCTGACGTGTCGCAGCTATGCGGAAAAGTTCACGCAATACAAAGAAACGCGGAGGGCGGCGGTGCTCAGACTCCAGATCTTCGAGGTCCGGCATTGCTACGTCAGGCGCGGAGACGCTTTCATTAGGGTTAAACATAAGCAACTGTTGTCGTTTCACGTGTGTTTTGAGAGCCCTAATCAAGAGAGTGATTGTCTTCATTCTCGAGCCACTTCGTGGAGTTGTTCTCCTGTGCGAAGTGCGGTTTGTCCTTCCCGTTATCGAGATGCTACTATCAAGCAGAGGTTCCTGCAGATGCTGTGTTGCACTGGTGGTAGTGCGACGAGACGACGTCAAGCAAGACGAGTCTGTTCCAGGTTCATGCCGAGACTGGGAGAACGGTGCCTATCCGCGAGGATTGCCGGGCACTGATTTCTTATAAGTATCACGTTCGTTTCTCAACAAACGATCTGGTTTGCGCATCTAACTCGTTTATTTATGTTCTCCTATTTTGTTTGATCTTCGTTTCTTATTTGGATTTTCCTGAACTTGTTAATTAATTTGCACGTGCTGATGTTGTTTGTAATGACATTGATAAGTCAGTTTTTGATCAAACACATGATCTACAACTCCTAGTTTATGAACTCTCAGATGCTAAGATGGTATTGCTTGAGAAGTTTGTTATTATGTCTATCATAGAAAAATTCATTAAGTCATGGGAATCGTTTGGTATGTCTCTGAAGCATCGCAAAGGGACACACACAATGGAAGACCTAATTATGGATATTAATATACAAGAAAAACACTTAAAGGAGAAAAAGATCAATGTGTCTACTGATGCAAATCCAATGGTTTATTTTACTTCTGCGAAAAACACCAAAGATAAGAAATCTAAGAATGCACATAAACTCAAGGCAAAGATCCAAAAGAAATCGAAGAACAAACATTGTTGGACTTGTGGATAGGTTGGCCACTTGAACAAGGATTGTCCTTCTAAGAAGGCAAAGAAAGTTGCCGCATCTACAACTGAGGAGGTTGTGGTCAACATGATGACTACATCCTTGAACCTCAATGATGGGTACATGTCTATTAAGCCTGAAATCCTTTCTATTTTTGAACCACTTTATTGGATAATTGACACTGGGGATAATGTACATGTATGTGCTGATAAATCCTTGTTTGTGTCTTATCAGGCCTCACGAGGTCGGTCCGTGACTTTGGGCGATTCTAACTCTCTAGAAGTCAAAGGCGAAGGACGGGTGGACTTGAAGTTCTCTTCGGGGAAGGTTTTGACTCTTAACAGGGTCAGACATGTTCCAACCATTCGACGCAATATCCTTAATGGCGTAATTTTAGTTAGGGAAGGTTATAGAATAGACTGTAAATGTAATAAGGGTATTATTAGACGCCTTCGTGATCCTTTGTTTTTTAGCAAGGGGTACTTATGTGATGTGGAGAACCTATTTAAGATTCATGTTAAACATGTTTCAAATTCCAATTTAAATTTGAATGATTATAGTTATGTTTGCATGAATCTTGTTTCATTTGATATTTGGCATTCACGTTTGGGACATGTTAATGTTGCCTCAATGAAGTGTATGCTGAATCTGAATTTAATCCCTAAATCTGATATTGGCAATAATAAATGTGAAATCTGTGTGCAAGCTAAATTGCCTAGGAACCATTTTCATTCTGTGAATAGAAATTCAGAAATTTTGGATTTAGTGCATACATATATCTATGAATTTAATGGTGTTTCTACGAGGGATCAAAAGCATTATTTTATAACTTTTATTGACGATGCGAGTAGATACTGTTATGTCTTTTTACTTAGAAGTAAAGATGAGGCATTGGATAAATTTAAAATTTATAAGAAAGAAGTCGAAACTCAAATCAGTAAAGTACTTAAGCGATTAAGGTCTGATAGGGGAGGAGAGTATACCTCGGACTTATTTTTGGAATTTTGTCAATTACATGGTATAGTTCATGAGGTCACTGCTCCTTATTCTCTACAATCAAATGGGATTTCTGAACGTAAAAATCGAACCTTAATAGATATGGTAAATACCTTACTCCAAACATCTGGATTACCCAACTTTATGTGGGGGGAAGCTTTGAATATGGCTTGCCATATTCTGAATAGAGTTCCCGATAAACATTCAGAGAGTAGTCCGTTTGAGTTATGGAGAGGAATGAAATCGAGTATTAAATATCTTCGAGTGTGGGGGTGCCTTGCAAAGGTACTTATCCCTGAACACAAAAGGAAGAAATTGGGACCGAAAACGGTTGATGCCATATTTTTGGGGTATGTAGAGACAAGCTATGCTTACATATTCTTGATTGTAAAATCAGATATCTCTAGCATTGAAGTCAATACAGTTGTGGAATTATGTGATGCAACATTCTTTGAGGATGTATTTCCTATGAAAATGGGTGTGCCCAATGAAGTATTTCAAGAAGATTCATTTACCACAGGTTCCATTCCCCAACACGTGGAAAGGATGACAAATGTGAGGGGCGACTCAGAACAGGCTATTTCTGAATCTGATGATTCTAAAGAAATAGTTAAACCAAGGAGAAGTAAACGGCCTAGGACATCCAAGGACTTTGGAAGTGAGTTTCTCACTTACAATGTTGAGGATGATCCTGTCACTTTCAAACAAGCTATGGAATCGCCAGAAGCTAAGTTTTGGAAAGAAGTTGTTAATGATAAAATCCAATCAATTCTCTCGAATGGAACTTGAGAATTGGTAGATTTGCCTCCTGGTTGTTCTGTAGTTGGTTGCAAATAGATCTTTAAGAATAAACTTAATACAGATGGGACAATCACTAAGTATACGGCTAGGTTAGTTGCTAAGGGTTATACACAAAGGGAAGGAATAGATTATTTTGATACCTATTCACCTATTTCCCGTATGACCACAATCTGAGTGCTTATAGCATTGGCTTCCATTTATAATATCTATATCCATCAGATGGATGTGAAGACTGTGTTCTTACACGGTGATCTTTAGGAAGAGATATATATGGAACAACCTGAGGGATTTGTGGGTCATGGGAATGAGTCCAAAGTGTGTAAACTTGTTAAGTCATTATATGGCTTGAAACAAGCCCCTAAGCAATGGCATGAGAAGTTTGATTCTGTGATATCATCGTTTGGCTTTATTTATAAGGAATTTGATAACTGTCTCTACTGCAAAATTGTCAATAATGGATTCATTTTGTTATGCTTATACGTCGATGATATCCTGCTTTTTCGTTCCGATATGAAAGTGGTAAATGAGACAAAGTCATTCTTGTGTAGCAAGTTTGAGATGAAGGATATGGGTGTCGCTGATGTGATTTTAGGACTTAAAATCATAAGGTATACTGGTGGTATAACTCTCTCTCAGTCTCACTATGTTGAGAAGATACTGGAGAGGTTTGAGTACACATCACGTCAACCTGTTAACACTACATATGATTCATCCAAGCCCTTGTTCAAGAATGAGACTGGGGTTCCAATGTCTCAATTACGATACTCTCAAATTATCAGAAGTTTGATGTATCTTATAAACTGTACACGTCCAAACATTGCGTCTGTCATGAACAAGTTAAGTAGATACACCAGTTGTCCCAACAAGACCCATTGGGAAGCTCTTGACAGAGTTATGAGGTATATCAAGGGAACTTGTTCCCTTGGGCTGCATTATGGTAAACATCCTTCTGTAGTCGAAGGATATAGTGATGTAAACTGGATTGTCGTGAATTTTGGGAGTAATGGTGTCTCAGGATATGTATACCTGTTGGGAGGAGGAGCTATTTCTTGGAGGTCTAAGAAATAGACCATATTGTCTCAGTCCAATTTTGAAATAGAGTTGTGTGCTTTAGATGAAAAATAGATTGGAAGCTGAACGGCTACATGGACTTATGTCCAGTTTACCTATGGTAATGAAGCCACTTCCTGTAATTTCAGTTCACTGTGACAGCACTACAACTATTGCTAAGATAAAGAGTTCCAAGTAGAATCAAAAATAGCGTAGACACATCCAAGTCAGACTCAAGTCTGTAAGGGAGTTAGTGTCTAATGGGTTCGTGGTTGTGGACTACGTCGGCACCAAAGATAATACAACTGATCCTTTCACTAAAGGTCTTACCTTGGCTTTAGTGGAAAAATCCAAGTTGGGGATGGGACTGAAACCCCTATAGATTTTTAGGCAGTAGCAACCCAACCCAAAAGAGTGGAGATCCCACAAATTGGGTTCAATGTGGTAATAACAAGTTGTCGGGTGAATCAGATGACACTATGTATTCTTGTTTGATGTATCTTACATCTATGTGTCTATCCCCTGGGAAACCTGTTAGTGTCATGACTGCAAGTTAGTAAGAGAGTAATCTCTTAATGGCGTCAAGACTTAGGACAGGATGTTAGTAGTACATCCTTGGAGACTCCAACTAAGTGGTTGATGTTGTGTAGGCCGCAACAGGAGAATTAGGTTGTTCTCTGTTATCAATCATGATATAGATTTTTGTATGCATGGCCTTAATGTATTGTTTTCTTTTCTACCATGTCTTTATTGTGTTGTTACCAACCTATACTCTTGTACCCAAGGTTCAGGTTCGAAACTTTTGTTCACCTAGTTCCTACGGGGTTCACAATTGGATAACTCAAGTAGATTCAAACCAAAAGGTATCTGTTGAAAGCACAGTATGGAGGACTGAATGGTGGAGCAAACTACACATTGGACTTTGTGGGGGATTGTTAGATATATGGCTACTGTAGCAACTATTTATTTAGCATGGGTTAAGCCCAATGTAGTGCAGCAAGTACATGTGAGAAAAGTAGTTTTGTCTATAGTGCAAATGGCAAAGAAGTTTTATCCCATATTGCTCACTCCTAGAACTTTTGTGGTCCTTATATGTAGGATCACATGGGGCACTAGTGTCCAAGGGGTCCTAGGAGGGAGGTATGCTCACATTCTTTGTGGGTGGGGTTACCACATCACAACGCACGTGCGCGCCATGCCACGCCTCACCTCGCCTCGCCTGGACGGGCCAGGCCGAGCTCGGGCTTGTGGCTTGTGGATTGTGCAGAATGTCTTTCGTCTTCCAGCTTCTTTTTGCACTAGGATACAATTAAGTAATTATTTACTCTTGTAATTAATTGTTTCTTTCCTATTTGGATTTATTAAATCCTAACTGGAAAGTGTTTCTCTTTTGTTGATTATTCTGTATTATGTACAAGAGCGATCGAGTGTTTGCTTCTTACTGGGAATAGGAATAAGGGACGTGCATGGCTATAAATACTCCCCGGTCATTAGGGTTAAACACACAACAACTGCTGCCGTTTCACGTGTGTTTTGAGAGCCCTAATCCAGAGAGTGATTGCCTTCGTTCTCGAGCCACTTCGTGGAGTTGTTCTCCTGTGCGAAGTGCGGTTTGTCCTTCCCGTTATCGAGACGTGACTGTTAGGAAGAGGTTCCTGCAGATGTTGTGTTGCACTGGTGGTAGTGCGACGAGACGACGTCAAGCGCGAGCAAGACGAGTCTGTTCCAGGTTCGTGTCGAGACTGTGAGAACGGTGCCTATCCGCGAGGATTGTCGGGCACTGATTTCTGTAAGTATCACGTTCGTTTCTCAACGAACGAGTTTCTCAACGAACGATCTGGTTTGCGAATCTAACTCGTTTATTTCTGTTCTCCTGTTTTGTTTGATCTTCATTTGTTATTTGGATTTTTCTGAACTTGTTAATTAATTTGCACCTGCTGATGTTGTTTGTAACGGCATTGATAATATTATCAACAGTTCCTCAGTACGAATAAAGGTATTACCATTCGAGTGATGTACAAGAGAGAGTGAAGTGACATGGATTCTATAGCAAAAGGTGAAAAAACATGATGAGTAACAACAATAGCTAAACATATTAGCAAATTTTGATTAAGATGAAAGTGAAGCATACTTTGATGAAGAAAATTTGATGGTCAAGAAGAGTTCTATGCCGATAAGGGGGAGTACATAAGGGATCCCCACAAACAACTGAATTCGCATCTCATAAAATATCTCACGAGAACAAAAACTAGGGATGAGCTACAACCCTCCACCAGTATTGTGTTATTTACGCTATTTGTAGGAAGTCATCGTGCAAACATCGAATATTGGGCCTGTGTGATCTCTATTCTGTAGAGTGAAAATGTAACATATTGGCGATGTTGTATTCTCGGGGTTCTTGCTGAGTTCGCTAGATAGACTGTACTTAGAGAACAAAAAAATTAGTAGGGAAGATCTATTATTCTGTACAAAATTTCGGAATAAAAACAGTAAGATCTCAAAAAGAAAATGCATTCTGAAAATTACTACAAGGATGGTTTGATATCCATTGTTCCAGATCTGCAAGACATCTAAATTTCAATACATATATAGCTCTATTATTGACATGTAATGTCATAATTAATTTCTCATGTCGAGTGTTCATCGTGGTTATGTACATGTGATGACATTCAATCAATGTCATTACTTCTCCGGATAAAATCAAAGAAATCTCCATGGCATCCTCCCCAACCTCAGTTCCGTCAACTCCCGGTAGTCAGCCTCTATCATGCCGTTGAAGATTTCTTCATCGTTTTCCCGTCGTTCTCCTGCTGGTCCCGGTTCGTTGTCGTTGATGGAGTCGGTGCCAGACTTCGACGGACGGTAGACAGATACACCAACGGCCGACGATGACGTGCTGCTGCTGGGCTCCGACGATGTCCCGTTGGCGAAGGTTGACGTGTCGCAGCTATACGGAAACAGTTCACACAATACAAAGAAACGCGGAGGGCGGCGGAACTCGGACTCCAGATCTTCGAAGTCCGGCATTGCTACGTCAGGTGCGGAGACGCTTTCATCCTGTTCAAGTGCAGGTGAGGATGGCGATGAGCGTCATCGGTAATCTGCGGCGTCTGACCATGATCCTTCTTCATATGCCTAACTAGACCCCCCATCTCGGGATAAATATCTGGGCACATCGAGCAGCGGTAAATCTTGTTCTCCACCGGCCGTGACTTCGCCGCTTCGGCTTCTGCTGGTTCCACGACACGCGGCAGGTGGACGTTAGGGGAACGGTTCATCATCTCCTGTTCAAGTGGAGGTGGCGGGGGCGGGGGCGGTAGCGATGGCGCCGGCGATGGAGACTTCGGCGGCTCCTGGAGCTGGTCATGTTCCGCATTCACGTTCTCGGCTAGCGACTGCTGCTCCATCCTGCCTACGGCGGCGCCGCGCTGGTGTTTCGCCGGTGTTCTGCGCTTCTTGCATGCGGCAGCTGGTGCAGTTACGCTTGCTTCTTCCTCGCTTCCTCTCTCCCTCTTTTTACCGTTGGCACCGCCGTCCAAAGCTTGGACGATATGCCTGTCGACGTCCTTCCTCCCTCCACCGTGCACCTGCATGTGCCCGTCCCGCGCCTTTTGTTTGGGGAAATCCTTCCCACAGACGTCCCACGTGAACCTAGGCTCGGCACTTACCTCTCCTGCGCCGCTGCCCGAAGCTGCATCCTCTCGGCGGCACTGCACTTCCCTAATCCGCTCCCGGAGGGTGTCTGCTCCGCCTGCTGCTTCGGGAGGGTGTCTGCTCCTCCTCCATGATCTCGCCTTCCTCGATCTCGTAGTCGTCTCCTCTTTGCTGTGGCTGATTGGCATCCATCACGCTAGCTGGAAGTGTTTGAAAGCGACGATCGTCCACGAGATAGAAATCTCTTGCTCGCTTACTCGTCGCTCCCGTGATTGTGTTCAAGATGAGAGGCGCTGCGGCTACCCTTTTATAGACTGGAAGCTGTTGCAGCAGGCCTGAAATCCTAATCTCTGTCTCTCCGACGCAAAAGGAAATAGGAGTTTGAAAATGCGTCGCCATAGAATTCGCAACATCCTCTCCTCTCTCCGACTAGCTATGGAAATTAGAGTACGAAAACTTATCAAAAAACTTCACCCGGGCAGTCTTCATCCTCTCCTCTCTCCAACTAGCTATGGTCTGTTCTCCTGAATTTTATATGTGGATGAACATTGGCTGTGGTTGGTTTTCACTGTGCGAAAATGAGCTACGTCCAATTAAACAGTTAACATTGCAAAATACAATGAGTTAGAGCTGCTCCAGTTGAAATGCAACCCAACCAGACAGGCCCTAAGATGTAACTTAATTCAAAAACCATTATTCGTTATATTAGCTCTACGGGCCACATAAAAATGAATAGTCAATATCGACTAATATCACACCAACAAACCCATGCTTTCTTGTCATGAAGCTCGTGGGCAAAAAACTTGCTGCAAGTAGATTAGGTTTTGAGAATTGGCCCCGGTTACCCCGGTTTTGATGTGCTTGAATCCAAAACCAAGTTTCACATGGGCAACGGACCAGATCTTGTAGCTAATCACGTCTTTTTTTTTTTGGCACTAGGCTAGCTAGTTACATCAGTGAGTTTCTTGAAAGGAAGACGAGAAGGACTTAATGTCCTCTAGGTAAATCTGAATGGCCTGGGTTGGGCAATCGGTCCATATCGTAGCTAATGTGGTTGCTTCAGGCACATCTTAGCTAATGCATCAGTTAGCTTGTTCTGACTTCGTTTCTGATAAACAATCTTCTGGATAGAGGAGTCTCGAAGGGCTTCAACGATCTTACATGTGAGCAGAAGGTACTTATCCGGAGGCTTCTTGGTTGTGGTGGTCCAATGCAAAACATTCCATGAATCTGAGATTAGCAAACAGTCAGAGAGACCATTAACATCAGCCAATTTGATGCCTAAAAGAATAGACTTCAGTTCCCCTTCCATGGCATCGGTACCAGGTGCTAGTCGGGCGCTACCCATCAGCCAATGATCGTGGCAATCTCTGGCAATGGCGCAGGAGCTGATGAGTTTCGTGTTGCTGGATAGAGCGACATCCACATGAATGATGGTGGTGGAGGGGAAAATCTGAGGAGGTTGAGGTGAGTTACAGCCTTCGGAGGAGTCCGTTGCAAGCGTGGGAGGAACTGAAAAAGCTTGAACAATGGTGGAGTAATCCGCGATACATTGAATAGCCAGAATCCGAGGTGGGGTCTTCCTATTCTCAAAAATATGTTGATTCCGATTCTTCCAGATCTTCCAGCAGGTAACAGCAAACTTGACATCCCAATGCTCATGTGCACGGAGGTCTAAAAGATTATAAGAAAGCCAATCGTGGATATCCTGAGCGTGAAAGAAGCTTGATGCAGAATGAGGCAGGATCAAGGACCAGGTTTGCTTTGCGTATGTGCAGTCTCTTATGGCGTGGATGCATGTCTCCTCTGCGTCTATGCAATTGGAACAATGAGGGTTGTCGGTTAGATGCTTGTGGGTCCTCAAGGAGTTGGTTAGGAGTCGGTTATGTAACAGAAGCCAGAGGTGGAGCTTGATTCGATGGGGTATCTTCATTGCCCAAATGATTTTGAACAATTATTGGTCTGCTTCATCCGTCTGAGTGATAGCCATATAGGCGGAGCTCAATGAGAATGTGCCATGAGGGGTAAGCTTCCATATTCTTCTATCTGTGTCGAAGGAACTATTTGGAATTGGCGCGCTTAGCATGAATTGACTACTTTCATCGTCGAACCAGTAGTTGATGAAGTCAGCGTCCCAGTTGTCGTCCTCCTTGATCAGGCTGGAGACCTTGAGATCGAGCAGGTCCTCTGGGATTACGCGTCCCGGCTTGAGTGTGGGCTTGAGTCCATCACCCAGCCATTCATTCGACCATACAGAGGTGTCGAGACCAGAGATGGCTATCCGTTTAGAGTTTTCCAACAGAAAGGGTGTTAAGCTCCGGATGTTGCGCCATAGATGCAAGCCATTGTGGCTGGGGTGTCCCCGACTAAGGTATTTCCCCACCATGAGATCAATCTAAGGGAGAGGTTGACGTTGGAGGAAGGCCCATGCCATTTTCAGTAAAAGAGAGATGTTGAAGTCCTTGGAGCGTTTGCTTGCGAGCCCTCCTCGAGCCTTAGGCTTGGTGACTTGCTGCCATGCCACCAAGTTGAGACGTTTGCTCGATGTTCCATTCCATAGGAAGTTCCGGATTAGTTGATCGATCCTGTCACAGGTAGAGGAAGGCAGTTGGACGGATTGCATTACATAACACGCCTGCGACTGAAGCACCGAGCGGGCTAAGGTGGTCCTTCCTGCTAGGGAGAGGAGTTTGTTCTGCCATTGGTTAATCTGGGTGTGAACCTTCTCGGTGAGAGACAAGAACAAGTCTTTGCTTTTCCTTTTATGAATAATTGGGACTCCAAGGTGACGCCCCAGGTTGCTGGTTTCTTGGATTCCTAGTCTCCTGCAGATCCTGGTTCTTAAGTTCCTGGGTGTGTTATGCGAGAAGAACAAGGATGATATTTGTCATGTGACAGGAAGAGACCAGATGCATCGCTGAATCTTTTGAGACATGCCCTTATAGTTTTAGCTTGAGCTAAGGAAGCTTCCCCAAAGATTATGATGTCGTCTGCAAAACTGGCATGGGTGATGGGAATCTTGGACTTGGAGAGGATGATCGGCTTCCAGGAATGGTTGGCGACCTCTTGAGCAATTAATTGACTCAGTCTCTCGAGACAAAGAACGAAGATGTACGGCGACAAGGGGTCGCCTTGCTTCACCCCACAGGAAGGTTGGAAGGAGCCCGCCATTTCGCCATTCCAGAGTACATATGATCTCCCAGAAGTAATAATCTGCATAATAATGGTGATGATGATTTCCGACAGGGACGACTTGGCGAGGGTGTCGCGGATAAAATGCCAACTCAGTTTATCAAACGCTTTGACAAGGTCAAGCTTCAACGCCATCGATTTCTTCTTGCTTGTCTTGGATTCTATGGAATGAATAACCTCTTGAACTAAAGCAATGTTATCGCCTATCCTTCTTCCTGGAATAAAGGCTGACTAGTGTGGAGAGATCCAGTCACAGAGGAATGGCTTGATTCTAGATGCTATCACCTTTGAAAGAAGTTTGGAACAGACATTATTGAGAGAGATGGGTCGAAATTGAGAACATCTCTCAGGGGCAGATAGCTTAGGGATGAGAATGATAAGGGAATCCGACCATCCAGGTGTGAGAGCATCACCATTGAAGGGTTGTTGAACAAATCTGCAGAGTTGGGATTTGAGAGATGTCCAATTTCTTTGATAGAAATCCGCATCCACCCCATCTGGTCCCAGAGCTTTAATAGGGGACATGGAGAGGAGGGCTTGGTGAATCTCCTGCTGAGATGGAACTACTACGAGCTGGTCTCGTTGGCTCCTGGAGAGAGGCGAGAACGAGCCTGGGAAAGAAAGGCCTACAGTCCTCTACAACTCATTATTAGATTCCTTATAAACGTTGGAGAAGAAGGAGATGATAAGAGATTTGATTTCCAGTGGATCGTGAATCCAGACTCCATTGTCATCCTTGAGGCACGTTACTCGGTTCCTCTGCCTTCTGGCTTTGGTAAGCGAGTGAAAGAATCTGGTATTGTTATCACCCAGCTGAATCCAGTTGCATCTAGCTTTCTGCTGACTTTCCGCCTCATCTCTTCGAAGGATCGCGTCCAGTTGCCCTTGCAGAGATATGGTTTCTTGAGCCATAGCCTGGTCGAAGCGGAGGGCCAAGTTCATCTGGTTCCATTGAATTTTGTTGGAAATCCTATCCTTCTCCCTCCTGTCGTTCTTCCGTATTGTTGAGTCCCATTTCTTGGCCTTGGAAAGAAAGGATGCATTTGCTGTCATGAGCTCTTGATCAATAAGCCAAGCTTCCTTGAATAAGTCGGTGAAGCCTGACGTGATATACCATCTAGCGGACGTGCGAGCAGGGATGGTGTTGCAGATGGGTGAGGGATCGGTATAAGATACCATGATAGGGGCATGATCGGAGTGGTTCTTCTCAAGAACACGAATCTCCTTCGTAGCGGATGAATCAATCCAAGGTCTGTTCGCCAGGGCCCTGTCTTAATTGCTCAGTTTTATTTTATGTCTTATTTATGGGATCCACAATCCTGATCCTACATGTGAATCCGAACTTAGTTGTTGGATTTCAACCCTATGCCTGGTACCAGCAAATTCTGAACATACGCTACGCAAAACAATTAACCAGCTGAGTTAGTTGTTAAGTTCTTAAAATGCTTGGTTTGTGTGAAACTAGCCTAATAAATACATGTTTCGAATAGAAATTAGAGCACTCATTTGACATTAGAAAATAATATAATATATAAATAAATAATGTATTAATGTATCATGATAAGACCAACTAAAAGTGTCATTTGTAAAATACATTTGGATAAGTTCTCTTTCCAAATGAATCTCGTATATTATGTGCTTCATTTTTCTAATGTTATGTGTACATGTATTAAATAGACAATACATATAATATATAATATATCTGCTAGACGGCCCTAAGGGTTTATGTTTGCCTTACGCGGGCCCAACAACAAACGAAGATATGACTAAGATTCTAGTGGGATCCACATGTATATGGTATATGAATCGGATATCCATCTGGCTATACATATTCGATTGTAGGGTAAACAAGACAGTCCAACCAATTTCTTTTTCCTAGTGATCCCTCATCATGTCCCCAACTACAAGATTCAGTAATGTCGATTGGACTTTAAATTACATTAGTTTACATTATTTCTTCTCATGTAACTTTAAGAAAAACAACCAATGTGCCATTATATTATAAGGAGATTGGTGTTTACATTCAAGGACATAAGGCGACACTAGGAAGGGACAAGAAGGGGTGAAAGGGCCTAGTGTTGTGTGATCAAACTATGGTACTATTTGAAAATTTCCAAGATCGTTTCCTTATAAGATTGGATTATCAGTTATCGGTGTTGGTTGCTTCACGAAAAATTCCAATATATTGCCCTTGGTTTAGCCCCATCACGTCGAACCTCTAAGAAAACTTGCAATCATAGGCGTAGTGACTTTTCTTCATATTCATGTGGTATTTGATAATCACATTAATTAGTGTTGCACTCGTGGGAGTAGACACTCGAGAGTGTAGGATTCACATACTCTTGCATCTATATTCACCAATAAAAATTTACATCCATGGTATCATCTTTATCTTCTTCTTATTTTATATATTATACACTAGTACCTACATTGTACATGGAAGAATTACATATAAAATTTTGCATATTTGCATAAGGTTTTGGAACACTATGAGCTAAGGGAGGTGTTGCCCCTTTGGATTTCAGAAAACAAATGTGAGAGAGAGATAGAGTAAGATTAAATAAACACAAGTCCAAGATGACCAAAGTATATTTGTGATAAGAAGGGGTGAATGGTCTAGTATTGGTGATCAAACCATGTCACTTTTTGGTAAAACCCTAGTTTGTTTCCTTATGGGTTGGAATAGATATTCGTTGATGTCAACCCTCATGTCAAACTCTATTAGATAGCCATTTAACCCATCATGTCAAACCTTTAGGAATGTTTTTGATCTTTTGGATAGAAATACTCTAAGTACATTGTTTTGGAATGAGTTGAATTTCCTTTATATTCACGTGCTATTCACCACTATTTTTGCAAAACCCATGAAAGAAGACACACTAAAGGGTAGGATATTTATGTTTTTTCATATACGTTTACCAATCAAGTTGCAATCCACAATATCATATTCATCTTATTTATTTTTTATATTTTATCCAATTGTCCAACTTTTCCAAGATTAAATTATTGGCAACTGCATTCTTACCTCTTGAGGGTTTCACATAGCTCTTATTTCTTACTTTCCCCAAACAAAATAATATAACACCAATTTTTTTCTTACCATTTTTAGAGTTCTCTATGGTCACTGAAAAAAGTAAGAAAAAGGCCTTTCTAAGAGAAGGGATTGTGACCTAGATAAATCAAGATCCATAGTCAAATTTCAAGATTATCGTATCCTACTTAGTAATAACATTTTTTCATAAAGTGCTATAATAAATTCACACCAAAAATTGCTAAAATAAATTGTAACGCCAATCATTATTTATTGAAACATTATCTACTTTGAACTATATAGTAACCCAATTTGTAGTGAATCAATAGAATATTATTCTTCATTCCATTTAGTTCATTGATATATGCATTGTACAGTTATTGTACATACAACATTGTACTAATTATTGTACATGTAGTGAACATGCTACAATTGATCAACCAGAAACTATGGTTTAGGTCTAACCATCATCATATTCATCAAATACACATCATCAAATCTTCTAGACCTACAGTTACATTCTACATATTCCTATTCATCATAAATTCATGGTCTACTTCTCTAAGATGTGTCCAATACATACATATAGATATTTAGTGCTTACTCATAAGTTACACATTTGTATGCACCACTTAATGGTGTCAAATAGGGTAAAAGAGGGTATATGGTACACCTCATTGGGTGGCTTATAAAGCACTCATCCTATTCATATATTGTTCATAAGACTAGGGTTTCTAAAATAATGACGTTAGATTTTTATATGTTTCACATACACCGGTGACATAGTTTGGAGGAGCCTCTCATTTCATCTTATGTGGTTAGTACTTGACCAACCAAAACAAAATGGATATTGCAAATATTCGAGTTAACATGCACTTCAATTTGACACGAATGATTTATGAGCTTGGTTTCCATCTCCCAATTATAATATTTTCTCCAAACACATAGTATTCTTTCTAAAACTATGATTATGTTGTTTCATGGTGTACCAATGTCATTCCATTGATTGTTCTTTATTTCTTACGATTCAGACCAACTCAAAGATGAAAAATTGTATATTTTAGACTCCAGAATGCCACAATAAATTGGAACTCCATGAGGGAATATATTAATAGTATGTGATGTAGTTCTTATCTTATTAATATTTGCTTTCTTTTTATAGAGAATGTATCATTTGTTTCAAGTTTCCTTTGGGTTGTTATGTAGACATTTTGTTCATATTATGAAATTTAACTTTTCTCTTGTTTCATTTCATATATTTGTGTGCTTTTGAGCAACTTAGGGATCGATACATCCATCCTTCACAGTGATTCCCTTTATGTGTCAACCAATTAGAATGTGTAGTGGTGTATTAACCCATGTAAATGACCTATTCAGTTGAGGAGAGAAAAAAGGAGATAGGAATGAGAAAAATCCACGAGCTAACCAGAGATTCCAACTCTAAATGAAGTAGGGGGGATTCTTAAGTTAACACCCTTAAAACCTTTATGAATTCCACCTCGGTTGCCCTCTAATGTGGCACAAAGTATGCAAGAAACAATAAAATCAATACAATACCTTGCCACCTACTAGTATGGCATTAGATAGAATCCACATGAATCTAATGGGAGTTTGAAATCCTTATCAATTATGTTTCACTAAGAAATTGGGTAAAATATTTGGTTGCTTGTTTTTTATTAAAGAAAATAAATCTTAATATTAAAGATGGTATAGAATGGAGCAACATAGAGGGTCAAAAACATAAATATTATATTTAATAAATCAACCATTTTATCCATTCAAAATGATGCTAAACATACAATTACATGGATATATTCTTGACCCATTCGACATAGAACTTTCAATGTCTTTTGACCATTATTAACTTAAGATCAAAAATGACAATGGTTTTTCCTATGTCATTGTAAATAATATTTCATTGGAACCATAGAATTTTAGTCTAGCATACTCATTCATTTTCATGTAAAGCATAGACATATATTATTATACATAATCTAGGATGTTATTGATGTGCATATTTTATATCATCTTTTGGACCACTTTTAGTTGCATTTCTAATCAATTTCACCCAATAATCACTCTTAATCGTGCTATATTTCCCATTTTATCGTTATTTTTACGTTCTTTATGGTTTTGATTCTAGGTACAACATTTTAGCATCAAAATGGGGAGAGAAACACTATCATATCATCCAACAACACATTCCTCAATTAGCTAAACATTTAGAAAATCAGTGTTGTTGAAACTGTCAATGACACGCCATGTCCAGATATGAACACGTCGTGTTCAGACCCAATACGCCATGTTGAGATTTCACCACATTGAGTTTCAATGTAGAGCTTGTATCCAAAATGTCCTAACATCAAGCAACACGGTGTGTTGATATATCAATATGTTGTGTTTCCTCATTCCATAATTTTCCAAAACTGTCTCACTTGCAACAATAGGTCATTTTAGCCAACCAGCAAGATGTGTCATCATCAATCAAGAAAGTTTGATTTCATTTATCACAACTAACAAGCTATGTTGGCCATATAACACATCGTCTCACCTACATATTTCACTTAAACTCAAATATAACTGCCCCACACTTATATCTACGATCCCAAGCTATCTTGAGACAGTTACCACAAACTATTTTGGACTTTTTGGAGCAGGAATCAAGCAACACAATGCCAAGAGGAGTTGGAGGTGTTCTAAGGGATAAAAGGTAGTTTTTTTTGGGGGGGGGGGGGCTTTTGCTTTCTTCCTTCTTCTCTGACAGTTACAGTAGGGATCTCTATTGTTCTCTTCTCTCCACACTGGGGTGAAGTTTTCTAGAGATTTTTAGCATCAAGGACATATTTTTAACTCCTTGACCAGAGTTTCAACTCTTCCTTACTTCTTCCATGAAAATCTAAGTTTATTTTATTTTATTATGATGTCTAGTCCTATTCTCTACTACTTGTATTTACATTCTACAACCATAGGCAAGTAGATCTCCTTTTCTTGACCATGGGAGACTAAGTCTCATGTCATAAAATTGTTGAACATGAATTTCATATATTATGCTAGTTATTTAACTGTTATAACGTCCATTGATGTTGATTTGTTCTTACATGCTTTGTGGGCCACTTCGTATATATGATTTATGCTCTTTATATAATGTGATAAGATATACATAGGAGTTAAGAGATGTACCTTAACTAGAATTCCTTGACCATGAGAGTGGCTAGGATGCGTTGGGAATAAAAATTTGTAGTCCGAATCTAGGTATATCCATAAGAGTGGTATATAAAGTTAGGATTGTTCTATACTACAGAAAGGTGGGTGTCAGGTACAAACCTCCCTTGTGTTATATCCCATATTGCTAATCTACATTGTTATTTATGTTATGATGTGAATGTGAACTCTATTTTCAAGAATCCTCACTCTAATTTGATCCTTTATACAATTGATTTCTATTTTAATTTCTTTTATTCCAAATTGCTTAGTTAACATTACAAATCTCTTTGGTAAAAAAGATCTAGATTGTTAAAGTTCACCACTCTTACGTTTAACAAGGCCTTTCTCCTTGGACCACCTCGAATATACTACACACACTCGTATACTTGTAGGGTAGTGTTTGTGTTATAAATTTAAGACTTGCGCACACAACTAACAAGTTTTTGTTGTTGTTGCCAAGGAGTATTGATATTTTTGATAGAGTAAGAAGTGTTTAATTGTAAGTGAAACTAGATCACACCAAAACCACATCATACCCACTACCATTTTTATCATGATTATAATCACTATCATTTTTCTATATCTTCCATTTTTATTTTTGTACTTCACTTACCTTCTTTACTTGCAGCACTATATGTGAAAATTTAAAAGGAGTCATGAACCTTCCATATTTCTGCACCCCAAAACTGAGCACAATGCTAGCAGCTTCAAAAGCAAGGAGTGGTCCTCAATTAGACTTGGAGGAATCACAACATTCATCATTGTCATCACAACCTGCTCCACCCCAACCTCCAACTCAACAAGAAGAACTAATCAGTGAACATGGTCGTACCCTAAAGTACTTTGTTTTTTAGGTTGACAAAATTAAATGGGGTTTTCAATAGACCACAAATCTATGTAAATACATTTTCTATTAATCCCACCATTATACAGATGATACAACAGAACAGGTTTGGTGGGACACAAATGGAGGATATGAACATCCACATTGTTGAATTTGTGCAAAACCTAAGCACATTCAAGATAGATGGCATTCCTACTATTGTAATTCACCTTCTTCTCCCATTATCTTTGGGATATAGATCCAAGGCATGTCTCTATTATCGTCAAAAAAACTTCATCCACGGCTTGGAGGATCTCCTCAAAAATTTCTTATCTAAATGCATTCCACCAAGTAAGAGTGCATAATTGAAGAGTCAGCTCATCAGTTTTTCTCAAAAGGATGAAGAAGCCTTATATGACACATGAGAAAGGTTTAAAGACCTTCAAAGTCTTTATCCACGCCATAGTTTAAGCAACTAGCTTTTATTGCACACTTTCTATAATGGCTTATTCTACAATACAAGGATGTCTATTAATGTTGTTGTAAATGGTTCTTTAATGAAAAAAATCATATAGGGATGCTTATCTCATTATTGAAGACATGGTAATTAATCATTTCCAATAGAGTTCTTATAGGTGCAGTCAACCTTCTTCCTCATGCTCTATGTCTAGAAAGAAAGCTGAGAAATGCACAATTTATGTTGTTGACTTAATTGTAGCAAAGTTGAATATTTTATCTCAAAAGTTTGACAAACTAAGCACTCAACCTATCTAAGACGTCGAAGTAATCTTTGATGGATGTCGAGCAGCATGACACACTTGTTCTTCACATTTTTCCACACCATTGCAATATGAAGAGACGCTAGAGAATGAAATTCCACAAGGAATTTTGGAACAAGCATCACTACAAACCCTACTCAAACACCTACAATCTGGGTTGGAGTTGTCATCCAAAATTTTCTTATCACAACAATAACAATGCTCAAAAACCAAATCATCATCCAAGTCAACAACAACATCAAATGGGAAATCGATTACCTGTGGTAAAAAAATAACCCATCGGGGCACAACAACAATGCAAACTGCAATTCTAATTTTTTTTGCAACGATGTTAGACAAATATGCATTGGTTTTATGTTAATTTATGATGAAACAACAATGTTGTTGCAAATAAAAGCAACTTACACATCAATCAACTTCTGTTTTGTCAAATAGTTTTATTATGAAATCATATTCTGAAAATTCAATTCAAATATCTCCATGTAATCTCTATCGGGCTGCTTTTCTGATGGAATGTTCAATTTTGTATCTATATTTATAATTTCTCCATTTGATTAGTTGAACTCATAATATTTCTAAATTCTTCCTGAAGAAAGAACCATAAAAATGATAATATCTTTTACTATCTATACACAGTCCTGATTGTGTTTATGTCCAATTTAGAAACTTTATGTTTACAAACTCTTCTTCATAATATTATTTCTATCCATTGTTTCCTATCAACATTGTATATTATAACATCAATTTGTGATATTATGAAATGGATAATTCAATATGCCCCATAATGTGGAAAAATTCATTACAAGAACATCAAAATTATTATTTCATGACTCCCTATACTTTATAAGAGTAGAAATTTATTTGGATTTCACTATGCTAAAATGAATGTGAAATTCTCAACTTAATCATCAAGAGTCATTCAATGTATAGTTGGAATGAGATGACATGAACCACTCTTTTGATGATAAAATGGAATGAAAGAAATATGCAGCATGAACAAAAACATTTAAAGGGGTTCCAAATGACATCCTTTTAAATTAGAACTTATGTTGATAGAACTTTCTTAATAAAGTTGTTATTGTTAAAATTATATTATTAGATAAAAAATGATCTCTCATTGTATACCTTTATATAATAAACGTTAACTTTGAAATCCAAGGTGGAAATATTTGATTTTGGTGTGTCTATATAAGGAGAAACACTATCAACTTTACTGCGACACTGACTATTTTTTCATGTATTTACTTTATAAATTAATTTGAATCACTTTAATTGGTTTGGGTTTTGGAATGTGTACTTTTAATGAAACATACTAATAAAATGACTGAGTTAAATGTGAAGGTGATTGCAGAGATGTCATTGATTTATCTATCCCTTGTATGACTAAGAATACTACATGATAACTTCAGTTCTCATATATTTTTTCACCTTTGTTCCTCAACTATGGATTCACATGATCGATGCATTCAAGTTCCTAAATCAAGACATGGGTAAAGATCATATTTCAATTCTAATGTGATGATGTTTATATTTTGAGTGCTATATCACATATGCTAGGTATCGTAGTTCCACTTTACTACTTTATTAAAATGTGTTTATATTTCTTCAGACAATTCAGTTACTCATATATATATATATATATATATATATATATATATATATATATATATATATATATATATATATATATATATATATATATATATATATATATATATATATATATATATCTGTGTGTGTGTGTGTGTGTGTGTGTGTATAATAGAGGATGTAATGATCTTATTAAATCATCATTTTCAAATTTAATTGACTCAACATTAGCTCCTTCACTCTGATACCTTCTGTCATCTACATATGTCTTCTATAAAAGAAAAAAAATTCAATATACCATTATTTCCACGTCCACATGCTAACAAATGTTCATGTACTTTCTCAAATGACTTTTCTACATGATGGTTATCATATCATATGGTGGCTTAATAATGAAAATATCAACCTTAAAATTCACATTATATAATATGAAGTATAATTTACAATATAATAATGTGGTTTGAAAAAAAGAAAGAGAAAATCTTGTAAAAGAACATTATAGAGGTATAACAATATGTCAATGTATGCATCTTAGAACAACGATCTCCATCCAATAATATATGTAAGTAGTCATTTTTCACTACAACAGAATCTAGTGGCAATGTGTGACTTTTATTTAGCCGAGGTGACCTCACTTTGCATACATATATGGTGATAAAGAAACATGCTCTCTGATTTTTGAGGATGTATTATCAGTAAATGTTTTATTTTATGTTTTCTATAAACAAAGCTTTTCTAGATTTTAGAAAATAAAAGAAGTGTTCGACACTGTAAAGGACATCCAATTTACCTAATAAATGAAGTCAGCAAGCAAGTCTGTGTACTTAATTATGATGTGTTAGTACAAGCATGTAATCCATAAATATTGTCTTTAGTATTGATGCTTTCAACTTAAACATTAGATTTTTTTGACAGGAGAGGAGTTTAATTACACACATGTACATGTTTTAGGTGATCATAGTAAGGGGTTCTAGTTTCCTTGTGATGAGTGTATTTCAATCATGAAATCACATAGAGGATGGAAGCATAGGCTAACTATTGATCATATGTATGGCCACAATGTGTGCGGCACAATAGTGATAGGGAGCAGGAATAGTGAATTATGTCCCCAATAAAGTTGTTTAGCCTCAACGATATCCTCTAATTTCCACCACATGTCATCCACTTTACACACATGGGTAAGGGTAAACATGTTTATCATTTACCCATACCATGTAGGGGAAGGGTAAGGATGAAGGGTTTTCTTACCCTTTACCCACCTACTCGCTACCCTGTAACCCCGCTACCTTAAAGGGTAAGGGTAGGGTAAGCCAATACCCATATCCTGTATCCCGCTACTTGCCAATATTTATGTATAATATATTAAATATATAGTCATTGTGTTGTTTGAGTCTATGGAATATATAGTATTATGTGGTCATCATTTTATACAATACATGATATTCGTATCTACTTTCCATGTATTTAACTTGGTTGTGTATGCAACACTATGTACGAGGTGCAAGATACATGTATAAAAATACTCTACGGTCCATTAAATACTTGTGTGGTGTAAGACAACCATGTAAAGAATAACAAGATTTAATCTTTAATGTACAATTTGATCATATGTAAGATGGTGTTAACCACTTTGTTTGTGTTTTATTTTTCTGGATGCAACAACATTTTAGAGGGTATAAGATATGTATGTTTCCAACACTAACTCTTCTTGACATATTGTAATTTAATATCATTTTAATGTAGCAATCTTTATCTTTTGGGAACAATTTATTTATTCACGCACCAATGTTAGGGTACTACCATTAGTATATGAACTCATGACAACACAAACTATTTATATAATGTTGTAGAAGAATACTTAGAATCATTTTGGATATTTAAAAGCCATTATGAAGCATCTTGATATTTTACTCAAATATATATGTATTAGCCAGACCATTATCGTTAATACTAGCACAAATTTGAAGAAGAGATATAAATTTCCCACTTCACCCTTATCCTTACCATTTATCTGATGGGTAAGAGGGTTAGGGCAAGAGGAGGGTAAATATATTAGTAGAGTGGGGAATTACCCATACCCTTACCCACCACACTTGGTGGGTAAGGGTAAGACCTTACCCCCCCATTGGCATCCCTAACCATCGTCTCGTCTCATTCGAGTTGCCGGTGTGTGATTGGAGGCTTTCGTATCAGGTGTTGCTTCAAGATTTGGATGTTGCCTCCAGGCATGGCTTTCTGTGAAGGATGGGGGTAGGAAGTAGAGGTGATTGTGGTGTTGGATCTATGCTGGATATTAGAAAGGACAATGTTGGTATTTGGCTCGTGTCATCCTCCATGTTCAAGTTATTCTTCAACCCACCCTTGTCGTATTTGTCCTACAACTAGGACGTGTTAGATATATGGTTTCTATCCATGTATATAGCATGGGTCAAGCCCAATGTAGTACCACTAGTACATGGACGAAATGTAGTTTTGTGTCTAGTGCAAAAGGGAAAGAAGTTTTATCCCACATTGCTCACTCCTAGAACTTTGTGATCCTTATATGTAGGATCACATGTGACACTAGTATCCAAGGGTCCCAGGGGAGAGTATGCTCACCTCCTTGGTGGGTATGGTGACCATAACACACACACATGTGCACACCATGCCATACGTCAGGTTTGTGACTTGTGGCTTGTGGCTTGTAGCTTTTGGTAACTATCTTTCCTCTTCTTTTTGCACTAGTATACAACTATGTAATTAATTAAATATTAATTTAATTAATTAGTTCTTTCTAAAATAGATTTATTAATCCTAATTGAAAAGTAATTTTCCTTGTGGATTTTTTCGCAAAGTGTACAAGAGAGATTGAGTGATCGTGTCTTAATGTGAATAAGATTTAGGGTGTGTAAGGCTATAAATGATTCTCTGGTCATTAGGGTTAAACACGTCTTTTGAACATACATCTATTAGTGTTTGAGTATATGTTTTGCGAACCCTAATCCGCATCTTCTCCAGCCGTCTCTTCCTGAGTTGATGCATGGAGATCTCTCCTGAGCATAGTGAGTTCTTCCTTCCACTCTTCTGAGATGCATTCTATCAGGCGGTGGTTCACGCAGTCGTTGGACTACACTGGTAGTACAAGTCATTCCTTACTTGCATAGTTCATCTCCAGCACAAGCGAGACGATTTCATCTACATGTTCATGACCTGGTCGATTAAAGAATGGTGCCTATCGAAAAGGGTCGTGAGTCGATGATTTCTTTAAGTATGTCATGTTCGTTTCTCAAAGAAGGATCCAATCTGAGTTCCTAACTTCTGTTTTATTTTCTCTTACACTGTTAATTCTTCTACTTTCTATTTGCATCTGGCCTGAACATGTTAATCAAATTTCATTTGTTGTTGCATGTAACAATGTATACCTAAAATTTACAACTATCTTCAAGAAATCACTTTCTGTTATTAATTAACTATGACCAGTCTTGGTGGTTCTGGGAATAAAATTGATACTAGCAGTATGGTTGATAAATTTATTGGTACCAACTTTACCTGTTGGCAGAGTTGGATGAAAATTTGGCTTCATATTATGGGTTTTGTTCAATACGTAGAAAAGGATGAAACTAAATCTGATGACATTGTCCCTGATAATGCATTAACTATTACATACTGGAAGAAAAGATGTGTTGAGGGTTGATTATATTTGGTTTAAATAATAAATTGTATGATTCATACGTGATGCCACCTACTATTACTTCTAAAGTTTTACGAGAAGCGTTAGTTAAGAATTTTAATAGTAAAAATAAAGATGCTGAAAATTATTGCATGTCCAAATTTCTTAGATTTCAGATAAGTCAGTTTCTGATGAAATATACGACTTTCATCTCTTGTATCATGAGCTCTTTGATGCAAAAATGGGTTTGCCTGAGAAATTTGTAGTTATGTCCATCATAGAAAAAATTTCTAAATCCTGGGAATCATTTGACATGACTCTTAAGCAACACAAAGGAGATTTGTCAATGGATGATCTAATGAGGGATATTATTATACAAGAAGAACACTTAAAAGAGAAGTTTATCAAGGTGCCTACTGATGCAAACCCTAGTGTCAATCTTAATACTACTAAAACCAAAGATAAGAAAAATAAGAATATGCATAAACCTAAGGCTAAGATCCAGAAGAAACTGAAGAACAAACCTTGTTGGAGTGGACAGGTTGGCAACTGGAACAAGGATTGTCCTTCACAAGAAGGCAAAGAAAGTTGTCACATCTGCAACTGAGGAGGTTGTGGTCAACATGATGACTACATCCTTGAACCTCAATGATGAGTACATGTCTATTAGACCTAAAGTTCTTTCTATTTTTGAACCACAATATTGGATAATAGACATTGGTAATATACATGTGGGTACAGACAAGTCCATGTTTGTGTCTTACTAGGCCTCTAAAGGTCGATCAGTGACTTTAAGTGATTCCAACACTATAGAAGTCAAAGGTGAATGATGGGTGGACTTGAAATTTCCTTTGGGAAAGGATCTGATGTTCCATAGAGTCAGACATGTTCTATCAATTCGACGCAACATTCTTAGTGGCACAATTTTAGTTAGAGATGGTTTTAAAATAGACTACAAATGTAATAAGGCTATTATTACTCGCCTTTGTGATTTTTTATTTTTTGGCAAGGGGTATCTATGTGATATGGAGAATTTGTTTAAGATTTCTGTTGAACCTATTTCAAATTCAATTTTAAAATTGAATGATAATAGTTCTAAATGCATGAATCATGTCATCTGATGAATAGGAATTCAGAAATATTGGATTTAGTGCATATGGATATCTGTGAATTTAATGAGATTGCTACTAGGGATCAGAAGCATTATTTTATAACTTTTATTGGTGATGCTAGTAGATATTGTTATATCTATTTACTCAAGAATAAAGATGAGGCATTCGATAAATTAAAAATATATAAGAAATAAGTTGAAATTCAAACTAGTAAAGTACTTAAGAAATTAAGGTCTGATAGGGGAGGAGAATATACCTCAAACTTTTTTTTGGAATTTTATAACTTCCATGGTATAGTTCATGATGTTACCGCTCCTTATTCACCACAGTATAATGGGATTGTAGAACATAACAAAACAAACCCTTATAGATTGGTCAATTATTTACTCCAAACCTCAGGTCTACTCAACTTCATGTGGGGGGGAGAGTTTTGAATATGACTTGCCATATTTTAAATAGAGTTCCCCATAAACATGTAGAAAGTAGTCTGTTTGACTTATGGAGATGAATAAAACCGAGTCTCAAATATCATTGAATGTAGGGGTGCCTTACTAAGGTATTTATATCTGAACACATAAGGAAGAATTTGGGACCAAAAATGGTTGATGCCATATTCTTGGGTTATGTAGAGACAATTTATGCCTATAGATTCTTGGTTGAAATCTAAAATCTTAGGCATTGATATCACTACAATTGTAGAATTATGTGATGCTACATTCTCTGAGGATGTGTTTCCCATGAAAGAAGGTGTGCCCAATGAAGTATCTCAAGAGGATTCATTCACCACAGGTTCTATTCCCGAGCATGAAGAAAGGATGACAAATGTGGTGGGCGACACAGAACAAGCTATTTCTTAATCTGATGATTCTAAAGAAATGGTTGAACCAAGGAGAAGTAAAAGGCCTAGGACATTTAAGGACTTTGGAAGTGAGTTTCTCACTTACAATGTTGAGGATGATTATGTAACTTTCAAGCAAGCTATGGAATCCCCAAAAACTAAGTTTTGGAAAGAAGTCATTAATGATGAAATCTAATAATTCTCTCAAATGGAACTTGGGAGTTGATAGATTTGCCTCTTGGTTGTTCTGTAGTTGGATGAAAATGGATATTTAAGAGGAAACTTAGTGCAGACAGGACAATTAATAAGTATAAAGCTAGGTTAGTTGCTAATGGATACACACAGAGGGGAGAAATTGATTATTTTAATACATATTCTCCTGTTTCCGGTATGACCACAATCTGAGTACTTATAGCATTGGCTTCCATTTATAATCTCTATATCCATCAGATGGATGTGAAGATTGCATTCTTACATGGTGATTTTTAGGAAAAGATATATATGGAACATCCTGAGGGATTTGTGGGTCGTCGGAGTGAGTCCAAATTGTGTAAACTTATTAAGTCATTATATGGCTTGAAACAAGCCCCTAAGCAATGGTATGATAAGTTTGATTCTGTGATATCATCATTTGGCTTTGTTTCTAATGAATTTGATAAGTGTCTCTACTGTAAAATCATCAATGACGGGTTCATTTTGTTGTGCTTATATGTCGATGATGTCCTACTTTTTGGTTCTGGTATGGAAGTAGTAAATGAGACAAAGTCATTCTTGTGTAGCAAGTTTGAGATGAAGAATTTGGGTGTCGTTGATGTGATCTTAGGGCTTAAAATCATAAGGTCTATTGATGGTATAACTCTCTCTCAGTCTCACTATGTTGAGAAGATACTGGAGAGGTTTGAGTATACATTATGTAAACCTATTAAGAGTCGATGTGATTCATCCAAGGCCTTGTTCAAGAATGAGACTGGAGTTCCAGTATCTCAATTATGATACTCTCATATTATAGGAAGTTTGATGTATCTTATGCATTGCATACATGAGGGAGTTAAGTACACCAGTTGTCCCGACAAGACCCATTGGGAAGAGCTTGATAGAATTTTGAGGTAAACTTGTTCCCTTGGACTGCATTATGGCAAATATCCTTCTATAGTAAAAGAATATAGTGATGCAAGTTGGATTTCCATGAACTCTGAGAGTAATAGTATCTTAGGATATGTATCTGTTGGGAGGAGGAGATGTTTCCTGGAGGTCTAAGAAACATACCATATTGTCTCGGTCTACTTTTGAGACAGAGTTGTGTGCTATAAATGAAACTAGATTGGAAGTTGAATGGCTACATGGACTTATGTCTAGTTTACATATGGTAAAGATTTCGTTTCCTGCAATTTCAGCTCATTGTGATAGGACTACAACTATTGCTAAGATAAAGAGTTTCAAGTACAATAAAAAATAACTTAGACACATCCAAGTCAGACTCAAGTATGTAAGGGAGTTAATGTCTAATGGGGTCGTGAATGTGGATTATGTCAGTACTAAATATAATATTGTTGATCCTTTCATTAAGGTCTTACTTTAGCTTTAGTGGAAAAAAACAAATTGGGGATGGGACTGAAACCCCTCATTATTCGTAGGAAGTAGCAACCCAACCCAACAGAGTGTAGATCCCACAAATTTGGTTTAATGTGGTAATAACAAGTTGTCGGGTGATTTAAATGACACTATGAAATTTCTTTTTATGCTTCTTGTAGTTGTGTCTATCTTCTGGGAAACTTGTTAGTGCCATGACTGCAAGTTAGTAAGAGATTACTCTTTAAATGGTGTCAAGTATTAGGATAGGATATTAGTAGCACATCTTTAAAGACTCCAACTAAATGATTGATATTATGTAGGCCGCAATAGGGGAATTGGGTTGTTCTATGATATCAATTATGATATTTTTTTGGATGCATGGCCTTAATGCATTGGATTTCTTTTCTACCATGTATTTATTGTGTTGTTACCAACCTATACTCTTGCACCCAAGGTTCAGGTTCAAGACTTTTGTTCACCTAGTTCATGCGGGGGTCACAGTTGGATAACACGGGTAGATTCAAACCAAAAGGTATATCTTAAAAGCACAATATGGAGGACTGATTGACAAGCACACCACACATTGAATTTTGTGGGTGGTTGTTAGATATATGGTTGTTAGCTGTGTATATGCATGGGTTAAGCCTGATGTAGTGCATCTAGCACATGGAGGAAATGTAGTTTTGTGTCTAGCGCAAATGGGAAGAAGTTTTATCCCACATTACTCACTACTAGAACTTTTGTGGTCCTTATATGTAGGACCACATGTGACACTAGTGTCCAAAGGTCCTACAGGAGAGTATGCTCACCTCCTTAGTGGGTATGGTGACCATAACATACACGCATGTGCGTCACGCCATGCCACACCTCGTCTCGCCTGGCCTGGTCGGGTTGGGCACAAGCTCAGACTCTAAAACGGATTTATCAATCCTAAATGGAAAGTATTTTTCCTCACAAATTTTTCCGCAAAGTGTACAAGAGCGGTTGAGTGATCTCATTTTAATGGAAATAGGATTTGGAGGTGTGTAAGGCTATAAATAAGCCTTCGGCCATTAGGGATAAACACATATTTCGAAAATACAACGTCAGTGTTTGGGTACATGTTTTGTGAACCCTAACCAATGTCTTCTCCAGTAGTCGCTTCCTGAGTTGCTGCGTGAAGATCTTCTTCTGAGCATAGCGAGTTCTTCCTTCCTCTCATCCAAGACATGTTCTGTCAATCGGTAGTTCCTGCGGTCGCTTGGCTGCACTAGTAGTGCAAGCTGTTCTTTGTCTGCATCATTCGTCGTAAGACGATCTCTTCTACATGTTTGTGAATGGGTCGACTAGAAGAACGGCGTCTATCCAAAAAGGTTGTGGGTCGTTGATTCCTTTAAGTATATCACGTTCGTTTTGATCTGGTCTGAGTTCCTAACTTCCTTTTTATTTTTTCCTGCACTGTTAATTCTTCTACTTCTTAACTGGACGTGGTCTGAAAATCTGTTAGTCAAATTGCACAATTTGTTGTTGCATGTAACAACGTATACCTAAAATTTACAACAAGACGGTCTAGATGGGTCCTCGTCGTCCCCTACCCGAGGTTTGTGGCATCGTGTAGGTACTGGTCTATTTGGAGGGGAGCGGTGGCACACTGGGAAGGAGGGCGAATGAGGTGGTGATGATTCGCTGGTGGCGGCGCCGGGTCCGGCCGCTGGTGCTGGAAAGAACTCCGGCAGTAGGAGGATGATGATGCTTTTTTCCATGGTTTCTCCCACAGCAATGGTCACTGCTGCAAAACTGCCCCTAAGGTCAGCATCATTCCCTACTGTCGCGGCATCAATCAATGCCAATGGCGTGTTTATGGTTGTTCCTATACATCTATCCTCTAGTAATCAGCCCTCCAGGTTGTTTCAGGCCGTGGTTTACCAAACAATACAATGAGGCATTCATTAATTAATTGTTTTAGTGTGACTGCTATAACTTATATAATTACAGTTGTATTTTTGAAGTTGCCATCCAAACAGCCTCTAATTATACTTGCCTCTGCTACTGTTGTTGTTGAAGGGCACCCGCCCGACAAACAATTACCAGGTAGACAGAAGAACGTAACACCAATTACAGATAGCAAGGAGTGACATGGAAGAGGTGCTTCTCCTCTAGCGGTATGAGTTGTTATGTTGACTACGGCATCAAATATTAGAAAAAAAAACAAATTTAGCACACTTTTATAAAAAAAAAATTACCAACATAGCACACTTTTTAAAATATTTTCTAAAATAACACACTTTGTATGGAACCTGCCACTTAAAGAGACATTTTTATATACGAATTTGATAAGCGCCACAAAGATTGGCGTGTTTACTTTTAAATAAAAAAATTGAAAAAAATGGAAAACGCCAAATGAAGTGGCCTTTCAACTTGCACTTATGCTCCGTTTGGTAAAGCGGTGTGATTGTCCGGACCTCAAAAAAAAAAAAAAAGTGGCCTTTCAACTTGCACTTATGCTCCGTTTGGTAAAGCGGTGTGATTGTCCGGGCAGCGATTGGGTAAGGTCGGACATATTGCAATCACTCATAATCGATGTTACCAACCACAAGATCAACCACCGCTTTGAATTTGTATTATTTTTAGCATTGATTAGTGTTCACCGGTAACATTTTTCCACCAGACAAAAATCTTACGGTGGTTCATCTCACCGCATCAAAGCGGTGGCACACCAAATGCGTTGTCATACGTTGTATTAATGTTAATTGCAATTTTTAAGCGTCACTTCATGTGACATTTTTCAAAAAAAATTTCAAATTTTTTTATTTAAAAATAAACACACCAGTTATTGTGGCGCTTTTCAGTCACAGGTATAAAAAGCTCCACACAAAGTGGCGTTTTTAGACTAAAATGTGTTATTTTTAAAAAGCTCCACACAAAGTGGCGTTTTTAGACTAAAGTGTGTTATTTCGGGAAATGTTTTGCAAATTGTGCTATGTTGGTAAATATTTCTATAAAAGTATGTTAAACTAACTTTTTTCCGCAAATATTCATATAGCCAACGGTTTAGTCATCGTGGTCGTCAATCCACGTCAAATAGATCTACTCTCTGTAGTGCCCGGCCCCTCAGCTAAACCTTTTTTGCTGCGCCAAAAGCTCACGCTGTAATCAGGGAAGACGAGAGAGGCCGCAAATAACCAAAGGGAGGAGAAATATAATGGAATGTCAAAAAAATGACGCAAGAGTTCTGAGATAGGGTATCCTTTCGGAAAACCTGGAAGCTATATAAAAGACAAAACAGAATGAAGCAAGTGATAGGATAATTAACGGATTGAGGAGTCCACTGGTTAGCATGATCAAAAAGTAGGGAGTCCGATAGTAAAAGGGATCACGAGGGAGCAAAGGACGAAGACGTGTACTGGTACATATTTTGTATAATAGTAGATTAGTAATTTACTATGGAATTGTAAAAATCAACTACACCTTGGCCACACCCTGACACCCAGCTCAGACTCGCAGATCCTTCGTTGAGCATATGACTCCCCTCCAGTCGAAGCAACCAAAGAGATGGCATGATCTTGTTGGGGCTTTTCTAGAGATGGCGTGAAAAACACGAGCAGTAGAGTAGCATGTGAGTGTTCGACTACCCTTCACTGGATCCAGTAATTTGCAGAAAACCACAATCAAAATTCACGTCTATGATCGATTTTCAAAATTCTTTTCTACCAATTGCATATCGGTCAGCGAGAAGTTGCACGTGAGTACCGGTGAAATTATAGAAATCACATAAAATTCCAAAATTTACATCACTAAGTTAGTGTGGCAAGTGGATACTGCTTTATATCAAAAATCACATCACTTAGTTAGTGTGGCAAAGGGATACTGCTTTTTGGCATGAAATCCAAAACCCGACAATCAAGACCTATCTATTTTAATCCCAATTGAGTATGAACAAAACTCCATAGAATTAACTTCGATGTAATGTTTACTTTCAGCCAGTATCCTTTTTCTCAATCAGATCAGTAAATACACATAACTAATATTTCTTTTTAATCAAATAAATGCAATAGAAGAAGCCATCTTGAACTTAATAAACAAATTTGCTAGTATATTTTTTGATGCGGATATCCTAAAGCAATCTCATGTGACTTGTCATCATTTTGAATCTTTTTCTAATATATATGTTTTTAGAGAAGTTTGAACTCGATCTTTTTCTAATAAGTTTGATTGAAGTCAGTAGACAAATAAAGTTTCTAAATGTGGTCGTCGTCTGGAAAAATTGTGATTCTAATAAGTTTTCGCATACGAAAACAATATCAACAAACAAATTATCCATTGTATGAAACGGTATCAGAAACTGGAGTCAACTGTACATGTCCTGAGAAAAGAAATCAAATTGCTTGGTTGATTTCCGAGAGCAATGTGCATGAGTAAATGATTTTGCTACAATCCAAGTTCCTTGATTATGCTTTTGCTACAATCTAACATAAGCTTATAAGGAAATGTTGCATGACGCCCTACTTATACCTAGTTCCATACCCTATTTCCACTTCCAAATAGTTGGACCTAATGACAATACACTGTTTTCAGTGGAGTAAGCAATAAAGAGAGGAAGTGGAAGAAAAGTACGAGAGAAAATCATTTCTCTTATAACTTTCAAATGGCAATGAATTTTTAACTAAATAAAAAACATTGGATTCCTTACAAAATATGGATTCCAACAAGACTAATGTTGATATATATTTTAAAAATTAATATAAAAATATGAAAATGGTATATGTATATATATCTACAAAAATTGATTATTATCTAAAAACATATATGCAATATTTATTTTTGTATATAAAAAATGAAAATGTGTAAAATCTCATTAAAGATGTTATTATTATAAGATCAATATTGCATCAAGGGATAGTAGTCATTTTAGAGTAACACGCTAACTTAAAAATGAGTATTGTGTTGTTTTTAGTATAGTACTCATATTTAAGCCATTACTTTTTATAATTTGTATCGTTCTTTATTTTATGGGGAAAATACTTATTTTAAAATATAAAGACATTAAAAATCAGTATTATCAACAAAAATATAATGAAACACTCATTGTAATATTTGTTTTAAAATATAATGACATCAAAGATGAGAACTATACCGAAATGAGTATTATACCAAGAACAAGAATGACATATAATAATTATTGTTGAATTAGCCTATTATTTAGAAAATGACTACTCCTCTAATATACAATACTCATTTTTATATTCCATACTAATTTATCAAAAATATGTCAATATTGATTTTGTAGGATTGCATTTTTTAAGGATTGTAATGTTTTTATTTTGTCAAAAAAATTATTTTGATTTGAAAGATATAAACAAAATAAATTTCTCTCTCTTATTTTTTTATTTTCTCCCTCCTACTTTTCTTTTTCTTTCTTGCTACATGGCACTTCATCCCTATTTATTGAAGATAGTGGACTACGGATAAAGTTGGGACTTTGAAACCAGATATGTGTATCATTACTCATCTTATAAGAAAACATGAGATCTTTTCCTCAAAGTCATTAAAGCCTTTAGGGGCTCTTTGGTTTAGGATCCAATCCGGACTGGAGGTTGTCTTTTTGTGCCACATAGGCGCTAATCCCGACTAATTCAGTCGGGATCTAGTCTTATTTTGTTTGACAAAAACTGGACTGACGGGGTCTATTTTAGATTCATAATCCCCTAATCCAGACCAAGTCAGTCCTGCTATCAGCAGGATTCCAGGATCCCAGTCTGAATTTGGCTCTGTCTTTTGCATTTTTTTGTTTTATATGCCAGACTTAAAAACACAAATTACGAGGTCAATCCAATCTAAAAAGTGCTTGCAATGGGATTGGGTTGGCAAACAAAAATAGGATCAAATCCAGATAAACTAATATGGATCTATCGACTAACCTGTCTGGATTTTGTAATCTCAATCTCGGACCAAATAGGGGCTTAGAATTTCCAACAGACGGCACAACATGGATTACACAAATCTACATTGGAGTGTTCGACGTCCCAGTCAGCATGGCCCCAAACTTGAGGAAGTGGAAGCTGACTTCACCACTTTTGCTGACTACATCCATGATCTCGGTAATAAGGTCGCCCCCATCTTATTCATGCAACTTTGTACAATGGCATAAAGATCCCAGGCGGTGATGATGTCGTCCCTGCCATTGACTTGTCATACACTACAAATGCCAACTCTAGTATCTCGGGAAGATCAAGGTTTCCCACAGAGGCTCCTTTGCCTAGAGATGTTGCATGCATGATGAATAAGGCAAACTCCTGCATGCCTAGAAGATTGTATTACTCTAAATCCTTCAAGTGGTAGAGGTAGCCTTCAACGGGTGTAGGTATCGGTCATGACTGAATTAGGCATAACATGTTGTATTTTTTATAATCTGAACCAAACCTAATCTCAGTCACGAGTGTACTTTCTGCATTTGATCAACATCTGAAAAATCCACAATTAAGAAAATCGGCATGAACTCAATCCGTAAAAAACAATTCGACATGTAAAAATTCAAACCAAAACGCAAGCATTCAAAATATTAATGGAAGCAGCCATATCTTTTCCTTGATTATAGAAAAAAAATCCCGCCCAGTGTATGATCCACGGGGCTGAGCCTTAGTGACAATAAAACTCACAAAATATGTTGGTTGCAGCTCGAATCGGATATAATCAGATCTGATCAGGTTGGATCAACTTCTTTTGCCTTGTCTATTTGTTAATTAGTGGTTGAAATCAATATTGGTCAAATTAATATACATAGAAATTTTAGTGACTAATGATATAAATTGAATATATCATGTTAGAGTCATAAGGTGGAGAGGTACTATTTTTATTATATAGTTTAATAGAAGTTACACTCATGGTCAAAATCTAAGAGTAACTAGGTTTTCCATTTAGAAGTTATAAAAGTTTGAAATAATGATGGAATCACTTGTTATTACTAAATTAGGTATTGATCAAGAGGTAGACTCGTGTCTTCCCCTTCCTCAAGACATGCCCCTATGACCTTATAGGAGAAGCAAGGGGAAGTCAATCCCCCCAACCACGCCACTTCAAGATGGCCCAGACCCCTCTCCTTTACCCTTCCATCCTGACGAATTCTCAAACAATGAATCCCAACCCTAAAAACGGCCATCAATAACCTTTACTGGTCATGAAACAGTAGTCCATACATACTGGTTGTCGCACCAAGTCTTGCCCTAGATGAAGAATCATCCATATAACCAGTTGTCCCTTTGGTGATAAGCTCATCAAGCCTTAATTGGTCTCGATCACCAGTGGCCTCAACACCCTTGACGAATCATCTCTAAAAAATCTACATGTCAGGCAACGTGCAACGTACATAGGTCTTGCATATCATACCCAACTCAATGCTAGCCTCCTTACATTCGTCACCCCTACCTATTTGTTTGTAGCCTACAAACATTAGTGACCTCCCTAGAATCACCTTTGCCTACCCACTCTAACCTTCTCATAGGTTTCTACTCATCCATGATCCTCACCACTACCGCAAACATATAGATTCATCACAGAGTAACAGACCTACATGTAGGGAAATAGAGCATAGATATAGGCAGTGGAAATAAAAAAAATTATTGTCATATTCTCATAAACCAGTGGATCGCATCATTAACTATATAATGGAAAGGATGGTTTTGAGGATATACATGGTCCTGGATCAAGTCCAACGACATAATCATCATCATTGTAGATGCACAACTATCATCCAGTTTCACTTAGATGGTGTCTGTATAGCTCCTGGTCTTCACCACGAACAGCAGACTAGAACAATGTCTGCAGCGACTCATGTAGTCTCGCCACATACTTTAAGTTTATGATGTACTCCAAGCAGTAGACAACAGCCTCTCACCTCTAGAATAGTCTACGCAGACCACTAAGAACTCCATATTGCGCTACCAGAGCCAAAGGGAAGGAGTTGTCTCCTTCTGTCTGCGTACTAGTCGCCGACATGCTCTCCCATAACTAATCCTTCGTTGTTCTCTCTCTCTATCCCTCCCTTTAACGAGTAGGAGTTGCTAAGGCTCTCTACTGGTTACAACAACCAAAGACAACAACAAATGTCAAAGTAATGGATTCTCAATTGTGTGTCTTGGGAAGCCCCCACTACCCCTCTATTTATAGTAGAGGCAAGGGTCAGAGTTCCCGATCGATGTGGAAGTAGAAGACATGTATGTTCTAGAACCTGTGAACTGTGAGTTAGTTATCTCATGCAGTGAAATGGTTGTCTCATGCATGATACAGTCGTCTCATGTGGGAGACGGTCGTCTCACTTTGTGATACAAACTTTCGCATAGTTTCCTTTCTACATCAAATTGGCAATTTGAATCCAATTAACACACAACATGATGTCAGTACTAATCCTTGATGCAATGGAATTTTCCCACCAACTAGGCATCTCGCTCACACGAGCCGGTTATCTCGCTCACAGGAGATGGTCGTCTCATGACCATCACGTGAGATGGTCGTCTCGCTCATGCGAGAAGGTCGTCTCATGCCCCAGTTCTGGAAGAACTTAGCCAATTTAGTTTCTAATCAACCTGACACTCCAAATCGACAGGCCAACACTTAAACTTGATGATTCTGAGTCTAGTCAGTTGATCTATTATTTATTTGAATACCTAAACACCTTTAACATTCAATCAAAACACCATTCATGAATATACTCCTTTGATCCAAGTGTATCATATGTGTGTGACCCTATAGGTCCAGAATTAGATTGGCAGTGAATGTCCTACCAGACTGATGACATCATAAACAAACAATAGTTCCTAGTCACACGTCATTGCTACCCAAGTAATTCAAAAAGTTGAAGTACAACTTCAACCTACAAACCATGATTAGTGTTACCATGATAGTATAGTTTTCTTTGTCTCTGATATCCGGATTGAACTTGAGGCATGGGATCATCATCTTCTCAACATTCAATCCATGTTACTTAATCTAGAGAAAAATGTTTGAGATGTATATGAGTTCACATATCATATATTGAACCACATCAGTACCACCGTACATTTCTGAGTATCGCTTATCAAGAGGTGTTGGATATCAATCTCCTGTAGAGAGACAAATCCCATCTACATCACTCACACTCAAGTCCCCATGTGCCAAAGCTACCCAATCATCACCTTTATGGCAAACCATATTTCAGGATTACATTTTATAATGTCAAAGTATACCCACTAACATGTGATGAGTGTAGTGACTTCAGGTATAAGAACCACAATCACCACTATCACTATGAGAGATGATTCTAACTACCATTCCATGGTCTCCATGTATCACTCTCATGGTGGATCTGTTCGATACAATGTTCTATAAAATGTACCTGAGTGAGTGACTTCATATAATATATCATAATTAATGAGATTCTGACATCAGTCAACACATATTCTAGTCTCATGTATGTTGTCTATTTTGCTTCCACAGTAATATCTGACTAGGAATATAACAAAAATATATGTACTTTTAGCATCTGTATGATTTCATTGTTCAAGTCTCGTACTTGAAGACATATCTCGTTGAGTAACATCATTTTTTAGACATCTAATTATGTCTATGTCATCATCTCATGATTGAGATGAACATCATAGATGGAATTACCTTTATTATTATCAAATCAGGCATTTAATGCCACATCCCAATCATCATGTGATTGACTCTCTGGGAATACATACCAACATTATCATCACCTTACTTTATTGACAGTGACAAAACAATAACTACATCTTCTACTCCTCTACGCATACCGCTCATCACCTACTAATCACCACCAGTGGCTTGAGAGCCTTCAACCTCATGACTATTAGCTTCAGCCCCACCAATCTCAATTATGACATACCCTAACCATGAGCAACCTGGTCTGCAACTAAAATATTGATCGACAACTTAGATCTATGAATTGATCTGAAAACCCGGAAGTACCAAGCCCTGACTCCCTTGGTTAGAATCCCCCATAACCATCATCAAACATCATAAACACCTCGATGACCACTACAACTCTTTATTGGCTTCTGTCATGATTCCCAACTCCCTAATCTACTTAGCCCTCACCTGCAACACCAATGCAATCATCGTTAGCACCTATAATGTCTTGATAGATAATCTCACAGTCTCTATAATTGGAGAACTCTATAACCATGACTGAAGATCCCACCCCCACCTAGACTCCTTGGCAGCAACCAAAGTCATTCCCCTTGCCATTATATACCTACAAGACTTTCATCCAACAGTCTTATCGTCCAATAGAGGCCCTATTAGACAAATCAAATCTATAACTTCTTCCTCCTTCTCTGATCTACTATTATACCTCTTTGTCACCTACAAACTCGGGATCTACTAATGCACCTCCGGCCATCAGTGAACTAATGGAAAAAACATGTAGCCACCCTGATGCCATCTATATCACCTCGCTACTTTTCCTCCAACTCCTCATTATATCACCGTGCTCTGCAAACTGCTATGAACACCTTTACAAATTCCCAAGGCTACCTCTTCTTTCGGGCACCATATCTTTTAATATTTGAGGAGGAATTCCTTTCCCCTTCTAGTGATGACCACAAAGGTGAAGTACAACCTGTCAACATTCACATACATCACTGAAATATTGCAATCAGATCACCACATCTTAAAACTTGACTCTCCTCTTCTCTATCATCCATTAGATGATTTTATCACATTGTCCTCTTGCCTATCTTTCAATTAATCATTGGAGGAACCCTTGCTTCAAATTATGAAGACATGGAGACCTGAATATCATCCCTGATTTATCTCTAATGAACGTGATGAATTAGAAAAGGAAGATCTAGAGAAAAAATATTTAAGACCTAAGATTGATAGCATCTCGATTCTACGATAAGTTAGCATATGCACACTTTCATTTTATGTGAATACTTGAATATGATGAAGGAAACCTACAATTAAACATAACCAAATAGATATTCTGAATCCACCAAATATGTATGCATATATAGGGATTTGTATGTATTACTATATACTAGATGCTAGAAACTTCTGTACACATGTTAGTTTCATAAACTAATGAAAACTTGCATTGCAACTAAACCCACTTTCAGTGTCCCTCGGTTAAGAGAAAACCTTAATGTTGAGCATCATTACCTAAAATTCTAGGATCTAGATTAAACAAATAATAAATAATGGCAAATAATTTCCATTATTTCAAAAATTCTTTACAAAATGTATAATGATATTCCTCTAAGGAGTCACATGAATTGTCAAATTAACTATATACATGAGAATAAGTATTACATCTAACTACTACTCCTTCACATTAGTTATGCATTGTAGTGTACTTATTTGAATCTTCAAGATTCCTTGATTCATCATGTCTTCAACTAATAGATGCATGTTAACCTCATTGTAGTGTACTTATTTGAATCTTCAAGAATCCTTGATTCTTCATGTCTTCAACTAATAGATGCATGTTAGCCTCAAACACCGAACAAACCATATTAGTGTATTGTTATATTGTGTAGTTGCATAGAAAAGTTTCCATATATAATAACAACATATATTCTCAACCATCAAATAGATGCACATATAAACTGGCATTTTCATTAAGATAATCTAACCCTAGTTTGTCAAACCACCTTGGGTGTAATAATCTTTCTCTATGCATCAGTGGGCTTTGGTGAACTACTCCTTGGTAGGTCTAATCCTAGGTTCAAATTATCAGAGTTTACTTTATGTGATACTCATAGTAGTTTTGTAGTTTGCATGAAATAAATAAACATCCAACATTTATCATTCATTCAATCTTCCAAAAACCTTGCCAAACTTTGGAAGTCGATAATCTGAGTATTCATAAGTGTAATCACATACATTTATCATGCAGAAGGCATTCAATATACTTCAAGTGTACTTTATGCAATCCAATCATCAAGAAAGCAAAGGTACATCCAAACAATCAACATGATCAGTAATTGCATACAACCCTAAAGTGTCATCAGTTGATCATATCAATTCTAATTAGACCTAATTTGGCTTAGATATGGTCTAGGGTTATCTTAGTATTGTATATTATGGTTAGGTTCAAAACCCTAGTACTACCTCATCATGAGTCATAAGGGTTACTTCCCAATCTTGACATTAGGAGTAACCCTAAGTCATTAGATTAATTATTGACTCTTTATCAGTAACTAGATTAGATCATGTCAATTAATTCACAATAACTAGTCACATTAACTTATAACCTAATTTCCTTTTTTATTTCTTAGCACCCTAAAAGGTCGTTATCATCACCATTCTTGGGTTCTCATTATATTCAAAAACAGCCATAAGCATTATTGTTGTCAGATCTAGGTTTAATATGCATTAATCATATGTATATGTGTATTAGCATACTTTTGGAACTAGGATCATATTTATACATTTAAAGTATTTTATTCGAAATCTACATATATTTCTGATTAAATCCATATATAGCATCAATATATTCTGACCTATCGATGATTTAATAGAATACTTGCAATATTAATTGATATGGATCAATAGTAGCCAAGGATGTCATTGAGTAACTACTATTTCCATTTACTAGCAGGGTTGTCTCAGGGATTAGTGATAATGTCCCTACTGCCTCGATCATTGTGGTTTGGATTACCATGTGCTCATGGTGTTTTAGTCAAAAGGCTTCAAGCCTTCTCCTACCGTTGTTGTGTCTGCCACAACTGAGCCAACCTCAGCATTAATGACCTTTGATCTTGGGCTCCAAAATCCATGAAAGGTCTCGTTCACCTATGTGGGATCTTGTCACACTTGGATGACCACTGGAAGTGGTTTCACTTGTTAAAGATGAGGAAGGTAGTGCCTAGATACCTAAGTGTAGAAGCATGGTATATAAAAAAGATAAGGAGGTGTGGAGACCGTACATAAGCACCATGGGTGCATTTTCAAAGGTGGAGATCCTCCATAAATGTCTATCTTCATCCTCCCGTGCTCTTGGATCAGTAGAGGGGTGTTACCCAGACTCACCTTGGCATGACGTTGAAGAAATAGCAAACAAAGATTTTCTAGATTGTCTCTGGCTATCTCCAAGGTTTTGAGTTGTATCGAGGGGTCTAGCATGGCTGGTGTGATGCCCCGATGCACCAAAAATGAGATTACTCAAACTTAAATGTAGAATCATCATAAGACAACTAAAAAACACTAAAAATTAAAATATAAATGCTCAAAGCCAAAGCCAAAAACTTATCACATATAAGTCCTCAACAGGACACATGCATAACATGCCATATATCACAAGGTGCTTACATCATTGTTCTCAAACATTCCTATCATCAACCTGTTACATGAAGAACCTATTTCACATATATACATGTACATCTTCCATAACTATACAACAAAAGGCACACATTCTAGAAACCTCGTGACGATAACATAACCACAAATACACCAAAAACACCCTCAAGGACCTGAGTGTACAAGGACGACTCTAGGACTCTAGCACTAAAAGACTAGCAGCACCTCCAACCTGATCAACTACTACTCTTGTTGCTGATCTTCCTCATCTGCATGATCTCCACCATGTTGTGCATGGCTACCTAAAAGATGTGGAAACCCACAGGGTGAGATCAAATGTCCCAACGAGAGATATAACTTTCGTCCAACGTCTATTAAAGCACAGATAACTAAGCAGGTAGATAAAGTTCTAAGCAGGTAATATTATTGAAGAAGTTAAAAGCAACAACAGTTGAGTTGTAGCACATCCTATAAGTTAAGAAGAAATATGAAGAACATGTATATCTTCTAACAACTAATCTATACAAAAGCTAGGAAAGGACTCAAACAATTTTATTCGCATTTGACCCTAAGCAAGATACACTGCACAATTGTATTACATCTTTCATTATTGCCCTGAGGATTTAAGTCGTACCACCCAAATCCAAGTGATCGCGGCTAAGTTGAAATCGGTGCCATACAGGGTCAATTGAAGAGCCAGAATCCACAACCTCCCCACACCTCTTGGCAAGCACAAGAGAAAATACTGTAGAGACATATTAGTCATCTGCAACAGCGACATATAGTCAAGCTCAGGTATTGGATCACACATGTCCATCCACATATATAATCACACCTAGCCCACATTGGTACAGGTAACGGCGCTAGAAGAACAGGCTCACGCATGGCCTTCCAAAAAAGAAGGATCGGCTCACTCATGGCCATCCATATCATAAGGTGGTCAGATCAGACATGGTTGTCTCACACATAATGTAATTGTAGACGCAAGAAGATACTCGACTTGCACCCCAACATATTCAATAATACGCGCTCTGAGTTATACTCATTTCACCAATCCAACAATTTAAGCTGACACTAGAAAGGATCTATGGCACAGGGCACCTACATGATAAAGGTTTCACTTGATTAATTAAACCAATTAGGTATCTTTTAGCATCAATCAAGTTACAACGTATAAAACCATAATAAACGCTACAAGAATAGGGGCATAGTACAACTCCAAAAGATATCAAACATATAAGGTGTGATCTAGTCACATCACCATCACAACACTATAACACTGCCATTAACAAGGCCATCATCACCAAAGTCACACCACTATGGAATAACAATCCCTTAATCACATCACTAGAGGTTACCACCTCACAAAAGGCATTAAACCATCACCAGATCATAGGACCCTATCGTGTAACCCTACATGTATACCACCACTATATGCCTCAACAATGTGCATGATCACCACTCTGTATCCTATGATCATCATACACAAGCCATGGCATTTGTTTCACCTGCAAGGTAAGGCATTTATATATAGTAGAGAGAAAATAGCATAACACAATAACCATTCCATGAGAGAGAAGCAAACACACCACATTGATCATCTTTAGGGCTAGGGTTCTTCACATAGTCAATTAGGGTTTTATAGCTACATACAATCGCCAAACCCTAGACATACAACCTCCCAATTTCTTGGAACACATTAGGGTTAAGGATCATGATTAGGGTTGATTAAGTAACCACCAAAACAACATTGTACACGGCTCATTCGTTATATATATATATATATATATATATATATATATATATATATATATATATATATATATATATATATATATATATATATATATATATTTGTGTGTGTTAATTATTTGTTAAAGTATGTGTCTCAACCATTCATCATCCATGTGTCGTAACCACCCATCACAAATGGGTCACAACCACCCATCATACATGGGTCGCGACCACCCACAACCGTGGTGTCTCAATTGTAACCAACCATGGTGTCGTGACCTAAAGAATATTGTCATGACTCGACCCAAAACCAAGGTTGTCTTGACCTGAAAACTAGGCCATGTCATGAACACAAGCACCTAGCCATGTCATGACCCTCAACCTATTAGAGTTAGGTCGTGGTCGAGACACTAGGTCATCCATCTCGACCCAAACCAAACCAAGCATCAAGGGTGTTTTGACCTCAAGTTAAACATGGTGTAGAGACCACTTTAGTCAAACTACCCCTAAGGTAAGAAAATAACACTAAAATAGGGATTAAGCACAAGAAAAATAGAAGATTCCTTCCACAAAAACATAAGATGAAACCAAGGAAACCCATCCTTAACATGGAAGAGAAACCTCATGCAAAACGGTCACCATGAACCCTAAAACTTGCATCATGAATCTACCGTGAAAGAACCTTATACAAGATAAAGAAAACCACACTTAATACCTTCAAAATAGAACCCAACCTCCATGGAAAATCAAGACACACAACCATCATGCATGCAAGAAAAACCAAGGTCAAAAGGTAGGAGAAAATCACCATATCACCATCATCACCAAAATCGAGTACATAGAAGTTAGGGTTTCGGATTCCAAGCATACCAAGCATGATAAGTACCACAAATCAAGTTCTAGAGCATGATATAATCTTTTAACATATAAGGAACACGTTTAGAGAGAGAAAGCAGTAACATGCAAGTATTAAATGTGCAATAATAGAGAGGTAAACTGTTATATAACCCGCCTTAAGGAAGATCACTCCAAGGATTGCAAGCTCCAAGCACACGAACCAAGGGAGGATGAGGCTCAACCAAAAGATCCACTTTCGACTACAAAAGCACCTCAAGAAGGAGAAGACATCATGGTTAAATTTTTCTCAAGGAAAGGGCATGAAAGAACCCTAGGCCGGACCAAGGGAAGAAGGGAGGAAAGAGAGGAGAAACTTCCTCCCACTTGGGTGTCACCCTGTCAAAACATGGACTATGACCCTTGTGATGATAAGCTCTCTCTAAAGAATGGATACTATATCAAAACATAGTCTAAGTCCAATGCAGGAGAAGAACATGGGCTAGGGGATCCAAAGAAAATGTTGCAAAAAAAAAGGCATATACTTACCAAGGTTGAAGATGAGCAAGGATAACCACATGCAAGAAGTCTGATCACGAAGCTCTCAAGGATCACCACTTCTAGCTCCTAAAGGCACCAAGGATGACCAATCAAGGAAGGAGAAGATGGCCTAAAAGAGTCACTTACATGGAGAGAAGAGGGTTTATATAGAAAAGGAGGGTGGAGGTAGGGTGAAGGATGAGGTGTCAACATGATAGGGCTCCAAAGGGAAACTTGTACACCCAAAAAACCAACATAAAAGAAATTAAAACACACATGCTTGAGATGGTGATACAACCTATGTTGGGTCTCGACCTACTTCAGTCACCCCCAACATGGTCTCGATCGTGACATCCCAAAAGGGGGTCGAGACAAAGGGTTTACTACACCTATTAGGTCGAGACACTAAAAAACAAGTTGTCTCAACCTCAACCACACACCCTAGGTCGAAACCAACATGTCCAAGAAAAGTGTCTCGATCGAGACACACCAAGGATACACCTAGGTCATAACATAGGTCGCTACATGGGTCGCTACACCCTTATATGTTCACATGGTCGAAACACATCAAGCCCTAGAAACCCTAATTACCACAAGTAATGCCCATACTCATCCAAGGCTCAACCAAGGTGCCCCAAGGCATAATTATCTCTCACATGAAGCCAAGAAAGATAAGGAACACTCTTGAGTTGGCAAATTGCAAGATAACCCTCACAAATGGGTAAATTGCAATTTAGCCCAAAACAAGCACAAACATCATCCAAACAAGCTCAAACTGGAGACTTAAGCTCTCCACAAGGTCTAAAATCATCTCAAGGGATTATATAAAGGTTCTAAGCACATAATCAACCCAAATCAAATAAATTTAACCTAAAACATAGGTCAGGGGTCTTACAAGCCATAAACCCCTAACAAGGATTTTGCCCCGAAAGCCTAAGAGAAAAGAAATAGGTACTTCCTACGCATTTCTTCCTCAAGATCCCACGTGGGCTTCTTCAATGCCAAGGTGATTACGTAGAACCTTCACCAACAGTATGTCCTTCTTATTCAGCTTCTTCACTCTTCTATCAAGGATCAACACGGGTCCTTCAACCTAGGACATATCCTCATTAACCTTAACTTCCACTAGCTGAAGCACTAACTCTGTATCAGGGTGGCATTTTCCTCAACATGGACACATGGAACACTAGATGCAACCTGTGCAACTTAGGTAGAAACTCCAACCTGTAAGCCATCTTCCCAACATGTCCCACCACAGGGGAAGGTCACATATTCCTGGGAGCCAACTTACCCTTCTTCCCAAACCTCAAAACACTCATCCAAGGAGAGATCTTAAGATAACCCTTTTCTCCCACTTGTAACTCCAAGGGTCTTGGACCGTTATTTACATATTACTTCTACATGTCATGTGCTACCTTCAACTGATGTTGAATCACTTTGATCTTCTCTATCATCTGCTGCACAAGCTCAGGATCGAGAAGCTGATATTCACGTATCTCATACCGACACAACAGAGATCTTCAATGTCTCCCATACAATGCCTCATATGGTGCCATGTCAATGCTTCTCTGGTAAATGTTATTATAAACAAACTCTATCAGACTGAAGTGGATGTCCCAACTTCCTAAAAACGGTAAGACGCATGCTCTCAACAAGTCCTCTAGGGTCTGTACGGTCCTTTTTGACTGACCATCTATCTGTGGGTGGAAGGCAGTTGTAACATACCAGATCTTAGACCCTACCCTAGAAGCTTGATCTCTTAAGCTTAGCTAAACAAGGTTGAGGATAGATCTAGATGAGGTTTAGTACAACCATAATGAGTTAATGCATGCATAAATCATCCTAATATAACCTAATGTTCTCACATTAGTCTTGGGCCAATAATAGACATATAAAATATGTCACATAAGATAATATAAAATTTTGTGCTAATGATCATACATAATTCTCTTGGAAATAATGTTAACATAATTGGATGAGAAGTAATAATAATAGTGAAATAATATAATAACCTAAGTAATAAAGTGATATTAATGTCCACAAATATTAATTGTGGCATAACTCATTAAAAGGAATCCCAAAAGTGAAATCTAAGTTAAAAATTGTGTTCCTTGGGATCCCAATTTCCTTGGGAGTCAAGTTTCACATTATTCACATAATAATAATTAATTTAATTCATTTTGGAAAGAGAAGATCTAAGTTTTCTCCAAAATATCAAATAAATAATAAATGAATCCAAAAGAGGAAAATAATCTTGTATTCGTAAGCTACATAATAAATATAGCCTTTGGGTGTATTTTCATCCAATTTGGGAAATGTTTGATTAAAAGATGAAACTAGGAGTGAGAAAGTGTGTAGGACCTTCAAAATATTAAATAATTATACAAACAACTCCAACATGTAAAATTAATGAAAAATTCATATCCAACACATTAAATATGACTTATGGGTGAAATTTCATTAATTTTGGAGAATCTTAAAGCCATTAATGCATGAGGAAAGAGAAATCAGGATTTGATTTATTTGATAAATCAAAAGTTATCAAAAGCCAAATATAATTGCATATTCAGATTTTTCATATCAAAAATAGGTTGGGTGTCAAATTTCATTTAATTTGGGGCCCATTTGCACCCTCAAAGGAAGAGAGAAAAAAAGATAAATAATTAAATAAGACACTATAGTTCAAATCATGTTTGGAATATAATTGAAAGTCACGCATTGTGCACAATCTAGACCGTTGGATTCATGATCCAACAACCTACATCTCATCACCTAGCTCGGGTCAGAGTGGGCATCAGGCCGTTGATTTTTGTGATTTCTAAATCATGATTTCTCGCTCATTTCTTAACCATTTTTCACGATTTCTTCGCTCACACATTGCAAATTCGATTTCGAATATAACAATCCATTACTCATGGTCTCTCATGGTGTATTCATGATTTGCACAAATCAGCTGACATGGATCTCGAAACCCCCTCACGTGGAGCCCTAGAATTACTCCCAAACCTATATATGTGTGCCCAAACGTCTGCAAGGCTTTGTGCGAGTTTGCTCTCGTGCTAATTTCTTTGAACTTCCTCATACTTTCCCCGATGACTAGAATTTCCCATGGAGTTTGTGGCATCCCTTCCTCTCTCCTACATGAACCTCCACCTCAGTTTCTTGTCACGATGAGTTCGGCTCTTTCCACTCTTGCTTTCTATGGTGTATGTTTTAAGTTTTCTCTTGAATGGGGGATTTCCCCAATTTTAGGCTTGATTATCACCTCGTTGTTGCCCAGCCATGGTGGGGTGGGAAAAAGGGGATGACTCCCCATGGGATTTTCTAGTTTTGCCCCTCCGCTTTCTTGCTTCTTCATTTTCTTGTCTGTGGGCAAGATCATCTTTTAGCCCAAAGTTCTCCTTGCTTTGAAGCGGGTCCGCGCACCGCCGAAGAGGTGTTGACTGGTGACTTGGTCATCTTTCATTGGGTCAAGTCACAGGCTCGAACTCTCTCTCGCTCTCTCTATTGGTTTTTCAAACCAAATTGCCTAGTGGCATCTTCTGGTTGGCTGGATTTCAATAAATCATAACTAATTAACCGTTTGTCCAAAATTTAAAATAAAATATGTGCTGAACTCAAAAAAATCCCATCTTTCTAATGAAAATTATTTCAAAGACTGATGTCGAGTTTTGTGGAAAAGGATTTTTAGGAAATGATTTTATTAATCAAAATTCATAAAAAATATAGACAACCCTCTGGAGCTTGGGCGGAATGGATGAGAAGGAGATACACCAATGGGATCGGGGGGTCCAGTACCAACACTATGTATGATTACCGTGTGTGGAAATATATGAACATGGGACGGAATGAAGTGATTACTATGTACAACAATTCTAGTGATGGGATCTGGACCCTGGTGGATCCCAAGGTTGTCCCATGGAAGATAAGAGATGGTAACCATGTTACTTGAGCCTTTCTACTATGGGGAAGGTGCTTTATTCCGAAATGGAGTACCCTTACTTATAGAGCTATCCTTGGGAAGCTACCCACCAGAGATAGGATGACCCGATTGGGGCTGAATACTAAGACCATATGTCCGTTCTTTAGTGAGGAGGAGTCTCACAGTCATCTCTTTCTTGAGTGAAAAGTAGTGTGTTACCTCTGGAGTCGCATATGCTTAAAAAACAGATGGGGACACTCTCCACCATTCCAAAAAGATGAAGTTATCTTGTGGACTAAGGACAGAACCCATGCATGGTTTGTAGGCATCTGCCTCACTGGTATATGCTACTTAATTTGGAGCGAAAGGAATAGAAGGATCCATGGGCACCAACACATGGATGAGTAACAACTTTTTGATAGTTTACACATGGAGATTGGTCTCATTGTTAGAACCAAGACTCCCGTAGCGACTAGTCTGACCTCACATATTAAGTGTTGTTGGGATTTTGTAGACTAACCCTCTGTATAGGGTCGGGCTGATACCTTGACACTCCTCTTAAGGAGTACACAATATATTACTTTTGGGGATAATATATTACCATTATCCAAAAAAATCATCAAAAATACACCTAAATGTCAATAACTCCAAAATAAACAATATAATATGTTTTCTTAGTCAAGAGAACCTAACTAGATCAACAGTGATGTTTTCAGAGTCCAAATCAGAGTTTTGTGCCAAAAGTCCAAAACTAGGATTTTCTTTACATTAATGCATATGACAAACCCTAATACATGTGAATAATTTGTAATTAGGCAAAGTTGATCTTGGAAACAACTAGATTGGTGAAGAGTGTTTCTAGGACCCTGGTTCAAGGTATGTTTGCATCTTCTATTCTATTTTAGCAATAACCTAAATTATCTTTCTCTTAGTCCTATGGAAATTAGCCTATACACAATGTCTTTTCTTTTGAAATCATAGTTCTTGTGAACTATCTTATTTTGTTACTGATTTTGTGATCATGGATATTCTTTTAGACTCTCTCTTATGCTTCTTGCATGTTGGACTTATTTGATATGTGCCCACTTTGAGGTGGATGTTTATAAGTTGATATGTACTTTTTTTCCACCATGGTAGTGGATGTGCACATGGCACATTAGGTGATGATGGATGTTCTCATCCTCCTTATTTGTTTATACTTGCTTATTCTTTTTATCTGCATCATGCAGTGACTGCTAGTATAATTTGACATGTTATTTTATGTGGATGTGAACATTCCCACATATGAGTGCAGAGGTGATAATTCCTACACATGAAAATATATTTGAGCAGATGTGTATCCTATCCTTCTCAGGTGGATGTATATATTTCCTTCCAACTCCATATTTAGAGTGGATGTATACAGTTCCCACTCACCTCACATTATTTATGGTTGATGTGGTATTTCCTACCTACATGATATATTATTCTAGTATTTTCACAGGTGATACACATGGATGCCTTATTTATATACTCTTTTGCTTCATTCTTATTTTGTTGTTTATATTCTTTAATGCTCGATTGGGTAGTACTTTACTTTTATATGGGGAGCCTTTTATCTTGATATCCCTTATTCTCTTAAATTGCTCAATATCCTATTTAGTATGCACATACCAGCCTTTGCTGATGTTATCTATTTTATTCTCTTTTTGTTGGGGTATGCTTCCAACCCTAGGTGAAGGACTTGGATGATATGGTATGAAGATATGGATATATATTAAGGATTTAAAGCTTGGAGACAAGTCTTTATGGTTTATATTTCCCTCTACTAGATCCCTATGATGTACCCTTTATGTAAACCCTTATGGGAGATGATGTTGAGGTACTTTTGTAATCTTATGATAAATTGAATATGGTCAAATATTTTCTTCCATTTCTATACTTTGGTGTTATGATACATTCATGTTGAATAATTGGTTTCATCCCTTTGGCAAAAAAATTACTTTGGTGTTTGGTTTGGGATGTTGCCTTTTTATTTTAGTAGGGAGTGGTTCCCTCTGGGATCCCACTCGTTATAGCAGTACTGAACCTCAATTGTGTACCCGATGATGTGTGTAAATGCTCCCAAAAATGACTTGTAAGCTGAGGACCTCTATCTGACACGATAGTAGATGGGACACCATGCAAACACACTATATCATCAACATATATCTAAGCAAGCTTCTCTGTAGTATGCATTGTCTTTACTGGAAAGAAGTGTGCTAACTTGGTCAACTTATCAAAGATCACCCAAATGGAATCATGACCTTTGGCTGTTCTAGGAAGACCAACCACAAAGTCCATCATCACGTGATCACATTTCCACTATGGTATAGGCAACAGTTGCAATCTCCCTATAGGCTTCTGATGTTCTTCTTTGACTTGCTGACAGACTACGCACTTGGCCAAGAACTCAGCCACATGATTCTTCAAGCTAGGTCACCAGTACAAATCTTTTAGATTATGGTACATCTTGGTGCTACCTTGGTTCATAGCATACATCAAAGAGTGAGCCTTTTCTAGGACCATCTTCCTCGGATTATCAACCTCAGGAACCACAACATTGTTGGGGTAACACATTGTCCCATCCTCTGCCTTGTAGAATCCATCACTCTTCTCACTGCAAACATCTACTCATATTTGTTGTATCATAGTATCAACCTATTGTGCCTCCCTGATCTGCTACCTCAACGTGGGCTTCACTTGCAGTTGTGCCAACAAACCTGCTAGCAAGGACACCTCTAGATTCACATTCATCTGACGTAAGGAGATCAACATGTCTGTCTTGTGGCACACTAAGGAACACAATTGCACCTTATCGACAGATGACAATGAAGAAGACTTCCTACTCAATGCATCTACCACAACATTAGCCTTTCCTAGATGATAATCAATGGTGCAATCATAATCGTTGATTATCTCCATCCATCATTGTTGCCTCGTGTTCAATTTCTGCTACAAAAAGATATACTTCAAGTTCTTGTGATCTGTGAAGATCTGACACTTCTCACCATAAAGATAATGCCTCTAGGTCTTCAAAGCATGAACCACTACAACTAAATCCATATCATGGGTTGGGTAGTTCTCCTCGTGCTTCTTCAAATATCGTGACACAAAAGATATCACATTCTTGTCCTGCATCAACACACAACCCAAACCATTCCATGACGCATCATAGAAATATCCTTTCCCCTTCTCAGGTAAAACTAGCATCGGTGCACTTGTCAACTTCTCCTTCAACAATTGAAAGGCACGCTCACACTTGGCATCCCAAAAAAAGGCACATCTTTCCTCGTCAGCTTTGTTAGGGGTAACACCATTGAGCTGAAGTTCTTAATGAACCTCCTGTAGTAACCTGCCAAACTCAGACTACTACGAACTTCTGGTGAAGTCTTCAGTTATTCCCACTCTAGCATGGACTTGACCTTCTTGGGGTCCACAAGAACTCCCTTAGTAGATATCATGTTTCCTAGGAAGGACATCTCCTTCAACTAAAACTCACACTTGCTGAACTTGGCATATAGTTGATGTTGCCTCAACACAGTAAATGCCTGGCGAAGATGTTGTTCATGTTGATCACTATCTCTGGAGTATATCAAGATATCATCCACGAAGACCACCACAAACTCATCAAGAAATGGCCGGAACACTCTGTTCATCAAATCCACGAACGTTATCAATGAATTGGTTAACCCAAACGGCATAACCACAAAGTTGTAATGACCATACCTCGTCTTGAAAGATGACTTACGTATGTCATTTACCTTGTTTCACAACTGGTGATATCATGATCTCATTTCTATCTTCGAGAACACTGGCTCTATGCAACTGATCAAATATGTCATCTATCCTTGACAAGGGATACTTGTTTTGTATCATCACCTTGTTCAACTATTTGTAGTCTATACACAGCCTCATGGATCCATCTTTCTTCTTCACAAACAACACGGGAGCATCCCATGGAGGCATGCTCGGTCTGATGAAACCCTTTTCAAGTAGCTCTTGCAACGGTTTCTTTAACTCTAACATCTCAGTTGGAGCCATCCTGTACGGTGTCTACTCTATTGGCTGCATGCTTGGCACTAGATTGATCTTAAAATCAATTTCTCTGACTGGATGAACACCTAGAAACTCATCTGGAAACACATTCTCAAACTCACGGACCACGGGAACCTCCTGGATACTAGGATTCCTCACCTTAGTATCCATTACATGTGCCAAAAACACTTCACAACAATGTCTCATCATATTCTCAACCATCATCACCGGCACCAAACACATCGGAAGAATCTTCCTACCTGCTTGGAAGGTCCACATCACACCACCATCTATGAACATTGTCACCTTGGAACTATGGTCCAAGACCACCTAATACTTCTTCAAGGTGTCCATTCCAAGGATCACATCGAACCCATGCATATCAAGTGGTATGAAATCCACTTGAATGTTATGTCCTGAAAAAGAAAGGACACAGGAAGGACACACCTCGTGCAACTCTACGGAACCAACTAACAGGGTTTCTAAATGAAGGCTATCCCGCCTACGACTAACAAGTAAAGAATAGATATCAATTACTTCTTGAATGATAGAAGAGTGTGTCACACTCGGGTCAACCGAAACAGATATAATGCAAGAAGAAGACAAATCAGAATGAAATAACTCTATCTAACTTGTCACCACTCATAGGTTGACCACTCCTTCCAGATGACTCATGCAATAGAATCTAGTCATTGCTTGTTGTCATCTCTGTCCCCTGTTAGCTTGAGTTGAAAAATTAGCCTATGATGCTTGTCCACATCTTCGGCCTCCACCACTGCTGAACTAATGTCTCTGCGAGCCCTGCTGACTCTACCTTAGTTGTTGGGTTACCTCATCATCCTTCATGGGGCTATAGTGATTTGTATGCCCAACCTGGCCACACTTGTAGCACGTCCTGCTCTCATACCATGCCCTAGATGGCCCTATCATTGACATTGAAGTTCTATTGTGAGCTCATGTTGGTGAAATACTGCGGCCTCTACCTTTACTTGGTGACCATTGTGTCTGGGCACTTGACCTCTATTGTGGTGGTGGTGGTGAGAACCTAGGCTTCTTAAAGCCTCCTGAAGATTGTCCATAGTATTCTGTCAGCCTCTTCTTGACATTCTTATCATGCTTCTCAACCATAGACCGTTTGATCCTCCTAATAGACTCCACAAACATGGCAAACTTCTCACTATTCTCGAAAGAAGTCACCAGGGTAGACAACTCAACAATCAACCCCTTCTCAAAATGTCAAATCCTCTCCTCAGTTGCAGTATCCATGTGAGGATAGGACCTTATCAACTCCATAAACCTTGCCTCACACTCGTTAATGGTCATGGGTCCTTGCCTGATCTTCTCAAACTGAGAGATCTTCTCATCTAGATAGGTATGCAGGAAGTACTTGCTAACAAACTCTCGTTTGAACTCCTCCCAACTGATAGCAACACCAGGCCTCTTCTCCACTTCTATGGCCCACCAGTGGCCAGCACTCCCCTTCAGAAGATCACAACATGCTTCACCTTGTCAGCCTTAGAGATACTAAGAATCTTGAAGGCCTTCTCTAACTCCATCAACCAAAGATCTATATCTGCTAGATCTACCGTACCAGCATAGTCAACAGCTCCAACACGCCTCAACCTCTCAAAGGTCTTCCCAGACCCAGAATATTCAGCACCAAGAACAACTTGTCTAGGCTGTGGTGTAGGAATTTTGTCCGCTATGTGTGTCATCCTCACCATGAACTGTCCAAACAAGGTGTAAAAGGCAGGGTTTTCCAGTATGGCTTGCTCAAACTGGGGAGCATCAGGCATCCTCTCATTAACAACCTGCCTCCGTGCACCTCCATCTGGTGCAGTAACACCACTCTCAACAACATTTTCTTCATGTTCCCCAACATCTTTTCTACTCTTATTCTTCTTCTACATAAGAAGAAGTCACTATAAGATAGACTGAAGGACACTAGAATAGAGCCAAACCCTAGTCCTAGGTCCCTATAGACTCAGTAACCTAAATCTCTGATACCAACCGAACTGTGATGCCCCAACGCACCACAAACAAGATTACTCAAAACTAATGTGGAATCATTATAAGACAAGGGGATTACTAGAAAATACTAAAAATTAAAACTAGATTTCTCAAAGCGCCAAAGACAAAAATTATATCACATATAAGTCCTTAACGGGACACCTACATAAGATGTTGTATATCACAAGGTGCTTACATCATTGTTCTCAAACATTCCTATCATCAGCCTGTTACATGAAGAACTTGTTTCACATATATACATGTGCATCTGCCATAACTATACAACAAAATGCAGACATGCCAGAAACCTTATGATGATGACATAACCACAAACACACCAAAAACACCCCCAAGTACCTGAGTGTACAGGGATGACTCTAGGACTCTAGCACCAAAATACTAGCAACACCTCTAATCTGATCAACTACTACTCTTGTTGCACATCTTATAAGTTAATAAGAAATATGAAGAACATGTACATCTTCTAACAACTAATCATACAAAAGAAAGGCAAGGGCTCAACCAATGTTATTCGCATTTGACCCTAAGCAAGATACACTACATGGCTGTATTACATATTCTATTATTGCCTCGAGGATTAAAGTCGTACCACCCAAATCCAACTGACCACTGCTAAGTCAAAATTGGTGCCCTACAGGATCAATGTAAGAGCCAGATACCACAACCTCTCCACACCTCTTGGTAAGCACAAGAGAAAACACCGCAGAGACATATCAGTCAACTACAACAATGACATATAGTCAAGCTCAGGGATAGGCTCAGGCATGGCCATCCACATATATAATCACACATAGCCCACCTTGGTACATGTAATTGTGCTAGAAGAACAGGCTCGTGCATTTCCGTTCAAAAATGAAGGATTGGCTCGTTCATGGCCATCCATATCATAAGGAGATCATCTCACACATGGATGTCTCACACAACCTATAATTGCATATGCAAGGAGATACTTGACTTGAACCCCCGCGTATTCAAAAATATGAGCTCTGAGTTATATTCATTTCACCAATCCAACAATTTAAGTTGCCACTAGAAAGGCTCTATGGCACAAGGCACCTACATGATTAAGGTTTCACTTTATTAATTAAATCAATTAGGTATCTTTTGGTATCAATCAAGTTACAATGTATAAAATAATAACAAACTCCACAAGAATAGGGGTATAGTACAAGCCTAGAAGATATCAAATGTATAAGGTGTGATCTAGTCAAATCACCATCACATCATTGTAACACTACCATTAACAAGGACATCATCACCAAAGTCACATAACTATGAAATAGAAACCCCTTAATCACATTAGTGGAGGTTTCCATCTCATAAAAGGCATTAATCCATCACCAGGTCATTGGACGCAATCATGTAACCATGCATGTATACCACCACAATATGCATCAACAATGTGCATTATCACCACTCTATATCCTATGATCATCATACACAAGACATGGATTTTGTATCACCTGCAAGGTTAGGGATTTATATATAGGGGAGAGAAAACAACATAACACAATAACCATTCCATGAGAAAGAAGCAAACACACCACATTTCTCATTATTAGGGTTAGGGTTCCTCACATAACCAATTAGGGTTTTATAGCTACATACAATCGACAAACCCTAGATATATAACCTCCCACTTTCTTAGAATATATTAGGGTTAAGGATCATGATTAGGGTTGATTAAGTAACCACCCAAACAACACTATACATGATTCATTTATTACTCATATATATGTGTTAATTATGTGTTCAAGTATGTGTCTCAACCATTCATCATCTAAGTGTTGCGATTACCCATAACACATGGATCATGACCACCCATCACACATGGGTCATGACCACCCCTCACACATGGGTCACGACCACCCACCATGTGGGTCACGACCACCCACAACCATGGTGTCTCTACCGCGACCAACCATGGTGTTGCGACCTCAAGAACAAGGTCATGACTCGACCCAAAACCAAGGTTGTCTCAACCTCAAAACTAGGTCATGTCACGACCTCAAGCACGAAGGCATGTCACAACCCAGAACTTATTAGAGTTAGGTTATGATCATGATGCTAGGTCATCCATCTCGACCCAAACCAAACCAAGCATCAAGGTGTCGCGACCTCAACTAAAACATGGAGTAGAGACCACTTTGGTCAAACTACCACTAAGGCAAGAGAACAACACCAAAATAGGGATTATGTATGAGCAAAATAGAAGATTCCTTCGTCCAAAACATAAGATGAAACCAAGGAAACCCATTCTTAACATGGAGGAGAAACCTCATGCAAAACGGTCACCAAGAACCCTAAAACTTGCATCATGAAACTACCGTGAAATAACCTTATATAAGAGAGAGAAAACCACACTTAATACCTCCAAAATAGAAACCAACCTTCATAGAACATCAAGACATACAACCATCATGCATGCGAGCAAAACCAAGGTTAAAAGGTAGGAGAAAACCACCATATCACCATCATCACCAAAATTGGGTACATAGAAATTAGGGTTTCAGATTCCAAGCATACCAAGCATGATAAGTACCACTAATAAAGTTCTAGAGCATGATATCATATTTTAACATATAAGGGGCACGTTTGGAGAGAGAAAGTAGTAACATGCAAGTATGAAATGTGCAATAATATAGAGGGTACACTGTCATATAACCCGCCTTAAGGAAGATCACTCCAAGGATTGCAAGCTCCAAGCACACGATCCCAAGGGAGGACGAGGCTCCACCAAAAGCTCCACTTTCGGCTACAAAAGCATCGACATCATGGTCAATTTTGTCTCAAGTAAAGGGCATCAAACAACCCTAGGCAGAACCAAGGAAAGAAGGGAGGAAAGAGAGGAGAAACTTCCTCTCAGTTGGGTGTTATCTTGTCAAAACATTGACTATGACCCTTGTGATCAGAAGCTATCTCTCAAGAACGGTCACCATGTCAAAACATAGTCTAAGGCCAAGGTAGGAGAAGAACATGGGCTAGGGGATCCAAAGAAAACATTGCAAAAGAAAGGCATATACTTACTAAGGTTGAAGATGAACAAGTATCACCACATGTAAGAAGTCTGATAACCAAGCTCCCAAGGATCACACCTTCTAGATCCTCAAGGCCCAAGGACGACCAAGCAAGGAAGGAGAAAGAAGATGGCTGAAAAGAGTCACTTGCATCGAGAGAAGAGGGTTTATATAGAAAAGGAGGAGGGAGGTAGTGTGAAGGATGAGGTGTCAACGTGGTAGGTCTCCAAATGGATACTTGTCCACCCAAAAAACCAGCATGCAACCACTTAAAACACACATGAATGAGATGTGATACAATCTATGTTGGTTCTCAACCTACTTGGTTCAACCCAAACATGATCTTGGTTGCGACATCCCAAAAGGGGCTTGAGACAAAGGGTTCACTACACCTATTAGGTCTAGACACTAAAAGACAAGTTGTATCAACCTCAACCATAAACCCTAGGTCGAAGCTAACATGTCCAAGAAAAAGTGTCTCAGTCAAGGCACACCAAGGATACACCTAGGTCGTGGCATAGGTCGCTATATGGGTTGCTACACCCACACATGTACACATGGTCAAAATGCGTGAAGACCTAGAAACCCTAATCACCACAAGTGATGCTAACACTCATCCAAGGCTCAACCATGGCACCCCAAGGCATCACTCTCTCTCTGTCATGGAGACAAGATAGAGAAGGAACATTGTAGAGGTGGAAAATTGCAAGATAACCCTCACAAATGGGTAAATTGTAATTTATCCTAGAACAAGCATAAACATCATCCAAACAAGCTCAAACTAGAGATTTCAGATCTCTACAAGGTATAAAAGCATCTCAAGGGATTAGAGAAAGGTTCTAAGCACATCATCAAGCCAAAGAAAATAGGTTTAACCCAAAACATAGGCCAGGGGTCTTACAACTGGGTCCCGTAACCTCTATTGAACAAAGACCCTGAGGTCTTATATAGTATTTGGGTTAGAAGAGATAGGGTTGCAGACTCAAAACCCTAACGAATGGGATACCTTGGAGTTTTAGCTTTGTATGATTCACGAGGATAAAGATGATATGTTTAAGTCATTGCAGATTGGTCTATCATGATCGAGAGGGAGAGTCTTATGGCCTCAAGATAGCAAAGGAGGGAGAGGAAGGTGATTTTAAGGAATGCAGACTCCTACCTCTACGGTGAAGGGGATGACCCTGAATCAGGTTGTCCGAGTGTTCTTTAGAAAAAAGCCATTTTACTAGATAAAATTCCATAATAATATTTTAATTGCCTAGGTCGTGTAATTGCTCAATTTGATCCCAAATTCTAGGATAACCATCCCATTGCTGTTATCTAACATTTCTTAAAATATAAATGTAGGAAAAGTGTGTTTTATATATCAAACGTGGTTTTAACAGCACATCTAGATACTCACTTACTTAATTATCTAGGTTACAACATTACTTATAATTCTCTAGAATTTCTCCGATGATCTTAAATTACGATTATCTATCAAATGAAAAATATTCTCAATGTCAAATATGATCTATAAACACTTCAATTCTTATTTACATCTCATGAGCCCATATGTAAACCAAAATAATCTCAATTGGGATTGTATCAAGTCTGAAGTCCCATGAATCACATCTTGGGCCATCCAAAGAATCCATGAACTTGAAAATAATCTAAATCATGAAATGAATGTTTTGATCATCATAGAGTTTCAATTTATCCTTGTATTCACCCAGATGTCCAATGTACTTGAATTGAAGACTTATTATAAGTCTAGGGTCCAAATTCATCAACCATGGTCCTCTCCTTCATTATTCCATTTGTATCTCAACATCATAACTTGACATATACTTGAAATTTCCAAATTTTGAGTGTTTAATATTCACCTATTATTAAAAGGAATTTTGTTCACAAAATTCAAACTAACTGGGTTAAGGTGAATTAAACTCTTATTAATATCAAACATTAGGTCTGGAAACTTTTCTTGGATAGGTTTTATCTAGATTATCATTAGCATCTTCTATCAATATAAAAAAATCTCATATTATCAAGGTTGGAAATGGAACTCAATTCTAGGGTATTTCTACATCCTCATTCATATCATCATGTTATCACTTGGTGATTTCAACTCTACTTGGTGATTACATTTTCACCTAAGTTTTAAAACTATTATTCATTTATTTTTGTATAAGGGTGAGGTAACATCTCAAAAGCCTAGATTATGCCATTAAATTGCAACTTAGAGTTTTCATCTTTATATGTCAGTTTTATGCATAACATGTGGATACCCAATCTCTACTACATCCATAATAAGATGAAATAAGCATTTGGATATAATCAAATAGAAAGTTCACCCCCATTCCATGTGTAGAAATAGTGCATACATGCATCATCTTATAAGTTTGAATTTTAGGTTATTCACTCTCAACAATGACTACTAACCATGAATACATTAGAATTCCATGAATTTCCTTAAATTACTTGGACTCAAGGATAGTTCTTTTCTCACCCTTGAGTTTGTGTACAACTCCCTTTAAGTTCTATTTCAACCACTAGTACATATGCTTGTGTATTCCTTGTGTTTACATCTTATTAGCCTGAGTCATTTTCTTATGATCTTTAGGGTATAGGTACCTTTCATTGATATTCCTCTTACCCCAAGGGCCTTATGTATATGCTTGACCCCTCGGGCTTTATGCATTTATGGTGTTCCATTTCCACTTGACACCTTGGGCGTTAGATGCATGTAGAGTGGCTAGCTCCTGACCCCTTGGGCTTTGTGTGCACGTGAGTGGAAATATCTGACCCCTTGGGCCTTATATACTTAGGAAATGATCAACTCTTAACCACTTGGGTTTTCTGTACCTTTAAGCATCCCTACTTGACCCTAAGATTGACTTGGGATTCAATCTTGTCTAGGGTTCATTGATATGTTATCATTATATTTTGTTTCTTCATTACTTACACCTTGGTTTAGGATAAGGGTCTCCAATATCATTAAGTTTCTATGTCACGTGACTCATCCTTCCCCATGAGAGTTTATGATTAGATTTCCTTCATAGGATTTTATTCTAATGTGTTAACTATTCATACTACACATTTTACTTGATATCTCTCAAACAAAAGTTTTCATTCTTACATATTTATGCATATAGTGCCTTAATCCAAACACACACCTTTCTTTTACAAAATTGGTGGCCTTATGGCTTATATACCTTAGATGCATATTTCCCTATATTAGAAATTACTTGCCATTACATGTTTACCCTAGGATTTCTCTAACCAATGTTTTCATATTCACATGCATTGAAAAAAATATCCCATTCGATCTAATTAGGTAGGGATAGAGGATTCCATGCCTTATGCCCATATCATCCCATCACATTCCAACCCTTTATGTTGTGTTTGGTTGGTAGGAAGGAGTAGAACATGATGTTTGTTAGGAAAGGATAAGATAGCACAAATGTAGGATTGGTTCTATAGTATGCCATCCTATGTTTGGATGTACATATGCAATGTCAAGGTTGATATCATAGTAATTGAGTTAGTTTTTAATTTTGAATTGTCATCTATTCTACATAGACCAGCGTTTACATGATGAGATGTGCATATATTGGTAGCTTCTAGCGTTGCTTGCAGAGAAACACAGTAACATAAACCCCCAAAATCTAAGAATGCTAGTTGACATTTATTCACCATTATCAATCTTCGTCATTATCATCATTTACTAATGTTGTTCTACATTTCTATCAAGATCCATTGATACCTTTATAGCTTGTTCCCCAAAATTAAAAATCTCCTCCAAGCCTTCATATTTTCCTCCCTTCCCTAACCTAGCCTCACCATAAGAGTAGAAGTCGCTGCCCGCTGCTGCTCAAAATGCACTTATTACGCTAAGGACAAGTAGGTGGGCAGTTGAGATTTGGCAGGAAACTCCCAGATGGAAAGGATTGTAGATCTTGGAGGATCTCCCTACATGACGGAAATGACCAACAGTGACGAACCTAGGTGACAAGAATGAGAGAAGATGGAAATCTGAAGGCAGCTGAGAGGGTGGCCAAGGAGGTAGGCTTCTTATTGCATTTGCAAATAGGAGATTGGAGTAAAAAAGTTTGAGAATGGAGATTTGGGGTGTTGAGTATGGGAATTGAGGGGTGCAAGGCTCTCTACACCAGACAAATACCTCAGGGTAGTGTGAAACATAAAGTCCTAACAAATTGGGAGTCTCGTCCATCCCAAATGCAATCCAGATTACATATTTTATGCAAAAAAACATGGGATTGCACTTCATATTAGGATTGGAGTCCTATCCTATGTGAAATCCTTCAAACCAAACATGCCTTAGTGTTAGGTCCTTTAATGATGTCTAAGGTTACCTCAAATCTCAAAATGGAATTGGTCAACTCACCCCTCTTGGGAGGTCCTAGAGGGTTTTGATCTAGGGTGCCTTCTTGGCTCACGTGAGGAGGTTAGGATTCCCAACCACAACTTGACCCCAAGAGTTTAGGGTTATGCCTCTCCCATGTACCTTTTCCCATTCTTGGGTCGAACCATCCCATGTCAGGACACCACCCCTATAAGGTGAATTGGGGGTATGATATCTTCCCTTATGCCATTATTAATCATATGTTTCATTTGTATATACTAAGTCCATCATGTGCATCATGCATGCATACTACTTGAGTTCTACGTATTTGCATGTATGGGAACTTGCATGTATCCAATATGGGATGCCAAAACTGAGTTACCCAAAATCATTTTGGTTTTCTCCTTCCCATACCCCTAGTTGGGGTTTGTCTAGTGTAGGGTTATTATTTCACTCATACTATTCATGTTGCCACGATTAGGGTTTAGGGTTACATTTAGCGACTACACCCTACATTTTTGTAAATCCCTTGACCCACTAAGGGTTTCAATGCCATACTGGGTTATCCCAACTCAAGTCCTTCATGGACGAATGGGTTTACCCATACTTACATCTTTCTAGGATTTTCCCTCATTATGGTCACCTACACTACATCTCCCATTTTTCACATTTATTTCTCTGGTTAAACATTACTTTTAAACTGGTGGAGGATACCTTAATCCTACTCCTTGTCAAAACCCAAACTTGAGACGATGAAGGAAGTGCATTTAAGGTCTATTAACCAAAGAGATGAGAAGTGAATAAAATTTAGAGACGAGAAGCTTAGATAAACTATTATCTCAGACAAACCTCATGTTCTTACCATGCATGTATCACATTGTCTAAGGGAGTCCCCGTATACCAACTTAATGTGTAGAGGAAAATATTGCCAGCCCCCAAAGTCATGATCCTTTCTAGACACCATTACCACTAGGTTATTCATAATAATTTTCCTTATATATCCAATAGTTATCATTCATTCAATCTTCAAGAAACCTCAACAAACTTCGGAAGTCGATAATATGAGTATTCATAAGTGTAGACACATACCTTTATCATGCATAAGGCATGAATCATACTTAAATTGTATTTTATGCAATCCAATCATCAAGCAAGCAAAGTTACATCTAATAAATCAGCATGATCTGTAATTGCATGCAACCATAAAGTGACACAGATTGATCATATCAATTCGAATTAGACGTAATGTGTCTTAGACATGGTGTGGGGTTATCTGAGTGTTGTATATTAGGGTTAGGCTCGAAACCCTAATACTACTTCATCATGAGTAAGAAGGGTTACATCCCCATCTTGATAATAGGGGTAACCTAAGTCATCAGATTAATTGTGTTGACCCTTTATCAATAATTATATTAGATCATGCCCACTAATACACAATAAGAAATCACATTAGCTTATAACCTAATTTCCTTGTTCATGGCTTAGTACCCTAAAAGATCATTATCATGTTCTTATTATGTTCAAAAACATCAAGTATTATCACATCATAAATGGATTTACTGACATAAGCATTATTTTTGTCAAAACTAGGTTTAATAGGCATTAATCATTCTATATACATCTGCTAGAAATACTTTTGGAACTAGGAGAGTATTCATACTCTGAAAGTATTTTATTCGAGAAATACATATTTTTCTGATCAAATCCAGACATAGCATCTATGTATTCTGTCCTATCAAAGATTAAATAGAATATTTGCAAGATTAACTGATCCAGACCAAAAAGTAGTATGACACATCAGTGAGTAACACTTATTTCCATTTACTAGAAGGGTCAACGTTGGTTTATTACACTAACGAATTTCAATCATATAAATGATCTTTTACTCAACTAGCCAATTCCCGCAAGTATACGGTAGTAGTTGTAGTCAAGATCGAACACAAGGAGCTTGGTAACCAATTAAACGCAAATGTGATAAGTTTTAACCATCTAGATCTTTTTCAAGAATGATTTGGTTGATTAAACTAGAATTTTTAGAATTAAACTAAATAGTAAAAGGATTACTAAAAGGGGTTTGGTTTCATATATGAAACAATCTTGGACTTACGATTTCATTAGCATATAATAGCATGAAGAATAGAGCACAAAATGTAAACATACTAAGCACTTGATTTAAAGGATAGTTGTATGTTATACTTCACCTCTCGGTGCAAATACAACGATCCTAACTCCATACAACACTCTCGTGTATGTATTTCATTCTGGATCACAAACCTACTCCTCAACTCTATATCTTCCACTCTCGTGGTAAAAGAGGAGTTTCCAAGAGAGTACCTCCTTATTCTCCTACCTATCTTCTCAGATCAAGCAAGAAAGCATAAAACATGCATACATAGTGGCAAGCCATACATGCAAGAAGCAAGAAACTGGTACTCACAAGATACAAAGACAGGCAACTTAGTATGTAGTGTGATATTATCATGTTCATACATGTTATGACATGGCAGTTACTCTACCATGTCTAAGAAAAAGAGCCTACTCGTCCATGATGATGTACAGCAGAAAAGATGCAGTATTTTCAGAGTTTAACTTGGTTTAGAAGAGGAAAAGCTAAGAGAACCAAAGGTGTAACCTAAGAAGAGTAGAATTCCATCTTGGGGACAAAATTCCATTCCTACAGTTGCTCCAAACCGGACAAACTTCCCTCCCGAGAAGCCTTGTGGAGAGAAGAAACTCTGTTGCACCTTCGGAGAAGAAATTGGAGAAGAAGAGAAGAGGAACGGAGGTTCTTTGGCAAGAAACCACCTTCTTCCACCCAAAATTGCCCTCCTTTTCTCTAGACCTACTCTTAGACGAAAGACTTTTGAGATATGACTCATGATAACCGCTCCATAAGTTGGTTTTGTCTTAAAAAATGAGAGACGTCGTATTTCAAATTTGCTAAAACTGACAGAGACATGATGTGTCTTCCTCGGGACATGTCGTGTTCTCGTCTTCAACAGTTTCTCCAAGTATAAGGCACACGGCGTGTCTGAATTAAAACACGCAGTGTACATTACCAAAAATATACAATTGACTCTGAATTCCCAGGTACGCATTGTGTCTTTGGTGAACACGCCTTGTACTATTTATCTTCAGTTGGATGCAAGGCTAACTGAAGTCGTACACATCGTGTCTTAATTCAGACACACTGTGTGCGATGTTGTTTCAGCAGAAATAGAACTCTTAATGTCTGCAAGGTGTAGAGAAGCCCCAATAATGTCGGAGTTGAGTTGGGTTATCTCCAATTTGATCCTTTTTAAGCATATCTGCAATACACATCAGGCGATAAGTAAAATAACAAAAAGGTGGCAAGAATAATATGAATTGATGCTAAATGAAAACAAAATGAAATGAATTTGTGTGTAAAATCATATAAGAAGTTGATGTGGAAAGCACACAACAAATCCCCCTAAGCTTGAACCATTGCTTGTCCTCAAGCAAAAAGAGCACAGCCACACAAATGAAGGAATATTCAAGCTCATGCATAGATTAAATGAAAATGAAAATGTGCAATAAACTCAACCAACCATGTACGTCAGGTTTATATTCAAAGACATCACCTCAATCTAAACATCTAAGAGAGGAAGATTTTAGTTCAGCATGGGTGGTCACAAACTAAGTGAATCAATCAACTAAACAAAACTAAACAGAATTTAGATAATCAAGCCAAACAACTAGTGGATGTACAACACAAAAACTTTAGCTATTATGGATACAAATGATGAAATTTTAGCTAACTTTAACAATCTCAGTTGTGCTCTCTTCTCAAAAAGATATGACAATGGATTTTTGGGATTCCGGCACTCGGCTGCTAATTTAGGATTATGTGCATGTGGAGTGTCGGTTGGGGTGTTATTTTTACCCTCTTTTGATTTCATACCACCTAACCATCATTGCCAGATCGGACTCATACTAGGTTAGCAAGATATGTGGGTTGTAAGCCATCTTCAAAAAGTTGTTGGTTTATTACACTAATGAGTTTCAATCATATAAATGATCTTTTACTCAACTAGCCAATTCTCGCAAGCATACAGGAGTAGTTGTTGTCGAGATCGAACACAAGGAGCTTGGTAGCCAATTAAATGCAAAAGTGCTAAGTGTCAACAATCTAGATCTTTTTCAAGAATGATTTGGTTAATTAAACTAGAATTTTTATAATTAAACTAAATAGAAATAGGATTGCTAAAAGGGGTTTGATTTCAGATATGAAACAATCTTGGACTTAGGATTTCACTAGCATATTATAGCATGAAGAACATAGCACGAAATTTAAACATACTAAGCACTTGATTTAAAGGAGAGTTGTATGTTATACTTCACCTCTCAGTGCAAATACAACAATCCTAACTCCATACAACGCTCTTGTGTATGTATTTTGTTCTAGATCACAAACCTACTCCTCAACTCCATATCTTCCACTCTTGTGGTAAAAGAGGAGTTTCCAAGAGAGTACCTCCTTACTCTCCTACCTATCTTCTCAGATCAAGCAAGAAAGCATAAAACATGCATACATAGTGGCCATCCATACATCCAAGAAGCAAGAAACCGATACTCACAAGGTAGAAAAACAAGCAACTTAGCATTTAGTAAATTATCATGTTCCATACATGCTATGACATGGGAGTTACTCTCCCATGTCCAAGAAAAAGAGCCTACTCGTCCATGATGATGTACAGTAAAAAAGATGCAAAAATTTTAGAGTTTAACATGGTTTAGAGAAGGAAAAGATAAGAGAACCAAAGGTGTAACCCATGAAGAGTAGAATTCCAGCTTGGGGACACAATTCCACTCTTAAAGCTTCTCCAAACTGGACAAACTTCCTTCCCAAGAAGCTTTGTGGAGAAAAGAAACTCTATTGCTCCTTTGGGGAAGAAAATGGAGAAGAAGAGAAGAAGAATGGAGGTTCTTTGGCAAGAAACCACCTTTTTCCACCCAAAATCACCCTCCTTTGCTCTAGACCTGCTCTTGGACAAAAGACTTTAGAGATATGACTCATGATAACCGCTGCATAAGTTTGTTTTTGTCTAAAAAAACAAGAGACGTCGTATTTCAAATTTGCTAAAACTGACAGAGACACGATGTGTCTTCCTTGGGACATGTCGTGTTCTCATCTTCTACAGTTTCTCCAAGTATAAGGCACATGGCGTGTCTGAATTAAAACATGTCGTGTACATTACCAAAAATATACAATTGACTCTGAATTCCCAGGTACACTTCATGTCTTTGGTGAACAAGTTGTGTACTATTTCTCTTCATCTGGATGCAAGGATAACTAGAGTTGCACACGCCATGTCTTAATTTAGACACGCTATGTGCGATGTTATTTCAATAGAAATAGAACTCTGAATGTCTACAAGGCATGGAGAAGCCCCAATGATGTCAGAGTTGAGTTGGGTTATCTCCAATTTGATCCTTTTTAAGCATATCTGCAATACACATCAGACAATAAGCAAAATAACAAAAAGGTGACAAGAATAATATGATTAGAGGCTAAATGAAAACAAAATGAACTAAATTTGTGTGTGAAATCATATAAGAAGTTGATGTGGAAAGCACACAACAAATCCCCCTAAGCTTGAACCATTTCTTGTCCTCAAGCAAAAAGAGCACAGCCACACAAATGAAGGAATATTCAAGCTCATGCATGGATTAAATGAAAATGAAAATGTGCAACAAACTGAACCAACCATATACGTCAGGCTTATATTCATAGCCATCGTCTCAACCTAAACATCCAAGAGAGGAAGGTTTTAGTTCAGCATGGGTGGTCACAAACTAAGTGAATCAATCAACTAAACAACACTAAATAGAATTTGGACAATCAAGCCAAACAACTAGTGGATTTACAACACAAAAATTTCAGCTATTATGGATACAAATGATGAAATTTTAGCTAACTTTAACAATATCAGTTGTGCTCTCTTCTTAAAAAGATATGACAATGGAATTTTGGGATTCTGGCACTCGGCTGCTAATTTAGGCTTATGCGCACGTGGAGTGCCAGTTGGGGTGTTATTTTTACCCTCTTCTGATTTCATACCACCTAACCATCATTGCTGGATCGGACTCACACTAGGTTAGCATGATATGTGGGCTATAAGCCATCTTTTATTGGGTAAAGGGAGAAAAGGATAAAAGAAATTTTTGCACAACACAAGAGAGTCCACTAGAAAGTTAAGTTAATAAGATTCCATTCATTATTTTACAAATTTTTCATTGAAAAAATGATTTTATATGCACTAAGGGTTTGGCAAGAGTATCCCGTATTCTAAATAGTGTTGTAGAGTTGATTTATTCACTAAAATTTCAGACTGTTATATGTATTTAGCAATCAAAGGTGTGAAAATTGAAAGTTCAAGCTATAATTATAAACCAAGATCATGTACATGGAATTTTTTTTTCATTTGATTCATGCATGCTCTTTACTAATTCTTTCATATGGCTAAATGAAGTACAAGGGACAAGATGGTTCAAGCGTACAAGGTAAAAGAGTTCACTTCAGCGCAATAGCCTCATTTCATATTAAACTTGCCATGAAAAGAAATACAGAACATGAAACAAGATGAACTAAGAGACTGACATGAGTAACAAAAGCAAATGACTAACAAAAGAAAATGAAAGCAAAAACTACATTACGGGCTGATTGTGCCCCCCCAAGCTTAAAATCAGCAGTGTCCTCACTGCATCAATCAAACTTGTGGAGGAAACAATCGGATGCCTATCATGGGAAAAATAAAAAAGATGGGCTAGCACCCCCATGGTCTGGCGGAAAGAACTGGTTAACAAACTCATCATCAGGGACATCCATTGGTGTGGGTTGTGGGACGAACTCGGGTTGTTGAGGCGGAAGTGCCTGATATGGCTGCGAGATGGAGTAGTGGCCTTATGAAATGTGCCATGAATCCATGTGGTGGACCATGTCGTGCATCGTAGTATACTGCGTACCCAGCTAATCCAGGCGGCCGTCAATGTGATCAAAACGTTGTTGCACATAGATATATAGGTGTCTCACATCAGGCATGACCCATGAGTACTTCGTCTGTGTGCTGGTAGAGGGAGGTAGTGGAGTAGAAAAAGGTGCCTTAATATCATCAGTAGCTCTAGCTGCATCAACTTCTTCCTCAGTGTTCAGTATGACTTTCCAGTTATCTTTGTTTTCTAATGTGATACACTCAGGATCTGGAATGTCAATGTATTGATCATCATCAAATAATTGCCAAAATTTGGTATCATTGTTGGCAACCCTTGAGATCAAACCTATAGAAAGAAGGTATTGAATGTTTACTATGTTTCTACCTGGTGTAGCCTCAAGACCTGTCAGATCAGCATCCAACTTCTATTCTATCAAAGTAATCAAAACATCACACATTATGTCGCCAGCATCCCTCTCATTCACTTTCTTAATGTCTAGGAAATGCGTAAGAATATAGTAAGCATCATTGTTCTGATAATAATACATCATTCCCCACAAAAAGAAAAGATCCTGCTTTCCAACAACCCCTTGAGTTTCTTTCTTAGCAAACACTCTAATACTAAGAAGGTGGTGCATGTACCGAAAAATATGGTTGTGGATAGTGGATTCTCTTGCTTTCTTAGCTTCATAGTGTTCCTCATCTAATATTTCAATGAATCTAAATATTATGAGTACTTTCTATTACCCAATCAAATGCTATTAACAAAGACACTCCACTTGTTGATGACAAAGCCAAGGAGAATATAGCTGGGAGAAAGGTAGAGCTCAAATCCCTTCCACCAGGGATAAGGTATGCATCTCTTGACTCTGATTCTACTTCTCCTATCATAATCAATGATGAGTTAACTAATGAATAAGAAAATAAACTGCTTGTTGAATTGCATTTGTAAAAAGATGCCATTGGTTACACTATTGATGATTTAAAGGGCATTCATCCCTCCATTTACATGCATAGAATAAACACGGAGGATGATGCTAAACCTACCATTGAACCACCTAGACGTTTAAATTGAAACATGCTTGAAGTGGTTAAAAGGAAATTTTTAAATTGGTTGATGTTGGTATCACTTATCTTATAAGTGAGAGCCCTTGGGTTAGTGCCATTCATGTGGTACCTAAGAAGGGGGGTGCAACTTTCATTAAGGGAGATAATTATGAATTCATACAAACATGTATAGTCACAGGTTGGTGTATGTGTATTGACTACCGACGTTTCAACAAAGCTACTCGCAAAGATCATTTTCCCTTGCCATTTATTGACTTGATGCTTGAACGACTTGCAAAACATTCTTACTTTTTCTACTTGGACGGGTATTCTTGGGTTTTCTAGATTCCTATCTACCTTCCTGACCAAGAGAAAACCACTTTGACATGCACTTATGGAACCTGTGCTTATTGTCGCATGCCTTTCGGTCTTTGTAACGCCCCAACGACATTTCAGCGATGCATGATGGACATTTTCTCTGATTTTATTGAAAATATAATGGAAATATTCAAGGATGATTTTAGCAATTACGGAGATTCCTTTGATCAATGTTTATGCAATTTATCACTAGTCTTAGCCCATTGCAAAAAGGTTAACCTAGTATTAAACTGGGAGAAGTGCCATTTCATGGTACAATCCGGTGTAGTACTAGGCCATATTGTATCTAATAAGGGTATTGAAGTTGATAGGGCTAATGTAACATCCCTGACCTGGGTTATGCCTTAACCCTAGAAGTTTTGCTTTAGAAAGATAATTAGATCCTTAATTTTATCTTGTGAAAAGTAATTAAGGCTCAAGAGGAACTTATGTTTCACTTTTGGTCCTATTTGAATAATGTTGAAGCAATGTTTGCATATTTTGGACTAATGTGCAAATTACCCAATATGAGGGGTTAAATTGCAAATGTTACATAATAATATGTTCTTCAGGAAGTTTGGCATCATGAGAATAAAGATGGTGCAGAGGAATGGCTTATGAAAACCTGAGTACCAAGAAAGAACTGATAAAACAATGTTTGTGCATTAAAACCTAGTTTTGGTGTAAAATGCAATTTACCCAAAACCTAGGGTGCAATATGCAAATTACCACTTCAATAAGGTCCCTAATAATTCTTGACATCATGTAGAGTAAATCAAATGAGAGGGGCGCCTCATTGGAATTAAGTTAGAGGAGAGAGAATCTTGATATTAGAATAATCAAAATTTAAGCCTAAATGAAACCCTAAATGGGATTCTCAGGTAATCGATTCACATATAAACACGGAAAACTGCAGGAAAGGCTAGATCGAGTGTTGAAGTATCGAGAAAAGAAGAGGCTTACTTACAATATTACAAATTTGCAGAAGCAACTAGCTAAAAAATTTGATGAAATTACAGACAATTTATTCATAGATATGCAGAGGGAACTCCAGAGCATTATAAATAAAGAGGAGGAAGACGGGCATCAAAAGGCACATATAAATTGAATACAGAATGGAGATAACAATACAAGATTTTACCAAGCTTGGGTGAATCAAAGACGGAGACAAAATTCAATTACATCCCTAAGGAACTCAGCAGGGGAGTGGGTCACGGATGAGTGTGAGTTATTGAACATGGTGGTATCACACTTTGAGAAGGTCCTAACAGCACCGGCTGGTAGGGTGCCTACCAACATACAACATATTCCGTGCAGGTTCAATAAGCTCAGACAAGAAGAGTTACAGGCCCTGGCAGCAGTGCCCACAATGAAGGAGGTGTTTGATGTTTTGAAAAGCATGAAGGCGTTCAAAGCAGCTAGTATAGATGGTATCACATTAGAATTTTTTGAAACATACTTGGTAGGCAGTGGGACAGTCAGTCACTACCACCGTCCAAAGAATGTTACCAGGGGAGCCAATTGATGAAGTTGCATGTAATGCTACTATTAGACTCATCCCGAAGGTTTCTCATCCTGAAAAGTGTGAACAATTGAGACAGATATCATTGAACAATATTATTCTTGTAACATCCCTGACCTGGGTTAAGAACTAACCCAAGGTATTTTTCTTAAATATGTAATTAGATACTTGTGGTTATCTTGTGTAATGTAATTAAAGCTTCTGAGGAACATATATTTCCATTTCAGTCCTTTTTGTATAATGTTGCAATATTGTTTTGATAATTATGGACTAAAGTGTAAATTACCCAAGTAGAGGGGTTAACTTGCAATTTGCACATGTTAAGATCTTCCTATGATGATAAAACATCATAAGAATGCATATGATGTAGCGATATGGATTCCACAAGCTTGGGCACCAAGATATAGCTTGTAGAGCAATCCTTATGCTTTAAAACCTAGTTTTGGGTGTAAAGTGCAATTTACCCAAAACAGGGTGCAACATGTAAAATATACTCTCTAGAGTATATTTCATGACTCTTGGCATCAAGTAGAGTAAGGATAATGAGGAGGGCGCCTCATTTGAATGATCAAATAAGAAAGATAACCTTAATATCTAAATAACCAAGTTTTATGCAAAATGGCCTTTAATATATGCAACTTAGTAAGGTGTTTGGTTTCTTTTCCTTTCACCTTGGATGAGAGAGAGAGAGGCTTTGCATGTGAAAAGGAGGAAGAAACGTGGCAAAGGGTGGAGTGAGCATGAGTGGATGGGTTTAAGAAATCAAAGAAAATAATTATCTTTTCTTTGCCTTGAAAATATCCAAATATATATATATATATAGCAACTTTAAACAACAAAGCAAGGGAACGTTTCCCTTAGTTTCTTTTCTCATCTTCTTCCTTTGTCCGACTACAGAGGAGCTCAGGAGCAGAGGAAGGACGACCAAGTTGGTTTGGTAAGTTTGGACCACCATCTATCACAAATTCATGGTGAAAACTCTAATACAAGGTTGGTTTAGTAGTTTTCCTTACACAATTCTTCTTTCTAGCCTTCTTCTCCATCCAAATCTTGAAGAATGGACCTTGGGCAACCTTTGGAGCTCAATCCACCATTAAATCTACGAAGCTTGGATCTCTGGATCAGTCCTAGAGGCGGGTTTTATAACTCTAACCCTTAAGCTTTGCTCTTGCATCTTCTTTCCTTAGAATCATTGTTTGTTCTTCTTCCTTTAGACACTTCTAAGTGTTCTTGCTAGAAATTCTGTGAAGAACAAACCCTGTTCTTGAGGTAGAAGATGATGACGTTATTTCCAAAGTTTATCAACAAACTTTCTTTAGCAAACGGTCTCCCACCTCTTGCACAAACGGTTTCCCAAACCGTTTGGGAGCAAACGGTTTCAGACCGTTTGAAAGAAAATGATTTCAATCAAGAACGCATGGAAGAAAACGGTCCAAGACCGTTTGGGGGTGTTGACCAGGCATTGACCATTTGGAGATCTGTTGTACAGATTATGGACTAATAACCCACCAAAAATCATCAAGTAATTCCAAGTAAATCACCAATTGAAGGCACATTAATCACCTAAACCCTAATCGGGTTAGTTGCTGATTTCAATAATACAATCATGTTGAAGTTTGGGTTGAGTGGCCCAAACGCTTTCAAAACCGTTTGGGAATCACCCAAATGGTCTCAAGACCGTTTTTTTATCACCCAAGACCATTTGGAGGTCTAGGGTTAAGAGGGGTTGACCAATTGAGGGTCTAATGATATTGAATTGTTAAACAATTAAGTGTTGATTTGGTGACCAAATTTAGGGTTCAACCTTTAAGTGAATGACTTGGTTTTTGATGAAATAATGGGCAAACGGTCTCAAGACCGTTTGGAGGATGTCCAAACGATCCTAAGACCGTTTGGGGGTCACCCAAGACCGTTTGGAGGTCTAGGGTTGACTATGGTCAAGTGGTTGAAGATCTAAAGGCAACAAGTTGAAGTACAATTGATTAGTGACCTAATGATCAAATCAATGAATCAAACCTTAATAGGTTGAGTTCGATTTTGGTGTTGACTTGATAAATGGGGTCAGTTCATGATCAAATTGAATGATGGTTCAATGGGTTCAATGTCAATTGGACTCATGTTGATACATGTTGAAGGGTGATCGATTCTGAACCCTAATTCAATTGATCCAAACCCTAATTGGTGATCAATTGAGGGTTAATTGAGGGTCAAATCAGTTGAGGGTTGACCTAATTGACTCAATTGATAAGTGGTTAACTAATGCATGAACGATTGAGGGGTTCAACATTAGAAACCCTAATTCAATTGGAATGGTTGAGACACTTTTTGGTCCATGCGGTTTTGAAATGGTTTGGACCAAACGGTCTCAAGACTGTTAGAGTCCAAATGGTCTCAAGATCGTTTGGGACCAAACGATCCCAAACCATTTGGTTCTCATGCGGTTTCAAGATTAATGTTGCCCATGCGGTTTCAAAGTCAAAGTTGGCCAAACAGTCAACAAGATCAAACGGTCTTCACCTCATCTTGGGCAAACGGTTTTAAGTGTACATTTTATCAAACGGTTTCAAAGTCAAACTAGACCAAACAGTCAACACCACTAAACGGTTTCAAGGTACTTCCAAGACCGTTTGGGGGGTTGGTGTGCAGGACCGTTTGAGGTCTAAAAAGGTTAAGAACGTTTGATGCCTCAGTGGTCAAGATGGTTTAGTAATTGATTAACCTAAACAATATAGATATCTAAAGTGATTAAGGGACTAAGTAATTAGTGAATTGATGCATGATATGATCAATGGTGAACATTACAAAAGTACCCTTGATAGGATAGAGTAACTTATACCCTTTGATCAAGTAAACCCTAATGAGCATAATGGTGTTGACATAATTTATGTTGTCAAGATTGATTTGACTTAGTCTAATCAAGAGCGATGTAAACATCATTCAATAGTAAGAGGAGAGAGAAAACTCCTAACATGTATGAGAATCAAGTAACAAACTCCCAATGTATACGAATGTACCTAATTAGGGTATGATCCTTTATAGTGAGATCATGAAAACCCTAATTATGATGGTTAATGAACCTTAACCTAATTTGAGGGCATTAATGGAAGTAACCCTCATACATGATGATGGTATGATCTCAATTCATTACAAATGTGATGAAAAGTGAATAGTAAACCCTAATTTTAGGTATTGTGATGTAATGTGAATAGTAAACCCTAATCTAGGGTAATGTGATGTAAAGTGAATAGTAAACCCTAATCTAGGGTAATGTGATGTAATGTGAATAGTAAACCCTAATCTAGGGTAATGTGATGTAATTTGAATAGTAAACCCTAATCTAGGGTAATGTGATGTAATGTGAATAGTAAAACCTAATCTAGGGTAATGTGATGTAATGTGAATAAAAAACCCTAATCTAGGGTAATGTGATGATATGAACAGTAAACCCTAATTTTGGGTTATGCTTTTAAGCATGAAAATCTATGATTGGATTAGGAAATAATTTGTACTGTGCTCATATGGATAAAATATGCATGTTATCAATTGTGCTAATCATGCAGGTTTTTTATATAGAAGTGATCATAGCTAGGTAAGGGTTATGATGTCATATTCGTTAAGAGCACTTTATGAGCCTTGAAAGTAAATATATGCTATGTTGCCTAGTGTGAGGCAACATATGAGATTGATAGACAGTGATAGCCATGAGAAATATCTGCATTGTCACAATCAAGGTCAAACTGTTAAAATGACTTAATGATAATATGTTACTTGGTAACAAGTGTTTTGATAATCTAAGGGTTTGAACACCCATGTTCCTGAATCATAATGATGAGATGGTTAGGAATTGATATCCCAATGATAACTGGATGAGAAATGAACTTGATACAATTAGTACTCTTTCTTTATAGCAATTATTTTAATGGTTTATGTTTGAAAACATGCCTGATGCTAAAAGAATGACATAATGTACTTAAATAATCAAGTATAATGATATCATGTAGAGCCCTGACCATAGATCCATCATTGTCAGAAGTTAAATGATGGTGAAATAGGTTTTCCTAAGGGAACTCCTGGAGAGCATACTTTTGAGTATGTGGGGGTTATGGACGTGAATATCCATACGTCCTAATGTAGGATTTGATGTGATATGTACCTGTAATCTCCCGATCCTTCATTATATGTTTATGTCGGGATGATGTATCACTAATCTCCCGATGATGTTGTTAATATCGTATCGATGTGAGATAAACAAGAAATCCCTCGATGGCGAAGAGAGTACAGAATGCCATTGTAACTCTAATAGCGAAGTTGCCAGAATACCCTGGAAAGCTATTATAACAGAGACACAAGATGTCCTGCATGTTGTTCCTCATACTGACTGAGGAGGATGAGGTCATAGAAATCCGGCTCTTCTGATGACCTATGTATGGTACCGATTACGATTTCGTAATGGTCGGTTGGAGTATGAGAGGTGTAACTCATCTCCTCAGGGCATAAATATGTTTGTAAAATGTAATCAGTCGTGTAGCATATTTGCTTAGATTGAACTAGACAAACAATGATTGATGTTACGTTGTTTATAATGCTCTAGTTGAATAACTAGTATACATGTTCTTCATATTCCTTAATGATATATGTCTTGTCATTCAATTAAGTTATGATTCAAATGATTTCTTAAAAGAATGTTGCTTCACTTAGTTTACACAATGTTAAACCTATTGTTGAATGTTTATAGTTTTATTGCTTAAAGTTATTCCATTATTGCAATAACAATGCTTCTGGAAGAGATTTATAACTCTCGATGGGACAATTATTTAAATTGTCTCACCCCCGTGGGATTCAACTTTTTAGGTAGACATCGAGGACGAAGAAACCCATCAGTGGGTGAGCAACAACAACAGCAGCAGCAACACCAGGGACAGCAGTGATCCTCAGGTGGAGACACTATCTGTCAAGTCTTATAGATAGATTGTCCTATGTGTCGTCTCTGTACTCTCAGGTCCTAGGGGTCAGTAGATGTTTAAAAGTAGATCTGAGATTTTTGGCTTAATGCCTCGGGATTTTTGTATCTTACCTTGTACAGCTAACAAGGTAGTTGATGTTTGTAATACTCGAGATGTGATATTACAAAGATTTAATGATGAATCGGGCTGTAAACAACTTATCATGTTTCTTTATGAAAAAGTTTTAAATTTTAGTGATTTTTGATAATTCTACTTCTAGTTAATCGCTTCTGCATTCGTTAATCTTGTTTTCACGAAGTTGAGTTGCCACAATTTAGTGGTATCAGAGCTCTAGGTTCGCTGAGTCTACAGAGACATAGTACTTAGGATGTTGAGTTTGTTCTAGTGTCTTCCAGTATGTCTGATAGTGTCTTCTGCTCATTTAGGAGGAGAAGATAAGACTAAGGATGTATGGACCACACGAAGAACATGAGGAACATGTTGTAGAGAGTAGTGTTGATGTACCCAGAGGAGGTGCAAGAGACCCATATAGAGAAGAACATGTGCCTGAACCACCCCAGTTCAATCCAACTGACATGGGGAACCCAGCCGTCCAAGCCATGTTTGGGTAGTTTATGACTGCCATGACACACATGACTGGTAGGATGCCTATACCTGCACCTAGGGCACCTACCCATCCTGAAGGACAAGGAATCAGCAAGACGTTTGAACGACTTCGCCGAGTTGGAGCCACAGAGTATGCTGGAACAGCTGACCCAACAGATGTTGACTTATGGTTAACTGAACTAGAGAAGGCCTTTAGAATCCTGAACATCCCAGAAGTTGAGAAGGTTAGACATGATGTATATCTTCTCAAGGGGAGTGCTGGTCATTGGTGGACCATGGAAGAACAGAAGAGGTTGAATGGGAAGTCTTTCGATGGGAATTTATCAATAGATACTTCCCTAAGACGTTTTTGGATGAGAAAATCTCTCAGTTTGAGAGGTTAAGACAAGGACCTATGATCATTAGCGAGTACGCGACCAAGTTCATGGAGTTGTTGCAGTTCTGTCCGCACATGGCAGCTACAGATGAAGAAATGATTAGGTGTTTTGAGAAAGGATTAAACGCTGAGTTGACTACTCCTGTGTCTGCCCTAGAGAATAGAGAAAGGTTTGCTACCTTTGTTGAGTCTATCAGAAGGGTAGAAAGGTCTGTAGCAGAGAAGAGATAGACCCAGAATAAGAGGATGTATCCGTAGTTCCAAGTATATTCATCTAAAGGTTTCAAGAAACCTAGATTTTCTGTGCCTACACCACCACCTAGATTCAGTACCCAGATGCAGTGGACGTCGAATAGGGGTAGAGGATGAAGCTTACCACTAGAAGGAGCTCACAGTTCAGCATCTATGTCGGTCACAGGACCACCCATACCACAACAACTGAATAGAAGTTGTTATATATGTGGAAAGATGGGACATCTGATGAAAGATTGCAAAGCCAGAGAAGTGAGTGTGACTCAACCTCATAAGCAGAGTCAGAAAGTATCCCAAAGGAGATAGTTCCCGGGAGGAGCTAGAGGATGCAGACAAGCATCCCAAGCTGGATCATCGGCACCAGGTCAACAAGTACCGAATCAACCACAGGAAACAGCAAGGTTTTATGCGATGAATCCACCTGATGCAGTGATCAACCCTCGGGTTGTGGCAGGTTAGATGGAATTGTTATATTTTGATATATCTACATCTTGCGTTGTATCTGTTTTAATTGATCTGGGTGCTACACACTCCTTTATCACTCGAAGAGTGATTTTTGATTGCAACTTGACTACAAGTCATAGAGCAGATAGTTTGTTCCTAGAAACTCCGTTAAGGGGATCTATTGTGTTGCAGGAGGTATGTTCTCCCTACATCCTCTTCTTTTCTAAACATCGCATTCAAGTGGATCTTATACCACTTGAGATGCATGGATTTGATATAATCCTTGGGATGGATACCTTAGAAAGGTATAAGGTTGTCTTGGATTGTGAATCCAAGCGAGCTGTGTTTGCTGATGATAGTGACACATGGATCTTTCAAGGGGAGAGAAAGATTCTACCCACCTGTCTTGTGTCATCTATGGTTGCTGAGAAGCTGATGAAGCAAGGATGTTATGCATTCTTGGCCCATGTGGTAGATACTACCATGGAGAGTCCTAACCCTGCTGAAGTTCCAGTAGTCAGGGAATTTAAAGATGTATTTCCTAAAGAACTTCTAGGTGTGCCACCGCCTCGAGAAATTGATTTTGAAATCAATTTAATCCCAGACACGCAACCTATTGCACAAACACCATATAGGATGGCGCCTGCTGAAATGGCAGAACTCAAGAAACAACTGCAAGAGTTACTTGAGAAGGGTTTCATCCGACCAAGTACTTCACCCTGGGGTGCTCCGGTCCTCTTTGTTAAAAAGAAAGACGGTTCAATGTGGTTGTGCATTGATTACAGACAACTAAATAAAGTAACAATAAAGAATAAGTATCCTCTGCCGAGGATTGATGTCTTTGATCAGTTGTGTGGTGCAACCATCTTCTCAAAGATAGATTTGAGGTCAGGATATCACCAACTGTGTATTAAGGATGGTGACATACCTAAGTCTGTCTTTAGAATAAGGTATGGTCACTATGAGTTCACAGTTATGTCGTTTGGACTAACTAATGCACCAGCTGCATTTACGGAACTCATGAATAGAATCTTTCGACCTCTTCTCGATCAGTGTGTTGTTGTATTTATAGATGCCATCCTGATCTATAGTAGAGATGCTCAGCAGCATGAACAACATCTTCGTTAGGCTCTAACTTTTCTAAGAGAGCATAAGTTATATGCTAAATTTAGCAAGTGTGAGTTCTGGTTACCAGAAGTATCTTTCTTTGGACATGTAATATCTACTTTAGGTATACGTGTTGACCCTAGAAAGGTAGAATATGTCCTGCTATGGGAGCAGCCGAAGACACCGACAGAAATCCGTAGTTTCTTAGGGTTGGCAGGCTATTATCGGAGGTTCATTAAGAACTTTAGTTCTATAGCCTTACCCTTGACTAAGTTGACCATGAATGATGTTCCTTTTGTTTGGAATGATAAGTGTCAACAATCTTTCCAGTTGTTAAAGGAGAGGTTGACAAGTACACATGTGCTTGTGTTACCTGAGCAAGGGAAAGGATATATAGTTTTCTGTGATGCTTCCAAGAATGGACTTGGATGTGTGTTGATGCAGGATAAACAAGTGATTTCTTTTGCTTCTCGACAGCTTAAGAAACACGAGGAGAATCATCCGACACACGATCTAGAATTAGCTGTCGTAGTTCATGCCTTGAAGATCTGGAGACATTATCTTTATGGAGAGACATTCCAGATTTTCACAGACCATAAGAACCTTACATATATCTTTTCTCAGCATGAGCTTAATATGAGGCAACGCCGCTGGATGGAGTTAATCAAGGACTATGACTATACAATTGATTACCATCCAGGGAAGGCCAATGTGGTTTTTGATGCTTTGAGTAGGAAATCAGCAACACCAGCCTTGGATAGGGTACAACTAAATTCCTTAATGTGCTCAAGGAGAGATATGCTTATCTCCTTAAGGCAAGATAATGTATAGTTGAGAGTATCATTGTTATCTGGGTTGTTAGGTGAGATGCATATGAAACCTACTCTAAGACAGTAGATCAAGGAGGCACAACAAGTTGATGATGCAGTTCAACAGATCAGATCGGAGTATGGTAGTGGGAAACGGGAAGGTTTCCATGACTCAGATGATCAAGTAACCTGTTATCATGGTAGGATGATAGTGCCTGGTGTGGATAACTTGAGAAAGTTAGTCCTGGAAGAAGCACATTCTTCGATGTATGCCATGCATCCAGGAAGCACCAAGATGTATTGAAACTTGAAAGATATGTATTGGTGGCCTGGTTTGAAGAAAGACGTTGTTGAGTTTGTTATGCGATGTCCTGTGTGTCAGCAAGTTAAAGCTGAACACCAGAAGCCTGCAGGAACAATGCAACCTTTACCCATACCACAATGGAAGTGGGATCATGTAACCATGGACTTTGTGGTTGGCCTACCCAGGACAACCAAAGGACATGATTCCATTTGGGTAATAGTTGATAGATTTACAAAGACAACACATTTCATGCCTGTCAAAACAACCTATTCTGCTGAGAAGCTGGCACAGTTGTATGTAGATGAGATAGTACGAATGCATGGAGTCCCAGTCACCATTGTTTCTGACAGAGGTCCCCAGTTTACGAGTCATTTTTGGGAGCGACTTCATAAAGCCTTAGGCACACAGTTAAGGTTTAGTACAACCTTTCATCCACAGACTGATGGACAGTCAGAAAGAACTATACAGACCTTGGAAGACTTTCTTAGAGCATGTGTTCTTCAGTTTACGGGGAGTTGGGATCTGCACCTAAGCTTGATAGAGTTTTCCTACAACAATAGCTATCAACATAGCATTGACATGGCACCTTATGAAGCTTTGTATGGTAGACGTTGTAGGTCACCCCTATGTTGGTATGAAACCGGTGAATATCAACTTTTAGGTCTTGATCTTGTGTAGCAGACTACAGAGAAGATTAAGGTAATACAACATCAGTTGAAGACTGCACAGGATAGGTAGAAATCATATGTTGATAAGCGTCGTAGACCTTTAGAGTTCCAGCTTGGAGACAGAGTGTATCTCAAAGTCTCACCTTGGAAAGGAGTTCTGAGATTTGGAAGGAAAGGGAAGTTAGATCCTAGGTTTATGGGGCCTTATCCAATCATTGAACGGATTGGGAAGGTAGCCTATAAGCTAGAGTTACCACCAGAGTTATAAAAGTTACACCCTATGTTCCACATTTCCATGCTTAGGAAATGTCATCTTGATACAAAATCAGTTCTGCAACCTATGGAAGTAGAGTTGAATGATGATGTGTCTTATGAGGAAGGACCAGTATCGATCCTTGATAACAGAATTAAACAACTGAAAAAGAAATACATAAGCCTTGTGAAAGTCCTATGGAATCACCCGTGGTGTTGAAGAAGCCACATGGGAACTAGAGGAAGAGATGAGAAGGAAATACCCTGCTCTTTTCACTTAATATGTTTTGTTGATTTCGGGGACGAAATCCTTGTAAGGGGTGGATAATTTGTAGCATCCCTGACCTGGGTCATGAACTAACCCTAGGTATTTTGCTTAAATATGTAATTAGATATTTGTGGTTATCTTGTGTAATGTAATTAAAGCTTCTGAGGAACATATATTTCCATTTCAGTCCTTTTTGTATAATGTTGCAATATTGTTTTGATAATTATGGACTAAAGTGCAAATTACCCAAGTAGAGGGGTTAACTTGCAATTTGCACATGTTAAGATGTTCCTCTGATGATAAGACATCATAAGAATGCATATGATGTAGTGATATGGATTCCACAAGCTTGGGCACCAAGATATTGCTTTTAGAGCAATCCTTATGCTTTAAAACCTAGTTTTGGGTGTAAAGTGCAATTTACCCAAAACAAGGTGCAACATGTAAAATATACTTTCTAGAGTATCTTTCATGACTCTTGGCATCAAGAAGAGTAAGGATAATGAGGAGGGTGCCTCATTTGAATGATCAAATAAGAAAGATAACCTTAATATCTAAATAACCAAGTTTTATGCAAAATGGCCTTTAATATATGCAACTTAGTAAGGTGTTTGGTTTCTTTTCCTTTAACCTTGGATGATAGAGAGAGGCTTTGCATGTGAAAAAGAGGAAGAAACGTGTCCAAGGGTGGAGTGAGCATGAGTGGATGGGTTTAAGAAATCAAAGAAAATAATTATCTTTTCTTTGCCTTGAAAATATCCAAAAATATATATATAGCAACTTTAAACAACAAAGCAAGGGAACGTTTCCCTTAGTTTCTTTTCTCATCTTCTTGCTTTGGACGACTAAGGAGGAGCTCAGGAGCAGAGGAAGGACGACCAAGTTGTTTTGGTAAGTTTGGACCACCATCTATCCCGAATTCATGGTGAAAACTCTAATACAAGGTTGGTTTAGTAGTTTTCCTTACACAATTCTTCTTTCTAGCCTTCTTCTCCATCCAAATCTTGAAGAACGGACCTTGGGAAACCTTTGGAGCTCAATCCACCATTAAATCTACAAAGCTTGGAGCTCTGGATCAGTCCTAGAGGCGGGTTTTATAACTCTAACCCTTAAGCTTTGCTCTTGCATCTTCTTTCCTTAGAATCATTGCTTGTTCTTCTTCCTTTAGACACTTCTAAGTGTTCTTGCTAGCAATTCTGTGAAGAACAGCCCCTGTTATTGAGGTAGAAGATGATAATGTTATTTCCAAAGTTTATCCACAAACTTTCTTTAGAAAACGGTCTCCCACCTCTTGCACAAACGGTTTCCCAAACCGTTTGGGAGCAAACGGTTTCAAACCGTTTGAAAGCAAACGGTTTCAATCAAGAACACATGGAAGCAAATGGTCCAAGACTATTTGGGGGTGTTGACCAGGCGTTGACCATTTCGAGATATGTTGTACAGATTATGGACTAATCACCCACCAAAAATCATCAAGTAATTCCAAGTAAATCACCAATTGAAGGAACATTAATCACCTAAGCCCTAATCGGGTTAGTTGCTGATTTCAATAATACAATCATGTTGAAGTTTGGGTTGAGTGGCCCAAACGGTTTCAAAACCATTTGGGAATCACCCAAACGGTCTCAAGACCGTTTGGTGATCACCCAAGACCGTTTGGAGGTCTAGGGTTAAGAGGGGTTAACCAATTGAGGGTCCAATGATATTGAATTGTTAAACAATTAAGTGCTGATTTTGTGACCAAATTTAGGGTTCAACCTTTAAGTGAATGACTTGGTTTTTGATGAAATAATGGGAAAACGGTCTCAAGACCATTTGGAGGATGTCCAAACGATCCCAAGACCATTTGTGGGTCACCCAAGACCGTTTGGAGGTTTAGGGTTGACTATGGTCAAGTGGTTGAAGATCTAAAGGCAACAAGTTGAAGTACAATTGATTAGTGACCTAATGATCAAATCAATGAATCAAACCTTAATAGGTTGAGTTAGATTTTGGTTTTGACTTGAGAAAACGGTCTCAAGACCGTTTGGATGACATCCAAATGATCCCAAGACCTTTTGGGGTCAGGTCATGACCAAATTGAATGATGGTTCAATGGGTTCAATGTCAATTGGACTCATGTTGATACATGTTGAAGGGTGATCGATTCTAAACCCTAATTCAATTGATCCAAACCCTAATTGGTGATCAATTGAGGGTTAATTGAGGGTCAAATCAGTTGAGGGTTGACCTAATTGACACAATTGATAAGTGGTTAACTAATGCATGAACGATTGAGGGGTTCAACATTGGAAACCCTAACTCAATTGGAATGGTTGAGACACTTTTTGGTCCATGAAGTTTTGAGATGGTTTGGACCAAATGGTCTCAAGATCGTTTGGGACCAAACGATCCGAAACCGTTTGGTGCTCATGCGGTTTCAATATCAATGTTGCCCATGCGGTTTCAAAGTCAAAGTTGGCCAAATGGTCAACAAGATCAAATGGTCTTCACCTCATCTTGGGCAAACGGTTTTAAGTGTACATTTTATCAAACGGTTTCAAAGTCAAACTAGACCAAATGGTCAACACTACCAAACGGTTTCAAGGTACTTCCAAGACCGTTTGGGGGGTTGGTGTGCAAGACCGTTTGAGGTCTAAAAAGGTTAAGAACGTTTGATGCCTTAGTGGTCAAGATGGTTTAGTAGTTGATTAACCTAAACCCTATAGATATATAAAGTGATTAAGGGACTAAGTAATTAGTGAATTGATGCATGATATGATCAATGGTGAACATTACAAAAGTACCCTTGATAGGATAGAGTAACCTATACCCTTTGATCAAGTAAACCCTAATGACCATAATGGTGATGACATAATTTATGTTGTCAAGATTGATTTGACTTAGTCTAATCAAGAGTGATGTAAACATCATTCAATAGTAAGAGGAGAGAGAAAACTCCTAACATGTATGAGAATCAAGTAACAAACTCCCAATGTGTACGAATGTACCTAATTAGGGTATGATCATTTATAGTGAGATCATGAAAACCCTAATTATGATGGTTAATGAAACTTAACCTAATTTGAGGGCATTAATGGAAGTAACCCTAATACATGATAATGGTATGATCTCAATTCATTACAAATGTGATGAAAAGTGAATAGTAAACCCTAATTTTGGGTAATGTGATGCAATGTGAATAGTAAACCCTAATCTAGGGTAATGTGATGTAAAGTGAATAGTAAACCCTAATCTAGGGTAATGTGATGTAATGTGAATAGTAAACCCTAATCTAGGGTAATGTGATGTAATGTGAATAGTAAACCCTATTCTAGGGTAATGTGATGTAATGTGAATAAAAAACCCTAATCTAGGGTAATGTGATGATATGAATAGTAAACCCTAATTATGGGTTATTCTTTTAAGCATGAAACTCTATGATTGGATTAGGAAATAATTTATACTGTGATCATATGGATAAAATATGCATGTTATCAATTGTGCTAATCATGCAAGTTTTTTATATAGAAGTGATCATAGACAGGTAAGGGTTATGATGTCATATTCATTAAGAGCACTTTATGAGCCTTGAAAGTAATAATATGATATGTTGCCTAGTGTGAGGTAACATATGAGATTGATAGACTGTTATAGCCATGAGAAATATCTGCATTGTCACAATCAAGGTCATACTATTAAAATTACTTAATGACAATATGTTACTTGGTAACAAGTGTTTTGATAATATAAGGGTTTGAAAACCCATGTTCCTAAATCATAATGATGAGATTGTTAGGAATTGATATCCCAATGATAACTGGATGAGAAATGAACTTGATACAATTAGTACTCTTTCTTTATAGCAATTGTTTTAATGGTTTATGTTTGAAAACATGCCTGATGCTAAAAGAATGACATAATGTACTTAAATAATCAAGTATAATGATATCATGTAGAGCCCTGACCATAGATCCATCATTGTCAGAAGTTAAATGATGGTGAAACAGGTTTTCCTAAGGGAACTCCTAGAGAGCATACTTTTGAGTATGTGGGGGTTATGGACGCGAATATCCTTACGTCCTAATGTAGGATTTGATGTGAGATGTACCTGTAATCTCCCAATCCTTCATTATATGTTTATGTCGGGATGATGTATCACTAATCTCCCGATGATGTTGTTAATGTCGTATCGATGTGAGATAAACAAGAAATCCCTCGATGGCGAAGAGAGTACAGAACGCCATTGTAACTCTAATAGAGAAGTTGCCAGAATACCCTGGAAAGCTATTATAACAGAGACACAAGATGTCCTGCATGTTGTTCGTCATACTGACTGAGGAGGATGAGGTCATAGAAATCTGGCTCTTCTGATGACCTATGTATGCTATCGATTACGATTTCGTAATGGTCGGTTGGAGTATGAGAGGTGTAACTCATCTCCTCAGGGCATAAATATCTTTGTAAAATGTAATCAGCCGTGAAGCATATTTGCTTAGATTGAACTACGAGAAACAATGATTGATGTTACATTGTTTATAATGCTCTAGTTGATAACTAGTATACATGTTCTTCATATTCCTTAATGATATATGTCTTGTCATTCAATTAAGTTATAATTGAAATGATTGCTTAAAAGAATGTTGCTTCACTTAGTTTACACAATGTTAAACCTGTTGTTGAATGTTTATAGTTTTATTGATTAATGTTTTCTCACCCCCGTGGGATTCGACTTTTTAGGTAGACTCCGAGGACGAAGAAACCCATCAGTGGGTGAGCAACAACAGCAACAGCAGCAACACCAGGGACAACAGTGATCCTCAGGTGGAGACACTGTCTGTCAAGTCTTGTAGATAGATTGTCCTATGTGTCGTCTCTGTACTCTCAGGTCCTAGGGGTCAGTAGATGTTTAAAAGTAGATCTGAGATTTTTGTCTTAATGCCTCGAGATTTTTGTATCTTACCTTGTACAACTAACAAGGTAGTTGATGTTTGTAATACTCGAGATGTGATATTACAGAGATGTAATGATGAATCAGTCTGTAAACAACTTATCATGTTTCTTTATGAAAATGTTTTAAATTTTAGTGATTTTTGATAATTCCGCTGCTAGTTAATCACTTCTGCATTCGTTAATCTTGTTTTCACGAAGTTGAGTCACCACAGTTCTGAAGCTGGCTTCTAAAATCATTGTGGAGAGACTTAAAAACTTCATTCCTACGTGGATCTCCCAGGAACAAAGTAGCTTTGTACCTAGTAGGAGAATAACTGATAATATTGCACTTGTGCAGGAAGTGGTTCATGACATGAAGGGGAAGAATTCAGCAAAAACAATGGCCCTAAAGATAGATCTAACGAAAGCATATGATTGTATGTCTTGGGAGTTTATTGAAGACACGTTACAAAGAGTGGGCATCCCAGAGAACATTAGAAAATTTATCATTCATTCTATCACTGGTGGGAAAGTATCCATCGTATGGAATGGCAAAAATTCATGCCCATTCAAAGCTTATAGAGGTCTAAGGCAAGGGAACCCTTTGTCGCCTTACATTTTTGTGCTGTGTTTGGAACGACTATCACAAATAATACAAGCTATGGAGCAGGCTGGAGAGTGGAAACCTGTCAAGCTAGGTAGGACAGGAGTTAGCATGGAACATGTGTGCTTCGCTGATGATCTGATATTATTCACTCAAGCTAGCCGGTCGCAGATGCAGATGATTATGAAATGCTTTAGTTCTTTTGAGCAAGCTTCGGGTCAAGCCATTTCCAGTATGAAGTCAAGAATTGTTTTCTCTAGAAGTGTCCCAAACTCAATCAAATGACAGATATAGAGATTCAGTAGGTTTCAAATCACGGAGGATCTGGGCAGGTATTTGGGAGTTCCAATTATTCATTCTAAGATAACGAAAGCAACTTACTCCGACATAGTAAACAGAGTTGAAGGGAGAACCAATGCATGGGCGGCGAAAAGTTTGTCAAGGGCAGGTTGCATATGTCTTGCTCAGTCCACTCTCTCGACTATTCCATCCTATGTTTTGCGGACAGTGATAATTCCTGCTAGTTTATGTGACCGAATTGATGGCCTAATAAGGAGGTTTATATGGGGAGGTAGCTACACAACAAGGCCTATCTCTCTCGTAGCATGGGATAAAGTGACAAGTTTGAAGAACCATGGAGGACTGGGTATTAAAGCAATGAGAGAATGGAACAAAGCTCTCATTCTCATAAACTCATGGGAGTTGGCGACAGGTAGAAACTCCATTTGGTGTAAAGATTTGAAGGATCGTTTTGATAATAAAGTATCTGGGAAGGTGATTGCAACATCAAGACTTGGCCAAGCTGCTGCAGAAGGAAAAGATTTCATCTTCAGGAACTCAATGTTGATACCAGTGAATGGAGGGTCAGTTAATTTCTAGACTGATGCTTGGGTAGAACCAGGCCTTATTTTGTAGGCAAACATTCAAAGGCCAGTTCCAATCGAACTAGAAGACCTGAGAGTAAAGAGTGTAGCAATGGATAACGATGCATGGGATGTGGAGTTCTTGCGGGAGTACTTTGAAGAGACTGTAGTAAGACGCATTCTGAGAAAAGAGGTACCCTTAGGGGATACCTATGAAGATTACAGGGCGTGGATCCACACTGATGCAGGCTCATACACAACCTCATCTTCCTATAAAGTACTTAGAGCACAGAAGGAAGTAGTGTGCCAGGGGGAGTGGAATCACTTATGGAAGCTCGAAGTGTCTGGCAAGGTCAAAATTTTTGCCTGGTTAACCCAACATGAGGCGATTCTCACTAATGAAAGGAGACGGAGATGACACATGACCAATGTGGGAACCTGTCATAGGTGTGGGAAGGAAGACGAAACCACCCTCCATGCTCTTCGGGATTGTGAGGCAGTAAAGAAGGTCTGGAAAAAGTTGATTAACCCTGATGATTTAAATTCGTTCTTTGGACCTAGCACCATGAAGGGCTGGCTCAAGGTTATGCGAACGAATGGTAGACTGTCAGAAAATATCTTCTGGGTCGCATGTCATTGCTTGTGAAAATTCAGAAACCTGCAGGTGCTTGAAGGCAAGCTCAAACCGTTGGAGCATCAGGAAGCTAGCATACGCAAGGAGATTCACATGAACTTTGAAGCCTGTAAAAAGACCATTGGGATCGTAGAGGGAAGTGTTAGAGAACATTGGTCTGCTCTGGCAAGGGACACGATCAAAGTAAACGTGGACGCAGCAGGAAAGAAGAAAGATATGGCTATGGTAGCGATTGCAAGGAACACACACGGATGTTGGCTGGGCGATAAAGGTGAAGGCAAAAAATGTACTGGAAGTAGAATTAGCGGGCATTATGCTAGCAGTGAAGCAAATCCTTAGTCAGAACTGGTCGAGGGCCATCATTGAGACTGATAGTCTGTTGGCGATGAAGGTGTTGATAGATCAATCAGGAGCTTACCCTAGATACGCTTTCTGGTCGAACAGGTGGAAAAAGGAGATGGGGAACCGAATAACTGTGCAGTATAGGAACCGTCAGTACAACACAGTTGTCGATGGCCTTGCAAAATTACACTTGAAGTGCAATGTAGAAAAAATGTTCTATGAAAGTCCTCCATGTAGTTTACAACAAATTTATCGCAAAGATATTCTTGTAAACATGGAGTCTTTAGACCCAGGAGAGTTGAGCCCAGAGATAAAGTGCAGACCGCACTGCTTAATATATACTAAGGAATGATATAAATAAAGAGGGGATTTTTTCTTTAAAAAAATCAATTTAATGCAAAAATAAATAAAATAATTGAAGGACCTTCAACCAAAATTAATATGAATGAATTCAGATGTGTGTGGACATCCTTAAGCCTTGCAAAGGCATGAGTATATCCCAAGGAGGTGAAGACTCCACTCACCATTATTATAAGAAAAAGAATTTCCACTCAAATATGGAAATTACTATTATAAGGGTTAAGGTGCTTAATTTCTTTTCCCTTAATTCTTGGATAATGGAAGGGAGCTCAGTGGGGATAGAGATGCCTTTGTATACAAGAAACCAAGGGGGAGAAGGTGGCAACAATTTTGGAATTAAAAGACTTTTATAAAACATTTTCTCTCTCATGGAATTTCTTATAAAAAGACCTTTTCCAAGCCAAATGAAAGGATTTTCCGTTTCCACTTCTTCTCCTTGCTTGGAAAACGACCAAGGGACCCCCAACCTGTTGGTAAGGTTCTTGACCCTTTTCACCTTGATTCCATGGTGGAAATTGAAAATAAATCATTGATTTCTTCTTAATTCGATCTCCTCTTCAACCCTAGGCAAACTTTTCAACCAAAAGCTTGAGGACGAGCTTAGGGGGAGTTGCAAAAGCTTCATCCATCATTGTTTCCATGAGATTGGAGATTTGGAGCTCAATTGGAGGCGGGTTTTATAACTTGAACCCTTAATATTGTTATTTCAATCAATTCCTTATCACTTGATGATCCTTTTTACATTTCCAAAATTTGATTTGGTTGATTGATGCAATCACCATGGAAACCACAGTAGGTTTCATGAGTTTAGAGCTTGAGGATGATAAACACACACCTCTCCAAATATCAAGTGCAAACGGTTTCAACAAAGATGCTCAATCGGTTTCACAAACCGTTTGGGAGCAAACGGTTTCAAACCGTTTGAAAGGAAACAGTTTCATCAAACCGTTTGAGGGCAAACGGTTTCTAACCGTTTGAGGGCAAACGGTTTCAAACCGTTTGGGGGTGTTGACCATGGTTGACCATTTGGATATTTTTTGATAATTATGTTGGTTAATGACCCACTAATTATAATTGATTAGTTTCAATTGGTTCATGAGTTGAAGGACAATCAATCACCAAACCCTAATCGGGTTAAGTGCTGATTTCATAATTAATTGACTTGGAACTTAGAGTTGATTAGCCCAAACGGTTTCAAAACCATTTGGGGATCACCCAAATGATCTCAAGGCCGTTTGAGGGTCACCCAAGACCGTTTGGAGGTCTAGGGTTAAATATGGTTGAGTTTTGGAAGGTCTAGAGATACCAAATTGAAATACAATTATATGATGATTTGATGATCAATCCAATGATTCAAACTCTAATTGGATGTCATTGATTTTGATGATGTGATGGGCAAACAGTCTCAAGACCATTTGGAGGTCATCCAAATGACCTCAAGACCATTTGAGGTCAGGTCATGTTCAATTTGAATGATGGTCCAATAGTTTCAAAGTAATTGATAACAAATTGATTAACATTGAAGGTTCATCGATTTCAATCCCTAATCCAATTGATTTCAAACCCTAATTGATGATCAATTGAGGGTTAAATCAATTTAAGGATGACCTATTAATCTCAATTGAAGTATGGTGTTAGGTTCAATTGATGAGTGATTATATGAATTCAATCAATTGAAGGAATCAATCTTGGAAACCCTAAATCAGTTGGAGTAGTTGAGACCATCTTTGGTCCATTCGGTTTTGAGGAGGTTTGGACCAAACGGTCTCAAGACCGTTTGAGTCCAAACGGTCTCAAGACCATTTGGGACCAAACGGTTTCAAGACCATTTGGGACCAAGCGATCCCAAACCGTTTGAGGCCCATTCGATCTCATGAGTACTTTAGCAAACGATCTCAAGTACCTACTTTTTTTTTGGTCGGCCAAAACTCTGATTCTATTAAATGATACCAAAACTTTAGGTACAATAGAACGCACCCCCAAACCACAAAAGGATTACCACACAAAAAAACCTAAGCCTTACATAGAAGACCTCAACAAAATAAAACCAAACAAGAGAAAACACCAAAGCCTACATACAAACAGAAAACTGGCCAGCCTACTCAAGTACCTACTTTAGCAAACGGTTTCAAGTGCCACTTTACCAAACGGTTTCAATGGTATGTTCAAGACCGTTTGAGGTCTAATTGGTCAGGACCATTTAGAGTCTAAGTGACCAAGGTCATTTGAGAGATAATTAATTAAATCATATGAACACCTAAAGTGGTTAAAGGCCAATTGTTAATTGGAGAATTACATGATGTGAACCAAGGGTGATTATAATAATTGTACCCTTAAAGTGATAGGGTGATTAGTTCCTTTGAACTATTAATCTTTAATGATCATGGAAGTAATGATGTAATCCACTGTGTCAACTCTTCATTCAAGTTGAGTTGACTTAGTCTATTTTGAGCCTGAAGTAAGTATCATCTTGTAGAGAATGAGAGAGAACTTCCTACATGAATGATAATCATGTAATGGATAAGCCTCAACACCTTCAACATGAATGATTAAGTAATTAGGGTATGATCCTTAATAAATAGATCATGAAACCCTAATCAAGGAGGTTGTTGAGCCCTAACCTAAAACTAGGGCAATATCAGATGTAACCCAAATCAAGGGTAATGTTGTGACTCTAATTGAGGGTGATGTTATGAGAAACCCTAATTGAGGGTGATGTTATGAGAAACCCTAATTGAGGGTGATGTTAAGAGAAACCCTAATTGAGGGTAATGTTATGAGAAACCCTAATTGAGTATGATGTTATGAGAAACCCTAGATGGAATGAATAGTAAACCCTTATTGTGGGTTATTGAATGTAAAACCCTAGTTTAAAGTGATGTTATGTGGAACCCTGATGCTATGATATGATGTGAGATTCAAATACCAGGTGAAGCCATATAATGTCATAGGAAACCCTAGTAATGGTATGATGATTAAAATACTAAAGTAGGGTGTGGCTAATATAATCAAACAAAATGAGAATGTTACACCATAAAGGGTGAAATTGATAAACCATATGAATGGTAATGTTGATACTCTAATTAATAAGAGTATAAAGGACAAGATGATGCCTAGACCATTATATATCTAACTCTATACATGTGTAACAAGCTTTTACATCTTACAAAGATGAGGATAAGAAACTCTTAGGAGTGATGTATACAAAACTACATAATGGGAGTAAATATCATCTCATGGGTTGGAAATACCCAAAGTGGTTGATTATGGTTCATCCTATATCAATAATGTCTAACCATTGGATAAGTCCACATCATTAAAGATAGTTGGACAATTCTAATGTCTAACTTATGCACCATATGATGAATGTGACATGTTGGTGGATAAAGTATTAAGAGGGAAGATACCTTAATACAAGGTTAGTTGATTAACTTAAGAAAGATAGAAATGAGAAGAAAGTGATACATCAAGACATGATACATATCACATTCAGCATTTCAGAGTAAACATACCTTGATGAACATCTAATCCAATATTCTTGGATAAGAAACACATGGAGTGTGTGATATGTAATTGTTACAATAAAGGTGTAATGAACTCAATGTACTTTGAAAAATGTTGATTAATATACCTTGAGAATGGGGTAAGCCAAATCAATGAATATGATGTAATCATACTATGACAAGGATGAGAAATGAACTCATACCTTGAAATGATGATCATTACTGATATATGATGAGAATGGTGGTCATAAGCAAATACTTATGATATCTTTGAATGCTCCTAGAGGTGTGGAGCAATATATTAGGGTTGAACTAATAATGTGAGCATGAAACCCTAATTAATGTAAGATGGAAAACTCTAACCCTAATTTTGGGTAAAGGGAATGAAAAGCCCTATTTAATAGATAACCCTAATCCTGATAAAGGATGGTGGTGTTACCATTGTTTCATATGATGTGGTAAATGATTTACATGATTGTTATCATGTCTATTAATCATGTAGACATCATGAGATGATGAACATAGCTAGATTTGAGCTATGACATTCATATAATAAATATGTTGAATGGCCTTATGTGCCTAATGTTGTTGTTGCTTAGTAAAAGTAACAAAATGTGTATGGACCTTATGAGTTCCATGAATAAGTGGTTGTCCAGTGAAAGGTGATAAAACACTTAATGGGCCTTGTGAGCCATGTGAAATACTTGTATAACAAGTATTATGTATACCTCTGTCTGAGAACCTGGAGGTAATAGTTACCTAATAAGTGGTAACAGTGATAGTGATGAATTGAGGGTATGAATACCCAGACTTGATAAGTATGATAATGATGTTATTGAGAGATGGGAACTTTCAAAGAAATGAAATGAGGGACTGAGATCCCAATGTCTTATAAAGATTGAAAAGTGATTGATGAAAATAGTACATATTTCTTTATAGCACTTGTGTGAATAAGTTATGTTTGAGAACTTTACTAGTGCTAAAAGAATATGCTAATGTACTTAATTAATCAAGTGAAATCATATCATGTAGGGCCCTGACCATAGATCCATCATTGTCAGCAAATTGGTGATGGCGAAATGGGTTGCTTTGCAGCAAAACCTGGAGGGCATACTTTTGAGTATGTGGGGGTTATGGGCGCGAATATCCTTACGCCCTAATGGAGGAATTGATGTGAGATAAACATTAAATCTCTCAATCCTTCATTATATGTACTGGGATGGATGTATCACGAATCTCCCGATGATTGGGTTAGATGTCGTACACATCTCCCAATAATGTTATTGTCGGATCGATGGAGATAAACATGAAATCTCATGATCACAAAGAGAGTGCAGCATGCCACTGTAACTCTGATAGCGATGTTGCCAGTATATTTTGGAAAGCTAGACACAAGATGTCTTGTAGTTGGTCCTCCTGACTGAGGAGGATGAGGTCATAGAAATTCGGCTCTTCTATTGACCTATGTATGGTACCGATTTCGACTTCGTAGTGTTCGGTTGGAGCATGAGCGGTATATCTCACTCCTTAGGGCATAAATGTGATTGTAAAATGTAATCAGCCGTATAGCATGTTTGCTTAAGGATTGAATATAGAAAGTCATTGGCTGATGTTGTATTTCTTTTATGCATCTTTAGTTGATAGATGTTATTCATACTTCTTTCTAATTATTTCAAGTAGATGGATGAACTATGATTCTGTCAGGGATAGATGCAATGTTCTCCTTAGGAAAGGAGATTACTTTACTTTATTCATTCAATGTTTAATATTGTTGTTAATATATAAGAACTCCAGTTCAATTTTAATTAAAATAAACTGCTGTAACAATGTTTTGGCAGAGAGTTATATCTCCCGCTGGGACAATTTACAATTGTCTCACCCCCGTGGGATCCAATGTTTTTAGGTGGACGTGGACAAAGAGGCAGAATCCCTTTAGCAGAGAATGAACAGCAGCAACATCAGAGACATCAGTAATATCTCAGGTGCAGATATTACATGTCTAGTTGTATAGATAGTAGTCCTATGTGTCGTCTCTGTACTCTCAGGTCCTCAGAGTCAGTAGTCAGTGTTTTAATGAATCGATCTGAGATTTTGGCTTGATGCCTCGAGATTTTCATGTTGTATGTATATAATGTTGAATAGGACAGCTGATGTTGTAATCCTCGAGAAGAGATAGTACAGGTTGTGTACTTATGGATCAGAATGTAAATGTTATACTTTGGTTCTTGAAGAAAACGATTTCCTATGTGTGGATGTCTTTGCAAAAAGTTTTAATTTTTAGTGATTTTCAGTAATCCGCTGCAAATGATTCGCTACCGCTTAAGTAAATTCTATTTTTATAAGTTAGATGCCACAATTTAGTGGTACCAGAGCTCTAGGTTTGCTGAGTCTACAGAGACATAGGACTAAGGAAGTAGAGTCTATTATAGTGTCATCCAGTATATCTGATAGTGTCTTCTGCTCATATAGGAGAAGAAGAACTTGAAGATGACTGAGTCACATAAGGGGTTTGCTGCAGAAAGTAGCAATGCTACACCAAGAAGAGGTGTAGGGGAGTAGGCAAGAGAGGGACAATTGCCTGAGAACCCCCTAGCTAATCCAACCATGATAAGAAATCCTTCCTTGGTATCACTATTGGGGAACTCAGGGCAACCATGATGTATTTAGTGGATCAAGCAATAGCAATACAACCTAGATTACCAGCCCCTAATGATGATGTTTTGGACATCAACATGATATGTAATCCACATCAGCAGGTGGAAGCAATGCGAAATGATGAAGTTCTGGACTTAGAACAAGTCTGTGCTCAACCTCAACCTATTGAATCAATAAATAGTGAAGGAAAGAATAGGTTTCAACCCAAAAGCAGAATTTGCTATAGGTGTAGAAAGCCTGGACATATTGTAAAGAATTGTCCAACCAAGAACAAGGAAGAGAGAATTGAGAAAAGGCCTATCCAAATCCAGGGACAGAGGCCTAGTAGTTTAAAAAAGGGAAAGACTTTGGTACCACCAGTACAACTAGGACCTAGTGCACCAAGGCAATGGTCATCTAGAAAGGGTAAGGAACCCTCTAGACCATACCTGGCACCTAGACTTTGCTACCAATGTAGACAGGTAGGACATATGGCAAGAAATTGCTCAGCCAGAAATGTTATGATGAATCAACCTCTGAGGCAGAGTCAGCCTGAGGCAGTGAATAATCCACGAATCATGACAGGTTAGACAAAATAATGTCATTCTTATATGTCCTTTTATGGTTTCCTGAGTTAAATTGAGAAGGTAATTGATTGAGCTACTCTTGTTTAGTTCTTTGAGGACTTATATTTTGCATAATAAAAATTATAGATGTTTCATGTTGTTCTTACCTCTATGAGAAGAAGATGAGGTATTGAAGAGATGCCTGGATAAAAATCCAGTAATGTCAAGTCTTATACTGGTGATAATATGAAGAGAAAAGAATATGATAGTATAAAAGTGCATACTACTTAATCTCAGTATTTATATACCCTGTCCAGGTATATAACTATTGATGATAAAGTGAGTATGGGAACTCTTAGATTGTTGTCTTTTTTATTGCTCTGATCAAGCAGTCATTCTGAAAAAATCTAATGAGTATCATGAAATAAGAAATATGGAATGAATAAATGTGTCAAATCCTAAGCATAAGAAAGAGAAGTATGAGATAATATCAAATGAGCATGTTTGTATGAGGAACTAAAAGTATATTCCTCATAAGATAAGAATGAGAATAAGGGAGATGAACCATGTCCAATAAAATTGCAAGTATAATAAAGGTCTTTTCACATAATGAAGAAATGGAAAATGTGATGAGATCCTAAGAAGATTATAAACATGTTAGATAATAATAATAAAGAAAGGAATGATGTCATGTAATCATCCTTATAATTCCTATGTTGAGGGCAAGGAACCTAGGATGAGATAAAGAGTAAATGATTCATGAATAGTTGAAAATACATGAAATCATAAAAAGAATATGATTCCTTGTTTTCTTTCCTTTCAGGGACATGGAAATCAAGTGGGTCTTAGAACAATTGATGTGCATAAGATAAAAATGTTCATATGATGGATACTTAGAAAAGTATCAATTTATCTTGGACTCTGGTTCAAAGGTGGAGATGTATGTAACAAGTTATGTCCCAATATGAAAGGAAGATAAAGATGTGATGTGTTTCCAACACATATGATAAATATCAAGATAATATGTTCTGGTATCTAAGAAATATCTGATGATTTATGTTGACCATCTGGAATGGTCAACCATGAAATCAGATTAATCATGCAAAATAATATGAACATCACATGTTAGGGGTTTATGCTTTGCATAAACATAACAATTGAAGATATTTTGAGAAAAGTTCTTGGTTGATATGTAATTTCTCTTTATGGTAAAAGAATGCACAACTAATAAGTTAGTTAGTGCAAGTAATAAGAAAAGTTGGTGTTGTGTCATCAGGTAAGGTGACACAATTAAAGTATGAAAAGACTTATAGTCCCAAGTGGGTGACAGAATATAATTGTGAACCTTGAATGTGAAATGTTGAATTAATTAAGGAACATGGGAGTATATGTGTCCCATGTGAACCAATCCATGATAATTTGTGTGAAATAACCTTGTGTATATCAAATCTCTATGGTGTCTCCATAATAATGAGATGTTATGTGAAGACATGATGACATGATGCATGAATAATATTTGTCTCCCTTTATCTGGGATTTTGAGGACGAAATCCTTGTTAGGGGTTTATAATTTGTAACATCCCTGACCTGGGTTATGCCTTAACCCTAGAAGTTTTGCTTAAGCAAGATAATTAGATCCTTAATTTTATCTTGTGAAAAGTAATTAAGGCTCAAGAGGAATGTATGTTTCAATTTTGGTCCTGTTTGAATAATGTTGAAGCAATGTTTGCTTATTTGGGACTAATGTGCAAATTACCCAATATGAGGGGTTAAATTGCAAATGTTACATAATAATATGCTCCTCAGGAATTTTGGCATCATGAGAATGAAGATGGTGTAGAGGAATGGCTTATGAAAGCCTGAGTACCAAGAAAAAACTGATAAAACAATGTTTGTGCATTAAAACCTAGTTTTGGTGTAAAGTGCAATTTACCCAAAACATAGGGTTCAATATGCAAATTACCACTTCAATAAGGTCCCTAATAATTCTTGGCATCATTTAGAGCAAAGAAAATGAGAGGGGCGCCTCATTGGAATTAAGTTGGAGGAGAGAGAATCTTGATATTAGAATAATCAAGATTTAAGCCTAAATGAAACCCTAATTCAATTTAATGCAAAAATAAATAAAATAATTGAAGGGCCTTCAACCAAAATTAATACAGTTGAATTCATATGTGTGTGGACATCCTTCAGCCTGGAAAAGGCACGAGTATATCCCAAGGAGGTGAAGACTCCACTCACCATTATTATAAGAAAAAGACTTTCCACTCAAATATGGAAATTACTATTATAAGGGTTTAGGTGCTTAATTTCTTTTCCCTTAATTCTTGGATAATGTAAGGGAGATAGTTGGGTATAGATATGCCTTTGTATACAATAAACCAAGGGGGTGAAGGTGGCAACAATTTTGGAATTAAAAGACTTTTATAAAACATTTTCTCTCTCATGGAATTTCTTATAAAAAGACCTTTTCCAAGCCAAATGAAAGGCTTTTCTGTTTCCACTTGTTCTCCTTGCTTGGAAAACGACCAAGGGAGCGTGGGAGGACCAGGAGTACGACCCGCAACCTGTTGGTAAGGTTCTTGACCCTTTTCACCTTGATTCCATGGTGGAAATTGAAAATAAATCATTGATTTCTTCTTAATTCGATCTCCTCTTCAACCCTAGCCAAACTTTTCAATCAAAAGCTTGAGGACGAGCTTAGGGGGAGCTGAAAAAGCTTCATCCACCATTGTTGCCATGATCGTGGAGCTTTGGATCTCAATTGGAGGTGGGTTTTATAACTTGAACCCTTAATAAATTTATTTCAATCAATTCCTTTTCACTTGATGATCCTTTTTACATTTCCGAAATTTAATTTGGTTGATTGATGCAATCACCATGGAAACCACATCAGGTTTCGTGAGTTTAGAGCTTGAGGATTATAAACGCACACCTCTCCAAATATCAAGTGCAAACGGTTTCAACAAAGATGCTCAATCAGTTTCACAAACCGTTTGGGAGCAAACGATTTCAAACCGTTTGGGAGCAAACGATTTCAAACCGTTTGAAAGGAAACAGTTTCATCAAACTGTTTGAGGGCAAACGGTTTCAAACCATTTGAAGGTGTTGACCAGGGTTGACCATTTGGATATTTGTTGATAATGATGTTGGTTAATGACCCACTAAGTATAATTGATTAGTTTGAATTGGTTCATGAGTTGAAGGACAATCAATCACCAAACCCTTATCGGGTTAAGTGCTGATTTCATAACTAATTGACTTGGAACTTTGAGTTGATTAGCCCAAACGGTTTCAAAACCATTTGGGGATCACCCAAACGGTCTCAAGACCGTTTTAGGGTCACCGAAGACCTTTTGGAGGTCTAGGGTTAAGTATGGTTGAGTTTTGGAAGGTCTAGAGATACCAAATTGAAATACAATTAAATGTTGATTTGATTATCAATCCAATGATCCAAAATCTAATTGGATGTCATGGATTTTGATGATGTGATGGGAAAACGGTCTCAAGACCGTTTGGAGGTCATCCAAACGACCTCAATACCATTTGAGGTCAGGTCATGTTCAATTTGAATGATGGTCCAATAGTTTCAAAGTAATTGATAACACATTGATTAACATTGAAGGTTCATCGATTTCAATCCCTAATCCAATTGATTTCAAACCCTAATTGATGATCAATTGAGGGTTAAATCAGTTGAAGGATGACTTATTAAGCTCAATTGAAGTATGGTGTTAGATTCAATTGATTAGTGATTATATGAATTCAATCAATTGAAGGAATCAATCTTGGAAACCCTAAATCAGTTGGAGTAGTTGAGACCATCTTTGGTCCATTCGGTTTTGAGGAGGTTTGGACCAAACAGTCTCAATACCATTTGAGTCCAAACGGTCTCAAGACCATTTTGGACCAAACAATCCCAAACCATTTGAGGCCTAATCGATCTCATGAGTACTTTAGCAAATGATCTCAAGTACCTACTTTAGCAAACAGTTTCAAGTGCCACTTTACCAAACGGTTTCAACGGTATGTTCAAGACCGTTTGAGGTCTAATTGGTCAATACCATTTAGAGTCTAAGTGACCAAGGTCATTTGAGAGATAATTAATCAAATCATATGAACACCTAAAGTGGTTAAAGGTCAATTGTTAATTGGACAATTACATGATGTGAACCAAGGGTGATTATAATAATTGTACCCTTAATGTGATAGGGTGATTAGTACCTTTGAACAATTAATATTTAATGATCATGGAAGTAATGATGTAATCCACTGTGTCAACTCTTCATTCAAGTTGAGTTGACTTAGTCTATTTTGAGCCTGAAGTAAGTATCATCTTGTAGAGAATGAGAGAGAACTTCCTACATGAATGATAATCATGTAATGGATAAGCCTCAACACCTTCAACATGAATGATTAAGTAATTAGGGTATGATACTTAATAAAGAGATCATGAAACCCTAGTCAAGGAGGTTGTTGAGCCCTAACCTAAAACTAGGGAAATATCAGATGTAACCCAAATCAAGGGTAATGTTGTGACTCTAATTGAGGGTGATGTTATGAGAAACCCTAATTGAGGGTGATTTTATGAGAAACCCTAATTGAGGATGATGTTATGAGAAATGCTAGATGGAATGAATAGTAAACCCTTATTGTGGGTTATTGAATGTAAAACCCTAGTTTAAAGTGATGTTATGTGGAACCCTGATGCTATGATATGATGTGAGATTCAAATATAGGGTGAACCCATATAAAGTCATAGGAAACCCTAGTAATGGTATGATGATTAAAATACTAAAGTAGGGTGTGGCTAATATAATCAAACAAAATGAGGATGTTACACCATGAACGGTGAAATTGATAAACCATATGAATGGTGATGTTGATACTCTAATGAATAAGAGTATAAAGGACAAGATGATGCCTAGACCATTATATATCTAACTCTATACATGTGTAACAACCCTTTACATCTTACAAAGATTAGGATAAGAAACTCTTAGGAGTGATGTATAAAAAACTACATAATGGGAGTAAATATCATCTCATGGGTTGGAAATACCCAAAGTGGTTGATGATGGTTCATCCTATATCAATAATGTCTAACCATTTGATAAGTCCACATCATTAAAGCTAGTTGGACAATTCTAATGTGTAACTTATGCACCATATGATGAAAGTGACATGTTGGTCGATAAAGTATTAAGAGGGAAGATACTTTAATACAAGGTTAGTTGATTAACTTAAGAAAGATGGAAATGAGAAGAAAGTGATACATCAAGACATGATAGATATCACATTCAGCATTTCAGAGTAAACATACCTTGATGAACATCTAATCCAATATTCTTGGATAAGAAACACATGGAGTGTGTGATATGTAATTGTTAGAATAAAGGTGTAATGAACCCAATGTACTTTGACAAATGTTGATTAATATACCTTGAGAATGGGGTAAGCCAAATCAATGAATATGATGTAATCATACAATGAAAAGGATGAGAAATGAACTCATACCTTGAAGTGATGATCATTAATGATATATGATGAGAATGGTGATCATAAGCAAATACTTATGATATCTTTGAATGCTCCTAGAGGTGCGGAGCAATATATTAGGGTTGAAGTAATAATGTGAGCATGAAACCCTAATTAATGTAAGATGGAAAACTCTAACCCTAATTTTGGGTAAAGGAATGAAAAGCCCTATTTAATAGATAACCCTAATCCTGATAAAGAATGGTGGTGTTACTATTGTTTCATATGATGTGGTAACTGATTTACATGACTTTTATCATGTCTATTAATCATATAGACATCATGAGATGATGAACATAGCCAGATTTGAGCTATGACATTCATATAATAAATATTTTGAATGGCTTTATGTGCCTAATGTTGATGTTGCTTAGTAAAAGTAACAAAATGTGTACAAACCTTATTAGTTCCATGAATAAGTGGTTGTCCAGTGAAAGGTGATAAAACACTTAATAGGCCTTGTGAGCCATGTGAAATACTTGTATAACAAGTATTATGTATACCTCGGTCTGAGAACCTAGAGGTAACAGTTACCTAATAAGTGGTAACAGTGATAGTGATGAATTGAGGGTATGAATACCCAGACTTGATAAGTATGATAATGATGTTATTGAGAGATGGGAACTTTCAAAGAAATGAAATGAGGGACTGAGATCCCAATGTATTATAAAGATTGAAAAGTGATTGATGAAAATAGTACATATTTCTGTATTGCACTTGTCTGAATAAGTTATGTTTGAGAACTTTACTGTTGCTAAAATAATATGCTAATGTACTTAATTAATCAAGTGAAATGATATCATGTAGGGCCCTGACCATAGATCCATCATTGTCAGCAAATTGGTGATGGTGAAATGGGTTGCTCCACGGCAAAACCCGGAGGGCATACTTTTGAGTATGTGGGGGTTATGGGCGTGAATATCCTTACGCGCTAATGGAGGAATTGATGTGAGATAAACATTAAATCTCTCAATCCTTCATTATATGTACTGGGATGGATGTATCACGAATCTCCCGATGATTGGGTTAGATGTCGTACACATCTCCCAATAATGTTAATGTCGGATCGATGGAGATAAACATGAAATCTCATGATCACGAAGAGAGTGCAGCACGCCACTGTAACTCTGATAGTGAAGTTGCCAGTATATTCTGGAAAGCTATATATAGTAGAGACACAAGATGTCCTGTAGTTGGTCCTCATGCTGACTGAGGAGGATGAGGTCATAGAAATCCGGCTCTTCTATTGACCTATGTATGGTACCGATTTTGACTTCGCAGTGGTCGGTTGGAGCATGAGCAGTATATCTCATCTCCTCAGGGCATAAATGTGATTGTAAAATGTAATCAGGTCCTTAGAGTCAGTAGTAAGTGTTTTAATGAATCGATCTGAGATTTTGGCTTGATGCCTCGAGATTTTCATGTTGTATGTATATAATGTTGAATAGGATAGCTGATGTTGTAATCCTTGAGAAGAGATAGTACATGTTGTGTACTTATGGATTAGAATGTAAATATTATACTTTGGTTCTTGATGAAAAAGATTTCCTATTTGTGGATGTCTTTGCAAAAAGTTCTAATATTTAGTGATTTTCAGTAATCCGCTGCAAATGATTCACTTCCGCTTAAGTAAATTCTATTTTTATAAGTTGGATGCCATAGCTAAGGTGGAAGCTATTGAGAAGATGTCTATTCCTTCTTCAGTCAAGGACATCTATAGTTTCCTTGGACATGCAGGGTTATATAGAAGATTCATTAAAGACTTCTCCAAAATTACAAAACCATTATGTTCCTTACTTGTAAAGGATGTTGAATTCATATTCAATGATGAATGCCATACATCTTTCAACAAGCTCAAATAAGCCCTTGTTTCAGCCCCAATCATCCAACCACCGGACTAGAGTGCTCCTTTTGAATTAATGTGTGATGCGAGTGGCTATGCAGTAGGGGCAGTTCTTGGACAATGGAAAGATAAGAAACTTCATGCCATATACTATGAAAGCAAGACTTTAGATGAGGCAAAAATCAATTATACAACTACTGAGAAAGAGATGTTTGCTATAGTATACGCTTTTGACAAATTCACACAGTACTTGCTAGGATCTAATGTAATCGTGTATACAGATCATGTTGCCATAAAGTATTTTCTCAACAAGAAAGATGCCAAACCTTGTCTCATCTACTAGATATTGCTTCTACAAGAATTCGATCTTGAAATCCGGGATAAGAAAGGGATAGAGAACAATGTTGTTGATCATCTATCTAGGTTGAATACATAGGCTAAAGATTTATTGCCTATTGAGGACCAATTGTCAATTGAGAAACTGTATGCTTTATCGTCCACACAAGCACCATGTTTTGCAGACATTGCAAATTTTCTTGCTACATGATTGAGATTGTTAAAGTTAGCTAAAATTTCATCATTTGTATCCATAATAGCTGAAATTTTTGTGTTGTACATCCACTAGTTATTCATCTTGATTATCCAAATTCTAGTTAGTGTTGTTTAGTTGATTGATTCACTTAGTTTGTGACCACCCATGCTGAACTAAAACCTTCCTCTCTTGGATGTTTAGATTGAGGTGATGGCTATGAATATAAACATGACGTACATGGTTGGTTGAGTTTATTTCACATTTTCATTTTCATTTAATCCATGCATGAGCTTGAATATTCCTTCATGTGTGTGGTTGTGCTCTTTTTTCTTGAGGACAAGAAATGGTTCAAGCTTAGGGGGATTTTTTGTGTGCTTTCCACATCAACTTCTTATATGATTTCACACACAAATTCAGCTCATTTTGTTTTCATTTAGCATCTATACATATTATTCTTGTCACCTTTTTGCTATTTTATTTATCGCCTGATGTGTATTGCAGATATGCTTAAAAAAGGATCAAATTGGAGATAACCCAACTCAACTCCAACAACATTGGGGCTTCTCCATGTCTTACAGACATTTAGAGTTCTATTTCTACTGAAACAACATTGCACACGGCGTGTCTGAATTAAGACACTACGTGCACAACTCCAGTTAGCCTTGCATCCAGCTGAAGAGAAATAGTACACGAAATATTCACCAAAGACACGGCATGTACCTGGGAATTCAAAGTCGATTGTATATTTCTGGTAATGTACACTGTGTGTTTTAATTCAAACACGCCATGTTCCTTACACTTGGAGCAATTATCGAAGACCAGAACACGACGTGTCCCAAGGAAGACATGTCGTGTCTCTGTCAGTTTCAGCAAATTTGAAATATGACGTCTCTCATTTTTTAATACAAAACCAACTTATGGAGCATTTATCACGAGTCATATCTCAAAAGTCTTTCGTCCAAGAGCAGGTCTAGAGAAAAGGAGGGCGATTTTAGGTGGAAGAAGGTGGTTTCTTGCCAAAGAACCTCCATTCTTCTTCTCTTCTTCTCCATTTTCTTCTCCAAAGGTGTAGCAGAGTTTCTTCTCTCCACAAAGCTTCTCAAGAGGGAAGTTTGTCTAGTTTGCAATAGTTGTTGGAGTGGAATTTCGTCCCCAAGTCAGAATTCTACTCTTCTTGGGTTACACCTTTGGTTCTCTTAGCTTTTCCTTCTCTAAACCATGTTAAACTTTGAAAATTCTACATCTTTTCTATTGTACATCATCATGGATGAGTATGCTCTTTTTCTTGGACATGGGAGAGTAACTCCCATGTCATAGCATGTATGGAACATGATAATTTTGTACTAAATGCTAAGTTGCTTGTTTTTCTACCTTGTGAGTATCGATTTTTTGCTTCTTGCATGTATGGTTGGCCACTATGTATGCATGTTATATGCTTTCTTGCTTGATCTGAGAAGATAGATAGGAGAGTAAGGAGGTACTGTCTTGGAAACTCCTCTTTTACCATGAGAGTGGAAGATATGGAGTTGAGGAGTAGGTTTGTGATCTAGAATGAAATACATGCACGAGAGTGTTGTATGGAATTAGGATCGTTGTATTTTCACTGGGAGGTGAAGTATAACATACAGCTCTCCTTTAAATCAAGTGCTTAGTATGTTTAAATTCTGTGCTCTATTCTTCATGCTATGATATGCTAGTAAAATCCTAAGTCCAAGATTGTTTCATATCTGAAATCAAACCCCTTTTAGTAATCCTTTTACTATTTAGTTTAATTCTAAAAATTCTAGTTTAATCAACCAAATCATTCTTGATAAAGATCTAGATTGTTGAAACTTAGCACTTTTGTGTTTAATTGGTTACCAAGCTCCTTGTATTCGATCTTGTCTACAACTACTCCCGTATACTTGTGGGAATTGGCTAGTTGAATAAAAGATCATTTTTATGATTGAAACTCGTAAGTGTAATAAACAACAAGTTTTTGGCACCATTTCTGTGGAGGTACGATTAATCTAATTAGAGTATAAAGTGCTAACTAGTATTCGAGACTAGATCGCCACTTCCATTTTTGAATTTTCATATACCTTTTAGTTGTTTTCTCAATACCCCTTGCTTCTTTTTAGGTTGTATGTGTCGCTCGCAAAGGGGTCTTCAACCGTCTGTATTTCTAGATCCTGAAATTGTACGCACTCTTTCAAGCTTAAGAAGAGCAAGAAGAGTAGAGCAACCACTGCTAGAGGGTGTTCCATCATCACCATCACCATCTTCTTCATCCTTTGAAGAATCCACATGAGAAGATCCAACCATGGATGATGACCATCCTTTGAAGGATTTTTCCATGCCGGTAGCCACAAACATTTGTGGAGCCATTGATCTACCTGCAATGGAAGCAAACAATTTCTGTATTGCTCCTTCAATGATGTAGATGATCTAGTAGAACCATTTTGGGGGCACCGTTAATGAAGATCCAAATATTCATGTAGATGAACTCTTGGAGTATATGAACACTTTCAAAATCAATGGTGTATCCGCTGACGAAATAAGGATACTACTTTTTCCTTTCACCTTGAGAGATAGAGCCAAGGTGTGGCTTTTATCTCTTCCTAACAAGTCCATCAAAAGTTGGGACCAACTGTTAAATGCTTTCCTTGCAAAGTATTTCCCACCAAGCAAGATAGCTCAACTAAGAAATCATCTTACAAACTTTTCTCAATTGGATGTAGAGACTCTGCATAACACATGGGAGAGGGTCAAGGACATACAACGCCTTTGCCCTCACCATGGATTGACCTATTGGTTGCTACTTCAAACATTTTACAATGGAATGTTCTACAATACTCGTATGACATTATATGATGTTGCTAATGGAGCTTTAATGAATAAGTATTAAAGGGAGACTTATGATATCATTGAAGATATAGTGGTCAACCACTGCCAATGGGGGTCAGATAGAAAAGTGCAATCATCTTCTACACCGGGTTCTTCAACCGGAAAGCAAGGAGGAAAGCATAGTGTTGATGCAGTTGATTTGATTGTAGCCAAGCTTGATGTCCTTACACAAAAGTTTGAGAAGATGACTACCATGCAGATCCAAGCAGTTGAGGTAATTTGTGAAGCTTGCGGATTTGCTGGACATACTTCTTCCACTTGTTTTTCTCCTCATGTGAATCAAGACAACCAATAGTAAGTGAACACCGTTGGGATATAGGGAAACAAGTAATACAATCCCTATTCCAATACCTACAATCCGGGACGGAGAGATCATCCTAATTTCTCTTAGTGAAACACAAGCAATGCTCATAACTTTCAACAAGGACAGCAGAAACCACAGCAGTAACAACACTTCAACCGGAAAAACAATGGGAATTTTCCAGGTTTCAACAGCAATAGGGACTACCAAAAGCAACAACCCCAAAGTTCTTCCCTGGAGGTCATGATGGAGAAATTTATTTCCACTTAGGCGCATCAAAATGAAGAGTTCATGGGCAATGACAAGCTTTTGAAGGACACAATTCCCCAACTCTCTACAAAAGTGGATGGAATTTCCACTCATACAAAGATGTTGGAGAATCAAATTTCCCAGCAGGCCTTAGCACAGCAAAAGAACACGCTATCTGATTCTCTTCCAAGCCAATCGGAGGTGAATCCAAGACAGTAGGTGAATGCTATCACCTTGAGGAGTGGAGCTGAAATCCAAAGACCTTCTCCACCAAATGAGAAGAGTGTTGAGGTTGTTGATGAAGATAAGTTTGGCACCCCTATTGGTGACAAAGGAAAAGGTACAGCTGAGGTACCACCTTCTTACAAATCAAATGCACCATTCCCACAAAGACTTGCAAATAAGAAGGAGGATTCAAAGTTTAGGAAATTCATGGACATCCTAAACAAACTCCATGTCAATCTTTCACTGGCCAAAGTTATAGTTGAGATGTTGTTGTACGCCAAGTTTTTGAAAGACATCCTCACTAAGAGGAGGAAGGTGAACCAGGTTGAAACTGTCATGCTTTCTAAAAGAATAAGTTCAATTATTTAAAATAGACTTCCTGAGAAGCTAGATGACTTGGGAGCTTTCACTCTACCATACAAGATTAGCAACACCACATTTGATAAAGGACTTATAGACCTTAGATCTAGCATTAGTGTCATTCTATCTACCTTGTAGAAGGAGCTAGATCTTGGAGATCTAAAACCTACAAAGATGGCCATTGAACCAGCCAATCATTCCATCAAATATCCCAAAGGTATTGAGGAGGTTGTGTTAGTATAAATCGATAAATTTTACATTCCTTGTGATTTTGTTGTGTTAGATATGGTATAAACTCCTTCTAATCCCATTTTCTTTTGGAGACCCTTTTTAAGGATTGTTAGATGCCTTGTTGATGTCTAAGAAGGCAAACTTACACTCTGAGTTGGTGAAGAAACCATGGAGTTTTCCGTATATGAAGCCATGTAGGCACCTTCATGAGTAGAAGAACTTTGTTTTATAGACTCTAATTATTCTATTGTAGAAGAAGATCATGCTGTTGCTAATTTGATACTAAACTACTATGATGATGATGAGGGTACAAAGAATGAATCTGAAAATTCTAGAGTACTTTCTATTGCCCAATCAAATGCTATTAACGAGGATACTCCACTTGTTGACGACAAAGCCAAGGAGAATATAGTTGGGAGAAAGGTAGAGCTCAAAGCCCTTCCAACAGGGCTGAGGTATGCATTTCTTGACTATGATTCTACTCCGCCTGTCATAATCAATCATGAGTTAACTAATGAATAAGAAAATAAATTGCTTGCTGAATTGCGTTTGTATAAAGATGTCATTGGTTACTCTATTGATGATTTAAAGGGCATTCATCCCTCCATTTACATGCATAGAATAAACATGGAGGACGATGCTAAACCTACCATTGAACCACCTAGACATTTAAATCAAAACATGCTTGAAGTCATTAAAAAGGAAATTTTTATATTAGTTGATGCTGGTATCATTTATCCTATAAGTGATAGCCCTTGGGTTAGTGTCATTCATGTGGTACCTAAGAAGGGGGGGTGCAACTGTCATTAAGGGAGATAATGATCAATTCATACAAACATGTATAGTCACATGTTGGCGTATGTGTATTGACTACTGGCATTTGAACAAAGCTACTCACAAAGATCATTTTCCCTTGCCGTTTATTGACTTGATGCTTTAATGACTTGCAAAACATTCTTACTTTTACTACTTGGATGAGTATTCTGGGTTTTTCCATATTCCTATCTACCCTCCCGACCAAGATAAAACCACTTTTACATGCACGTATGGAACCTATGCTTATTGTCGCACGCCTTTTGGTCTTTGTAATTCCCTAGCGATGTTTCATTGATGCATGATGGATATTTTCTCCGATTTTATTGAAAATATAATGAAAATATTCATGGATGATTTTTTCATTTACGAAGATTCCTTTGATCAATGTTTATGCAATTTTTCACTAGTCTTAGCCCGTTGCAAAAAGGTTAACATAGTACTAAACTGGTAGAAGTGCCATTTCATGGTACAATCCGGTGTAGTATTGGGCCATATGGTATCTAATAAGGGTATTGAGGCTAAGGTGGAAGCTATTGAGAAGATGTATATTCCTTCTTCAATCAAGGGCATCCATAGTTTCCTTGGACATGCATGGTTCTATAGAAGATTCATTAAAGACTTCTCCAAGATTGCAAAACCATTATGTTCTTTACTTACCAAAGATCTTGAATTTATATTCAATGATGACTGCCATACAACTTTCAACAAGATCAAAGAAGCTCTTGTTTCAGCGCCAATCATCCGACCATCGAACTGGAATGCTCCTTTCAAATTAATGTGTGATGCGAGTGACTTTGCAGTAGGGGTAGTCCTTGGATAGCGGAAAGATAAGAAGCTTCATGCCATATACTTTGCAAGCAAGACTTTAGATGAGACACAAATCAATTATACAACTATCGAGAAGGAGATGCTTGCTATAGTATATGCTTTTGACAAATTTAGACTATACTTGGTAGGATCCAAAGTAATCGTGTATACAGATCATGCTTCCATAAATTATGTGCTCAATAAGAAACATGCCAAACCTCGTCTCATCCACTGGATATTGCTTCTACAAGAATTTATATTGAAATCAGGGATAAGAAAGGGACCGAGAACAATGTTGTTGATCATCTATCTAGTTTGACTACAGATGCTAAAGATTTATTTCCTATTAAGGACCAATTGTCGATTGAGAAACTTTATTCTTTATCATCCACACAAGCACCATGGTTTGGAGACATTGCAAATTTTCTTACTACAGGACAGTTGCCCCCGGACTTCACATATCAACAGAAGAAGTTTTTCCATGATGTAAACTTCTACTATTGGGACGATCCCTTGTTGTTCAAACATGGGAGTGATGGACTCATCCGGAGGTGTGTTTCTGAAGAAGAAATTGCCACAATCATTTCTGAATGTCATGCCTATCCTTACGGAGGTCACTTTGTAGGAGAGAAGACTGCAGCAAAGATTCTCCAGGCCGGATTCTATTAGTCAACCTTGTTCAAAGATGTCAACCATTTCATCAAAGCTTGTGATAAATGCCAAAGGACTAGAGGAATATCTAGACGCAATGATATGCCTCTTAACTCTATCTTAGAGACTGAGGTATTTGATGTGTGGGGAGTTGATTATATGGGACCCTTCCCATATTCTTGTGAATATCAATATATCCTAGTTGCTTGCAATTACATCTCTAAATGGGTTGAGGCCATTCCAACCCAAGCACCGGATGCAAAATCTGTGATCAAGCTATTCCAAAAAATCATTTTCCCTCGATTTGGAGTTCCTAGAGTTGTAATTTCCGATGGAGGAACACACTTTGTTGAGAAGCAATTCAATAATCTTCTATCTAAGTACGGAGTCACTCATAAAGTCTCTACGCCCTACCATCCTCAAACTTCTGAGCAAGTAGAAGTCCCCAACTGGAAGTTGAAGAGCATTCTAGAAAAGAGTGTGTCTATCTCAAGGAAGGATTAGGGCCTTGAAGATAGATGATGCATTATGAGCATATCAGACAGCTTACAAAACTTTCATAGGCCCAACTCCATTCAAGCTAATATATGGTAAATCTTGTCACCTGCCACCGGAGCTAGAACATTGTGCTTTATGGGGTATTAAGTTCCTAAACTTTGACATGAAGAAGGCTGGTGAGAAACTGTCACAGAACCGTTCTTACCCCAATCCTAATCCTACTGCCTAGACAGTAGTAAGAGGATTGAAGCGCCCGTCCCTGAGTGGCCCAATATGATCTACCACACTGGCATATACAATAAGAAATAAATAACTCAAAAACTGGATAATTAAAGAACAAACTAACCCTATATGGAGATACAACTGATTTGTCTTTGTCATCAGAGTATGTAGAGTGCGGAAGCGATCTTATTCAATATTCCATTTGTAATATTGCCTAAAATCAATAAAATCGAGACACAATCATGCAATTGCACGGTACGCTATCAAAATCAAGCAAAGCGGTTTATAACAAAATAGTATACTTGGCAGGACTTATATTCAAAAGAATAATAAGCAATTTGCAAAACCAACATTTATTCGACAAGTTTTTCAAGCAATTCAACTTTTATTACGAGTTCCCATTATGCTGTAATTCAAGAAGCATGCTTATATATTTTGTATGACTCTATTACCCCAACGCGATGGGGAAGGTCACTAGACCCCTTTTCACCATAGGAACATAGGAAGCCAATGTACAAGTCCCACCTCCAAATGAGGGGGTTGTTGTACTCAATATCAACATTATCAACATTATCAATATCATCATCATTATCAATATACGGGCAGTCATAATGGGCATTCAATTTATGTTTTCATGTTTTTCAAAATATAGTATAGAAAAACAGAAGACTAATCATAGGGAACAGTATCTCATCCAAGTAAATAGCCAAGTATACGATCAAGAGATACATAAAAGTATCTTCAATACAATCAAGGAGGAGTTCTATAATAGCGTACCTTTCACCGAAGATTTCAAGTATAGATCACGAGTAATAGGTCGATCCTTCGAGTTAGATCCTAAAACATAATATTTGGATCAAGGGTCAAGACCAAGATATTTGGATATCATGTTGTAATATTCAAGATTAGGGTTACACTTTCCTAGGTCAACCTTAGGGTTAGGTCATCCACTTATGATCAACCAATATTTCAATTTTTCCATCATTATTTCAAATATCAAGTATTTTCAAGTGTGAATTACTTTCCTAGGTTTCTAGGATTGTGGGCTCTGATCTCCAAACCATGACATAAACACGATTAAATCTTAGCGGAAGCAAATCGGTAATCAGCGGAAGACAAAAATCACGGGAAATTAAAACTTTTCGTAACAAGAGCTTGAATCCATAAAAGCTTCTTTCATAAAGTGAGGTAAACTATTTACATCTCAGGATAATTACTTCTTGAGTAATTATATACATCAAGATACAAAATCTCAAGATCACTATACAAAAGACTCCAAGACCTGAGAGTACAGAGGACACATAGGACTAACTCTAACTACACCACATGGCAGGACAATCTCCACCTGAGATTACTGCTGCCCCTGGTGCTGCTGCTGAGACTGGTCACCTGTAGGCTGGTTCCTTCGTCTCCGACGTCCACCTAAAAAGTTGAAGCCTACGGGGTGAGACAATTATACATAATTGTCCCAACAAGAGTTATAACTCTTCGCCAGAAGCTTTATTATAACATCAAAGAATATTTTAAGCAGTAAAGCCTTCAGAGTATTCTATAACAGTTGCAGGTATAACAAGATCTCTACAATTTAGGAGATATGGAGAATGTAAACACTATTTCAATGTAACATCAATCAACTAACTTGGAGGTATCTCTAACAAGTTATACTACATGGTTGATTATGTTTTACAAACAACATTATGCCCTGTGGAGATGAGGCTTACCACTCATACTCCAACTGATCGCTGAGAAGCCGCATCAGTATCATACATAGGTCATTAAGAGAGCCGGATTCTCATGACCTTCACCTTCCTCAGTCAGTAAGAGGATCACTTGTAGGACATTTCGTGTCTCTACTACTATAGCTCACCAGGGTAAACTGGTCCTTCACTATTTTAGAGTCACAGTGGCGTTATGTACTCTCTTCGTCATCAGGAGGTTTCATGTTTACCTACCACTGATACGGATATATGTGCTGTCTTCATCATCAGGAGGTTTCATGTTTACCTACCACTGATACGATATGGAAATATAGTGAAGGATGGATGGATTACATATCTACATCACTTTCCTACACTAGGATGTAAGGTTCTACACATCCATGTACCCCACATACTCAAAAGTATGTGCTCCAGGAGTTCCCTGAGGAAAACATGTTTCACCATCACTTAATTTCTGACAATGATGGATCTATGATCAGGGCTCTATATTATACTTGATTAGTTAGGTACATTCAGTATTCTTTAACAGCATACATTGTTCTTCAAACAATAACAGTAGCATAGCAGCTATGAAGGAAGAATACTTAATGTAACAGGCCTAACTCATATCAATCATCATTTCTCATTATCCTCATCACAAGTCATCTCTAAGGCATGACTTTGATGGTATTCATGGCTCTCACAGCCCATTATCAGCATAGGATGTCACTGACAAGACATCAGATTATTTTACTTATTCATAAGGATAACAACATGCCTTTAATGAATATAACATCAACATCCATACCTGGATATGATCACCTTCATATCAGAACCTGCATGGTTAATACAACTGATAAAGGTAATACAGAAATAAGGAATATACTTCCTAGTCTTGTCATATGAGTTTAAATCTTTAATTCTCATCAAATGGAGTTTAATACTCAAAAGCATGCCATTACCCTTGAATTAGGGTTTACTATTCACATTACTTGTCATCACCCTTGAATTAGGGTTTACTATTCACATTTAAGGTGAATTGAACTCATAACATCATCATGTATGAGTAACATCTTCATTGATGCTCTTGGATTAGTTAAAGGTTCATCATTAATCATAATTAGGGTTTCTATGATCTCACACAGGTGGATCATACCCTAATTATGCTCATTCCTGTACATTGAAGATGCTTTAATTGAGTTTCCTTTTAAAAAGGGTACTTTCTCTCTCTAGAAGTACTTTCTCTCTCCTCATACTGTTAGGTGATGTCATCATCACTCTAGATTAGGTTGGATTGAGTCATCATAGGCTAACATAGTTAAAACATCATCATCATGTGATTAGGGTTTGATTTGATCAAGGTATTACTCAATTTACCCTTTAGGGGTATTTTGGTAATTCACCCCATTGATCATCATCATGGTCAAAACCTTAGTCAATTAACCCCTTAACATCCTAGGTTATCATTAGGGTTTGATTAGGGCAACATTGAACCATTTATATCATCAATTGATCGAATGAAGTCAACCTTGAATCACATTGATTGACCTTCAACCATCATTCTTCAATTGAGTTGAGATCGTTTGAAAGTGTTGACCGTTTAGCCAATTTTGACTTTTCAAGACTGCGAGGGTATGTTGACCGTTTAGTCTATTTTGACTTTAGGACCGCGAGCCCTCAACCTCTTCCAAGACCGCGAGCCCCCTCAACCTACTTCAAGACCGCGAGCCATCATGTGATTTCAAGACCGCGAAGCTATGTAGACCGTTTGCCCACTTTGACCTCAGGACTGCGAGGCCCCTCACGGTCTTGAGACCGTGAGCCTCCTCTCGGTCTTGAGACCGTGAGCCCCCTCACGGTCTTGAGACCGCGATCCCTCTCACGGTCTTGAGACCGCGAGGCTCTCATGGTCTTAGCCGCTTGGTCCTTCAACAACAAAATCAAAGGTTACCACCTAATGTCAACCAAAGTTGAAGCCTTCAAAAGGTCAAAGCTATGATGACCACTTATGGATTGGGTCAATTTAGATTATTCTTGACCACTTGGTCATTCAATTGACCCTCAAAGGTTGACCAATCAGGGTTGAAGTCGATTCAATTAGGGTTTATCAATATTCACCCATCAACACTCAACAACGTGACTCAACACAAGGTTGAACCCTTCAATTGAGCTCCAAATGGGCCCAAACTTGGCCCAAACGGTCTTGAGGTCATGTGGGTGGACCCCACATGGTCTTGAGACCGTTTGCCCAAGATTTCATCAAGTTCTAAGGTGATTTGATAGGGGTTAAACCATGATTGAGTCACAAAATCAGAATTTTAATCAATTGATAACTTACTTGCAATTAGGTCCTCAATTGGTCAAAATACTAAACCCTAGACCTTCAAACGGTCTTGGGTGATTGTCCTCTCGGTCTTGAGACCGTTTGGATGAGTTCCAAACGGTCTTGAGACCGTTTGCCCATCCAATTTTGGATTCTAGTGCAAATTCATCAAGGTTTGACCCATTGAGTTGATGATCATATCAATATTTAATTGCAATGTAATTTGGTGTAATTGTACCTTCAATTGGTCAACTATTCTTGACCCCAGACCTCCAAACGGTCTTGGTTGATTGTCCTCTCGGTCTTGATACCGTTTGGATGACCCCCAAACGGTCTTGAGACCGTTTAGGTCAATCAACCCTAAAAACCCTAATTAGGTCACCATGATTTCAGTACTGATTTCATCTAGGGTTAGCCCTAGTATTCACCCTTCAACTCTTAGACCGTTTGGAATTAGACCATAAAACTTGGTGAGTTGTTGACTAACATTATTTTGAACAGTAATCTCATACGGTCAACGCCTGGTCAACGACCTTACATGGTCTTGAGACCGTTTGCCCAAAAAGGCAATTTCAGACCGTTTGAGAATCAGGAATAAATTCATTTAAAGTTGTTCCTTAAAAAGGTCATATCTCCCGATTCCCTTGGAGTTAGCCTCCCAAATTTTGAGGTTAATTAGCCTATATAATTAGGAACAGATTTAGTATACGGTCCACGCTTGGTCAACGGAGCCAAACGGTCTTGGAGACCGTTTTCCCTGTCGCCGTCTCGAGACCGTTTGCTCACCTCGCGGTCTTGAGACCGAGAGAGTAAATTGGTGAGACCGTTTAAGGGAGTGAAAAGCGGTGGGTTTTTCTTGGAAATCACGCCTTCATCTCCTAGATCAAGAACAGTACGAATATCCCATGGATTTGCTTGCAAAATAGCAGGGAAAAGTAGGGAAACACTAAGAGCTATCATCAAACCGCATATAAAGATGTACATAATAAAGCATGGGTTTAGAGTTATAAAACCCGCCTAAAGCTTTCTTCTTGAGCTCCAAGCTTTCAAGCTCCAAGCTCTAATGGCGTCCTTGAGTCCTTACAGGTCGGCCAAGGTGAAAATTCCAAGGAAGGATGAAAAGAGACGGCTAGAAAGATAGGGTTTCGAGAATTAGCCATGAAGCTGACCTTGAATTCGAGTTCTAACCATGGAATTAGGCAAGAAGAGGGGTCCCAAACCTACCTTGTTTCCCTTGGTCGTCCTCCTTAGCTCCAAGGCAGTCTTTGGTCATCTTTGGTGAAATGAAACAGTAAGGGAACGAAGGGTAAGTTCCCTTGCAACTAAGGGAAGGAGAGCTTATATACATGGGGTAGGATTTTCAACATTAGTTCATAGGTTGTCCATAATTCCAACTAGGTCCCTCCTTCTTTACTTGATCGTCCCTTCATATTTATTCTAAGGACAAACCTTCTCTTAAGGTCTAGAAAAAAGAAAGCAAAGAAGAGCAATCTAATAATATGGTACATACATAAAGGGTTATTGCACATATACCCTGATTATTCAATCACAAGGTGTATTTCATAACCTGATAATTCAATTGAGGTGACTTCCTCATCATTTCTTCTCTAAATGATGGCAAGAGTCTAAAAGATACATTAGATGACATATTTCACAATTTGTATCCCTTAATTTGGGTAAATTGCATTTTACCCCAAATTAGGGTTTCAAGCACCGGGATTGCTTCCACAGCTGCACCTTGGTGCCCTAGCTTGGGAAATCCCTCAAACTTTACCAAAAAGATTCTCATTATGTCTCAACATCAGAGGAACATCTCAACATGTGCAAATTTCAAGTTAACCCTTTCAACTGGGTAAATTGCACATAGGTCCCTGCATATCAAAACAATGCTACAACTTTAGCTAAAAAGGAGCAAATACTGAAATATATGTTTCTGAGAAACTTAATTACATGCTCAGAGTTAATCACAAAGATTTAATTACATATTTAGGCAAAACACCTAGGGTTAACTCATAGCCCAGGTCAGGGATGTTACAAGGATCATATGTGTTAACCCTAATTTATGGTCATTATATAAGTTCTCATATCATTTCTAGATTATCGTCATGATAACTAATATCATTGGTATTCAAGATTACATCAAGTCTCGATTAATATTAAGAGTAAATCAGGGATCAACTTTAAGGTCAATAGATCAAGATATGCCACATGATTTAGATCAATCATATTGTTAAGATGTCATCATCATATTAAAGATTGGATCAAGTCAACAAATATAGATCTAGATCCTTAATGGGTCAAGTATGATTTTATATCCTCAATATGAATATTAGAGTCAAGAATTAGGGTTTTCAATGGTTTAGTCAATATTAACCATCAACAGAGTCATTTAGACAATTTACATAATCAATAGATGAAGATTTAGGTGAATCAGTGATCATAGTTTGGAATCAGGTTTGAAAAGTATTTTTAATGGATTCACTAGATTTTCCTGATCAAAAAAGACTATTTATTTATCATTTTTGGAGTTCGGATGCATAAGATATGGTTTTTGCAAGATATGACTATTTAATTGAATATTCGCCAGAGATGAGCAAAATTACCTTAATATGGAAAAACTAGGGCCGTCAGATGCACCAGGGGTGGCCGAGATGGATCCACATTGGAGTGGTGGATTGCTTGGTTTAGGATCCAGTTCAAGGCCTAATTTCTGGGTTCAAACGGGTCTGATTGCTGATTTCATTGGGCCTTTGGGCCGGGTCAAAGTTGCTTTGACCGGCGGTTCATAGGGTCTATCTCCCCATCTGCACAGGTCTCGCACAAGCCATGAAGGCAGGGCGGCAAAGCTCGCCGGAGTGGAGGAGGTCCGGGAGCAGCAGTGGGCGAGGGAGGCTGTGAGCAGGTTGTCCCAGTCCGCCACCACCTCGCGGACTTGGTGGGATCCAAAGGAAGGGGGAAGGAGGTGCGAAGGCAAGGCACCCAGAAAGGCCAGGTGGCGGTGCCGTAGAGGAGCAGTGGCCGGAGTAGAGGGGACAACGAGAGAGGAGGCACACGACAGGAAGATAAGGTGTCGGCTGAGTTCGTGGGGGTAGGCCGAGACCGATGGCAGGGTTTAAATAGTGGTTTGAGGCTAGGTTTAGGGTTCTCAAAGGCCACAGGATCCATGGCGGCAGCCACAAGAGCAAGCTCTCAGTTGCTCTTGAAACTAGCTGATTTGAGGGGGAAAAAGGAAATAGCTAGATCCGTATTGGCGGGATGAGCATCCTTGTTCTATTTGATTTTCAAAACGGGGTCCAGATGATCGAATTGTATTTGGTCGTTTGCCACCCCCTTATCCGCTGATTGCGGGAGGTAGGGGATGACCTCCTATCCACAATATCGAGGTTGTGATCCGTGGCCGCCCGATCCAAGGGCTGAGGTATGTTCCGTGCCTTAGGCCACGGATTGGTGACCTAGGAAAGGTCAGAAAAAGGAGGAAAAAGGGTTTTCAACATTATAACTTCAAGAAATCGTAGTAATTAGTAGGAAACTCCGATTGTTCTCAAATTTGGACCACAGATTAATAAAAATGTATAGAACATCTAGAAAAAGTTTGAGAACCAAAAGATAAAGTTTGATGGATCAATTTGATCCTTTGAACAAAGTAACAAATAAATCAAATATGTGGGGTTTCAAAGTGTATAAAATTCAAATTGATCACCAAATTTTGGATTTGAGTCTCAATAATAATTATGAAGACAAGAAAAATAATTTGGGACCATTAGTAGGTACAATGAGGGTAAACAAAATAGTAATTTCATCATACCTATGTAAAATTCCACTTTGTCACATCCTTCCCTCCTTAAAAGGAATTTTGTCCCCAAAATTCAAAAACATCCTCAAAATTGGGATCATTCAACCTAAGTCATATCCTCAAATACTAGGGTGTCATCAAATTTTGAAAACATCCTCAAATTTAGAATTATCCAAAACCACATCATATCCTCAAAATCATGTCCTCAAAGTTAAAATAATACAATCATCATAATTGGAATTCCATGTTCCATATCATAACCAACTTGGTATCAGTATCATTCCATCATCGAGCAATTGATTATCAAGGTCAGTGCATATATATTGTCCAAAGTCATTATATGAGTCACAAATATGGAAAGCATCTTATTGTTCACAAGTTTGGACATATCATATTTTAGGTCAGACAAATAGAGTACTTGAATCAAATATACAAGGTGACTCTCAAATCATGTCTGAAATTGAGATAGTTGAGATTAAGTGTCATAGGCCAAAAGGGTCATTTACTAACAAGTTTGTTCTTCAAGAGTCAAGATTCAAATATTCATATTTTGAGTTCCGAACATACATGTCTAGGATTTTTATTCCTAACCAGACCACCGGTGTGATCATTCACCCATATCAACAATCTAGTAACATTATCAAGATTTCAATATCAATTTCTTTATCAAGTATATTCAAGGTGAATGGTCCGGACCTAGGTCATTTTAGGAAGTTAACCCAATACATATTTTCAATTTTACAATCCTCAAAATACAACTAGTCAAGCTCTCATGATTTTGAATCCAGTATTACAACAATGGATGGACCATTTGTAGGTCAACATGATCGAGTCAAAATTCAAGATTTGAGTATGGAGTCAAAATTCAAACCAGACACAAATTTTCAAATCCAAAGATAGGTTCCAAAAAGGCATCACATTTCCATTTCTCAAAATATAGTGAGTACAAGGTTTTATTTCAAAAAAGAAAAGTTACAACGAGTTACATAATTGCCATATCAAAATCTCGATCTAGTGGTGACTTCAAAGGTTGTGATTGCACATGTCCTCTTTTGAAATTCCAAATTCTATTTTTGTATCTATCTCCATGACTACATGTTTGGATGTAGGGATAAAGGCAGTCATGGTGACTTGGACTCCTCCGGGAATTATTGATGTTGTGTATCTCGCCCATTTTGTCATAGCATCCATTAATAACTTGTTTTGTATTTCCCAAGCATCATAATTATTATCATCATTGAGCCTAGGTCTTTTTCCTTTGTCTATATCATCCTTGACTTTTTCTTCATCAATCTTCCTTTTATCAAACCTTTCTCCTTTATCATCATTGGTTCTAAGGGATCTTGCTTTTTGACTACGGGTTTGTGGGGCCATCTGCAAGGTATATATATGATTTGTGAGTCTTCTAATCACATAGATCGAGGTAAGAGTATATTACATTTTATGGTTTCATACTATTCAAGAAATAGGGAGAGTGTCAAATATTAAATCATATTCCATAAGGTAATGAGATCAAAAAAAAATTTCACGATCATAATAAGGCAACATGGACATTAATCAAATAGAGACCCCATCAACAATGAGGTATAAGGTATAAGTCCTTCTTAGTTCACTAGATCAAAGTCATTGATATTTACCTCAAACATAGGAAGCATATAGTCAAGTTTTGATTAAATCAAGTTTGCAATTAGGGTCATCATGAGTATTAGATTTCAAGCTTAATTGATCAAAATCGAGTTTTCACATTAAAGTCAGATCATGGTATCACCTTTCAAGATTCAGCAATATTTACTTTTCCCATTCATAAGCTACCCATAATCGAGACATCATGTGGTAAAAGGTCACAAGAAAGGACCACATGATGAGATGAGAAGACTACCTAATCTTCATCTACATGGGTGGCTTAGGTAGTCCTTAATGAAGAGATGAGATGCTAGAAGACTCTATATTTCACAAGAAAACCTTTAGGTCCAGCTCTGGATCAATTAAGGCCAGGTAGAGTGGGGGATCTCAGCCACCGTGAAGACAGATAGGAGAAATTATGTCAGGACCCCGAGCCTAGACACCTCAATTTTCACCATTATGGACTTTAGGGTTTCTTGGGTGTAAGAGACTTGAGAAATTATTTACTTAAAGTATATGGGAGTGTGAAAGCTCTGATACCAACTGTCACGGAACCGTTCTTACCCCAATCCTAATCCTACTGCCTAGACAGTAGTAAGAGGATTGAAGCGCCCGTCCCTGAGTGGCCCAATGTGATCTACCACACTAGCATATACAATAAGAAATAAATAACTAAAAAACTGGATAATTAAAGAACAAACTAACCCAATATGGAGATACAACTGATTTGTCTTTGTCATCAGAGTATGTAGAGTGCGGAAGTGATCTTATTCAATATTCCATTTGTATTGCCTAAAATCAATAAAATCGAGACACAATCATGCAATTGCACGGTACGCTATCAAAATCAAGCAAAGCGGTTTATAACAAAATAGTATACTTGGCAGGACTTATATTCAAAAGAATAATAAGCAATTTGCAAAACCAACATTTATTCGACAAGTTTTTCAAGCAATTCAACTTTTATTACGAGTTCCCATTATGCTGTAATTCAAGAAGCATGCTTATATATTTTGTATGACTCTATTACCCCAACGCGATGGGGAAGGTCACTAGGCCCCTTTTCACCATAGGAACATAGGAAGCCAATGTACAAGTCCCGCCTCCAAATGAGGGGGTTGTTGTACTCAATATCAACATTATCAACATTATCAATATCATCATCATTATCAATATACGGGAAGTCATAATGGGCATTCAATTTATGTTTTCATGTTTTTCAAAATATAGTATAGAAAAACAGAAGACTAATCATAGGGAACAGTAGCTCATCCAAGTAAATAGCCAAGTATACGATCAAGAGATACATAAAAGTATCTTCAATACAATCAAGGAGGAGTTCTATAATAGCGTACCTTTCACCGAAGATTTCAAGTATAGATCATGAGTAATAGGTCGATCCTTCGAGTTAGATCCTAAAACATAATATTTGGATCAAGGGTCAAGACCAAGATATTTGGATATCATGTTGTAATATTCAAGATTAGGGTTACACTTTCCTAGGTCAACCTTAGGGTTAGGTCATCCACTTATGATCAACCAATATTTCAATTTGTCCATCATTATTTCAAATATCAAGTATTTTCAAGTGTGAATGACTTTCCTAGGTTTCTAGGATCATATGTGTTAACCCTAATTTATGGTCATTATATAAGTCCTCATATCATTTCTAGATTATCATCATGATAACTAATATCATTGGTATTCAAGATTACATCAAGTCTCGATTAATATTAAGAGTAAATCAGGGATCAACTTTAAGGTCAATAGATCAAGATATGCCACATGATTTAGATCAATCATATTGTTAAGATGTCATCATCATATTAAAGATTGGATCAAGTCAACAAATATAGATCTAGATCCTTAATGGGTCAAGTATGATTTTATATCCTCAATATGAATACTAGAGTCAAGAATTAGGGTTTTCAGTGGTTTAGTCAATATTAACCATCAACAGAGTCATTTAGACAATTTACATAATCAATAGATGAAGATTTAGGTGAATCAGTGATCATAGTTTGGAATCAGGTTTGAAAAGTATTTTTAATGGATTCACTAGATTTTCCTGATCAAAAAAGACTATTTATTTATCATTTTTGGAGTTCGGATGCATAAGATATGGTTTTTGCAAGATATGACTATTTAATTGAATATTCGCCAGAGATGAGCAAAATTACCTTAATATGGAAAAACTAGGGCCGTCAGATGCACCAGGGGTGGCCGAGATGGATCCACACTGGAGTGGTGGATTGCTTGGTTTAGGATCCGGTTCAAGGCCTAATTTCTGGGTTCAATCGGGTCTGATTGCTGATTTCATTGGGCCTTTGGGCTGGGTCAAAGTTGCTTTGACCGGCGGTTCACAGGGTTTATCTCCCCATCTGCACAGGCCTCGCGCAAGCCATGAAGGCAGGGCGGCATAGCTCACCGGAGTGGAGGAGGTCTGGGAGCAGCAGTGGGTGAGGGAGGCTGTGAGCAGGCTGTCCTAGTCCGCCACCACCTCACGGACTTGGTGGGATCCAAAGGAAGGGGGAAGGAGGTGCGAAGGCAAGGCACCCAGAAAGGCCAGGTGGCGGCACCGTAGAGGAGAAGTGGTCGGAGTAGAGGGGAAAACGAGAGAGGAGGCACACGACAGGAAGATAAGGTGCCGGCTGAGTTCGTGGGGGTAGGCCGAGACCGATGGCAGGGTTTAAATAGTGGTTCGAGGCTAGGTTTAGGGTTCTCGAAGGCCACAGGATCCATGGCGGTGGCCACAAGAGCAAGCTCTCAGTTGCTCTTGAAACTAGCTGATTTGAGGGGGAAAAAGGAAATAGCTAGATCCGTATTGGCGGGATGAGCATCCTTGTTCTATTTGATTTTCAAAACGGGGTCCAGATGATCGAATCGTATTTGGCCGTTTGCCACCCCCTTCTCCGCTGATTGTGGTAGGTAGGGGATGACCTCCTATCCACAAGATCGAGGCTATGATCCGTGGCCGCTCGATCCAAGGGCTGAGGTCTGTTCCGTGCCTTAGGCCACGGATTGGTGACCTAGGAAAGGTCAGAAAAATGAGGAAAAGGGGTTTTCAACATTATAACTTCAAGAAATCGTAGTAATTAGTAGGAAACTCCGATTGATCTCAAATTTGGACCACATATTGAAAAAAAATGTATAGAACATCTAGAAAAAGTTTGAGAACCAAAAGATAAAGTTTGATGGATCAATTTGATCCTTTGAACAAAGTAACAAATAAATCAAATATGTGGGGTTTCAAAGTGTATAAAATTCAAATTGATCACCAAATTTTGGATTTGAGTCTCAATAATAATTATGAAGACAAGAAAAATAATTTGGGACCATTAGTAGGTACAATGAGGGTAAAAAAAAATAGTAATTTCATCATACCTATGTAAAATTCCACTTTGTCACAGAAACGTCTATTACAGTTGCAAGAGCTAGAAGAACTCCGGCTAGATGCATATGAGAATGCAAAGCTCTACAAAGAAAGAACAAAGGTTTGGCATGACAAAAGAATCCGCAAGAAATATTTCAAGGAAGGAGACAAAGTGTTGTTGTTTGACTCTAGACTCAAGCTATTCCCAGGAAAACTAAAGTCCAAGTGGTTGGGTCCCTTTCTTGTACTGAAGATATTGCCATATGGAGATGTTAAACTACAAGGAAAAGATGGAGCTTTCAAAGTCAATGGGCAACGTTGCAAGTTATACACTTCTAGAGATGAAGTTGACAAGGGAGCCTCTTACTCCCTTCAAGATGTTTGATGAAAAGAATGAAGAGTCTCACTCCGAACTCTAAATGGAGGAACTTGTGGGAGTTGAACCCACATTAGGATAGATTTCTTTTTAGTTATTTGAGTCAAGAACACTCTTTAGTTTCACAAATAATCTTATCATGGATGCATGTAATAACTTAGACAATTCTATCACCATACGTATCATTATTTCTGTGCTAACAAAAAGTTGTTTTTTGTAGAAACCACAGAAGACACGACGTGTCTTTACTTGACACGGCCTGTTGCTGGTCACAGAAATATAGCAGTCAAGTCATATCTCCAGGTACATGATGTGTCAGAAAAAGATATGTCATGTCACTGTCCAATAGATTCAAGGTATTACTCAACCTAGAAAAGAACATGGAGTGTCGTCATTTAGACACAGTGTGTACTTCAACAGCAAAGGAAACCATAAGTTATCTAGAAAATAACATGACATGTCTTTATTTGAACACGTCGTGTAGTTATCAGTGAAAAGGGCACAATTTGAATTTCTACATCTGCACACGCCGTGTACTTCTTGGAACACAACGTATCCTGTAATGCAAAAGAAGTTCTCCTGAGAGACACATCGTGTCTTACAACAGAAACATTGTGTCTTTTGTGGAGGATACGGGTTTTTAACCTAGCATACAACTTCTTCTCTCACTCACACCTCTCTTTCGAGTTGTGTGAGACATCTACAGTCGTTGTGTTCCCTAGCGCCCCTGTCCCCTTGCTCCCTCACCGTCGTGTGGCTTAGCACACTTTGCAACTGTCGTCGTGTTCTTCAGAGGTGTCTTCTTCGAGCAGTAGCTAGTCGCCACAATGTTCTTCTCCAAGCTCAAGCGCAAGGATGCCTTGCTCTAGCCGTTGTCGTTCTCCACCATTCAAGACACCACCAAGTATTTTCTTCAAGCCACATCTGCTCCTCGTCATTTACACCATGCCAAGCAGCCGTCGCCTCCCTCAATCTCCATCTCCACCTTATCCAAAATGGTGCCATCTCCATCTTCAGACTGTAGAAATTCTCCAGGCACATGACGTGTCAAGCAAAACACATGTCGTGTGTTTCACTGATTCAGTCAGAGTTTCTGCATCCACACACACTGTGTTCATTTTTGCACACGACGTGTCTTGGCCTGTCAATAGTAATGGCACATGTTAAGAAAACCTCCAACCGCAAGCATAGTGCTAGCTTCTCCCAAGCATCGACATACATCTCTACGACTCAATTTTGGGTCACTCCTGAGGAAGACCCAGCGTACCAGTTTCTTATTGCAAGGAGGATGCTTCCTATGGGGTTTGCTTGCGAGCAAACTCTCATGACCCTCAGTTTCAAGGATGAAGTATTCATGAACCTGCAAGATTTGGGGCTAAGCTACATTTGTTGCATGGTATCAAACACTTACCCCCGCTTGGTTTATGAGTTTTTGATGATTCTCACTACAGAGCAAGACCCACAAAAGAAGTTGGAACCTTATGGTATTATCCATTTCAGGCTTTTAGGACACGGTTTTAAGCTTACCTTCAGGCGATTCTGTGAGATGTTGAAGTGAAATTACGACGGGGCAATTAGTTATCTGCCTTTTTTCACAGTGACAAATTTTGGTTTGAAATATCAGATGAGGCACACCATGAAGCTAATAAAGCCAGAGTGTCCGCAATCAACAACCCTATTTTTTGGTACATACACCACCTTCTTAGTACCGGAGTGTTTGCTAAGAAAGAAAGTCAAGGGGTTGTTGGAAAGCAGGATCTTTTCTTTTTGTGGTAAATGATGTATGATTATCAGATCAATGTTGCTTACTATATTATTACGTGTTTCCTAGACATTAAGAAAGCAAAGAAGAGGGACGCTGGTGACATAATGTGTCATGGTTTGATTACTTTGATAGCACAGAAGTTGGATGTTGATCTGATAGGTCTTGAGGCTGCACAAGGTAGAAACCTGGTAGACATTTAGTACCTTATTTCTGCAGGGTTGATCTCAAGGGTTACCAACAGTGATACCAAATTTCGACAATTCTTTGATGACAATCAATAGATTGACATTCCAGATCCTGAGCATATCACATTGGAAAGCAAGGATAACTGGAAAGTTGTGTTGAACACTTATGAAGAAGTTGATGCAGCTAGAGTTGTTGATGATGTTGAGGCACCCCATACTGCTCCACCACCACCCTCCACCAGCACACAGATAGATTATACTTGGGTGATACTTGATGTCAGACATTTTTATGGCTATGTGCAACAACATTTTGATCACATAGATGGTCGCTTGGATAAGTTGGGTATGCAGTACACTACAATGCATGACATGGTCCACCGCAGGGATTCATGGCACATTTCATAGGGCCACTACTCCATTCTGCAGCCGTATTAGCCACCTCCGACTCAGCAGCCCCAGTTCGTACCACATCCCACGCTAATGGATGTCCCTGATAATGACTTTTTGATCCAGTTCTTTCCACCTGACCATGAGGCTTGGTGGAGAGAAGAAGCTCTATTGCACCTTTGGAGAAGAAAATGGAGAAGAAGAGAAGAAGAATGGAGGTTCTTTGGCAAGAAATCACCATCTTCCACCCAAAATTGCCCTCCTTTGCTCTAGACCTACTCTTGGACGAAAGACTTTTGAGTTATGACTAGTGATAACTGCTCCATAAGTTGGTTTTGTCTTAAAAATGAGAGACGTTGTATTTCAAATTTGCTGAAACTGACAGAGATACGATGTGTCTTCCTTGGGACATGTCATTTTCTGGTCTTCGACAGTTGCTCCAAGTGTAAGGCACACGGCGTGTCTGAATTAAAACACGTTGTGTACATTACCAGAAATATACAATCAACTCTGAATTCCCAGGTACACGTCGTGTCTTTGGTGAATACGTCGTGTACTATTTCTCTTCAGCTGGATGCAAGGCTAATTGGAGTCGCGCACACTGTGTCTTAATTCAGACACGCTATGTGCGATGTTGTTTTAGTAGAAATAGAACTCTAAATGTATGCAAGGCATGGAGAAGCCCCAATGATGTTGGAGTTTAGTTGGGTTATCTCCAATTTGATCCTTTTTTAGCATATCTGCAATACACATCAGGAGATAAGCAAAATAACAAAAAGGTGGCAAGAATAATATGAATAGAGACTAAATGAAAATAAAATGAACTAAATTTGTGTGTGAAATCATATAAGAAGTTGATGTGGAAAGCACACAATAATCACCTCAGTGACCAATGATAGTGTCCCTACAGCCCCAGGCATTGTGGTTTGGATTACCACATGCTCAGGGGTGTCTTGGCCAAAAGGCTTCAAGCCTTCTCCTACCTTACGATGAGTTGTATCTACCACAACTGAGCCAACCTCATGGCTAATGACATTTACTCTTGTTCTCTAAAAGCCATGATAGAGCTCAGTCACCTATGTGGGCTCTCGTTGGACTTGGCCAACCATTGGTAGTGGTTGTGGTGACCGGTGATGAGGAAGGTAGGTCCTAGATACCTAGGTGTAGAAGCATGTGATATAATAGAGACAAGGAGGTGTGAAGATTATACCGAAGAACCTTGGGTGCATTGTCAAAGGTGGATATCCTCCATAGAGTTATATTTTCTTCCTATCATGCTCTAGGATGGGTATAGGGGCTTTACTCGCACTTGCCTTAGTGTGATGATGAAGAAATAGTGAATGGAGATTTTCTAGACTATTTCCAGTTATCTCTAAGGTTTTGGGTTGTATCGAGGGGTCTAGTATTGTTGGGTCTGATACCTCTACTAAACAAAGACCATGAGGTCTTATAGGGTTGTAAATGGGTACGGGTAGACCCGCGGACCCGCAAATCCGGACCCTTAAAAAACCCATCATGGGTCTAATTTTTTATACCTTCATACCCTTGGACCTGTGTACCCTTGGACCCGCATATAAGCGGGTCCAATAATGGGTATGCTTGGACCCAGACCCGCTAGACCCGTGTACCCGCTATACATAACTAACTAATAAAATAATGTGTTATATATATCATACTTTACTAGTCTAACTAATATAATTATTGATATTATATCCTACTCTAACCACAATAAGGTTGAGACTAGTCATATAATTAAGAATTAACTATTCTAGTTACAATAATGAACATCATATGTAAACTTATAATCAAAATTTCTACTAATTTACATTACTTTCCACATAAATTAAATGTTATGATCATGACTACAAATATGTAAACAATTACTCAATTAATGTTATTGTGTAGAATACCGCATTGTCTAATATAACTATTACATGTTAATATACTATATGATAACAATATCTTGTTGTGTTAAATATATATATCATAGTCATTTCTCTTACATAAAAATATGATGTTTTATAGAACCGCTTACCCACATACCCGCTATTATTGTGGGTATGGGTATGGTGCGGGTCCAGGTTTTGTATTATGCGGGTCTAGAACCCGAACCGGACCCGCTAAATTAGATGGGTATGGGTATTGTATGGCCAGACCTGCACCGTACCCACACTGTTTACACCCCTAAGGTCTTATATAGTCTTTGGGTTATAAGAGAGAGGGTTGCTAACTCAGAACTCTAACCAATGGGATAATTTGGGTTTTACCTTCATATGAGTCACAAGCATAAAGTTGATAGGGTTAAGCCATTATAGTTAGGCTTAGAACTGAGAGCGAGAATCTTGTTGGATCAAAGGGATCTAAAGGGGGGAGTGAATAGAGCTAAAATGCACTTAAACAAAATCAATTAGACCTTCAAATTGCTTGAATAGTTAGGATTGCAAATATGTAATTTGACGTGCAACTAAGCATACATAGCAAGGATGAGAGAGAGATTGAACAAACACAAGAACAAAATATGTAGAGTGGTTCCAATCTCCAAACTAGGAGAAAGTTATTCCACTACCTAGAGAGGTCAACCCTAGGATTTGGCAACCATTGCATACTTATGTTCCATTATAATACATGAAATTTAACCTTCCTTTTCCTCGCCAAGGTTACCCGACCCTCCCTTTAAGGACAGGGGAGACAATAACCAACCAAGCACTTACCTATCCTTTGAGCTAGAGTCTTCTACCTCTACAAGGTCTTACCCAATCTTACAAGAAGTTGGACACCTTCTCCAAGGAGATCCCCTTCTTGCACCGAGTCTTTTTCCTTGAAGAATTTACCCACTCTACTGCTGGAGATTCATCCTTGACCTTCTCCTTCACCTTGGAGAAGATTTTGCACCTTTGTCTTTCACTTGGAGAAGCTTTGCACCTTCTTCTTCACCTTGGAGAAGCTTTCACCAAAATGATCTTGAAGAAAGGGGTTGGTGAAAGGGAAGCTTTGAGAGCTTTACAGGACTAAATGAAGTAGCTCTCTCACACATATCTTATCTCACTCATATGGGTGTTTTGATTTGCAAACAAGAGAGAGAAAGGGGCTCTAGTGTACTGAATGCACTCAATTATAGCTGGGAGCTTGAATAGCATAAAGGAGCAAACTTGGGATAAAGTCCAACGGGTCCTATTTATAGTTGGAGACGTCTACTACTGTCTAGGAGAGATAAGAAATATTTTCTATCTATTCAGGGTGTTGTAACATATATAATTTCGAGTTTTGCAACACTCCAATGGTTATAATCACTTTTTCTGCACACTCCACACAATGCAGTCGATCGAGTTTCAAGGTAACTCGATCGATTGAAATATATGACAAAGAAAATTTGAAGCATCATTCGAGTTTATCCTGGATGAAACTCGGCCGATCACTTCAATTTGATTTGCTAGTGCAGGGATTTAGTTGAGCTTGTCCTGGTTAAACTCATCCAATCCTGGGCATTTACCAAGATCAATCCTAGGTGTCGATCGAATTTCTAGGAAGAAAATTCGGCCAATCAAACAACTTGTGATCAATTTTAGAAAATGTCATTAGAGTCATTACACATCATAATTAAGCATTTATGACTTTTCTCATCTTAGTTACAAGTCATAACATCAATACAAATTACACTACAAGAAATCACAGTAACAACGTCTGAAAATGTTCGTCACAATTGTAGAAAAAGTTGTTGTTATAACTACTAGGGATGGAAAAAATAAGCCATCCCATGTTGTCCTTATTGGTCTTGCCTTTAATATAGATAATGATAAGAAAATCATTCCATCACCATTATCAATGAAGGTGGATATATATCTTTTCGCTAATGGTTATAATGTCAACATAATTTGCTTGTCATTGTTGGTAATCACGACTGCATAATGCGGTTGCAAATATTGATAATGATAACTTTATTGGGTTTGTTATAAAGCTTAATTGAGATGGAAGAAGTCCATTGTAGATAGATATAGTGGCGAACTACATTTTCCACATAGAAGTTGAAAGAAATAGGTCATACATTATACTTGTATTTATCATAATATTAAAAATCACAATGCCTGAGTTAAAAGATGAAATTACAAAACTATTATATTTAACCATGACCATCCAAATTGCTCATTTCAACAATTATTGTATGGAGTGGGACCCAAGAGGGGATCCACTCCCAACTAAAAATTTGAAGAATAAAACATCAATTCCAAACACACTCAAAGGTATGCTAGAATAGGTGTAAAATTTTCAATTTTCAATAAATGTTATTCAAAACAACCAAAGTGTAGCAACGGAATTAAACAAATGACTATATTCAATTTTTACAAAAGATTCCAAAAGTACATCGTAATCTCCCATAAGGATTTACATGTATGATACAACATAAGGATATAAGTAGAGGGAAGTCTAATCTGTCTCCAAGTAACATCTCTAAGAGTTAGGTCCAATTGGAATCTATGTTCTCCTTGGTCATGTTCAACACCTTGATCTAAACCTAGGTGGTTGGGAAATCACCCAACAAGAGAGAGAAATACAAGGTATGTGTCAAATAATGAACAAGAACAAAAGATAAGGAAATAACATGAAAGTAAAGGCTAAGATTTCATCATAAGATTAAGAGAACAAGAGTATGAGGCATAATTAGATAAATGCTTGACATATCAAGAAAAATAAAACAAATTTTTGCATACATGATTAATATTGACTACATTAACTATGTAGGGTTGAGGCACCTACCAGATCTCAACCTATAGGTGAGGGGATAGTAACACATCCTCAGTCACCTACACAATTTTATAAGGGGAGAGTAAACACATTCCTCGGGGAGAAAACACATGCCCTATCTATGGGTGGTGGTATAAAAGTACCACTACTATAGCTAATTAGTCTAATAAAATCAACATTCTAAAGAGAAACTATGGAAAGGAGAGATCAACTAAAAGATCCTTAAAACTCTTCCCAAGAGGCGGGAATCCAAGGTGACTTCCATTAAAGTAGCAAAGTCTATTGGTGACATCCCTATTCAAGAGCTCATAGGAAATCAAGAATCCCATGAAGTCAAGCTTGACAAGCAAGATGAAGAATAAAGAGAAAAAAAGAAAGAGGTCAAGAGAATGAAGAAGGATGAAATCAAAGAACACATTGAAGATATTGTTGGTCAAATCTTTTCATCCTCTCATGTTGAAGAAGATGCCATGTACTCCAATGGTAGACTCTACAAAGACAATTCCACCTCCTACACCCAGTGCTTCAAATGTGGATAGAAGGGTCACTTCAAGGAAGATTGTCCACAAGGCAAAAAGTCCCATCATCACAAGAGAAGAGAAGAGGAGTACAAGAAGAAGAAGAAAGGGAAAAAAATCTCAAGTGACTCCTCCAATTCAATCTCAATTGATTCCTCCAACTCTAGCTCAAGTGAAGAATCTAGTGGAGGATCTAGCTCAAGCTCTAGTGAAGATGGAGAATGTAATTTTGCTCTCATGGCATAAATAAATGAAGACTCAAATGTGGTAAATCTAAACTCTTTAGATAAAGAATCTTTAATTGCTATTATTCATGCTAGTCATGCCTCTCTTAAGTCTTCTAAAAAGAAAAAGAAAAATCTTGCTAGAATTGTTTATAATTTGCATGTAGAAAAAGATGATCTTGAACATGCTAATATTTGCTTTCTAGATGAAAACAAAGCTTATATTAGTCAAGTGGATGTTCTTAAACTTCAAAATGCTATCTTACTTGATAAGATTAGGTTCTACAAGCTCAACCTCTTATGCCTAGTTCTTATGAAGAGCATAGTAATGTTGTGGACTATCTCGTGCTTGATATTGATGTTCTTAAAACTGACAATGAGGACAAAGATTTTGTTTTGCAAGGATTAGAATCTGAAATTGATGTTTATCTTTCTAAGGCTTTTTCCTTGAAAATTGAAATGCTTCCTTGCATGCTAAAATCAATGTCCTTGAATCTTGCTCTAGCTCTACTAGTAGAAAGAATATTGTTGTTGCTCCTCATATTGATAAATATTCTTATATGACCAAAGATCTTTGCTTAGAAACTAATCTTTTGCATGCTAGAGTTGATATATATCAATTTTCTTCTACCATTACTTCTCTTATGCATTATAATCATAGTTTGAGATCTATGCAAAGATTCTTGGATTATAAAAAAAATCTTAATCAAATACTATATTATACTACCAGACAAATGGGTACATATGGTTTTAGACTCGATTTTAGTCTAAGGAACAATAAAGATATAGGACCTTAAATTTTCAATGAAGAATCCTCCAGTTCCAAGGCTAGGATATCATGTAATTATTGCAATAAAATTGGTCATTATTCCATCTATTACCCTTTTGGAAAGCATCTAAGAGTAATAGAACTTGGGCTGCTAAGCTAACCCCTCCAGACCCAAAAATATGATCGGCAACTATTTCATCTTTCTTCATGTAGGTCACTTGAAATTGGATTGACATGAGATATTGATTTGCAAATTGACTTCTGAGTCCACATGAAAGATTCAAGGTGAGATGTGTATGGGGTGTAAACAAGTGGAAAATAAATGGTAAGAACAAAGTTAATGCTATTCTTGCTCATATCCAGTCATAATGTGTTTTTTCTAAGGTAGTATGATCTATACATATGGTTTTTTAGTCAAAAGTAGTATATTGTGATTCTCATCACTCTGTTATTCAAAAATTGGTTCATATGCTTTCATAGTGCATTACTAACTTGATTATACATGCTTGGATATGGTTTATATTTTTATCATGCCTCTAGATATGTTTTTTTGAAATATATGTGCTTCTTGACAACATTTGTTGTTGGTCGAGTTTTTCCTGTAAGAAACTCGACTAACAAGCACTAATGGGTGTTGCCAACAACTGTAGTCCGTCTAGAAGTTCAACCCAAAAACTCGACTGACAACATTGTGCACTGAATATACAAATGGCTCTTTGGATGTGAATTTCCCTCTCAACTAGAATTTCTCAACCTTAGCCTGATTCGTTGGCACTCTCTTAGAACCAATATATGTGAACATTACCATGCTTCACTTTTCCTATCTTGCATACAACTCTATCTCTCTAATTTCTATAAATTAGTATCTTCATATCTCTCAAAATATCTATCTTGAGTTGTTATGCAGGGTTGATGATGATCCCTTTCGATCTCTTGGTTGTGTCATGAATTGCTTCCGTTGTGCTCTAACTTGCTACATCTACCTAGTTGTATATCCTATTTTGATACAACCTCGAGGCTCTTAGTGATAATAATCTTTTGTAATGATGCATGTTTGCTAGTATGTTAATATCCTTTCATGCTTCTGAAACTACGTATCTCTTTGTTTGTATATTTCTCTACATCTACTCATAGCTTGTTCTTTAATTTGTGCATCTTTTTTTATGATCTAGATCCTACTAGTAGTCCTAACTTGTGAAATCATCTAGTAGTAGTTCATATACATATAGTTCTTGCCTTGTTCATCTTTTGTCAAGTGGTATTCTACTATATGCTATGCTTGTATATTGTCTCATACTCAAGCTTGTCCCTTGACTTGTATATCTACTATCTTGAGTTAATTGTTTTCTTAGCTTTGTCTTGATATATGCTAGAATTACATCTAGGGTTGTTCTACTGCATGTTTGTTTTGCCTTATATACTATGCTCAGGCAAGCCCCTAGTTTTTGATCTTCCATTCTCCCTTCGAACAGGTGGTATCCCCTTTCACTAACAAGTTGTGTTTTTTCAAACCCCTCACTTTTTGAAATAACAAAGGAGGAGAAGACATGTCTTATATAAGGGGAGAAGACATATATGTAAAACATATATGAGTGGAAGACATAGTTTCTATGGATGTTATGAAATCAAACCATGCAGGAGAAATAGTATCAACAGCAATTGAAGGGGAGCATATGAAATCAATTCTATTGAAACTCATAGGTTTCTCCAAAGGTATGATTGTACTTAAATAATTTCAATATATTTATGGAATGGTTTGTCATCTTCAAAAGGGGGGAGAATGTTGACTCAAGTTCAATGTTGACTCAAGGTCTAAATTGACTAAACCCTTGTTTTGATGATGACTAACCATTCCACGTATTTTTGTCTAATGTTTCTAGTTGAGTGATTTCATATTAGGTATAGACACACTCCAAATGCATGAACATGTTCATCCTAAGTTGTAGAAAAGATAAGTAAAAATCAATGCAAGTGCACTTTCATGGAATATGATGTAAATACATTAGAATCTTTTTGTTAATCACTTATAATTATTGTATGACTAGTAATTAAGCTTAAAAAACTCAGGATCTCTTAAAGTGAATGTTTGATCACTCTGATGACATTTTCCAATATACATCACATAGTGCCTATTCTGTCGAGTCTCCTATTACAAACTCGACCTGCACCCATGATGCATTTTGAGAATGTCTAGGTTTGGTCGAGTTTCCAATATACAGGATTCAACCAACACCCTGCATTGGAAAAATTGATTTAAGTGATCGGCTGGATAAACTCAATTGATGCATCAAATTTGCTTTATCGCATAGTGCAATGTGTTGAGTTACCTTCATTGAAACTCGACCGACTGTGTGGTGAAGCATTCGAATGAACGTTATTAACTAAGAGAAAGCATTCATTAACAACAGATTACTGAAAATCACTAAAAATTAAAACCTTTTTCAAAGAGATCCAATCATAGGAAAACTCTTTCAACAAGAACCAATGTATTACATTTATATCCTGGTTCATAAGTACATATCTTGTACCATCTCTTCTCGAGGGTTACAACATCAACTGCCTTGTTAAAAGCTAAACACAGACATCATAAGAACCTCGAGGCATCAAGCCAAAATCTCAAAACGATTCATTAAAAGCACTAACAATTAACTTCGAGGACCTGAGAGTACAGAGACGACACATAGGACTTCTATCTACAAGACACGACAGACTGTACACTCAACCTGAGCTGTCACTATTGTCCCTGCTGTTGCTGAAGTTCTTCCTCTGCAAGATGTTCTCAATCTCCTCTGTGCTCGTCCACCTAAAAAATGTTGGATCCCACGAGGGTGAGACAATTGAAAAACTACCCCAGCGAGAGATATAACTCTCCGCCAGAAACATTATTATTACAGTTTATAATATAAATCTGAGCAGAGGATAAGCAGTTTAGATCATTCTCATCTTTAAGTATTGCAACTATCTATGATAGAGCATTAAATCATCTATTCTCTTTATAATAAAATAGTAAGAACATGTATATCATTTATCTATCATATTATACCATCATGTCAAACTTCTCTTGTGAGACTCATTATCTAGATATGTCACCCATGAGACATTCTTGTTTCAACCTGTTGGCCTTAGCCAATCTGCTAAACAGATATGGGATTACATCTACCATGTATCATATATCATTAATAAAGGAATTGGGTTATTACCAAACCTATGTCATCATTACAGGCATTCGGTTATTACCAATCCTGTGTCATCATTACAGGCATTGAGCCTCTGCCAGGTATTAGACTCTTCCAAACCTAATTAAACAGCCAAGCATTGGACACTACCAATCCTGATTACAGCCAGGCATTGGACTTTAACCAACATTGATTACACAGCCAGGAAGTGGACTCTAACAACTCCTGATTACATGCTTCATGCCTCTCCCAGGTACTGGACTTTAACCAATCCTGATCACACCACCAGGCAGTGGACTCTAACCACTCCTGATTATAGACTTCATGCCTTTTCCAGGTATTAGACGTTAACCAATCCTGATTACACCGCTAGGCAGTGGACTCTAACCACTCCTGGTTTCACAGCCAGGCATTGGACTTTAACCAATCCTGATTTCACAGCCAGGCATTGTACTTTAACCAATCTTGAGTACAGGCATTACACCTATGTCAGGTGTTGGACTCTTCCAAACCTGTATACATAGATCATGGAATATAAATTCCTTTAACTCATCATTGATCATCACATCCTACTCTAGGCTCTGAACCCTGAGGTTAGCCTTCATAGCTTTTCACCTTCTTTATTGAATACAGTTGTTCCTCTTATAAAGTTTATTAAAACATTATCATTTCTTACAATAAACTTTTATAATCATCTTGGTACCTCTCACTATTCCACAATTGTTCTTATGGCTCATAAGTCCCATAAAACATCTTGTCACCTCTCACTAGGCAACATCTAACTATATGGCTCTCATGGCCATTAAACAGCTTGTCACCTATCACTAGCCAACATCTAACCATATGGATCTCATGGCCATTAAACATCTTGTCACCTATCACTAGGTAACATCTAATCATATCGCTCATGTAATACAATAGTAACACCACTATTCCCTCAATAGGGTTAGGTTTTACTTTTCACATCACATTAAGGTTTCTCATGTCCGATTACCCAATTTAGGGTTAGGGTTTCCCATCTCACATTTATTAGGATTTCATAATTATCAAATCCACCTTAATATATTGCTCCACACTTCTAGGATCATCCATTAACATCTCGAGTATTCGATTATATTTATTACTCTTAGCATTCATCATTAAATGATTATCAATATAAGGTATGAGTTCATTTCTCATCCTTATCATGGTATGATTACATCATACTCATTAGTTTGGCTTAACCACATTCTCAAGGTATATTAGCCTATACTTATCAAAGTACATCAAACTCATTACATTTCATTGTAACCATTTACATAACACACTTCATGTGTTTCTTGTATGAGTATATTGGATTTGGGGTGCATCAAGGTATATCAACTCTGGAATGTTAAAAGTGATATCTATCATATCTTGATGTATCATTTTCCTCATCACTTCTAGCTTACTTGAGTTATCAACTTATCTTGAATTAAGGTATTTCCCATCTTAATACTTTCAACCTATCACTTTTACCATGAAGTGCATAGGTCACACATAAGAATGGTCCAACTATCTTCAATGATATGGACACATTTCAGGATAAGGAATTTTCTTACTATAAAGTTGCCTATGATCAACCATTTGAGATATTTCACCTTTATAAGACAATACCCACTATTTTATCATTAGGGTTCTCTTATACCATTACCCAATAATTAGGGTTATGGTTTATCATCATATTGCCTAAGATTAGGGCTTCACTTATTTAACTTAAAATTAGTGTTTCGCATACCTTCACCCTGTATTAGGGCTCCTCATCGTACCATTGCATAGGGTTTCACATGGCATCACCCTCAATTAGGGTTTCACATGGCATCACCCTCAATTAGGGTTTCTCATGGAATCACCCTCAACTAGGGTTTCTCATGGAATCACCATCAATTAGGGTTTCACATGGCATCACCCTCAATTAGGGTTTATCATGGAATCACCCTCAATTAGGGTTACATCCTTGCCCTAGATTAGGGTTAATGTTCATCAATTTTCTTAATTATGGTTTCATGATCACTTCATCAAAGATCTTACCCTAAAATCTTAGTTTATTCATATTGAAGGTGTTTGAGGCTTATCCATTACATGATTATCCTACATGTATGGATTCCTCTCTCTCTCATCCTCTCTAGGATGTTGACTATGTCAAACTTGGATAATTTAGGTCAACCGACCCTTTAAATTAAATACATTCATTTAGGGTTGACATAGTGTATTGAAATATTGCTTACCTAAGCTTCAAGGATTAACCCATCTAGGGTTACCAATCACTTAGTACCTTAAGGTACAACCCTAGTGATTATCTTTGAGATAAATTAGTAACAACCATAAGGTCATTTTATCTTTCATCACATTAGGTTTCCAATTGACTTAATCACATTGAAACTTCCAAACGTTCTTGACCATTGATGCTCCAAATGGTTTGAAACCATTTGGGCAAATTGCCCTTGAAACCATTTAAGCAAGAAATGTGTTGAAACCGAATGGACTTGGGTCTCCAAATGGTTTGAGACCATTTGGACCCAAACGGTCTTAAGACCATTTGGTCCAAACCCTCTCAAAACCGAATGGACCAAAAAGGTCTTTCAACACTTAAACAATTCAAGGTTTTAATCAATGAATTAACAATCAATTGAATCCTTGATTCATTCATCAATTGAAATATTAAATCATCCTTTAACTTGACCATCAATTAGGGTTTTGAACCCAATTGAACTAGGATTTATAATCAAGAAACCATCAATTAGGGTTTTGGATTCGAGGAACCATCAATGGTTAACATTGTAGAACCAATTCAATTGAAAACAATGATTCATCATCAATTTATGATATGACCTGACCTCAAACGGTCTTGAGGTCGTTTGGATGACCTCCAAACGGTCTTGTGACCATTTGCCCCATCCATCATTGAAATTTTGTGAAGTTCAATTAGGGTTTAGATCTTTAGATTGATCGCCAAATGAACTATTGATTGGATTTCAATTTTCCATCTCTGGTCCTTCAATTACTCAACCATACTCAACCCTAGACCTCCAAACAATCTTGGTTGACCTCCAAACAGTCTTGAGACCGTTTGGGTGACCTCCAGACGGTCTTGAGACTGTTTGGGTTAATCAACCCAAAATTTTAAATCAACCAATTGAAATTTCAGCACTTAACCCGATTAGGGTGTGATAAATGATTAACCTTCAACTGATGAACCCTCTGAAACTAATCAATTGAATTAAATGGGTCATCAACCATCAACATCAGCCTATGAGCTCCAAATGGTCAACCATTGCATACGGTCAACCACTTCAAACGGTTTTCCAACTTTTGAAACTGTTTTCCTAGGATATTTTTGAGGTGTGTGCTTAGGATGATGTCATCATCATCAATCTACGATCCTTCATATTTTTCTGTCATTTTCATGGTGGTTTCATTGATTTGATCAAGTGAATTTTAAGAAGAACAAATGATCAACAATTGATACGGAATTGAATGCAATAACAATATTAAGGGTTCAAGTTATAAAACCCGCCTCCAACTGAGCTTCAAAGCTTCAAGCTCACGTCAACAATGGTGGATCCAACTCCTTTCACTATCCCAAGGCTCGTCCTCAAGATTTGAGTGAAAAGTAATGGTTAGAATTGAAGATGAAGTGAAGATAAGAAGAAATCAAGCATTGATTTGTGATTTCCACCATGGAATCAAGGTGAACGAAGGTCAAGAAGCTTACCAATAGGTTCGGGGTTATCCTCCTATTGCTCCAAGCTCCCTTGGTCGTTTTTGCAATCAAGAATTGAAAGTGACTTTGAAATTACCCATCCAAGCTATGGACAAAGGAGCATATATGCATTTTATTAAAAATTCATTTAAGAGAGAGAAAGTAGGGATTATCTCCTCCATTTCCTTGCCACTTTCCCCCTTCTCTTCCTTGGTTATGAGGCTATCTTCTTTGCCTCTTGTTCCTCTCAATTATCCATGATTTAAAGAAAAGCAAATTAAGCACCTTAAATCATATCATAATAATATCCATAAGTGAGTGGATATTTCTTTTTCTTATAATAATGTGAGTGGATTCTTCACCTCCTTAAGATATTTTCGTTTCCTTTACAAGGAACAAGGACGTCCACATATATGGATTTCAACCAACACAATCTTGGTTGAAGAGCACTTCAATAAATATATTTATTTTTGCATTAAATTGAAGTAAAATTCCAATTATGCTTAAATCTTGATTATTTTAATATCAAGATTCTCTCTCCTCCAAAGTGATTCAAATGAGATGCCCCTCTCATTTTCTTTAAATTACATGATGCCAAGAAACATTAGACATTCTCTAGAAGTGGTATTTTGCATATTGAACCCTAGGTTTTGGGTAAATTACACATTACACCAAAACTAGGTTTTAATGCACAAACATTGCTTTATCAGGTCTTTCTTGGTACTCAGGCTACCACAAGCCATACATCTACATCATATTCATTCTCATGATTCTTCAACACATGAGGAACATCTTATCATGTATCATTTTCAATTTAACCCCTCAACTTGGGTAATTTGCACTTTAGTCCAAATTAAGCAAACATTGCTTCAACGTTATTCAAACAGGACCAAAATTAAAACATAAGTTCCTCTTGAGTCTTAATTACTTTTCAAAAGATAATAGAAAACATATAATCAACCTTATTAAGCAAAACATCTAGGGTTAAGGCTTAACCCAGGTCAGGTATGTTACAATTATAAACCCCTAACAAGGATTTCGTCCCTGAAACCCCAGATAAAAGGAGACAGATGTTATTCATTCGTTATATCATCAAGTCTCCACATAACATCTCATGGTTATGGAGACACCATAGAACTTTGATCAATACAAAGTTCTTTCACACAAAATTCTCACCGAATCAAACACATAGGACACATACTCCACTGTCCTTTCATTATTGACTGTGAAGTTAATTCTGTGTCAGGTAACACTTTTCTTATTTAGATAGAGGTTATTTATTAATTTAATTTGATAAAATTTTCTTGAAATAATTTTACAATTATTCCTTCAAATAATTCATTCTCATCAATGTTATGTTTATGCAAATCATAAACCCCTAACATATGATGTACATACTACATTAGGTAACTGGACTAATTCCACAGTTAACCATTTCAGGCAACCATCATAAAATAGCCTGATATTTCTCAGATACAATAATCCCTTACCTTGGTATCTAACTCTTGTGTTGATAACACATTACATCCTCATCTTTTTTTTTATAAGTTGATTTATAATTAAATCAAATTCCTCTGTATATCAATTAGAATGTGGTAGAAATATCCATGCCACATCTCCTTCTTGATTAGGCTTCTTTGGATTGTTTCAGAATGATTACTTGATCAAAGTAATCAGAAAGATAACAATCTAGGTATGTCATACTTACCTTGCCTTCAATAAATGAATACCTGGCTAGGGTATTCAAGAACTAAAATTAGGTAGTATGCATTATTTTATTTTATGTTTTCATCTCTTTAATTTTGATGTACTTAATATCTTAGATTTTCTCTGAGTTCCTTTTTCATCTCTTCCCTTCCTTAATGAAGTAAGAGAAATTTTAAAACATATAAAAGAATATTAAATTGAACACAAGTTTTCATCCTACTTATCTCTTCCTCATATCCTTAAAGGATTATACAGATGAACTAAACAACACTACCTTTCTTATAGTAGAGAGTAGAGGATATTTCAAAATAGAAAGTTTTATCTTAACATGTCTACCTCTCACAAGTTATCTAGTGTCTTGTCTGTTGGTTCACCTCGTCACTTTCTATTTGGACATTGCCACCTCAGATGTCCTCTCTGTCCACATCTATAGCAAGCTCAGAGCTTTTTAGGTGACTGCTACTTGGGTGCACTACATTGTGGTTGAGTCGGTACTACTGAAATCTTTGATTATTTAGTACCACCAATTCCATCTTCATGTGACTGTTTAGACTTCCTTTTAAGGTCTGTCTCATGTTTCTTTGTCATAGACCCTTCTATCCTTCGAATTGACTCCACAAATGTGGCAAACCTCTCTCTACTTTCTAGGGCAGATGCCGGAATAGACATATCAGCATTCAGTCCCTTCTCAAAATGTCAAATCTTTTCTTCCTCATTAGCAGCCATTTGAGGACAAAATCATAAAAGTTCCATGAACTTAACCTCATATTCACTTATTGACATGACTCCCTATCAAAATTTCTCAAACTGTGAGATCTTTTCATCTAAATAAGTCCTTGGAAAATACTTATTGATGAATTCTCGATGAAATTCCTCCCATCCAACCTCTTCATCATTCCTTTTTATTTCTTCTATAGCCCACCAATGTCCAGCACTACCCTTCAAAAGGTATACAACATGTTTAACTTTGTCAGCATCCGGGATACTAAGGATCTTAAAAGCCTTTTCTAACTCAGTGAGCCAGAGATCAGCATTTGTTGGGTCAGATGTCCCAGCATATTTGATGGCTCCTACACGACGTAGTCGTTCAAAGGTCTTACCAGACCCATATCCCTCATTGGAAACTAGTGCCCTAGGTGTTGGTGCTGGCATCCGGTCTGCCATATACTTCAGTGTGGTTATGAGTTACCCAAAAGATTATGAACATCTGGGTTTCCTCTCATGACTTCATCAACATGGGGATTTTTAGGCACGGGTTCCTCCCTTGCCTGATCCCTTGCACATCCCACTGGTGTAGAAACATTGCTCTCAGCAACATGTTCCTCGTGTTCTCCAGACATCTTGGAGTTATATATCTTCTTCTGCATAAGCAGAAGGCACTATAAGATATACTGAGTGAAACGACCGTCTCGCAAAAATAGGATTAACTAATGCGGAAGCGAATTATTTGCAGCGGATTACTGAAAATCACTGAAAATTTAAAACTTTTTTTGCAAAGAGATCCATTCATAGGAAAACTCTTTAACCATGAACCAAAGTATTCCAAATTCATCCTGGTTCACAAGTACACAACCTGTACCATTCCTTTTCAAGGATTACAACATTGACTGCCCTGTTAACAAATATACACAGGCAGTATTAAAAACTTCGAGGCATTAAGTCAAAACTCAGATTGATACATTTAGAACTCCGAGGACCTGAGAGTACAGAGACGACACATAAGACTACTATATATATGACTAGAAAGACAATATTTCCACCTGAGATCTTATTGATGTCCCTGCTGTTGCTGCTGCTCTTTCCCTGTTCTAGGGTTTCTGCTCTGCCTTCCATGCATACCTAAAAATGTTTCCCACGGGGGTGAGACAATTGAAAATTGCCCCAGCGAGAGATATAACTCTCCGCCAAAAACATTGTTATTGCAGTTTATCAAATTAAAACTGAGTAGGGGTTACTTTTACATTATCAGGCAGAATTATTCATCATAGAACAGAATAAGATAATCTCCATTCTCAAGGAGGTCATTGCATCTACCCATGGTAGATAAGTAATTCATCTGTCTACTTTGCAGAGAATATAAAGAAACATAATTAACATTTATCTACTAAGGAATGCACAAAGAAATGCAACATCAGCCAATGAATATCTGTATTCAATCCTTAAGCAAACATGCTATACGGCTGATTACATTTTACAATCACACTTATGCTCTGAGAAGATGAGATATACCGCTCATACTCCAACCGACCATTACGAAATCGCCTCGGTACCATACATAGGTCATCAAAAGAGCCAGATTCTTATGACCTCATCTGTCTCGGTCAGTACGAGACCACATGCAGGACATCTCGTGTCTCTGCTAACTAGCTAGCCAGGGTATTCTGGCACCTTCGCTACAGAGTTACAGCGTCAACTGCACTCTCATCGCCAATTGAGAGATTTCTTGTTTATCTCCTCGATCCGACATTAAGTATAATTGGGAGATTCATGATACATCCATCCCGACATATTCATGAAGGATTGAGAGGTTTCTTGTTTACCTTCCAAAAATCTCTTCAAGAGGACGTAAGGATATTTTTGCCCATTTACCCCCACATATTCAAAATATGTGCTCTGGGTTTTTCCGCGGGCACCCGTTTCACCATCACCTATTCCTGACGATGATGGATCTATGGTCAGAGCACTACATGAATAGATTTCACTTGATTTATTAAGTACATTCTCATATTCTTTTAGCATCAGCCAAGTTCTCAAACATAACTTATTACAACAATGCTATAAAGAGACATGTACTACTTTTATCAGATATTTATCAGTCTTTCAAAGACCCTGGGAACTCAGTCCCTCATTTCAATACTGGGAATTATCATCCCTTCACTTTCTCATCACCATAATCATATGGTTCTGGGTATTCAAACCCTTAACTCATCATTGATCATTATTATACCTTTTTCAGGTAACTATCACCTTCAGGTCATCTGACCAAGGCATTCATGATACTTGTTACACAAGCATCACACCTGGCTCACAAGGCCATGAAATATCTTGTCACCTCTCACTGGGTAACAACTTACTCATGTGACTCATAAAATTCCATGCATATTGCTTCTTTTACTAAGCAACAACAACATTAAGGCACATAATGCCAATCAACATTTATTATATAAATGTCACAGCTCACACTAGCTATATACATCATCTCATAATATCTGTATGGTTATTAGGCATGATAACAGTCATACAAGATATTCATCACATCATATGATGTGATAGCAACACCATTATTCCTCTACCAGGAATTAGGGTTTACTATCAAATAGGGCTTTTCATTCCCTTTACCCAAATTAGGGTTAGGGTTCCCCATTTCTCATTAATAAAGAGTTCATGATCTCATTATCTGTCCAACCCTTAATACATTATTCCATACCTCTGGGGCATTCAAGGATATCATATTTGATTATTCTAGAACATTACTTTCATCATATAGCATTAATGATCATCAATTCAAGGTATGAGTTCATTTCTCATCCTTATCATGGTATGATTATATCATACACATCATTTGGGCTTAACCCCATTCTCAAGGTACATTAATTAACACTCATCAAGGTGTAACGACTCATTACATTTCATTGTAATAGTTTCATAACACACTTCATATGTTTCTTACCCAATTATATTGGATTTGAAGTACATCAAGGCATATAAACCCTGAAATGCTGAATGTGATAACTATCATATCTTGATGTATCACTTTCTCATCATTTCAAACTTTGTTGAGTTATCCATCTTATCTTGTATTAAGGTATTTCCCTCTTAATACATCCCATCACTAATCTCTTACCTTTAGCATATAATGCAAAGGCCACACATTAGAATTGTACAGCTATCTCACATGATATGGACTTATCTTAGTTTAAGGCATGACTTTATTATAAAGTTGCTTATAAATAATCACAATGATACACCCTCAACTAGGGTTTCTCATCACATATCTTATGTATCCTTCATCCAATTATATTGGACTTATAATCATATCAAGGTATACGATCATATGAGGTCACTTTCAAATCACCTCTAAATCAAGCATAGAGCACCACGGACGTGCAACCAAGAACGGCTGTGCGAAGGGAAGCCACCACAGCCGTGCTACCTTGCACGGTCGTGCAAAGTGAAGCTACCACGGTCGTGCTACAGAAGTTCCCCTCATGAATCATATTCAAGTATGAATTCTACTCTTTCATTAGGGATTAGGGTTTCACATACCATCTCCCTTCTTTAGAATAGGGATTACATATAGCATCACCCTTCATTAGGGTTTCATATCACGTTTCCCATATTCAAGGTTTGCTAATCATTCCCAATTAGGGTTTCTCATGAAATCACCCTCAATTAGGGTTTCACATGGATACACCCTCAACTAGGGTTTCACATGGATACACCCTCAACTATCTTGGGTACGAGGCACCTTCCTTGCCTTTAATTCTTCTTCATTATCCTCAAATTAAAGAAAAGCAAATTAAGCACCTTAATGCTTATAATATAATATCCCACATATGAGTGGATATTACTTTTCTTTATAAAAAGGTGAGTGGAATTTCACCTACTTAAGATATTTTCGTTCCTTATCTTGTTAAAGGAACGTCCATCCTTATTAAAAATCAACCCAAAACATTTTGGTTGAAAGCCCTTCAATTATTTTTATTCATTTTTGCCCTAAATCGAATTAGGGTTTCAATTAGGCATTATTCTTGATTATTTTAATGTCAAGATTCTCTCTCCTACAACTTAATTCAAATGAGGAGTCCCTCTCATTTTATTTGCTCTAAATGATGCTAATAAACATTAGGGACCTTGTTGAAGTGGTAATTTGCATATTGAACCCTAGATTTTGGGTAAATTGCACATTACACCAAAACTAGGTTTTAATGCACAAGGATTGCTTTACAAGCTTAATCTTGGTGTCCAAGCTTGTGGAAACCATACCACTACATAATATTCATTCTTATGATGTCTCAACATCAGAGGAACATCTTATCATGCAACATTTTCAATTTAACCCCTCAACTTGGGTAATTTGCACTTTAGTCCAAAATAAGCAAACATTGCTTCAACATTGTTCAAACCGGACCAAAATTGAAACATAGGTTCCTTTTGAGCCTTAATTACTTTTCACAAGATGAGATTAAGCATATAATCATCTTTCTTAATCAAAACGCCTAGGGTTAAAGCATAACCCAGGTCAGGGATGTTACATTGAGGTACACTTAGAACAGACTTGATACCTTAGTCCTATGTCTCTCTAGACTCAGTGAACCTAGAGCTCTGATACCACTAAATTGTGGCGAAGCGTTCAAACAAACATTATTAACTAAGAGGAAGCATTCATTAACAGTGGATTACTGAAAATCACTAAAAATTAAAACCTTTTTCAAAGAGATCCAATCATAGGAAAACTCTTTCAACAAAAACCAATGTATTACATTTACATCCTGGTTCATAAGTACATATCTTGTACCATCTCTTCTCGAGGGTTTACAACATCAACTGCCTTGTTAAAATCTAAACACAGATAGCATAAGAACCTTGAGGCATCAAGTCAAAATCTCAAAAGGATTCATTAAAAGCACTAACTATTAACTCTGAGGACCTGAGAGTACAGAGATGACACACATGACTTCTATCTACAAGACACGACAGGCAGTACACTCAACCTGTGTTGTCACTGTTGTCCCTGCTACTGTTGAAGTTCTTCCTCTACAAGATGTTCTCAATCTCCTCTGTGCTCGTCCACCTAAAAAATATTGGATCCCACGGGGGTGAGACAACTGAAAAATTGCCCCAGCGAGAGATATAACTCTCCGCCAGAAACATTATTATTGTAGTTTATAATATAAATATGAGCAGAGGATAAGCAGTTTAGATCATTCTCATCTTTAAGTATTATAGCATTAAATCATCTATTCTCTTTATAAGAAAATAGGAAAAACATTTATATCATTTATCCATCATATTATACCATCATGTCAAACTTTTCTTGTGACACTCATTATCTTGATGTGTCACCCATGAGACATTCTTGTTTCAACATGTTGGCCTTAGCTAATCGGCTAAATAGATATGGGATTACATCTACCATGTATCATATATCATTAATACATGCGTTGGGTTATTACCAATCATGTGTCATCATTACATGCATTGGGTTATTACCAATCATGTGTCATCATTACAGGCATTGAGCCTCTGCCAGGTATTGGACTCTTCCAAACCTGATTACACCGTCGCGCATTGGACACTACCAATCCGGATTTCATAGCCAGGCATTGGACTTTAACCAACCCTGATTACATAGCCAGGTAGTGGACTCTAACCACTCCTGATTACAGGCTTCATGCCTCTTCCAGGTATTGGACCTTAACCAATCCTGATTACACTGCCAGGAAGTGGACTCTAACCACTCCTGAGTACAGGCTTCATGCCTCTGCCAGGTATTGGACTTTAACCAATCCTGATTACACCACCAGGAAGTGGACTCTAACCACTCTTGATTACAGGCTTCATGCCTCTTCTAGGTATTGGACTTTAACCAATCCTGATTACACCGGCAGGAAGTGGACTCTAACCACTCCTGATTTCACAGCCAGGCATTGAACTTTAACCAATCCTGATTTCACAGCCAGTCATTAGACTTTAACCAATCCTGATTATAGGCATTACACCTCTGCCAGGTATTGGACTCTTCCAAGCCTGATTACATAGATCATGGAATATAAATTCCTTTAACTCATCATTGATCATCACATCCTTCTCTAGGCTCTGAACCTTGAGGTTAGCCTTCATAGCCTTTCACCTTCTTTATTGAATACAGTTGTTCCTCTTATAAAGTTTATTAAAACATTATCATTTCTTACAATAAACTTTTATAATCATATTGGTACCTCTCACTATTCCACAATTGTTCTTATGGCTCATAAGGCCCATAAAACATCTTTTCACCTCTCACTAGGCAACATCTAACTATATGGCTCTCATGGCCATTAAACATCTTGTCACCTATCACTAGGCAACATCTAACCATATGGCTCTCATGACCATTAAACATCTTGTCACCTATCACTAGGTAACATCTAATGATATTGCTCATGTAATACAATAGTAACACCACTATTCCCTCAATAGGGTTAGGGTTTACTTTTCACATCACATTAGGGTTTCTCATGTCCCATTACCCAATTTAGGGTTAGGGTTTCCCATCTCACATTGATTAGGATTTCATAATTATCAAATACACCTTAATATATTGCTCCACACTTCTGGGAGCATCCATTAACGTCTCGAGTATTCGATTATATTTATTACTCTTAGCATTCATCATTAAATGATTATCAATATAAGGTATGAGTTTATTTCTCATCCTTATCACGGTATGATTACATCATACTCATTAGTTTGGCTTAACCCCATTCTCAAGGTATATTAGCATATACTTATCAAAGTACATCAAACTCATTACATTTCATTATAACCATTTACATAACACACTTCATGTGTTTCTTATCCAAGTATATCGGATTTGGGGTGCATCAAGGTATATCAACCCTGGAATGCTAAAAGTGATATCTATCATATCTTGATGTATCATTTTCCTCATCACTTCTAGCGTACTTGAGTTATCAACTTATCTTGAATTAAGGTATTTCCCATCTTAATACTTTCATCCACTAACCTATCACTTTTACCATGAAGTGCATAAGTCACACACAAGAATGGCCCAACTATCTTCAATGATATGGACTCATTTCAGGTTAAGGCATTTGCTTACTATAAAGTTGCCTATGATCAACCATTTGAGATATTTCACCTTTATAAGGCAATACCCACTATTTTATCATTAGGGTTCTCTTATACCATTACCCAATAATTAGGGTTATGGTTTATCATCATATTGCTTAAGATTAGGGCTTCTCTTATTATAATTTAAAATTAGGGTTTCACATACCTTCACCCGGTATTAGGGCTCCTCGTCATACCATTATATAGGGTTTCACATGGCATCACCCTCAATTAGGGTTTCACATGGCATCAACCTCAATTAGGGTTTCTCATGGAATCACCCTCAACTAGGGTTAATCATGGAATCACCCTCAATTAGGATTTCACATGGCATCACCCTCATTAGGGTTTATCATGGAATCACCCTCAATTAGGGTTACATCCTTGCCCTAGATTAGGGTTAATTTTCATCAATTTTCTTAATTAGGGTTTCATGATCACTTCATCAAAGATCTTACCCAAAAATCTTAGTTTATTCATATTGAAGGTGTTTGAGGCTTATCCATTACATGATTATCCTACATGTATGTATTCCTCTCTCTCTCATCCTCTCTAGGACATTGACTATGTCAAACTTGGATAATTTAGGTCAACCAACCCTTTAAATTAAATACATTCATTTAGGGTTGACATAGTGTATTGAAATATAGCTTACTTAAGCTTCAAGGATTAACCCATCTAGGGTTACCAATCACTTAGTACCTTAAGGTACAACCCTAGTGATTATCTTTGAGATAATTCAGTAACAACCATAAGGTCATTTTATCTTTCATCACCTTACGTTTCCAATTGACTTAATCACATTGAAACATCCAAACATTCTTGACCATTGATGCTCCAAACGGTTTGAAACCATTTGGGAAAATTGCCCTTGAAACCGTTTAAGCAAGAAATGTGTTGAAACTGAATGGACTTGGGTCTCCAAACGGTTTGAGACCGTTTGGACCCAAATGTTCTTGAGACCGTTTGGACTCAAACGGTCTTAAGACCGTTTAGTCCAAACCCTCTTAAAACTGAATGGACCAAAAAGGTCTTTCAACACTTAAATAATTCAAGGTTTCAATCAATGAACCGACTATCAATTGAATCCTTGATTCATTCATCAATTGAACTATTGAATCATCCTTCAATTGGACCATAAATTAGGGTTTTGAACCCAATTGAACTAGGATTTATAATCAAGAAACCATCAATTAGGGTTTTGGATTCGAGGAACCATCAATGGTTAACATTGTGGAACTGATTCAATTGAAAACAATGATTCATCATCAATTTAAGATATGACCTGACCTCAAACGGTCTTGAGACCATTTTACCCATCCACAATTGAAATTTTGTGAAGTTCAATTAGGGTTTAGATCATTAGATTGACCACTAATTGAACTATTGATTGGATTTCAATTTGCCATCTCTGGTCCTTCAATTACTCAACCATACTCAACCCTAGACCTCCAAATGGTCTTGGTTGACCTCTAAACGGTCTTGAGACCGTTTGGGTGACCTCCAAACGGTCTTGAGACCGTTTGGGTTAATCAACCCAAAATTTTAAATCAACCAATTGAAATTTCAGCACTTAACCCGATTAGGGTTTGATAAATGATTAACCTTCAACTGATGAACCCTTTGAAACTAATCAATTGAATTTAATGGGTCATCAACAATCAAAATCAGCCTATTAGCTCCAAATGGTCAACCATTTCATACGGTCAACCACTCCAAACGGTTTGAAACTGTTTGGTTGCTAACGGTTTGCTGAAATCGTTTAACCAATTTCAATGAAACGGATTGGTTTCCAACTTTTGAAACTGTTTTCCTAGGATATTTTTTAGGTGTGTTCTTAGGATGATGTCATCATCATCAAGCTATGATCCTTCATATTTTTCTATAATTTTCACGGTGGTTTCATTTATTTGATCAAGTGAATTTCAAGAAGAACAAATGATCAACATTTGATAAGGAATTGAATGCAATAACAATATTAAGGGTTCAAGTTATAAAACCCACCTACAATTGAGATTCAAAGCTTCAAGCTCACGTAAAAAATGGTGGATGAAACTGCTTTCACTATCCGAAGGCTCGTCCTTAAGCTTTGAGTGAAAAGGAATGGTTAGAATTGAAGATGGAGTGAAGATAAGAAGAAATCAAGCATTGATTTGTGATTTCCACCATGGAGTCAAGGTGAACGAAGGTCAAGAAGCTTACCAACAGGTTGGGGGTCGTCCTCCTATTTCTCCAAGCTCCCTTGGGTCGTTTTTGCAAGCAAGAAGTGAATGTGACTTCGAAATTACCCATCCAAGCAATGGATAAAGGAGCATATATGCATTTTATTAAAAATTCATTTAAGAGAGAGAAAGTAGGGATTATCTCCTCCATTTCCTTGCCACTTTCCCCATTCCCTTCCTTGTTTATGAGGCTATCTTCTTTTCATATTATTCATCTCAATTATCTATGATTTAAAGAAAAGAAAATTAAGCACCTTAAATCATATCATAATAATATCCATAAGTGAGTGGATATTTCTTTTTCTTATAATAATGTGAGTGGGTTCTTCACCTCCTTAAGATATTTTCGTTTCCTTTACAAGTCACAAGGACGTACACATATATGAATTTCAACCAACACAATTTTGGTTTAATAGAAATTCAATTAATATATTTATTTTCGCATTAAATTGAAGTAAAATTCCAATTATGCTTAAATCTTGATTATTTTAATATCAAGATTCTCTCTCCTCCAAAGTGATTCAAATGAGACGCCCCTCTCATTTTATTTACTTTACATGATGCCAAGAAACATTAGAAATTCTCTAGAAGTGGTATTTTGCATATTGAACCCTAGGTTTTGGGTAAATTACACATTACACCAAAACTAGGTTTTAATGCACAAACATTGCTTTATCAGCTCTTTCTTGGTACTCAGGCTACCACAAGACATACCTCTGCATCATCTTCATTCTCATGATGCTTCAACACATGAGGAACATATTATCATGTAACATTTGCAATTTAACCCCTCAACTTGGGTAATTTGCACTTTAGTCCAAAATAAGCAAACATTGCTTCAACATTATTCAACATGACCATAATTGACACATAAGTTCCTCTTGAGTCTTAATTACTTTTCAAAAGATAATAGCAAACATATAATCAACCTTATTAAGCAAAACATCTAGGGTAAAGGCTTAACCTGGGTCAGGGATGTTACAGATTGCACTATATGAAATGTACAAAAAAGGTATTCTAGTCATCGGAGTGTAGCAAACATCAAAATAGATCCGTTGCAACACCCCAAATGACTAGAATTTGTTTCTAAGTGCTCCCACTGGCTAGTATGCATATGCAACTGTAAATAGGACCCCTTGGGCTTCATCCCATGGTTATCCAAGCACTATGAAGGTCCATATATTATAGTTGAGTGCCTCCAAGAGCCTCCCTCTCTCTCTAAGCTTAATCACTTCCTACATCCATTAGAGTGAGTAGGAGATTTGTAAGAGATATAGTCTTACATGTGTATCTTGTGAGGCCCTCACTTCCTCCACCTCCCAATCTCTCATTTCTGCCTTGAAGATGAAGATGAAGATACTCTCTCTTGGATAAAAGAGGTGAAGAAGAAGAAGGGAAGGAATACCTTGGAGAAAGCTTCTCCTTGGTGAAAGTGAAGTCAAAGGCAGAAGATCTAAGAAGAGTGGGTAATTCCTTCAAGGAAGAACACTTATGTAAGAGTGGGTAAGTCATTGGTGAAGGTAGAAGACTCATTGCAAAGTGGGTAAGCCTTGGTGAGATTGAAGACTAGGTCTTGGATAGGTAAGTCATTTTGTAGGTTGTTGGCTCCCTTCTTTTTAAAGGGAAGGTTGGGTATCCTTGGCCCTAAAAAGGAAGGTCATTTATTATATCTCTTATAATGGAATATAAGTAAGGTGCAGTAGTTGCAAAATCCTATAGGTTGACCTCTCTAGGTAGTGGAGTGACCTACTCCTAGTTTGGAGTATGGAACCACTCTACATAGCTTGTGTTCTTGTGGTTTTTCAATCTCTCTCTCCCTTGCTATGTATGTTTTAGTTGTACTCAAAGTTCATACTTGCCATATTATATTAGATATATCTTGAAGGTCTAATGCATTTTGTTTAAATGCATTTAGATCTATTCACCCCCCCTCTAAAGAAAATATCCCATCCAAGATCCAACAAGGATGGCTCTAGGACTCTACTACAACAACCACTATCCAACCTTCAATGTCTACTAATCTCCAAGGTGATCCTCCTCAACAGCACAAACCTAACCACATTGCCTCCATCCACCTAAAAAGATGTGGTGACCTACAAGGTGAGACCAACGTCCCATCGAGAGATATAACTCTCCATAATGCTTATTGATTACAACATGTTATGTAATGATAAATAAGTTGAGCATATTGAGTGTATAATAAGTAGTTGAGCATATTAAACAAATTAAGCATACTAAGCAAATCAAACAGACAGGCTTAGCAACAAGCATGATTAACAAATTATATACAAGAAAGATAAATCTATCCATCTAACAGTTGACTTCTCTAATTGTATCATATAATAACTAGGCATTATAAGTGAAAAGGCAAGGATTAACAACCAATGTAAAGAGCATTTAACCCTAGAAGATAAACTACATGGATGTATTACATCTTTTATTACACCCTAAGGAGTTTGAGTTATAACCACTCAAAGTCCAACAGACCATCGCTTGGTCGCAGTCAGATCCGTATAAGATCTAGGAGAGCTAGAATCCTAAGATCTCTTCCCCTCGATCAGTATGAGTGAATTGCAGTGACATATCAGTCAAACTACCAACAATGACATATAGTCAAACTGATTAGATCTAATCCACCCTTAGTATATGTCACGGCACTAGAAACTAGGGTATACAGAACCCAATCATCCGAGGTACAACCGTAGTTGTCCTCAATCACATCACACATACAAATATCTGAAACACAGCCTCAACTACACTCACTCTGAGACATGACCACAACCATCTTCCATAACTTTGGGATCAAGATGTCAAGGATGTACACCCACTTGCACCCATGCATACTCAACATGTTATGTATGTGACTCTATGCTTCCCTTAGGAATACTTGTTTCACCATCCAGCAAATTCTGACACTAAAATGGTTCTACGGTGCAGGGCACTACATGATCAGGATTTCACTTCATTAGTTATTACCAATTGGGTGAAGTAAGGTTGCATCAAACAAGTGGACATACAAGCCCTAATTCATTTCTAGCAAGCATATCTATTTAACAACTTTATAAGATATAAAATGTATAAGGTTCTTAATCACATTACCACATGGTACTATCTCACTACCATTCATGAGATCATACTTGTCATCATACTATCATATGACACAAGTCCTTATCACATTATTTTGGGGTACCTATTATTGTCACATCATGAATAGGATTACCCTCCATTAGGGCTTAAACATTCCCAAAGGTCATTAGGACCATCACAACATTCCCCGTAAGGACATCATTATCTTACCATACCTTAAATCAAGGCTCGACAAGCCATCATCATACATGTGATACATAGGTTTAGCATAACATTGCATTAAGAAACTTATGATGTTCACATAACATCATATTAGGGTTTCAGCAATAATAATAAAGTACTCCATCATCATAGAAATCATTCAAGAAGGTTGATCATGATTAACCATTATCACTTATTTGCATTAGGGTTAGTTGTAACAAGATGTGCTACAGTAGGGTTATACATCAACTTATTATGATTATTATCAATCACATTCATACAAGGGCAAAGGTAAGACTACGAAAACATGAGTATTCAACCATCGGTTCTACATCATTACCAAACCATCAAAACATGAGATTCACTGAAAAACTAACAGATGTTGGACATCAAGCACTAACCATCACATGTTGAGTGGGTAAAACCACAAGAAAATTCCTTGAAAAAACCATCTATTTATGATCTAGGAAGAGTCACCAACTTAACCTAGTCAGGCCATTCTTTGGTGGCACAAAGAACACCATCGGTTGGAAACATGAGAAGCAACATTGGTTGTTGACTCAATGGACACCATAAGTTGTGACACCTAGGTCTACCACTAGTTGTGGTGTCTAGGGTCACCATCAGTTGTGGAGTATACAACTACCATCAAATTATGAAGTCAGAACCTCCATTGGTTGACACCATATAGTGTTAAGCCAGTAACATCATTAGTTGATGATCATAGGTCAAGGAACCATTGAGTCTTGGAGTCCAAACATCAATTGGTTGATGGACCAGAAGGGTGATCAGTTTTCAGACCCAGTGCCTCCATCAGTTGTCATCAATATATAGGTGGTAAAACAAGGCAAAACACAAGAGAAACCATCGTTTGGTAGGAGAGAAAGAACCATCGATTAAAACCGCCACAAGAGAACTAATACCATCAATTCTTGAGAACTAAAGAGACCAAAATAGACCTTAAGGTATGACCATCAGTCGAAATTAGAACAAAAGAAAAACAACACTAAAAGCAAGTACACTGGTTCTAGCAAGAAGGAAAACCATTGAATTATGCACTAGGTGGAAAACAACTCAAATCCCTAAGTGAAACCCATCATTTGAGATGCATCAAGGACCATCATTTGACATACAAGCAACACCTAAAGCTTCCTCTACTAAAGTAAGGTTGTGCACAATGTTTTAGGTTCATCCATGGTGATAAACTACTCAAAGAACATCTCTTATGATTAAACCCAAAGAAAGGGTAACATCTCTACATTTAGAAGTTTGTTTCAGAGCAAGAACATGTGCATGAAAAGTAATAGTAAGCAATAAGCATGAATAAAGTTATAAACTCACCTCTAGGAAGAAGATGTAGCTCCTAATAGCAATAAATCTTGAAGAAAGAAGGTAGAAACCCTAGCTTGAGCTTTCCACTTGGCCAAGCTAGCTCCTTCTCCACCAAGGAATCAAACCCTACGTCAAGGAAGCAAGAAAGAGGTGTTCTTTGAGCTCTAGAGCAAGATCTACCATGAAAAATCAAGGTTCTGACCAAGAAAAGGAAGAAGGAGGTAGGGCGGAAAGAAGAAAAAACTTAATTGATCAGGTCAAGAACAAGTATAGGAAGCCCTACAAGCTCAAAAGGAGGGTAGATCCAAGCTCTAGCCACACATGCAAGAAGATCGAGTGCCTTCTTCTACCTTGGGAACCTACTTCTTCACCAATACAAGGAGGATAAAGATCTAGATAGAAAGGAAGAAAAATGGGAACTGAAGGGTTCGTTTGGGTGCAAGAGGAGAGGTATAAGAATTTATGGGTAAGAGGGTAGAGAAGGTTAAGGTGTCCTAACATGTTTGCTAAGTGTCCATGGCCAAGGGACTTCACGTCCATGCAAGAAATAATGCCATCAGTTGTGGAGTCTTAAAGGCCATTAGATCTTAAGCCTACTAGGGTGGCCATCGAGTTTCATCACTTGGTGACCATCGGTTCTTGAAACCCTAGGTCACTAGGTGGAAAACCATCATTTGATCACCCCTTCCAAGCAAACCACCGGTCCAAGGGACCCCAAGAGAGAAGACCATTTACCCTCACCATATAGAGACCACCATAGGTTGTCCTTGCCTAAGGAGGACCATTATATGTCACCCTTCCAGGGGGACCATCAGTTGATGGCCTCCAAGGTAGCTCATCTATGAGAGCAAACCCCCCAACCCAACCTTAGAAAGGTATCACCACCAAAACAAGATGCAACCAAGTGCCCCATGGCATAACAAGCTCAACCATGATAAGATGTAAGGCACCACAAGAATGTGGAAAATTGTAAGAAAAACCTTAAATATGGGAAAATTGTAGAAAGTCTAAAATAAGCATATAATTGCATGACTTGTACAAATAGTGTCCAAACTGGACCAAACTTGAAACCTAAGCTTGTCACATGATGTCAAAGGAAATACTATGGTTTAATTAAGATTTTAAGAACTTAATTTTGATGAACAAGCATGTTTAACCAAAAACCAAGGTCATGGGTCTTACAACCATAAACACCTAACAAGGATTTTGCCACTGAAATCCTACATAAAAAGAGATGGGTACTTCTTACGCATCTCATCCTTCAACTCACACGTGGATTCCTTCACACCATGGTGATGTTGTAAAACCTTCACCAACACTATATCCTTCTTCTTCAACTTCTTCACCCTCCTATCTAAGATCGACATAGAACCCTCAACATAGGATACAACCTCATCCAACTCAACCTCCACTGATTGTATCATATGTTATGTATCAGGATGACACTTCTCAAAATGGAGACATGAAAGAAATCGTGCAACCTATGCAACTCTAGTGGTAACTCTAACTTGTATGCCACCTATCCAACACGTGTTAAGATAGGGTGTGGTCGCATAAACCTAGGAGCCAACTTACCCTTCTTACCAAACCTCAGTTACTCTTCCAAGGGGAAACCTTGAGGTATACATTGTCTCCCACTTGAAACTCAAGCAGTCTGTGGTAATTATCTACATATGAATCTTGTCTGTCCTGGGTTGCCTTCAACTGTTGAACCTTGATCTTCTCTATAGCATGTTGTACAAGCTCAGGACCCAAAAGTTGGTACTCTCTTGTCTCATACCAACAAAGGGGTGACTGACGATGCCTTCTGTATAAAGCCTCATAAGGTTCCATATCTATACTCCTCTGATAGATATTATTGTAAGAAAACTCTATCAAACTGAGGTGGCACATCCCAACAACCAAGAAACTATAGAACACAAGCCCTCGAAAGATACTCCAAACTCTAAATAGACCTCTCAGACTAACCATTCATCTGTGGGTGGAAAGTTGTGCTAAATCTCAGTTGTGTCCTCAACACTATATGCAGACATTCCCAAAAATGACTTGTAAACTGTGGACCTCTATTAGATACTATGGTAACTAGAATACCATGCCGATGAACTATTTAATAAACATATATCTATGCCAGCTTCTCTGCGTGTATGTCATCTTGACTGGAAGGAAGTGAGCTGACTTGGTCAACCTATCAACTATCACCCAAATGGAATCATGACCTTTGGCTGTCCTCAAAAGACCAACCACAAAGTCCATAGTGATATGATCCCATTTTCATTGTAATATTGGCAAAGGTTGTAATGTCCCTGTGAGCTTTTAATACTCTGCCTTGACTTGTTGACACACAGGACATCTAGAAACAAACTCTACCACATCATGCTTCAGACCTGGCCACTAATACAAGTCCTTCATGTTATGGTACATCTTTATACTACCATGATGCATCACGTACATCGAGGATTGAACATCATCAAGCACCATGTTCCTCAAACCATCAACATCTAGAACAACTATCCTGTTATGAAAGCAAACTGTCCCATCCACTATCTCATGTAAGCCATCATGCTTCCTGCCACCAAACTCTGACCTCATCTTTCATATCACAATATCATTTTGTTGTGCATCTCTAATCTACTGAATCAATGTCAGTTGAACCTGTAATTTTGCCAAACGTCCTACTAACAAGGAAACCTCCAACTGTATGTGACACACCAAGGCTGGTAGATGTGCCTTGTCTACAGATGATGACGGAGATGACTTTCTGCTCAATACATCAACCACCACATTTGCCTTTCATGTATGGTAGTCTATCATGCAATCATAGTCTTTAATCAGCTTGATTCATCCCCTCTGCCTCATGTTCAGCTCATGCTTTATGAAGATATATTTAAGGTTCTTATGGTCGGTAAAAATGACATTTTCCCCATACAGATAGTGCATCCATATCTTTAGTGCATGGACCAATGCTTCTAACTCCATGTCATGTGTCGAGTAGTTTTCCTCGTGTTTCTTAAGTTGTCTCAAAGCAAAAGAAATTATGTTCTTGTCCTGCATGAGCACATATCCCCGGCTGTTCTTCGACACATCATAGAAGATGGTATAACATTTCCCTTGCTCTAGAAGCAATAAGATTTGTCGTTGGTCAACTTCTTATTCAACAGCTAGAAAGAACACTAAAACTTGCCATCCCAGACAAAAGGAACACTTTTCTAGTCAACTTAGTTAGGGTAACACTACAATGCTGAAAGTCTTTAGGAATCTCATATAGTAGCCTGCCAAGCCTAGGAAACTGTAAACCTCCATTGGCATCTTAGGTTGTTCTAATTCCATCACCGACTCCACCTTCTGAGTCTACACAAACACCCTTAGCAGATATAACATGCCCCAAGAAAGATACCTCTATCAGCCAAAACTTGCACTTGATAAACTTGGAATACAACTGATGCTGCCTCAACAACGTCAATGCCTGCGTAGGTGTTGCTCATGTTGCTGACCATCCTTGTAGTATATCAATATATCGTCTATAAACACAACAACAAACTGATAAAGATACGGTCTAAACACTATGTTCATCATATCCATGAATGCTTCCAGTGCATTGGTTTTCCCAAACGACATAACCACGAACTCATAGTGACCGTACCTAGTGGAAAGGCAGACTTGGGTATGTCATTAGCCTTGATCCTCAACTGGTGGTAACCTAACCTCAAGTCTGTCTTGGAGAACAATGTAGCACCTCTCAACTGATAAACAAGATCATCTATCATCGGCAATAGATATTTGTTCTTTATTGTGACCTTGTTCAATTGTCGGTAGTCTATGCACAACCTCATAGAATCATCTTTCTTCTTTAGAAACAACATGGTACCACCCCACAAGGAAGTGCTCGATCTAATGAAACCCTTCTCTAACAACTCCTACAACAATTTCTTCAACTCATGCATCTCTATCGGTGCCATCCTATATGGTGTTTGCGCAATGGGTTCCGTTTCAGAAATCAGATTGATCTCAAAATCAATCTCTCTAGGAGGGGGAATACCAAGAAACTCCTGAGGAAAGACATCCTCAAACTCATGCACAATAGGTACCTCTTGGATATTATGACTCTTCCTCTTAGTATTCATAACATGTGCCAAGAAAGTCGCACACCCTTGTCTCATCAACCTCTCAGTTGTCATAGCCGACACCAAACACATAGGAAGAATCTTCCTATCACCTTGGAAGATCCACGAGACACCTCCATCATGGAATGTCGCCACCTTGGAACTACAATACAAAACAACCTTGTACTTCTCTAAGGTATCCATCCTAAGGATCACATCAAATACATGCATGTAAAGTGGCATAAGATCCACTTGAATGTTGCACGCTAAGAAAGAAAGAACACAGGACGGACACACCTCCTACAACTCGACAGAACCAATAAGAGGGGTTTCTAACCAAAGATTGTCAGGGCTACGACAAATAGGCAGATAACAACTATTTGTCACCTCTCTAGTGATAATAGACTACATCACACCCAGGTCAACCAAAATAGATACAAAAGAAGAAGCAGACAAATCAGAATGAAAAAGTTCCATCTAACCTATCACAACCCATGGATTGACCATTCCCTCCGGCCGACTCATAGCATAGAATCTAGTTGTCCAGAAAGCTTGGTGTAATTCTGCCAATGGTGCTACACACTACTCAATTGGACTTTGAATAGATGCAACCCCATGGATAGAAGCACATGGTGGATTCACTTTCAAAATTTATAAGGACCTACACGGACACACCTACTTCTACTAAAATGCTAACCCGCAAGTGCATGGGGTCGTGTCATAGTATAGGTAAGGTGGCAAGTATAGGGTCAATTCACAGGGAGAAAAGAGGGCACTAGAGCTAGGTTAGTTTTCAGTTCTAGTTTCCTACTATAGAGAGTAGGGTAAAGGGTTTAAAGGTGATTTTATTGTTAAACTAAGGGTGAACAAGAAAGCAAGTAAAGAAAACAAGCAAGAACATAACCTATGTTAACCCTAGACAGTTAATTATAATGATCAAGAAAAGACAAGGCAAGGCAAGAAAAGAACAATCTACACTAAGGCAAGCAAGGAAAGAAAAAAGAGAAATTAAAGACCTAAGCTAGCAAGAACAAAGAAAGAATAGGGCAAGAAGCTAACTAAGTAAGAAAAGAGCTAACTAAGCTAACACTATCTAAGCAAGATGGAAATTAGGATTTTAAAGCAATTAAGGGAGATGTGGGCTGTTTAGGGGATGCACTTATCAATTAGGTTGGGGGTGACATGTGAGCATTATGATCCCATTTAGATTATCAAACCAAACAACAAGTTAGAGTCTACTGAATTATCCTAAGCTACTAACTGGCCATGGATATGCTAGGTTGTGTATAGGGGAACTAGTCCCTAACACCCTACTACCCTTACGAAGCTCAATTGGGTTAGGGTATAGGTGTAATTCAATTAGATTATAAATAATTTTAGGTTTCTAGTTTAGGTTATCTTAGAATGATTAGGGGCTGAGGTTAGTAATGGGAGTGGAAGTGAGGTTTTAGGCCTCCCATCACCCACATTCTAACCTTGAGAAAGCTCCATGCTAAACACACCAAGTTCATCTAAACTAGCTACATAGATCTCTCAATCAGGGTTAGGAGAACTGATTACACTGTGGGTGGATGGGTAGCTAGCTAGGGATCTAAGAATTGGACCTAGGAGCAAATTTTCAAAATTCACACTATAAGCAATTTCCCTAAATTCCTAATTGATTTCAAGCACAAAACAACAAGTAATTCATGGAGAATGGGATATAAATAGAACATAATCATTAGAAAATGAAATTACAATGTTTACATATCATTTTTCCCCAACATGGTATCAAAGTATCATTTTACACCCAAAGCAGCCCACCCAAGGGCCTAACTACTCATAGCAATGCAAAATACAAAGAGAAGGGAGAAAGAGATAGAAGAAGCCATGGAGCTTGGTGTAGATGAATAATTCCTCCACTTCAACTATTGTAGGATGTCCTCCACTCTCCTCCAAGGTGCAATAACATGGGATGGTGGTGGAAACAAGAAGAAACTAGGGTTGTGGTGGTGGAAATGGTGAAATGGAGTGGAATGGAGGTGCAAATGGAGTGGAATGGCAAAGGGGCAAAAATGTGGAGCTAAGAGGTGGTGAAAGGTAGCTAACCTCAGCCTCCAACTGCCGCCTAGGTATATATAGGTCTGGGGGAAGCAATAGGTCAAGTAGGGGTAGTATGGGAAATGCAGTGCAAAAGTAGCTAGGTTTTTGTGAGTAGTACGGCCGTGGTGGTCACCACGGCCGTGGTGGGGAGGGGTGAGAACGGTTTTGGTGGATGGGAATGACTGTGGTGATAAATGGGGAAAAATCACAAGGACTTGGTGGATTTTATACTGAAGGCCGTGGTAGGGCTAGGGTAGCACGGTCGTGGTGGCTCAAAATGCATAGCACGTTCTCTGCTCCACAACCATTTTGCCTCTGCTCTCACATGACCGTGCAAGGTGTAACAACCGTTCTAGGACTATTTACCACAGCCATTCTGTGTTGCACAGTCATGATTACTCTAGCTTTTCTTGGAGATGGCTCTGTTGATTTGCAAGTTGCTAGCACGGCCATTCTGTGGTAGCACGACCATCTGTGGTACCACGGTTGTGCTGGTCTCTGGATCAACACTTTGACTTATTTCCTTGGATTTTCTTGGTGATCATTTCTTCAATGGATCTTTGGCCACTAGGGTAGGTTGAGGGAGCATCAGAATTCACTTTAGGTCTCCCTAAGGGTAGAGAAACCCTAGGACCACTCCTTCTCTCTCTCTTCCATCAAGCATGGTCTAGAATCCTGGAAAACATGCAAAGAATGTCCATAAGTGCATTTTATACAAATACACATATTGAGGGGAATAACATGTAATCTAACAGGTATAAATATGATTGAAGTGCAATAAGACACAAGATGAAGCCCTTAAATAGGGCTGAATCACCACCCAAAACTTAAAACATACTTGTCCTCAAGTATGCTCCAACTTAATCTCTCTGCAATTTTTCAACAATCAAGAAATGACAAATATAAAGCAAAAGATGATTATTGCTGCATGGGATCAATAATGACTAAGTGCATGCATTCCACCTCTCTCTGTCTCTCTCTTTCACAAACCAATCATGAAAAGAGCACAAAGCATATGAACTTCAAATATAGTGCAAAAAACACACAAGCTATCCATATTTCTTTCATGTAGTTCTGGGTAGACCGTTTCATGATGGCATTAATCAAGGATGACTAGGAGTTTTGTTTCACTTTCATGCATTCAACCTTATGTTTCAAATCACACCAAACGACTCATGTGGTTGTGGAAAGGGCAAAATGAGCTAGATTTGATGTTTCCTAGCTCAATGGGTATGAAAATGGAAGAAATGATTGTAGTAAGCTTTTGGAGTGCTTTGACACATCATCTTTTCTTTATTTAGACACTCTTAAACATGAGCATCTTTTTATTTTATTTTTTCTTTTTTCTTTTTGCCTTCGGAGTAGATAGGGCACATGGTGATGAGAGTGAAGTAGTGAGAAGTAGATGTGGCCACCTCAAACTTTTAGAGGTGGCCACGATTGATGTGTGCACTTGGGAATCCTTTCATGGGGACGAGGGTTAAGAATATGGTGAGTGAAGAGTCATGTCAAAGAGGGATCATTGGTGTGATTCTCAACATAAGGTCTCCTGCATGCAAATTCATCCAACACTTTATCCAACAATTTCACACCACATGAGTGAACAACCTGAAATTGATACTTCTATCAAGTGATTTCATAGGCACTAAGCGCTCATAGCTTGCTCAAGTCACAATTCCACCAAAACATTCACAAACACAAGAGAATTGGTGTGCATGTAAAAATTCAAAAATTGATACCATTTAGCAATAAACAATGATAATTCGCTTGCATTTGACAAAGATCATAATTTTTAATCCAAAGAGTAGAGATTGGGTCAAAACACACTTTTAGGCAAGAAATCTCAAATTTGGGCGAAATTGGCCAAAACGGTGCCAAGTTGCCTTCAATCACATCTAAGCCTATATTATTGAACTAAAAGCCTGAAACAAGCAAATCCTAGCTAAAACATGCAAAAATTACCAAAATTCTACATGATATGCAATGCATGGAAAAAAGAGAAAAAATTTTGAAAATTATGCAAAAATGCAAGAAAGTAACTACATGACATGTGGGTACACAAAGCAGGTAAATTCTAAACTAAAACAGACAATAACAAACAAATAGAAGTAAATGGTAGGTGAAATGCAAAATGAGAGTGAAAATGAGAAAGGGCATACCGGCCTAACACCCAAACTTTTGAATCATGATGTCCGCAGCATGACACTAAAGTCTAGGATTGATAGGGTAGATGATCATTGTGGTGGCGGTGCTCCTCCATGTGGTGGAGGATGCTGGTAGTAGGAACCCCAGTAGTCTAACTGTAAAGGCAGGTAGTTGTCTTGAAATGTTGACAATGAACTCCACTTCCCCCCACTGGGGGTTCCTCTAGGACTGAGCATGCTAAAACTAATATAAGTGGTGGACCTAATAATGCATTTGTTGATGGTCTATCCACACGGCATCCTGGGTGCACTGGAAGCCCTCCTGTTTCCTCAAAATACCCTCCTGGGTTCTCAATATGTGATCATGAGTGCTCTAGATGCCCTCCAGTTGTGCATGTATGGTGGACATGTCATATGTGTTCGTTGTGGGATGATGTTGTTGTTGTGATGTCTCTGCCTCAAGATGTCTCACCCTGTGATTGTCTCACTCCTCAGCTATCCTCCTCCTCTTAGAATCTACTTGTGACTCTCCAAGCCCCTCAGGTAGATCTCTGGGCTACTTATGCCATGTATCTCTAGGATGCTCCTCTTCCCACCTCCTCAAGATGTTTAGAAAATCCAATGATGGACCACATCCCTCTAGGAGAGGTGTGGCGTGGTAGGGGATTTATAGTGAAACCCCAGCATAAGGAGGGTTGACCTGGTAGAAAATCTTCTGATCAACCAGTGATATCATCGATGAGTGAGTCAAGTAATGTAGGTCAACTAGCTTTCCTCCTTTTGCCTTTGTGTAGCTAGATACATCATGCCCTAGGGCCAAAGCAATGGAAGTTACAACCCCTCCCATAATAAAATGATTCTTCTCTTGGACGGGATTGTCTTCATATGATCAATGATAAGTGACCCCAGATTTACCAGCTTTCCCTGTATCATCCATCTCAACACAAAAAGGTCTTTCCTGGTGTAACTGCCTTGATTTTCATATCGGGTGAAGATGGTATTCACCAAGACTTTCTGAATGTATCTCAAGATGGGATTATGGATCAGACTAGTCTTTGACTTACTCGCCACAAAATTTCGTTGTCCTATGAGTTTCTTCCACATTGCAGCATAGTTTGCATTGGTTTCCCTATCAATGCTTCCTTGATCAAGTGACGTTGATGCCTCAGGAGTTGGAGTAAAGATGCCATGATGAGGTAGGTGCTACTCCCCAAGGTGACATTGATGGTGTCCTACGAGACCTTCTCTAGTGTTGCAAATAATTTCTATGTAATCTCCACATAGGTCTCATGCACTGTGGTCAACACCTCAACTATCCCAACGGGATCCATGATATCCTGAAAAAAATTGAAGATACCCAAAGTTTTCATCGTCTCCTGGCACGCGTAACAAGTGGAAATCACTCGGCATATCAAGCACTCTGGGTGCTTGGGATTCTTCCCTTTGTTGCTCTGACTGTCAGGTGTGGCCTCATGATGCACTTCAGGTGCATCCTCTTGTTGTGCATCTGGCATTGCCTCATATGTATCATCTACGAATAGTCGTCGTCGTGCTCTTAGTTGTGTATGTGGCTACGGGTGTGGTGTCGTAGATGTCGAAGGTTGTGCAGTTGTAAATGACGGCTGAGCTGTCAAAACTAAAGGGCAGGCTTCTCAGACTAATGGGCAAGCTGATATCCTACCTCCACTGGGTAGTCTAGATGACTCCTCCATCATGGGATCCACCGTTGCAGATGCATGGGGTGATTCCCCTTGTGAACCAGAGGCTGTCGAGGGTGCTGAAAGGAAAGAGGTACCGACGGAGCTGAGGAAGACACATTCTTAGGCTGGCATCCGTAGGAAATGTCCTCCTTGGTCTTAGACACAACCTTCTTAGCCATTTTCTTCATTTTGGATTGAAATTAGTGGAGAAAATGGGATTTTAGGTTTTCTATGAAGAACAGGGTTGTTGGGGCGGGTTGGAGAGAAATGGGGTGTTTTGCGGATGAAAATGGTGGAATTTTGAGATTAAGGTACTAGAAATGGTGGGGGTTGATTGGAGATGGATTGGGGTGATATTGTGAAGATTCAAGGGTGGTGTAGTGGCTAGAAGGTGCTACACGACTGTCGTTCGCAAGGAACGAGTGCGGTGTTCGCAGAGTTGGAAATAGAAATGATTTGTGATTTTTGCATAACACTGACTTAAGTGTTGGATTTGGGCTATAGTACAGCCATGCTACGTGGCACGATCGTGATAGCTTGCTTGCTACATGGCCATGGTGTCCCACACAATCGTTCTGAGTGGCTTGATACACGGTTGTGCTGCCTTGCACGGCCGTGGTAGGCCTATTCTTCAATTTCAACTTCTTTGATTTTTTTTCGATTCCCCTATTGATTTTGAATGCACCACCATGGCCGTTCCATGTCACCATGGTCATGGTGAGTACTGTGGCTATTGTTTCACACTTGAATATCATTAAAACACCAAATCTTCAATCCAAAATGGTTTTTCATGAATAACTTGTCAACATTTCATCAAATTTCCCTCATTTCACCTTATTTTCACCTGCACTTCTTAAAACTAAACAAAATCTATTACAAACAAGTGTGTGTGTGTGTTTGTTTTCTTAGAAAGTGTAAAAAACAAAGCAAAAGTATCAAAAATGGAAGGTTGGGTGAAAAAAATTCCAAATTGGTGGGTTGCCTCCTACAAGCATTGAGTTTCATGCCTTCAGCTGGGCTTCTTGGTGGTTCTTCATCTTTCATCCATTTGGAATTCTTATGTGTCCATTCTTACAATACATGCATCTCTCATTTGCACTCAACCTATGTCCCTCATCCCTTTGATCACCAAATCTATCATCAAATCATTCATCTTGACCCTCTTCTCTCGAATGATTAATCAGACTTTTGAAATGACCATATCTTATATCCTCATCTCGAACTCGTCGGTTTGAGGACTTGTATATGTTGATCTTTATCTTCATGTCCATGAAAGACACTGTCATTATGTCATTGTGAAAATGTATCTCAGCATCATCTATGGACAAGAATGGTCTCCCCAAGTTGATGGGGATCTTCCTATCATCTGGCTCCATGTCAAGAACAATGAAATTAACTGGGAATAGTATTCCTCTTTCCTTGTCAATCATCACCAAGACATCATCTGCTCATCCTCTAGGCACTTTGATAGTGTGATCTGCCAATTGAAGAGTGCAATGTGCCAGTTTCAACTTGCCTAAACCCATCTCAACATAGACACTATATGGCATCAAATTCACAATGGATCCCAAATCAAGTAGGGATTTGCCTATGTGATGCCCCCCATTGTAGCTCAGTATGATTGGGGCTCCTGGGTCTTTCCCCTTCATCGGGAGTAACTATTGGAGGATAGAGCTCACTTGTTCAGTCAACTTCACTTTCTTTGGTATCCTCCCCATTGTCCTTCTCTTTGCAGTGCATAAGTTCTTCAGAAACTTGGCATATGATGGGATTTGCTTGATAGCATCAATGAAATATTGACCTTCACTTGGCAAAACACCTCAAGAATGTCAACGTTGTACTTTTATCTCCTCCTTGCTTCTGGTGGCTCGTGTAATGGTTCAATGAATGGTGGGTCACTTGCTTTGGCCTTGCTTGCATTAGCATGAGGTGGAACACTGGGGATGGTGGGACTTGCAAATGGATCATGAGGTGGAGCACATGGTATCCCAAAATCAACAGGTAGTATCACAGAATCGTTTTCGGTGATTCAATCACAATATCAACACTTGGTTGCCTTTGCTTTGCTTTATCAATCTTTCTTTGACTTGCGGGCTGCTCAAGAGTTTTCCCACTCCTTAGAACTATCACAGAACATCCTTGCTCATGATGGAGAGGGGGAGCTAGTTGTGGTTGTGGAGGAGGTGGATGTGACACTTGGTATTGAAATTGAAGTGGAGGAGAGAATTGAGGTTGGAAGGTGAAATGTTGAGAAATTTGTGGTAATGGAGGGGGAGGTGGAGTATAAGGCTTGGGATCACCTTGGTAGTGGTATATGGGTTGCACTTGCATGGGAGGTGGACTATAGAAAACTTGTGAAGAAGGCATTGGTCCACATACTTTTTCTACTCAAGATGGGTTTTGAAGACAATTTTTCTTCTTAGAGAGCAATTATGGAAGATAGTTGCTCTATCCTCTCCTCAAGCCTTGTCACATTCAATTGTATGTCATCTATGCTCTTTAGCCTAGACAGGACCTCTTCCTCAAACCTTGAGTTGTATCTTAGACTTTGTGGCTCTTGGTATGTATAGGAGTAGGTGTTCTTTTTGCTTCACCATAGAACTCAATAGAATTGACCATGTGGTAGGTAATATTTGTCACCTACTTCTTCATGAAGCTCACCATGTCACCAAGAATCTTCATCACTTGCGATCTTGATTCATTATGAGTAGGAGGTGTCACATCAAAGGCATAGCCTCTGTCATTCATCATACTAGAAGCTCAAATTCTTGGCCCTTCAACCAGCTGCTCAAACAAAGGTCATATCTCCTCAGGTGGCCTATCCATGAAAACTCCCCCACAAGAAGAGTATATTGTATCTTGGTCCTTTAGAGATAGACTGGACTAGAATGATTATACTAGCTGCCACAAAGGGATCTCATGGTTCGGGCACTCTCTCAAAATCTTCTTAAAATCTCTCCCATGCTTTGTGAACTACTCATTGTCCATTTGACTAAAACTTGTCACGGCATGCCACATTTGTGTTAACCTTGCTATAGAGTAGAATTGCCTTAGGAAGGAATTCTTCATTGCTTCCCAACTCATGATGTCCCTTCTTGAGTCATATTAATCTTTATCTCTATCTTTGAGGGAGAAAGAGAACAAGGTCAATCAGATCGTGTCATCACTAGTCGTTGGCGTCCTGGAGGTGGAGCATACTTCAAGAAAGGAGCCCAAGTGCTTGTAGGGGTTCTCACGCTCCAAGTCGTAGAAGATGGGAAGGAGTCCAAGAAAACCTGTAGTGATGGAGAATTGCTCCCCTAGTATTTGGTCAACCCTGCTAGCAATTGGCGATTTGTAGTTGCTAGGCATGAAGTAGTTTTGAAGTGGCTTGTAGGGTGCATTTTGGCCTTCCATCTTATCTTCCAGCGAGTGGCTTGCCACATGCACAAGTCACAACCAAACAAAAGAGAGCAAGTTAGCAAACCAATATGCACAATGAATACAAGGAATAAATAATAAATAATAGCAATGATGAGGGAAGTAGAAAAAGTCAAAGAAAAACTAACTATCTAGGCTGAGCGCCTCTACTCCCCGACAACGGCGCCAGAAAGCTTGGTGTGATTCTACCAATGGTGCTACACACTACTCAATTGGAGTTTGAATAGATGCAACCCTGTGGATAGAAACACACAGTGGATTCACTTTTAAAATTTATAAGGACCTACACGGACACACCTACTTCTACTAAAATGCTAACCTAAATTGACCCCATTCGTGTTGTAGTATAGGTAAGGTGGAAAGTATAGGGTCGATCCACATGGAGATAAGGGGGCACTAGAGCTAGGTTAGTTTTTGGTGCTAGGTTCCTACTGTAGAGATTAGGGTCAAGGGTTTAAAGGTGATTTGATTATTAAACTAAGGGTGAACAAGAAAGTAAGTAAAGGAAAACAAGCAAGAACAAAACCTACGTTAACCATAGACAGTTAATTCTAATGAGCAAGAAAACACAAGGCAAGGTAAGAAAAGAATAATCTACACTAAGGCAAGCAAGACAAGGAAAAAGAGCAATTAAAGACCTAAGTTGGAAAGAACAAATAAAGAACAGGGCAAGAAGCTAACTAAGTAAGAAAAGAGCTAACTAAGCTAACACTAGCTAACCAAGATGGAAATTAAGGTTTTAAAGAAATTAAGGGAACTGTGGGCTGTTTAGGGGATGCACTTATCAATTAGGTTGGGCGTGACATGTGAGCATTATGATTCCATTTAGATTATAAAACCAAACAACACGTTGGAGTCTACTGAATTATCCTAAGCTACTAACTCACCATATATACGCTAGGTTGTGTATAGGGGAACTAGTCCCTAACACCCCTACTACCCTTGTGAGGGTCAATTGGTTTAGGGTTTAGGTGTAATTCAATTAGAGTATAAATAAGTCTAGGTTTCTAGTTTAGATGATCTTAGGATGATTAGGGGATGAGGTTAGTAATGGGAGTGGAAGTGAGGTTTTAGGCCTCCCATCACCCACATTCTAACCTTGAGAAAGCTCCATGCTAAATACACCAATTTCATCTAAATTAGCTACTTAGATCTCTCAATTAGGGTTAGGAGAACTGGTTAGAATGTGGGAGGATGGGTAGCTAGCTAGGGATCCAGGAATTGGACCTAGGAGCAAATTACCAAATTTCACACATCTATGCAATTTCCCTAAATTCCTAATTGATTTCAAGCACAAACCAACAAGTAATTCATGGTGAATGAGATAGAAATAGAGCAGAATCATTAGAAAATGAAATTACAATGTTTACATATCATTTCCCCCAACATGGTATCAAAGTAACATTTTACACCCCAAATAGTCCACCCAAGGGGCCTAGCTACTCATAGCAATACAAAATACAAAAAGAAAGGAGAAATAGATAGAAGAAGCCATTGATCTCAGTGTAGATGAATAATTCCTCCACTTTCACTGCTGCAACATGTCCTCCACTCTTCTCCAAGGTGCAATGACATGGGATGATGGTGGAAATGGGTGAAAATAAGAAGAAACTAGGATTTTGGTGGTGGAAATGGTGAAATGAAGAGGAATGGAGGTGGAAATGGAGTGGAAGGCTAAGTGGTGAAAATGGGGATCTAAGAGGCGATGAAAGGTATCTAAGCTCAGCCTCCTACCACCACCTAGGGTTATATATGTATGGGGGAAGAAATAGGTCAAGTAGGGGTAGTATGGGAAATGCAGTGTAAAAGTAGCTAGGTTTTTATGAGTAGAACGACCGTGGTGGTCACCACGGTCGTGGTGGGGAGGGTTGAGAATGGTCATGGTGGATGGAACGACCGTGGTGATAAATGGGGAAAAATCACAGGGACTTCGTGGATTTTGTACTGAAGGTGGCATGGTCGTATTGGTCACCACGGCCGTGGTGGGCTAGGGTAGCACAGCCGTGGTGCTCACCATGACCGTAGTGGCTCAAAATGCATAGCTCGTTCTCTACTCCACGGTCATTTTGCCTATGCTATCACACGGTCGTACAAGGTGGCACGGACGTTCTAGGTCAGTTCACCGTGGACATTCTATGTGGCACGGCTGTGGTGACTCTAGCTTTACTTGGAGATGGCTATGTTGATTTCCTAGTTGCTAGCATGGCCGTTCTAGGGTACCACAATCGTGCTGGCCTCTAGATCAACACTTTGACTTTTTTCCTTGGATTTTCTTGAACATCATTGCTTCAATGGATCTTTGGCCTCTAGGGGTAGGTTAGGGGAGCATCAGACTTCACTTTAGGTCTCCCCAAGGGTAGAGAAACCCTAGGATCACTCCTCTCTCTTCCATCAAGCATGGTCTAGAATCCTGAAAAATATGCAAATAATGTCCATAAGTGCATTTTATACAAATATGCATATTAAGAGAAATAACATGTAATCTAATAGGTATAAATGTGATTGAAGTGCAATAAGACACAATATGAAGCCCTAAAATAGGGCTAAAACATCTCCTACGTCCTTTTCCGGTTTTTCCAGAAGACCCTACATGTAACACTTGACCATGTCCTCTACCACCACCACTGCTAAACTGTTGTTGTTGTGAACCTCACTGACTCTACCTTGGCTGCGGTGTTACTTCCTCATCCTTCATGGGGCAAAACCACTTCAAGTGTCCAGGTTGCCCACACCAATAGCAGGTTACATCCTCATTCTGTGGCCTAGACAACCCTATCACTGATACCAAAGCTACAATGTGGGGTCTAGCTAGTAGGAACTACGACTTCTACCCTTGATCGGGGACCAATGTGATCACACATGTGATCTTGACTCAGAAAAAGTTGAGATGTGTTGCGACTATGATGGCAATATTCTTGGCTTCTTAAATCCTTCAGAAAACCTCCCCTGAAAATGAGTTGGCCTCTTCTTTGCATTAGCTTCATGCTTGTTGATAGAAAACCATTATATCCTCCTCACGGACTCCACAAAGGTGGAAAACCTCTCTCTATTCTCCAAAGCCGACACCACCTCATAGTCAACTCCGTGCTCAGGCCCTCTCAAACCTGTGGATCCTCTCCTTATCTGTTCCTTCCATATGAGGACAGAACCTCAATAGCTCCATGAACTTTACCTTATACTCATTGATCATCATCGATCCCTACCAGATATTCTCAAATTGTAAGATCTTCTGATCTAGATATGTCTCATGGAAGTATCTACTCACAAACTCCTGTCGAACCTCCTCCCAATTGATCACCACTCTGGGTCTCTTCTCCTCCTCTATGGCTGACCAGTTTCCAGCACTGACCTTCAGCAAATATACATCATACTGCACCTTGTCCTCTTCTAGGATGTTCAGGATCTTGAATGCCTTTTCCATCTTAGTCAGCCACATATTGACATCTACTGGGTCCGATGTACCCGCATATTCAATCGCTCCAACATGTTTGAGTCGTTCAAATATCTTCTTGGAACCCTGGTATTCCACATTTGGGATGACTTCCCTTGTTTGGGGTATGGGCGCTTGGTCCACTGTATGCGTAATCGTGGCCATCAACTGTCCAAACATGGACTAAAATGCAAAGTTGGCCATGGTTCCCAGGTCATACTAAGGCATCATGGGTTGCTCTGACCCCATCTATAGAGCTCTCTCATCACGTGCCAGCCTCCTAGCGCCACCTCCTAGTGCGAAAAAACTACTCTCAGTGCGTTCTTCATGTTCTCCAGACATATCTGTATAAGTAGAATCTACAATCAGATATGTTGAACAACATAAGAATAGACAAGAACCTATGTCCCATGTCCCTGTAGACTCAGCAAACCTAAATCTCTGATACCAACTTAACTTTGACACACCATCACACTAAATGAGATTACTCAAAACCAAAAGCGTGATCAACTACTAATTTGTAATGACCGTCATCAAACTGACAAACAAATCGTTACTAATTAAGCAGAATAAACATAATAAGCAGATTAAAAAAATCACTAAAATTTAAAACTATTTTGCAAGGGGATCCTTTTCTAGAAAACTCTTACTGAAAGATCCAAAACTCATACATATCATGATTACATTGTACAACATCTCATCTTGAGGACAACATATAATAGTTGCTCTATCAAAACACATACTGGGGAAACATAAAACCTCGAGGCATTCAATCCAAAATCTCATCTCATTCATGAAACCAGTACGAACTAACTCCAAGGACCTGAGAGTACAGAGACGACACATAGGACTTCTATGTACAAGACATGACAGACAGTATACTCAATCTGAGCTCTCACTATTGCCTCAGTTGTTGTTCCTCCTCTGTAGAAAGATCTTCGCCACCTCGTGCACGTCCACCTAAAAAAAATATGGATCCCACGAGGTGAGACAATTGTCCCTGCGAGAGATATAACTCTCCGTCGACCATATTATTATGATATATTAAGCATTTATAAACTGAGCAGAGGTTCTTTTTATATTAATAGGAAGGATAATTCACCGTATGAACAGAATGAAGTAATCTCCTTTCTTAAAGAGACCATTCCATATACCCATGGTAGAGTTATCAATCATCTATCTACTTTGCAAGGAATGTAAAGAAACATAAATATCATCTATCAACTAAGATGTATAACTAAAGTGCACATTAATCAATGTTTTCCATATTTGATCATTAAGCTGATATGCTACACGACTGATTACATTTTTCAATCACACTTATGCCCTAAGGAGATGAGGTATACTGTTCATACTCCAACTGACCACGGCTACGTAAAGCATTGGTACCATACAAGGTCAATGGGAGAGATGGCTGCCATGACCTCTGTCATCTCGGTCACTGTGAGACCACAAGAAGCACATCTTGTGTCACTGCTAAATAGCTTTCTAGGGTATACTGGCAACTTCTCTATAGAGCTACAACATCAACTGCACTCTCTTCGGGGAGAACTCCATTATCCATCCCCGGCCTTCATCATCATCAGGAGATTCGTGATACATCCATCCCGGCATATATAATGGAGGATTGACAGATTTCATGTTTATCTCACATCAATCCCACATTAGGGCATAAGGATATTTTCACCCATCACCCCAGCATATTCAAAATATGCCCTCCAGGTTATGTCATGGAGCAACTCGTTTCACCATTCATCAATTCTGACGCTGATGGATCTATGGTCAGGGCACTACATGATAAGATTCCACTTGATTAATTAAGTGCAATACCATATCTTTTAGCATCAGTCAAGTTTCAAACAAGAATTCTTATAACATATGTTACAAAGAAAGGTATAATATGTCTATCAAGTAGTTTTCAAATCCTTAAAACACATATAACATTTAGGGTCTCAATCCCTTATCTCATTACTGGGAATTCTCATCCCTTAACATTATCATTATGATTACTAGATTTGGGTATTCAAACCCTTAGTTCATCACTGAACACTATTACCACTTATCAGGTAACTAATACCTCTAGGTCCTCAGACTAAGGTATACATGATACTTGTTGCACAGGCATCTCACATGGCTCACAAGGCCATTGCACATCTTGTCACCTCTCACTAGGCAACAACTTATTCACATGGCTCACAAGGCCATTATACATCTTATCACCTCTCACTAGGCAACAACTTATTCACATGGCTTACAAGGCCATTACACATCTTGTCGCCTCTCACTAGGCAACAACTTATTCACATGGCTCACAAGGCCATTACACATCTTGTCACCTCTCACTAAGCAACAATTATTCACATGGCTCATAAGGCCATTACACATCTTGTCACATCTCACTAGGCAACAACTTATTCTCATGGCTCACAAGGCCATCAATCAATATATACTTGTTTTACAAGTATTTAACATGCCTTACAAGGCTTATGCAATAAGAGAAATACATCCTTCCCCATTATTAGGGTTACGGTTTTCCTTTTATAGCCGAATAGGGTTTCAAGTTAATATTATCAGTCCAGACCCTAATTCATTGCTACAAACATCTAGGAGCATATATTCATATCATAAATATGCAATCATACTTATCTGTTCTCATCATTTGTCATTAAATGATTATCAACACAAGGTATGAGTTTCTCTCTCATCCTCTCTAGGATATTGATTACATCATACTTTATTATCTTGGCTTGACCCTTTCTCAAGGTATGTTATCCTACACTTATCAAAGTGTATTACATCTCAATGTAGCAATTGACATGACAGACTTCATGTGTTACTCATCCAAGTATATTGGATTTAAGGTGCATCAACCTTGAGGTGTTGGATGTGGTATTTATCATGCCTTGATGTATTAGTTCCCTCATTGCTTTTAGCTTACTTAAGTTCATCAACTTATCTTGTATTAGGGTATATCCCATCCTAATACTTTATGCACTAAGACATCACATTTATCATGTAGTGTATTGGCCATAAGTCACACATTTGAATTACCCAACTATCATCAAGTGATACAGACTCATCTCGAGTTAAGGCATTGTTGATATACCATTATCAACCACTTTAGGTGTTCTACCTATCAAGGTATTAACCAAACCACATCATTACTTAGTGTTACACTCATCACTCCTAAGAGTGTTTTACCCTCACCTTTACAAGGTGCATCAGATTGAATCATGAATGACAAGTTGAACACATGTATTGGATTAGGCGTATATCGATCTAGGCATCATCATATCCCTCAGACCCTTACCCATTAAGGTATCAACCTTACCATTCATATGGTGTATCAACTTCACCATACATGAGTGTAACGTCCTCACCTCTATTGAAGATATTGGCCACACCATACTTTAGTGTATTGGCCATCACATGTTCTAGGGTATTAACCACCTTACCACTTTTGTCATCTAGTGTATTACGTTACCCACCATATCATTTTAGAGATATGTGCTCAACACCATATCGTCCAAGAGGTGTATGCTTTACCCAATATCAGATTAGAGGTGTATGATTTCTACCCATATCACTTTAGAGGTGTATGTATGCTTACCATATCGGGCAATAGGTGTATGCTTGCTTCACACTATATCGGGCAGAGAGGTGTGTGTGTGTGTGTGCTTCACACCATATTGGGTAGAGAGGTGTGTGTGTGTGCTTCACACCATATCGGGCAGAGAGGTGTGTGTGTGCTTCACACCATATCGGGCACAGAGGTGTGTGTGTGCTTCACACCATATAGGGCAAAGAGGTATGTGTGTACTTCACACCATATCGGGCAAAGAGGTGTGTGTGTGCTTCACACCATATCAAGCAAAGAGGTGTGTGTGCTTCACACCATATCGGGCAAAGAGGTGTGTGTGTGCTTCACACCATATCGGGAAAAGAGGTGTGTGCTTAACCCAATATTATTTTTTAGGTGTATGCTAGACCTCCTATCGTGCAAGAGGTGTATACTACACCACCATATCGGGAAAAAAATGTATAAAATCATATCCATATTGTTTTAGTGGAGTAGGTGCATCACCATATCGGGCAGAGAGGTGCCTGCTTGTGTGCTTCAACCCGATATCACTTTATAAGGTGATACCATCTTCTTCAATCTCTAGACCTTCGTTATAACTATTATAGTTCATGGAAATAGGTCTAAGAAACTACTAGAACTCATAATTTCATCAACTATTTCAGAAAATTTTGGAATTAAAAGTAGATCATTAAGTATAGCAATTTAGGTGATGAATAATAACATGATAGAGTTCAAGTTATATAACCCACCTCAAGAACAACTTCAAAGATCCAAGATCCAAAAATACATGTTACTAAGGTTTAATATGACTTATCAAAAGTCCAAGGCTCGTTCACAACTCCTTCATATACAAGGAATAACCATGGATAATCAATTGGTGAAGAAGAAAAGAAAGGAAGATCATAACCCTAAAATCATGCTTCAATCCAAGGTTGAAGATGATCATGGCCTCACCTTAGGGTTAAGTAATTAGCTACTTCTTGCTCCTTAGCACCTTTGCACGATACCTCACTACTCATGCACGATATGCCACCAATCTTTGCCGATATCCCCCTCACTTGTGGTCAAAACGCTCCACTATGGCCGATATCACCTTACTAGGCCAATACCACCTTACTTGACCGATATGAACTTGCTATGGATGATACCCAAGGCCTTATGCACGATACCACATCACTCCTTCATGATACCTTGGGTAAAGAGGGTGGTAAGATTCGAAAAATTCCACTAGTGGGTGAAAAGAGGGGTATATATACTTGAGGTTCATGGAGAAGTGTATAAATGAGGTGTCATCAATTTGAGCTACTAGGTGCCCCGTGTCCATGCATGCTTGACACGTGTACATGCATGAATTAACATTTATCTTGACATGCACAACACTTGAGGATAATATAGAGATGAAATTTCGTCCATTACTTATCCCTTTGAATAAGATATATCAATTAAATCACCACTTTATTCACAGCCTGATACAACTTTTCTAAGGAAGTTGTAAACCGATACCCTTCACCTCCTTGAGGTTCTTTGCACGTCATGGACTTTGAAAAGAGTCTAAAAACCTATATTAGGCTCCTCCTATGGCTCCTTGGCCGATAGGCACTCATATATAAGCTTTTCAACTTGATACAACTCAAGTTAAGGTTTCATATTCAACCCTTTTCTTGGTCATTTCATCACCAAGATTATCATCACTCATAATTGATTCAAACATGGTGTCTCCTTCTTTATCTCTCCTATAAATGATACATAGAGGAAGTAGTAACACTCTAGATGTGATAATTTGCATATCAACCCCACATTTTGGGTAAATTACAATTTGTACCAAAATTGGTGCACAAGGTACTACCATTATTCAAACAAGTTCAAACTTGGAATTTAGGCTTTCCAAAAGCCACAACTTAGCATAATTCTCTCTCTTATGATGCTAAAAAACTTAATTCACATTCAACATGTGACATGTTGTAATATAACCCCTCATCTTGGGTAAATTGCACTTTGGTCCAAAACAAAGGAACATTGCTCAAACAACATTCAATCAGGACCAAACTTGGAACATAAGTGTGTCACGTGATAAAAAAACACCTTAGAGGATTATATTAAATTTCTAAGCAACTTACTTAGCCAAAACAAACAAGGTTACCTCATAACCCAGGTCAGGGTCATTACAAGTTATAAACCCCTAACATGGATTTCATTCCCGAATCCCAAGTAAAGAGAGATAGATATTATTCATGCAGCATATCATCAAGTCTCCACATAACATCTTAATGTCATGGAGATACCATAGAACTTTGATCAACACAAAGTTCTTCCATACAAGGTTATCATAGAAATTGTCACACAGGGCACATACTCCACTGTCTTTTTCATTATTGGCTATAGAGTCAACTCTATATCAGGTAACACTTTTCTTAGTCAGAGTAACATTATACATACCCTATTTAACTCAAGTGTCAAACCTCATTGATTTGTCACCTTTCTCAACTTACAACTTTATGTGACAAGATTCTTGAATTCTGGGGAGTCTTCCATACTCCTCATTCAGTTTAGCATTTCTCTTTCAAGGAAAGACTAGAGTTACATTTTGTCACCCACGTGGGACTACAAATCTTATCATACATCTGTTGTGCCATCTAATCTGCTGACACAACACTAAACTTTCTTACAACTTGTACCAACTATCTCATTAGTTGTACATTCTCTTATCATAAGGGGAGGTTACTTATCAATTAAGAACTTATCTTAGAGGTATCTTTAGATGGTATGTATAAGTTGCCTTAACAGATCTAGATAAGGGTATTCTAAGGAATTATTTTTAGCTTAAAAAGATTTTCCCACAATGATTTTACAATTGTTCCTTTAATTAGTACATCCTAATCTATGTCATGTTCATGCAGAGCATAAACTCTAACATATGATTTCCATACTATAATATGTAACTAGACTGATTTCACAGTTGGTCATTCTAGGTAACCAACATAAATCAGCTAATTAGGAGTTATGTTTTTACTTTCCCATACCACGTGATACTTTTTAGATACCAGAATTCCTTACCTTGGTATCCGTCACATGTGTCAAAAACACATGACATCCTCATCATTTCCATCTCTCTATTGTTATTACCAAAAACACATATATATAAGGATCTTTCTTTCATCTTGGTACATTACTTGTTACACATATCTTTATCTTGCAACCAAAGTCCAAGACGAACTGATACTTTTCTAAGTATCCATCAATTGAACACTTTTAACTCATGCACATCAAGTGTCATAAGACTCACTTGATTGCCATGTCCCTAAAAGGAAAGAACACAAAGAAACATATTCCTCTTATCACCCCATCATCACCCAGGGTTGTTTATCAAAGAGAAGGGATTATCATCTCCTCTAATTATAGCATGAACTTTCAACTGTTCATGAGTCATTTACTCTTGTTTCATCCTAGGTTCCTTGCCATCAACATAGGAATTATAAGGATGATTACATGTCATCACTCCTTTCTTTGTTATTGTCTAACATGTTCATGAACATTTTGTGATTTTATCACATTTCCCATTTCCACATCATGGGAAAATATTTTTACTATTCACATAGGATTTATCAGACAGGCATCATCTCCCTTGTTCTCATTCTCTTATCACAAGGATTATACTTTTTACTTCCTCATACACATAGATTGATCTAAGATCACCTCAGATTCCATTTAATGCACTTAGGATGTGATAAAAATATCCATGCCATATTTTCAATTTCGTTATGCTCACTAGATTGTCTCAAAATGACTACTTGATCAGAGTAATCAGAAAGATAACAATCTAAGAGTTCCATACTCACCTTGTCTTCAATAGTTGAATATCTGGCCAGGGTATACAAGTACTGATATTAGGTAGTATGCACTTTGTGTACTATCATATTCCTTACTTTTTGTATCATCACAAACACATGATTTAACATTCCTAGATTTTCTCCAGGCATCACTTTTATATCTCATCCTCTTTCACACAGATAAGAGCAATTATAGAACATCTAAGAATACTGAACAGAATATAAATTTGATTTCTCATCATTTCTTCCCTATTTCCCCTTAAGAAAAGCAATAGGGAAATCCAAAACAGCAATCCTTCTTATGATTATCAGATAGCATCAAGATAAGGCATATCAAAATGAAAAAGCTCTATCTAATTGTTACCCCTCGCAGTCATCTACTGCTTTAGGTTGACTTAGAGTCTAGTTATTTCATGTTGTTGCTCTTGCCTTTTTACACTATTGGGTTGTAACTTTTGTAAGCCCTACCAAGTCTACCTCGGTTGTTGAGTCATTTCCTCCCTTCTTTTTGAATAAAAGGGTTTAGTATGCTCAACATGTTCATACAGATAACATGTCTTGCCCTCGTACCATGGTCTTATCGGTCTTATTATCGATGTAAAAACTAAGCCATGGGTTCTTATAGGTGGAAAGTTAGGACTTTTGCCTTTACTTAGTAACTACTGCCATGGTGCACTAGGCATTTATTTCACTAATGACACCAAAAACTTTGCCTTTTTAGAACAACTAGGCAAATGTCTCTAAGATTATAGAGACCTTACCTTAATTCTCTACTTATTGCCCCTTCTTGGATATTACCATCACAGATCTACTATCTGTCTATACTTATGGAAGAGTCTATTTTCTTGCCATATGTTAATCTTTCCCACATTTTCCACTATTCTAACATGACTATGTCATTCAGAACCCCTTATAGATCCCGACGTTTTTGCTTTAAGAACTGGTAACCTAGATTGTAATGCTAGTCTCCATTGTTGTCCTAACCTGTCCAATAAGAGCATAAAAACATGATTCTCTATCATGATTGGGTCAAGATGGGAATTCTCGAGCACTCATTCTTCTCTTGCCTGATCCCTTGCACCCTCTCTTAGTGCAACAACATTGCTCTTAGCAATGTGTTCCTCGTGTTCTCCAGTCATTTTTATACTTCACCCTTTCTTTTGCATAAGAAGAAGTCACTATAGAGTATATGGAGGACACTAGAACAAATTCAACACCTTAGTCCTATGCTCTGTAGACTCAGCGAACCTAAAGCTCTAATACCAAAACTTAGAACGACTGTCATCAAACCGACAAACAAATTGTTACTAATTAAGCGGAATAAACATAATAAGCAGATTAATGAAAATCACTAAAGTTTAAAACCATTTTGCAAGGATATCCTTTTCCAGAAAACTCTTACTGAAAGATCCAAAACTCATACATATCATGATTACATTGTACAACATCTCATCTTGAGGACAACATATAATAGTTGCTTTATCAAAACACATACTGGAGCAACATAAAACCTTGAGGCATTCAAGCCAAAATCTCAGATCATTCATGAAACCAGTACGAACTAACTCCAAGGACCTGAGAGTACAGAGACGACACATAGGACTTCTATCTACAAGACATGACAGACAGTACACTCAACATGAGCTGTCACTGCTGCCTCAGATGTTGTTCCTCCTCTGTAGAAAGATCTTCACCACCCAATGCACGTCCACCTAAAAAAATGTGGATCCCACATGGTGATACAATTATCCCAAAGAGAGATATAACTCTCCGCAAACCATATTATTATCATAGATTAAGCATTTATAAACTGAGTAGAGGTTCTTTTTATATTAACCAGCAGGATAATTCACCGTATGAACAGAATGAAGTAATCTCCTTTCTTAAGGAGAACATTACATCTACCCATGGTAGAGTTATCAATCATCTATCTACTTTGTAAGGAATGTAAAGAAACATAAATATCATCTATCAACTAAGATGTATAACTTAAGTGTGCATCAATCAATTTTTCCCATATTCGATCATTAAGCAGACATGCTACATGACTGATTACATTTTTCAATCACACTTATGCCATGAGGAGATGAGGTATACTGCTCATACTCCAACCGACCATGTCTACGTAAAGCATCGGTACCATACAAGGTCAATGGGAGAGCTGGCTTCCATGACCTATGTCGTCTCGGTCAATGTGAGACCACAAGTAGGACATCTCGTGTCACTGCTAAATAGCTATCCAGGGTATACTAGAAACTTTGCTATAGAGCTACAGCGTCAACTGCACTCTCTTTCGGGAGATCTCAATTATCCATCCCCGACCTTCATCATCATAGAGAGATTCATGATACATCCATCTGGGCATATATAATGGAGGATTGAGAGATTTCATGTTTATCTCACATCAATCCCACATTAGGGCATAAGGATATTTGTGCCCATCACCCCCGCATATTCAAAAATATGCCCTCCGGGTTATGCCGCGGAGAAACCTGTTTCACCATTTAGCAATTTTGACACTGATGGATCTATGGTCAGGGCACTACATGATAAGATTCCACTTGATTAATTAAGTGCATTACCGTATCTTTTAGCATCAGTCAAGTTTCAAACAAGATTTATTATAAAGATGCTACAAAGAAAGGTATAATACGCCTATCAAGTACTTTTCAAATCTTTAGAACACATATAAAATTTAGGATCTCAATCCCTTATCTCATTATTGGGAATTCTCATCCCTTAACATTATCACCATGATTACTAGATCTGGGTATTCAAACCCTTAGTTCATCACTGAACACTGTTACCACTTATCAGGTAACAAATACCTCTAGGTCCTCAGACCAAGGTATACATGATACTTGTTGCACAAGCATCTCACATGGCTCACAAGGCCATTGCACATCTTGTCACCTCTCACTAGGAAAAAACTTATTCACATGGCTCAAAAGGCCATTACACATCTTGTCACCTCTCACTAAGCAACAACTTATTCACATGGCTCACAAGGTCATTACACATCTTGTCACCTCTCACTAGGCAACAACTTATTCACATGGCTCACAAGGCCATTACAAATCTTGTCACCTCTCACTAAGCAACAATTATTCACTTGGCTCACAAGGACATTACACATCCTGTCACCTCTCACTAGTCAAGAACTTAATCACATGGCTCACAAGGCCATTAATCATTATACTTGTTGTACAAGTATTTAACATGCCTTACAAGGCTTATGCAATAAGAGAAATACATCCTTCCCCATTGTTAGGGTTAGGGTTTCCTTTTATAGCCGAATAGGGTTTCAAGTTAATATTATCAGTCCAGACCCTAATTCATTGCTCCACACATCTAGGAGCATATATTCATATCATAAGTATGCAATCATACTTATTTGTTCTCATCATTTGTCATTAAATGATTATCAACATGAGGTATGAGTCTCTCTCTCATCCTCTCTAGGATATTGATTACATCATACTTTATTATCTTGGCTTGACCCTTTCTCAAGGTGTGTTAGCCTACACTTATCAAAGTGCATTACATCTCAATGTAACAATTGACATGACACACTTCATGTGTTACTCATCCAAGTATATTGGATTTAAGGTGCATCAAGGTGCATCCACCTTGAGGTGTTGGATGTGGTATTTATCATGCCTTGATGTATTACTTCCCTCATTGCTTTTAATTTACTTAAGTTCATCAACTTATCTTGTATTAGGGTATATCCCATCCTAATACTTTATGCACTAACACATCACATTTATCATGTAGTGTATTGGACATAAGTCACACATTTGAATTACCCAACTATCATCAAGTGATATAGACTCATCTCGAGTTAACGCATTGTTGATATACCATTATCAACCACTTTAGGTGTTCTACCTATCAAGGTATTAACCAAACCACATCATTACTTTGTGTTACACACATCACTCATAAGAGTTTTTTACCCTCACCTTTACAAGGTGCATCAGATTGAATCATGCATGTCAAGTTGAACACATGTATTGGATTAGGTGTATATCGATCTAAGCATTATCATATTCCTCAAACCCTTACCCATTAAGTTATCAACCTTACCATTCATATGGTGTATCAAATTCACCATACATGAGTGTAACGTCCTCACCTCTCTTGAAGATATTGGCCACACCATACTTTAGTGTATTGTCCATCACATGTTCTAGGGTATTAACCACCTTACCACTTTTGTCATCTAGTGTATTGGGTTACCCACCATATCATTTTAGAGATATGTGCTCAACAACATATCGTCCAAGAGGTGTATGCTTTACCCAATATCGGATTAGAGGTTTATGCTTTCTACCCATATCACTTTAGAGGTGTATGTATGCTTACCATATCGGGCAAGAGGTGTATGCTTGCTTCACACCATATCGGTAAGAGAGGTGTCTGTGTGCTTCACACCAAATCGGGTAGAGAGGTGTGTGTGTGCTTCACACCATATCGGGCAGAGAGGTGTGTGTGTGCTTCACACCATATCAGGCAGAGAGGTGTGTGTGTGCTTCACACCATATCGGGCAGAGAGGTGTGTGTGTACTTCACACCATATCGGGCAAAGGTGTGTGTGTGCTTCACACCATATCGGTCAAAGAGGTGTGTGTGTGCTTCACACCATATCGGGCAAAGAGGTGTGTGCGCTTCACACCATATCGGGAAAAGAGGTGTGTGCTTAACCAAATATCGTTTTTGAGGTGTATGCTTGACCTCATATCATGAAAGAGGTGTATACTACACCACCATATCGGGCAAAAAGGTATAAAATCATATCCATATCGTTTTAGTGGAGTAGTTGCATCACCATATCAGGCAGAGAGGTGCCTGCTTGTATGCTTGAACCCGATATCACTTTATAAGGTGATACCATCTTCTTCAAGCTCTAGACCTTTGTTCTACTTGTTATAGTTCATGGAAAGAGGTCTAAGCAACTACTAGAACTCATAATGTCATCAACTATTTCAGAAAATTTCGGAATTAAAAGTAGATCATTAAGTATAGCAATTTAGGTGATGAATAATAACATGATAGAGTTCAAGTTATATAACCCACCTCAAGAATAACTTCAAAGCTCCAAGCTCCAAAGCTCCATGTTCCTAAGGTTGAAGATGACTTATCAAAAGTCCAAGGCTCATTCACAACTCATTCATATACAAGGAATCACCATGGATAAGCAATTCGTGAAGAAGAAAAGAAAGGAAGATCATAACCCTAAAATCATGCTTCAATCCAAGGTTGAAGATGATTATGTCCTCACCTTAGGGTTAAGTGTGACACCCCGCCATCACACAGACAGCAAGGTGACACGCAAAAACGTGCAGAACCACATATTACTAAAAACACGGGTTGATTAAAACCGATCACGGAAAGCAGATGAACAAAGAAACTATAACATCCAGATCATGCAAGGAAACATGTTATACAACTATTATAAGCCTGATATATGTCCACAGCTTAAGGAAAACAGTTGTCCTGCCAGCACATGAGTTCATCACCTATTTATACATAACGGGCCACATCAGGCCAGCAACAGGATATACAAAGCTACATCATGTAAACATCGTAAAACATCATCAAAACACCTCCGAGGACCTGGGAGTACAGGGATAACTCTAGGACTCTACTACAAAACCACCAAAATAGCAGCATGTCCATCTCTTTCCTTCTACTACTCTTCCTCTTGTTGCTCAGCCGCAACCTCACGACCACCACCACGTCTAGCACGACCACCTAAAAAGGTTGTAAACCAATGGGGTGAGACACACAGTCCCAACGAGAAACATAACTCCCCGACGAAACTATAAAACTCCAAAGAAGGCTAAAGAAGGTAAAATAGATAACTAGTATAAGCAATTTTTTATGAGCAGCATACTGAGCAGGTCATACTGTATTATTAAACATACCAGGATATCCGGGAGGCATATAACCTGATTTTCTTTATAGAACATGATTGACAAGATAAGATTTATAAGATCTTACCACATAACATAAGGAATGTATAAATAATTACAAAGTATAACAAGATCAACTACACAAGCAAGGCCTCAACCAATGTTCCATGTTTTGCCTTAAGCAATAAGTACTATTCGGATGGATTACGCATTATTATGCCCTGAGGAAGTGAGTCGTACCGCTCAATTCCAACCTTCGGTTGTGAAACCCAAGCCAATGCCATAAAAGGTCAATGGAAGAGCCAGACTCCGCGACCTCACCACCTCATGGTTAGTGCATGAGTGCAAAACAAGCAGGACCACAGTCTTATGCTTAAGTGGCCTCAGCCATAGGGTCAGGCTACCCTCTGCCTATCCCACCTCAGTACAGGTATCGACACTAGTGAAACTGAGCCACGGGCATGATCACCGTGCTCTGAGCCATGAACACAATCATGCTCTTCTTATCACACATCCTGAGCCATGGGCTTGTTCACCATGCTCTAACATATTGAGCCACGGACCTGAAACCGCACTCTGGAGTCTACAACTGAAGTTGCACTCTAATCCTTCTCATTTTTGGCTAGGAGAAACCACACATATTCAACAATATGCGCTTCCATGTTAACCCACAGGAAAACCTGTTTCACCATCACCAGCTACTGATGATGATGAATCTATGGCTAGGGCAAACTACATGATATGTTCCACTGTAATTAATTAGTATATTTTAAGTGGATTGTTGAGGCAACCAAGTTGTAAAACATAAACGGCATTGAGTTACATTAATGTTGTCATTATCACATTATCATGGGATCTCAATCCCTCATCACAGAAAGCCACTGCCTCTCAAAGCATCATCATTTTACATCATCACCTGGGATAACAATCCCTCATCTCATCATCAAGAGGATAACACCTCACTGGGCACTCAGCCCTCATCATACTGGTGATGCATGTTATCCCATCAACAAGAATTATCATGCAACATTATTCAAACACATATACCTAATAGCTCTTACCTATCTATGAATTCACTTGATACACCTGCATAGTTAGTATGCACATCAAGAGAGATAACTTAAAATCACCAGACATAGATCTTACTGATTATTACGTCATTAGGGTTGCAGATGTGCATGTCATGATTATAATCATATCAGGCACACAGCTGTATCAATTACATTATGGTTATCAAGTCATAATCATCTACTTATGTCATTTATCTTATAAACATAAACAAGTATCTTGTTATCTGATCTAGCATTATCTTTAAGCATCAAGCATAGAACTAGTTCACAACCCATCATCCATATAATATCAACAACATAGGTGTGATTACAAGACAAAGCATCACTAGATAGGGTTTCCAGGTTAAGCATAGCCCTCACTAAAGGTACTAGTTACCCTCGCTAAAAGTGTGACGGGTAGTGTGCCCCTTACCACAGGTGGTATTGGGCAGGGTAACAACCCTCACTAAAGGCCTGTCGGCCAAGGCACTTAGCCACATCTGTCGGCCAACTCAAACACAAGAGTGTATCGGTCAACAAGGCCTATGGGATGTCATGCAACCAAGGTAACATGAATGCATCGTGCAGATGGGGCCAGGAGGTGTATCGTGTAGCTCAGCTATGTGTTGTTGGCTAAATTGACATTAGCATAATCCCTTTTGTTTTGATAATGACAAACATTTCATTCTTGTGGTTTTAACGTGCTATTTGAGTATTTCAGGAACAACCATATAAGGTGGTGGATAACAAAGACTTGGAAGAAACAATTTGATAAAATCGCTTTATTTTCATGATTGTAATCAAATGTAAATGCTTGTACAAGTATATAATGTACAAGTAATTAGATATCATGTAAATCAAGCGTTTAGATCTTCCCTATCCACTCACAACACTTAGATAGGCCATTCCCCAAGATAGTATCACAATTGCACATTGATACACACACTTAGTAAATGAATACATTGAGTCAGTAATATTCTCGGTCGACAAATCGTCGATCGAGAAAATATCGGTCGATAAATCTTCGACTGAGAAACTCTCGGTCGACAAAATCTTCGATCGAGAATAGACCCTACTAGCCGTTAGACCCAGCAGACAAAGTGGTTGGGAGTTGGAAATGAACGTTGTAAACACTTGCTCCAGGAGGTCCCTCGGTCGACAAATCTTCGACCGAGAAGGACTCTCGGTCGACAAATTGTCGATCGAGAAAAGTTCTGTCTGCACTTTTCATGGTTAATTAAATAGCCGTTGCAAATGCAATTAGTGGAAACATAACGGCTAGTTGAGCACTAAGAACCCCCTAGAAAGTGTCTAGAATGTCCTTAAGCACTTGTAGGTCATTCCTATAAATAGGACATGCCTTAGGACACCTAAATACACCCAAGCTACACATGTGCTACACTTGAGATTGAATACTCATTGGCAATCTATTTTGAGCAATAGAGCAATTCCTACATTGGCTATTCATTCCCATTGCTCCAACTTCGTGTCCTATAGGCTAGTATCTCCTATCCACAACACTTACACTTCTACATACATTGGTTAGGAGATCAAAATGCTTGATATAGGAAATCAAGCCTTGAGCTACGAGTGGTATTGTAATTTCTGTTTTCTTTCTTGTTCCTTTGTATCTTTTGTATTCTCCTTGCTACTCCTAGGGTTGGAGGCTGCGGATTGGAGAAGGTTCTTCTCGGAGGAGAAGGTGGACTTCAAGCTACTTCAAGAAGGCTATCGCAACGGGAAGCTACATCAAGAAGGTTATTGCAACGGGAAGCTACTTCAGGAGGAAGGCTGCTTCAAGGTTGGTGCAATTGCTTCTAGGTGAAGGCTGCTTCAAGGTTGGTGCGATTACTTCGAGGTGAAGGCTGCTTGAAGGGTTTAGGGAGAGAATTGTAATTTTATGTAAAGTCCTTGCGAGGTAATAAAATTAAATTCTTTCCAAATCCCGGTTGGGTAAGCAACCGGGTAGTGGACTGACAGCCTTAGTATTTGCTAAGGTAGGAACCACTCTAAATCCTTGTCCCCTTGTCCAATATTTTTGTGATTGGTTGTTTGAGTTAAATAATTGTTTAAAATTGTTTAAAACTCTATTCACCCCCCCCCTCTAGTAGTTTTCAATTGGTATCAGAGCAGGCTTCAAGGAACCCTAACCAGGTCTTGAAGAATGGAGGGTGATGGTGATTACAATCGCAACAAAAGGTGCAGCTTGAACAAATCTACAATATGTTGCAATTGGTGCTTAGGAACAAGCCACACAACAACTAGCTGCCCATGGAGATCAAAGAAGGAAGATGAACACAAGGATTGTCTTATTGCTACAACTAGTGAAGAAGAAGAAGAGGTAAGTCTTTTTGATTTATCTAAAGAAGAACTAGTTGCTAGTCTTGAAGAGACACATAATAAATATGTTGAGTGCAAGAAGAAACTAAAGAAATCCAATAAAGAAAATGATGAATTAAATGCTAGACTTCTTGCTCTCACATCTGAAAATGAAGATTTATATGCTAAATTAAATGATCTTGGTTTTGAAAAAGATAGCATTATTTCTGAAAATCATACTTTGAAATCATCTCTAAGTAGTAGTAATGTGAAGATTTTTACTCTAGAAACAAATTATGATCTTCTATCTCAAGAAAAGGTTGGATTACTTGCAAAATTAAATGATCTTCAAAAACAACCTGTCTTGTGTACACATCTAGATTATGATAATATAGTGAAAGAAAGGAATTCTTTATCATCTAATCTAGATCAAGCAAAACTAGATATTAAGAAAAGAATGGATGAGATTGCTAAGTTGCACCAAGAAGTTAGTAGGTTAAGCAACAATGGAATCCTTGATAAAATATTGGATGATTCCTATCATCAAATTGGGAGAAGAGGACTAGGTTACAAGCCTAAGGGGAAATCTTATCAACAACTTAGTTGGAGAAAGACACAAGCACATCAATCACTATATGTACCTAAAGGAACCAATACATTTGTACCAAAGAACAACCTAGAACAAAACCATAGAAAAAGACTTGAGGTTGATTCTATATGTTGCCATTATTGCTTACGTCTTGGACACTACTCTTTTTCATGCCCATACAAGAAAAAGGATGTTGAGTTGGTATGGGTTCCAAAATCCCCAAATTGAATTGATTAGACTAAGTTGAGATATGACCAAAGACTTTAAATTGCATATCTTTATGTATATCTCAACTTAACATAAAGAGAATGATTCAAGTAATTAAAATTTCTAACTTGAAAATATACAATCTTAAACAAACCCGCAGAGACACATCTTTGAAAATTTATCTAAATTAATGTCCTTAAAACTTTAAGATTTGAATATGATTAGTTGAAATTTGATCTAACGTTACTTTGATATTTCTATGTTTATCTCAACTAAAAATGATTTTTAAATTGCATAATTGAATTAAATATAGTCTATGTTTTTTGGAAGCAATTAACAGTTCTAAAAACAGTACAGAAACCTTGTCGGTCGAGAAATATTCGACCGAGCTGTCACTCGGTCGAGAAATCTTCGACCGAACAGGTCACTGATTTCAGTCTGCAGTAAAATTGCTGACTAATTTGATTGATCAAGTGGCTATCTATTTGCTGTTAATGACTGTTTTACATGCAAAACAAGTTGAAGATCAATTTTGAAAATAAATGATATCATTTCGATTGATCCTCTAAGGAAATCATGTTTAGAAATCACTATTTTCTAATAAAATCATCTCCTGGTCTATCTATATAGAAATCATGTGTTATGACATTTAGTTTAAATGATCACAATCACTGTATTTCATGAAATTATCACTTTATTGCTCTATCATTACACCATGGATATGCTTCATCATGATCATTATGTTTCATTGGTTTGTCTAAAATAATCTTTGATTCATATATAAAAACCATGAATGGATATTATTCTTGATCATTGTGATTCAGATACATTGAAAATGCCATTAGCATAAAAGCATCTTGACATAATAAACAATGATTGTGGACATAGCTTGTGATAAAATAATGATGTTGCTATGACAAGCCAAACGGTGCCTCTTAGAACAAAAATATTAATGTTTTTATCTATTTGTTTGTTCTAAGAAATCAAAAGCAAAAATCTTGACTTTAAGATATTAATCTTGCTTTCAAAATATATGTCTCTAAAGAATCTTATGATTAATATGAAAATAAGGGTATAAGAAGAAATGTGATTTAATATGTACCCATAGAAAAGCTTATGAAAACATCATTCACAATGAATGTAAAACATGCGTTCTAGAAAAATCAAGGACAAAGACTTCACTATGATGCCCATATTAAGTCTTCATAATAGGTATATCTTAACATGCTTCAAATAGATATTTATTTAAAGCTATCTGCAGAAATTATACTTCACATATGAATGTTTAATTTGGAAATCTGCAGAATTTGCCTCTTGGTTGAAATTAAAATTGACCAAGGGGCGCTATGGTCGTAGTCAAGGGCGACCTAAAATAAGCTTTGACAAAATGCTTATATTGACATCATTTTATTGTACTTAATCTTAGTATACGTTTGATAAAGGTCAAAATCAGAATTTAAAATCATTTGTGACCTTAGAAGCCTTAAATTGTAAGATTAAGGGGGAGCTCATAAAAACAAATTTGATTATTTGATTAAGAAGCGTACAAAAATATTGTAAACATCATTTGAAGCCTATTATGACCTTAGTATTTTTACTCTTGGTTATGAAGAAATCAACAAATTTCATAAAATGATATATCTTGTTCTTAAAGGAATTCTCTAGACAAATTAGGGGTTAACATCCCGTGCATTTGGCTAGAGAAATTTTTATGTACTCTAAGATTAAAGAATTCTCATTTCATTTTTAGGGCTTAACATCCCTTGTAAAATGGATGAGAAATCAATACACAAATGCCATGAACCTAAAAGGAACTCATATCATTTCAAGGCTTAACATACATTGCAAATGAGTGAGAAATAAATTATGGCTAAATTTAACAATCATTGCTTTGCTTTAATCCCTTGTTTTCTAATTGAATATCTCTTTAAGGGGGAGCATAGCATAAAATTAAGGGGGAGAAATAAAATCTATTATATTGGATATCTTTTTGAAATGACAAAGGGGGAGAAATAATATAAAATCAAAAACATAAAATAAAAATATGAGTTTCATAATATCTCGGCCAACATCCACTTGCAAAACAAGAATGGCTACAAAAGGTAATCTTCAGGTATGAAACTCACATGATTTATATTTCCTTATTTTATATTTAGGAAATGTTTGTCATCTTCAAAAAGGGGGAGATTGTTGGCTAAATTGACATTAGCATAATCCCTTTTGTTTTGATAATGACAAACATTTCATTCTTGTGGTTTTAACGTGCTATTTGAGTATTTCAGGAACAAGCATATAAGGTGGTGGATAACAAAGACTTGGAAGAAACAATTTGATAAAATCGCTTTATTTTCATGATTGTAATCAAATGTAAATGCTTGTACAAGTATATAATGTACAAGTAATTAGATATCATGTAAATCAAGCGTTTAGATCTTCCCTATCCACTCACAACACTTAGATAGGCCATTCCCCAAGATAGTATCACAATTGCACATTGATACACACACTTAGTAAATGAATACATTGAGTCAGTAATATTCTCGGTCGACAAATCGTCGATCGAGAAAATATCGGTCGACAAATCTTCGACCGAGAAACTCTCGGTTGACAAAATCTTCGATCGAGAATAGACCCTACTAGCCGTTAGACCCAGCAGACAAAGTGGTTGGGAGTTGGAAATGAACGTTGTAAAGACTTGCTCCAGGAGGTCCCTCGGTCGACAAATCTTCAACCGAGAAGGACTCTCGGTCGACAAATTGTCGATCGAGAAAAGTTCTGTCTGCACTTTTCATGGTCAATTAAATAGCCGTTGCAAATGCAATTAGTGGACACATAACGGCTAGTTGAGCACTAAGAACCCCCTAGAAAGTGTCTAGAATGTCCTTAAGCACTTGTAGGTCATTCCTATAAATAGGACATGCCTTAGGACACCTAAATACACCCAAGCTACACATGTGCTACACTTGAGATTGAATACTCATTGGCAATCTGTTTTGAGCAATAGAGCAATTCCTACATTGGCTATTCATTCCCATTGCTCCAACTTCGTGTCCTATAGGCTAGTATCTCCTATCCACAACACTTACACTTCTACATACATTGGTTAGGAGATCAAAACGCTTGATATAGGAAATCAAGCCTTGAGCTACAAGTGGTATTGTAATTTCTGTTTTCTTTCTTGTTCCTTTGTATCTTTTGTATTCTCCTTGCTACTCCTAGGGTTGGAGGCTGTGGATTGGAGAAGGTTCTTCTCGGAGGAGAAGGTGGACTTCAAGCTACTTCAAGAAGGCTATCTCAACGGGAAGCTACTTCAAGAAGGTTATTGCAACGGGAAGCTACTTCAGGAGGAAGGCTGCTTCAAGGTTGGTGCAATTGCTTCTAGGTGAAGGCTGCTTCAAGGTTGGTGTGATTACTTCGAGGTGAAGGCTGCTTGAAGGGTTTAGGGAGAGAATTGTAATTTTATGTAAAGTCCTTGCGAGGTAATAAAATTAAATTCTTTCCAAATCCCGGTTGGGTAAGCAACCGGGTAGTGGATTGACTGCCTTAGTATTTGCTAAGGTAGGAACCACTCTAAATCCTTGTCCCCTTGTCCAATATTTTTGTGATTGGTTGTTTGAGTTAAATAATTGTTTAAAATTGTTTAAAACTCTATTCACCCCCCCTCTAGTAGTTTTCATGTGTGCATCAGGCAGCTAGTTGTGGGCTAAGACCCTATCAGGTAGCTAGGGTCAGGGTTGCATTGGGCAACCATCTCACCACTGCAACGGCCAAGATCGTGGCACCCAAGCCAACGCTATAACGCCCACCATGTACTCATCACCAAACGATACAAGGGCACCACAAGGAATCCTACCATCCAATAAGATCAAGCACACCATATCGACCACCACAAAGGCAAGCACTAGGGTTTCACCACTCAATACATATCGGGTTGCTCAAGACCAACCCAACTTATGTCACCCAAGGCACCAAACAGAGGCACATATAGAGATAACAACTAAGCACCATATCGGCCAAGGGGATAACACCTACTAGGAGAAAGGGTCATCTTGGTCGAGGCATATCGCCTAAGGTCACCAACAAGATCAAGATGGTCATATCAGACACAAAGCCAACCAAACTCAACATGACCATATCAGCCAAAGCTAAACCCAAGGTGAGGGGTGTCGGGCAACATCACCAAAAAGGTGTATTGTGCAAGGCACAAAGGTTCATCTTGGCTTGGTCATCACTAACCTCAAGATCACCATCACAAAACCCTAACAAATCAAGAGAGTTGGCTCACCTCTCAACAATCAAGAGAGAGGGGTTTTGCACAACCTCCATCACATATCTCGGGCAACATGATAGATCATTTCCATATCAGCTAAGCTCCCAACCTCTACTAGCTCAACATCCAACCAAGGCTTACCTCTCTAATCCATGGTGAGAGAAGAGTGTTTCCCAAGAAACTAGAGTATAGACTCACCTCTCAACAACCAAGTGAGAGTAGTGTTTCCTATACTACTAGAGCTGAACTCACTTCTCAAGACCAAATGGAGAGAAAGGAGTTTTGCCCAAGAAACTCTATACATATGGTTCGGCCACCAAGGTCAAGAACACACCAACAACATGAACATATATCCACAAGATACATGGTCAATCAAGGTGAAGCATAACATGCAACAAGAAAAGGAAGTGGTATAGCTAGGGTTAGGAGTTATGTAAGCCGCCTTAAGAAAACTCCAAGCTCCTAGCACCAAGCTCCCAAGCTCAAGCACCACCTTTGGCCACCTCAAGAAGAGAAACAAAACTAGTAACCACCATGGCCGAAGAGCAAGTAAGAAAGAGAAGAAGAACAAGAAGAAGGTGCTAAGGAAAGAGGGGAGATGCTCACCATAAGAAGAAGAACAAGCCACCCTAGGGCTCGGCTACCACTAGAGGAAGAAGAAGACTCCAAGGAGGAGGAGGAGGATCGGCCACCAACTAGCAAAGGAGATGTGTCGCCCACCAAGGAAGGAAATGAAGCAACACCAACTAAAGGGATCTTAAGCACGAGAAAAGAGAGGCATATATAGAAGAGGGTGAAGGACAAAACAAGGCAAGGTGTCTCCCACCTAGGGACACTTGTCCATGGGCAATGCCACCTCCTTATCTCACCCCATACACATGTCCAAGGCAATTTCCACATGCAAGCATCATGCACCAAGTGTCCACAAGGACGGTGACACAAACGAAGCCAGAGGTCAAGGATGGTCAATGGCCGACACAACCACATGGGCGATATACTTGTTGGATCCTAGATGGGTGATTAGATGCTCTAGAGGGGGGTGAATAGAGCTAAAAGAACTTAAACAAAACTCATTAAACCTTCAAGATATATGACAAGATAAGGTTGCTAAATAGGTAATTTGAGTGCAACTAAAACATGCATAGCAAGGATGAGAGAGATTGAACATACACCAAAAGACAAGCTATTTAGAGTGGTTCCACACTTCAAACTAGAAGTGTGTCAGTCCACTTACCTAGAGAGGTCAACCTCTAGGATTTCCTAACCATTGCATTCTTATATTCATTCATAAGACTTACAATACATGACCAAACAAAGGACTTACCTATCCAATACAAAGAGTCTTCAACCTTACCAAGGACTTACCCACTTTGCAAGGAGTATTCCGCCTTATTCCAAGGACTTACCTACTCTTGCACAAGTCTTCAGCCTTGTAGGAATTACCCACTCTTCTTGGATCTTCCACCTTTGACTTCACCTTCACTTGGAGAAGCTTCCACCAAGGACTTACCCACTTGATCTTGAGTCTTCTGCCTTCTCCAAGGGCTTACCCACTCTAGCTCCAAGTCTTCAGCCTTGATCTTCACCAAAGGATGCCTTCCCTTGTTCTTCTTCACCTCTCTTAGCTAAGAGAGAGAACCTTCATCTTCATGATTGAAATGAGAGAAAAGGGAGGTGGTGGAAGTGAGAGCCTCACAAGATATACATCTAGGACTAGCTCTCTTACAGATTTCCTACTCACTCTAATGGATGTAGCAAGTGATTAAGCTTAGAGAGATAGAGGAGGCTGTAGGAAGCACTCAACTATAGAATAGGAACCTCACATAGAGTTTGCATTGAATGCTCAACCTTGGAATGAAGCCCAAGGGGTCCTATTTATAGATGGGGATGCCTCTTAGCCTTTGGGAACACTTGGGGCCAAAAACTAGCCGTTTTGTGGCTTGCAACGGATATATTTTCACTTGTTGCAACTCCACAACGGCTAGAAGCACTTTTCTGCACTTTTCCGTATAGTGCAATCGGTCGAGTTTCTATAAGGGTAACTCGACCGATAGAGTAAAAAACAAAGCCGATATTCAGACAATCGGTCGAGTTTGTCTTGAGGAAACTCGACCGACCAATGAAAATTGATTTGGTCAGTTACTCCATCGGTCGATTTCTGTGCAACCACAACTCGACCGAGAAGAAGTCATTTTCAAGATCCAATCAGGATCGGTCGAGTTTGCACCTCACAGAACTCGACCGACGAACAGCCTGATATGAATTTTGGAAAATGGCTTTTGAGTGCTTAAACATTCGATCTAAGTGCTCCTGATTTTTTCTAAGCTTAAATACAAGTCATACAATCATTATAAGTGATTTACAACATGATTTTGAAGGATTTACATCATATTACAAAAATGTGCACTTGTATGACTTTGACTTGTCTTTTCTCCAATTTTATATGCACACGTTAGGGCATTTGGAGTGTGTCTATACCTAATCTGAAATCACTCAAGTAGATACATTAGACACCAATATGTGGAATGGTTAGTCATCATCAAAACACTGGTTTAGTCAATTTAGACGTGAGTCAACATTGACCTAATTGACCTTGAGTCAACATTCTCCCCCTTTTTGAAGATGACAAACCATTCCATAAATGTATTGAAAGCTTTAAAGTAAAATCATACCTTCGGAGAAACCTAGGAGTTTCAATAGGATTGAGCTCATATGCTCCCCCTCAATTGATGTGCATGGTGTTCTCATACTCCCCATCAATTGATGTTATTTCTCCTGTATGGTTAGTTTTCATAACATTTATAGAATACTATGTCTTCTACTCATATATGTTCTACACATATATGTCTTCTCCCATTTACCTTCTCCCCTTTACATGGACATACTTCTCCTCTTCATGTAAGACACGCCTTCTTCCTCTTTTATAAGTAGACATACCTTTCTACCCCTTTGTCATTTCAAAAAGTGGGGTTATGAAGAAATAAGAAACATCACTTGTTAAAGAGAAAGGAGATAACACAAATATATATAAGGAGAGTAGAAGAGCACATATAGGGGCTTGTCCAAGCATAGAAAGAAAAGCAAGTTAAAGCATATACTTGAACAACCCAAAATGCAAGATAAAGTGTTGTAGAAAAACAATAAATCGCAATTTTGACCCTCAAGATGCCAGAATTTTCCCAAAAAGTGTCAGGGCTCATGGCGACGCAATGAGCCTTGCTCAGAAGGTCATTCCTGCATGAAAAACACTAGTCTTGCACCAAAAACTGAAACTGGAGCAAATCTGTATAAAATCCAAAAATACTCCAATTTCTACATATAATGTAGATCTATGTACCCTGCATCACAATGTTATGCAAGCAACTCAAGATAGTAGATATGCAATTCAAGGAACAAGCTTGAGCGTGTACGAGACAAGATACAAGCATAGCATATAGATGAGAAAAGATGTCAATATTAAACAAGGTTGGAACTACATGTATATGAACTACTAGTAGATGTTATCACAAGTTAGGACTACTAGTAGGATCTAAATCATAGCAAGAGACACCAAAAGATACACAAGATAAAGCAAGCTATGAGTAGATGTAGAGATATATCCAAACAAAGAGATATGCAATTGTAGGAGCATGAAAGGATATAACTCACTCACAAATATGCATCCTTACCAAAAGATGATTACCACTAAGAACCTCAAGGTTGTATCAACACAAGATATACACCTAGATAGATGTAGCAAGTTAGAGTACAACAGAAGCAATTTTAGACACAACCAAGAGATCCAAAGAGATCATCATCAAAACATGCAAGACAACTCAAAGCAAGTAATTAAAAGATATAGATATACCAATTTAGAGAAATTAGAGAGATAGAGTTGTAAGCAAGATAGGAAATTTAGAACATGGCAATATGCATATATAAAGGTACCAAATGAGAGTGCCAAGTAATAAGCTATTGGTTGAGAAAATCTAGTTGAGAGGGAAATTCTCATTCAATAAGCCAAATGTATATTCTGTGCATAGTGTTATCAGTCAAGTTCTGTGTATTGACTACTCGACCGATGATAGCTGCTGGCAACACCAATTGGTGCCTATCGGTCGAGTTTCAAACAGGACAAACTCGACCGACAGACCAGCTGTCAAAAGGCACATATATTTCATAAAACCATATATAAAGGTATGCTAAAAATACAAACCATATCTAAACATGTCTAAGCAAGTTAGTAATGCACTATAGAAGCATTAGAAACAGTTTTTGAGCAAGAGTGTGAAGAGAAACACAAAATACCACTTTTGACTCAAAAACCATATGTATAGTGCACACTAACTTGACAGAAACAAGTTAGAAATGGTTATAAGCAATAAAACCTTTACCGTTGTTCTTACCATTCCTTTTCCACTTGTTGTTACCCTCTACACATCTCACCTTTCTTCTTTCATGTGGATTGACAAGTCAATTTGCAATTCAATAGATCAAGTCAATCCATTTGCAAGTACCTACAAAAAGAAAGATGAAATGGTCCCCAATCATTTTTTGGGTCTGGACGGGTTAGCTTAGCAACCCAAGTCCTATTGCTCTTGGGTTCTTTCCAAAAAGGACAACAAGTAGATTAATGACCAAAATCATTGCAATAGTTGCATGTGCCCATAGTCTTGGAACTAGAGGATTTTCCATGGAATATTGGAGGTCCTTTATCTTTGTTGTTCCCTTGACTGCTATCATATCCTAAACCATGTCTACCAATCTGTTTGGTAGTATGATGTAGGATGTCATTAAGGCTCTTCTTACCAACTAAGAATCTTTGCAAAGAATATCTCAAACTGTCATTATTATGCTTAAGAGTAGCAATAGTAGAAGACAAATTATTGATATTATCTCTAGCATGCAAAAGATCATTTTCTAAGAAAAGAGCTTTAGTTAAATAAGAATCTCTATCAATATGAAGAGCAGCAACATCATTCTCTCTACTAGTAGAACTAGAATGAGATTCATGCACATTGATTTTAGCAAGCAAGGAGGCATCTTGTGTTTCTAATTCTTGCAAAACAAAATCTTTATCCTTGTTTTCATATTTAAGAACATCAATATCATGCATGAGAGAATCAATAATTAAAGTATGCTCTTCATTAGAACTAGGCATGAGAGGTTGAGCTTCTATAAAACTAATCTTATCGAGAAAACTAGCATTTTCAAGTTTAAGAGAGTCTACTTGACTAAGACAATCATTTTTATCATTAAGCAAGCAAGAATTAGCATGTTCAAGATCATCTAGTTCTACATGCAAATTATCAACAATTCTAGCAAGCTTTTTCCTTTTCCTTTTAGAAGACTTAAGAGAGGCACAAGTATCATGAATAATAGCAATCAAAGATTCTTTATCTAAAGAGTTTAGATTTACCTCACTTGAGTCTTTACTTGTTGATGCTATAAAATAAAAATGGCATTCTCCTTCATCATTAGAGCTTGAGCTTGATCCTTCACTTGAATCTTCACTTGAGCTTGAGTCAGAGGAGCCACTTGAGCTTGAGTGCCATTTCTCCTTCTTGTGAATATGGGTCTTTTTGCCTTGTGGGCAATCTTCCTTGTAGTGACCCTTCTTTCCATAAGTGAAGCACCAGATGGAGGAGGACTTGCCTTTGTAGAATCTACCCTTGGAGTACATGGCATCTTCTTCAACTTGAGAGGATGGAGAGACTTGTTCCATGATAGCTTCAATTTGAACCTTCATTTCAGCCTTCTACATTCTCTTTATCTCTTTCTTCTCTTGTCTTTCAACTTCTTCTCTTTTGTCAAGTGTGACTTCATGTTCTTGTAGATTTCCAATGAGCTCTTCGATAGGAATATCCTTAAGAGATCTTTCTTATTCAATGGAAGTCACCTTGGGTACCCATCTCTTGGGGAGAGTTTTAAGGATCTTTGAGTTGATCTCTCCACTAGACATAGGATGACCTAGAACAAGAAGACCATTCACAATGGTGTTGAGCCTTGAGTACATGTTGGCTATCCTCTCCTCCTTTCCCATCTTGAAGTTCTCAAGCAGCCCTTTGAGCATGTAGATTTTGCTTTCCTTCACTTGATTTGTCCCTTCATAAGTGATGCATAGCTTTCTCCAAACCTCATAGGCTGTTTCACATGAAGAAAACTCGTTGAACTCATTGTGGGTCATGGAGGCATAAAGGATGTACATGGATCTAGCATTCAAGGTTGCTTTCTTCAAGGTAGCTTCATCCCATTTTCAATCTTTGTCTTTGGTAGCATGGATGGGTTGTTCACCATTTGCCACATCTCAAGACTTGATCCTTTGATGTAGCATTGAAGCCTTCTTCTCCAATAGAGAAATTACTCCCATCACAGATTGGTAGGCTGATCAAGTATCTCCCTCCTTGGTAGTCACCCATCTTCTCCTACTTGTTGAAGTATGATTGGAGAAGACCCGCTCTAATACCAATTGTTGGATCCTAGATAGATGATTACATGCTCTAGAGGGGGGTGAATAGAGCTGAAAGCACTTAAACAAAACTCATTAAACCTTCAAGATATATGACAAGATAAGGTTGCTAAATAGGTAATTTGAGTGCAACTAAAACATGCATAGCAAGAATGAGAGAGATTGAACATACACCAAAAGACAAGCTATTTAGAGTGGTTCCATACTTCAAACTAGAAGTGTGTCAGTCCACTTACCTAGAGAGGTCAACCTCTAGGATTTCCTAACCATTGCATTCTTATATTCATTCATAAGACTTACAATACATGACCAAACAAAGGACTTACCTATCCAATACAAAGTGTCTTCAACCTTACCAAGGACTTACCCACTTTGCAAGGAGTCTTCCGCCTTCTTCCAAGGAATTACCTACTCTTGCACAAGTCTTCAGCCTTGTAGGAATTACCCACTCTTCTTGGATCTTCCGCCTTTGACTTCACCTTCACTCGGAGAAGCTTCCACCAAGGACTTACCCACTTGAGCTTGAGTCTTCTGCCGTCTCCAAAGGCTTACCCATTCTAGCTCCAAGTCTTCAGCCTTGATCTTCACCAAGGGACACCTTCCCTTGTTCTTCTTCACCTCTCTTAGCTAAGAGAGAGAACCTTCATCTTCATGATTGAAATGAGAGAAAAGGGAGGTGGTGGAAGTGAGAGCCTCACAAGATATACAAGTAGGACTAGCTCTCTTACATATTTCCTACTCACTCTAATGGATGTAGCAAGTGATTAAGCTTAGAGAGAGAGGAGGCTGTAGGAAACACTCAACTATAGAATAGGAACCTCACATAGAGTTTGCATTGAATGCTCAACCTTGGAATGAAGCCCAAGGGGTCCTGTTTATAGTTGGGGATGTCTCTTAGCCTTTCGGAACACTTAGGGCTAAAAACTAGCCGTTTTGTGGCTTGCAACTGATATATTTTCACTTGTTGCAACTCCACAACGACTAGAAGCACTTTTCTACACTTTTCCAAACAATGCAATCGTTCGAGTTTCTATAAGGGTAAGTCGACCGATAGAGTAAAAGACAAAGCTGATATTCAGACCATCGGTCGAGTTTGTCCTGAGGAAACTCGACCGACCAATGAAAATCGATTTGGTCAGTTACTCCATCGGTCGAGTTCTGTGCAACCACAACTCGACCGATCAAAGTCATTTTCAAGATCCAATCAGGATCGATCGAGTTTGCACCTCACAGAACTCGACCGATGAACAGCCTGATATGAATTTTGGAAAATGGCTTTTGAGTGCTTAAACATTCGATCTAAGTGCTCCTTATTTTTTATAAGCTTAATTACAAGTCATACAATCACTACACGTGATTTACAACATGATTCTAAAGGATTTACATCATATTACAAAAACATGCACTTGTATGACTTTAACTTGTCTTTTCTCTAATTTTATATGCGCAAGTTAGGGCATTTGGAGTGTGTCTATACCTAATCTGAAATCACTCAAGTAGATACATTAGACACCAATATGTGGAAAGGTTATTCATTATCAAAACACGGGTTTAGTCAATTTAGATGTGAGTCAACATTAACCTAATTGACCTTGAGTCAACATTCTCTCCCTTTTTGAAGATGACAAACCATTCCATAAATGTATTGAAAGCTTTAAAGTAAAATCATACCTTCAGAGAAACCTAGGGGTTTTAATAGGATTGAGCTCATATGCTCCCCCTCAATTGATGTGCATGGAGTTCTCATACTCCCCCTCAATTGATGTTATTTCTTTTGCATGGTTAGCTTTCATAACATTTATAGAATACTATGTCTTCTACTCATATATATTCTACACATATATGTCTTCTCCCATTTACCTTCTCCCCTTTACATGGACATACTTCTCCTCTTCATGTATGACATTCCTTCTTCCTCTTTTAAAAGAAGACATACCTTTCTCCCCCTTTGTCATTTCAAAAAGTGGGGTTATGAAGAAATAAGAAACATCACTTGTTAAAGAGAAAGGAGATAACCCAAATATATATAAGGAGAGTACAAGAGCACATATAGGGGCTTGTCCAAGCATAGAAAGAAAAGTAAGTTAAAGCATATACTTGAACAACCCAAAATGCAAGATAAAGTGTTGTAGAAAAACAATAAATCGCAATTTTGACCCTCAAGATGACAGAATTTGCCCAAAAAGTTCCGCCATGAGCCTTGCTAAGAAGGTCATTTCTGCATGAAAAACACTAGTGTTGCACCAAAAACTGAAACTAGAAAAAATCTATATAAAATCCAAAAATACTCCAATTTCTACATATAATGTAGATCTATGTACCCTGCATCACAATGTTATGCAAGCAACTCAAGATAGTAGATATGCAATTCAAGGAACAAGCTTGAGCATGTACCAGACAAGATACAAGCATAGCATATAGATGAGAAAAGATGTCAATATTAAACAAGGCTAGAACTACATTATATGAACAACTAGTAGATGTTATCATAAGTTAGGACTACTAGTAGGATCTAGATCATAGCAAGAGATACCAAAAGATGCACAAGATAAAGCAAGCTATGAGTAGATGTAGAGATATATCCAAACAAAGAGATATGCAATTGTAGGAGCATGAAAGGACATAACTCACTCACAAATATGCATCCTTACCAAAAGATGATTACCACTAAGAACCTCAAGGTTGTATCAAAACAAGATATACACCTAGATATATGTAGCAAGTTAGAGTACAACGGAAGCAATTTTAGACACAACCAAGAGATCCAAAGAGATCATCATCAAAACATGCAAGACAACTTAAAGCAAGTAATTGCAAGATATAGATATACCAATTTAGAGCAATTAGAGAGATAGAGTTGTAAGCAAGATAGGCAATTTAGAACATGGCAATATGCAAATATAAAGGAACCAAATGAGAGTGCCAAGGAATAAGCTATTGGTTGAGAAAATCTAGTTGAGAGGGAAATTCTCATTGAATAAGCCAAATGTATATTCTATGCACAGTGTTATCGGTTGAGTTTTGTGTATTGGCAACTCGACTGATGACAGCTACTAGCAACACCCATTGGTGCCTATCGGTTGAGTTTCAAATAGGACAAACTCGACCGACAGACCAGCTGTCAAAAGACACATATATTTCATAAAAACATATATAAAGGCATGCTAAAAATACAAACCATATCTAAACATGTCTAAGCAAGTTAGTAATGTACTATATAAGCATTAGAAATAGTTTTTGAGAAAGAGTGTGAAGAGAAACACAAAATACCACTTTTGACTCAAAAACCATATGTATAGTGCACACTAACTTGACAAAAATAAGTTAGAAATGGTTATAAGAAATAAAACATTTACCTTTGTTCTTACCATTCCTTTTCCACTTGTTGTTACCCTCTACACATCTCACCTTTCTTCTTTCATGTGGATTGACAAGTCAATTTGCAATTCAATAGATCAAGTCAATCCATTTGCAAGTACCTACAAGAAGAAAGATGAAATGGTCCCCAATCATGTTTTTGGGTCCGAAGGGTTTAGCTTAGCAACCCAAGTCCTATTGCTCTTGGGTGCTTTCCTAAAAGGACAACAAGTAGATTAATGACCAAAATCATTGCAATAGTTGCATGTTCCCATAGTCTTGGAACTAGAAGATTCTCCATGGAATATTGGAGGTCATTTATCTTTGTTGTTCCCTTGACTACTATCATATCCTAAATCATGTCTACCAATTTGTTTGGTAGTATGATGTAGTATGTCACTAAGGCTCTTCTTACCAACTAAGAATCTTTGCAAAGAAGATCTCAAACTGTCATTATCATGCTTAAGAGAAGCAATAGTAGAAGACAAATTATTAATATTATCTCTAGCATGCAAAAGATCATTTTCTAAGTAAAGAGCTTTTGTTAAATAAGAATCTCGATTAATATGAAGAGCAGCAACATCATTCTCTCTACTAGTAGAACTAGAACAAGATTCATGCACATTGATTTTAGCAAGCAAGGGGCATTTTGTGTTTCTAATTCTTGCAAAACAAAATCTTTGTCCTTGTTTTCAGATTTAAGAACATCAATATCATGCATGAGAGAATCAATAATTAAAGTATGCTCTTCATTAGAACTAGGCATGATAGGTTGAGCTTCTAGAAATCTAATCTTATCGAGCAAACTAGCATTTTCAAGTTTAAGAGAGTCTACTTGACTAAGATAATCATTTTTATCATCAAGCAAGCAAGAATTAGCATGTTCAAGATCATCTAGTTCTACATGCAAATTCTCAACAATTCTAGCAAGCTTTTTCATTTTCCTTTTAAAAGACTTAAGAGAGGCACAAGTATCATGAATAATAGCAATCAAAGATTCTTTATCTAAAGAGTTTAGATTTACCTCACTTGAGTCTTTACTTTTTGATGCTATAAGAGAAAAATGGCATTCTCCTTCATCACTACAGCTTGAGCTTGATCCTTTACTTGAATCTTCACTTGAGCTTGAGTCGGAGGAGCCACTTGAGCTTGAGTGCCATTTCTCTTTCTTGTGAAGATGGGTCTTTTTGCCTTGTGGGCAATCTTCCTTGTAGTGACCCTTCTTTCCACATGTGAAGCACCGGATGGAGGAGGACTTGCCTTTGTAGAATCTACCCTTGGAGTACATGGCATCTTCTTCAACTTGAGAGGATGGAGAGACTTGTTCCATGATAGCTTCAATTTCAGCCTTCATTTCAGCCTTCTTCATTCTCTTTAGCTCTTTCATCTCTTGTCTTTCAACTTCTTCTCTTTTGTCAACTGTGACTTCATGTGCTTGTAAATTTCCAATGTGATCTTCGATAGGAATATCCTAAAGAGATCTTGCTTCTTCAATGGAAGTCATTGTGGGTTCCCATCTCTTGGGGAGAGTTCTAAGGATCTTTGAGTTGATCACTCCACTAGACATAGGATGACCTAGAATAGAAAGACCATTCACAATGGTGTTGAGCCTTGAGTACATGTTGGCTATCCTCTCCTCCTTTCCCATCTTGAAGTTCTCAAGCAGCCCTTTGAGCATGTAGACTTTGCTTTCCTTCACTTGATCTGTCCCTTCATAAGTGATGCATAGCTTTCTCTATACCTCATAGGTTGTTTCACATGAAGAAATCTGGTTGAACTCGGTGAGGGTCATAGAGGCATAAAGGATGTGCATGGCTCTAGCATTCAAGGTTGCTTTCTTCAAGGTAGCTTCATCCCATTCTTCAATTTTTGTCTTTGGTAGCATGCATGGGTTGTTCACCATTTTCCACATCTCAAGACTTGATCCTTGGATGTAGAATTGAAGCCTTCTTCTCCAATAGAGGAAATTGCTCCCATCAAAGATTGGTAGGCTGATCAAGTATCTCCCTCCTTGGTAGTCACCCATCTTCTCCTACTTGTTGAAGTATGCTTGGAGAAGACCCGCTCTGATATCAATTGTTGGATCCTAGATGGGTGATTAGATGCTCTAGAGGGGGGTGAATAGATCTGAAAGCACTTAAAAACTCATTACACCTTCAAGATATATGACAAGATAAGGTTGTTAAATAGGTAATTTGAGTGCAACTAAAACATGCATAGCAAGGAAAAGAGAGATTGAACATACACCAAAAGACAAGCTATTTAGAGTGGTTCCACACTTCAAATTAGAAGTGTGTCAGTCCACTTACCTAGAGAGCTCAACCTCTAGGATTTCCTAACCATTGCATTCTTATATTCATTCACAAGACTTACAATACATGACCAAACAAAGGTCTTACCTATCTAATACAAAGAGTCTTCAACCTTACCAAGGACTTACCCACTTTGCAAGGAGTCTTCCGCCTTCTTCCAAGGACTTACCTACTCTTGCACAAGTATTCAGCCTTGTAGGAATTACCCACTCTTCTTGGATCTTCCGCCTTTGACTTCACCTTCACTCAGAGAAGCTTCCACCAAGGACTTACCCACTTGAGCTTGAGTCATATGCCTGCTCCAAGGGCTTACCCACTCTAGCTCCAAGTCTTCAGCCTTGATCTTCACCAAGGGATGCCTTCCCTGGTTCTTCTTCACCTCTCTTAGCTAAGAGAGAGAACCTTCATCTTCATGATTGAAATGAGAGAAAAGGGAGGTGGTGGAAGTGAGAGCCTCACAAGAAATACATGTAGGACTAGCTCTCTTAGAGATTTCCTACTCACTCTAATGGATGTATCAAGTGATTAAGCTTAGACAGAGAGAGGAGATTGTAGGAAGCACTCAACTATAGAATAGGAACCTCACATAGAGTTTGCATTGAATGCTCAACCTTGGAATGAAGCCCAAGGGGTCCTATTTATAGCTGGGGATGCCTCTTAGCCTTTGGGAACACTTGGGGCCGAAAACTAGCCATTTTGTGGCTTGCAACAGATATATTTTCACTTGTTGCAACTCCACAACGGCTAGAAGCACTTTTCTACACTTTGCTGTATAGTGCAATCGGTCGAGTTTCTATAAGGGTAACTCGACCGATAGAGTAAAAGACAAAGCCGATATTCAGACCATCGGTCGAGTTTGTCCTGAGGAAACTCGACCGACCAATGAAAATCGATTTGGTTAGTTACTCCATTGGTCGAGTTCTGTGCAACCACAACTCGACCGATCAAAAGTCATTTTCAAGATCCAATCAGGATCGGTCGAGTTTGCACCTCACAGAACTCGACCGATGAACAGCCTGATATGAATTTTGGAAAATGGCTTTTGAGTGCTTAAAAACTTTCGATCTAAGTGCTCCTGATTTTTTCTAAGCTTAATTACAAGTCATACAATCATTACAAGTGATTTACAACATGATTCTAAAGGATTTACATCATATTACAAAAATGTGCACTTGTATGACTTTAACTTGTCTTTTCTCCAATTTTATATGCACAAGTTAGGGCATTTGGAGTGTGTCTATACCTAATCTGAAATCACTCAAGAAGAGACATTAGACACCAATATGTGGAATGGTTAGACATCATCAAAACACGGGTTTAGTCAATTTAGACGTGAGTCAACATTGACCTAATTGACCTTGAGTCAACATTCTCCCCATTTTTGAAGATTAAAAACCATTCCATAAATGTATTCAAAGCTTTAAAGTAAAATCATACCTTCGGAGAAACCTAGGGGTTTCAATAGGATTGAGCTCATATGCTCCCCCTCAATTGATGCGCATGGAGTTCTCATACTCCCCCTCAATTGATGTTATTTCTCCTGCCTGGTTAGCTTTCATAACTTTTATAGAATACTATGTCTTCTACTCATATATGTTGTACACATATATGTCTTCTCCCATTTACCTTCTTCCCTTTACATGGACATACTTCTCCTCTTCATGTAAGACGTGCCTTCTTCCTCTTTTAAAAGAAGAAATACATTTCTCCCCCTTTGTCATTTCAAAAAGTGGGGTTATGAAGAAATAAGAAACATCACTTGTCAAAGAGAAAGGAGATAACACAAATATATATAAGGAGAGAAGAAGAGCACATATAGGGGCTTGTCCAAGCATAGAAGGAAAATCAAGTTAAAGCATATACTTGAACAACCCAAAATGCAAGATAAAGTGTTGCAGAAAAATAATAAATCGCAATTTTTGACCCTAAAGATGACACAATTTTCTCAAAAAGTGCCAGGGCTCATGGCAAGGCGATGAGCCTTGCTGAGAAGGTCATTTCTGCATGAAAAACACTAGTCTTGCACCAAAAACTGAAACTGGAGCAAATCTACATAAAATCCAAAAATACTCCAATTTCTAAATATAATGTAGATCTATGTACCCTGCAACACAATGTTATGCAAGCAACTCAAGATAGTAGATATGCAATTCAAGGAACAAGCTTGAGCATGTACGAGACAAGATACAAGCATAGCATATAGATGAGCACTACAGCAAACATACTCATTAGCGGCCTTTCAGAAATGCCACTAAAAAAAACCAGTAAACAGGTTTAGCAGCATTTGTTGACATTTAAAAAATGCCTCTAGTGCCAATGCCACTAGGAAGATAGTGCCTTAAGTTGTAAAAGCCACTAAAGGTTTGTCTTTAGTGGCTTTGAATAAATGCCACATAAATGCCGGTAAACCATCATTTGGTATTTATAAAAAAAGCCACTATCCATCAATTGGCTTTTATACAAATGCCACTCTTTTGTATTATGTTGGTGTATGAAAATGTTCTTATTTAGTTTAATGGCGTATAAAAAAAGCCACTAATGACTACTAGTTCTGTATTACTACATTTTCATGGCTTTTAGTCATTCAGTTTTCAATTCATTATCATTATTTCTAAATGAATGTCAATTGTGGACGAACTCACTTTTCTGAAAGTATGAATATTTTTTATTTATAATCAATTGAGAATTACTTGGGGAGGACATTTTACCTTGCCCCTTATATTGAATACAACACCAATGATATACTTTCATTCAACATTTTACCTTGCCCCTTATATTGAATTACAAGGGGAGGATGTTTTACCTTGCCCCTTATATTCAATACAACACCAATGTTTAGTGCTGCATTTTATGGTTTGCAAAATCTTCTTGCTGAACAACGTGGCATACATCATGTCTTCAACATTGATGGAGCTGGCTTAGCAACTGCTGCTGTATCTGGTCTCATATTGCCTGGTTCCTTGAGATGGCGAGTGCGGAATATGCTCCTTGGTTCTGTGCTTGGAGCTGCTTTTTGCTTTCCACTCGGATGGGCCCATGTGAAACTTGTAGAGAAGGCAGCTGAGTGGAGTGTAGTTCTATTGGCATCTGATTCTGGTGAGTGATGCAGGAGGTAGGGTGGGTGCGGCAATTGAAAGGCTTGAAAGTAGCCTCAGAAAATACATGTAACAAGGTGCAGTTGGCTGCTGTGTTCAGGAATCATAGCAGCAAGGAGATAGCTAGGTCCAAAGCCTCAACCTAAGTCCAAAACAAAAAGTTAAACATAAATACATGTATCCTTGTTAAAGATGGTTAAACAAAAAAAACCATGTTGAAGGTGCTTGTTTAGTGTAAAGCAGCAAATAATAAGGGCTTGTTTAGTGTAAATCAGCAAATAATAAGGGAAAATAATTTACCTGCTAACTCATCTCAACAATGCCACCTGCATTATCAACAATAGGTCCAAACATATCCATAGTCAATACATATGCAGCAGTACTCAACATCCCCATGGTTGCAACAGCAGTCCCAAAAAGACCACATGTGGGATTTCCAATTTCATCTACTAGGAAGCGATGATAGATACACTGATCTCCAGAACTGGAAGAGCTATAGATTCTAAACCTCTGGTGCAATAAGTGGCCTAATACAGAGCAGCTGCAACATCCATGTCGAATCCACCAATAGACTAACTGACAAATGGCCAAGCAAACCTTTCTTTCTTGCTTTGCAATTTCATTTTTGTTTGATATCTTCCTCCAAGGGCCTAATGCAATTTCATGCTCTTCTCATGTTTTAGCTCTGAAATTAGAAAAAACCATCAACAAAACAAACTTTCAAAAATTGTTAATTCCTCTTGCAAGTTGCAGCAATAGAAGTACAATGTTCATCAAAAAATCTCACTAGTACATGATTACAGTTAGCATGACAGTACATTGGTTCATCAAATTAAAAAGAAATTTAGATTCCGTCTCTATCAAAGCAATGTTCATGTTACATTCCAACTCTAGTATATGAACCATCAAAGCTAGACATAGCAGAACAGAGATTTACCTATCTGTACAACTCAGATGTGTAGAGTGGATGGTTGGTTGGCATGTTCCTATCTTGTAGCACATAATTCTTTCGTCATTGGTTCATTATCCAATGTATAAGTGAACAATATAACAAGGTCAATAATAAGCACACCATTCAGATTTATATACACTGCATTAGCAATCAAACAACTAGATTAGAATAGGAATTAAAACAACAACCTATATATGAAGGTGTAAGGAATTTGACAGCCAATCACATCATTTTTCTATATTATTTTTCCCAATCCTAGTGGTTCTCAGGAGTTCAATTGTCGAATTGCCCATTAGTTTTGCTATTGGGTCATGGCAGATATGAGGTGAGGAACTACCATGTTTAGAAACACCATCACAACTCTGAATAGACTCTACTCACAATAAGGAAATAGGTTTAAAAACCTTAAACTAGAGGGTAGGATAAATAGATGTAGCCTCCTAGAAGTTTAAAGAAAAACATTTGTGAAATAGACACCTTAACTGAAATGTCTAAGTATATTATTGTAGTTCCTACAATATACAACAATCTCTTTGTAAAATATGTACTGACATAAGTGAATTAGGCAATAAATATGGGGCATGTGCATATGTTGTTTGATATGTCTTACAAGATGTAAGTAACTAGTAAATCGTGTTATGTAGGAATTTAAGGTGTTGAGAAAGAATGGAAGAACATACCTGATCGAATTACGTTGAATGATGTGCATGTTCCAAGCCTTTCACCTTTGCAAGCATGGTATAATACTTTAAAAATGAGGGGCACAAAGTCCTCAAAACAAATTTAATCCAATTTCCAGAATTGAATGCATCTTATCTAAATATCGCATTTTGGAATCTGAAGGACACTACATTTCAGATGGCACTGAGCATAGCTTGAAATTCATCTTGAGCAATGATCCGGGAACATGGGAAAGTTGTGGAAGTGAATATCACTTCAAAGATCCTTGTTGAATAATCTTTGTATTTCCTAAACCCTGGAGAGTAAAGACAAACAATTAGGGAGAATATTACCACATTTGATACAATATGTAATTCGTCCATAATGGAATGGTCGCACTCATGATATAGGGAGAATATTACCACATTTGATAAAATGGTTAACTTCATATCTCATAAAATTCATGATGCAGTGAGTTTAGAAGAGTTTCAATCTTTAATGGTACCATATCAAACAATTTTATGAACTTTAAGTAGGAGAAAAATAATTGATCTTGATGGATAATCTCACTCACCTTCATTATTTTCTTCAAGATAGAATATATGGCATGTATATAGTAAAATGAGAACTGGAAGTTTGTGCTTCATTTGATCCATATCCATATTTCAATCCTCTGCATTTGTACAACCACACCTTGTACAACCACTGTCCAATAACTAGTGAACTATAGTTTTTATGCATTTGTACAACCACTCTCCACACCTTGTACAACCACACCTAAGACACAAGCAGAGCAACATAGAACACCCCAGATAAGAAAAATGAACACAACGACATATAGATTTGAGCCCAACAAAAATAATGGGACGAAAAACCCATACATATGTTAAGGAGTCAAAATTCAAAACTTACAACATCTATTAATGGCTTGTCCAACTGCCCAGGGCTCCCATGGGACACATCCATTCCTAGTATAATAGTTGTCTCTTGGGATATCTTTGGCATGGATGGAGGATGCTCAACTGTGGTGAACTTTTGTGCATGCTGTGACACCCGCAGGCTTATTCAGGATCTCATTCGTTGTGGAAACATGAAGTGTGTTGTCAGTAAAATATTTTTATGTATTTTGTTTAACTAATTTAAACGAAATACATTAAAAGATTTTACTTACAATGCCCTTCATGTTTCCACAGCGAATGAGATCCTGAATATGCCTACGAGTGTCACATGGCACAGAGAAGTTCACCACAGCCATGAGATTGACCTTTAATCTCCAAGTACAGAGCTGCAGTTAGCAGATGATCATTACCATAGTTATTGGCTTTTAGGGCATGCATCACAACCACATGTTACAGAAAGGGTATTATTTTAGATGGAGGGGGTGAAGGAAAAAAGACAAATATACAAATGTTGTTTTAATAATTAAGGGAACAGGGAGGAACCCACATTACTAAGAACACCCATTCTTTCTTGAGGCTTCTGCCTAGACTTCTCAGCCAGAGCAGACCTCTGAAATGTTGATAATGACTTAGTGTGCCTCTGCAAAAGGAAAAACACCAAGTTATGTTAGTTAGTGGCCAAAAACAAATAAATAATTTATTAACTAAACTGGCAGAATAAAACACCAGGCTATATTATACTTAGTACCAAAAACAAAACATTCAAAAACAACGCAGTGAGAAAATAGAACAACACTCGTAGAAGTAACGCACCTCAATAGGTACATAAGTGGGACGCTTGGGCCTCCCTACATTAAGGCAAGGAAAAGGGTATGGCAAGGCAGAGGGTCTAAATACTTGAGCTCTATCTGATGATGTTATCTTAAATAATCAGAGACAAGTAGTGTCAGGATATTACTTGTTTCATTCTAACAACTCAAATGAATTACCTAGAAGGTAAGATCTGAGACCTCAACTGATGTGAGGCCTCAAGTGATGTGAGACCTCAAGATAAACAAGTAATGAAAGAAAAATTGTAGTGTGGTTTCTAGAATCTTGATCCCTATAGTGTTAAGATATCCTGCAGCATGTGATCAAGTAATGAAAGAAAAATTAATATGCCATAAGAAATATATCATGATCTGACATGATGCAAGTTGGATATGAAGCCCACAAATATGAAGCACCCGCAATATGCATTCCTACTTATATAAGCAATTGCATTCCAAGATATTATCAAACAGAATCAAACATGCACAGGTTGGGAAACAGAAAATCATGGTATACGATATGTGGCTGCCATACAAAGGGGACAATTACCCTTTTACTGCAGTAGTTTTTACATTAAAAAAATTATTCAGTCCACATCACCCATCCACATTAGTTGTAAATTTTGAATATCCAAACCATAATAATTCATTTACTAGCTGAGTAATTACAAAATGGAAAGAAATGGATCAAATAATCGTAACTCATTTTCAACTAAATTTTTCATATGTACCCACAAACTAGAAGCTAAAACACTGCTCATAGCTAAAAACCACAAACCAATCATAATGTGTGTATCATCCATAATACTAAGATTCTCCATAACAAAATTAAAAGTAGGACAAAACAAAATAGGATTGTTATTTGGCAACATTGTCAATGACAATGGACATGAAACACCATTACTTTGGATCGGCATGTACAAATAACAAATTGGATTAAATAAAAACAACTATAGCTCTCCTCTCTTTAGATAGTATCCAAGAATGCAATTAAATTTAAACTTCATGTCCTGCAACAAATGGAAATGACTTTAGATACTACTTTTGTTTTCAATTATGTAACAGTATAAGCAATACTTTTTTTAACCTTGGCAACGTATGTGTTTTCAGTCATGCTATGACGTTGCCAGCAACATCATCAACAGATTGATATTGATCGTAAGGTCTAACTAGAGGATCAATGCCCAACAAAGCAACCTCTACAAAAACAGCAACAAATGATGAGCCTAAAATTGCACCTCCCACCCTTTTCATGGGGTCAACCTCAGAGACTCGATTGAATGCAATTCTAGCATCTGGATCTATAAAACTCAGCAGATACACATCATAGAAACAAAATACAGTTTACATAACAAATTTATATAAACGTAAAATGAAGTGCAATTCACAGTAATACAAACATACTTGTCCCTTCTTAAATGATGAATGTCTTATATGGAGTGGAGTTTGCATTGATAAGTTTGTCTGCACAATTATTTTATTTTTGTCATAAGTCCATAAAAGTCAACATGGAAAATAATTGATACCACACATATTGTATAAAATGTATTCATACTTGGCCAGTGCCAACATGCTGTGCCTGACTATTTCCTGCTCTAGTTAAGGCAAGTAACTCCTCTAATTTTTGGTTGAATTCATCCTTTTGTTCTTGAAGTTTTGCATCAAATTCTAACTGTTGTTCTTCAAGCTTATCCTGGAAATGCTTCCTTTTTGCTTCTTCAGCTTCTCGAGATTTACAGTTCTTGCCCCAGATATCAGAAGGTGATGGTACAAGTCCATAACCATGAACATATCCTAGTCTCTCTTCTCCCATTACATGCCTATAAATTTCATCTGAAGTAACATCAGGTTGTTTTCTTCGCAACTCTTCTCCTACCTCAGAAAATTTTTCCTACATACAACAAATCATATGAGATGCAATTTATACCAAATATATACCTCTATGAAATTAGTATATATAACATAATACTATAGGATATTATGTGTTGTACCAAAATTTGGCGGATTCAACATCAACTATGCTCCCGTCTTTTTTACGATGAGTTTTCTCAAAAAAATTATGGGATCCACTTCTCTGCCTATTTCCTTCTCCATCTTTATCATTCAAACAAGGTTATTGTAAACATCAAATTAACGGATGCCATCAAATTGTCTAAATGTATCAAAAAAATTACTAACTTACATCATATTTCAGACATGCAAACGACTTGGTTCCTATTGTGTGGCTAACCTTTTGAAATTTTCTACTTGTCTTATTAGTTATAGACTTCCTATATAGAAAACATTGTAGTATTGTGTATAGTAATTATCTATGTGGTACTATAAGTATCAACGAATAGAAAAAAATAATATTACCTTTCCTTTATTACTCATCCAATAATCGACAAGAAATTTCCAATGCGACTTGTCCACGTGAGGAATAACTAGTTCAAGTTGTTGTTCGTATGGACTATCTTCTACGAAGTATAGTCTCCTTAACTCGCACTTGTGGTCCTTCCATTTCTTTCCTAGTCTCTTCATTGTCCACTCCTTCAGATCTGAATCCATTGTGAATTTACTCTACCGACATAAAGGATATCAATTAGATGCTTCATTTAACCATTTAAAAATAAAATTTAATAATATACCTTCACAAAATTCCATATAGAATCTTTTCTATTTGCTGGAAATTGTCTCCAGTCCTCATAGTTTAGTGGATAAAGATTGGGATCTCTTGTAATGGTTGTCAGATAACTTGATAAGTGACATTGATTTTCACCTACTGGTTGTCCAAATTGATTTTTCTCAATGGGAATTGGATCGTCGGGCTTTCTTTTCCAAACTTTCAAACATTGTGTTCGGTCACGTGCTCGATGTTTTTGACCTAAGCATTCATTAATAAAGGATAAAATATATATATGCATAATTATATATGATTAAAGTAGCACTATAAATACAATGATATGAATGAAATGATTACCTAGTCCATCAGAAGGTGTTGTTGTAACATTCAAGGACTCAACATGGTGATCAGAGATGTCATTTTGGTCCATGTTATCAGGAAACACATTGCTATTTTGGCTATTGGCAGCTCTATTCTCTACAATTCTTGAATGAATAGACACAGAAGCATTGAAATTAGGCACACGGGGTAGCTGTGAAATTCTTGATCTTATAACTTTATTGCCAGTTTCTTTGTTGTGCTCATTTTGGAACCTTGTTCCCATATCCTTTTCAGTTGTGCATGTTTGAGAGGATTTTGAACCACCAACCATATTAGAGTCTTGGGGAGACGTGGCTGATTGGGCATTTTTTGCAGAGCTAGCAGCAGTTTTATTGAATTTGTTTGCTCGATGTTTTTGATCTAAGCATTCATTCATAAAGGATAAAATATATATATGCAAAATTATATATGATTAAATGCAGCACTATAAATACAATGATATGAATGAAATGATTACCTAACCCATCAGAAGGTGTTGTTGTAACATTCAATGACTCAACATGGTGATCAGAGATGTCATTTTGGTCCATGTTATCAGGAAATACATTGCTATTTTGGTTACCGGCAGCTCTATTCTCTACAATTCTTGAATAAATAGACATGGAAGCATTGACATTAGGCACATGGGGTAGCTGTGAAATTCTTGATCTTGTAACTTTATCCCCACTTTCTTTGTTTTGCTAATTTTGGAACCTTGTTCCCATCTCCTTTTCAGTTGTGCATGTTTGAGAGGATTTCGTACCACCAACCACATTAGAGTCTTGGGGAGACGTGGCTGATTGGGCATTTTTTGCAGAGCTAGCAGCAGTTTTATTGAATTTATTTGCTCTATCATTACGAATTTTAGTTGGAAGGGAAGCTAAAAAAATTTTGGAGCGATTTGAGGATGACATGTTCAAAGATTGCCAACAACCATGTCGAGTAATGATAGGTAAATGAGTCAACATACAAGAGTCATTGTTGTTGTTCTTATCATTGCTTGCGGATGTCATGTTATGGTAGTTGTCACTGTACTGTTCTCTCATCCTGAGTATATCAAGTCACATAAAAATGAAGACATTTTGAAAAATATTTAACAACATAATAACAATTTTATTAATAATATTTAAAAATGAAACACAGATATTTAATCATAAACAACAGTAGAGACAAGGATAAATATGAATAAGAATAATGTCATACATGCAAAATTGATACACCTAGCTAGAGCAAAATGTGAGACAGAAAATTAAAGAGATACATTGAGCCAAAAAAGGCTTATTTAAGTCAAATATTAATGACAAACAAAAAGAAACATTGGCTGCTATTTTGTAATCTTCTCATTCAAAATAGTCATCATCATCACTTTGAGATACACTTTCATCATCCTGCTGAATTTGGGATTTGTCTTTTTCAGTTGTTGAACTAGCAATAGTAATTCCTTCCATATCCAATCTAATTATGTCACAATCAGTATCTTCATCCTCTGATGTCATTGATGGCCCATCTCGAGTTTCACCTTGCACATAAGCTTCGACATTCTCAATGCAAGATTGTTCTTCCATGTTGAACATATCCCGTGGGGCAATCTTAACAGCAAAATGCCACACTTTTGCAGTGACATCTTCTACATAAAATACTTGTCCAACTTGAGATGCCACTACAAATGGTTCTCCTATAGTTTGAAGGCATCTCAAATTAACAAGAGTCAACCCATGTCCATCATGCTTGATTCCCCTTGTTGAGTAGATGTCCACCCAATCACACTTAAATAATGTCACCTTAAAGTGTTCATAATAATTGAGCACAATAACATCCTTCAAAACACCATAGTAGGTTACATCTCTAGTAATTGGATTGCGGTCAGTGGTTTTAGAATAACAATCAGTCTTAGCTACCAAAAAGACTCCACTATTTTGTGTTGTTCAATTTGCATCTTTTGCCTTGGTATGAAATATGTGACCATTGACAACATAGCCCTTGTTCTTAATGGCCAGTTGATGTGGACCTTGAGAAAGAAACTTGATTTTATCATCCACCATATATGTTCTTAGGAGTGTCTCAATCTAACAAAAGAAAAGTTGGTTAGACTTTATTCATGAAGCATAACTAATTTAATTACCACAACTAAACTTACATGTTCCTTAAACCATCCATCAAATGAGTTACTATGTATTCTCTGAACCTCCTTTAAGGACTTCTGAGGATGTTTTTGCCTAATGATATCATAGTGCATCCTGAATACAAAATATGTGCAATATGTTATTGGAATATGTTACAGCATTTTATTAATAGAAGACGGTTGACACTAACTTACTTAATGTAGGGTTCAATTGCTTCACAATTGAATAGTATATACTTATGGGCTTGTTTCAATGTATGTTCGTCCAAGACACATGTTACAATTTTACCAATACCATGACCTACTGCAGAGAAAATAGACCAATCATCATTGTCAAGTGTTGGCTCATTTTCAAAATTTGCTTCGTCATTATCGTTTCTATTTGGCCAATTTAATTTTGTTTCAACTCATCAAAGTATCTTGAACAAAAAGTTAGACACTCTTTAGCTATATATATCCTTCTACTCTTGATCCTTCTGGATATCTTTTATTATGAACATATCCTTTTAGGGTCATTAGATACCTGATAACAAAGTTGAGGAAAATATTATGACAAATTACATTCCAATAGGTAAAGTCATCACGACGTGTGAAATGTTACCTTTCAATTGGATACATCAAACAATACTAAACAAGGCTGGCTATCTTAGCTTCATAAGAGAGATGGACTGATAGATGCACCATTATGTCAAAAAACATGGAGGGAATATCTTCTCCATCTCAAAAAGTGTAACAGCTATTGCATTTTCCAATGCATAAAAATCATTTGGATCTATGACTTTAGTGTACAACCTTTGAAAATAGCGACAAAGATTAATAATACATGACTTAGCATTCTTACTGGGCAAGGACATAGTGATAGCTAATGGCAAAAGTTGTTGCATTAGCACATGATAATCGTGACTTTTCATTGATAGCATCTTCTGATCCTTTGGCCGTGCACATCTAGATATATTAGACGCATACCCATCTGGAACTTTGACAGATTTTAGGAGGTTGCAAAATATATTTTTCATATTTTTTCATTGTATAGAAAGCTGGAGGTAGGATGGTATATTTACCAACAGTTTTTGGATGAAGCGGAAATATGATTCCCATATCCTCCAAATCCTTCCTTGCATTCAAGTTGTCCTTACTTTTATCCTTCAAACCTAGCAATGTTCCAACAATACTCTCACATATATTCTTCTCAATGTGCATGACATTGAGATTGTGCCTTACAATGTTAGTTTTCCAATATGGTAGCTCAAAAAGTATGCTTTTCCTTTCCCAATTGTGTGTTGAATCCTTACCTCTTGGCCTTTACTTACCAATCCAGTTCTTCCGTCCTCCAATTGTGACAATATTTGAGCTCTAGAAGGAGGTTTAGGTGGACACCTAAATTCTTGCTCACCGTCAAATGCCTTTGCTTCTTTTCAGAATCTGTGGCTAGTTGGCAAAAACCTACGATGTCCTTTGTAGAAAACTTTACGGCTATGTGGCAACCAATGTGAGACAGTATCTTTATTACAATAGGAACATGCTTTGTAGCCTTTAGTACTCCAACCAGATAGATGTACATATCCTGGAAAATCACTAATAGTCCATAATAAAGAAGCACGCATCAGAAAGAATTCCTTGGTTCCAGCATCATATGTATGTACACCAGTATCCCATAGTTCTTTCAACTCATCAATCAATGGACACAAGTACACATCTATATTTTCAGGTGAAGCTGGTCCAGGAATGAGTAGGGACAACATAAAATATGGTTGCTTCATGCACAACCAAGGAGGTAAATTATATGGAATAATTGTTGGGTTTTGGGGAGGCAGAGAAGGCAACGGAAACAAAAAAACATTCTCCTCCCCAAACCCAGAACAAGGAAACACGTCAACATCTATACAATAGGAAAAGATGGTTTGTGGAATCATACCTTGTCCTGAGGCTTGCTCAGCGACAATACCTCGCGGCTTGCGTGATCTTCACCTCCGATCTTGGACGGTGTCTGTGCAGCTCCTGGTCGTACCGGGACTGACGACTCCTGGTCTCATCGGGACTGTCAGGATTGACAGATGTCCTCCAAGCGGCAGAAATCTCCCGCCTCTGAAGTAGTCCACACGGACCACCTAGAACTCCAATCTCCTTGTCTCACAAGGAATTGGAAGGAGTCATACCCTCCTGTCAGCGTACAAGTCACTGACACACTCTCCTGTCACCAGTCGCTTTCTGCAGTTGTCTTTCCCTTGTTGTGCCTCCCTTATCGGGTAGCACTTGCTCGGGCTCTCTCGATTACCAAAACCATAGAGAACGACAACTTTACATAGCAATTGGTTGCACTGAGTTGTACTTTGAGAAGCCCCCAATACCCCAATATATAGGAGGGTCATGGGACAGGGTTCTCTATCCCGGGAAATGCGAGACTAAAGCAGGAGTAGAAGGGTTCGAAATTTTCCACAAAAACAACCAACTGCGCAACCTGAACCGATCGTTTCACAAATGAAACGGTCGGTTGGGGACCTGAGCCGGTCGGTTGACACCTCAACCGATCGGTTGGGACCCATGAAACGGTCGGTTCACTTCTGAATTGGTTGGCTCGTGGTCCTGGTCAGTTCCCGATTGACTTTTCATCTTTTGTTTCTAATTGGTATCAAATACCAATCCTTGTTCCAATCAAATTGGGCAAGTGAAATGAAAGGAAATTTCTCACCAATCCTACTTTCCCAACTTGCTCGGTTGCATCAGTTGAACCGATCGTTTCAACACTTGAAGCAATTGTTTCATCCTGTCCATGAGATGATCGACTCACCACCTGAGTCGATCGGTTCACCAAGCTCAGCCAATCGGTTCATCACATGAGCCGATCAGTTGGGAGTGTAGATTGTGCAGAATCAGTCAATTGAAGTTTCAATCAATCCGATACACCAATCAATGTGTCCAACACCTTGAACATTATGACATTGAGCTATAAATTAATTGAGTGTTTAATTGAACTACTAAACTCCTTTAGTAATCAATCTAAACATTGTTTGTGGACAAAACTCCTCTTCCAGGTTAAATCCTATGTGTGTGACCCTGCAGGTTCATTTCACATTGGCAGTGAAAGTCCATAACACTTATGACTTCACAAGCAAAGAGCGGTGCCTAGTCACACATCAGTGCTACCCAAGTGAAATAGAAAGTTGGAAAACAACTTTCAATCCTACAATCTGTGAATGGTGTTACAGTGAATGTATAATTCCTTTGTCACTAATATCCCGAATGAACTCGAGGCATGGAACAGTCATCCTGTCAACGTTCATTCACTTTCTTGATCTTAGAGTAGATTGGAAGAGATATGTATGACATCAATATCACATACTGATTCACACATGCGTGCACGCCTTTCTCAATCCTACTCATCAAGTGGCCATGGATATCATACTCCCTCAGGAGGGACAAATCCCATATCTATCACTCACCCCTCAAAAGCCCCATGTGTCAAAGCCACCCAATCATCACCTTTATAACAACCCATGTTTCAAGACTGCGTTTGATGATGTCAAAGTGTGCCCAATGACGTGTGTTGAGTGTAGTGATTTCAGGTCAAAGAATCACACTCACCACCATCACTGTGAGTACTGATTGTGACTACCATGTCATGGTTCCATGTGTCAAACTCACAGTGGGTCTGTCTGGTACACTTGTTCTCTTACAAGTACCTATGTGTTTGGTTTGATATCTCTATATCATGACTAATGAGATTCTGTCATCAACCAACACCAGAATCTAGTCTTGTGTGTCATTGTTGTCGATCTACCTTCCATAATGACATCTGACTAGGGACATAACAAGAATGTACAAACTCTTAGCATTCGTATGATCTCATCGTTCAGGTCCTTGAACCTGAAGGCATACGTCATTGAGTACTGTCATTCTCTAGACATTCAATCTGTTCTGTCACTATCTCATATGACTAAACCAAAAAGAATTGGAAGCTTTGCTTTGATGTTTATCAAATCAATCTTAATGTATCCCACCAATCATCCCATGATTGGCTCTGAGGGCATACATACCAACAGACTCCCACTTGCACTGCGAGCCAATCACCCTTGAATCATTTTCATAGTGATCTTCAAACATGTCCCACATGTTACTCTGCTCTAGTGCGATCATAGTGAGTAATGGAAACACCTTGCCAAAGTCAGTATAAATTGCATGTCTCTCATCTCTTCATTGTACGTCACACGTATGAGATGGAGTTGCCATAATATGCAATCTAGTATTCCTTTGCTAACCTTTAGCCACATTGCATGATCAAGGATTCCATACTTGTCATCAATGAGCGGAATATCTATAAGTTCATCTCATGAACTTCCAGATCCATATAGTATCCACTGTTGTTCTCTAACGCATAGATACTCGGCATATCCTTTTAAATGGTTTTATTGGAACACTTCCAATCAACAAACTTTCACTTTTATATATCCTATATATATTTTGCGATTGATTTTTTTTCTTTCAGAAGTTTGCATCAATGTAACTCTTTACATTGAACTCTTCCTTATCTCCATAGAACTAGTACTTCTCAAGTACTTATCAAGCTCTCATGGTATTCCAGTAACCCTTACTGGAAGTAGACAGACATCCACTTGTTATGTCTTACATACGAGTTATCAGGATGAGCACATCATATTACCATGTCCTACATACAAGATGATGAATGCAGTTTGTTCTTGCCATGTCGATACATGCAAGATAATGGGATGACTACATACATGATATATCCATATCTATTCTTAGTGTTCCCATTCTTCATAAGAATTGGACACTTGGCCTTGGGATACTAACTCCCTGTAACATGGACAAGTTTTCTCCCACTGAATCTGTGCATACTGAACCCTTCAGTATAGATTGCCAATGTATGCTTTCTCATTTTCAGGTCAAGAGGTTTTCGAGAACCATCTCTATAGATCTCTATTCCTATCACATAGGAAACATCTCTATCTTCCTTAAAGATATTTTCCACTTTTGGATTTCCATTCTAGAACATTTCCATTTCACATCAACATGTGGAATGTGAACACGCTCCCACTAAATCACAGATCCCTTCTTTATCTTTGATATATCAGTCAAACCCTTTGACTATATCATCAAAGTAATGATCCAATTTTGAGTTGCTTGTACTCAATCAATCACATTGATTAGTCCATTGTAACTTATAGACTTCATTTGCATTAGTGGATTCATAAACCTTACAGGTTGTGTCACGTACACATCCTTGTTTTATTCCTCATAGGAATGCGATTTTAGTATCCATATGCCAAATGTCTTAGTCATTAAGTTGCAATCAACAAGCATCATCCTTCTCAAAATGTTATCCATGTGTCTTAACACTTAAGACTCATTTGAACTTATGGATTTCATCCAATGAGTGCTACCATCAAGGTCATACCTTATGGTTCACATGGATGTCATTTAGGATGTAATGGTCATAAACCATAACTCAAAATTCGGTTCCTCATATTCATCTAGATAGTTGACTCATCACATGAACAACTCATCACATAGATAAATGAGGTGTATCCGTCAAGGATATAAGAACTTACAACTCCTTGTGATTCTTAATGTCCTTTATTAGTGTGGGGTATTCTTTTATTAAGAAGAATTCAGTTATTTGATAATCATTCTCTAACTCCTTAGAGTATGATTCCTTCTTGATTTAGACATCACCATGCCTTAATCATGACTTCAGTATGATACACTATCATAATCACTCATAAGGATCTCAAACATTTGGTCCAAGTATTTCATTCATTGATCTCATCAAGAATTAACACTTTACCAAATTTGCACTTCATCTATGATATTCTTGAACACTTCAAGATATTCATATTGGTATTTCTCTAAACACCATTTGAAGTATTAGCATTTGTTCCAATAGGTATTTAACTACATCACATGTATCATACCTAATAGGATAATCATTCTCCCACTACCTTTAGTGAAGATTGATTAATCATGTCCAAGATATTCATGTCTCTTACTGGTTCTCTAACCAAAAGAGTCTAGATTTATCCATCACATGGAAACTAGAAATGAATTTCTCATGATTGATGCTAATTTGATTGTTTCAATTATCTATAACTTTTAGGTATCATTTTATCTTATGCATATCAAATACCACAAGATAAACAAGGCATTGCCACAAAGATCATATTGAAACATCTCTTTATTAATTGCCATCATTGTCATACAATATGCAAAAATAAAGTGTTTCTATCTATTGGCAAATATCAAATAGCAGTTCATAATTGTATTACATGCTTTTTAGGCTGAAAATAAACTAAAGTACTCCTATCTATGGCAGCAACACTTGCCCCATTTATTGAGTGCTTTACACTTTACATCTTGGTACCATATACCTCAAAAGTGTTACAAGTTTACTTTCATGACACCTTTAAGTAGAGACGTTTGTCGCCTCCTTCTTCTTTTGTTCTTCCAGATAGAGAGGACAATTCCTTTTCCAATGTCCTGGCTTTTGACAATGGTGGCAATTGCCTTTCTTGGTCACGCCTCCCTTGGCCTTGAGAGCTGAAGACGACTTGGGCTCCTGGCTAGCATCAGAACCTTTCTTAGCTTTGCCCTTGCCCTTGCGCTTGGATTTGCCTTTCTTGCTTGTGATCACCATGACAGACTTAGGCTTGTCCTTCTTCATCTGTGTCTCGGCTGTCCTCAACATGGCCAACAACTCTGACAGTGGCCTATTAAAGTTGTTCATGTTGTAGTTCATCACAAACTGACTGTAGGATTCTGGCAACGATTGTAGTATCACGTCAGTATCCAACTCTTAGCTCAGTGGAAATCCCAGTCTTGTCAGGTTCTCCACATACACAATCATCTTGAGTGTGTGAGGACCAACTGGATCTCCTTCTGTCATGACACACTTGAACAGTGCTCTTGAGACATCGCATCTCTCTTGTCGTGCTTGATCTTCATACATGTTCCTGAGATGCTGAATCATCTCAATGACACCCATGTTCTCATGTTGTCTCTGCAACTCGTGGTTCATAGAGCACAACATCAAGCACTTTGCATCAATGACATCATCAGAATGCTTCTTATAAGCATCCCTTTCTGTCTTTGGTGCATTAGGAGCAGGTTCCTCTGGAATTGGAGTATCCAGGACATAGAGCTTTTGCTCTTGAGTGAGAACAATTCTCAATGTCCTATACCAGTCGTGGAAGTTTGTCCCATTTAGCCCGTCCTTTTCAAGGACCGATCGCAAAGAAAAGTGATTGTTGTTTGTTGTCATTTGTACTACAAAAGGAAATATGTAATTTTAGTCCAAAAACTCATTTTTGACTTATTTGATTGATTTGAAAAGTTGATGATATAATTAGGCCTTTAATTAATTACCGCCCCACTATTTTGGTTCAAATTGATATCCCTCACCATCAATTAAGAAGATTGCTGTGTACAACCTTCTAGTGGGAAAGATCCTGAAATCCTCTAAGTCATGGACCAGCTAGGGTTGTCACCCACAACTTATATCTCTCAGGTAGGCAACTCTTGCCAATTGCATCATATGAAACTCTTGATAAGATGTTATATGCAATTCCTTGTCGTGATCATCTCCATGCCTCAAGGTGCTAGATCCTATCTAGGTCACCTTGTTAAGTCCAACCCAAAGCAAACACGATGAATATGCACCCTGCTAGGGAAGACCCACATATCCATCCTACACGCTTCCACGAGATAGACGGTGCACCACGCTAGGGCGTGCCCACACTTGGTCGATCAAACTTTTCACGTGTGTCGCATTTGGAAGGCATCTAAAACTTAATATTTAATGAGGGATTTGGTTTTATATACATATACATATCCAATCACCACAATACATAGTATGTATCATATACATGTTATATCCCACAGAAAACATGCAAAACGATAAAAGTGATGATTATGGCCATCCTAATGTGATTCCTCGAGCCAAGAGGAATCACGGTCATCTAGGTTTATATCACATGCAACTTGTACAAGATGAACTATGTGCCTTGCCTTTCTGGGTTTGATCAACTCATCACATGACTGATCGGCTCGCCATCAGGGCGGTCAACTGGGTACCACCAACCAATCGGTTGGCTCCTCCAACCGATCGGTTCGCCTGGTCGTCGTGCATCTCATCATGGCCACCACCCTCTCATCTCGCTCCTCGAACCGGTCATCAACCGATCGGCTCACTCCTTGAACCGATCGTCTAGAACGTCAACCGATCAGTTCATGCCTTGAACTGATCGTCTCAGCTGTCGTTAGGATGTCCTCCATTCTTTGACATAACAGGAAATAAGATTCTATCCTATTTTACATTGTAAAAAGAGAAACCTCGAGTTACATTCGAGGGGAGTAAAGGTAGGAAAGAAATCTTGAATTATATCGAGTTACATCAAGAAAAGGAGAAGGAAGATCGGTGCGCAGACCGAGATGCAAGCAACCACATACAACCATACACATATAGGGTTTATTGGCCATAACCACGCTGTACATCCACCACAAAACTCATTTAAGGGTGACGTGTATCGAGTGCATTCATAATACATATCATATATGTAAATTGGGATTTGTGGATTTAGGATTGGACATGCATAAAGCCAATTTTATTCGCATCGTATGCAATAAATAAAGGCAACAAACCAAAATTGATCATATCGGTAATCCTAAAGTATAGAGCAGTTGGCGTGGCTCTGATACCACTGTTGGGTTTTAGGGGAGGCAGAGAAGGCAGCGGAAACAAAAAAAAATTCTCCTCTGCAAACCCAGAACAAGGAAATGTGTCAACGTCTATACAATAGGAAAGGATGGTTTGTGGAATCATACCTTGTCCCAAGGCTTGCTCGGAGACAATACCTCATGGCTTGCATGGTCTTCACCTCTGATCTTGGATGGTGTCTATGCAGCTCCTGGTCATACCGAGACTAAGGACTCCTGGTCTCACCGGGACTATCGGGATTGACAGTTGTCCTCCGAGCGGCAGAAATCTCCCGCCTCTGAAGTAGTCCACACGGACCACCTGGAACTCCAATCTCCTTATCTCATAAGGAATTGGAAGGAGTCGCACCCTCCTGTCAGCGTATTAGTCACTGACACACTCTCCTGCCACATTCTCTTTCTGCAGTTGTCTTTCCCTTGTTGTGCCTCCCTTATCGAGTAGCACTTGTTCGCGCTCTCTCGGTTACCAAAACCAGAGATAATGACAACTTTACAGAGCAACTGGTTGCACTGAGTTGTACTTTGAGAAGCCCCCAATACCCCTATATATATAGGAGGGTCATGGGACAGGGTTCTCTATCCCGGGCAATGCGGGACTAAAGTAGGAGTAGAAGGGTTCGAGATTTTCCACAAAAACAACCAACTGCGCTACTTGAACCGATCGTTTCACAACTGAAACGGTCGGTTGGGGACCTGAGCCGGTCGGTTGACACCTCAACTGATTGGTTGGGACCCATGAAACGGTCAGTTCACTTCTGAACCGGTCGGTTTGTGGTCTTGGTCAGTTCTCGATTGACTTTTCATCTTTTGTTTCTAATTGGTATCAAATACCAATCCTTGTTCCAATCAAATTGGGCAAGTGAAACGCAGGGAAATTTATCACCAATCCTACTTTGCCAACTTGCTCGGTTGCATCAGTTGAACCGATCGTTTCAACACTTGAAGCAATCGTTTCATCCTGTCCATGAGCCGATCGAATCACCACCTGAGCTGATCAGTTCACCAAGCTCAGCCGATCGGTTCATCACATTAGCCGATCGGTTGGGAGTGCTGATTGTGCAGAATCAGTCAATTGTAGTTTCAATCAATCTGATACTCCAATCAATGTGTCCAACACCTTGAACATTATGACATTGAGCTATCAATTAATTGAGTGTTTAATTGAACTACTAAACTCCTTTAGTAATCAATCTAAACATTGTTTGTGGACAAAACTCCTCTTCCAGGTTAAATCCTATGTGTGTGACCCTGCAGGTCCATTTCACGTTGGCAGTGAAAGTCCATAACACTTATGACTTCACAAGCAAAGAGCGGTGCCTAGTCACACATCAGTGCTACCCAAGTGAAATAGAAAGTTGGAGAACAACTTTCAATCCTACAATCCGTGAATGGTGTTACAGTGAATGTATAATTCCTTTTTCACTGATATCGCGAATGAACTCGAGGCATGGAACAGTCATCCTATCAACGTTCATTCACTTTCTTGATCTCAGAGTAGATTGGAAGAGATATGTATGACATCAATATCACATATTGATTCACACATCCATGCACGCCTTTCTCAATCCTAGTCATCAAGTGGCCATGGATATCATACTCCCTCAGGAGGGACAAATCCCATATCTATCACTCACCCCTCAAAAGCCCCATGTGTCAAAGCCACCCAATCATCAACTTTATAACAACCCATGTTTCAGGACTGCATTTGATGATGTCAAAGTGTGCCCAACGACATGTGTTGAGTGTAGTGATTTCAGGTCAAAGAATCACACTCACCACCATCATTGTGAGTACTGACTGTGACTACCATGTCACGGTTCCATGTGTCAAACTCATGGTGGATCTTCCCGGTACACTTGTTCTCTAACAAGTACCTATGTGTTTGGTTTGATATCTCTATATCATGACTAATGAGATTCTGTCATCAACCAACACCACAATCTAGTCTTGTGTGTCATTGATGTATATCTACCTTCCACAATGACATCTGACTAGGGACATAACAAGAATGTACAAACTCTTAGCATCTGTATGATCTCATCGTTCAGGTCCTGAACCTGAAGGCATACGTCATTGAGTACTGTCATTCTCTAGACATTCAATCTGTTCTATCACTATCTCATATGACTGAACCAGAAAGAATTGGAAGCTTGCCTTTGATGTTTATAAAATCAATCTTAATGTATCCCACCAATCATCCCATGATTGGCTCTCAGGGCATACATACCAACAATAATCAGAACAGGCCATGTACTGTAAGAAGTACTCATTGTCCCAAAAGGATTAAATCCGTCAGTTGCAAGTCCCAATCGAATGTTTCTAGCATCTGCAGTAAATTTCTGGATGCATCACATCAAATGTTTTCCATGCAGGTGAATCAACCGGGTGTCTTAACTTGTCATCTTTTTCATATTCTTCTGCATGCCACCTCATTAAGGATGAGATTTTTAATGACATGAATAACCGCATTAGGCGGGGTATAAGTGGAAAGTGTTTGAGCACTTTGATAGGTATTCTCTTGGGTTTTTTTGCAAGCTCGTCATCATCATCTGGGATTGTAATCGGTTTCCATCTTGATGCTCCACATGTATCACAAACATCTTTATCAGCAGAATCCTTCCAAAACAACATGCAACCATTTGGACAAACATGAATCTTCACATAATCTAAGCCCAACCCCGTAATCGTCTTTTTTAGCTCATAAAATGAATTAGGTAACTGTTCTCCTTCTGGTAGAATCTTCTTAAAGAACGTAAGAAACATAGATGATGCTTTCTTACTCAAGACATTAAGACAAACTAGGTGATAGAATTCTAGGATGCAAGCAAGTTTGTTATATTTCTTACACCCTGGATATAATTTTGTCTCAGAATCCTTTAACAAGATATAAAATTTTTCAGTATTGAAATGTTGATTACTAGATGGCTCCACTCCTTCTATATTTCCATCTTCACTGGAACTCGGAAAAGTATCATGCAGCATATCTTGTAAATTTTCAGCATTAAGAAAATCTCCCTGATCAGTAGGAGCATCCATTTGAACATCGGCATCTTCACCATGAAAATCCCAAGAAATATAGCTTGGTAAGAAGCCATGCCACAGTAGATGGCTCAATGTAGTCTTTCTGGTGACCTGGTATACATTAGCACACTTTCTACATGGGCATACAATCTTGTCTCCAATCGATGAATGTTCAAAAGCAAAATCCAAAAATCTTGATACTCCACATAAGTATTTACTGGTCGTTTGGTCATCCTCTGCTATCCAAGACTTATCCATTCTATAAAGAACATTTATAACGAAATTTATCAGTAATTTGTAACATAATAGGATATGCATATTTCTTTTGGTTGTTTGGTTTTGAATGTGTCGTTAGATAGGATGGATTTCTGAGTTTGGAACATTCATGGGAACACACACTTCAGTTATAAGCATTCATGTAGAAACTTTCAGTTCCATTCATTAATCTCTTTTTACATCCACACATAGGGGTGTACCCCTAAACGGTAACTAAACAAAGGGGTTGGTGTACCCCTAAACATGCACATAATTAAAATAACTATTAATACAGACAAGTCTAGATATATAGACAACTAAATACTACACCAACATGGTCCTGCATCAGTAACTTCGAGGACTTATCATTGTGGCGATCTTCTCCTGAAGTTCAGAAAAGAAAGCAGCTATGAGGATTGATTGCTTTCAGACAAAAAGTGTAAACACAATTTTTTTGTCTTGACAATTATATTTGTTAATTGGACCTGTCGTGGCCTTTTTGATGATTGTGTTGTGTCACGGAGCTCCTCACTGTATTTAGACAAATATGAACTGACAGGGGCCTCATCATCAGATTCGTCCGAGCTGATATCCTCCATCATGCGCTCATACCGACGTAGATGATCGGGGGTCTCGTAGTTGATGTTGGTTATCCAAACTTTGATGGTATTATGGCCAACTAGACAGAGAAAAAGCATGTCTCTACGGCCCACTAGCATCTTTCTAATCCAATCATGCCAACTGGATTTTGATACAAGATTTCCTGCCAAATCATACTCAACCTCGATAACATGTGAATAATTGCCAAAATTTAGGGTCACTTCACCAGGCTTGTAGTGTCTTCCTTTTAGAAAACGTCAATGTTTGGGTATGGCTAGTTGGTTTAAGGAACGATCATCTAGGATGATGTCTAATTGTTATTCAATAGGGAACGTTAACATTGGCATAGAGGCCTAGTTCATAGTGATTGTTGTGGGTGGACAGAGAGTGCATAATATTAGTATTAACAAAGTGTAAGTACATATAACGATGTTATATATTTTTAGAAAAAGTTGTATAACATCAGTTAACCTTTTATTGCTTGTCATAACCAAATTTATTGGGGTAGACATGATAGCTTGAAAAGAAATCTAATAGAGGAGATCATGTCCTATATTGAGGCTATATCTTTGCAATTGGTCCAATTCTCACAAATCCTTCTTTGAGAATTTCAATGAAGTAACTAGTATTTTCTATAATTTGATGTATCTTGGTATTTCATACAATGAGGTGACACTTATTATCTATTTGTTGAATCAACACTCATATTTTAGATTATCAAAGAGGTTAATGGTGTCTGGCTTATTTTGTACAGGTGTGAGACCTATTTAATTTGGAGTATCGATGCACTATTATAGAAGGTGTGAGATCTATTTAAAGAGGTTACTGGTATCTTTCCAAAATTTTACTACAGTATTGTACTTCTGTGTTTATCAAAACACTACTACAAGATATCTTATCATCTTATTATTTTGATAGTACCACAAATTTTATGACAAGAAGGATTCATCTAAAAATTGTAAATTTTCTAAATGAGTTACAAGAAGGATTCATCTAAAAATTGTAAATTTTCTAAATGAGTTATGTGAGGTTATTATTCTCTGACCTATATGTAAATGGGATAGATTCCTGCCACTTAGTTTTATGAGTACATGACACTATGTTTTAAATACTTTTTAAAAGGATAAAAGAACATACTTATAATAAGGACCCAGGAACATTCTAATCATTTTGAACTGAATTAGAAAATGAACATGAGCCTAGGTCCTATTCCCCAGTATCAAAGGAGAATTCGTAAACCTCAAAACCACCAACATGGTTTCCAAACCTACAACCTAAGCTTCTACAAGCTGATCACCTACTAGAAACCTTTAGAACATATACAGCCAGAAAGTAGGAATCTATACAAACAAATACCAAAGATACAATCACTGATATGAAGCTGAACACCAAGGTGTATGTTCTTCATAACATGGTACTCAATCATGAATATATTCCTTTTTTGGTCGGCCAAAAACTCCTATTTCAAAGGATAGGAATATCATTTCAAAGAATCCCAAAAGAGCCTTAAAAAAAGGAGAACCATACAAAGCCATTTCAAGAACTTCCATAGGCAAGAGCCAACATAGAATCCCATCCTTGGATGACATCAAACAGGGAAAAGACAAACCAACCCAAGGACAAATCACATATCCTTCACCCAACGATAACCAATAGCAGAAAAAAGTACAACATCACTCAAAACCACATCAGAAAAAAGGATTCAAAAGAAAACAACATACAAGACCTTCCAATCAAAACCAACAGAAGCTTCAACCAGTAGAGCCTGACAAGAGGTGGGAGAAAAGTATTGAACCTTGATCAAGCATAAGAATAGAAGCATAGCATCCAAAAGTCCAAAATCAGAATGAACAGAATATGATAAGAGGAGCTACCGCCCCCCCCCTAGACAAGGGGAATCGAATGAACAAAATATAATTGTGCTCAAATGTAACCAATTCATGGTGAAGGGAAATGGTGTATTTTTCTTTGCTATTTCTTAGTCATATCATCTTCAGACTAGCCCCTCCCCCCTTTAGAAGTCAGTGATGCTCAGTAAGCCCCTACTTTTTAGAAATTTTGTTTGAAGTATAGTTTCTACTATATAAGTGGATCAACCCATGTATTTTGGTATAGAAATTAATTGTGATGAAGATGAGATGCTTAATCATTCTTGGCCTCTGTGATTTTGAGAATATATTAGATTTCTCACTTATATTAAAGGGAAACATATAGCAATAAAATGAGATTGTTTCGTAACCTATTTATGTACACTAATATAAAAACATAGAAGAAAATTGGTGTGGGTAATGACATATCACAATGTATACTAAAAATAGCTAAGCCTAATCAAACCTAATTTCATGTATATACCATAACCATGAATAATTACACTTCATTAAAATTAGCTTCTAATTAGAAAATGGGAATCAGGATGGCATACCAGGTCTAATATCAGGGAGGTTCCTTGTCTCAAAACCATTCCAAAGATTATAAAAGCTTAATTTGTACTTCGTTGGAAGTTGTTATGCATAAATCTTAGTGATTCTTGGCCTCATTAAAATCAATGTGTCTTAGAGGTGTGTTGGTTGCAACTAAAACATCGACTCAGTTGTAATGCTCACGATCAAATTTCCATTATCCTATCCTTCTTTAAGTCTTAGTCCCCTAAATTAATGGAAGTAATGAGATTTGATTATTTGGATACTTTTCTATCTTATGTTTATAACTATTGAAGTTGGTGCTTGCTACAATTCTTGAGTTATTTCTGACCTTATCTTGTTTTTTGTTTCCTCCTTGATATCAAAATCTACATTGATGGACAGTCTGTTAGTAAGAGTTAGACCACTAAAGAAAGTGGTGTTTAGATACCCATCACCAAACCCATGATTGCATCTCCACATTCTCATGAACTCTATTATTCATCTCCCTCCATAACCAGTACAGGATGCACATTGCCAAACAATGATTCTCCTTGCTAGTGCAATTAACCAAGTCAGTCATGGAATTAGGAATAACGAGTAAACCATGAACTCTAACTTCAGCCCAGATCTTGGTCGAAACTGAAATCAATCCAAAATAAAGCAAGAATATAGCAAAATTAAGGGAGGAGAAAGAAAATCGTAGAGGTAGGAATATATCTTACAGAGACGGTTCTTCCTCTACTAGTGTGAATCAATACAGAGTAGTCGATTGTGATGGTGATAATGGTTGGGGAAGAGAATCTATTTGTAATCACCTAGCACTAATGTAGCAAATGTGGCTGAACTGGCTTCCACGGTGCCGGAAAAGTAGAATCATGGCTTCCTCGGTGCCGGCAATGTGGCACTTCGCCGGCTAGTAGTCAAAAGTGATCCTCCACACTGCGATCAACGTGCTGCCACCAGTCAGTCGATGTGCTCGATCCTCCAAGACGATGTTAGGGCGAGCGACGATCAACCAAGAGTGTGCCCGATCCTCCACGCGTTGTCAATTTTGAAAGAATATCGACGAGGATTGGGGAGATCAATCACCACAATCACCGCGATACTAGCTATTACGTACGTGGGAGCGCGAAGGAAAAGCAAGAGAAGTGAAATGAAAATTTCCGATAGATAACACTTCGCGCGCATCACTTGGTTTGGTAATTTAAAATTGCCACTAATTAAATATAAGAATGCATTTAATGTTAAGTCTTTTTTATAAACTCTATAATAGGTGGTTTAGTGGCATTTTAATTAAAAATGCTTATACATTATATAGATAGTGGCTTTTTTATATAAATGCCACTAGAATAAATGCCACTAATGGGCAATTTTGTTGTAGTGGAGCAAAGATGTCAATATTAAACAAGGCTAGAACTACATGTATATGAACTACTAGTAGATGTTATCACAAGTTAGGACTACTAGTAGGATCTAGATCATAGCAAGAGATACCAAAAGATACACAAGATAAAGCAAGCTATGAGTAGATGTAGAGATATATCCAAACAAAGAGATATGCAATTGTAGGAGCATGAAAGGATATAACACACTCACAAATATGCATCCTTACCAAAAGATTATTACCACTAAGAACCTCAAGGTTGTATCAACACAAGATATACACCTAGATAGATGTAGCAAGTTAGAGTACAACGGAAGCAATTTTAGACACAACCAAGAGATCCAAAGATATCATCATCAAAACCTGCAAGACAACTCAAAGCAAGTAATCACAAGATATAGATATACCAATTTAGAGCAATTAGAAAGATAGAGTTGTAAGCAAGATAGGCAATTTAGAACATGGCAATATGCATATATAAAGGTACCAAATGAGAGTGCCAAGGAATAAGCTATTGGTTGAGAAAATCTATTTGAGAGGGAAATTCTCATTCAATAAGCCAAATGTATAATCTATGCACAGTGTTATCGGTCGAGTTCTATGTATTGACAACTCGACCGATGACAGCTGCTTGCAACACCCATTGGTGCCTATCGGTCGAGTTTCAAATAGGACAAACTCGGCCGACAGACCAGTTGTCAAAAGGCACATATATTTCATAAAAACATATATAAAGGCATGCTAAAAATACAAACCATATCTAAACATGTCTAAACAAGTTAGTAATGCACTATAGAAGCATTAGAAATAGTTTTTGAGAAAGAGTGTGAAGTTAACACAAAATACCACTTTTGACTCAAAAACCATATGTATAGTGCACACTAACTTGACAAAAACAAGTTAGAAATTGTTATAAGCAATAAAACCTTTACCTTTGTTCTTACCATTCCTTTTCCACTTGTTGTTACCCTCTACACGTCTCACCTTTCTTCTTTCATGTGGATTGACAAGTCAATTTGCAATTCAATACATCAAGTCAATCCATTTGCAAGTACCTACAAGAAGAAAGATGAAATGGTCCCCAATCATGTTTTTGGGTCTGGAGGGGTTAGATTAGCAACCCAAGTCCTATTGCTCTTGGGTGCTTTCCTTAAAGGACAACAAGTAGATTAATGACCAAAATCATTGCAATAGTTGCATGTGCCCATAGTCTTGGAACAAGAGGATTCTCCATGGAATATCGGAGGTCCTTTATTTTTGTTGTTCCCTTGACTACTAACATATCCTAAACCATGTCTACCAATTTTTTTGGTAGTATGATGTAGGATGTCATTAAGACTCTTCTTACCAACTAAGAATCTTTGCAAAGAAGATCTCAACCTGTCATTATCATGCTTAAGAGAAGCAATAGTAGAAGAAAAATTATTGATATTATCTCTAGCATGCAAAAGATCATTTTCTAAGCAAAGAGCTTTAGTTAAATAAGAATCTCTATCAATGTGAAGAGCAGCAACATCATTCTCTCTACTATTAGAACTAGAACAAGATTCATGCACATTGATTTTAGCAAATAAGGAGGTATTTTCTGTTTCTAATTCTTGCAAAACAAAATATGTGTCCTTGTTTTCATATTTAAGAACATCAATATCATGCATGAGAGAACCAATAATTAAAGTATGCTCTTCATTATAACTAGGCATGAGAGGTTGAGCTTCTAGAAATCTAATTTAATCAAGCAAACTAGCATTTTCAAGTTTAAGAGAGTCCACTTGACTAAGACAATCATTTTTATCATCAAGCAAGCAAGAATTAGCATGTTCATGATCATCTAGTTCTACATGTAAATTATCAACAATTCTAGCAAGCTTTTTCCTTTTCCTTTTAGAAGACTTAAGAGAGGCACAAGTATCATGAATAATAGAAATCAAAGATTCTTTATCTAAAGAGTTTAGATTTACCTCACTTGAGTCTTTAATTGTTGATGTTATAAGAGCAAAATGGCATTCTCCTTCATCCCTAGAGCTTGAGCTTGATCCTTCACTTGAATCTTCACTTGATCTTGAGTCGGAGGAGTCACTTGAGCTTGAGTGCCATTTCTCCTTATTGTGAAGATGGGTCTTTTTGCCTTGTGGGCAATCTTCCTTGTAGTGACCCTTCTTTCCACATGTGAAGCACCGGATGGAGGAGGACTTGCCTTTGTAGATCTACCCTTGGAGTACATGGCATCTTCTTCAACTTGAGAGGATGGAGAGAATTGTTCCATGATAGCTTCAATTTGAGCCTTCATTTCAACCTTCTTCATTCTCTTTAGCTCTTTCTTCTCTTGTCTTTCAACTTCTTCTCTTTTGTCAAGTGTGACTTCATGTGCTTGTAGATTTCCAATGAGCTCTTCGATAGGAATATCCTTAAGAGATCTTGCTTCTTCAATGGAAGTCACCTTGGGTTCCCATCTCTTGGGGAGAGTTCTAAGGATCTTTGAGTTGATCTCTCCACTAGACATAGGATGACCTCGAACAGCAAGACCATTCACAATGGTGTTGAGCCTTGAGTACATGTTGGCTATCCTCTCCTCCTTTCCCATCTTGAAGTTCTCAAGCAGCCCTTTGAGCATGTAGACTTTGCTTTCCTTCACTTGATCTGTCCCTTCAAAAGTGATGCACAGCTTTCTCCATACCTCATAGGCTGTTTCACATGAAGAAATCCGGTTGAACTCGGTGGGGGTCATGGAGGCATAAAGGATGTGCATGGCTCTAGAATTCAAGGTTGCTTTCTTCAAGGTAGCTTCATCCCATTCTTCAATCTTTGTCTTTGGTAGCATGTATGGGCTGTTCACCATTTGTCACATCTCAAGACTTAATCCTGGGATGTAGAATTGAAGCCTTCTTCTCCAATAGAGGAAATTGCTCCCATCAAAGATTGGTAAGCTAATCAAGTATCTCCCTCCTTGGTAGTCACCCATCTTCTCCTACTTGTTGAATATGCTTGGAGAAGACCCGCTCTGATACCAATTGTTGGATCCTAGATAGGTGATTAGATGATCTAGAGGGGGGTGAATAGAGCTGAAAGCACTTAAACAAAACTCATTAAACCTTCAAGATATATGACAAGATAAGGTTGCTAAATAGGTAATTTGAGTACAACTAAAACATGCATAGCAAGGATGAGAGAGATTGAACATACACCAAAAGACAAGCTATTTAGAGTGGTTCCACACTTCAAACTAGAAGTGTGTCAGTCCACTTACCTAGAGAGGTCAACCTCTAGGATTTCCTAACCATAGCATTCTTATATTCATTCATAAGACTTATAATACATGACCAAACAAATGACTTACCTATCCAATACAAAGAGTCTTCAACCTTACCAAGGACTTACCCACTTTGCAAGGAGTCTTCCGCCTTCTTCCAAGGACTTACCTACTCTTGCATAAGTCTTCAGCCTTGTAGGAATTACCCAGTCTTCTTGGATCTTCCGCCTTTGACTTCACCTTCACTCAGAGAAGCTTCCACCAAGGACTTACCCACTTGTGCTTGAGTCTTCTGCCTTCTCCAAGGGCTTACCCACTCGAGCTCCAAGTCTTCAGCCTTGATCTTCACCAAGGGACGCCTTCCCTTGTTCTTCTTCACCTCTCTTAGCTAAGTGAGAGAACCTTCATCTTCATGATTGAAACGAGAGAAAAGGGAGGTGGTGGAAGTGAGAGCCTCACAAGATATACATGTAGGACTAGCTCTCTTACAGATTTCCTACTCACTCTAATGGATGTAGCAAGTGATTAAGCTTAGAGAGAGAGAGAGGAGGTTGTAGGAAGCACTCAACTATAGAATAGGAACCTCACATAGAGTTTGCATTGAATGCTCAACCTTGGAATGAAGCCCAAGGGGTCCTATTTATAGCCGGGGATGCCTCTTAGCCTTTGGGAACACTTGGGGCCGAAAACTAGCCGTTTTGTGGCTTGCAACAGATATATTTTCACTTGTTGCAACTCTGCAATGGCTAGAAGCACTTTTCTGCACTTTTTCGTACAATGCAATCGGTCAAGTTTCTATAAGGTTAACTCGACCGATAGAGTAAAACATAAAGTCGATATTCAGACCATCTGTTGGGTTTGTCCTGAGGAAACTCGACCGACCAATGAAAATTGATTTGGTTAGTTACTCCATCGTTCGAGTTCTGTGCAACCACAACTCGACCAATCAAAAGTCATTTTCAAGATCCAATCAGGATCGGTCGAGTTTGCACCTCACAGAACTCGACCTATATACAGCCTGATATGAATTTTGGAAAATGGCTTTTGAGTGCTTAAACATTCGATCTAAGTGCTCCTGGTTTTTTCTAAGCTTAATTACAAGTCATATAATCATTACAAGTGATTTACAACATGATTCTAAAGGATTTACATCATATTACAAAATTGTGCACTTGAATGACTTTGACTTGTCTTTTCTCCAATTTTATATGTGCAAGTTAGGGCATTTGGAGTGTGTCTATACCTAATCTAAAATCACTCAAGTAGAGACATTAGAAACCAATATTTGGAATGGTTAGTGATCATCAAAACACGAGTTTAGTCAATTTAGACGTGAGTCAACATTGCCCTAATTGACCTTGAGTCAACATTCTCCCCCTTTTTGAAGATGACAAACCATTCCATAAATGTATTGAAAGCTTTAAAGTAAAATCATACCTTCGGAGAAACCTAGGGGTTTCAATAGGATTGAGCTCATATGCTCCCCCTTAATTGATGCGCATGGAGTTCTCATACTCCCCCTCAATTGATGTTATTTCTCCTGCATGGTTAGCTTTCATAACATTTATAGAATACTGTGCCTTCTACTCATATATGTTCTACACATATATGTCTTCTCCCATTTACCTTCTCCCCTTTACATCGACATACTTCTCCTCTTCATGTAAGACATGCCTTCTTCCTCTTTTAAAAGAAGACATACCTTTCTCCCCCTTTGTCATTTCAAAAAGTGGGGTTATGAAGAAATAAGAAACATCACTTGTTAAAGAGAAAGGAGATAACACAAATATATATAAGGAGAGTAGAAGAGCACATATAGGGGCTTGTCCAAGCATAGAAAGAAAAGCAAGTTAAAGCATATACTTGAACAACCCAAAATGCAAGATAAAGTGTTGCAGAAAAACAATAAATCGCAATTTTGACCCTCAAGATGACAGAATTTGCCCAAAAAGTGCCAGGGTTCATGGCAAGGCAATGAGCCTTGCTAAGAAGGTCATTTCTGCATGAAAAACACTAGTCTTACACCAAAAACTGGAACTGGAGCAAATCTGCATAAAATCCAAAAATACCCCAATTTCTACATATAATGTAGATCTATGTACCATGCATCACAATGTTATGCAAGCAACTCAAGATAGTAGATATGCAATTCAAGGAACAAGCTTGATCATGTACGAGACAAGATACAAGCATAGCATACAGATGAGCAAAGATGTCAATATTAAACAAGGCTAGAACTACATGTATATGAACTACTAGTAGATGTTATCACAAGTTAGGACTACTAGTAGGATCTAGATCATAGCAAGAGATACCAAAAGATACACAAGATAAAGAAAGATATGAGTAGATGTAGAGATATATCCAAACAAAGAGATATACAATTGTAGGAGCATGAAAGGATATAACTCACTAACAAATATGCATCCTTACCAAAAGATGATTACCACTCATAACCTCAAGGTTGTATCAACACAAGATATACACCTAGATAGATGTAGCAAGTTAGAGTACAATAGAAGCAATTTTAGACACAACCAAGAGATCCAAAGAGGTCATCATTAAAACCTGCAAGACAACTCAAAGTAAGTAATTGCAAGATATAGATATACCAATTTAGAGCAATTAGAGAGATAGAGTTGTCAGCAAGATAGGCAATTTAGAACATGGCAATATGCATATATAAAGGTACCAAATGAGAGTGCCAAGGAATAAGCTATTGGTTGAGAAAATCTAGTTGAGAGGGAAATTCTCATTCAATAAGTCAAATGTATGTTTTGTGCACAGTGTTATTGATCGAGTTCTGTGTATTAACAACTCGACCGATGACAACTGCTGGCAACACCCATTGGTGCCTATCGGTCAAGTTTTAAATAGGACAAACTCGACCGACAGACCATCTGTCAAAAGGCACATATATTTCATAAAAACATATATAAAGGCATGCTAAAAATACAAACCAGATCTAAACATGTCTAAGCAAGTTAGTAATGCACTATAGAAGCATTAGAAATATTTTTTGAGCAAGAGTGTGAAGTGAAACACAAAATACCACTTTTGACTCAAAAACCATATGTATAGTGCACACTAACTTGACAAAAATAAGTTAGAAATGTTTATAAGCAATAAAACCTTTACCTTTCTTCTTACCGTTCCTTTTCCACTTGTTGTTACCCTCTACACATCTCACCTTTCTTCTTTCATGTGGATTGACAAGTCAATTTGCAATTCAATAGATCAAGTCAATCCATTTGCAAGTACCTACAAGAAGAAAGATGAAACGGTCCCCAATCATGTTTTTGGGTCCGGAGGGGTTAGCTTAGAAACCCAAGTCCTATTTCTCTTGGGTGCTTTCCTAAAAGTACAACAAGTAGATTAATGACCAAAATCATTGCAATTGTTGCATGTGCCCATAGTCTTGGAACTAGAGGATTCTCCATGGAATATTGGAGGTCCTTTATCTTTGTTGTTCCCTTGACTACTATCATATCCTAAACCATGTCTACCAATTTATTTGGTAGTATGATGTAGGATGTCATTAAGGTTCTTCTTACCAACTAAGAATCTTTGCAAAGAAGATCTCAAATTGTCATTATCATGCTTAAGAGAAGCAATAATAGAAGACAAATTATTGATATTATCTCTAGCATGCAAAAGATCATTTTCTAAGCAAAGAGTGTGACCGGCCTGAATCGCGTGTCCAAAGGAAACGAATTAAATTAGTCGGACTTTTAAAGAGATAACCTGACACTCAGGCCCCCTCAACGATAACGGGGTCTGATGTAGCAATCGGGGTCGAACACAGGGACAAAGTTGGTCGTGCTAAGAATGCAGAATCGACACTCTATACTCTGACATGAATGAGGATTTAAAAAGCATTCCCAAAGGAACAAAATCTCAAAAACAAGAACAATAAAACAAAATAAGTAAAAGAAACAGACTGTAACAAGGTATATGGGATAACTTGGATTGGGGTTCACCAACCAAGGCATCTCTCCAACATGCATACTCTCTCTCTCCTGCTTACTCATATCAAGATTACACGCAACCACAAAAATGTCTATTCCACTCTCTCTCGAGACGAGGGTAGATCTAGGCCTGAAAGATGCCTCTCTCTCAAGATGACAACTCAAAAACCTCACAACAAAACCGAGGGTTTAAAGCGATATCATTCCAACACTCTCCTACATTCATACTACTCCATAACATGGGATAAAAGTGATATTACTCTCTCGAGATATCAACAATCAAACATCACAAGATGGTAGCTAAGCGTACAAGTGAAGCATTAAAATAGGTGCATGGAGATAATCTTGATAAGGGTAAGTATATTCGAAAGAAAGAGACAATATACATGTTGGGAGAGCCTTAGTGGCTACTCCCTACCCAAGTTAAGGTGTTCAGCCGCTCATGCTTGTGGATAACATGGTGGCATTACAGAAAGATAGATCCATGAGATACCACGAAGAATGGAGGTGAGTACAGCGAGAGGAAATGATAGATCTAGAGGAGAAGAAACGTGATACTACACACTACTTCTTCAGATCTGGATCTACCAGGGGGACGTCTCCTTCTCTTGAAGAAGTGGCGGGTGCGGGTAGTCGTCTTCTCTCTCCTCGACTTTCTCTCTAGAGATCCAAGACCGATGGAACCTCAGCTACGAGGTTGGGATGCGGTAGCACTTCGTGGTACCAGGATCGGATCTCTCTGACTTGATGATTTGATAAGACAGGTGGGGCAGTTTGTATAGGCACCTTCCACCAACTTAAGACCGCGGTTGCGGTCTTCCCTGTATTCCTCCTTGGTCACGATCTTTCTTGACCATGATCCTTGGTGAAGTCACGGTCGCGATCTTTGCTGAACAACCGTGGTTGCGATGTTTGGAAAGACCGCGGTCGCGATCTTTGGAGGGACCGAGGTGGCGATCGCGATTCTTTAGAGTGGGGCCGCGGTCGCGATCTTTGGTGAGATCGCGGTCGCAATCCTTGGTAAGGCCGCGGTCGCATTCTTTGGAAAATAACCGCGGTCACGATCTTTGGAAAATAATCGTGGTTGTGATTCTTTAGAGTGGGGCCACAGTATCGATCTTTGGTGAGACCGCGGTCGCGGTCTCTACTGAATAACCGTGGTCGCGATCTCTAAGATCGTGGTCACGGTTGGGCTGATTCCAAAAATTGCAAAACAAGGTTTTAGTCAAGAAGATAGACAAAATGCGTGCAAAATTGACTAAAGTTATACTAAAAGTGGTATTGAATATATATATAGAAAATATGTAAAGTGTGGTGTCATCAACTCCCCCAAACATAGAATCAAGCATGTCCTTAGGCTAAATGCAGGTTCGAGCACCCAAAGAGAGAAGGGATGAACAAGGATATAATAACATGGCTGAAATATCTAATTCTTGCATCAAGACTGTTGTCGCATGTATTCAATCCCTTAGGTCTCAATCTCTCCCTTTAAGCTAAGGGTTGCATAACCTTGTATTATTTGTCATAACCTTCCATTGTAAAAGGTTCCTCCTTCTCAACTCATAACCCTCCCTTAGCTAGCATTCATACTAGTGCCACATCTTTTCGAAAGGTAGCCTTCGCACCTATTCTTTATTTTCAGAGATCCCTATGCTAATGTGTATAGGTAGGCTAGAAGCTTTAAGGTGTTTCCTCTTCCTCCCGAACTCTTCACCCACAACTGTCGTAAGAACAGTGTTGCCCTTTTTGGGCTTCTGACTTTAAGTCAGGTGGTATGTGAAGTTCCATTCAGGATTGGAGGTGTGTAAGCTTGGCTTCCAGTTTCTGCTTAAAGGCGTGACATATTTGCATTCATGAGTGCAACAATATACCGGCCGGGCAAGAACTTTTGGCATCTTTTAGGGCACATCTCTCATATTCTTTTCTTTATTTTATATGATTTTTGGCTTTTTATCTCTCTTTTCAAGCTTAGGTTGAAGGTTTTGGTTGGTTTTCCAGGCGGCCAAGCCTCTTTTGGATATTTTCCTTGAATAGGGCAGCTTTTTCCTATCTACAGAAACTAGGATTTTCTGGATGTGAGCATCAGGTGGGGATGGTTGTTCAGGAGTATGACTAAGGTTTTCTTAGTTTGCAGGGGTTCATGATTTAAGGTTGTTACATATACAACGTCTTATTGCAAGAATGAGGTATAGCAGTGTTGCTATGACTGTTGTTCTACTCATGCTTTCATGTATGTTGCTCATATTTTTCTTTATGTGGCTGGATCACTACTTTTTGAAAATTTTAGTGAGAGGGAGTGAGCTTCTGATAGGTCAGTTGTAACGAAAAATTCAAGATTTCAAAATTTTTGCATAAGAACGTAAAGTAGAATATAAAGGGGAGTAATGGAAAAGTTGTTGTACCTCTACGGCCCGTTTATGACTCCTCCCCCAAACTTATCATAAGCCCCGTCTCAGGGTGTCAAAATTTGAGAAGAAGTATAAACAGGCCTTCTTTATTTATTTACTTGGCGGGGAAAGCCCACTTGGAATCTAGGAGCATGATGGCGTAGATACCCCTAAGTGTGTGATACTGCTCGTACTGCATGTTCTCCACCTTTAGGCCGGTAGTTGCAATAGCTACCATCCATGATAGGCAGAAGAACCCACAGTCATTTGATAGGGGTATCTGTTGAAGGCTTCTATGGCAGTATTGGGTCTTTCTGAAGTCTTTGCCTTGTATCATTATGAACGCTCTGCAATGTTGTCGTATCATTTGGACGATGGCTTCAACGTAGGTGTCCGACTTTTCTTCTGTGGGAGTTTTTGTTGTCGTCATATTAGTCATTTTCTTTAACGAAAAGGTTGCATCAGAGCTATTATATAGAACTGTAGCATTTTTTAACAGGTTTACGTGCAGCAAGGTCCAATGGTTGTCATGAAGAATCGGAAAAAAGATGTGTTCAGGTGTGCCTACTTGAAGCCGTCGTTGGAGCCGCTATGTTTCTCTAGTCTTCTTGTCCTTGAGGATGTCATCTACCAGTAGGAAATATGCCATGTGACAATTTGGTAGTGAATCTCCTAACAGCGCCTGGTAGGTGGACATCGTGCTCACTGAGATGTACCCTCATGTTCTCAAAATTTTGCGGAGGTCATCTTTGAGCACGCAGATGCCATCTCGTTCGAAGATGACATCTCCTGGAAAAAAAATTTCTTTTAGAGAACTCATGATTATTGTTAGTTCCTCCATCGACATACTGAAGCAGCTCCATCTGTCGAAGTTCTCGAAAGAAGGTACTATATCTCCAGTCGGGCCTTCTAGTCCTTCGTTCCCCAGATCTTCTTCTGCTTCTATTTCTATGGGCTTCCCTTCTGTAGAAGGGGATTCAGGAATGTTGAATGTTGAAGGTTGTTGTTCATCTTTTGCTTGCTCAGCAGCCTCTTCACTCTCAGCACCCCAGCCCGCTTTCCATGTTGTAGCTCTAGCTAGTTCTGTTGGGTTGACCCACATGCTTTTCAGTTGTTCCCTCCAAGGTGTTTTCTCGAGGAAAGGGATATCCGCGTGTAACCAGCGGGGCATGACATCAGCAGCCATCGCCAGGTCCTTAAAGAATCGGCGATCGTAGATGACCTCCATTATGTACATGCCCCGCAGTCCATGTAGGTCTTCCTCGTTTAGGTCTTCCAGGGGAATGCCCTTATTGATTGCTTCCATCATACGTAGGACGATGAAGGTGCAATCCCTTGAACTAGCTCCTTCCTGGGGAACATTTTTGGTTATGGAGAAGAGTTTTCAGGACCCTTGGAACCTTGGACTCGCCTCTTTAATAGCCCGCTGTAGGGGTATAGGAATTTTCAAGGCGTCCATGGTGTCCTTCCTCTTGTAGACGAGTGAAGTGATGTTCATCTCTGTTGTGCAGCAGTTGAGCACCGTCATCTTCCGCTCCATAAGGTCGATGGCGATTAGGCCCCAATGCTTTGCGTTATGGATGGGTAGCACCACTGTCCTGGTCTCTCTTCTTGTGACTGCCGCTTGAAGTTCCAACACTTCTGCCGCTCTGTAATCTTCTTTGTATAACAGGCTGGCCAGTCATGTGGTGCTGTTGAAGATTGGTTGCAGCTTATCATGATGGAGGAATTCTTCCAAGAGGGTGGCGCAAAGTATCTTGAACATCCTTTTGTGTACTTGCGCCTTCTTCAGAAAGACCCTCTGGAAATCCTCCCTGGTCATACATCTACCCTTATTGATATACAAAGTATCTGACCCGGGTAGATCGTCATTGAGGACATCTGCCAGGACATGGACATCTCTGCAAGAGATGCGCGACATGGTCTTCATGTCCATGTCCTTCATTTTTCATGGCAGAGGGGGAGCTGCTGCATGTTGCAATGTTCATTCTTTAGCTTGCCTCTCCCTGGCGGGCTCTTCTGTAAAGAAGGCTACTAGCCCGCCCTCCTCATCATCCGACATGGCTTCCTACACCGTCGGTACTGAGCTTTCTCTGATGGTGGGAATAGTTTCGGCTGCTTTTTCAGCGCTCTTTGTAAGAGGTTGTGCTATGGCCTCATGTCTAGCTTCTTCTGATGAGGCTTCTACGGTGACGTCTTTTGCATTACTTTCTTCCGACATCTGCCCCAACTTGGCCTCGGCCATCATATTTAACGTGGCCTCCATCTTCCCATCATAAATGTAGTCATTGTGCTCCTCATGCGATGGGAAGAGGAGGAAGTCATTGGATTCCTCCATCCCAGCTCCTAGCTCGGCAATTAACCTATCGAGCTCTACTGCGCCGGTCGAGCTAAGTGATGCGACCATCTCCTTCGGATGAGTTGTTTCTTCCTGCTCTACTACTGTCGGAGTGAGTGCGAGAGGAGTGAGGCGACATTATGCCTGCTGCTCGTTTTCGTTGGTAGTTTCGTCTATTGTCTCCTTCGGGTCGCAGTTGAGGTCAAACCCCCTCGATTGGGATGTGTGCTTTTCATATTGGGGGCTTGATCTTCCTGCTGGTTGGTTGCCTTGTTGCTCAGCGATGGGAGATTGTCTTTGTGTTGTACTCTCGTTCTATTCTGTGTCGGCTCCTACCCCAGGCCCCCCTTTGTTGTCATCATGGCTGGAAGGGTTGGTCAGGAAGCATTCTGGTCTAGCAGAGCGCCTTGCCTTTTTCTTTGCCTGCCTGGCTTCGAGCTCTGCACGTTCCTACTCGAGCTTCCTACGGTCTTCTTGTACTCCTTGTCATTCTTCTTCTAGGGCAGCCATTGCCTCTTCGTATTCCTGGAGCATTTGTTCATTGTCTGTGTGTATGGCCTACCCTTCTTTTCACAGGATTGTCATTTCCTCCTGCATTTTCGTAAGCATTCCCAGCATCCTCCACTGATTGCTGAAGACTTCTTGCATGAATTCTGGGAGTGTTGACTTCCTTTCATCTATCTCCTTCACCTGCACTGTTAGTGAAGATAAAGAAGTAGAAATTTTCTCATTTATTGTATTGGTTTGATGCATGTGTTCCCACATTGCATCAAACCTATTACCTAGGGCACCCCCAAAAGAGGATGCATGTTGTTGTTGTTGGTGCAGTTGTTGTCCTGTGTGTGTTGTTGGCACGCTCGGTACAATCGGCTGCTTAGGTGGTGGTGGTGGGGAATCTCCCCAGGTTGACTCTTCTTCCACTCCGCTGCTGGTGTTCCTTGAGAGGCTTGTTTGTCTGCCTCTACCTCTGGTACGTTGGTGCCTTGAGGGGTTTCTCCTTCTGGTTGGTCCCCCTCTGGCTCTGACCCCGGTATGGTTTGGGAGCCTGGTCTTTCTGGCTCTACCTCCAGTTGGCTGGTGCATTGCGGTGCTACATCTTTAGTTGTAGTCTTTCCCACTTATCCCTCCATGGCAGTCGATTTTTCTTGCGGTCTCAGGGAAGCGGGGTCCACAATTTGTACATCCACATGTTGTTCTGCAGCTCTCTCAATTTCAGCTGGCTTAATGGTGGCTTCTGGTTTCTTTTTCTCCACCGCCAGTTTCTTTCATGGCTCTGGGGTTTTCTTCACTACTTGTGTTGGGACACTGCTCCCTTCTGGTATGAGTGTCGGTTCTGGCGATATGCTGGCATGCAGTTCCCCGGAGCTAATCTTCTCGATGTCGTCGAGAGTCGGCCGTAGCTTGTGGGCATCATAGAATGTCATTTCTGGAAGGGGGAGTGGCTTCTTAAGTCCTGGGTGCTTGAAGTATGCTTCCTCCCCCTTCACTTCCAGAATTCCTATGCTGGCGAGGGACTTTGTATTGATACTTTGTTGTCCCTCCATTTCATCATAGTTTTGCAATTCTCCTTCTTCCACCAGGTAGTCGGTGATCCTTGTTATTTGACTGCCCATACAGAAGGCAGACTTCCTCTTTGCCTCACTTCCCACATCTGAAGACAACCTTTTGATAAGGTTCCTTCCTATGTTCACTGTTCTCTTATTGATCATAGACCATATAAGGAAGAGATCCCCCTTGCTGATTGTCTCGGTCTCTAACCTGGCATCTATAGAGAAGGTGGTGATCTTCTATATTATCTTGATGAAGCATGAGGTGATTTTAGAGGCCTTGGAAGTTTTTGGGTTATGTCTTTCTTCTCTAGTCAGCTCCTCCTACATTTTTTTGTTGTCATATGCAGCAATCTCTTTCTCTCCCATCACACCTGAACATGCCTTCGCCTCTTCTTCAGATGTGGTAAAAATTCTGTTCAGATCGGTCTCTGTTATAAGATGGCTTTCGCCCCCCAGCCGTACTTTGAGCTGGTAGTCCCCTCCTCCTACAACTCGTGTCCCATCGCCAGTGGTGACCTTTGTCAGAGATGACATAAATTCGAGGGTCAACCTCTGGTACGACCTTACTTCGGGCGTGCAGATAGTACCTAGGTTTGCGCCCTCCAAAAATTTCAATGTTTTGTCGTACAACCCCAACTTTTTGAAGTCCTCCACGTCGAAGTAACATGTCAGAATGCAATCCTTGTTAGCAGACATCCAGTTGTAAGCGGACTGGTGCACAATGTCCCGGGATACAAACTCTAGCTCCCCTTGAGGCGCAGAAACTTCTTCCACTGCCTTTTTAGTTTTTGTCTTCTTAATGGGCTTAGGGGCCTTAAATGTGGCCTTCCACTTCTTCTTGTGCACTGGGCTTCCTGACTCTTCAGGTAGATACTTGCAGGTCTCTGTGTCTTCCGTCTTCCCGGTTGCTTTTATGGATTGTTCTTGTGGCACCCCTACCAATATCCTCTGGTATTACTCCAGTCTCAGTTGTATCTCTAAGTGTTTGGGGACTGGCAGGGCTATGCTCTTTTTTATCTTCGCGGTCAGGTCCTTGACTATCATCTCAACCTCCTAAAGGGAGGTAGCCCTCTGGTACAGGGAATCCCTGGAGGCCGGGGAAGACATTCTGCAGGTTAAACTGAATTAGTCAAAAAGATATTCTATTGTCTTCCTGAACATAATTATCATCAAGCTGATTGTGATTATCAGGTTATAGGTTATCATTTTTAACTTTTTGGTTTCAAATTTATTAAACGGTCAGTAAGGATCGTAGTCACGGGTTTAATCGCAGTTGCGGTCTCTTGGAAATATTGTGGTCGTGAAAAAAAAATTCTTTTTCTTTTCTAACGCAAATCGCGGTCGCGATCATTATTGTTCGGAGGGATTTGTGGTCGCGATATTTTTGAAGAGACCGCGGTCATAGTTTTTAATCGCGGTCACAGTTACCTCTTAAAAAGATCGCGGTCATGAATCTTTTCCTTCGATAAAACCGCGGTTATGATTTTAATCGTGGTCGCGGTTCTTTCTTTAGGAAAGCCGAAATTAGGGCTTTTTAGGATTTTTACGGTTTTCGGTTCTTAGGGTTCAACGCCTCACGGAGGAATGCGATGACCCAACTATTGGCCCTTTCCACTTCATTCAGACCCTTAGACAGTTGTTCATCGACCAGACATTTTATTTTTTCTCTTCTCATTTTTAGGGTTTTAAGGAACTTCTTCTTGGCCGAGAAAGAGGACGGGGCTAGGCGCCTGGAAACAAGGTGTTGGTGAGGAAAAAATCGGCAAAACGGTGAGAGTGGCTCGCCATAGAGATGAAGGGAGGTCATGAGATCGAAAATAAAGCACGTCAGTGCGAGTGGGTTACCTGATTGAAGGGAGAGGATGCGACGATGATGAAGGCTACGAGCGTCAAGGCAAATGATCCCAGTGGGCACGCGGTGGTGAGTAGCTTGAGCGTCATATGGTGAAATCGTGGCTGCAATTGCGGTTCTCAAGTCGAGCAGACAAGCGAAATCTAGGGAAATTGCACGAAAGCGAAGGGAGCGTAAAGAGTCTGTCATTCGGCAATCGGGTCTATTTATAGGCATACGGATCGCTTCTAACTTAATCGAGCAAAATACCGTGTTCACGATTTTTATCTCAGTCGCAATTATATTCGTGGTCACAATGTTTTAGAAAGGAATCACAGTCGCGATTATATTCGTGGTCGTGATCCTTCTAAGAAAATCGCGGTCGTAAAAATCCAGCAAGCATTAGCAAAGCCACGGTTGCGATTATATTCGCAGTCGCGGTTATTTTAATTCAACCATCAACTTAAAGAAAACAAGAAGAAAAACTTATACTAGAAGAAAGAAAGAAGCATAAAGCAAAATTTAAGCGAAGAGAGATCAAAGACTTGGGTTGCCTCCCAAGAAGCACTTGCTTTAAAATCTCTTAGCTAGACTGCATAAATTCTTCACTCCTCTTGTCCTTCAGTGGGATGAGGCAACACTCGATCCCCCTCCTTGTCGAGTCTGGTTGGTTCATCTAGGTTGATCTCTGATCTTCTGGAAAAAGCTTCATCCTCATAAAATCTTTTCAACATGTGGCCATTGACCTTGAAGATACCAGTCTTTTCTCCTAGAATCTCCATCATTCTTCATGGATAAATATTTTCCACAGTGAAAGGGCCTGACATCTCGTTCTTAGCTTCCCAGGGAAGAGCTTGATGCTAGAATTGAAAAGAAGAACCTTGTCTCCTTCACCAATGTCCTTGTTCCTTAGGTGGGCATCATGCCACACCTTGGTCCTCTGCTTGTAGATCTTTATTCTTTCGTAAGCCTATAATCTCAGCTCTTTGAGCTCTTGTAGCTGTAGGAATCTCTTTTGTCCTGCCTTTTCTAAATCCATATTTAGGAACTTAATCGCCCAAAGGGCATTGTGCTATAATTATAAGGGTAGATGACAAGACTTTCCATAGATTAGCCTGTAAGGTGTGGTGCCTATGGGTGCCTTGTAAGCAGTTCTATAGGCCCACAGAGCATCATCGAGCTTCATAGACCAGTCTTTTTGAGTTCGGTTGATAGTCTTCTCCAAGATTTGCTTAATTTACCTATTGGATACCTCCACATGTCCAGAGGTTTGAGGGTGAGGTGTTGCAACCTTGTGCTTGACCTCATACTTCTTCAATAGCACCTCAAATTGTTTCTCCCCAAAATGTGATCGGCCATCGCTTATCACGGTGCGGGGTACTCCAAAGTGCGGGAAGATGGTTTTCTCGAAGAGCTTAATCACAGATTTAGAGTCGCAAGTTTGGGTAGCAACAGCCTCCACCCATTTCGACACGTAGTCCACAGCCACTAATATGTACTGATAACCGTTCGACGAAGGGAAGGGACCCATGTAGTCTATTCCCCAAACGTCAAAGATCTCAACTTCTACCCAGTCTGTCATAGGCATTTCGTTCGTTTTTCCTATATTTCTGGTTGATTGGCACTCTTTGCATACTCTCACATACGCAGCAGCATCTCTGAATAACGAAGGCCAGTAAAATCCTGATTGAAGGACATTTGCGGGAGTTTTGTCCCCACCATGATGCCCTCCATATGGTGAAGAGTGGCATTCCTTTAATATTAGTGGGGCTTCTTCTTCTGGTATGCATCTTCTGTACAAATTGTCCGAACATTTCTTGAATAGTAACGGGTCGTCCCAATAGTAGTTCCTCACACCAGACAAGAGCTTCTTCTTCCGGTTATATGTGATATCTGGAGGTAACTCCCCGCAAGCAAGGTAGTTGTAAATGTCTGTATACCATGGAAAGTTTTGTTCTACGGCTCCTATCATGAGCAAAGCCTCATCTGCGTAGTTATCATTAATGGGTGGTTCATTTTCATCTTCGACAATGATCCGTGACAAATGGTCGGCCACTACATTTTTTGCTCCTTTCTTGTCAATGATCTCATGATCGAATTCTTGGAGTAATAGGGCCCACCTCAGTAACCTAGTTTTAGTGTCCTTCTTCTGCATTAGGTATCTGATAGCTCCGTGGTCAGTATAAACCTTTACCCTTGCTCCAATCAGATAGGACCTGAATTTGTAAAAAGAAAAAAACAATAGCTAGCAATTCTTTCTCCGTGGTTGTGTAATTTACTTGTACCTCGTCCAGGGTGCGGCTGGCGTAGCAGATAACATGATGTTTTCTGTCCTTCTTCTGCCCTTGGACTGCCCCTACGGCATAGTCACTAGCATCGCACATTAGCTTAAAGGGTAACTCCCAATCTGGGGCTCGGAGGATAGGTGGGGTTACTAGGGATTTCTTCAGGGTCTGAAAAGCCTTCAAACAATCATCCGTAAAATCAAATTCTGCGTCTTTAACCAATAGGTTTGAAAGGGGTTTCAATATCCTCAAAAAGTCCTTGATGAATCTTCTATAATAACCGGTGTGTCCAAGAAAACTTCACACTCCTTTTATGGACTTAGGTGGAGGCAAATTAGAGATAGCTTTGATCTTGCTTATATCTACTTCAATACCTCTCTTTGAGACCTTGTGCCCCAGGACTATGCCTTCTTGCACCATAAAATGGCATTTCTCCCAATTAAGGACTAAGCTCTTCTCTTCACAGCGTTGTAGGACTAACGATACGTTCCTCAAACAACCGTCAAAATCTCTTCCGTAAATAGAAAAGTCGTCCATAAAGACTTCCATGATGTCTTCCAAAAAGTCTGAGAACGTCGAGATCATGCAACGTTGGAATGTTGCAGGGGCATTGCACAGTCTGAACGGCATTCGTCGGAAAGCATATGTACCATATAGACAGGTGAAGGTGGTTTTCTCCTGATCGTCAGGTAGGATGGGAACTTGGTAAAATCCGGAATAACCATCCAAGAAGCAAAAGTATTTGTGGTGTGCCAGTCTTTCTAGTACTTGGTCGATAAAGGGAAGAGGATAGTGATCTTTCTTCGTTGCTTGATTCAGCTTTCGATAATCGATGCACATTCTCCATCCGGTAACAGTCTGGATGGCTACTTCATCTCCTTTATCACCTTTTACCACTATCATCCCTCCTTTCTTTGGCACAACATGAATTGGGCTCACCCAATTGCTGTCGCTAGTAGGGTAGATAATACCTGCATCTCTCAGCTTGATGACTTCCTTTTTTACAACTTCCTTTAACATTTGATTCAGCTTCCTCTGGCGTTGAACCAGAGGTTTTGCTGATTCTTCTAGATTTATGCAGTGCATACATAGAGCAGGGTTAAGCCCCTTGATATCATCCACTGAATAGCCTATAGCTTTCCTATGGAGCGTTAGCTCATTAAGAAGTCTTCCCATTTGCTCTTTGGTCAGACTAGCATTGACTATCACAGGATACCTCTCTTCAGGATCGAGAAACACATATTTCAAACCTTCTGGTAGTTGCTTAAGTTTAGGTTTGGGTTTTTGGACTTCCTCTTCCTCACTTGTTAATTTCTAGAGAAGCATACTTGACAGTCTCTACAGCCTCCTCTTCATTGCTTAATCCCTCTACATTTCGATTCAGATATTCGAGGATCTCAGCAACCTCGGGGTCATCAATTTCCGAATCTTCTTTGTTTAATGTCCTCAAAAGAGGGTCTACCACTGTTGTGTCTTCTTCCACTTCTTCGCAATATTGGTTGTAGCTATTCACAAAGTAAGCAGATTCTAGCAGGGATGGTCCCTTCATAGCGTCTTTCACCTTGAAATCTATGTGATCATTTCCGACCCTCAGAGTTATGATGCCTTCAGCAACATTAATCAGTGCCCTGCCGGTTGCTAAGAAAGGATGTCCAAAGATAATAGAGCATTTAGGGTCTTCAATAGTATCAATGATAACAATATCACATGGGATGAAGAATTTCCCCACGTGAATCGGAACATCTTCGACTACTCCCACCGGTCTTTTGAAAGTGTGGTCTGCCAACTCGATCCTCATATTAGTCCTGACCATCTCAGTCAGTCCTAATCATTGTGCAAGGCCTAAAGGCATTAAACTAATGCTAGCCCCCAGGTCGGTGAGACCTTTCCTTTCGATATTATCCCCAACTGCAAAAGGTATAGTGAAGGCTCCAGGGTCCTTCTTCTTGGTAGGTAGTTCTACCTTTACGAAAGTTGTCGACATGCTGGCCAAGTGTACAGTTCAATCTTCCCTCCACATCTTTTCTTTGTGACCAGATCCTTGAAGAATTTGGCGTATGTTGGCATTTCTTCCAAGGCATCCAGGAATGGTACTTCCAGGTGTAGCTTTTTTACCGATTCCATGAACTTCTCATACCTCTTCTTGAGGTGAGCCTTTACGAGCTTGTAAGGGAAAGGTAATCTTGGTGAATAGTGACTCCTCTTGGCGAACAATTCTTCTTCAGGTTCTGGTTCCTTCACTGGGGGTGCTGGTTTTCCCCCTTGGTTGGGTTATCTGTAACATTCTCTGGCACCAGTTCTTCAGGTCTTTTCCTCAGGGTGCTCTATTGTCTTCCTCAATCTAAGGATCACCATCTTGGTAGATTTTGTGTTAGAAGGGATCTTCCTCAAGGGGTTCTTTACGAGCTCGGCTAACTGAGCGATTTGTTGGTCTATCTGGCGTTGATGTGTTTGCATATCCACCATTTGTACTTGCATACTATTCAAGACGCTAGAGTTGGACAGTGCACTTTGCGCAAGTTGATTATTTATTGTGTCCTGTCTCTTCATAAAGTCAGATAGTTGGCCTACTAAGTCAGGTTGACTAGTACTTCTTGCTTGACTCTGTCCTTGGGGTTGTCCCTGTCCTTGACTTGTGTAGGCATCTTGGCGGTTTTAATACTTACCTTGACCTTGATAGTTGATTTTGTTTGTCTGGGAAGTGCTTGTCTTGGTGTATTTTCCTTGCCTGCTCTTCTTCTCGAAACCAAGTGGTTGCTTGGGTGGATTATTCAATTAATGTGAATTTTCTTTTGCATCCTTGTTCCCATAGCTGAATCCTGGGTGATCTGGTCTCTTAAAGTTAGCATAAGAGACATTTTCAGCTTCCTCCTCTTCAGACTCGCTTTCACTAGATTCTTTGGGTCGGATATATACGCAATTGTCTACCCCATGCCCGCCTTCACCATAGGTAACACATTTCATCACTTTCTCAATTGGCTTCTTTCCTTTCCCTCCTGATTCCTTCAGTTGTTTAACATCTGTGGCTATATTTTGGATTTGAGATGTGATTGCTTCAAGAGCCTTTGATTCAATCGACGGTCCTTCATTGGTGTCTTTCCTTGCATATCCTCTGTCGGCCCGGTCATAATCAGTCCCATCTTGTAACTCAACCATGTTTTCTATGATCTTTTTAGACCTACTAGGCTTTTTCCCGAGAAAGTCTCTTCCAGCTGCAGCATTCAGCGAGACTCTCTCTTCCAGGGTTGTACCATTGTAGAAAGTTGTTATTAAAACCCTCCTTGTAATTGTGGTGAGGGCAGTCTCTCTGGTACACTTGGTACCTTTCCCAGGCTTCATGAAGATTCTCATTTGGCTTCTGCATGAAGGATGTGATCCTTTTCCTGTTCCTGACAATTTTTCTCGGTAGGGTAAAACTTGTTCACAAAAGTGTCTGCCAGTGCATTCCATCCATTCAAAGCTTGATGTGGTAGCCCGTGGTACCAGGATAGGGCCTTATCCTCTAAAGAAAAGATGAAACCCTTGCAGTAAATGACTTCTTGTGGAACTTTCCGCATTTTGATGGTGTCACAGATATTCTTAAAAGCGTCCAGATGATGATAAGGGTTATCGTTCTTTGAATTCCCTCGAAAGCGCTTGTTCTGGATCATAGTTATGACAGATGGCTTCAGTTCAAAGTTTGTTTCATTAAACCTTGGGATGACCACAGAACATCTTGAGTTATTAGCTTTTGTAGCTGCCAATTCCCGAAGAGACTTCTCTTCTTCATCATCCTCTTCGCTGACGTTGTCCCTGTGAAGTCGCTCTTGGTGGTTTCTTCTGTGCCTGCGGCGATGACGACGCTCCTCATGGTGAGAATTGTCTTCAGGTTCTTCTTGTTCTTCATAGATATTATCGCCATTATAACGCCCATCTTCGTCGGCTTCTGGTGGGGGTGGGTGTTGTCCTATCCTTGTGTTCTGCTCGTCTGTGGACGAAGGTGGTTCCACACGGGGTGACATGGTGAGTGGAGTTAGTATGGTCTAAGCACTTCCTCCTTGGGTGGTACCTGGATAGAACGTACGATCAAGTAAGAAAAATTAGGCTTGATGAAGACGAACTATTCTACACAGGTCCAGGTTATAAGACTTAGTGTGATAGTGTTGTCGAGCTTATTGCTAAGCTCGAGGCACGGGGGTATAGTTGGTAGACTCGGGTTCTTTAATAGTCCCCGGCAACGGTGCCAAAAAATTGACCGGCCTAAATCACGCGTCCAAAGTAAGCAGATTAAAGTAGTCAGACTTTTAAATAGATAACTCGACACTCAGGCCCCCGCAACGATAATGGGATCCGATGTAGCAATCGGGGTTAAACACATGGACAAGGTTGGTCGTGCTAAGAACGCGGAATCGACACTCTATACTCCAGCATAAAAGAGGATTTAAAAAGCATTCCCAAAGGAACGAAGTCTCGAAAACAAGAACAATAAAACAAAATAAGTAAAAGAAACAGACTGTAACAAGGTATATGGGATAACTTGGATTGGGGTTCACCAACCAAGGCATCTCTCCAACATGCATACTCTCTCTCTCTCCTGCTTACTCATATCAACATTACACGCAACCATAAAAACATCTATTCCACTCTCTCTCGAGACAAGGGTAGATCTAGGCCTGAAAGAAGCCTCTCTCGAGATGAAAACTCAAAGACCTCGCAACAAAACCGAGGGTTTAAAGCGTTATCATTCCAACACTCTCATGCATTCATACTACTCCATAACACGGGATAAAAGCAATATTACTCTCTCGAGATATCAACAATCAAACATCACAAGATGGTAGCTAAGGATACAAGTGAAGCATTAAAATAGGTGCATGGAGATAATCTTGATAAGGGTAAGTATATTCGAAAGAAAGAGACAATATACATGTTGGGAGAGCCTTAGTGGCTACTCCCAACCCAAGTTAAGTTGTTTAGCTTCTCATGCTTGCGGATAACATGGTGGCGTTACAGAAAGATAGATCCATGAAATACCACGAAGAATGGAGGTGAGTACAGTGAGAGGAAATGATAGATCTAGAGGAGAAGAAATGTGATACTACAAACTACTTCTTCAGATCTAGATCTACCACGCGGACATCTCCTTCTCTCAAAGAAGTGGCAGGTACGGGTGGTCATCTTCTCTCTCCTCGGCTTTCGCTCCAGAGATCCAAGACTGATGGATCCTCGGCTACAAGGTTGGGATGCGGTAGCACTTCGTGGTACCAGGATCGGATCTCTCTGATCTGATGATTTGATAAGATAGGTGGGGGTGCTATTTATAGGCGCCTTCCACCAACTTAAGACCGCGGTTGTGGCCTTTCCTTTATTCCTCCTTGGTCACGATCTTTCTTGACCGCGATCCTTGGTGAAGTCGCAGTCGCGATCTTTACTGAAAAACCGCGGTCGCAATCTTTGGAGAGATCGCGGTCGCGATCACAATTCTTTAGAGTGGGGTCGAGGTCGTGATCTTTGGTGAGACCGCGGTCGTGATCCTTGGTGAGGCCACGGTCGCGATCTTTGGAAAATAATCGCGGTCGCAATTCTTTAGAGTGGGGTCGCGGTCACAATCTTTGGTGAGACCACGGTCGTGGTCTATGTTGAATAACCGCGGTTGCGATCTCTAAGATCGCGGTCGCGGTTGGGCTGATTCCTGAAATCGCAAAACAAGGTTTTAGTCAAGAAGATAGACAAAATGCATGCAAAATTGACTAAAGTTATACTAAAAGTGGTATTGAATATATATATAGAAAATACGTGAAGTGTGTTGTCATCAGAGATTTAGTTAAATAAGAATATCTATCAATATGAAGAGCAGCAACATCATTCTCTCTACTAGTAGAACTAGAACAAGATTCATTCACATTGATTTTAGCAAGCAAGGAGGCATTTTTTGTTTCTAATTCTTGCAAAACAAAATCTTTGTCCTTGTTTTCAGATTTAAGAACATCAATATCATGCATGAGAGAATCAATAATTAAAGAATTCTCTTCATTAGAACAAGGCATGAGAGGTTGAGCTTCTAGAAATCTAATATTATTGAGCAAACTAGCATTTTCAAGTTTAAGAGAGTCTACTTGACTAATACAATCATTTTTATCATCAAGAAAGCAAGAATAAGCATGTTCAAGATCTTCTAGTTCTACATGCAAATTATCAACAATTCTAGCAAGCTTTTTCCTTTTCCTTTAAAAAGACTTAAGAGAGGCACAAGTATCATGAATAATAGCAATCAAAGATTCTTTATCTAAAGAGTTTAGATTTACCTCACTTGAGTCTTTAATTGTTGATTCTATAAGAGCAAAATGGCATTCTCCTTCATCACTAGAGCTTGAGCTTGATCCTTCACTTGAGCTTGAGTCGGAGGAGCCACTTGAGCTTGAGTGTCATTTCTCCGTCTTGTGAATATGGGTCTTTTTGCCTTGTAGGCAATCTTCCTTGTAGTGACCCTTCTTTCCACATGTGAAGCACCGGATGGAGGAGGACTTGCCTTTGTAGAATCTACCCTTGGAGTACATGGCATCTTCTTCAACTTGAGAGGATGGAGAGACATGTTCCATGATAGCTTCAATTTGAGCCTTCATTTCAGCATTCTTCATTCTCTTTAGCTCTTTCTTCTCTTGTCTTTCAACTTCTTCTCTTTTGTTAAGTGTGACTTCATGTGCTTGTAGATTTCCAATGAGCCCTTCGATAGGAATATCCTTAAGATATCTTGCTTCTTCAATAGAAGTCACCTTGGGTTCCCATCTCTTGGGGAGAGTTCTAAGGATCTTTGAGTTGATGTCTCCACTAGACATAGGATGACCTAGAACAGCAATGGTATTGAGCCTTGAGTACATGTTGGCTATCCTCTCCTCCTTTCCTATCTTGAAGTTCTCAAGCATCCCTTTGAGCATGTAGACTTTGCTTTCCTTCACTTGATATGTCCCTTTATAAGTGATGCATAGATTTCTCCATACTTCAAAGGTTGTTTCACATGAAGAAATCTGGTTGAACTCGGTGGGGGTCATGGAGGCATAAAGGTTGTGCATGGCTCTAGCATTCAAGGTTTCTTTCTTCAAGGTAGCTTCATCCCATTCTTCAATCTTTGTCTTTGGTAGCATGTATGGGTTGTTCATCATTTGCCACATCTCAAGACTTGATCCTTAGATGTAGAATTGAAGCCTTCTTCTCCAATAGAGGAAATTGCTCCCATCAAAGATTGGAAGGCTGATCAAGTATCTCCCTCCTTCGTAGTCACCCATCTTCTCCTACTTGTTGAAGTTTGCTTGGAGAAGACCCACTCTGATACCAATTGTTGGATCCTAGATAGGTGATTAGATGCTCTACAGGGGGGTGAATAGAGCCGAAAACACTTAAACAAAACTCATTAAACATTCAAGATATATGACAAGATAAGGTTGCTAAATAGGTAATTTGAGTGCAACTAAAACATGCATAGCAAGGATGAGAGAGATTGAACATACACCAAAAGACAAGCTATTTAGAGTGGTTCCACACTTCAAACTAGAAGTGTGTCAGTCCACTTACCTAGAGAGGTCAACCTCTAGGATTTCCTAACCATTGCATTCTTATATTCATTCATAAGACTTACAATATATGACCAAACAAATGACTTACCTATCCAATACAAAGAGTCTTCAACCTTACCAAGGACTTACCCACTTTGCAAAGAGTCTTCCGCCTTCTTCCAAGGACTTACTTACTCTTGCACAAGTCTTCAGCCTTGTAGGAATTACCCACTCTTCTTGGATCTTCCGCCTTTGACTTCACCTTCACTCGGAGAAGCTTCCACCAAGGACTTACCCACTTGAGCTTGAGTCTTCTGTCTTCTCCAAGGGCTTACCCACTCTAGCTCCAAGTCTTCAGCCTTGATCTTCACCAAGGGATGCCTTCCCTTGTTCTTCTTCACCTCTCTTAGCTAAGAGAGAGAACCTTCATCTTCATGATTGAAATGAGAGAAAAGGGAGGTGGTGGAAGTGAGAGCCTCACAAGATATGCATGTAGGACTAGCTCTCTTATAGATTTCCTACTCACTCTAATGGATGCAGCAAATGATTAAGCTTAGAGAGAGAGGAGGAGGATGTAGGAAGCACTCGACTATAGAATAGGAACCTCACATAGAGTTTGCATTGAATGCTCAACCTTGGAATGAAGGCCAAGGGGTCCTATTTATAGCTGGGGATGCCTCTTAGCCTTTAGGAACACTTGGGGCCGAAAACTAGCCGTTTTGTGGCTTGCAACGAATATATTTTCACTTGTTACAACTCTACAACGGGTAGAAGCACTTTTCTCCACTTTTCCATACAGTGCAATCGATCGAGTTTCTATATGGGTAACTCGACCGATGGAGTAAAAGACAAAGCCAATATTCAGACCATCGGTTGAGTTTAACCTGAGTGAACTCAACCGACCAATGAAAATCGATTTGGTCAGTTACTCCATCGGTCGAGTTCTGTGCAACCACAACTCGATCGATCAAAAGTCATTTTCAAGATCCAATCAGGATCGGTCGAGTTTGCACCTCACAAAACTCGACCGATGAGAAGCCTGATATGAATTTTGGAAAATGGCTTTTGAGTGCTTAAACATTCGATCTAAGTGCTCCTGATTTTTTCTATGCTTAATTACAAGTCATACAATTATTACAAGTGATTTACAACATGATTATAAGGGATTTACATCATATTACAAAAATGTGCACTTGTATGACTTTGACTTGTCTTTTCTCCAATTGTATATGCACAAGTTAGGGCATTTGGAGTGTGTCTATACCTAATCTGAAATCACTCAAGTAGAGACATTAGACACCAATATGTGGAATGGTTAGTCATCATCAAAACACGGGTTTAGTCAATTTAGACGTGAGTCAACATGGACCTAATTGACCTTGAGTCAACATTCTCCCCCTTTTTGAAGATGACAAACCATTCCATAAATGTATTGAAAGCTTTAAAGTAAAATCATACCTTCAGAGAAACCTAGGGGTTTCAATAGGATTGAGCTCATATGCTCTCCCTCAATTGATGCGCATGGAGTTCTCATACTCTCCCTCAATTGATGTTATTTCTCCTGCATGGTTAGCTTTCATAACATTTATAGAATACTATGTCTTCTACTCATATATGTTCTACACATATATGTCTTCTCCCATTTACCTTCTCCCCTTTACATGGACATACTTCTCCTCTTCATGTAAAACATGCCTTCTTCCTCTTTTAAAATAAGACATACCTTTCTCCCCCTTTGTCATTTCAAAAGGTGGGGTTATGAAGAAATTAGAAACATCACTTGTTAAAGAGAAAGGAGATAACACAAATATATAAAAGGAGAGTAGAAGAGAACATATAGGGGCTTGTCCAAGCATAGAAAGAAAAGCAAGTTAAAGCATATACTTGAACAACCCAAAAAGCAAGATAAAGTGCTGCAGAAAAACAATAAATCGCAATTTTGACCCTCAAGATGACAGAATTTGCCCAAAAAGTGCCAGGGCTCATGGCGAGGCGATGAGCCTTGCTCAGAAGGTCATTTCTGCATGAAAAACACTAGTCTTGCACCAAAAACTGAAACTGGAGCAAATCTGCATAAAATCCAAAAATACTCTAATTTCTACTTATAATGTAGATCTATGTACCCTGCATCACAATGTTATGCAAGCAACTCAAGATAGTAGATATGCAATTCAAGGAACAAGCTTGAGCATGTACGAGACAAGATACAAGCATGGCATACAGATGAGCAAATATGTCAATATTAAACAAGGCTAGAACTACATGTATATGAACTACTAGTAGATGTTATCACAAGTTAGGACTACTAGCAGGATCTAGATCATAGCAAGAGATACCAAAAGATACACAAGATAAAGCAAGCTATGAGTAGATGTAGAGATATATCCAAACAAAGAGATATGCAATTGTATATGAGCATGAAAGGATATAACTCACTCACAAATATGCATCCTTACCAAAAGATGATTACCACTAAGAACCACAAGGTTGTATCAACACAAGATATACACCTAGATAGATGTAGCAAGTTAGAGTACAATAGAAGCATTTTTAGACACAACCAAGAGATCCAAAGAGATCATCATCAAAATCTGCAAGACAACTCAAAGCAAGTAATTGCAAGATATATATATACCAATTTAGAGCAATTAGAGAGATAGAGTTGTAAGCAAGATAGGAAATTTAGAACATGGAAATATGCATATATAAAGGTACCAAATGAGAGTGCCAAGGAATAAGGTATTGGTTGAGAAAATCTAGTTGAGAGGGAAATTCTCATTCAATAAGCCAAATGTATATTCTGTGCACAGTGTTATCGGTCAAGTTCTGTGTATTGACAACTTGACCGATGATAGCTGCTGGCAACACCCATTGGTGCCTATCCGTTGAGTTTCAAACAGGTCAAACTCGACTGACATACCAGATGTCAAAAGTCACATGTATTTCATAAAAATATATATAACGACATGCTAAAAATACAAACCATATCTAAACATGTCTAAGCAAGTTTGTAATGCACTATAGAAGCATTAGAAATAGTTTTTGAGCAAGAGTGTGAATAGAAACACAAAATACCACTTTTGACTAAAAAACCATATGTATAGTGCACACTAACTTGATAAAAACAAGTTAGAAATGGTTATAAGCAATAAAACCTTTACCTTTGTTCTTACCCTTCCTTTTCCACTTGTTGTTACCCTCTACACATCTCACCTTTCTTTTTTCATGTGGATTGACAAGTCAATTTGCAATTCAATAGATCAAGTCAATCCATTTGCAAGTACCTACAAGAAGAAACATGAAATGTTCCCCAATCATGTTTTTGGGTCCGGAGGGGTAAGCTTAGCAACCCAAGTCCTATTGCTCTTCGGTGCTTTCCTAAAAGGACAACAAGTAGATTAATGACCAAAATCATTGAAATAGTTGCATGTGCTCATAGTCTTAGAACTAGAGGATTCTCCATGGAATATTGGAGGTCCTTTATCTTTGTTGTTCCTTTGACTACTATCATATCCTAAACCATGTCTACCAAATTGTTTGGTAATATGATGTAGGATGTCATTAAGGCTCTTCTTACCAACTAAGAATCTTTGCAAAGAAGATCTCAAACTGTCATTATCATGCTTAAGAGAAGCAATAGTAGAAGACAAATTATTGATATTATCTCTAGCATGCAAAAGATCATTTTCTAAGCAAAGATCTTTAGTTAAATAATAATATCTATCAATATGAAGAGCATCAACATCATTCTCTCTACTAGTAGAACTAGAACTAGATTCATGCACATTGATTTCAACAAGCAAGGAGGCATTTTGTGTTTCTAATTCTTGCAAAACAAAATCTTTGTCCTTGTTTTCATATTTAAGAACATCAATATCATGCATGAGAGAATCAATAATTAAAGTATGCTCTTCATTAGAACTAGGCATGAGAGGTTGAGCTTCTAGAAATCTAATCTTATCGAGAAAACTAGCATTTTCAAGTTTAAGAGAGTATACTTGACTAAGACAGTCATTTTTATCATCAAGCAAGCAAGAATTAGCATGTTCAAGATCATCTAGTTCTACATGCAAATTATCAACAATTCTAGAAAGCTTTTTCCTTTTCCTTTTAGAAGACTTAAGATAGGCACAAGTATCATGAATAATAGCAATCAAAGATTCTTTATTTAAAGAGTTTAGATTTACCTCACTTGAGTCTTTACTTGTTGATGCTATAAGAGCAAAATGGCAGCCTCCTTCATCACTAGAGCTTGAGCTTGATCCTTCGCTTGAATCTTCACTTGAGCTTGAGTCGGAGGAGCCACTTGAGCTTGAGTGTCATTTCTCCTTCTTGTGAAGATGGGTATTTTTGCCTTGTGGGAAATCTTCCTTGTAGTGACCCTTCTTTCCACATGTGAAGCATCGGATGGAGGAGGACTTGCCTTTATAGAATCTACTCTTGGAGTACATGGCATCTTCTTCAACTTGAGAGGATGGAGAGACTTATTGAATGATAGCTTCAATTTGAGCCTTCATTTCAGCCTTCTTCATTCTCTTTAGCTCTTTCTTCTCTTGTCTTTCAACTTCTTCTCTTTTGTCAAGTGTGACTTCATGTGCTTGGAGATTTCCAATGAGCTCTTTGATAGGATTATCCTTAAGAGATCTTGCTTCTTCAATGGAAGTCACCTTGGGTTCCCATCTCTTGGGGAGAGTTCTAAGGATCTTTGAGTTGATCTCTCCACTAGACATAGGATGACCTAGAACAGCAAGACCATTCACAATGGTGTTGAGCCTTGAGTACATGTTGGCTATCCTCTCCTCCTTTCCCATCTTGAAGTTCTCAAGCATCCCTTTGAGCATGTAGACTTTGCTTTCCTTCACTTGATATGTCCCTTTATAAGTGATGCATAGATTTCTCCATACTTCAAAGGTTGTTTCACATGAAGAAATCTGGTTGAACTCGGTGGGGGTCATGGAGGCATAAAGGTTGTGCATGGCTCTAGCATTCAAGGTTTCTTTCTTCAAGGTAGCTTCATCCCATTCTTCAATCTTTGTCTTTGGTAGCATGTATGGGTTGTTCATCATTTGCCACATCTCAAGACTTGATCTTAGATGTAGAATTGAAGCCTTCTTCTCCAATAGAGGAAATTGCTCCCATAAAAGATTGGAAGGCTGATCAAGTATCTCCCTCCTTGGTAGTCACCCATATTCTCCTACTTGTTGAAGTTTGCTTGGAGAAGACCCGCTCTTATACCAATTGTTGTATCCTAGATAGGTGATTAGATGCTCTACAGGGGGGTGAATAGATCTGAAAGCACTTAAATAAAACTCATTAAACCTTCAAGATATATGACAAGATAAGGTTGCTAAATAGGTAATTTGAGTGCAACTAAAACATGCATAGCAAGGATGAGAGAGATTGAACATACACCAAAAGACAAGCTATTTAGAGTGGTTCCACACTTCAAACTAGAAGTGTGTCAGTCCACTTACCTAGAGAGGTCAACATCTAGGATTTCCTAACCATTGCATTCTTATATTTTGTGGCATCCAACTCACAAAAACAAGATTAACTTAAGCGGAAGCGAATTATTTGCAGCGGATTACTGAAAATCAGTGAAAATGAAAACTTTTTGCAAAGAGATCCACACATAGGAAATCTTTTCCATCAAAAACCATTGTATAACATTTACATTCTGGTTCAAATGTACATAACCTGTACCATCTCTTTTTAGAGACTACATCATCAACTGCCTTATAAACATTATATACAAACAGTATACGAATCTCGAGGCATCAAACCAAAACCTCAGATTGATTTATCAAAAACACTGACTAAAAATTCCAAGGACCTGAGAGTGCAGAGACGACACATAGGACTTTCTAACTACATAACTTGACAGGCAGTATCTTCACCTGAGATCTCACTGCTGTCCCTGATGTTATTATTGTTGTCCTTTCCCTGCAATGGGATTTCTTCTTCTTTGTTTGCGTCCACCTAAAAACATTGGATCCCACAGGGGTGAGACAATTGTAAATTGCCCCAACGGGAGATATAACTCTCCGCTAAAACATTGTTATAGTAGTTTATTAAAATAAATTGGGCAGAAGGATTTATATATAATATGACAGTAGATAAATCACTGTATGAACAGAGTGAAGTAATCTCCTTTCCCAAGGAGAACATTGCATCTACACATGGTAGAATCATAGTTCATTCATCTACTTGTAATGAATACAACTTATATGAATAACATCAATGAACTGCAGATATATAATAGAAATGTAACATCAGCCAATGAATTTCTGTATTCAATCCTTAAGCAAACATGTTATAGGGCTGATTTCATTTTACAAACACACTTATGCCCTGAGGAGATGAGGTATACCGCTCATACTCCAACTGACCACTGCGAAGTCGAAATTGATACCATACATAGGTCAATGGGAGAGCCGGATTCCCATGACATCTCACATCTCGATCAGTGTGGGACAACAAGCAGGACTGTGTTAACTGCTCAAAATAGCTTTCCAGGGTATACTGGAACTTCTCTATAGAGTTACAGTGTCAACTGCACTCTCATCGGCCATCAAGAGATTTAATGTTTATCTCCTCGACCTGACATAAAAAACCATTGGGAGATGTGTACAGCATCTATCCCAATCATCGGGAGATTTGTGATACATCCATCCCGGAAGCATGAAGGATTGAGAGGGTTGATGTTTACCTTCCCTCAAATCTCTTCACAAGGACGTAAGGATATTTTCACCCATTTACCCCACATATTCAAAATATACATTCTGGGTTTTTCCGCGGAGCACCCGTTTCACCATCACCTTATTACTGACGATGATGGATCTATGGTCAGGGCTCTACATGAATATATTTCACTTGATTAATTAAGTACATTTTCATATTCTTATAGCATCAGCCAAGTTCTCAAGCAAGACTTATTACAACAATGCTATAAAGAGACATGTACCATTTTCATCAAATAATTATCAGTCTTTCAAAGACCTTGGGAACTCAGTCCCTCATTTCAAACTGGGAATTCTCATCCCTTCACATTCTCATCACCATAATCATATGGTTCTGGGTATTCAAACCCTTAACTCATCATTGAGCATCAATACCATCTATTAGGTAACTATCACCTTCAGGTCATCTGACCAAGGGATTCATGATACTTGTTATACAAGCATCACACATGGCTCGCAAGGCCATAATACATCTTGTCACCTCTTTCTAGGCAACAAATTACTCATATGACTCATAAAATCCATGCTCATTTGTTACTTTTACTAAGCAACAACTACAATAAGGCACATAAGGCCAATCAACATTTATTATATAAATGTCACAGCTCAAATCTGGCTAAGTTCATCATCTCATAAAACCTACATGGATATTAGGCATGATAACAGTCATACAAGTTATTCATCACATCATGTGATACAATAGTAACACCATTATTCCTTTACCAGGAATCAGGGTTTACTATCAAATAGGGATTTTCATTCCCTTTACCCAAATTAGGGTTAGGGTTCCCCATTTCTCATTAATTAGGGTTTCATGATTATATAATCTATCCAACCCTTAATTCATTATTCCATACCTCTGGGGCATTCAAATATATCATAAATAATTATTCAAGATCATTACTCTCATCATATAGCAGTAATGATCATCAATTCAAGGTATGAGTTCATTTCTCATCCTCATCATGGTATGATTACATCATACTCATTAATTCGGCTTAACCCCATTCTCAAGGTATATTAGTCAACACTTATCAAAGTGCATTAACTCATCACATCTCATTATAATAGTTGTATAACACACTTCACATGTTTCTTACCCAAATATATATTGGATTTGAAATGCAACAAGGTATATAATCCCTGAAGTGTTGAATGTGATAACTATCATATCTTGATGTATCACTTTTCTCATCATTTCAGACTTTCTTGAGTTAACCAACTTATCTTGAATTAATGTATTTCCCTCTTAATACATCCCATCATTAATCTCTCACCTTTAGCATGTAATGCATAGGCCACATATTAGAATTGTCCAACTATCTTTAATGATATGGACTTGTCTAATGATAAAGACATTTTTTACAATAAGGTTTCTTATAATCAACCACTTGAAATGTTTCACCTTTATAAGGTCATTCCTTCTATCTCATCATTAGGGTTTCCTTATACCCTTACTTAAAAATTAGGATTATGATTCGTTGTCATATTGCCCAGGATTAGGGCTTTATGTATTATGACTCCACATTAGAGTCTCACATACCTTCACCCTTCTTAGGGCCTCTCATCACAACATAGCATTAGAGCATCATGTGGTGTTAATTCTTAGTCAGGGTTTCTCATGGAATCACCCTCAACTAGAGTTTCACATGGAATCACCCTCAATTAGGGTTTTACATGGAATCTCCCTCAATTAGGGTTTCACATGGAATCACCCTCAACTAGGGTTTCACATGGAATCTCCCTCAACTAGGGTTTCACATGGAATCACCCCCAATTAGGGTTTCCACCATAGTTACCCACAATTTGAGTTTACTATTTATCTCCATTATGATTTCATTCAATTGTCCATAATTAGAGATTCACTATTCATCCCAAACAGGGTTTTACATCTCATTTCCCTAATTTAGAGTTTCACATATCATTACCCTATATTAAGGCTACATCCTCACACTAGATTAGGGTTTCATTTAGAATTGCCCTCAGCTAGGATTAGAGTTCAATAGCCCTGTCAATTAGGGTTTATGTTCATGATTAGGGTTTCATGATCTCTTTACTTATAGATCATACCCTTAATCACCACATGAATCATATTCATGTAAGAATTCCATGCTATCATCTTCTCAACTTGATTAGTTCATATCAACCCTTCAATCAAGTACATACAACTATGATTAACATAGTGTACCAAGTCATTGTTCCTATAAGCAATTAGGGTTCATCCCTTAATTGGCACTAATCACTTAGGTACTATTAGGGTTTCAACCTTTGTAACTTCAATGATTATCATTACTACTCATCATTGGATCAATGGATCCTTCATCATCTTAATTCTCAAGAGATTCATTCACATTGGACCTCCATTACGTAAGGTATCCAATTGAATCTTCAATTACAATAGGTGTCCAAGTGGATTAACCAATTGAGTCCTCAATTACATTAGGTATCCAAAAGGATTAACCAATTGAGTCCTTATTTAATTTTGTCTACTTGAGACCCAAACGGTCTTGGTCTTTCAAAGTTCAAACGGTTTGAAACCATTTGGTAAAGGTGATGCTTAAGACCGTTTGCTAAAGCAAGTACTTGAAATTGTTTGCTAAAGCACCTTTTTGAAACCGCATGAACTCAACCGGTTTGGGATCGTTTGGTCCCAAACGGTCTTGAGACTGTTTGGACTCAAACGGTCTTAAGACCATTTGGTCCAAACCTCATCAAAACCGTATGGACCAAATATGGTCTCAATCAATCAAATTGAATTATGGTTTCCAATGTTGATTTCTTCAATCATTGAATTCATGGAACCAATCATCAATTGGACCTATCATCATACTTAAATTGAGTTAAATAGGTCAACCTTCAACTGATTTGACCCTCAATTGGTCATCAATTAAGGTTTGAATCAATTGAATTAGGGTTTGGAATCGATGATCCTTCAACATTAATCAATGTAAGAATAGTTACTTTGAAACCATTGAACCATCATCCAAGTTGAACATGACATGACCCCAAACGGTCTTGAGGTCGTTTGGATGACCTCCAAATGGTCTTGAGACCGTTTTCCCATGTTAAAATCAAAATCCAAGTCAACAATTAGGGTTTGGATCATTGGATTGATCACCAAATCAGTAATTGATTACACTTCAACTTAGTATCTTTGGATCTTCAATTGCTTAATCATACTCAACCCTAGACCTCCAAATGGTCTTGGGTGACCTCCAAACGGTTTTGAGATCCCCAAACGGTCTTGAAGACCGTTTGGGTCAATCAACCCAAAATTCCAAGTCAATTGACTATGAAATCAGCACTTAACCCGATTAGGGTTTGCTACTTGGTGATTAACCATGCATCTCAAGACCGTTTGGGTCAATCAACCCAAAATTCCAAGTCAATTGATTATGAAATCAGCACTTAACCCGATTAGGGTTTTCTACTTGGTGATTAACCATGCATTGATTTAATAAATTGGAACCTTTAGATTATCATTCAACATGTATTAGGGTTCTGACCTCAAATGGTCAACCCTCTCAAATGGTCAACTCCCTCAAACGATTTGGTCTCAAGTCACCAAACGGTTTTGAAACCGTTTGGACCAACGAGTTGCAAACCGTTTGGCTTGGATATTTGGTGAGGTGTGTGCTTGTGATGATGTCATCATCATCAAGCTCTAAACTCACGAAATCTTCTGTGATTTCCATGGTGATTGCACCAATCAACCAAATCAATTATTGTAAATGAAGAAAGGATCATTATTCGATAAGGAATGGAATGCAATAACAAAATTAAGGGTTCAAGTTATTAAACCCGCCTCCAATTGAGCTCCAAAGCTCCAAGCTCACGGCAACAATGGTGGATGTAACTCCTTTCACCATTCCAAGGCTCGTCCTCAAGGTTTGAGTGAAAAGGAATGGTTAGAATTGAAGAGGGAATCGAAATAGGAAGAAATCATGCATTGATTTGTAATTTCCACCATGAAATCGTGGTAAACCAAGGTCAAGAAGCTTACCAACAGGTTGGGGGTCGTCCTCCTGATCCTCCCAAGCTCCCTTGGTCGTTTCCCAAGAAAGTAGAAGAAGTTGGGTCGAAAAAGCCTTTCATTTGGCTTGTAAAAGGTCTTTTTATAAAAATTCAATGAGAGAGAATATGCTTTGTAAAAATCCATTTAATCCCAAAGATATGGCCGCCTCTTCCCCCTCAACTTCCTTGGGTCTGAGGCTATATTGTTTGCCTCCAATTCCTCTCAATTATCCATGATTTAAAGAGAATCAAATTAAGCACCTTAAATCATATTATACTAATATCCATATGTGAGTGGATATTTCTTTTTCTTATAAAATTGTGAGTGAGTTATCCATTCCCTTGGATATTTTCGTGGTCCTTTCAAGGCTCAAGGATGTACACACACATCTGAATCCAACCATTTCAATTTTGGTTGAAGTCCCTTTAATTAATACATTTATTTTTTCCCTAAATTGAATTAGGGTTTCAATTAGGATTAAATCTTGATTATTTTAATATCAAGATTCTCTCTCCTCCAACTTAATTCAAATGAGGCGCCCCTCTCATTTTCTTTGCTCTAAATGATGCCAAGAAACATTAGGGATCTTATTGAAGTGGTAATTTACATATTGCACCCTAGGTTTTAGGTAAATTGCACATTACACCAAAACTAGGTTTTCATGCACATACATTGCTTTATCAGCTCTTTCTTGGTACCAGGCTTCCATAAGCCATACCTCTGCATAATTTTCACTCTCATGATGCTTCAACACATGAGGAACATATTTTCATGCACAATTTTCACTTAAACCCCCCAACTTGGGTAATTTGCACTTTAGTCCAAAACAAGCAAAACATTGATTTCAACAATGTTCAAAAAGGACTAGAAAAGCAACATAAGTTCTTCTTGAGCCCTAATTACTTTTCACAAGATGAGATTAAGCATATAATCATTTTTATTAATCAAAACACCTACGGTTAAAGCATAACCCAGGTCAGGAATGTTACATATTCATTCATAAGACTTACAATATATGACCAAACAAAGGACATACTTGTCCAATACAAAGAGTCTTCAACCTTACCAAGGACTTACCCACTTTTCAAGGAGTCTTCTACCTTATTCCAAGGACTTACCTACTCTTGCACAAGTCTTTGGCTTTGTAGGAATTACCCACTCTTCATGGATCTTCCGCCTTTGACTTCACCTTCACTCGGAGAAGCTTACACCAAGGACTTACCCACTTGAGCTTGAGTGTTCTGCCTTCTCCAAGGGCTTACCCACTCTAGCTCCAAGCCTTTAGCCTTGATCTTCCCCAAGGGACGCCTTCCCTTGTTCTTCTTCACCTCTCTTAGCTAAGAGAGAGAACCTTCATCTTCATGATTGAAATGAGAGAAAAGGGAGGTGGTGGAGGTGATAGTCTCACAAGATATACATGTAGGACTAGCATTCTTACAGATTTCCTACTCACTCCAATGGATGTAGCAAGTGATTAAGCTTAGAGAGAGAGAGGATATTGTAGGAAGCACTCAACTAAAGAATAGGAACCTCACATAGAGTTTGCATTGAATGCTCAACCTTGGAATGAAGCCCAAGGGGTCCTATTTATAGCTGGGGATGCCTCTTAGCCTTTGGGAACACTTGGGGCCAAAAACTAGCCGTTTTGTGGCTTGCAACGGATATATTTTCACTTGTTGCACCTCCACAATGGCTAGAAGCACTTTTCCGTACAGTGCAATCGGTCGAGTTTCTATAAGGGTAACTCGGCCGATAGAGTAAAAGACAAAGTCAATATTCAGACCATCGGTCGAGTTTGTCCTGAGGAAACTCGACCGACCAATGAAAATTGATTTGGTCAGTTACTACATCGGTCGAGTTCTGTGCAACCACAACTCAACCGATCAAAAGTCATTTTCAAGATCCAATCAGGATCGGTCGAGTTTACACCTCACAGAACTCGATCGATGAACAACTTGATATGAATTTTGGAAAATGGCTTTTGAGTGATTAAACATTCGATCTAAGTGCTTCTGATTTTTTCTAAGCTTAATTACAAGTCATACAATCATTACAAGTGATTTACAACATGATTCTAAAGGATTTACATCATGTTACAAAAATGTGCACTTGTATGACTTTGACTTGTCTTTTCTCCAATTTTATATGCGCAAGTTAGGGCATTTGGAGTGCGTCTATACCTAATCTGAAATCACTCAAGTAGAGACATTAGACACCAATATGTGGAATGGTTAGTCATGATCAAAACATGGGTTTAGTCAATTTAGATGTGAGTCAACATTTACCTAATTGACCTTGAGTCAACATTCTCCCCCTTTTTGAAGATGACAAACCGTTCCATAAATGTATTGAAAGCTTTAAAGTAAAATCATACCTTCGGAGAAACCTACGGGTTTCAATAGGATTGAGCTCATATGCTCCCCCTCAATTGATGTGCATGGAGTTCTCATACTCCCCCTCAATTGATGTTATTTCTCCTGCATGGTTAGCTTTCATAACATTTATAGAATACTGTGCCTTCTACTCATATATGTTCTACACATATATGTCTTCTCCCATTTACCTTCTCCCCTTTACATCGACATACTTCTCCTCTTCATGTAAGACATGCCTTCTTCCTCTTTTAAAAGAATACATACCTTTCTCCCCCTTTGTCATTTCAAAAAGTGGGGTTATGAAGAAATAAGAAACATCACTTGTTAAAGAGAAAGGAGATAACACAAATATATATAAGGAGAGTAGAAGAACACATATAGGGGCTTGTCCAAGCATAGAAAGAAAAGCAAGTTAAAGCATATACTTGAACAACCCAAAATGCAAGATAAAGTGCTACAAAAAAAAAATAAATCACAATTTTGACCCTCAAGATGACAGAATTTTCCCAAAAAGTGCCAGGGCTCATGGCAAGGCGATGAGCCTTGCTCAGAAGGTCATTTCTGCATGAAAAACACTAGTCTTGCACCAAAAACTGAAACTGGAGCAAATCTGCATAAAATCCAAAAATACTCCAATTTCTACATATAATGTAGATCTATGTACCCTACATCACAATGTTATGCAAGAAACTCAAGTTAGTAGATATGCAAATAAAGGAACAAGCTTGAACATGTACGAGATAAGATACAAGCATAGCATATAGATGAGCAAAGATGTCAATATTAAACAAGGCTAGAACTACATGTATATGAACTACTAGTAGATGTTATCACAAGTTAGGACTACTAGTAGGATCTAGATCATAGCAAGAGATACCAAAAGATACACAAGATAAAGCAAGCTGTGAGTAGATGTAGAGATATATCCAAACAAAGAGATATGCAATTATAGGAGCATGAAAGGATATAACTCACTCACAAATATGCATCCTTACCAAAAGATGATTACCACTAAGAACCTCAAGGTTGTATCAACACAAGACATACACCTAGATAGATGTGGCAAGTTAGAGTACAACGGAAGCAATTTTAGACACAACCAAGAGATCCAAAGAGATCATCATCAAAACCTGCAAGACAACTCAAAGCAAGTAATTGCAAAATATAGATATACCAATTTAGTGCAATTAGAGAGATAGAGTTGTAAGCAAGATAGGCAATTTAGAACATGGCAATATGCATATATAAAGGTACCAAATGAGAGTGCCAAGGGATAAGCTATTGGTTGAGAAAATCTAGTTGAGAGGGAAATTCTTATTCAATAAGACAAATGTATATTATGTGCACAGTGTTATCGGTCGAGTTCTGTGTATTGACAACTCGACCGATGACAGCTGCTGGCAACACCCATTGGTGCCTATCGGTTGAGTTTCAAATAGGACAAACTCGACCGACAGACCAGCTGTCAAAAGGCACATATGTTTCATAAAAACATATATAAAGGCATGCTAAAAATACAAACCATATCTAAACATGTCTAAGCAAGTTAGTAATGCACTATAGAAGCATTAGAAACATTTTTTGAGCAAGAGTGTGAAGAGAAACACAAAATACCACTTTTGACTCAAAAACCATATGTATAGTGCACACTAACTTGACAAAAACAAGTTTGAAATGGTTATAAGCAATAAAACTTTTACCTTTGTTCTTACCATTCCTTTTCCACTTGTTGTTACCCTCTACACATCTCACCTTTCTTCTTTCATGTGGATTGACAAGTCAATTTGCAATTCAATAGATCAAGTCAATCCATTTGCAAGTACCTACAAGAAGAAAGATGAAATGGTGCCCAATCATGTTTTTGGGTCCGGAGGGGTTATCTTAGCAACACAAGTCCTATTGCTCTTGGGTGCTTTCCTAAAAGGACAATAAGTAGATTAATGACCAAAATCATTGCAATAGTTGCATGTGCCCATAGTCTTGGAACAAGAGGATTCTCCATGGAATATTGGAGGTCCTTTATCTTTGTTGTTCCCTTGACTACTATCATATCCTAAACCATGTCTACCAATTTGTTTGGTAGTATGATGTAGGATGTCATTAAGTCTCTTCTTACCAACTAAGAATCTTTGCAAAGAAGATCTCAAACTGTCATAAACATGCTTAAGAGAAGCAATAGTAGAAGACAAATTATTGATATTATCTCTAGCATGCAAAAGATCATTTTCTAAGAAAAGAGCTTTAGTTAAATAAGAATCTCTATCTATATGAAGAGTAGCAACATCATTCCCTCTACTAGTAGAACTAGAACAAGATTCATGCACATTGATTTTAGCAAGCAAGGTGGCATTTTCTGTTTCTAATTCTTGTAAAACAAAATATTTGTCCTTATTTTCAGATTTAAGAACATCAATATCATGCATGATAGAATGAATAATTAAAATATGCTCTTCATTAGAACTTGGCATGAGAGGTTGAGCTTCTAGAAATCTAATCTTATCGAGCAAACTAGCATTTTCAATTTTAAGAGAGTCTACTTGACTAAGACAATCATTTTTATCATCAAGTAAGCAAGAATTAGCATGTTCAAGATCATCTAGTTCTACATGCAAATTATCAACAATTCTAGCAAGCTTTTTTCTTTTCCTTTTAGAAGACTTAAGAGAGGCACAAGTATCATGAGTAATAGCAATCAAATATTCTTTATCTAAATAGTTTAGATTTACCTCACTTGAGTCTTTACTTATTGATACTATAAGAGCGAAATGGCATTCTCCTTCATCACTAGAGCTTGAGCTTGATCCTTCACTTGAATCTTCACTTGAGTTTGAGTTGGAGGAGCCACTTGAGCTTGAGTGCCATTTATCCTTCTTGTGAAGATGGGTCTTTTGGCCTTGTGGGCAATCTTCCTTGTAGTGACCCTTCTTTCCACATGTGAAGCACCGGATGGAGGAGGACTTGCCTTTGTAGAATCTACCCTTGGAGTACATGGCATCTTCTTCAACTTGAGAGGATGGAGATACTTGTTCCATGATAGCTCCAATTTGAGCCTTCATTTCAGCCTTCTTCATTCTCTTTAGCTCTTTCTTCTCTTGTCTTTCAACTTCTTCTCTTTTGTCAAGTGTGACTTCATGTGCTTGTAGATTTACAATGAGCTCTTCCATAGGAATATCCTTAAGAGATCTTGCTTCTTTAATGGAAGTCACCTTGGGTTCCCATCTCTTGGGGAGAGTTATAAGGATCTTTGAGTTGATCTCTCCACTACACATAGGATGGCCTAGAATAGCAAGACCATTCACAATGGTGTTGAGCCTTGAGTACATGTTGCCTATCCTATCCTCCTTTCCCATCTTGAAGTTCTCAAGCAGCCCTTTGAGCATGTAGACTTTGCTTTCCTTCACTTGATATGTCCCTTCATAAGTGATGCATAGCTTTCTCCATACCTCATAGGCTGTTTCACATGAAGAAATCCAGTTGAACTCGGTGGGGGTCATGGAGACATAAAGGATGTGCATGGCTCTAGCATTCAGGGTTGCTTTCTTCAAGGTAGCTTCATCCCATTCTTCAATCTTTGTCTTTGGTAGCATGTATGGGTTGTTCACCATTTGCCACATCTCAGGACTGGATCCTTAGATGTAGAATTGAAGCCTTCTTCTCCAATAGAGAAAATTGCTCCCATCAAAGATTGGTACTCTGATCAAGTATCTCCCTCCTTGGTAGTCACCCATCTTCTCCTACTTGTTGAAGTTTGCTTGGAGAAGACCCACTCTGATACCAATTGTTGGATCCTAGATGGGTGATTAGATGCTCTAGAGGGGGGTGAATAGAGCTGAAAGCACTTAAACAAAACTCATTAAACCTTCAAGATATATGACAAGATAAGGTTGCTAAATAGGTAATTTGAGCGCAACGAAAACTTGCATAGCAAGGATGAGAGAGATTGGACATACACCAAAAGACAAGCTATTTAGAGTGGTTCCACACTTCAAACTAGAAGTGTGTCAGTCCACTTACCTAGAGAGGTCAACCTCTAGGATTTCCTAACCATTGCATTTTTATATTCATTCATAAGACTTGCAATATATGACCAAACAAAGGACTTATCTATCCAATATAAAGAGTCTTCAACCTTACCAAGGACGTACCCACTTTGTAAGGAGTCTTTCGCCTTCTTCCAAGGACTTACCTACTCTTGCACAAGTCTTCAGCCTTATAGGAATTACCCACTCTTTTTAGATCTTCCACCTTTGACTTCACCTTCACTCGGAGAAGCTTCCACCAAGGACTTACCCACTTGAGCTTGAGTCTTCTTCCTTCTCCAAGGGCTTACCCACTCTAGCTCCAAGTCTTCAGCCTTGATCTTCACCAAGGGACGCCTTCCCTTGTTCTTCTTCACCTCTCTTAGCTAAGAGAGAGAACCTTCATCTTCATGATTGAAATGAGAGAAAAGGGAGGTGGTGGAATTGAGAGTCTCATAAGATATACATGTAGGACTAGCTCTCTTACAGATTTCCTACTAACTCTAATGGATGTAGCAAGTGATTAAGCTTAGAGAGAGAGAGGAGGTTGTAGGAAGCACTCAACTATAGAATAGGAACCTCACATAGATTTTGCATTGAATGCTCAACCTTGGAATGAAGCCCAAGGGGTCCTATTTATAGTTGGGATGCCGCTTAGCCTTTGGGAACACTTGGGGCCGAAAACTAGCTATTTTGTGGCTTGCAACGGATATATTTTCACTTGTTGCAACTCCACAACGGCTAGAAGCACTTTTCTGCACTTTTCTATACAGTGCAATCGGTCGAGTTTCTATAAGGGTAACTTGACCGATAGAGTAAAAGACAAAGCTGATATTCAGACCATCGGTCGAGTTTTTCCTGAGGAAACTCGACCGACCAATGAAAATCGATTTGGTCAGTTACTCCATCGGTCGAGTTCTGTGCAACCATAACTCGACCGATCAAAATTCATTTTCAAGATCCAATCAGGATCAGTCGAGTTTGCACCTCACAGAACTCGACCGATGAACAGCCTGATATGAATTTTGGAAAATGGCTTTTGAGTGCTTAAACATTCGATCTAAGTGCTCCTGATTTTTTCTAAGCATAATTACAAGTCATACAATCATTACAAGTGATTTACAACATGATTCTAAAAGATTTACATCATTTTACAAAAATGTGCACTTGTAAAACTTTGACTTGTCTTTTCTCCAATTTTATATGCACAAGTTTGGGCATTTGGAGTGTGTCTATACCTAATCTGAAATCACTCAAGTAGAGACATTAGACACCAATATGTGGAATGGTTAATCATCACCAAAACACGAGTTTAGTCAATTTAGACATGAGTCGACATTGACCTAATTGACCTTGAGTAAACATTTTCCCCCTTTTTGAAGATGACAAACCATTCCATAAATGTATTGAAAGCTTTAAAGTAAAATCATACCTTCGGAGAAACCTAGAGGTTTCAACAGGATTGAGCTCATATGCTCCCCCTCAATTGATGTGCATGGAGTTCTCATACTCCCCCTCAATTGATGTTATTTCTCCTTCATTGTTAGCTTTCATATCATTTATAGAATATTATGTCTTCTACTCATATATGTTCTACACATATATGTCTTCTCCCATTTACCTTCTCCCCTTTACATGGACATACTTCTCCTCTTCATGTTTTACATGCCTTCTTCCTCTTTTAATAGAAGACATACCTTTCTCCCCCTTTGTCATTTCAAAAAGTGGGGTTATGAAGAAATAAGAAACATCACTTGTTAAAGAGAAAGGAGATAACACAAATATATATAAGTAGAGTAGAAGAGCACATATAGGGGCTTGTCTAAGCATAGAAAGAAAAACAAGTTAAAGCATACACTTGAACAACCCAAAATGCTAGATAAAGTGCTGCAGAAAAATAATAAATCACAATTTTGACCCTCAAGATGACAGAATTTGCCCAAAAAGTGACAGGGCTCATGGCAAGGCGATGAGCCTTGCTCAGAAGGTCATTTCTGCATGAAAAACACTAGTCTTGCACCAAAAACAGAAACTGGAGCAAATCTGCATAAAATCCAAAAATACTCCAATTTCTACATATAATGTAGATCTATGTACCCTGTATCACAATGTTATGCAAGCAAATCAAGATAGTAGATATGCAATTCAAGGAACAAGCTTGAGCATGTACGAGACAAGATACAAGTGTAGCATATAGATGAGCAAAGATGTCAATATTAAACAAGGCTAGAACTACATATATATGAACTACTAGTAGATGTTATCACAAGCTAGGAGTACTAGTAGGATCTAGATCATAGCAAGAGATGCCAAAAGATACACAAGATAAAGCAAGCTATGAGTAGATGTAGAGATATATCCAAACAAAGAGATATACAATTGCATATGAGCATGAAAGGATATAACTCACTCACAAATATGCATCCTTACCAAAAGATGATTACCACTAAGAACCTCAAGGTTGTATCAACACAAGATATACACCTAGATAGATGTAGCAAGTTAGAGTACAACAGAAGCAATTTTAGACACAACCAAGAGATCCAAAGAGATCATCATCAAAACCTGCAAGACAATTCAAAGCAAGTAATTGCAAGATATAGATATACCAATTTAGAGCAATTAGAGAGATAGAGTTGTAAGCAAGATAGGCAATTTAGAACATGGCATTATGCATATATAAAGGTACCAAATGAGAGTGCCAAGGAATAAGGTATTGGTTGAGAAAATCTAGTTGAGAGGGAAATTCTCATTCAATAAGTCAAATGTATATTCTATGCACAGTGTTATCGGTCGAGTTCTGTGTATTGACAACTCGACCGATGACAGTTGTTGGAAACACCCATTGGTGCCTATCGGTCGAGTTTTAAATAAGACAAACTCGACCGACAGAGCAGCTGTCAAAAGGAACATATATTTCATAAAAACATATATAAAGGCATGCTAAAAATACAAACCAGATCTAAACATGTCTAAGCAAGTTAGTAATGCACTATAGAAGCATTAGAAATAGTTTTTGAGCAAGAGTGTGGAGAGAAACACAAAATACCACTTTTAACTCAAAAACCATATGTATAGTGCACACTAACTTGACAAAAATAAGTTAGAAATGGTTATAAGCAATAAAACCTTTGCCTTTATTCTTGCCATTCCTTTTCCACTTGTTGTTACCCTCTACACATCTCACCTTTCTTCTTTCATGTAGATTGACAAGTCAATTTGCAATTCAATCGATCAAGTCAATCCATTTGCAAGTACCTACAAGAAGAAAGATGAAATGTTCCCCAATCATGTTTTTGGGTCCGGAGGGGTTAGCTTAGCAACCCAATTCCTATTGCTCTTCGGTGCTTTCCTAAAAGGACAACAAGTAGATTAATGACCAAAATCATTGCAATAGTTTCATGTGCCCATAGTCTTGGAACTAGAGGATTCTCCATGGAATATTGGAGGTCCTTTATCTTTGTTGTTCCCTTGACTACTATCATATCCTAAACCATGTCTACCAATTTGTTTCGTAGTATGATGTAGGATGTCATTAAGGCTCTTCTTACCAACTAAGAATCTTCGCAAAGAAGATCTCAAACTATCATTATCATGCTTAAGAGAAGCAATAGTAGAAGACAAATTATTGATATTATCTCTAGCATGCAAAAGATCATTTTCTAAGAAAAGAGCTTTAGTTAAATAAGAATCTCTATCAATATGAAGAGTAGCAACATCATTCTCTCTACTAGTAGAACTAGAACAAGATTCATGCACATTGATTTTAGCAAGCAAGGAGGCATTTTCTGTTTCTAATTCTTGCAAAACAAAATCTTTTTCCTTGTTTTCAGATTTAAGAACATCAATATCATGCATGAGAGAATCAATAATTAAAGTATGCACTTCATTAGAACTAGGCATGAGAGGTTGAGCTTCTAGAAATCTAATCTTATCGAGCAAACTAGCATTTTCAAGTTTAAGAGAGTCTACTTGACTAAGACAATCATTTTTATCATCAAGCAAGCAAGAATTAGCATCTTCAAGATCATCTTGTTCTACATGCAAATTATCAACAATTCTAGCAAGCTTTTTCCTTTTCCTTTTAAAAGACTTAAGAGAGGCACAAGTATCATTAATAATAGCAATCAAAGATTCTTTATCTAAAGAGTTTATATTTACCTCACTTGAGTCTTTACTTGTTGATGCTATAAGAGCAAAATGGCATTCTCCTTCATCACTAGAGCTTTAGCTTGATCCTTCACTTGAATCTTCACTTGAGCTTGATTCGGAGGAGCCACTTGAGCTTGACTGCCATTTCTCCTTATTGTGAATATGGGTCTTTTTGCCTTGTGGGCAATCTTCCTTGTAGTGACCCTTCTTTCCACATGTGAAGCACCGGATGGAGGAGGACTTGCCTTTGTAGAATCTACCCTTGGAGTACATGGCATCTTCTTCAACTTGAGAGGATGGAGAGACTTGTTCCATGATAGCTTCAATTTGAGCCTTCATTTCAGCCTTCTTCATTCTCTTTAGCTCTTTCTTCTCTTGTCTTTCAACTTCTTCTCTTTTGTCAAGTGTGACTTCATGTGCTTGTAGATTTCCAATTAGCTCTTCGATAGGAATATCCTTAACAGATCTTGCTTCTTCGATGGAAGTCACCTTGGGTTCCCATCTCTTGGGGAGAGTTCTAAGGATCGTTGAGTTGATCTCTCCACTAGACATAGGATGACCTAGAATAGCAAGACCATTCACAATGGTGTTGAGCTTTGAGTACATGTTGCCTATCCTCTCCTCCTTTCCCATCTTGAAGTTCTCAAGCAGCCCTTTGAGCATGTAGACTTTGCTTTCCTTCACTTGATCTGTCCCTTCATAAGTGATGCATAACTTTCTCCATACCTCATAGGCTGTTTCACATGAAGAAATTTGGTTTAACTCGGTGGGGGTCATGGAGGCATAAAGGATGTGCATGGCTCTAGCATTCAAGTTTACTTTCTTCAAGGTAGCTTCATCCCATTCTTCAATCTTTGTCTTTGGTAGCATGTATGGGATGTTCACCATTTGCCACATCTCAAGACTTGATCCTTGGATGTAGAATTGAAGCCTTCTTCTCCAATAGAGGAAATTGCTCCCTTAGTACTCTGATCAAGTATCTCCCTTCTTGGTAGTCACCCATCTTCTCCTACTTGTTGAAGTATGCTTGGAGAAGACCCGCTCTGATACCAATTGTTGGATCCTAGATGGGTGATTAGATGCTCTAGAGGGGGGTGAATAGAGCTGAAAGCACTTAAACAAAACTCATTAAACCTTCAAGATATATGACAAGATAAGGTTGCTAAATAGGTAATTTGAGTGCAATTAAAACATGCATAGCAAGGATGAGAGAGATTGAACATACACCAAAATACAAGCTATTTAGAGTGGTTCCACACTTCAAACTAGAAGTGTGTCAGTCCACTTACCTAGAGAGGTCAACCAATAGGATTTCCTAACCATTGCATTCTTATATTCATTCATAAGACTTACAATACATGACCAAACAAAGGACTTACCTATCCAATACAAAGAGTCTTCAACCTTACCAAGGACTTACCCACTTTGCAAGGAATCTTCTGCCTTCTTCCAAGGACTTCCCTACTTGTGCACAAGTCTTCAGCCTTGTAGGAATTACCCACTCTTCTTGGATCTTCGGCCTTTGACTTCACCTTCACTCAGAGAAGCTTCCACCAAGGACTTACCCACTTGAGCATGAGTCTTCTGCCTTCTCCAAGGGCTTACCCACTCTAGCTCCAAGTCTTCAGCCTTGATCTTCACCAAGAGACGCCTTCCCCTATTGTTCTTCACCTCTCTTATCTAAGAGAGAGAACCTTCATCTTCATGATTGAAATGAGAGAAAAGGGAGGTGGTGGAAGTGAGAGCCTCACAAGATATACAAGTAGGACTAGCTCTCTTACAAATTTTCTACTCACTCTAATGGATGTAGCAAGTGATTAAGCTTAGAGAGAGAGAGGAGGTTGTAGGAAGCACTCAACTATAGAATAGGAACCTCACATAGAGTTTGCATTGAATGCTCAACCTTGGAATGACGCCCAAGGGGTCCTATTTATAGCTGGGGATGCCTCTTAGCCTTTGGGAACACTTGGGGCCGAAAACTAGTCGTTTTGTGGCTTGCAATGGATATATTTTCACTTGTTGCAACTCCACAAAGACTAGAAGCACTTTTCTACACTTTTCCGTACAGTGCAATCGTTGAGTTTCTATAAGGGTAACTCGACCGATAGAGTAAAAGACAAAGTCGATATTCAGACCATCGGTCGAGTTTGTCCTGAGGAAACTCAAATGACCAATAAAAATCGATATGGTCAGTTAATCCATCGGTCGAGTTCTGTACAACCACAACTCGATCGATCAAAAGTCATTTTCAAGATCCAATCAGGATCGGTCGAGTTTTCACCTCACAGAATCGACCGATGAACAGCCTGATATGAATTTTGGAAAATGGCTTTTGAGTGCTTAAACATTCGATCTAAGTGCTCCTGGTTTTTTCTAAGCTTAATTACAAGTCATACAATCATTATAAGTGATTTACAACATGATTCTAAAGGATTTACATCATATTACAAAAATGTGCACTTGTATGACTTTGACTTGTTTTTTCTCCAATTTTATATGCGCAAGTTAGGGCATTTGGAGTGTGTCTATACCTAATCTAAAATCACTCAAGTAGAGACATTAGACACCAAAATGTGGAATGGTTAGTCATCATCAAAACACAGGTTTAGTCAATCTAGACGTGAGTCAACATTGACCTAATCGTCCTTGAGTCAACAACATTCTCTTGCCCGACACAGCCTCATGGCCGACATAAGGCTCCCAAACACATCCTTGCCCGATACAAGGTCCATCAAGGCAAGGCAAGGCCCAAACAAGGCAAAACAAGGCCCAACAAGGCTCAACCAAACCCAAGGCAACTCAAGCAACGAGCCCAACCCTTCCTCTCAACTCTAGAGGAAGCAAGGAGAGAGAAAACTCAAGGTGACAAACTTGCTCATCAACCCTAGACTTGGGTTATTTGCAAGTGGCACCTCCAACTCTCGACAAAGCACCAACAACCTTAATCACCACTAGAGGTGATTAGCAAGCAACTAAACACAAGGTTTAGGCAAAGCAAACAGGATAAGCCCAAAACGGAGGACATGGTCCTTACAATCCATAAACCCCTATAAAGGGATTTTGTCCTGGAAATCTGAAGAGAAAAGCGAGGGATACTTCCTCCTCATATCTTCATCAAGCTCCCATGTAGCTTCCTCAACACCACAATGATGCCAAAGAACTTTCACAAGAACCAGATCCTTCCTCTTCAGCTTCTTTACTCTTCTATCAAGGATCATCATTGGACCTTCCTCGTAGGTCACATCTTCATCGAGCTCAACCTCAACTGGCTGTAATATTGTCCATGTGTCTGGATGACTTTTCTTCAGCATGCTGACATGGAACACCGGATGTAATCTATGCAACTCTAGTGGCAGCTCTAACTTATAAGCTACCTTGCCAACATGTGCTATTACCGGGTATGACCCATAAACCTGGGTGCCAGTTTGCCTTTCCGGCCAAACCTCAGCACGCCTTTTCATGGTGAGACCTTGAGATACACTTTGTCTCCCACCTGGAACTCTATAGGTCATCGACGATTATCTGCATATGACTTTTTTCTATCTTGTGCCGATTTCAACTTTTGTTGTATCACTCTGATCTTCTCTGTTGTCTACTGCACTAACTCAGGACCCAAAAGTTGATACTCACCAGACTCATACCAACATATAGGAGATCTGCACTTCCTGCCATATAGAGCCTCATAAGGAGCCATGTCGATGCTCTGCTGGTAACTATTGTTGTAGGCGAACTCTATCAAACTGAGATGCACATCCCAACTACCTAAGAACTACAAAACACAAGCTCGGAGAAGATCCTCTAAAGTCTGAATAGTCCTTTCAGATTGTCCATCTGTCTGTGGGTGGAAAGTGGTAGTGAACCTCAATTGTGTTCCCAACGCTTTATGTAACTGTTCCCAGAAATGACTCGGGAACTAGGGTTCTCTGTCAGAGACTATCATTGCGGGTACACCATGCAAACGCACTATCTCATCCACATACACCTGAGCAAGCATCTCTATTGTATACGTTGTCTTCACATGTATGAAATGAGCAGACTTTGTCAATCTATCCACTATCACCCAAATGGAATCATGATTCTTAGTTGTCCTTGGCAGACCAACTACAAAATCTATGGTTTTGATCCCATTTCCACTGCGGTATCGGCAGGGGTTGCAACGTACCTTCCAGCTTCTGATGCTCAGCCTTAACTTGCTGGCATACCATACACCTAGCCACAAACTCAGCTACATCTCTCTTCAAATCAGGCCACCAATACAGGTCCTTCATATTATGATACATCTCGGTGACACATGTATGCATGGCATACATCGATGTGTGTGCTTCCTCGAGTACTAACCTCCTCAAATCATCAACATCGGGGACCACCATCCTATCATGACAGCAAACTAGTCCATCGTCAGACTCATTGAACCCATCACGCTTTTTCGTTGCCAAACTCTGATCTTATCAACGGAACTGAAGCATCTGTCTGTTGTCTGTCTTTGATCTACTATCTCAACGTGGGCTTTACTTGCATCTGTGCCAATAAGGAGACTTTCATATGTACATTCATTTTTCGCAAAGAGACAAGTATATCCCGCCTATGGCATACCAAGGAACTCAACTATGCCTTCTTCATAGAACGGGAAGAAGGAGACTTTCTGCTAAGCGCATCAGCTACCATGTTTGCCTTACCAGGATGATACTCAATGCTACAATCATAATCATTATCAGCTCCATTCAGCGACGTTGTCACATGTTCAGCTCACTCTGTGAGAAGATGTACTTCAAGTTCTTATGATCTGTAAAGATCTGACACACTTCCCCATAAAGGTAGTGTCTCCAAATCTTTAATGCATGAACCACCGCTGCCAGCTCCAGATCATGTGTCGGATAGTTCTCCTCATGTTTCTTAAGTTGTCATGAAGCAAAAGAAACCACATGATCCTCCTACATTAGAACACATCCTAAGCCTTTCTTGGAAGCATCGCAGAAAACAACATAGCCCTTCCCAGGCTGTGGCAGCACCAACACCGGAGCACTAGTCAGCTTCTCCTTCAAGCTTTGGAAATCTTGCTGACAACGATCATCCCAAACAAAGGGTACACCCTTCCTGTCAACTTTTTTAACGGTAACGTGATTATACTGAAGTTCCTTATAAACTTCCGGTAGTATCCTCCTAAACCCAAAAAAGTACGAACTTCTGTTGGCGTCTTCGGTTGCTCCCAATCTGTAACTGAATCCACCTTCTTAGGGTCTACTTTGACTCCTTCTGCAGATATCACATGACCCAAGAAAGTCACTTCTTTCAACCAGAACTCACACTTACAAAACTTGGCATACAGCTGATGTTGGCGAAGAAGAGTCAACACTTTTAGAAGATGTTGTTCATGCTCTTGACTGTCCCAACTATAGATCAAGATGTCATCTATAAAAACTACAACAAACTGATCTAGAAATGGACGGAACACCCGGTTCGTCAGATCCATGAAAGCAACAGGCACATTGATTAGCCCAAACGGCATAACCACAAACTCGAAGTGACCATACCTCATCCTAAATGCTGACTTTGGTATGTCCTCATCCTTAATCCTCAACTGATGATATCCAGACCATAGATCTATCTTTGAGAACATTGTTGCACCACACAACTGATCAAACAGATCATCTATCCTCGGTAACGGGTACTTATTCTTGATCGTGACTTTGTTCAACTGTCGGTAATCTATACATGGCCGCATCAACCTGTCCTTCTTCTTTACGAATAGGACTGGAGCACCCCACGACGATGTGCTCGGGCTGATGAAACCTTTATCTAACAACTCCTGTAACTGCTTCTTCAGTTCTGCCATCTCGGCTGGAGCCATCCTGTATGGTGTCTGAGCAACTAGTTGTGTTCCTGGCACCAGATTGATCTCAAAATCAATCTCTCGAGATGGGGGAACACCGGGGAACTCATCTGGAAACACGTCCACAAACTCTCAAACAACAAGCACCTCCAAAAGGCTAGGACCCTTCGCTTTGGTATCCACAATGTGAGCTAAGAATGCCTTACATCCTTTCTGCAACAATTTCTCTGCCACCATCACTGACACTAAGCACGTCGGAAGAATCTTCCTATCACCTTGGAAGATCCACTTCTCTCCACCATCATCAAACACTGCCTGCTTAGAACCATAGTCCAACACAACCTTATACTTTTCTAAGGTATCCATCCCAAGGATCACATCGAATCCATGCATCTCAAGTGGTATAAGATCCACTTGTATACTATATCCTGAAAAATATAGAACACAAGATGGGCACTCCTCTCGAAGCATCGAGGAACCATCAAGAGGGGTTTCTAGCAACAGGCTATCTCTCTTACAGCTAATAGGTAAGAGACAGTTTTCAAGCACAGTTCGTGCGATAAAAGAGTGCGTAGCACCCGAGTCAACCAGAACAGATATAAAGCAAGAATAAGACAAATCAGAATGAAATAACTCCATCTGACCTGCCACAACTCACGGGTTGACTATTTCCTCCGGCTGAATCATATCGTAGAATCGAGTCGTTGCTTGTTGTCCACGTCCTATGCTTCCTTGGACAGATGATCCCACTTGTGATGCTTGATCGCGTCCTCACCCTCTGCAACCACTGGGCTGTTGTCTATCTGACCCTTGCTGATTCTGCCTCGGCTGTTGTGTCACTTCCACATCTTTCCTTGGGCAATTTGACCTCTGATGCCCGATCTGACCACAAAGATGACATGACTGGTCTCGTTGTTGTGGCCTAGACGGCCCTGTCACTGCCACTAAAGTTGTACTATGTGCCTTTGACAGCAAAGAACCATATCCTCTTCCCTTACTCGGGGACCACTGTGTCGGTGCACTGGAACCTCTTAACCCAGAAGGTGCTAAAAACCTTGGCTTCTTAAAGCCACCAGACCTCTGCCCTAGAAACTGAGCAGGCCTCTTCTTAGTCATGGATTCTCTCTTATCCCTGATTGACCGTTCAGTCCTACAGACGGACTCCACGAACGTGGAAAACCGCTCCCGATTCTCCAAAATAGCCGTAGGTGTTGTCAACTCTGCGCTCAGACCCTTCTCAAACTGTCTGATCTGCTCGTCGTCTATCGTCGCCATGTGAGGACAAAACCTCAGCATGTCCATAAACTTGGATTCATACTCGGTGATGTTCAATGATCCTTGGCACAGACGCTCAAACTGGTTGATCTTCTCATCCAGATATGTCTTTGGGAAGTATTTGCTGACGAACTCTCGCCAGAAAACCTCCCAACCGATCACCTCACCAGGTCGCTTCTCCTCCTCGATGGCCCACCAGTGGCCAGCACTATCTTTTAGAAGGTAGACAGCATGCTTGACTTTGTTTGCTTCGGGGATGTCGAGGATCCGGAAGGCCTTCTCTAGACTTGTCAGCCACAGATCTGCTTCCGCTGGATCAGCCGTTCTAGCATAATCAGAATCTCCGACTCGGAAAAGTCGCTCAAAGGTCTTTCCAATGCCTGATGATTCACCATGGGGAGCCTGTGCTCTTGGTAGAGGCACTGGAAATCTTTCCACCATGTGATTCATCGTAGCCATCAACTGCCCCATAAGGTGTTGATAGGCAGGGTTTTTTAGAATGGCATGTGCCTGCCTCTTGCTCCATCAATTGATGCAGCATCACTGCTCTCGGCGGCATGTTCTTCATGGTTTCCAGACATCTTTAAGCTTTTTCTTCCACTGAGGGCAGAAGATTATTGTAAGAAGATCTAGAAAACTCACAAGAATAGACACAAACCTAATCCTAGATCCCTATAGACTCAGCGAACCTAGAGCTCTGATACCAAACTAACTATGACACCCCGCCATCACACAGACAGTAAGGTGACACGTGAAAACGTACGGAACCACATATTACTGAAAACACGGGTTGATTAAAACCGATTGTGGAAAGCAGATAAACAAAGAAACTATTACATCCAGATCCTACAAGGAAACATGTTATACAACTATTATAAGCCTGATATATGTCCACAGCTTAGGGAAAACAGTTGTCCTGCCAGCACATGCGTTCATCACCTGTTTATACATAACGGGCCACATCAAACCAGTAGTAGGATATACAGAGCTACATGAGGTAAACATCATAAAACATCATCAAAACACCTCTGAGGACCTGAGAGTATAGGGATAACTCTAGGACTCTACTACAAAACCACTAAAACAACAGCATGTCCATCTCTTGCCTTCTACTACTCTTCCTCTTACTGCTTGGCCGCAACCTCGCGACCACCACCACGTCTAGCGTGACCACCTAAAAAGGTTGTAAACCAACGGGGTGAGACACACAGTCCCAGCGAGAAACATAACTCCCCTCCGAAACTATAAAACTCCAAAGAAGGCTAAAGCTGGTAAAATAGATAACAAGTGTAAGCAGATTATATGAGCAGCATACTAAGCAGGTCTTACTGTATTATTAAACTTACTAGGATTACTAAAAATCACTTAAAATTTAAAACTTTTTACAAAGAGATCCAAACTCAGGAAAACTCTTTGAACAAACACCAAAGTAAACATTTATATCTTGGTTCATAAAGTATATCCCATGTACCATTCCTTCTCGAGGATTACAAACATTTGCTGCCCTGTAAATACTGTACAAAGACAACATAAAGACCTCGAGGCATCAAGCCAAAATCTCAGATCGATTCATTAAAACCATCTACTAACTCTGAGGACCTAAGAGTACAGAGATGACACATAGGACTCTATATACAAGACATGACAACCAGTGTCTTCACCTAAGAATTCACTGTTGTCCCAACTGCTGTTGTTCTTCCCCTGTTGTAGGGTTTTTGTCTCTTCCTCTGCGTCTACCTAAAAAGTTAGATCCCACGGGGGTGAGACAATTTGAAATTGCCCCACCGAGAGATATAACTCTCCGCCAGAAACATTATTATTGCAGTTTAATAAGATAAATCTAAATAGAGGAATCATAATTGTTTAATACCAGTTAATTCATTATCTAATAGATTAGAACATTAATCTTATTTAAAGCATTTCAGCTATAACCTGATAGAGAAGCATGTCACTTATCCAATAAGGAATATGAAGAACATGTATAACATTTATCATCTATACTAAGTAAGATAATATCAACCAATGATTCTCATATTTTAACCTTAGGTAAATACGCTACACAGATGATTATATTTTACAATCATACTTAATTAATGCCCTGAAGAGATGAAGTATATCGTTCATACTCCAATCGACCATGATTACGTTAAGCATCGGTACCACACAAGGTCAATGGAAGAGCCGGACTCCAAGACCTCATCTTTCTTGGTCTGTGCGAGATTATATGGCAGAAACATCATGTGTCAAACTGCAATTAGCTTGCCATGGTATATTGGCATCTTCGCTATAGAGTTATAGCCCGCAGTGTATACTCTCTTCAGGGTTATGGCCTGTAGCCAATGTGTGGTATCATATCATGGAGTCATGGCCCATAGCCATACTCATACTAGGGTATGGTCTGTAACCAATCCCATACATAGGATATAGCCCACAGCCATTCCTATGGGGCATGAGGATATAATTTCCCAATTACCCCCACATATTCAAAAATATGTGTTCCGAGTTTTAACTCATTTCACCATTCAAAAAATTCTGACGATGATGGATCTGTGGTCAGGGAAACTACATTATATGATATCACTTGATTAATTAGGTGTATTACCATATTCTTTTAGCATCAAGTAAGTTTCCAAACATCAATTACTACGATATTGCTACAAAGAATGTGTAATACTTTCATCAAGTACTATTCAAATCTTATTGAAGTATTGGGATCTTAATCCCTCATCTCATCAAGTGCTTTCTCATTTCTTGACAATCTCATCATCATGATTATGGAATATAGATATTCAAATCCTCAGTTAATCTTAGATAACATGTTAACATTTATCAGGTAACTAAAACACCTTCAGGTCAACTGACCAATGTAAACATGATGCTTGCTATACAAGCATCTCACATGGCTCTCAAAGCCCATTTCATCTCTTGTTACCTCTTACTAGGCAACAAAGCATGTTATGGCTCACAAGGCCCAATAACAACAATAAATGAAACATCATAGCTCATACCTGGCTATGCTCATCATTTCATGATACCTGCATGGTTAATACACTTGATAACAGTTATATCAAATTCATTTTAGCACCATGCTATACAAGGTAACACCACTTATACCCTTTTTAGGGTTAGGGTTTCTCAATTCATGTCAACCAGGAATAACCATCCCATTACCCACATTAGGGTTAGGGTTTATCATCATATTGCCCAAAATTAGGGTTTTGTACACTATAACCCAAGGTTAGGGTTTCACATACCTTTACCCTATATCAGGGTTAGGATTTCATATCAAGATCTCACATATCATTACATAGCATCACCTTGGATTAGAGTTTCACATCACATCACCCTTAATTAGGATTTATAATAGCTTTTCCCCGAATTAGGGTTTCATGAAGCATTCCCTTAAATTAGGGTTTTTCATCAAAATACCCTGAATTAGGGTTTCTCATAACATTACCCTAAATTAGGGTTACACCTAACATTAATCTAATGGTAGGGTTAAGGTTCATCAACCTTCTCAATTAGGGTTTCATGATATCTCTATCAAGGATCATACCCTAATTACATATTCACTACTACAGAAATGGCTTATAACGTCACTTTTAAAGGTGTCGGTTGTAATTATACACTGACACCTAAACAATAAAGTGTCAGTTTAAAAAAATAAACTGACATTAATCTATGAAGGGTGACCAGACACAGGTATCACTTTTATTCGGTGTCGGTTACTTAATAACACACCGACGCCGAAAATTAACTGCCAAATCCAAAATTTCCAGTGAAAAAATTACCTCCAAAAATTTAACATATGGCATCGGTCATTACCTAAAAACCTGACGATGAAAGGTTATTCACGAAATAGAAATTGGGCACATTTTGATCGTCGGTTTTACATCAATGACTGACACTTATGGTTTTTCTCGCGCTCTTTGTGGGAAATTTTTCACACCCTTTGAGCGTCAAATTTTCAAAACAACTAACGACTATGGTTATTAATCCAAAACCAATTTTTTAATCAGCGTATGTAGATAGACATCGGTTTATTTCTAGTTAAAATTGACGATTATCATTTGGAACAGGTGTCGGTTTGTGTTGTTAACCGACACTGTTAGCTTTATGTGTCGATTGTGTTGAATAACCGACACTGAATGTTAACTTAATATCACGCGAGCGAGCCCGACTCTTCCCCTTTCTCTCTGTGATTGCAATCGGCTATTAGGGTCTGGCGATTTCGGCATTCTCCTTGCTAGCCGCCGCCGATTTCCTTGCTCGCCGACATCATTCTACTGCTACTGCCATCGCCGCCGTTCGTGGAGCTCGCCGCTTCCGTGGAGCTTGCCGCCGTTGTGAAGCGCCGCCGCGGAGCTTGCCATTTTTGGAGCTCGTCGTCATTCGTGGAGCTCACCGCCTCCATGGAGCTCACTGCCTCCATGGAGCTCGCCGTTCGTGGAGCCGCCACTGTTGTTGGTCCTCTCCTCCAGTCGGTCCTCCTCTCGCCGGTGCTAGCAGTCCTACTGCCGGAGCAAAAGCCAGTGCTAGCAGTCCTACTGCCAGAGCCAAAGCCAGTGCCAGTAGCCAGTGCCAATAGCAGCAGCCGGAACCAGAGCTTGCCATTATCGTCACCACTACCACTTCTAGAGGTAAAGCCTCCAATTGAATAGGTTTGCATCCTCAATTCATCCTTAACATATGTTAACAAATAATCCCTATAAACATGTAATGTTTATTTAATAGAATTGATGATTGGCTTGGTTATTAATAATATATGACAAAAATAAAATGCTTAATTTTAACATATATCCTGGATAAACCTTATATATATGTGTCTTCCCTAGAAACCTTATATTGGATCCCACATATATATAATATTGTCCACTACAGCAAAATCGCCCAATAGTGGCATTTATTCTAGTGGCTTTTATAAAAAAAGCCACTATCTTACTAATATACATGCATTTTTTATTAAAATGCCTCTAAACCACCTATTATAGAGTTTCTAAAAAGGCCATAACATTAAAGGCATTTTTATTTTTAATTAGTGGCAATTTGAAATTTCCATACCAAATTATAAAACTAATTGGTAACACAATTTTTACTTCTCGTGGAGCGTCGGCCTATTTTTTGATCCTTGGCTTAACCTATTTTTTAATGTGTGTTGTTAATGTGTGTTGACCTTGGCTTAACCTATTTTTTAAACAAGTAGATGTCAATGATAATTTAGTTAACCAATCCCTATGATTGATCCTAATTCAGTTCAGTATTGTTTTGCATTCATACACGATCGTGCTAAAATTTGCAGTGTGCATTTCCAGTTTTAGGTTTGACTTTTTTGATGTTACTAGCGGATAGGACCCAGGCTCCTATTCATTTTTTGATTCACTTCAAAATGATTAGAATGTACTGGGTCCTTATTATAAGTATGTTCTTTTATCCTTTTAAAAAGTATTTCAAACATAGTGTCATGTACTCATAAAACTAAATATGAGTGTTGATTAAACAAATAGATAATAAGTGTCACCTCATTTTATGAAATACCAAGATACATAAAATTATAGAAAATACTAGTCTAAAAATTTATAACATCATTATATGTACTTACACTTTTTCTAAAAATATATAACATCATTATATGTACTTACACTTTGTTAATACTAATATTATGCAGTCTTTGTCCACCCACAACAGTCACTATGAATTGGGCCTCTATGTCAATGTTAACGTTCCCTATTGAAGAACAATTAGACATCATCCTAGATGATCGTTCCTTAAACCAATTGGCCATACCCAAACATTGGCGTTTTCTAAAAGGAAGACACTACAGGCCTGGTGAAGTGACCCTAAATTTTGGCAATTATTCACATGTTATCGAGGTTGATTATGATTTGGCGGGAAATCTTGTATCAAAATCCGGTTGGCGTGATTGGATTAGAAAGATGCTAGTGGGCCGTAGCGACATGCTTTTTCTCCATCCAGTTGGCCATAATACATACCATCAATGCTTGGATAACCAACATCAACTGCGAGACCCCCGATCATCTATGGCGGTATGAGCGCACGACGGAGGATATCAGCTCGAGTTCGGACGAATCTGATTATGAGGCCCCTGTCAGTTCAGATTTGTCTAAATACAGTGAGGAGCTCTGTGACACAACACAATCATCAAAAAGGCCACGGTAGGTCCAATTAACAAATATAATTGTCAAGACAAAAAAATTGTGTTTACACTTTTTGTCTGAAAGCAATCAATACTCATAGCTGCTTTCTTTTCTGAACTTCAGGAGAAGATTGCCACAATGATAAGTCCTCGAAGTTACTGATGCGGGACCATGTTGGTGTAGTATTTAGTTGTCTATCTATCTAGACTTGTCTGTATTAATATTTATTTTAATTATGTGCATGTTTAGCGGTACACCAACCCCTTTGTTTAGTTACTATTTAGGGGTACACCCATGTGTGTGGATGTAAACAGAGATTAATGAATGGAACTGAAAGTTGCTACATGAATGCTTCTAACTGAAGTGTGTGTTCCCATGAATGTTCCAAATTCACAAATCCATCCTATCTAACGACACATTCGAAACCAAACAACAAAAAGAAATATGCATATCCTATTATGTTACAAATTACTGATAAATTTCATTATAAATGTTTTTTTATCCTTATTTAACATATGATTGTCTAGTATTTTTTCAATGATCACTTCCATTACGGTTCAGGAGCTCGCCGGCCTTCTGCCTTCCTGTTCAGCTTCCACGTGCACCCATCTGTCTCGCCTCTCTCCCTACTCCAGAGCAAGATGCCCGACTGGCTCAAACAGAGGTAAACATCCCCAAAAACCCTCTATCTCGCACTCTGATTTGTATTTACTTAAATACTGATTTGTATTTACTTATCTACTCATTCATCTAATGATTTTTATTCATCACATTATTTAAATTTAGGGCTTTATATTTAAATGCATTTAAACATTCATAAGCTATTAATGTTGATTAATTTAGGAAGCATTGATATGTTGTTATGGCTGTCCACAAATGTTTTTATAAGAAATTGTGTGTTGAATGGGGTTGTGAAGAAGGAATTGGTGTTGTATTTGTTGGCCTAGAAACCCATCCAAGATTTACTCATTAGGAGTAAATCTTGGATAGTCCCCGATTTGGGACTGTTCTTGAAAACCTAATCTCACTTAGGATGTAAGTGTATAATGTGTATTGGGTTTTCAAGAAAATTTCGACAGCATTTCCTCGTTTGTTCTCTAAGTACATATGTACTTGGAGAATAGTGGGGAAATGCTGCCGAAATTTTCTTGAAAACCCAATACACATTATACACTTACTAGTGAGATTAGGTGTTCAAGAATGGGATAGGTGGTACACATTTAAGAATGACATCACATGTATAAACCCTAAAGTTTTAACCATAAACTCTAATCAGTTTACCCTAGACCCTAATCTTGTTGTAATATATACTTATTTTCTCTTTGATCATAGAATGGATAGATCATGGATGTCCATTTGCAATCGTTGCACCCCATAGTTTATTTCTGGTCTTGATCAGTTTGTTTGATTTGCCGAGGAACATAGGAAACAACCTGGAGATAAGTTCTATTATCCATGTAGGCATTGCGGTAACAACTTGAAAGTCAGTACTGGTGACAAAATTAGAAGTCATGTCATGTGCAATGGGATTGTACAAGGCTATACAGAATGGCACTGGCATGGAGAGATTTCAAACCTGAAACCAGTGGATGTCGATAGCAGTGCTTGTGTGGAAGAAGAAATTGCCTCCAATGACGTAGATGTGAATGAACGAGTTCCAATAGACATCGTTGATGCGATGCTGGATAGTTGTGGGGTAGAGAACCCCGATCCACCTCCCATGTTTAGAAACATTGTGCATGATGATGAGATACCATTATACGCGGGTTGTAAGTTTACGAAGCTTAGTGTTGTGTTGAGATTGTATAAACTAAAAGCTAACAATCGATGGAGCGACAAAAGCTTCACATCATTATTGTCTTTGTTGAAAGAAAATCTTCCTGAAGGAAACAAGCTGCCAATCTCAACATACCGATTAAAGAAATTGTTGTGCCCAATGGGAATGGAGGCCAAGAAGATACACGCATGCCCGAATGATTGTGTATTATTTCAAAAGGACTATGTGAATTTGAATTGTCCGAAATGTGGTGCGTCAAGGTATAAATTGACGACTTCGGGGGAGTCCAGAACTGGTTCTCCCGCCAAGGTGATGTGGTATCTACCTATAATACCACAGTTTCAACGCTTGTTTTCCAATCCTATAGATGCAAAGAATTTGAGGTGGCATGTAGATGTTAAGAAAAATAATGATGGGATCCTACGACATGCGTATGATTCCCCACAGTGGAAGAAGATTGATCTATTGTACCCTGAATTTGGTGAAGAGGATAGGATTCTAAGACTTGGGCTTTGTACAGATGGGATGAATCCGTACGGGACATTGAGCAGCCAACATAGCACTTGGCCAGTCATGCTTGTTATATACAATCTTCCTCCCTGGTTGTGTATGAAAAATAAGTACGTTATGCTGTCGTTGTTGATATCGTGCCCTAAACAACCTGGAAATGATATTGATGTTTATCTTGAACCTCTGATTGATGACTTAAAGAAACTCTGGGGTGAAGGTGTGATGACCTATGATGATTCACGAAGAGAGACATTTTGTTTGCATGCTATGTTGTTTTGCACTGTGAATGACTTTCCAGTATATGGGAATTTGTCTGGATATAGTGTCAAAGGATCTAAAGTGTGTCCTATATGTGAAGAGAACACTAATTCAATACGACTAAAACATGGCGGCAAGACTGTATATCTTGCTCATTGAAGGTTTCTTCCAAAATTTCATCTGTATCATAGGTTGTGCAAAGCATTCAATGGACGGAATGAGGAACGTAGTGCACCTAAACCTATATCAGGGGAGGATGTTTATGAAAGAGTGAAAGACATTGCCAATGAATTTGGTAAGAGATCACAATGTACGATGGCCACAAGGAGTGACAAGTCTTTATTCAAGAAGAAGTCGATATTTTGGGATCTTCCTTATTGGAGTTCTTTGACAGTTAGGCATTGTATCGATATCGTGCACGTTGAGAAAAATGTATGTGATAGCATCATCGGTACTCTGTTGAATATACCATGTAAGACTAAAGATGGGATAAAATCCAGATTGACCTACGTGAAATGGGAATAAGGTCAGAATTAACAGAATTATGTGAAATGGGTAATAAAAGAACATACTTACCTCCCGCTTGTTACACGTTGTCTAGAAAGGAGAAGAAAGCATTTTGTGAATGCTTGGTAAATGTTAAGGTGCCACAGGGTTACTCATCCAACATCCGTACATTGGTATCAATGAAAGATCTGAAGTTGATAGGTCTTAAATCTCATGATTGTCACATTCTAATGCAACGAATATTGCCTGTGGCAATTAGATCTATATTGTCGAAGCATGTAAGGTTTGCAATCACCAGACTTTGTTTCTTTTTCAATAGTCTGTGCAGCAAAGTTATTGACTCTGATACTCTCGATAATTTGCAAAGAGAAGTGGTTGTTACCCTATGTCAGCTTGAGATGTATTTTCCTCCGTCGTTCTTTGATATCATGGTACATCTTGTTGTCCACTTGACTAGGGAAGTGAAAATGTTGGGACCAATTTTCTTGCATTGGATGTATCCCTTTGAACGATACATGAGCATTTTTAAAGGTGATGTTCGAAATTGTTATCGGCCTGAAGGGAGTATTATTGAGGGTTATGTGGCGAGAGAGGTTATGGATTTTTGCAATGACTTTCTGAATGGTAATGACGCTCCCGTGAATGACAAGAATATTGAGGAGCATTTTGGCAAAGGAGTTTTGGGAGCACGGGTGAAAGTAATCAGCCATGAGTAGTTGGAGCAAGGTCACTTGTATATTTTACACAACATCGACGAAGTGAGTGTTTATATCGAGGAACATACCAATTTCATCAAGAGACAATATCCTCGATCCAATTCAATGTGGCTTGCTAGAGAGCATAACAAGACATTTATTAAGTGGTTTGAAGATAAAGTCTTACATCAACTATCTCAAACACCAGATAATGTTACTGAAACCATCAAATGCCTCGCCTTTAAACCAAAATTTAATGTTATGTCTTATGAAGGGTTTGACATAAATGGTTTCTCATATTACACAAAGCGTCAAGATGATAAGAGTGTCATCCAAAACAGCGAGGTCACCCTTCAAGCGTCTTCATTGTTTTTGTGCAAGTGCAAAGGATAAAAGTCCACGTGAAGCTAAAATGTCATATTACGGTGTCATTGAAGACATATGGGAGTTTGACTATGTAGATTTCAAAATTCCACTCTTTAAATGTAATTGGGTTGACAACAACAAAGGAGTCATAGTGGATGAATTGGGTTTCACGTTAGTGAACTTTGAAAAGATTGGCGAGAAGGGTTAACCATTCATATTGGCATCACAGGAAAAACAAGTATTTTATATCGATGATCCTGCAAATGATAAATGGTTGGTTGTTCTTCATGGTAAAACATAGTTCATTGAAGATCCTATAGATGAAGAAGAGTACTATGATAAGTATGATGACTCCAATCCATTCTCAGTTGGGTTGCCAACACCACCAAACATTGAAGTTGGGGATCACAATGACTTGTATGTTTGCGGGGATCATAATGAAGGATTGTTAATTGATAAAAGATCACAATATTAGAGGCATGGATGTTTATATTTTTATTATGTTCCCATGATGACCGTGCTGATGATCACCGTGAGGGTGAGGACGTGCTTGCACCGCCTAACAATGTAAGTTTTAAGAATATATCCCTGAGGTTTCTATCTATATGTTCATTTATAATTATATTATGTAAGTGTGTTTTTTTTCAAATTTTTAGGATATTAGTTAATAGCAATTCTATTTAATTTGCAGGCGTTCGCCAAAGACTACATGCTATGCAGGACGGCCATGACATAGATATGCAGGCCATCGACATTGCTTTGTAAATCCAAAGCGCAACAGTTAGAGAGAAAGCAAGCATCCCACACTAAGGTTATATAGATATATAGTGGGACTAAGGTGACGATCCCACCTGCTAAAACAGGTTACCGACAACTATATGTTATGACTGGGAGGTCGTGATTCAGCAACCGTATGCATTAGCAGGAGGACAAACAGATTTCACCACGTGTTAACATTGAAGAAGGTTAGTACCTTCTTCAATGTTAACTCGTGGTGAAATCTGTTTGTCCTCCATCTAATGCATACGGTTTCTGAATCACGACCTCCCAGTCGTAATATGTAGTTGTCGGTAACCTATTTTAGCAGGTGGGATCGTCACCTTAGTCCCACTATATATATGTACTAAGCTATAGTGTTGTATGTAAATTCAGCACTGCTGTTATTATGCACTATATATGTGTTAGTCTTTCATGTTGTTATATGAATCTGAAACACTTGTGCGTGCTGCACTTTATGTATTGTATATGTATCATGCTTCCCTTCATTTTGGCTTCTTTTGCTGTTTCATGGCTCTTTGAATATATGATTTTGTTGACAATGATGACAATGTGAATGAATTTTTATGAATTGTGTGTGAAAATCATCAATACATGAATGTTTCTACATGTGTCTGAATGTGAAAAGAGATGAAATAAATGGAACTATAGGTTGCTACTGGTTTCTACATGTGTGTGATGAAAAAAATATATGAATTAAATGTTCTTATACATGAGTGTGAATCACATATATATAATATTGTCCATCATGTTAATTTTGTAGGTTTGTGGCCTGTTGTTGGTTGATATCAATGGATGTCATAAAACTTGCAGTTCATAACTGAACTGCAGGTTTCTCATCCTACGACCAGCCACAGTAGGTCTGCAGACTGACAGAAAAAAGAAAAAAAACATCGGCATCGGTTATTTGAAAAGAACTGATGATGTATGGTTACAATGTCGGTTTCCATACTAGTAACCGATGTCGATTTGGCAGCAGACCAGACATAAAACAGGCATCGGATATTTGTATAAAACCAATGACATAGGGTAACAGTGTCGGTTGCCCTACTAGTAACCGACGTCCATGGCCGTGGCAGCGGGTGAGATGGCGTCGGTTATCACTAAGAAATCGACGTTGATAGTGCCCCAAATGGCACCCTTTCTGTGGCACGAAGGTATGTGGTGTCGGTTTGGAACCTAATAATTGACGCCTATACCCCCTACTGGCACGTTTTCGGTGGCGCGCAAAGGGTTTTGGTGTCGGTTTGAGAACCGACGTGTAACGGTTGGGCTTTTAGCGGCGCCCACATAGGTGTCGCTTAAGAACCGACACTAAAGGCCTTAAAAACCGACACTAAAGGCCAGTTATGTACTAGTGATTTAATTCATTTTGAATGTGTTGAGGCTTGATTACTACTTGATTATTATGCATATATGAATTTCTCTCTCTTTCATCCTCTCTAGGACGTTCATTACTCCAATCTTGATTAGATTGAGTTAATCTTATATTCAAAAACATACATTTAAGGTCAGCTTTGTGTGTTGAGTTGTTGCTTCCATAAATATCAAAGGTTAACCCTACCAAGGTTACTAATCAATTAAGTACATTATGGATTCAACCTTTGTACTTACCTTTGGTAATCATTGGGTAATGAGTTTATTACCTTCCTAGGTAGCAAATGTATAAACCATCTAAGTACATTAAATATTCTTCCACTGTAATCATCATTGAGGTACTTTATAAGTACTCAATTAGTTTTGGAGTTAATTGAACCTTCAAATGATTAGAAATCATTTAATACATTAATTGGGATTTATCAAATAAAACCATCAAAGGGTTTTGACCAAATTAAACTTTCAAATGATTTTCTTAAGTTGGATCTCCAAAGGGTTTTGATCAAACATACCCAAACGGTTTTAAACAATCATGTCCAAACAGTTTTGAACAATCATGCCCAAACAGTTTTGATCAAACATGTCCAAACGGTTTGATCAAACATGTCCAAACCATTTGATCAATCATGCCCAAATGGTTTGAGACTGTTTAGACCTACAAACGGTCTTGGTCTCAACCTCAAACAGTTTTGAAAATCGTTTCCATTCAATCGGTTTTGGAAACCCTAAACACCAAACAATCTTGAAGATCGTTAATCATCAAACGGTTTAGAAATTGTTTCTTTCCAAACGGTCAACTCAAATCCAAATGGTCAACTCAATCCAAATGGTCAACTCAATCCAAATGGTCAACTCAATCCAAATGGTCAACTGTCCCAAATGGTTTTGAACCCAATTCCTCAAACGGTTTGCGTTTGGTGAAACCGATTGACCAATTTTTTTGGAAACTGATTGGAGTTGCAATTTTGGGAAAAGTATCCAAGATGATGTCATCATCATCTACCTTCATTTCTAAGGTTCACATTACCACTGATTTCATAGAATCATCCATTACAACAAGCAATTAATCAAGAAGAAGGAGAAATCAACATAACTTGTAAAATTAGAATTGAATAATGATGTAATTGGGTTCAAGTTACATAACCTGCCTTCAAAGTTGGATTTAAGCTCCAAGCTTCACGTCCCTAATGGTGGTTGAAGCTTTATCAACTCCACAAGGTTCGTTCCTCAAGCTTTTGAGTGAAAAGGAATGGCTAGGATTGAAGATTGCATGGAGAAAAGAAGAAAACTTCATATAGTTGGCCGCATGCTGCTGACATTTACCGACACTCGAAGAGGAAAGCGGTGGTTTTCTTTGCTAGTAAGGAGGATGCTCGCAAAGCCCACGTGGACTCATCCTTCGTGTTCAAAGGCTCTGCTATCAGTATCTCGTCTCTGATGGATGGTGAACCTTGCTCGCAGAAGCAAGCAACATGGTTTTGGATCACGGATCTACCAATTGTGTGCCGTGATGATGATGCGATAGACAGTATTGTCAATAGCTTTGGGAAGCTCGTTGTTGTCTCTGGCTGGATACGCAATCCCGATGATATCTCTGGTATTCTTGTGCTCGTGGAGGCGTTCAATGAGGATATTCCGCAGTTTGTCTCGTTGACGTACGGGAATAGAAGATCTGATGTACAACTTCATATAGTTGCTCGAGGGACTCCAGGATCGAATCTATTCTCTCGCACGAAGATTGGTGATGAGTTAAACATTCCGATGGAAGCGTTTGCCGTTCGTCTTGCTGCTGTTGATAATGCTTTGAAAGATAACCATGAACGAGATAATTCTGATGATATAGCAGTGGAGAAGGAGTTAGTGCATGAAGCCCTTGTGTCTCCCCCTGAAACAAATATGCAGTTGATGAATCACAACCGAAACCACAGAGTTGTCCTTGACGATGATGGCAACAGGAGGCTGCTGCGTCGTCAGTGTCTTGAGGACTTTATTCCCTCAATGGAGGATATGCGTAGCTCACGTCGCAAGGATTTGGTTATGCATGCGTCATCCACGTATCGGTGCATGGGTAATAGCAGAACTGGGCATCGTAGGAGGCATTCGGAAGGCCATGATCCTTTCTTGGATGAAGAGTGGGACGATGGAGGTCGGGAGCGGTTTTAGACCGTGCTGGTTGGTAGCGTAAGTTTGTGTATCATGGATTCTAGCTATCTTTTTTGGAACGTTAGAGGAGCTGCAAATTACAAGACCAGGAAGGTGCTTGGTCGTTTGTCCCGTAAGCACAAGCCATCAATTGTCTGCCTGTTTGAACCTATGCTGCATGCGATTTCTGCTGATGAGTTACTTGATATTGTGAGGCTAGACTGGTCTATTACTAACGATGAGGAGGCTGGAAAGATCTGGTTTTATGCTGATGTCTCTCTTCATCCATCTGTGGTGAGAATTCATAATCAACATATCACGATCAAGTTCAAGGATGCTGATGATTCTGTCTTTTACGTCACTGCTGTCTATGCGAGTTGTAGTGTTGTTCACAGGAGATCGTTGTGGGAGGATGTCACCGAGCTTTCTGCCCAGATTGGGGATGACTGTTGGCTTATAGCAGGAGATTTTAACACTATTAGACTTCATTCTGAGAAGAGAGGTGGCCTTGATAGATCTTACCAAGATATCCTTGACTTTAATACTTTCATAAATGACATCAACTGTAAGGAAGTCCGGTTCAGTGGCAGTAAGTACACTTGGGTGGACAAGCAACATAATACTCCTTCGATTTGGGAAAGACTTGATCGGATGCTGTTTAATGACCCTTGGGGCCGTAAGAAACCAAACGCTGTTGCTTCACATCTCACGAGATATCGGGTATCGGATCACTGCCCGATCTTATACTCTCCAGGTTGCTTGGGCACAGGCGCCAGGAGAAGGCCTTTCTCCTTCTCACAGGTCTGGCTTGATTATGAAGAATGTAATAAAATTGTTTATGATGTCTGGATGCAGAACTTGTCGGGCTCTCCTTCTTTCATTTTCTATTCCAAGCTGAAGAAGATTAGAGAGATGTTGAAGTCTTGGAGCAGGACTACCTTTGGTGACACCAGACAGCGCATAAAGGATCTTGAGGATGTTATTTACACTACGCAGATGGCCTTTGATGATAACCCCACCATGGCCAATGAGATGAATCTCAAGGCGGCGGAGTTTGAGCTACAGCATATCCTTGACGTTGAGGAGAAAATCTGGAAAGAGAAATCTCGGATTGATTGGCTCCAGGATGGTGAGAGAAATACTCGCTTTTATCATGCAGTGGTGAAATCGAGAAGGAAGCATAATCGTATTGCTTGCATTCAGATGGATGATGGTTCTAAGATTGAGGATCCGATGGACATTGCTCGTCTTGCTGCTGATCATTACGCAGATTTCTATAAGGTGAATCCTGGTTATGACAACAACTTGCTTGATGATATGTTGGAGTCCATTCCTGACTTAATCACTGATGATGATGATGTTTCCTTGACGTCTATTCCTCAAGAAGCGGAGGTGCGCATGGCACTTGAGCAGATTGATAAGCATACCGCGCCTGGACCAGATGGGTTCACGGTTCACTTCTTCCATCATTTCTGGGACTTGATCAAAGAGGACTTCATGAAGTTGTCGAGTTCCTTCTTCAGTGGACAGCCTTGTCACCGCAGCCTTTTCTGTTGTAATATTCTGCTTATTCCCAAGACTGATAATCCCTTAAAGATTGACAAAGACTTCAGACCCATTTCTATTGAAAATGTGATTCTGCGTATCCTTGCCAGAGTTTTGAGTAATCGTATGAAATCGTTGATGCCTAGAATCATTTCTGATAATCAGGCTGCTTATGTTCAGGGGAGAGACATCACGCATCATATTAGACTGGTCAAGGAGATTGTTCATGACCTCTATCATGAGGTTGATTATCCGAATGTCTTGGTGAAGATTGATATGTCCAAAGCGTATGACTGTATCAATTGGGAGGTTCTTAGGAAGATTCTGCTCGGCTTTGGTTTCTCTGTCAATTTCATTCATATGGTGATGCGTTTTTTTGTGGATACCTGGGCCACGGTCTCGATTGGTGATTTTTCAGCTGGTTTCTTTCCTATGAAGCGAGGCCTCAAGCAAGGCAATGCCATTTCTCCCCTCCTGTTCATCATCTATGAAGAGTTGCTCTCCAGACGTCTCCTTAGTGTGGACCACCAGTTTCATCTGGCGCATTTTCATACTCGTGGCCACGGTACGGCTCCTTTGCACCTGTTATACGCTGATGATGTTATGTTTTTCCTTAATGGAAATCCTTCTACGTTGGCCTCGGTTAAGCAGATCCTCATGGACTATGAGGGTGCGACGGCACAGGTGGTTAACCGTAGCAAGTCCATGTGCGTAGTGGGAAGTAGAAGTTCCGATACTGCCGCTGAGATTGCTGCGTTTCTTGATATCTCTTGCACTACTGATGTTATCAAATATCTTGGTGTTCCTATCAAGTTTGGAAGATATACTCTGGATGACTTTGATTACCTGGTTCAAAAGATTCATCAGAAGATCGCTGTTTGGAAATCGAGGTTGCTTTCTTTCGCAGGACGTAGATTACTGATTACTCATGTTCTTTCTTCTACTACTGTCTATACGGCTGCAGCTATTGGTATTCCTCGTGGTACGATTGATCGCATTGATTGCATGCTTAAGAAGTTCCTCTGGGCGGATAGGGATAACTGTCATAGGCGAGCATGGGTGAGCTGGTCCAAGGTGGCCAAGCCGATAGAGCAAGGTGGCCTAAATCTTCCTAATATCCGTATTTCTGCTGATGCCTTTATTGCTAAAGCATGTTGGGAGCTTGTTTCTGTTGATTCGTTGTGGTCCAGATTTTGTAACGCCAAGTATGCGGGTCGCGTCCCTAGTAGAGCAGTGAATTATCCTCAACATGTTCAGTATAGACCTACGGCCTCGCCTTACTGGAAACAAATGTGGGACTTTTTTCCTAATGTGATACCGTGGTGCAGGTGGATTCTTGGCAAAGGTTTGATCCCCTTCTGGGATGCTGTTTGGTGTGAGTCTAGATTGTTTGATTACGCGAGGTTTCATAGTGACAGAAATCATGCTTTCATCGTCCGTGACTTTTGGATCGAGAACGTGGGGTGGGATTGGTATGCTCTCCGGCAGATTCTTACTGATGATGGTCTTGAGTTGGTCAAATGTGATGGGCAAAGAATCAATGATGATGATGACAAGATCATCTGGTGTCCTGAGCGTATGGGCAAGTTCACTATCCGATCGATCAAAAAGATCCTTACTTCTTCGGATGCTTCGAATGGTTGTGCATATAGTAAGATTTGGACCATTGATGCTCCTAAGGAATGTGCTTTTCTCTGGAAGGTGATGAATAATGCGGTCCCTTCCGATGTCTGCGTCCGTGCCTGCCACGTTCAGCTTGCTTCTAAGTGTGAATGCTGCGTCGAGCCTTGTATGGAAGACACGGATCATATCATTTTCTCTGGTCATATGGCGATCAAATTCTGGGAGTTTTTTGAGCTGATTACTGACTTGACGAGACCTACTTGTAGAGCTGAGTTGATTTCTCTTTGTGCCCACGGCAGATCTGTTGATGTTATCCCGTGGACGGCAGCCTATCTCGCTGCTATCATCCCGTACCATTTGTGGAAGTGGAGATGCAAAGCTCGTTTTGATGGTAAGGCTAGTTCGGTTGTGAATGCGGTTCGTTTGGTGACTGAACAGCTCAATATCATGATTAAGAAGAAGGCTTTCCGCGTCATTGCTGACCCGGAGGTTCATCAAAGGTTCCACAGCCATGGTGTGATTGATCCGTCATATGTGCTTAAGGAGGTGGCTCTCATTAGATGGCATAGACCTGACATTCATAGCCTTAAGCTTAATCTCACGATCGGGAAAGACAAGGACCCGATTGGCACCAGTAGATGGTGGATGGCCAGTATTGTTAGAAACCACCATGCAAAGTTTTGTCAGATTGCTAGATCCTGGCTCACGGCTGACAACCTCGACTGTGCTTTGCTTCAAGCAGTTGTGGTGAGCCTTAAGATTGCTGATTCTCAGAATTTGAAGATCACTACTATTGAGGTGGATAACTCTTGTCTTTTTAATATCTTCTGGGGCAATAAGCCTATTCCTTGGAGACTGGGTACCATGCATGAGGATATCAAGTGCTACATTGATGAGGAAGGAATAATGGGTTCTGTTGTTCACAGGTCCATTAATTCGATTCCTAGAACTTTTGCTAAGATGGGAGAGCACCTCCATGAGCCTATAGTTATCTCTGATCAGAGAAGGTTACCTCCTAGGATTAGAGGTATGCTGCATCTTGAGAAGTGCGACACTCCTTACGTTGTGATGAGATACGCTTCCTGAGTGGTTTTGTTTGTCTCTTTGCTGTGGGTTGCCTTTGTGTTGTTTTGGGGCGTTTTCTTGGGACGATACCTGCAGATTATAAGCAGGAGATGTACTTTGTTCTTTTAGCTCACACGAGGAGGGTGAGATGAATAGAAAAAAAAAAAAAAGAGAAAAGAAGAAATCAAGCTTTGATTTGTGATTTCCACCATGAATTCGAGGTTGAAGATGATTAAGGAGCTTACCTACAGGTTTTAGTTCGTCCTCCTATTTCTCCTAAGCTCCCTTTTGCTCGTTCAAAGCAAGGAGAGAAAGAAAATCCAAAAAAGAGTCTTTGGTTGAGTGGGAAATGAAGTGTATATAAAGAATTTCAAGAGAGAGAAAGTTGAAAAGCAATCCTTCAACTCCCCAAATTGGTGCCACTTAACCCCCTCTACTCCTTTCATATGAAGGCATCCTCCTTTGCCTTTAATTGTTCTTCATTATCCATGATTAAAGGAAAAGCAATTAAGCACCTTAATTCATATAATACTAATATCCCATTTTTAGTGGATATTACTTTTAATTAACTAATGTGAGTGGGATCTTCACTCACTTAGATATTTTCGTGGACTTTGCAAGAATAAGGACGTCCACACTTATCTAATTTCAGCCATCTCATTTTTGGTTGAAATGTACTTCAATTAACATATTTATTTTTGCATTAATTTGAAGTAAAGTTCCATTTATGCTTAAATCTTGATTATTTTAATATCAAGATTCTCTCTCTTCCAAAATGATTCAAATGAGGCGCCCCTCTCAAATTCTTTTCTCGACATGATGCCAAGAATCATGAGGGACCCTCTTGAAGTGGTATTTTGCATATTGTACCCTAGGTTTTGGGTAAATTGCACATTACACCAAAACTAGGTTTTAATGCACAAAGATTGCTCAACAAGCTCTATCTTGGTGCTCAAGCTTGTGGAAGCCATACTACTGCATCATACTCATTCCTATGATGCTTCAACATCTGAGGAACATTTTATCATGTATAATATGCAAGTTAACCCCTCAACTTGGGTAATTTGCACTTTAGTCCAAAACTAACAAAACATTGTTTCAACATTATTCAAAAAGGACTAAAATCGAAATATAAGTTCCTCTTGAGCCAATCCTTTTATCATGTATAACGAGGTGCTTCTAGTCTAGTGGCTTGTGCTCCTTAACTTTTGCTGGAAGTCGTGTGTTCCAACCCCCACGGACACAACTCATTTTCCTAAGTGTATGGATGTAGTGTTTCAAAGGATTGGCTTTGCCATCCAGAAAGGACTAGCGGCGCAGCTTGTTGCCCGCTTGTCTTCTGTTTCGATGTAAGGAGAAACTATATATGTATAGTACCCATTGACTAATCATGCCAGTATTTGTTGGTATGTATTCCCTGAGAGCCAATCATGGGATGATTGGTGGGATACATTAAGATTGATTTGATAAACATCAAAGGAGAGCTTCCAATTCTTTCTGGTTCAGTCATATGAGATAGTGATAGAACAGATTGAATGTCTAGAGAATGACAGTACTCAATGACGTATGCTTTCAGGTTGAGGACCTGAACGATGAGATCATACGGATGCTAAGAGTTTGTACATTCTTGTTATGTCCCTAGTCGGATGTCATTGTGGAAGGGAGATAGACAACAATGACACACAAGACTAGATTGTGGTGTTGGTTGATGACAGAATCTCATTAGTCATGATATAGAGATATCAAACCAAACACATAGGTACTTGTTAGAGAACAAGTGTACCGGACAGACCCACCGTGAGTTTGACACATGGAACCATGAGATGGTAGTCACAGTCAGTACTCACAGTGATGGTGGTGAGTGTGATTCTTAGACCTGAAATCACTGCACTCAACACATGTCGTTGGGCACACTTTGACATCATCAAACACAGTCCTGAAACATGGGTTGTTATAAAGGTGATGATTGGGTGGCTTTGACACATGGGGCTTTTGAGGGGTGAGTGATAGATATGGGATTTGTCCCTCCTGAGGGAGTTTGATATCCATGGCCACTTGATGAGTAGGATTGAGAAAGGCGTGCACGCATGTGTGAATCAGTATATGATATTGATGTCATACATATCTCTTCCAGTCTACTCTGAGATCAAGGAAGTGAATGAACGTTGACAGGATGATTGTTCCATGCCTCGAGTTCATTCGGGATATTAGTGACAAAGGAATTATACATTCGCTGTAACACCATTCACGGATTGTAGGATGAAAGTTGTTCTCCAACTTTCTACTTTCACTTGGATAGCACTGATGTGTGACTAGGCACCGCTCTTTGCTTGTGAAGTCATAAGTGTTATGAACTTTCACTGCCAATGTGAAATGGACCTGCAGGGTCACACACATAGGATTTAACCTGGAAGAGGAGTTTTGTCCACAAGCAATGTTTAGATTGATTACTAAAGGAGTTTAGTAGTTCAATTAAACACTCAATCAGTCGATGACTCAATATCGTATGGTTCAAGGTGTTGGACGCATTGATTGGAGTATTGGATTGATTGAAATCACATTTGATTGATTCTGCACAACCTGCATTCCCAACCGATCAGTTGGAGTGCCCCAAACGGTCGGCTGAGGTTGCTGAACCGGTCGGTTCAATTGTTGAACTGATCGGCTCATACACAGAGTGAAACGACCGGTTCAAGTGTTGAACCGATCGGTTCAACTGGTGCAATCGAGCAACTCGGGAAAGTAGGATTGGTGAGAATTTTCCTTTCGTTTCAAATTGCCCAATTCGATTAGGAATAATATTGGTATTCGATACCAATTGGGAAAGAAACAAGGAAAGTCTTTTTGAGCCGGATTAGGACCATGAACCGATCGGTCCAGGGCACCAACTGATTGGTTGGAGTGCCCCAAACGGTCGGCTCAGATCCAACCGATCGGCTCAATGGCTGAACCGATCGGTTCAGCAGTGAACCGATCAGTTCAGGTTGCGAGATGGTTGCTTTTTGTGGAAATATCCTGAACCCTTCTACTCCTGCTTTTAGTCCCGCATTGCCCGGGATGGAGAACCATGTCCCATGATTCTCCTATATATATAGGGGGTATTGGGAGCTTCTCACAGTACAGCTCAGTGCAACTAGTTGCTCTGCAAGTTGTCGTTCTCTATGGTTTTGGTAACCGTGAGAGAGCCCGAGCAAGTGCTTCCCGCAAAAGGGAGGTGCAGCAAGGGAAGGACAACTGCAGTTGCAACAGGAGGCAGGAGAGCGTGTTGGCGACTAGTACATCAACAGGAGGGTGCGACTCCTTCCACTTCCTTGTGGGATAAGGAGTGTGGAGTTCCAGGTGGTCTGTGTGGACTACTACAGAGGCGGGAGGACACTGCCGCTTAGGAGGACAACTGTCATCCAACAGTCCAGTTCGAGTAGGAGTTGTCAGTCCCGGTGCGACCAGGAGCTGCACAGACACTGTCGAAGTCCGGAGTTGAAGACCGCACATTGCGCGAGGTATTGTCGCCGAGCAAGCCTCGGGACAAGGTATGATTCCACAAACCATCCCTTCCTATTATATAGACGTTGACGTGTTTCCTCGGTATGGGTTGGGGGAGAAAATTTTTTGTTTCCGCTGCCTTCTCTGTCTCCCCTAAAACCCAACAGTGGTATCAGAGCCACGTCAACTGCTCTATATTTTAAGAATATCGATATGATCGATTTTGGTTTGTCGCCTTTATTTATTGCATACGATGCGAATAATATCAGCTTTATGCATGTCCAATCCTAAATCCACAAATCCCTAATTACATATATGATATGTATTATTAATGCACTCGATACGCGTCGCCCTTAAATGAGTTTTGTGGTGGATGTGTGTAGCGTGATTATGGCCTATAAACCCCTATCTGTGATTGGTTGTGTGTGGTTGCTTGCATCTCGGTCTGCGCACCGATCTTCCCTCTCTTATTCCTGATGTAACTCGAAATAATTCGAGATTCTTTCCTACCTTTGCTCCCCCCGAATGTAACTCGGGGTTTCCCTTTTTAAAAGCAATGTAATAAATAGGATAGATTTTTATTTCCTGTTATGTCAAAGACCGGCGGACATCAAGACGACAGCTGAAACGATCGGTTCAAGGCATGAACCGATCGGTTGACGTTCCAGACAGTCGGTTCAAGGAGTGAACCGATTGGTTGATGACTGGTTCGAGGAGCAAGACGAGCGGGTGGCGGACATGACGAGATGCACGACGACCAGGCGAACCGATCGGTTGGAGGAGCCAACCGATCGGCTGGTGGCACCCAGACGACCGGCTGGAGAGTACAGATCATTCATGTGATGAGTTGATCAACTCGGATGGCAAGGCACAGATGTTCATCTTGTACAGGTTGCATGTGATGTAGACTTAGATGACCGTGATTCCTCTTGGCTCGAGGAATCACATTAGGATGGCCATAATCATCGCTTTTATCGTTTGTGCATGTTTTCAGTGGGATATAGCATGTATATGATACGTACTATGTATTGTGGTGATTGGATATGTATATGTATATAAAAACCAAATCCCTCATTAAATATTAAGTTTTAGATGCCTTCCAAATGCGACACACGTGAAAAGCTTGATCGACCAAGTGTGGGCACGCCAAAGCGTGGTGCACTGTCTATCTCGTGGAAGCGTGAAGGATGAATGTGTGGGTCTGCCAAAGCAGGGTGCATATTCATCGTGTTTGCTTTGGGTCAGACTTAACAAGGTGATCTAGATGGGATCTAGTACCTTGAGGCATAGAGATGATCATTGTAAGGAGTTGTAGATGACATCTTATCAAGAGTTGCATATGATGCAATTGGCAAGAGTTGCCTACCTAAGAGATCTAAGTTGTGGGCGATCATCCAAAGCTGACTCATGACTTAGAGGATTTCAGGATCTTGCCCACTAGAAGATTGTACGCTGCAATCTTACGAATTGATGGTGAGGGCTATCAATTTGAAGTAAAATAGTGGGAGCGATAATTAACTAAAGGCCTAATTATATCGTCAAACTTTCAAATCAATCAAATAAGTCAAAAATGAGTTTTGGACTAAAATTGCATATTTTCCTTTTGTAGTTCAAATGGCAACAAACAACAACAACTTTTCTTTGCGATCGGTCCTTGAGAAGGACAAGCTAAATGGGACAAACTTCCACGACTGGTATCGGACATTGAGAATTGTTCTCACTCAAGAGCGTAAGCTCTATGTCCTGGATACTCCAATTCCAGAGGAACCCGCTCCTAATGCACCAAAGACAGAAAGGGATGCTTACAAGAAGCATTCTGATGATGCCATTGATGCAAAGTGCTTGATGCTATGTTCAATGAACCATGAGTTGCAGAGGCAACATGAGAACATGGGTGTCATAGAGATGATTCTGCATCTCAGGAACATGTATGAAGATCAGGCACGGCAAGAGAGGTACAATGTTTCTAGGGCACTGTTCAAGTGCGTCATGACAGAAGGAGATCCAGTTGGTCCTCACACACTCAAGATGATTGGGTATGTGGAAAACCTGCAGAGACTGGGATTTCCACTGAGCCAAGAGTTGGCTACTGACGTGATACTGCAATCGTTGCCAGAATCTTACAGTCAGTTTGTGATGAACTACAACATGAACAACTTTGATAGGCCACTGTCAGAGATGTTGGGCATGTTGAGGACAGCCGAGTTACAGATGAAGAAGGACAAGCCTAAGTCTGTGATGGTGATCACGAGCAAGAAAGGCAAGTCCAAGCGCAAGGGCAAGGGCAAAGCTAAGAAAGGTTCTGAAGCTAGCCAGGAGTCCAAGCCATCTTCAACTCTCAAGGCCAAGGGAGGCGTGACCAAGAAAGGAAATTGCCACCATTGTCAAAAGCCAGGACATTGGAAAAGGAATTGTCCTCTCTACCTGGAAGAACAAAAGAAGAAGGAGGCGACTGAAACCTCTACTTAAAGGTGTCATGAAAGTAAACTTGTAACACTTTTGAGATATATGATATCAAGATGTAAAGTGTAAAGCATTCTTACTTGGGGCAAGTGTTGCCTTTATAGATAGGAATACTTTAGTTTATTTTCAGCCAATAAGGCATGTAATATAGTTATGAACTGCTATTTCATACTTGCCAATAGATAGAAACACTTTATTTTTGCATATTGTATGACAATAATGGCAATCAATAAAGTTGTGTTTTCAATCTTAAAGATGTGATCTTTGTGGCAATGCCTTATTCATCTTGTGATATTCGATATGCATAAGATAAGACGATACCTAAAAGTTATAGATAACTCAAACAATTTAATTAGCATTAATCATGAGAAATTCATTTCTAGTTTCCATGTGATGGATAAAACTAGACTCTTTTGGTTAGAGAACTAGTAAGGGACATGAATATCTTGGACATGATTGATCAATATTCACTAATGTAGTGGGAGAGTGGTTATCCTATTAGGTATAATACATGTGATGTATTTACATACCTATTGGAATAAATGCTAATACTTCAAATGGTGTTTAGAGAAATACCAATATAAATATCTTGAAGTGTTCAAGATTATCACAAATGAAGTACAAATTTGGTAAAGTATTAATTCTTGATGAGATCAATGAATGAAATACTTGGACCAAATGTTTGAGATCCTTATGAGTGAATATGATAATGTATCATAGTAAACTCATGATTAAGGCATGATGATGTCTGAATCAAGAAGGAATCATACTCTAAGGAGTTAGAGAATGATTATCAAATAACTGAATTCTTCTTAATAAATGAATACCCCACACTAATAAAATAAATTAAGAATCATAAGGGTTGTGAGTTCTTATATCTTTAACAGATACACCTCAATTATCTATGTGATTAGTTGTTCATGTGATGAGTCAACTATCAAGATGAATATGAGGAATCATATTTTGAGTTATGGTATAAAACCATTACATCCTAAATGACTTCCATGTGAGCCATAAGGTATGACCTTGATGGTAGCACTCATTGGATCATATCCATAAGTGCAAATGAGTCTTAAGTGTTAAGACACATGGATAACATTTTGAGAAGGATGATGCTTGTTGATTGCAACTTAATGACTAATACATTTGGCATATGGATACTAAAACCGCATTCCTATGAGGAATAAAACCAGGATGTGTACGTGACACAGCCTATAAGGTTTATGAATCCACTAATGCAAATGAAGTCTATAAGTTACAGTGGACTAATCAATGTGATTGATTGAGTACAAGCAACTCAAAATTGGATCTTTATTTTGATGATATAGTCAAAGGGTTTGACTGATATGTCAAAGATAAAGAAGGGATCTGTGATTTAGTGGGAGCGTGTTCACATTCCACATATTGATGTGAAATGGAATTGTTCTAGAATGGAAATCCAAAAGTGGAAATTATCTTTAAGGAAGATAGAGATGTTTCCTATGTGATAGGAATAGATATCTATAGAGATAGTTCTCGAAAATCTCTTGACCTGGAAAGAGAAAGCATACATTGGCAATCTGTACTGAAGTGTTCAGTATGCACAGATTCAGTGGGAGAAAACTTGTCCATGTTACATGGAGTTAGTATCCCAAGGCCAAGTGTCCAATTCTTATGAAGAATGGGAACACTAAGAATAGATATGGATCTATCATGTATGTAATCATCCCATTATCTTGCATGTATGACATGGCAAGAATAAAATGCATTCATCATCTTGTATGTAGGACATGGAAATATGATGTGCTCATCCTGATAACTCGTATGTAGGACATGACGAGTGGATGTCTATCTACTTCCAGTAAGGGTTACTGGAATACCATGAGAACTTGATAAGTGCTTGTGAAGTACTAGTTCTATGGAGATAAGGAAGAGTTTGATGTAAAGAGTTACATTGATGCGAACTTCTGAAAGGACAGAAAATTAATCGCAAAATATACATAAGATGTATAAAAGAGAATGTTTGTTGATAATTGGAAATGTTCCAATAAAGCCATTTAAAAGGGGAAATGCCGAGTATCTATGTGTTAGAGAACAGCAGTGAATACTATATGGATCTGAAAGTTCATGAGATGAACTTATATTCCACTCATTGATGACAAGTCTAGAATCCTTGATCATGCAATGTGGCTAAAGGTTAGCAAAGGAATACTAGATCGCATATTACGGCAACTCCATCTCATACGTGCGACGTACAGCAAAGAGATGTGAGACATGCAATTTGTACAGACCTTGGCAAGGTGTTGACATTACTCACTATGTTTGCACTAAGAGCACAGTAACATGTGGGACATGTTTGAAGATCACTATGAATATGATTCAAGGGTGATTGGGTCGCAGTGCAAGTGGGAGTCTGTTGGTATGTATGCCCTGAGAGCCAATCATGGGATGATTGGTGGGATACATTAAGATTGATTTGATAAACATCAAAGGCGAGCTTCCAATTCTTTCTGGTTCAGTCATATGAGATAGTGATAGAACAGATTGAATGTCTAGAGAATGATAGTACTCAATGACGTATGCTTTCAGGTTGAGGACCTGAACGATGAGATCATACAGATGCTAAGAGTTTGTACATTCTTGTTATGTCCCTAGTCAGATGTCATTGTGGAAGGTAGATAGACAGCAATGACACACAAGACTAGATTGTGGTGTTGGTTGATGACAGAATCTCTCACAGTGATGGTGGTGAGTTTGATTCTTAGACCTGAAATCACTGCACTCAACACATGTCGTTGGGCACACTTTGACATCATCAAACGCAGTCCTGAAACATGGGTTGTCATAAAGGTGATGATTGGGTGGCTTTGACACATGGGGCTTTTGAGGGGTGAGTGATAGATATGGGATTTGTCCCTCCTGAGGGAGTTTGATATCCATGGCCACTTGATGAGTAGGATTGAGAAAGGCGTGCACGCATGTGTGAATCAGTATATGATACTGATGTCATACATATCTCTTCCAGTCTACTCTGAGATCAAGGAAGTGAATGAACGTTGACAGGATGACTGTTCCATGCCTCGAGTTCATTCGGGATATCAGTGACAAAGGAATTATACATTCGATGTAACACCATTCACGGATTGTAGGATGAAAGTTGTTCTCCAACTTTCTACTTTCATTTGGATAGCACTGATGTGTGACTAGGCACCGCTCTTTGCTTGTGAAGTCATAAGTGTTATGAACTTTCACTGCCAACGTGAAATGGACCTGCAGGGTCACACACATAGGATTTAACCTGGAAGAGGAGTTTTGTCCACAAGTAATGTTTAGATTGATTACTAAAGGAGTTTAGTAGTTCAATTAAACACTCAATCAGTCGATGACTCAATATCGTATGGTTCAAGGTGTTGGACGCATTGATTGGAGTATCGGATTGATTGAAATCGCATTTGACTGATTCTGCACAACCTGCATTCCCAACCTATCGGTTGGAGTGCCCCAAACGGTCGGCTGAGGTTGCTGAACCGGTCGGTTCAATTGTTGAACTGATCGGCTCATGCACAGAGTGAAATGACCGGTTCAAGTGTTGAACCGATCAGTTCAACTGGTGCAATCGAGCAACTCAGGAAAGTAGGATTGGTGAGAATTTTCCTTTCGTTTCAAATTGCCCAATTCGATTAGGAATAATATTGGTATTCGATACCAATTGGGAAAGAAACAAGGAAAGTCTTTTTGATCCGGATTAGGACCATGAACCGATCGGTTCAGGGCACCAACTGATCGGTTGGAGTGCCCCAAACGGTCAGCTCAGGTCCAACCGATCAGCTCAATGGCTGAATCGATCGGTTCAGCAGTGAACTGATCAGTTCAGGTTGCGAGATGGTTGCTTTTTGTGGAAATATCTTGAACCCTTCTACTCCTGCTTTTAGTCCCGCATTGCCCGGGATGGAGAACCATGTCCCATGACTCTCCTATATATATAGGGGGTATTGGGGGCTTCTCACAGTACAGCTCAGTGCAACCAGTTGTTCTCCAAGTTGTCGTTCTCTCTGGTTTTGGTAACCGTGAGAGAGCCCGAGCAAGTGCTTCCCGCAAAAGGGAGGTGCAACAAGGGAAGGACAACTACAGTTGCAACAGGAGGTAGGAGAGCGTGTTGGCGACTAGTACGTCAACAGGAGGGTGCGACTCCTTCCACTTCCTTGTGGGACAAGGAGTGTGGAGTTCCAGGTGGTCCCTGTGGACTACTACAGAGGCGGGAGGACACTGCTGCTTAGGAGGACAACTGTCATCCGACAGTCCGGTTCGAGTACGAGTTGTCAGTCCCGGTGCGACCAGGAGCTGCACAGACACCATCGAAGTCCGGAGTTGAAGACCGCGCATTGCGCGAGGTATTGTCGCCGAGCAAGCCTCGGGACAAGGTATGATTCCACAAACCATCCTTTCCTATTATATAGACGTTGACGCATTTCCTCGGTATGGGTTGGGGGAGAAAAAAAAAATTTCCACTGCCTTCTCTGTCTCCCCTAAAACCCAACAGTATTTGGTACAATGCTATAGAGGGGGAGTGAATAATCAATCCTCATTAATCAAAACATCTAGGGTTAACACATAACCCAGGTCAGGGATGTTACAAATTATCCACCCCTAACAGGGATTTCATCCCCGAAATCATCAATGTAAACATTAAGAGAAAAGAGAATGGTACTTCCTCCTCATCTCTTCCTCTAGTTCCCACGTAGCTTCTTCAACGCCACGATGATGCCAGAGAACTTTTACAAGACATATGTCTTTCTTCTTCAGCTTTTTAATTCTCTAGTCAAGGATCATCACAGGTCCTTCAACATATGATATGTCATCATTTAATTCTACTTCCACAGGTTGCAAAACTAGCTCTGTGTTAGGATGACACTTTCTCAGCATAGAGATATGGAATATTGATGCAATCTCTGTAGTTCAGGTGGCGATTCCAGCTTATAGGCTGCCTTCCCAATCCGTTCAATGATTGGATAAGGCCCCATAAATCTAGGAGCTAACTTCCCCTACTTTCTAAATCTAAGAACACCCTTCCAAGGTGAGACTTTGAGATATGCTCTGTCTCCAACTTGGAATTCTAAGGGTCTATGCCGTTAGTCGGCGTATGACCTATGTCTATCATGTGCAACCTTTAACTATTGTTGGATTACTTTAATCTTCTCAGTTGTCTGCTGCACTAACTCAGGACCCAAAAGTTGATATTCTCCAGTTTCATACCAACATAAAGGAGACCTACAACGTCTACCATATAAAGCTTCATATGGTTCCATGTCAATATTGTGCTGATAGCTATTATTATAAGCAAATTCTATCAAGCTCGTGTGTAGATCCCAACTTCCTACAAACTGAAGGACACATGCCCTAAGCAAGTCCTCCAAGGTTTGTATGGTTGTCTCAGATTGTCCATCTGTATGTGGGTGAAAGGCAGTACTAAACCTTAACTGCGTATCCAAAGCTTTGTGTAGTCGTTCTCAAAAATGACTCGTGAACTGGGGACCTCTATCAGAAACAATAGTAGTTGGCACCCCGTGTAAACGCACTATCTCATCTACATATCACTGTGCAAACTTCTCAACAGTATAGGTTGTTTTGACAGGAAGGAAATGTGTTGTCTTAGTCAACCTATCAACTATCACCCATATAGAATCATGACCTTTGGTTGTTCTAGGAAAACCAACCACAAAATCCATGGTCACATGATACCATTTCCACTACGGTATAGGAAAAGGTTGCATTGTTCCAGCGGGCTTTTGATGTTCAGTTTTAACCTACTGACACACCGGACACTGCATAGCAAACTCAGCTACATTGTGACGATCCGACTTCTCGGAAAACAAGATCAACGAATGCGGAAGCGATTAACTAGCAACATAATTATTAAAAATCACTAAAAATTTAAAACTTTGTGTAAAGAGATCTATAAATGATAAAACTCTTTCATAAAGGAACATGATAAGTTATTTACAACTGGTTCATCATTACATCTCTGTAATATCACATCTTGAGTATTACAAACATCAACTACCTTGTTAGTTGTACAAGGCAAGGTACAAAAAAATCTCGAGGCATTAAACCAAAAATCTCAGATCTATCTTTAAACATCTACTGACTCCTAGGACCTGAGAGTACAGAGACGACACATTGGACATACTATTTACAAGACTTGACAGACAGTTTCCACCTGAGGATCACTGTTGTCCCTGGTGTTGCTGTTGTTGTTGTTGTTGCTCACCCACTGATGGGTTCCTTCGTCCTCGGCGTCTACCTAAAAAGTCAAATCCCACGGAGGTGAGACAATTGAATAATTGTCCCAGTGAGAGTTATAACTCTCTGCCAGAAGCTTTGTTATTGCAATAAAGGAATAACATTGAATAATAGGATTCTAAACATTCAACAGCAGGTTTAACATTGTATAAGCTAAGTGAAACAACCTTCTTTTAAGCAATCATTTCAATTATAACTTAATTGAATGACAAGACATATAATAATAAGGAATATGAAGAACCTGTATACTAGTTATTCAACTAGAACATTATAATCAATGTATCATCAATCATTGTTTCTCGTAGTTCAACCTAAGCAGATATGCTACACGGCTGATTATGTTTTTCAAACAAATTTTTGCCCTGAGGAGATGAGTTACACCTCTCATACTCCAACCGACCATTACAAAATCGCAATTAGTACCATACATAGGTCATTAGAAGAGTCGGAGTCCTATGACCTCATCCTCCTCGGTCAGTATGAGGAACAACATGCAGGACATCTTGTGTCTCTGCCATAATAGCTTTCCAGGGTATCCTAGAAACTTTGCTATTAGAGTTACAGTGGCGTGCTGTACTCTCTTCGCCATCGAGGGATTTCTTGTTTATCTCACATCGATGCGGCATTAACAACATCATTGGGAGATTAGTGATGCATCATCCCGGCATAAACATATAATGAAGGATTGGGAGATTACATGTACATCTCATATCAAATCCTACATTAGGATGTAAGGATATTCGCGTCTATAACCCCCACATACTCAAAAGTATGCTCTCCAGGAGTTCCCTTAGGAAAACCTATTTCACCATCATATAACTTCTAACAATGATGGATCTATGGTCAGGGCTCTACATGATATCATTATACTTGATTATTTAAGTACATTATGGCATTCTTTTAGCATCAGGCATGTTTTCAAACATAAACCAATAAGACAATTGCTATAAAGAAAGAGTACTATTTGTATCAAGTTCAATTCACATCTTGTTAAAATTGGGATATCAATCCCTAACCATCTCATCATTATGATTCAGGAACATGGGTATTCAAACCCTTAGATCATCAAACCACTTATTATTAAATAACATATTGATGACTTGATGGCAATATAGAAATTTCGCATGGCTCATATAGTCTATTAATCTCATATGTTACCTCTTACTAGGCAACATAACATGTCATTATTTTCATAACTCATAAGGTGCTTTTAATGAATATGACATCATAACCCTTACCTGTCTATGATCACTTCTGTATAAAAACCTGCATGATTAGCACAATTGATAACATGTACATTTTGTCTATATAAGCACAGTACAAATTATTTCCTAACTCAATCATAGAGTTTCATGCTTAAAAGCATCTCCCAGAATTAGGGTTTACTGTTCATCTCATCACATTTCCTAGATTAGGGTTTACTATTCACATTACATTACATTACCCTAGATTAGGGTTTAGTATTCATATTGCATCTCATTACCCTAGATTAGGGTTTACTATTCACATTACATCACATTACCCTAGATTAGGGTTTACTATTCATATTGCATCACATTACCCTAGATTAGGGTTTACTATTCATATTGCATCTCATTACCCTAGATTAGGGTTTACTGTTCACATTACATCACATTACCCTAGATTAGGGTTTACTATTCATATTTCATCACATTACCCTAGATTAGGGTTTACTATTCACATTACATCACATTACCCTATATTAGGGTTTACTATTCACATTACAATGAATTAATATCATATCATCATCATATATGGAAATTACTTCCATTAATGCCCTCAAATTAGGTTAAGATTCATTAACCATCATAATTAGGGTTTCCATGATCTCACTATAAAGGATCATACCCTAATTAGATGTATTCTTACATATTGGGAGCTTATTACTTGATTCTCATTCATATTAGGAGTCTTCTCTCTCTTCTTACTATTAGATGATGTCTACATCACTTTTGATTAGACTAAGTCAAATCAAGACAACATAAGTTATGTGATCACCATTATGGTCATTAGGGTTTACTTGATCAAGGGGTATTAGTCACACTATCCCATCAAAGGTACTTTTATAATGTTCACCATTGACCTTATCATGCATCAAACCACCAATTACTTGATCCCTTAATTACTTTAGGTATCATTAAGGTTTAGGTTAATCAACCACTAAACCATCTTAACCTCTAAAGCATCAAACGTTCTTAACCTTTTTAAACCTCAAACGGTTTCACACTTTCAACCCCCAAACGATTTTGAAACCGTTTGGTGGTGTTGACCATTTGTTGACTTTTGAAACCGTTTGGCCAAGTACACACTCAAGACCGTTTGCCCAAGGTGAGGTGAAGACCATTTGGTCTTGAAGACTGTTTGGTCATGAAGACCGTTTGGCCAATTTTGACTTTGAAACCGCATGGGAAAGATCGATCTTGAAATGGCATGGTCACCAAACGGTTTGGGATCATTTGTTCCCAAACGGTCTTGAGACCGTTTGGACCAAACCACCTCAAAACCGCATGGACCAAAAAGTGGCTCAACCATTCCAATTGAGTTAGGGTTTCCAATGTTGAACCCCTCAATCATTCATGCACTTGTTATCCACCTATCAATTGATTCAATTGGGTCAACCCTCAACTTATTTGACCCTCAATTAACCCTCAATTGATCACTAATTAGGGCTTGGGTCACTTGAATTAGGGTTTGGAATCGATCACCCTTCAACATGTATCAATATGAGTCTAATTGACATGGAAACCATTGAACCACCATTCAGTTTGGTAATGACCTAACCCCAAATAGTCTTGGGATCATTTGGATGACCTCCAAACGGTCTTGAGACCATTTTCTCAAGTCAACACCAAAAAAACTAACTCAACCTATTAAGGTTTGGCTCATGGATTTGGTCATTAGGGCACTAATCAATTATACTTCAACTTGTTGCCCTTCAATCTTCAACCACTTAACCATGGTCAACCCTAGACCTCCAAACGGTCTTGGGTGACCCCCAAACGGTCTTGGGGTCGTTTGGACATCCTCCAAATTTTCTTGAGACCATTTGCCCATTATTTTATCAAAAAACCAAGTCATTCACTCAAGGGTTGAACCCTAGGTTTTGTCACCAAATCAACACTTAATTGTTTAACAACTTGATAACTTTAGACCCTCAATTGGTCAACCCTACTTAACCCTAGACATCCAAACGGTCTTGGGTGATCACCAAACGGTCTTGAGACCGTTTGGGTGATCCCCAAATGGTTTTGAAACCGTTTGGGCCACTCAACCCAAACTTCAACATGATTAACTTATTGAAATCAGCAATTAACCTGATTAGGGTTTAGAGGATTAATGTACCTTCAATTAGTGATTTACTTGGAATTAGATGATATTTTTTTGTGGGTGATTAGTCCACATTATTTACAACAGACATCCAAATGGTCAATGCCTGGTCAACACATCCAAATGGTCTTAAAATGTTTTCTTGCATGCAGTCTTGTGAAACTGTTTGCACTCAAACGGTTTGAAACCGTTTGCTCCCAAACAGTTTGGGAAACCGTTTGGAAAATTTGGGAGACCGTTTGCTAAAGCAAGATTTAGGATAAACATAGATATTAACGCCATCATCTTCTACCTCAAGAACAGGGGCGGTTATTCACGGAATTGCTAGCAAGAACACTTAAAAGTGTCTAAAGAAGAAGAACAAGCAACGATTCTAGGAGAAGAAGATGCACTTAACAAAGTTTAAGGTTTAGAGTTATAAAACCCGCCTTAAGATCTGATCTAGAGCTCAAATCTTCGTAGCTCTAATGGTGGATGAAGCTCCAAAGGTTGCTCAAGGTCCGTTCTTCAAGGTTTGGATGGAGAAGAAGGCTAGAAAGAAGAATTGTGTAAGGAAAGCTAACAAACCAACCTTGTATTAGGATTTCCTCCAAGAATTTGAGCTGGATGATGATCAAGACTTACCCAAACTAGCCTGGTAGTTCTCCTCTGCTCCTGAGCTTCTCCTTAGTCGTCCAAATCAAGAAGATAAGGGAAGGAATGAAGGGAAACGATCCCTTGTTTGTTAAAAGGGTGTAGTTATATATTTTTGGATATATTTTCAAGGAAAGGAGATTATTTCCTTTATTTCTCAAATATCCACCAAATCCTCCTCCAATTCTTAGCCACGTTTTCCTTCTTTTATCCTTATTCAAAACTCCTCCCTTATCCAAGGTTAAAGGGAAAGAAACCAACATTATACTATGTAGCATATGTATAAGGGCCATTTTGCTTAAAACTTGGTTACTTAATTATCAAAGTTATCTTTCTTACTTGATCATTCAAATGAGGCGCCCTCTTCATATTATTTGATCTATTTGATGCCAAGAGTCATGAAAGATACCCTATAGGGTATATTTTACATGTTGCACCATGTTTTGGGTAAATTGCATATTACACCAAAACTAGGTTTTAAAGCACAAGGATTACTCTACAAGCTATATCTTGGTGCCCAAGATTGTGGAATCCATTCCACCATATCATATGTATTCTTATGATGCCTCAACATCAGAGGAACATATTGACATGTGCAATTTGCAAGTTAACCCCTCTAATTGGGTAATTTGCACTTTGGTCCAAAATTAACAAAAAAAAATTACAACATTGTTCAAAAAGGACTAAAATGGAAATATATGTTCCTCAGAAGCTTTAATTACATTACACAAGATAACCACAAGTATCTAATTACATATTTAAGCAAAACACCTAGGGTTAGTTCATAACCCAGGTCAGGGATGTTACAAATTATCTGCCCCTTACAAGGATTTCGTCCCCGAAATCAACAAAACATATTAAGAGAAAAGAGCAGGGTATTTCCTTCTCATTTCTTCCTCTAGTTCCCATGTGGCTTCTTCAACACCACGATGATTCCAGAGGACTTTCACAAGACTTATGTCTTTCTTTTTCAGGTTTTTAATTCTTTTATCAAGGATTGACACAGGTCCTTCCTCATAAGACACATCATCATTCAATTCTACTTCCATAGGTTGCAGAACTGATTCTGTATCAGGGTGACATTTCCTCAGCATGGAAATGTGGAACACATAGTGTAACCTTTGTAGCTCTAGTGGTAACTGTAGCTTATAGGCTACCTTCCCAATCAGTTCAATGATTGGATAAGGCCCCATAAACCTAGGAGCTAACTTCCCTTTCCTTCCAAATCTCAGAACTCCTTTCCAAGGTGAGACTTTAAGGTACACTTTGTCTCCAACCTAGAACTCTAAAGGTCTACGACGCTTATCAGCATAAGATTTCTACCTATCTTATGCAGTCTTAATCTATTGTTGTATTATTTTAATCTTCTCAGTGGTTTGCTACACAAGATCAGGACCTAAAAGTTGATGTTCACCGGTTTCATACCAGCATAAGGGTGATTTACAACGTCTACCATACAAAGCTTCATAAGGTGCCATGTCAATGCTATGTTGATAGCTATTGTTGTAGGCAAACTCTATCAAGCTTAGGTGCAGATCCCAAATCCCTGTAAACTAAAGAACACATGCTCTAAGCAAATCTTCCAAGGTCTGTATAGTCCTTTCTGACTGTCCATCAGTTTGTGGATGAAAGGCTGTACTAAACCTTAACTGTGTGCCTAAAGCTTTATGAAGTATCTCCCAAAAATGACTCGTAAACTGGGGACCTATATCAGAAACAATGGTAACTGGGACTCCATGCAGTCGTACTATCTCATCTACATACAACTGTGCCAGCTTCTCAGCAGAATAGGTTGTTTTGAAAGGTAAGAAGTGAGCTATCTTTATCAACCTATCAACTATTACCCAGATGGAATCATGTCCTTTGGTTGTCCTGGGTAGGCCAACAACAAAGTCCATGGTTACATGATCCCACTTCCATTGTGGTATGGGTAATGATTGCATTGTTCCTGCAGGCTTCTGGTGTTCAGCTTTAACTTGCTGACACACAGGACACCGCATAACAAACTCAGCAATGTCTTTCTTCAAACTAGGCCACCAATACATATCTTTCAAGTTTCGATACATCTTGGTGCTTCCTGGATGCATAGCATACATCGAAGAATGATCTTCTTCCAGGACTAACTTTCTCAAGTTATCCACATCTGGTACTATCATCCTATCATGATAACAGGCTACTTGGTCATCTGAGTCATGGAAACCATCTCGTTTCTCGTTACCATACTCCGATCTGATCTGTTGAACTGCAACATCAACTTGTTGTGCCTCCTTGATCTGCTCTCTCAGAGTAGGTTTTATATGCATCTCAGCCAACAACCCAACCAACAATGATACTCTCAACTGTACATTATCTTTCCTTAAGGAGATAAGCATATCTCTCCTAGAGCATACCAAGGAATTCAGTTGTGCTCTATCTAAGGTTGGTGTTGCTGATTTCCTACTCAGAGCATCAACAACCACATTGGCCTTCCCTGGATGGTAATCAATTGTACAGTCGTAGTCCTTGATTAACTCCATCCAGCGGTGTTGCCTCATGTTAAGCTCGTGTTGAGAAAAGATATACTTAAGGTTCTTGTGGTCTGTGAAAATCTGGAATGTTTCTCCAAAAAGATAATGCCTCCAGATTTTTAAGGCATGAACCACAACAGCTAGCTCTAGGTCGTGTGTCGGATAATTCTCCTCGTGTTTCTTAAGCTGTCGGGAAGCAAAAGAAATTACTTGTTTATCCTGCATCAACACACATCCTAGTCCATTCTTGGAAGCATCACAGACAACTATATATCCTTTCCCTTGTTCAGGTAACACAAGCACAGGTGCACTTGTCAATCTCTCCTTCAACAGCTGAAAAGATTGTTGACACTTATCACTCCAAACAAAAGAAACATCTTTCCTAGTCAACTTAGTCAAGGGTAAGGCTATAGAACTGAAGTTCTTAATGAAACGGTAATAGCCTGCCAACCCTAAGAAACTACGGATCTCCGTCAGTGTCTTCGGCTGCTCCCATTGCAGAATAGATTCTACCTTTTTAGGGTCAACACGAATACCCGAGGCAGATATCACGTGTCCAAGGAAAGATACTTCTGGTAACCAGAACTCGCACTTGCTAAACTTAGCATATAACTTATGCTTTCTTAGCAAAGTTAGAGCCTGACGAAGATGTTGTTCATGTTGCTGAGCATCTCTACTATAGATCAGGATGTCATCTATAAAGACAACAACACTCTGATCGAGAAAAGGTCAGAAGATTCTATTCATGAGTTCCATAAATGCAGCTGGTGCATTAGTTAGTCCAAACGACATAACTGTGAACTCATAGTGACCATACCTTGTCCTAAAGGCAGACTTTGGTATGTCATTATACTTAATACGTAGTTGATGATATCCTGACCTCAAATCTATCTTTGAGAAGACGGTTGCACCACACAACTGGTCAAAGAGATCATCAATCCTCGGTAGAGGATACTTATTCTTTATTATTACTTTATTTAGTTGTATGTAATCAATGCACAATCGCATTGACCTGTCTTTCTTTTTAACAAAGAGGACCGGAGCACCCCAGGGTGAAGTACTCGGTCGGATAAAAGCCTTCTCAAGCAACTCTTGCAGTTGTCTCTTAAGTTCTGCCATTTCAGCAGGCGCCATCCTATATGGTGTTTGTGTTATAGGTTGCGTGTATGGGATTAGATTGATCTCAAAATCAATCTCTCGAGGAGGTGGTACACCTGGAAGTTCTTCAAGAAATACATCTTCAAATTCCCTGACTACAAGAACTTCGACAGGGTTAGGGCTATCCATGGTAGTATCTATCACATGGGCCAAGAATGCATAACATCCTTGCCTCATCAGCTTCTCAGCAACCATAGCTGACATAAGACAGGTGGGTAGAATCTTTATCTCTCCTTGAAAGATCCATGTGTCACTATCATCAGCAAACATAGCTTGCTTGGATTCACAATCCAAAACAACCTTATACCTTTCTAAGGTATCCATCCCAAGGATTATATAAAATCCATGCATCTCAAGTGGTATAAGATCCACTTGAATGCGGTGTTCAGAAAAGAAGAGGATGCAGAGAGAACATACCTCCTGCAACACAGCAGATCCACTTAACGGAGTTTCTAGCAACAAACTAGCTGCTCTATGACTTCTAGTCAGATTGCAGTCAAGAATCACTCTTCGAGTGATAAAAGAGTGTGTAGCACCCGGATCAATCAAAACAGATACAACGCAAGATGTAGACATATACGAATATATCAATTCCATCTGACCTGCCACAACCCGAGGGTTGATCACTGCATCAGGTGGATTCATCGCATAAAACCTTGTTGTTGCTTGTGGTTGATTCGGTGCTCGTTGACTATGTGCCGATGATCCAGCTTGGGACGCTTGTCCATGTCCTCTAGCACCTCCTGGAAACTGTCTCCTTTGAGATCCTTGTTGACTTTGCCTCTGGGGTTGAGTTACACTCACTTCTCTGGCTCTACAATCTTTCATCAGATGTCCCATCTTTCCACATATATAACAACTTCTGTTCAGTTGTTCTGGTCTGGGTGGTCCTGTAACCGACATAGATGCTGAACTGCGAGCTCCTTCTAGTGGTAGGCTTCGTCCTCTACCCCTATTCGACGTCCACTGCGTCTGGGTACTGAATCTAGGTGGTGGTGTAGGCGTAGAAAACCTAGGTTTCTTGAAACCTTTAGATGAATATCCTTGGAATTGGGGATACATCCTCTTGTTCTGGGATTGTCTCTTCTCTGCCACATACCTCTCTATCGTTCTGACAGACTCTATAAAGGTAGCAAACCTTTCTATGTTCTCTAGGGCAGGCACAGGGGTGGTCAACTCAGCATTTAATCCTTTCTCAAAACGCCTAATCCTTTCTTCATCTGTAGCTACCATATGCGGGCAGAACCGTAAAAGCTTCATGAACTTAGCCTCGTACTCACTAATGTTCATCAGACCTTGTCTTAACCTCTCAAACTGAGAGATTTTCTCGTCCAGAAACGTCTTAGGGAAATATTTGTTGATAAATTCTCGTCGAAAGACTTCCCATGCAACCTCTATACAAGGCCTTTTCTGTTCTTCCATGGTCCACCAATGACCAGCACTCCCCTTGAGAAGATATATAGCATGTCTAACCTTCTCAGCTTCTGGGATGTTTAGGATTCTAAAGGCCTTATCTAGTTCAGTTAACCACAAGTCAGCATCTACTGGGTCAGCTGTTCCAGGATACTCTGTGGCTCCAACTCGGCGAAGTCGTTCAAACGTCTTGCTGATTCCTTGTCCTTCAGGATGGGTAGGTGTATAGGCATCCTATCAGTCATGTGTGTCATGGCAGTCATGAACTGCCCAAACATGGCTTGGACGGCTGGGTTCCCCATGTTAGTTGGATTGAACTGGGGTGGTTCAGGCACATGTTCTCCTCTATCTGGGTTTCTTGCACCTTCTCTGGGTGCAGCAACACTACTTTCTACAATGTGTTCTTCGTGTTCTTCGTGTGGTCCATACATCATTAGTTTTATCTTCTCCTCCTGATGAGCAGAAGACACTATCAGACATATTGGAAGACACTAGAACAGACTCAACATCCTAAGTCCTATGTCTCTGTAGACTCAGCGAACCTAGAGCTCTGAAACCACTAAATTGTGGCGATCCGACTTCTCGGAAAACAAGATCAACGAATGCGGAAGCGATTAACTAGCAACTGAATTATTAAAAATCACTAAAAATTTAAAACTTTTTGTAAAGAGATCTATAAATGATAAAACTCTTTCATAAAGGAATGTGATAAGTTATTTACAACTGTTTCATCATTACATCTCTGTAATATCACATCTCGAGTATTACAAACATCAACTACCTTGTTAGCTGTATAAGGCAAGGTACAAAAAAATCTCGAGGCATTAAGCCAAAAATCTCATATCTATCTTTAAACATCTACTGACTCCTAGGACCTGAGAGTACAGAGATGACACATAGGACATACTATTTACAAGACTTGACAAACAGTGTTTCCACCTGAGGATCACTGTTGTCCCTGGTGTTGATGCTGCTACTGTTGCTTTTGCTCACCAACTGATGGGTTCCTTCGCCCTCGGCGTCTACCTAAAAAGTCGAATCCCACGGGGGTGAGACAATTGAATAATTGTCCCAGCGAGAGTTATAACTCTCCGCCAGAAGCTTTGTTATTGCAATAAAGGAATAACATTGAATAATAGGATTCGAAACATTCAACAGCGGGTTTAACATTGTATAAGCTAAGTGAAACAACCTTCTTTTAAGCAATCATTTCAATTATAACTTAATTGAATGATAAGACATATAACAATAAGGAATATGAAGAACATGTATACTAGTTATTCAACTAGAACATTATAATCAATGTATCATCAATCATTGTTTCTCGTAGTTCAACCTAAGTAGATATGCTACACGGCTGATTATGTTTTTCAAACAAATTTTTGCCCTGAGGAGATGAGTTACACCTCTCATACTCCAACCGACCATTACAAAATCGCAATTTGTACCATACATAGGTCATTAGAAGATCCGGATTCCTATGACCTCATCCTCCTCATTCAGTATGAGGAACAACATGCAGGACATCTTGTGTCTCTGCCATAATATCTTTCCAGGGTATCCTGGCAACTTCACTATTAGAGTTACAGTGGCGTGTTGTACTCTCTTCGTCATCGAGGGATTTCTTGTTTATCTCACATCGATGTGGCATTAACAACATCATCGGGAGATTAGTGATACATCATCCCGGCATAAACATATAATGAAGGATTGGGATATTACAGGTACATCTCACATCAAATCTTACATTAGGACGTAAGGATATTCGCGTCCATAACCCCCACATACTCAAAAGTATGCTCTCCAGGAGTTCCCTTAGGAAAACCTGATTCACCATCATATAACTTCTGACAATGATGGATCTATGGTCAGGGCTCTACATGATATCATTATACTTGATTCTTTAAGTACATTATGGCATTCTTTTAGCATCAGGCATGTTTTCAAACATAAACCAATAAGACAATTGATATAAAGAAAGAGTACTACTTGTATCAAGTTCAATTCACATCTTGTTAACATTGGGATATCAATCCCTAACCATCTCATCATTATGATTCAGGAACATGGGTATTCAAACCCTTAGATCATAAAAACACTTATTATTAAGTAACATATTGATGACTTGATGGCAATATAGACATTTCACATGGCTCATATAGTCTATTAATCTCATATGTTACCTCTTACTAGGCAACATAACATGTCATTATTTTCATAACTCATAAGGTGCTTTTAATGAATATGACATCATAACCCTTACCTGGCTATGATCACTTCTGTATAAAAACCTGCATGATTAACACAATTGATAACATGCACATTTTGTCTATATAAGCACAGTACAAGTTAGTTCCTAACTCAACCATAGAGTTTCATGCTTAAAAGCATCTCCCAGAATTAGGGTTTACTGTTCATCTCATCACATTTCCTAGATTAGGGTTTACTATTCACATTACATCACATTACCCTAGATTAGGGTTTACTATTCATATTGCATCTCATTACCCTAGATTAGGGTTTACTATTCACATTACATCACATTACCCTAGATTAGGGTTTACTATTCATATTGCATCACATTACCCTAGATTAGGGTTTACTATTCATATTGCATCTCATTACCCTAGATTAGGGTTTACTATTCACATTACATCACATTACCCTAGATTAGGGTTTACTATTCATATTTCATCACATTACCCTAGATTAGGGTTTACTATTCACATTACAATGAATTAATATCATATCATCATCATATATGGAAATTACTTCCATTAATGCCCTCAAATTAGGTTAAGATTCATTAACCATCATAATTAGGGTTTCCATGATCTCACTATAAAGGATCATACCCTAATTAGATGTATTCTTACATATTGGGAGCTTATTACTTGATTCTCATTCATATTAGGAGTCTTCTCTCTCCTGTTACTATTAGATGATGTCTACATCACTTTTGATTAGACTAAGTCAAATCAACCTTGACAACATAAGTTATGTCATCACCATTATGGTCATTAGGGTTTACTTGATCAAGGGGTATTAGTCACACTATCCCATCAAAGGTACTTTTGTAATGTTCACCATTGACCTTATCATGCATCAAACCACCAATTACTTGATCCCTTAATTACTTTAGGTATCATTAAGGTTTAGGTTAATCAACCACTAAACCATCTTAACCTCTAAAGCATCAAACGTTCTTAACCTTTTTAAACCTCAAACGGTTTTGCACTTTCAACCCCCAAATGGTTTTTGAAACCGTTTGGTGGTGTTGACCGTTTGTTGACTTTTGAAACCGTTTGGCCAAGTACACGCTCAAGACCGTTTGCCCAAGGTGAGGTGAAGATCGTTTGGTCTTGAAGACCGTTTGGTCATGAAGACCGTTTGGCCAACTTTGACTTTGAAACTGCATGGGCAAGATCGATCTTGAAACTGCTTGGTCACCAAATGGTTTGGGATCATTTGGTCCCAAACGGTCTTGAGACTATTTGGTCCAAACCACCTCAAAACCGCATGGACCAAAAAGTGGCTCAACCATTCCAATTGAGTTAGGGTTTCCAATGTTGAACCCCTCAATCGTTCATGCACTTGTTAGCCACCTATCAATTGAGTCAATTGGGTCAACCCTCAACTGATTTGACCCTCAATTGACCCTCAATTGATCACCAATTAGGGCTTGGATCACTTGATTTAGGGTTTGGAATCGATCACCCTTCAACATGTATCAACATGAGTCTAATTGACATTGAAACCATTGAACCACCATTCAATTTGGTCATGACCTGACCCCAAACGGTCTTGGGATCATTTGGATGACCTCCAAACGGTCTTGAGACCATTTGCTCAAGTCAACACCAAAAAAACTAACTCATCCTATTAAGGTTTGGCTCATGGATTTGGTCATTAGGGCACTAATCAATTATACTTCAACTTGTTGCCCTTCAATCTTCAACCACTTAACCATGGTCAACCCTAGACCTCCAAATGGTATTGGGTGACCCCAAACGGTCTTGGGATCGTTTGGACATCCTCCAAATGGTCTTGAGACCATTTTCCCATTATTTTATCAAAAACCAAGTCATTCACTCAAGGGTTGAACCCTAGGTTTTGTCACCAAATCAGCACTTAATTGTTTAACAACTTGATAACTTTAGACCCTCAATTGGTCAACCCTACATAACCCTAGACCTCCAAACGGTCCTGGGTGATCACCAAACGGTCTTGAGACCGTTTGGGTGATCCCCAAATGGTTTTGAAATTGTTTGGGCCACTCAACCCAAACTTCAACATGATTAACTTATTGAAATCAGCAATTAACCCGATTAGGGTTTAGAGGATTAATGTACCTTCAATTGGTGATTTACTTGGAATTAGATGATGTTTTTTGTGGGTGATTAGTCCACATTATTTACAACAGACCTCCAAACGGTCAACTCCTGGTCAACACATCCAAACGGTCTTAAACCATTTGCTTGCATGTGGTCTTGTGATACCGTTTGCACTCAAACGGTTTGAAACCGTTTGGAAAAGTTGGGAGATCGTTTGCTAAAGAAAGATTTAGGATAAACATAAATATTAACGCCATCATCTTCTACCTCAAGAACAGGGGCGGTTCTTCACGGAATTGCTAGCAAGAACACTTAAAAGTGTCTAAAGAAGAAGAACAAGCAACGATTCTAGGAGAAGAAGATGCACTTAACAAAGTTTAAGGTTTAGAGTTATAAAACCCGCCTTAAGATCTGATCTAGAGATCCAAGCTTCGAATCTCTAATGGTGGATGAAGCTCCAAAGGTTGCCCAAGGTCAGTTCTTCAAGGTTTGGATGGAGAAGAAGGCTAGAAAGAAGAATTGTGTAAGGAAAGCTAACAAACCAACCTTGTATTAGGATTTCCTCCAAGAATTTGAGCTTGATGATGATCAAGACTTACCCAAACTAGCCTGTTCGTTCTCCTCTACTCCTGAGCTTCTCCTTAGTCAGACAAAGCAAGAAGATAAGGGAAGGAATGAAGGGAAACGATCCCTTGTTTGTTAAAAGGATGTACTTATATATTTTTGGATATATTTTCAAGGAAAGGAGATTATTTCCTTTATTTCTCAAATATCCACCAAATCCTCCTCCACTTCTTAGCCAAGTTTTCCTTCTTTTATACATATTCAAAACTCCTCCCTTATCCAAGGTTAAAGGGAAAGAAACCAACATTATACTATGTAGCATATGTATAAGGGCCATTTTGCTTAAAACTTGGTTACTTAATTATTAAAGTTATCTTTCTTACTTGATCATTCAAATGAGGTGCCCTCTTCATATTCTTTGCTATATTTGATGCCAAGAGTCATGAAAGATACCCTAGAGGGTATATTTTACATGTTGCACCCTATTTTGGGTAAATTGCATATTACACCAAAACTAGGTTTTAAAGCACAAGGATTACTCTACAAGCTATATCTTGGTGCCCAAGATTGTGGAATCCATTCCACCATATCATATGTATTCTTATGATGTCTCAACATCAGAGGAACATCTTAACATGTGCAATTTTCAAGTTAACCCCTCTAATTGGGTAATTTGCACTTTGGTCCAAAATTAACAAAACAAAAATTACAACATTGTTCAAAAAGGACGAAAATGGAAATATATGTTCCTCAGAAGCTTTAATTACATTACAAAAGATAACCACAAGTATCTAATTACATATTTAAGAAAAACACCTAGGGTTAGTTCATAACCCAGGTCAGGGATGTTACATACATCTTTCTTCAAACTAGGCCACCAATACATATCCTTCAAGTTATGATACATTTTGGTGCTCCCTGGATGCATTGCATACATCGAAGAATGAGCTTCCTCTACGACTAACTTCCTTAGGTCATTAGCATCAGGTAAAACCATCCTACCATGGTAACAGACTACCTGATCCTCTGACTCATGAAAGTCATCTCGTTTCTCACTACCATACTATGACCTGATCTGCTGAATCACAATATCAATTTGTTGTGCTTCTTTAATCTTTTGTCTCAGAGTAGGTTTCACTTGCATCTCAGCTAACAGTCCGGCTAACAATGATACCTTAAGCTATACATTGTTTTGCCTCAAGGAGATAAACATATTTCTTTTAAAGCACACTAAGGAGTTCAATTGTGCTTTATCTAGGGATGGTGGTGATGATTTCCTACTTAGTGCATCAGCCACTACATTAGCCTTCCCTAGATTATAATCAATTGTACAATTGTAGTCCTTGATTAACTCCATCTAGCGGCGTTGTCTCATGTTCAACTCATGTTGAGAGAAGATATACTTTAGATTTTTATGGTCTGTGAAAATCTGGAATGTCTCTCCATAGAGATAATGTCTCCAGATCTTCAAAGCATGGACCACAACAGCTAGCTCTAGATCATGTGTTGGATAATTCTCCTCGTGTTTCTTAAGTTTTCGAGAGGCAAAAGAAATTACTTGATTATCCTGCATCAACACACATCCTAGTCCGTTCTTAGATGCATCACAAAAAACTATGTACCCCTTCCCTTGCTCGGGTAACACCAGCACAGGTGCACTTGTTAACCTTTCTTTCAACAACTGGAAAGAATGTTGACACTTGTCATTCCAGACAAAAGGAACCTCTTTCCTGGTCAACTTGGTTAGGAGTAAAGCTATAGAACTGAAGTTCTTAATGAACCTCTTGTAATAGCCTGCTAATCTTAGGAAACTGCGTATTTCCGTCGGTGTCTTTGGCTGTTCCCATTGCAGGATAGATTCTACCGTCTTAGGATCAACACGGATACCTGAGGCAGATATTACATGTCCTAGGAAAGAAACTTTTCATAACCAGAACTCGCATTTTCTAAACTTAGCATACATCTTATGCTCTCTTAGCAAAGCTAAAGCCCGGCGGAGGTGCTGCTCATGTTGTTGAGCATTTCTACTGTAGATCAAGATGTCATTTATGAAAACTACTATGAACCGGTCAAGAAAAGGTCGAAAGATTCTATTCATGAGTTCCATGAATGCAGCCGGTGCATTAGTTAGTCCAAATGACATAACTATGAACTTATAGTGACCATACCTTGTCCTAAAGGCAGACTTAGGTATGTCACCCTCCTTGATACGCAACTGATGGTATCCTGATCTCAAATCTATCTTAGAGATGATAGTTGCACTACACAACTGGTCAAACAAATCATCGATTCTTGGCAGAGGATACTTGTTCTTTATGGTTACTTTATTTAACTTTCTATAATCAATGCATAATCGTATTGACATGTCCTTCTTCTTAACAAAAAGAATCGGAGCACCCCATAGTGAAGTACTCGGTCGGATAAAACCCTTCTCAAGCAACTCCTGCAGTTGTTTCTTGAGCTCTGCCATCTCGGCAGGTGCCATTCTATACGGTGTTTGTGCTATGGGTTGCGTGCCCGGGATTAGATTAATCTCAAAATCAATTTCTTAGGGCGGAGGAATGCCTAGAAGTTCCTCAGGAAACACATCTTCAAACTCCCTAACTATTGGAACTTCAGGAAGTTTAGGGCTCTCCATTATGGTATCTACCACATGAGCTAAGAATGCAAGGCACCCTTGTCTCATCAGCTTTTAAGCTACCAAAGCTGACACAAGATAGGTTGGAAGAATCTTTCTGTCTCCCTGAAAGATCCATGTATCACTTTCATTTGTGAAAACAACCTGCTTGAAACTACAATCCGAGACAATTTTATACTTTTCTAGGGTGTCCATCCCAAGAATTATATTGAACTCGTGCATCTCAAGTGGTATAAGATCCACCTGAATGTGATGTTCAGAAAAGGAAAGAGTGTAGGGAGAACACACCTCCCGCAACACTGCAGATCACAACAAAGGGGTTTCTAACAACAAACTATCTGCTTTATGACTGACAGTCATGTTGCAGTCAAGGATCACTCTTCTAGTTATAAAGGAATGTGTAACACCCAGATCAATCTAAATAGATATGAAGCAGGATGAAGACATATCAGAATGAAACAGTTCCATCTGACCTGTCACAACTCTGGGCTTGACAACTGCTTCAGGCTCGTTCATTCCATAGAATCTCACTGTCACCTACAGTTGACTCGGTGCTCGATTATTGGGTGTCGATGATCCAGCTTGGGACGCTTGTCCACATCCTTGAGTGTTGTTAGAAAATTGTCGCCTCTGTGAACCTCCTTGTTGACTCTGCCTCTGAGGTTGAGTCACTATTGTGTTCCCACCTGGACAATCCCTTGCCAGATGTCCAACTTGTATGCACTGGTGACAAATCCGGTTCTCAGGATAAGGTTTCTGAGGTCCAGTCACCGATGTTGATACTTTGTTGGGGGCTCTATTCGGAACAAAACTATGGCCCCTACCCCTACTTGATGTCCATTGCGTCTGGGGATTAAACCTTGGTGGTGGTGGTGCAGAAAACCTCAGCTTTTTAAAGCTCTCAGACCTCTGTCCCTGGTATTGGGTAAACACCTTCTTATTACTGGACTATCACTTCTCAATCATAGACCTTTCTATCCTTCTCACGAACTCCACAAAATTAGCAAACCTCTCCCTGTTCTCTACACAGGAGTGGTCAACTCAGCATTTAACCCCTTCTCAAAATGTCAGATTCTGTCCTCATCATTAGCTGCCATATGCAGACAAAACCGCAAAAGCTCCATGAACTTAGCCTCATACTCGCTAATGTTCATCTGTCCTTGCCTGATCCTCTTATATTGAGAGATCTTCTTATCCAGGTAAGTTTTAGGGAAGTATATAATGATGAATTCTTGTCGGAATTCCTCCCATCTGACCTCTACATCTGGCCTCTTTCCCTCCTCTATCGTCCACCAATGGCCAACACTCCCCTTTAAAAGGTATACGACATGTCTCACCTTCTCAGCTTCAGGAATGTCAAGGATCCTGAAAGCCTTCTCCAACTCCGTTAACAACAAATCAACATCTGCTGGATCAGCTGTACCAGCATAATCTATGGCTCCAACCCGGCAAAGTCTCTCAAAAATCTTGCCAGCTCCATGTCCGTCATGGTGGGCTGGTGCCCTAGGTGCAGGTGGTGGCATCCTATCATCCATGTGTGTCATAGTCGCCATAAACTGGCCGAACAGGGTATGGAAGGCTGGATTCTCTATCATAGCTGGGTCAAACTGGGGGTGTTCAGGTACTGGCTCCTCCTTAGCTTGGTCCCTTAATCCTCCTCCTGGTGCAGCAATGCTGCTCTCAACAGCATGTTCTTCGTGTGATCCAGACATCTTTAAGTTCTTCTTCTCCTCCTATATGAGCAAAAGTCACTATCAGATAACTGGAAGACACTAGAACAGACTCAACAACCTTAATCCTATGTATTTGTAGACTCAACGAACCTAGAGCTCTGATACCAACTAATTTGTGGCATCCAACTCACAAAAACATGATTTACTTAAGCGGAAGCGTTCATCTATAGTGGATTACTAAAAATCACTAAAAATTCAAAACTTTTTACAAAGAGATCCAAACTCAGGAAAACTCTTTGAACAAACACCAAAGTAAACATTTATATCTTGGTTCATAAAGTATATCCCATGTAAAATTCCTTCTCGAGGATTACAAACATTTGTTTCCCTATAAATACTGTACAAAGACAACATAAAGACATCGAGGCATCAAGCCAAAATCTCAGATCAATTCATTAAAACCATCTAATGACTCTGAGGGCCTGAGAGTACAGAGATGACACATAGGACTCTATATACAAGACATGACAGCCAGTGTCTTCACCTAAGAATTCACTACTTCCCAGCTACTGCTGTTCTTACCCTATTGTAGGGTTTCTGTCTCTTCCTCTGCGTCTACCTAAAAAGTTGGATCCCACGGGGGTGAGACAATTTGAAATTGCCCCAGCGAGAGATATAAGTCTCCGCCAGAAACATTATTATTGTAGTTTAATAAGATAAATCTGAACAGAGGAATCATAATTGTTTAATATCAGTTAATTCATTATCTAACAGATCAGAACATTAATCTTATTTAAAGCATTTTAGTTATAACTTGATAGAGCAGCATGTCACTTATCCAATAAGGAATATGAAGAACATGTATAACATTTATCCGCTATACTGAGCAAGATAATATCAACCAATGATTCTCGTATTTGAACCTTAGGTAAATACGCTACGCGGCTGATTATATTTTACAATCATACTTAATTAATGCCATCAAGAGATGAAGTATAACGTTCATACTCCAACTGACCACGATTACATTAAGCATCAGTACCACACAAGGTCAATGGAAGAGCCGCACTCCAAGACCTCATCTTTCTTGGTCAGTGCCAGATTATATGGCAGTGACATCATGTGTCAAATTGCAATTAGCTTGCCAGGGTATATTGGCATCTTCTCTATAGAGTTATAGCCCGCAACATATACTTTCTTTAGGGTTATGGCCCGTAGCCAATGCCTGGTATCATATCATGGAGTCATGGCCCGTAGCCATACTCATACTAGGGTATGGTCCATAACCAATCCCGTACATAGGATATAGCCCGCAGTCATTCCTGTGGGGCATGAGGATATAATTGCCCAATTACCCCCACATATTCAAAAATATGTGTTATGAGTTTTAACTCGTTTCACCATTCAGCAAATTCTGAAGTTGATGGATCTGTGGTCAGGGCAACTACATTATATGATATCACTTGATTAATTAAGTGTATTACCATATTCTTTTAGCATCAAGAAAGTTTCCAAACATCAATTACTATGATAATTTCTACAAAGAATGTGTAATACTTTCATCAAGTACTATTCAAATCTTATTGAAGTATTGGGATCTTAATCCCTCATCTCATCAAGTGCTTTCTCATTTCTTGACAATCTCATCATCATGATTATGGAATATGGATATTCAAATCCTCAGTTCATCATAGAACACATGTTACCATTTATCAGGTAAGTAAAACACCTTCAGGTCAACTGACCAAGGTAAACATGATGCCTGCTACACAAGCATCTCGCATTGCTCTGAAAGCCCATTTCATCTCTTGTTACCTCTTACTAGGCAACAAAGCATGTTATGGCTCACAAGGCCCAATAACAATAATAAATGAAACATCATAGCTCATACCTGGCTATGCTCATCATTTCATGATACCTGCATGTTTAGTACACTTGATAATAGTTATATCAATTTTATTTTAGCACCATTCTATACAAAGTAACACCACCTATACCCTTTTTAGGGTTAGGGTTTCTCAATTCATGTCAATCATGAATAATCATCCCATTACCTATATTAGGGTTAGGGTTTATCATCATATTGCCCAAAATTAGGGTTTCGTACACTATAACCCAAGGTTAGGGTTTCACATACCTTACCCTATATCAGGGTTAGGATTTCATATCAAGGTTTCACATATCATTACATAGCATCACCTTGGATTAGAGTTTCACATCACATCACCCTTAATTAGGATTTATAATAGCTTTTCCTCGAATTAGGGTTTCATGAAGCATTCCCTTAAATTAGGGTTTTTCATCAAAATACCCCGAATTAGGGTTTCTCATAACATTACCCTAAATTAGGGTTACACCTAACATTACTCTAATGTTAGGGTTAGGGTTCATCACCCTTCTCAATTAGGGTTTCATGATCTCTCTATCAAGGATCATACACTAATTACATATTTAATTCATTTTGAATGTGTTGAGGCTTGATTACTACTTGATTATTATATATGTATGAATTTCTCTCTCTCATCCTCTCTAGGATGTTCATTACTCCAATCTTGATTAGATTGAGTTAATCTTGCATTCAAAAACATACATTTAAGGTTAGCTTTGTGTGTTGAGTTGTTGCTTCCATAAATATCAAAGGTTAACCCTACCAAGGTTACCAATCAATTAAGTACATTATGGATTCAACCTTTGTACTTACCTTTGGTAATCATTGTGTAATGAGTTTATTACCTTCCTAGGTAGCAAATGTATAAATCATCTAAGTACATTAAATATGCTTCCACTGTAATCATCATTGAGGTACTTTATAAGTACTTAATTAGTTTTGGAGTTAATTGAACCTACAAATGATTAGAAACCATTTAATCCATTAATTGGGCTTGATCAAATTGAACCATCAAAGGGTTTTGACCAAATTAAACTTTTAAACGATTTTGCTTAAGTTGGATCTCCAAACGGTTTTGATGAAACATACCCAAACGGTTTTGAACAATCATGTCCAAACAGTTTTAAACAATCATGCCCAAACGGTTTTGATCAAACATGTCCAAACGGTTTAATCAAACATGTCTAAACGGTTTGATCAATCATGCCCAAACGGTTTGAGACCGTTTAGACCTCCAAACGGTCTTGGTCTCAACCTCAAACGGTTTTGAAAACCATTTCCATTCAATCGGTTTTGGAAACCCTAAACACCAAACGATCTTGAAGATCGTTAGTCATCAAACGGTTTAGAAACCATTTCTTTCCAAATGGTCAACTCAAATCCAAATGGTCAACTCAATCCAAACGATCAACTCAATCCAAACGGTCAATTGTCCCAAACGATTTTGAACCCAATTCCTCAAACGGTTTGCAAACCGGTGAAATCGATTGACCATTTTTTTGGAAACCGATTGGAGTTGCAATTTTGGGAAAAGTGTCCAAGATGATGTCATCATCATCTACCTTCATTTCTAAGGTTCACATTACTACTGATTTCATAGAATCATCCATTACAATAAGCAATTAATCAAGAAGAAGGAGATATCAACATAACTTGTAAATTTGGAATTGAATAATTATGTAATTGGGTTCAAGTTATATAACTCACCTTCAAAATTGGATTTTAGCTCCAAGATTCACGTCCCTAATGGTGGTTGAAGCTTTCTCAACTCCACAAGGTTCGTTCCTCAAGCTTTTGAGTGAAAAGGAATGGCTAGGATTGAAGATTGCACGGAGAAAAGAAGAAATCAAGCTTTGATTTGTGATTTCCACCATGAATTCGAGGTTGAAGATGATTTAGGAGATTACCTACAGGTTGGAGTTCGTCCTACTGTTGCTCCTAAGCTCCCTTGTGCTCGGCCAAAGCAAGGAGAGAAGGAAAATCTGAAAAAGAGTCTTTGGTTGAGTGGGAAATGAAGTGTATATAAAGAATTTCAATAGAGAGAAAGTCGAAAAGCAATCCTTCAACTCCCCAAATTGGTACCACCTAACCCCCTCTACTCCTTGCATACGAAGACATCATCCTTTGCCTTTAATTCTTCTTCATTATCCACAATTAAAGGAAAATCAATTAAGCACCTTAATTCATATAATACTAATATCCCATTTTTAGTGGATATTACTTTTAATTAACTAATGTGAGTGGGCTCTCCACTCACTTAGATATTTTTGTGGCCTTTGCGAGGCATAAGGACGTAAACACTTATCTAATTTCAACCATCTCATTTTTGGTTGAACGGTACTTCAATTAACATATTTATTTTTGCATTAATTTGAAGTAAAGTTCCATTTATGCTTAAATCTTCATTATTTTAATATCAAGATTCTCTCTATTCCAAAATGATTCAAATGAGGCGACCCTCTCAAATTCTTTTCTCTACATGATGCCAAGAATCATTAGGGACCCTCTTGAAGTGGTATTTTTCATATTGAACCCTAGGTTTTGGGTAAATTGCACATTACACCAAAACTAGGTTTTAATGCACAAAGATTGCTCAGCAAGCTCTATCTTGGTGCTCAAGCTTGTGGAAGCCACACCACTTCATCATACTCATTCTTAAGATGCTTAAACATCTGAGGAACATTTTATCATGTATAATTTGCAAGTTAACCCCTCAACTTGGGTAATTTGCACTTTAGTCCAAAACTAACAAAACATTGTTTCAACATTATTCAAAAAGGACTAAAATTGAAATATAAGTTCATCTTCAGCCTTAATTACTTTTCAAAAGATAAGAGCAAGCATATAATCAATCCTCATTAAGAAAAACATCTAGGGTAAACACATAACCCAGGTTAGGAATGTTACAAATTATCCACCCCTAACATGGATTTCGTCCCTGAAATCATCAACGAAAACATTAAGAGAAAAGAGAAGGGTACTTCCTCCTCATCTCTTCCTCTAGTTCCCACATAGCTTCTTCAACACCACAATTATGCCAGAGAACTTTTACAAGACATATGTCTTTCTTCTTCAGATTTTTAATTCTCTGGTCAAGGATCATCACAGGTCCTTCAACATATGATATGTCATCATTTAATTCTACTTCCACAGGTTGCAAAACTAGCTCTGTGTCAGGATGACACTTTCTCAGCATAGAGATATGGAATAATGGATGCAATCTGTGTAGTTCAGGTGGTGATTCTAGCTTATAGGCTACCTTCCCAACCTGCTCAATGATTGGATAAGGCCCCATAAATCTAGGAGCTAACTTCCCCTTCTTTCCAAATCTAAGAACACCCTTCCAAGGTGAGACTTTGAGATATACTCTGTCTCCAACTTGGAATTCTAAGGGTCTACGCCGTTTGTCGGCGTATGACTTCTGTCTATCCTATGCATCCTTTAACTATTGTTGGATTACTTTAATCTTCTCAGTTGTCTGCTGCACTAACTCAGGACCCAAAAGTTGATATTCTCCAGTTTCATACCAACATAAAGGAGACCTACAACGTCTACCATATAAAGCTTCATATGGTTCCATGTCAATACTGTGCTGATAGCTATTATTATAAGCAAATTCTATCAATCTCAGGTGTAGATCCCAACTTCCTACAAACTGAAGGACCCATGCCCTAAGCAAGTCCTCCAAGGTTTGTATGGTCCTCTCAGATTGTCCATCTGTCTGTGGGTGAAAGGCAGTACTAAACCTTAACTGTGTACCCAAAGCTTTCTGTAGTCGTTCCCAAAAACAACTCGTGAATTGGGGACCTCTATCAGAAACAATAATAGATGGTACCCCGTGTAAAGCACTATCTCATCTACATATAACTGTACAAGCTTCTCAGCAGTATAGGTTGTTTTGACAGGAAGGAAATGTGTTGTCTTAGTCAACCTATCAACTATCACCCATATGGAATCATGACCTTTGGTTGTTCTAGGCAAACCAACCACAAAATCCATGGTCACATGATCCCATTTCCACTGCGGTATAGGCAAAGGTTGCATTGTTCCTGCGGGCTTTTAATGTTCTGCTTTAACCTACTGACACACCGGACACCGCATAACAAACTCAGCTACATCTTTCTTCAAACCAGGACACCAATACATATCCTTCAAGTTATGATACATTTTGGTGCTCCCTGGATGCATTGCATACATCAAAGAATGAGCTTCCTCTAGGACTAACTTCCTTAGGTCATTAGCATCAGGTACAACCATCCTACCATGGTAACAGACTACCTGATCCTTTGACTCATGAAAGCCATCCTGTTTCTCACTACCATACTCTGACCTGATCTGCTGAATCATAGTATCAATTTGTTGTGCTTCTTTAATCTGCTGTCTCAGAGTAGGTTTCACTTGCATCTCAGCTAACAGTCTGGCTAACAACGATACCTTAAGTTGTACATTGTTTTGACTCAAGGAGATAAACATATCTCTTTTAAAGCACACTAAGGAGTTCAATTGTGCTTTATCTAGGGCTGGTGATGATGATTTCCTACTTAGTGCATTAGCCACTACATTAGCCTTCCCGAGATGATAATCAATTGTACAATTGTAATCCTTGATTAACTCCATCCAGCGGTGTTGTCTCATGTTCAACACATGTTGAGATAAGATATACATTAGATTTTTATGGTCTATGAAAATCTGGAATGTCTCTCCATAGAGATAATGTCTCCAGATCTTCAGAGCATGGACCACAATAGCTAGCTCTAGATCATGTATTGGATAATTCTCCTCGTGTTTCTTATGTTGTCGAGAGGCAAAAGAAATCACTTGATTATCCTGCATCAACACACATCCTAGTCCATTCTTAGATGCATCACAGAAAACTATGTACCCCTTCCCTTGCTCGGGTAACACCAGCACAGGTGCACTTGTTAACCTTTCTTTCAACAGCTGGAAAGAATGTTGACACTTGTCATTCCAGACAAAAGGAACCTCTTTCCTGGTCAACTTGGTCAGGGGTAAAGATATAGAATTGAAGTTCTTAATGAACCTCCTGTAATAGCCTGCCAATCCTAGGAAACTGTGTATTTCCATCGGTGTCTTTGGTTGTTCCCATTGCAGGACAGATTCTACCTTCTTAGGATCAACACGGATACCTGAGGCAGATATTACATGTCCTAGGAAAGAAATTTTTGGTAACTAAAACTCGCATTTGCTAAACTTAGCATACAACTTATGCTCTCTTAGCAAAGCTAAAGCCAGGAGGAGGTGTTGCTCATGCTGTTGAGCATCTCTACTGTAGATCAAGATGTCATCTATGAAAACTACTATGCACTGGTCAAGAAAAGGTCAAAAGATTCTATTCATGAGTTCCATGAATGCAGCTGGTGCATTAGTTAGTCCAAACGACATAACTATGAACTCATAGTGACCATACCTTGTCCTAAAGGGAGACTTAGGTATGTCACCCTCCTTGATACGCAACTGATGGTATCCTGATATCAAATCTATCTTAGAGAAGATAGTTGCACTACGCAACTGGTCAAACAGATCATCGATCCTTGGAAGAGGATACTTGTTCTTTATGGTTACTTTATTTAAATATCTATAATCAATGCATAATCGCATCGATCCGTCCTTCTTCTTAACAAAAAGAATAGGAGCACCCCATGGTGAAGTACTCGATCGGATAAAACCCTTCTCAAGCAACTCCTGCAGTTGTTTCTTGAGATCTGCCATCTCTGCAGGTGCCATTCTATACGGTGTTTGTGCTATGGGTTGCGTGTCCGGGATTAGATTAATCTCAAAATCAATTTCCTGGGGCAGAGGAATGCCTGGAATTTCCTCAGGAAACACATCTTCAAACTCCCCAACTATTGGAACTTCAGGAAGTTTAGGGCTCTCCATTGTGGTATCTACCACATGAGCTAAGAATGCAAGGCACCCTTGTCTCATCAGCTTTTCAGCTACCATAGCTGACATAAGACAGGTTGGAAGAATCTTTCTGTCTCCCTGAAAGATCCATGTATCACTTTCATATGTGAACACAGTCTGCTTGGAACTACAATCCAAGACAACTTTATACTTTTCTAGGGTGTCCATCCCAAGAACTATATCGAACCCGTGCATCTCAAGTGGTATAATATCCACCTGAATGTGATGTTCAGAAAAGGAAAGAGTACATGGAGAACACACCTCCTACAACACTGTAGATTCCAACAAAGGGGTTTCTAACAACAAACTATCTACTTTATGACTGGCAGTCATGTTGCAGTCAAGGATCACTCTTCTAGTGATAAAGGAATGCGTATCACCCAGATCAATCAAAACAGATACGAAGCAGGATGAAGATATATCAGAATGAAATAGTTCCATCTGACTTGTCACAACTCTGGGCTTGACAACTGCTTCGGGCTGGTTCATTCCATATAATCTCGTCGTCGCATTCAGTTGACTCTGTGCTCGATTATTGGGAGTCGATGATCCATCTTGGGACGCTTGTCCACACCCTCAAGCGTTGTTAGAAAACTGTTGCCTCTGTGAACCTCCTTGTTGACTCTGCCTCTGAGGTTGAGTCATTGTTGTGTTCCCACCTGGACAATCCCTGCCAGATGTCCAACTTGTTTGTACAGGTGATAAATCTTGTTCTCAGGATAAGGTTTCTGAGGTCCAGTCACTGATGTTGATACTGTGTTGGGGTCTCTATTCGGAACAAAACTACGGCTCGTACCCCTACTTGATGTCCACTATGTCTGGGGATTAAACCTTGGTGGTGGTGGTGCAGAAAACCTCGACTTTTTAAAGCCCTCGGACCTCTGTCCCTGGTATTGGGTAAACACCTTCTTATTACTGGTATGTCGCTTCTGAATCACATACCTTTCTATCCTTCTCACGGGCTCCATAAAAGTAGCTAACCTCTCCCTGTTCTCTAGAGCAGACACAGGAGTGGTCAACTCAGTGTTTATCCCCTTCTCAAAATGTCAGATTCTTTCCTCATCATTAGCTGCCATATACGAACAAAACCGCAAAAGCTCCATGAACTTAGCCTCATACTCGCTAATGTTCATCTGTCCTTGCCTGATCCTCTCAAATTGAGAGATATTCTCGTCCAGGTAAGTTTTAGGGAAGTATCTAATGATAAATTCTCTTCAGAATTCCTGGCATCCGACCTCTACACCTGGCCTCTTGCCCTCCTCTGTTGTCCACCAATGGCGAACACTCCCCTTTAAAAGGTATATGACATGTCTCACCTTCTCAGCTTCAGGAATGTCAAGGATTCTGAAAGCCTTCTCTAGCTCCATCAGCCACAAATCAACATCTGCTAGATCATCTATACCAGCATAATCTATGGCTCCGACCCGGTGAAGTCTCTCAAAAGTCATGCCAGCTCCATGTCCATCATGGTGGGCTGGTGCCCTAGGTGCAGTGGGTGGCATCCTATCAGCCATGTGTGTCATAGTCGCCATAACTTGCCGAACATGGTATGGAAGGCTGGATTCTCTATCATAGTTGGTTCAAACTGGGGAAGTTCAGGTACTGGCTCCTCCCTAGATTGGTCTGTTGCACCTCCTCCTGGTGCAGCAACACTGCTCTCAGCAGCATGTTCTTCGTGTGATCAAGACATCTTTAAGTTCTTCTTCTCCTCCTATATGAGCGGAAGTCACTATCAGATAACTGGAAGACACTAGAATAGACTCAACAACCTTAATCCTATGTCTCTGTAGACTCAGCGAACCTAGAGCTCTGATACCAACTAATTTGTGGCATCCAACTCACAAAAACATGATTTACTTAAGCGGAAGCGTTCATCTGCAGCGGATTACAAAAAATCAATAAAAATTTAAAACTTTTTACAAAGAGATCCAAACTTAGGAAAACTCTTTGAACAAACACCAAAGTAAACATTTACATCTTGGTTCATAAAGTATATCCCATGTACCATTCCTTCTCGAGGATTACAAACATTTGCTACCCTGTAAATATTGTACAAAGACAACATAAAGACCTTGAGGCATCAAGCCAAAATCTCAGATTGATTCATTAAAACCATCTACTGACTCCGAGGACCTAAGAGTACACAAACGACACATATGACTCTATATATAAGACATGACAGCCAGTGTCTTCATCTAAGAATTCACTGTTGTCCCAGTTGTTGTTGTTCTTCCCCTGTTGTAGGGTTTCTGTCTCTTCCTCTACGTCTACCTAAAAAGTTGGATCCCACGGGGGTGAGACAATTTGAAATTGCCCCAGCGAGAGATATAACTCTCCGCCAGAAACATTATCATTGTAGTTTAATAAGATAAATCTGAACAGAGGAATCATAATTGTTTAACATCAGTTAATTCATTATGTAACCGATTAGAATATTAATCTTATTTAAAGCATTTCAGTTATTACCTAATAGAGCAGCATGTCACTTATCCAATAGGGAATATGAAGAACATGTATAACATTTATCCGCTATGCTAAGCAAGATAATATCAACCAATGATTCTCGTATTTCAACCTTAGGTAAATACGCTACACGGCTGATTATATTTTACAATCATACTTAATTAATGCCCTGAAGAGATGAAGTATACTGTTCATACTCCAATCGACCACGATTACGTTAAGCATCGGTACCACACAAGGTCAATGGAAGAGCCGGACGCCAAGACCTCATCTTTCTCGGTCAGTGCAAGATTATATGGCAGAGACATCATGTGTCAAACCGCAATTAGCTTGCCAGGGTATATTGGCATCTTCGCTATAGAGTTACAGCCCGCAGCATATACTCTCTTCAGGGTTATGGCCCGTAGCTAATGCCTGGTATCATATCATGGAGTCATGGCCCGTAGCCATACTCATACTAGGGTATGGTCTGTAACCAATCTCGTACATAGGATATAGCCCGCAGCCAAAATGTATGGGGCATGAGGATATAATTGCCCAAATACCCCCACATATTCAAAAATATGTGTTTTGAGTTTTAACTCGTTTCACCATTCAACAAATTATGACACTAATGAATCTGTGGTCAGGGCAACTACATTATATGATATCACTTGATTAATTAAGTGTATTACCATATTCTTTTAGCATCAAGCAAGTTTCCAAACATCAATTACTATGATAATTGCTACAAAGAATGTGTAATACTTTCATCAAGTACTATTCAAATCTTATTGAAGTATTGGGATCTTAATCCCTCATCTCATCAAGTGCTTTCTCATTTCTTGACAGTCTCATCATCATGATTATGGAATATGGATATTCAAATCCTCAGTTCATCATACAACACATGTTAACATTTATCAGGTAACTAAAACACCTTCAGGTCAACTAACCATTGTAAACATGATACTTCCTACACAAGAATCTCACATGGCTCTCAAAGCCCATTTCATCTATTGTGACCTCTTACTAGGCAACAAAGCATGTTATGGATCACAAGGCCCAATAACAACAATAAATGAAACATCATAGCTCATACCTGGCTATGCTCATCATTTCATGATACCTGCATGGTTAATACACTTGATAACAGTTATATCAATTTCATTTTAGCACCATGCTATACAAGGTAACACCACTTATAACCTTTTTAGGGTTAGGGTTTCTCAATTCATGACAATCAAGAATAATCATCCCATTACCCACATTAGGGTTAGGGTTTATCATCATATTGCCCAAAATTAGGGTTTCATACACTATAACCCAAGGTTAGGGTTTCACATACCTTTACCCTATATCAGGGTTAGGATTTCATATCAAGGTTTCACATATCATTACATAGCATCACCTTGGATTAGAGTTTCACATCACATCACCCTTAATTAGGATTTATAATAACTTTTCCCCAAATTAGGGTTTCATGAAGCATTCCCTTAAATTAGGGTTTTCATCAAAATACCCTAAATTAGGGTTTCTCATAACATTACCCTAAATTAGGGTTACACCTAACATTAGTCTAATGTTAGGGTTAGGGTTCATCACCCTTCTCAATTAGGGTTTCATGATCTCTCTATCAAGGATCATACCCTAATTACATATTTAATTCATTTTGAATGTGTTGGGGCTTGATTACTACTTGATTATTATACATGTATGAATTTCTCTCTCTCTCATCCTCTCTAGGACGTTCATTACTCCAATCTTGATTAGATTGAGTTAATCCTATATTAAAAAACATACATTTAAGGTTAACTTTGTGTGTTGAGTTGTTGCTTCCATAAATATCAAAGGTTAACCCTACCAACGTTACCAATCAATTAAGTACATTATGGATTCAACCTTTGTACTTACCTATGGTAATCATTGGGTAATGAGTTTATTACCTTCCTAGGTAGCAAATGTATAAACCATCTAAGTACATTAAATATTCTTCCACTGTAATCATCATTGAGGTACTTTATATGTACTCAATTAGTTTTGGAGTTAATTGAACCTTCAAATGATTAGAAATCATTTAATCCATTAATTGGGCTTGATCAAATTGAACCATCAAAGGGTTTTGACCAAATTAAACTTTCAAATGATTTTGCTTAAGTTGGATCTCCAAAGGGTTTTGATCAAACATACCCAAACGGTTTTGAACAATCATGTCCAAACGATTTTGAACAATCATGCCCAAATAGTTTTGATCAAACATGTCCAAACGGTTTGATCAAACATGTCTAAAACATTTGATCAATCATGCCCAAACGGTTTGAGATTATTTAGACCTCCAAACGGTCTTGGTCTCAACCTCAAACGGTTTTGAAAACCGTTTCCATTCAATCGGTTTTGGAAACCCTAAACACCAAACAATCTTGAAGATCGTTAATCATCAAACGGTTTAGAAACCGTTTCTTTCCAAACGGTCAACTCAAATCCAATCGGTCAACTCAATCCAAACGATCAACTCAATCCAAACGGTCAACTGTCCCAAATGGTTTTGAACCCAATTCCTCAAACAATTTGCAAACTGTTTGGTCACCAAACAATTTGCTGAAACCGATTGACCAATTTTTTTGGAAACCGATTGGAGTTGCAATTTTGGGAAAAGTGTCCAAGATGATGTAATCATCAACTACCTTCATTTCTAAGGTTCACAGTACTACTGATTTCATAGAATCATCCATTACAACAAGCAATTAATCAAGAGGAAGGAGAAATCAACATAACTTGTAAAATTGGAATTGAATAATGATGTAATTGGGTTCAAGTTATATAACCCGCCTTCAAAGTTGGATTTAAGCTCCAAGATTCACGTCCCTAATGGTGGTTGAAGCTTTCTCAACTCCACAAGGTTCGTTCCTCAAGCTTTTGAGTGAAAAGGAATGGCTAGGATTGAAGATTGCATGGAGAAAAGAAGAAATCAAGCTTTGATTTGTGATTTCCACCATGAATTAGAGGTTGAAGATGATTAAGGATCTTACCTACAGGTTGGAGTTCGTACTCCTATTGCTCCTAAGCTCCCTTGTGCTCGACCAAAGCAAGGAGAGAAAGAAAATCCGAAAAAGAGTCTTTGGTTGAGTGGTAAATGAAGTGTACATAAAGAATTTCAAGAGAGAGAAAGTTGAAAAGCAATCCTTCAACTCCCCAAATTGGTGCCACTTAACCCCCTCTTCTCCTTTCATACGAAGGCATCCTACTTTGACTTTAATTCTTCTTCATTATCCACAATTAAAGGAAAAGCAATTAAGAACCTTAATTCATATAATACTAATATCCCATTTTTAGTGGATATTACTTTTAATTAACTAATGTGAGTGGGCTCTCCACTCACTTAAATATTTTCGTGGCCTTTGCAAGTCATAAGGACGTCCACACTTATATAATTTCAACCATATCATTTTTGGTTGAAAGGTACTTCAATTAACATATTTATTTTTGCATTAATTTGAAGTAAAGTTCCATTTATGCTTAAATCTTGATTATTTTAATATGAAGATTCTCTCTCTTCCAAAATGATTCAAATGAGGCGCCCCTCTCAAATTATTTTCTCTACATGATGCCAAGAATCATGAGGGACCCTCTTGAAGTGGTATTTTGCATATTGAACCCTAGGTTTTGGGTAAATTGCACATTACACCAAAACTAGGTTTTAATGCACAAATATTGCTCAACAAGCTCTATCTTGGTGATCAAGCTTGTGGAAGCCATACCACTGCATCATACTCATTCCTATGATGCTTCAACATCTGAGGAACATTTTATCATGTATAATCTACAAGTTAACCCCTCAACTTGGGTAATTTTCACTTTAGTCCAAAACTAACAAAACATTGTTTCAACATTATTCAAAAAGGACTAAAATTGAAATATAAGTTCCTCTTGAGCCTTAATTAAATTTGAAAAGATAATAGCAAGCATATAATCAATCCTCATTAAGAAAAACATCTAGGGTTAACACATAACCCAGGTCAGGGTTGTTACAAATTATCCACCCCTAACAGGGATTTCGTCCCCAAAATCATCAACGAAAACATTAAGAGAAAAGAGATGGGTACTTCCTCCTCATCTCTTCCTCTAGTTCCCATGTAGCTTCTTCAATGCCACGATGATGCTAGAGAACTTTTACAAGACATTTGTCTTTCTTCTTCAGCTTTTTAATTCTCTGGTCAAGGATCATCACAGGTCCTTCAACGCATGATATGTCATCATTTAATTCTACTTCCATAGGTTGTAAAACTAGCTCTGTGTCAGGATGACACTTTCTTAGCATAGAGATATGGAATATTGGATGCAATCTCTATAGTTCAGGTGGCGATTCCAGCTTATAGGCTACCTTCCCAATCCATTCAATGATTGGATAAGGCCCCATAAATCTAGGAGCTAAATTCCCCTTCTTTCCAAATCTAAGAACACCCTTCCAAGGTGAGACTTTGAGATATACTCTGTCTCCAACTTGGAATTCTAAGGGTCTACGCCATTTGTTGGCGTATGACTTCTGTCTATCCTGTGTAGCCTTTAACTGTTGTTGGATTACTTTAATCTTCTCAGTTGTCTACTACACTAACTCAAGACCCAGAAGTTGATATTGTCCAGTTTCATACCAACATAAAAGAGACCTACAACGTCTACCATATAAAGCTTCATATGGTGCCATGTCAATACTGTGTTGATAGCTATTATTATAAGCAAATTCTATCAAGCTTAGGTGTAGATCCCAACTTCCTACAAACTGAAGGACACATGCCTTAAGCAAGTCCTCTAAGGTTTGTATGGTCCTCTCAGATTGTCCATATGTATGTGGGTGAAAGGTAGTTTTAAACCTTAACTACATACCCAAAGCTTTGCGTAGTCGTTCCCAAAAATGACTCATGAACTGGGGACCTCTATAAGAAACAATAGTAGCTGGTACCCCGTGTAAACGCACTATCTCATCTACATATAAATGTGCAAACTTCTCAGCAGTATAGGTTGTTTTGACAAGAAGGAAATGTGTTGTCTTAGTCAACCTATCAACTATCACCAATATGGAATCATGACCTTTAGTTGTTCTAGGAAAACCAACCACAAAATCCATGGTCACATGATACCATTTCCACTGTGGTATAGGAAAAGGTTGCATTGTTGTTGTGGGCTTTTGATGTTCAGCTTTAACTTGCTGACACACCACACTGCATAACAAACGCAGCTACATCTTACTTCAAACCAGGCCACCAATACATATCCTTCAAGTTATGATACATTTTGGTGCTCCCTGGATGCATTGCATACATCGAAGAATGAGCTTCCTCTAGGACTAACTTCCTTAGGTCATTAGCATCAGGTACAACCATCCTACCATGGTAACATACTACCTAATCCTCTGACTCATGAAAGCCATATCGTTTCTCACTACCATACTCTCACCTGATCTGCTGAATCAAAATATCAATTTGATGTGCTTCTTTAATCTGTTGTCTCAGAGTAGGTTTCACTTGCATCTCAGCTAATAGTCCAGCTAACAAAGATACCTTAAGTTGTACATTGTTTTGCCTCAAGGAGATAAACATATCTCTTTTAAAGCACACTAAGGAGTTCAACTGTGCTTTATCTAGGGCTGGTGATGATGATTTCCTACTTAGTGCACCAGCCACTACATTAGCCTTTCCTGGATGATAATCAATTGTACAATTGTAATCCTTGATTAACTCCATCTAGCGGCGTTGTCTCATGTTCAACTCATGTTGAGAGAAGATATATTTTAGATTTTTATGGTCTATGAAAATCTAGAATGTCTCTCCATAGAGATAATGTCTCCAGATCTTCAGAGCATGGACCATAACAGCTAGATCTAGAATATGTGCTGGATAATTTTCCTCGTGTTTCTTAAGTTGTCGAGAGGTAAAAGAAATGACTTGATTATCCTGCATCAACACACATCCTAGTCCGTTCTTAGATGCATCACAGAAAACTATGTACCCCTTCCCTTGCTCGGGTAACACCAACACATGTGCACTCGTTAACCTTTCTTTCAATAGCTGGAAAGAATGTTGACACTTGTCATTCCAGACAAAAGGAACCTCTTTCCTGGTCAACTTGGTTAGGGGTAAAGCTATAGAATTGAAGTTCTTAATGAACCTCCTGTAATAACCTGCCAATCCTAGGAAACTGCATATTTCCGTCGGTGTCTTTGGCTGTTCCCATTGCAGGACAGATTCTACCTTCTTAGGAACAACACAGATACCTAAGGCAGATATTACATGTCCTAGGAATGAAACTTCTGGTAACCAGAACTTGCATTTGCTAAACTTAGCATACAACTTATGCTCTCTTAGCAAAGCTAAAGCCTGGCGGAGGTGTTGCTCATGCTATTGAGCATCTCTACTATAGATCAAGATGTCATCTATGAAAACTACTATGAACTAGTCAAGAAAAGGTCGAAAGATTCTATTCATGAGTTCCATGAATGCAGTTGGTGCATTAGTTAGTCCAAACGACATAACTATGAACTCATAGTGACCATACCTTGTCCTAAAGGCAGACTTAGGTATGTCACCCTCCTTAATACGCAACTGATGGTATCTTGATCTCAAATCTATCTTAGAGAAGATAGTTGCACTACACAACTGGTCAAACAGATCATCGATCCTTGGCAGAGGATACTTGTTCTTTATGGTTATGTTATTTAACTGTCTGTAATCAATGCATAATCGCATTGATCCTTCCTTCTTCTTAACAAAAAGAACCGGAGCACCCATGGTGAAGTACTCGGTCGGATAAAACCCTTCTCAAGCAACTCCTGTAGTTGTTTCTTGAGATCTGCCATCTCGGAAGGTGCCATTCTATACGGTGTTTGTGCTATGGGTTGCGTGCCTGGGATTAGATTAATCTCAAAATCAATTTTTTGGGGTAGAGGAATGCTTGGAAGTTCCTCAGGAAACACATCTTCAAACTCCCTAACTATTGGAACTTCAGGAATTTTAGGGCTCTCCATTGTGGTATCTACCACATGAGCTAAGAATGCAAGGCACCCTTGTCTCTTCAGCTTTTCAGCTACCATAGCTGACACAAGACAGGTTGGAAGAATCTTTCTGTCTCCCTAAAAGATCCATGTATCACTTTCATCTGTGAACACAGCCTTCTTGGAACTACAATCTAAGACAACTTTATACTTTTCTAGGGTGTGCATCCCAAGAATTATATTGAACTCGTGCATCTCAAGTGGTATAAGATCCACTTGAATGCGAAGTTCAGAAAAGGAAAGAGTGCAGGGAGAACACACCTCCCGCAACACTACAGATCCCAAGAAAGGGGTTTGTAACAACAAACTATCTACTTTATGACTAACAGTCATGTTGCAGTCAAGGATCACTCTTCTAGTGATAAAGGAATGCATATCACCTGGATCAATCAAAACAGATACGAAGCAAGATGAAGACATATCAGAATGAAACAGTTCCATCTGACCTGTCACAACTTTGGGGTTGACAACTGCTTCGGGCTGGTTCATTCCATAGAATCTAACTGTCGTCTGCAGTTGACTCGGTGCTCAATTATTGGGTGTTGATGATCCAGCTTGGGATGCTTGTCCACGTCCTCGAGTGTTGCTAGAAAACTATCACCTCTGTGAACCTCCTTATTGACTCTACCTCTAAGGTTGAGTCACTGTTGTGTTCCCACCTGGACAATCCCTTGCCAGATGTCCAACTTGTTTGCACTGGTGACAAATCCTGTTCTCAGGATAAGGTTTCTGAGGTCCAGTCACCGATGTTGATACTGTGTTGGGGGCTCTATTCGGAACAAAACTACGACCCCTACCCCTATTTGATGTCCACTGTGTCTGGGGATTAAACCTTAGTGGTGGTGGTGTAGAAAACCTCGGCTTTTTAAAGCTCTCATACCTTTGTCCCTGATATTAGGTAAACACCTTCTTATTACTGGTTTGTCGCTTGTCAATCATAGACCTTTCTATCCTTCTCACAGACTCCACAAAATTAGCAAACCTCTCCTTGTTCTCTACACAGGAGTGGTCAACTCAGCATTTAACCCCTTCTCAAAATGCCACATTCTTTCCTTATCATTAGCTGCCATATGCAGACAAAACCACAAAAGCTCCATGAACTTAGCCTCATACTCGCTAATGTTCATATGTCCTTGCCTGATCCTCTCAAATTGAGAGATCTTCTTATCCAAGTAAGTTTTAGGGAAGTATCTAATGACGAATTCTCATTGGAATTCCTCCCATCTGACCTCTACACCTGGCCTCTTTCCCTCCTCTATCGTCCACCAATGGCTAACACTCCCCTTTAAAAGGTATATGACAGGTCTCACCTTCTCAACTTTAGGAATGTCAAGGAACCTGAAAGCCTTCTCCAGCTCCGTCAGCCACAAATCAACATCTACTGGATCAGCTGTACCAGCATAATCTATGGCTCCAACCCGGCGAAGTCTCTCAAAAGTCTTGCCAGCTCCATGTCCATCATGGTGGGCTGGTTCCCTAGGTGCAGGTGGTGACATCCTATCAGCTATGTGTGTCATAGTCTCCATAAACTGGCCGAACAGGGTATGGAAGGCTAGATTCTCTATCATAGCTGGGTCAAATAGGGGATGTTCAGGTATTGGCTCCTCCTTAGCTTGGTCCCTTGCACCTCCTCTTGGTGCAGCAACGCTGCTCTCAATAGCATGTTCTTCATGTGATCCAGACATCTTTAAGTTCTTCTTCTCCTCCTATATGAGCAGAAGTCACTATCAGATAATTGGAAGACACTAGAACAGACTCAACAACCTTAATCCTATGTCTCTATAGACTCAACGAACCTAATTTGTGGCATCCAACTCACAAAAACATGATTTACTTAAGCGGAAGCGTTCATCTGCAGTGGATTACTAAAAATCAATAAAAATTTAAAACTTTTTACAAAGAGATCCAAACTCAGGAAAACTCTTTGAACAAACACCAAAGTAAACATTTATATCTTGGTTCATAAAGTATATCCCATGTACCATTCCTTCTCAAGCATTACAAACATTTGTTGCCCTATAAATATTGTACAAAGACAACATAAAGACATCGAGGCATCAAGCCAAAATCTCAGATCGATTCATTAAAACCATCTACTGACTCCGAGGACCTGAGAGTACAGAGACGACACATAGGACTCTACATACAAGACATGACAACCAATGGCTTCACCTAAGAATTCACTGTTGTCCCAGCTATTGTTGTTCTTCCCCTGTTGTAGGGTTTCTGTCTCTTCCTATGCGTCTACCTAAAAAGTTGGATCCCACGGGGTGAGACAATTTGAAATTGCCCCAGCAAGAGATATAAGTCTCTGCCAGAAACATTATTATTGCAATTTAATAAGATAAATCTGAACAGAGGAGTCATAATTGTTTAATATCAATTAATTCATTATCTAACAGATCAAAACATTAATCTTATTTAAAGCATTTAATCTATAATTAACCTGATAGAGCAACATGTCACTTATCCAATAAGGAATATGAAGAACATGTATAACATTTATCCACTATACTAAGCAAGATAATATCAACCAATGATTCTCGTATTTCAACCTTAGGTAAATTCGCTACACAACTGATTATATTTTACAATCATACTTAATTAATGCTCTGAAGAGATGAAGTTTACCGTTCATACACCAACTAACCATGATTACGTTAAGCATCGGTACCACACAAGGTCAATGGAAGAGCCAGACTCCAAGACCTCATCTTTCTTGGTCAGTGCGAGATTATATGGCAGAGACATCATGTGTCAAACTGCAATTAGCTTGCCAGGGTATATTGGCATCTTCGCTATAGAGTTATAGCCCGCATCATATACTCTCTTCAGGGTTATGGCCCGTAGCCAATGCCTGGTGTCATATCATAGACTCATGGCCCGTAGCCATACTCATACTAGGGTATGGTCCGCAACCAATCCCGTACATAGGATATAGCCCGCAGTCATTCCTGTGGGGCATGAGGATATAATTGCTCAATTACCCCCACATATTCAAAAATATGTGTTTCGAGTTTTAACTCATTTCACCATTCAGCAAATTTTGACGCTGATGGATCTGTGGTCAGGGCAACTACATTATATGATATCACTTGATTAATTAAGTGTATTACCATATTCTTTTAGCATCAAGCAAGTTTCCAAACATCAATTACTATGATAATTGCTACAAAGAATGTGTAATACTTTCATCAAGTACTATTCAAATCTTATTGAAGTATTGGGATCTTGATCCCTCATCTCATCAAGTGCTTTCTCATTTCTTGACAATCTCATCATCATGATTATGGAATATGGATATTCAAATCCTTAGTTCATCATAGAACACATGTTACCATTTATCAGGTAACTAAAACACCTTCAGGTCAACTGACCAAGGTAAACATGATACGTGCTACACAAGCATCTCATATGGCTCTCAAAGCCCATTTCAACTCTTGTTACCTCTTACTAGGCAACAAAGCATGTTATGGCTCACAAGGCCTAATAACAATAATAAATGAAACATCATAGGTCATACCTGGATATGCTCATCATTTCATGATACCTGCATGGTTAGTACACTTGATAACAGTTATATCAATTTCATTTTAGCACCATGTTATAAAAGGTAACACCACTTATACCCTTTTTAGGGTTAGGGTTTCTCAATTCATGTCAATCATGAATAATCATCCCATTACCCACATTAGGGTTAGGGTTTATCATCATATTGCCCAAAATTAGGGTTTCATACACTATAACCCAAGGTTAGGGTTTCCCATACTTTTACCCTATATCTAGGCTAGGATTTCATATCAAGGTTTCACATATCATTACGTAGCATCACCTTGGATTAGAGTTTCACATCACATCACCCTTAATTAGGATTTATAATAGCTTTTCCCCAAATTAGGGTTTCATGAAGCATTTCCTTAAATTAGGGTTTTTCATCAAAATACCCTGAATTAGGGTTTCTCATAACATTACCCTAAATCAGGGTTACACCTAACATTACTATAATGTTAGGGTTAGGGTTCATCACCCTTCTCAATTAGGGTTTCATGATCTCTCTATCAAGGCTCATACCCTAATTACATATTTAATTCATTTTGAATGTGTTGAGGCTTGATTACTACTTGATTATTATACATGTATGAATTTCTCTCTCTCATCCTCTCTAGGACGTTCATTACTCCAATCTGGATTAGATTGAGTTAATCCTGTATTCAAAAACATACATTTAAGGTTAGCTTTGTGTGTTGAGTTGTTGCTTCCATAAATATCAATGGTTAACCCTACCAAGGTTACCAATCAATTAAGTACATTATGGATTCAACCTTTGTACTTACATTTGGTAATCATTGGGTAATGGGTTTATTACCTTCCGAGGTAGCAAATGTATAAATCAACTAAGTACATTAAATATGATTCCATTGTAATCATCATTGAGGTATTTTATAAGTACTCAATTAGTTTTGGAGTTAATTGAACCTTCAAATGATTAGAAATTATTTAATCCATTAATTGGGCTTGATCAAATTGAACCATCAAAGGGTTTTGACCAAATTAAACTTTCAAACGATTTTGCTTAAGTTGGATCTCCAAACAGTTATGATCAAACATACCCAAACGGTTTTGAACAATCATGTCCAAACGGTTTTGAACAATCATGCCCAAACAGTTTTGATCAAACATGTCCAAATGGTTTGATCAAACATGTCCAAATGGTTTGATTAATCATTCCCAAATTGTTTGAGACCGTTTAGACCTCCAAACGGTCTTGGTCTCAACGTCAAATAGTTTTGAAAACTATTTCCATTCAATCGGTTTTGGAAACCCTAAACACCAAACGATCTTGAAGATCGTTAATCATCAAACGGTTTAGAAACCGTTTCTTTCCAAACGGTAAACTCAAATCCAAATGGTCAACTCAATCCAAACGGTCAACTCAATCCAAATGGTCAACTATCCCAAATGGTTTTGAATCCAATTCCTCAAACGGTTTGCAAACCGTTTGGTCACCAAACGGTTTGGTGAAACTGATTGACCAATTTTTTTGGAAACCAATTGGAGTTGCAATTTTGGGAAAAGTGTCCAAGATGATGTCATCATCATCTACCTTCGTTTATAAGGTTCACATTACTACTGATTTCATAGAATAATCCATTACAACAAGCAATTAATCAAGAAGAAGGAGAAATCAACATAACTTGTAAAATTGGAATTGAATAATGATGTAATTGGGTTAAAGTTATATAACCCGCCTTCAAAGTTGGATTTAAGCTCCAAGATTCACGTACCTAATGGTGGTTGAAGCTTTCTCAACTCCACAACATTCATTCCTCAAGCTTTTGAGTGAAAAGGAATGTCTAGGATTGAAGATTGCACGGAGAAAAGAAGAAATCAAGCTTTGATTTGTGATTTCCACCATGAATTCGAGGTTGAAGATGATTAAGGAGCTTACCTACAGGTTGGAGTTCGTCCTCTTGTTGCTCCTAAGCTCCCTTGTGCTCGGCCAAAGCAAGGAGTGAAAGAAAATCCGAAAAAGAGTCTTTGGTTGAGTGGGAAATGAAGTGTATATAAAGAATTTCAAGAGAGAGAAAGTTGAAAAGCAATCCTTCAACTCCCCAAATTGGTGCCACTTAACCCCCTCTACTCCTTGCATACAAATGCATCCTAATTTGCCTTTAATTCTTCTTCATTATCCACAATTAAAGGAAAAGCAATTAAGCACCTTAATTCATATAATACTAATATCCCATTTTTAGTAGATATTACTTTTAATTAACTAATGTGAGTGGGCTCTCCACTCACTTAGATATTTTCGTGGCCTTTGCAAGGCATAAGTACGTCCACACTTATCTAATTTCAACCATCTCATTTTTGGTTGAAAGGCACTTCAATTAACATATTTATTTTTGCATTAATTTGAAGTAAAGTTCCATTTATGCTTAAATCTTGATTATTTTGATATCAAGATTCTCTCTCTTCCAAAATGATTCCAATGAGGCGTCCCTCTCAAATTATTTTCTCTACATGATGCCAAGAATCACGAGGGACCCTCTTGAAGTGGTATTTTGCATATTGAACTCTAGGTTTTGGGTAAATTGCACATTACACCAAAACTAGGTTTTAATGCACAAAGATTGCTCAACAAGCTCTATCTTGGTGCTCAAGCTTGTGGAAGCCATAACACTGCATCATACTAATTCCTATGATGCTTCAACATATGAGGAACATTTTATCATGTACAATTTGCCAGTTAACCCCTCAACTTGGGTAATTTACACTTTAGTCCAAAACTAACAAAACATTGTTTCAACATTATTCAAAAAGGACTAAAATTGAAATATAAGTTCCACTTGAGCCTTAATTACTTTTTAAAAGATAAGAGCAAGTATATAATAAATCCTCATTAAGAAAAATATCTAGGGTTAACACATAACCCAGGTCAGGGATGTTACAGATATCCCCCTCACTTGTGGTCAAAACACTCCACTATGGTCGATATATATCACCTTACTAGGCTGATACCACCTTACTTGGCTGATATGAACTTGCTATGGATGATACCCAAGGCCTTATGCACGATACCACATCACTCCTGAATGATACAATGACCCTATGCATGATACCTTAGGGAAAGAGGGTGGTTAGATTTGAAAAATTCCACTAGTAGGTGAAAAGAGGGGTATATATACTTGAGGTTCACGGAGAAGTGTATAAATGAGGTGTCATCAATTTGAGCTACTATGTGCCACGTGTACATGCATGATTGACACGTGTACATGCATGCATTACAATTTATCTTGACATTCATGACACTTTAGGATAATATAGAGATGAAATTTCGTCCATTACTTATCCCTTCGAATAAGATATATCAATCAAATCACCACTTTATTCACAACCTGATATAACTTTTCTAAGGAAGTTGTAAACCGATACCTTTCACCTCTTTGAGGCACTTTGCACGTCATGGCCTTTTCCAAGAGTCTAAAAACCGATATGCAGCTCCTCCTATGGCTCCTTGGCCGATAGGCACTCATATATAAGCTTTTCAATTGGATACAACTCAAGTTAAGGTTTCATATTCAACCCTTTTCTTGGTCATTTCATCACCAAGATTACCATCACTCATAATTGATTCAAACATGGTGTGTACTTATTTCTCTCTCCTCTAAATAATACATAGAGGAAGTAGTAACACTCTAGAGGTGATAATTTGCATATCAACCCCACATTTTGGGTAAATTACAATTTGTACCAAAATTGGTGCACAAGGTACTAGCATTATTCAAACAAGTTAAAACTTGGAATTTAGGCTTTCCACAAGCCACCACTTAGCATCATTATCTCTCTTATGATGCTACAGAACTTAATGCACATTCAACATGTGACATGTTGCAATATAACCCCTCATCTTGGGTAAATTGCACTTTGGTCCAAAACAAAGGAACATTGCTCAAACAACATTCAATCAAGACCAAACTCGGAACATAAGTGTGTCACATGATAACAAAACATTAGAGGATTATATTAAATTTCTAGCAACTTACTTAGCCAAAATAAATAGGGTTACCTCATAACCCAGGTCAGGGTCATTACATAATTAACCACATGGCCAAGAAAGCAGATAAATTAAAGCCGATTAAACATCATAAACATGTTCTAAAACATTTACGTAAAGGTCCAAATTTTCCATGTGATCATATACCGTATCAGGTATTTATATGCATGTCCAATGGCATCAGACACAACCTGTATACAAAAGATATATTGTTCCTCATATACATTCCATATATACAGCCGTAGACATACTGTCAAAACCACGTGTCGATACATGTATATCATCTACAAAACATCCCCTGCCCGAATCTGTGAGTACATGGATGACTCTAGGACTCTGTTATAACAACAGATATACAACCTCAACGTCTATTGATCTCCAACCTGATCCTCCTCAACAACACGATTCTGACCATGTCGCCGACATTCCGCTAAAAAGATGTGACCCACAAAGTGAGACCAACGTCCCAACGATTGATATAACTCTCCACAATGCTTATTTATCACAACATGTTATTTAATGATAAAAAAGCTGAGTCGATTGAGTATATAATAAGTAGTTGAGCAGATTAAACAAATTAAGCATACTAAGCAAGTCAAAGATAGGCTTAGCAATAAGCATGATTAACAAAGTATATAAGGGAAATAGATAAACCTATCCTTCTAACAGTTGATTTCTCTAATTGAATTATATAACAACTAGGCAATATAAGAGACAAGGCAAGATTAACAACCAATCTGAAGTGCATTTAACCCTACATGATAAACTACACAACTACATTACATCTTTTATTATTTCATAGGGAGTTTGAGTCATACCACTCAATGTCCAACAACCCATTGCTTGGTTGTGATCAGTTTCGTACAAGATCTAAGATATATAGAATCCTAAGATCTCATCCCCTCAGTCAGTATGAGTGAACTATAATGACATATTAGTCAAACTACCAACAACGACATATAGTCAAGCTGATAATACCTAGTCCACCCTTGGTACATATCACGGCACTAGAAACTAGGGTATACATAGCCCAATCATCTGAGGTACAGCCGCAACTGTCCTCAATTTCATCACATATACAAATATCTGAGACACAACCTCAACCTCTCTCACTCTGAGACATGACCGCATCCATCCTTCATAACCTTGGGATTAGGATGTCAAGGATGTATACTCACTTGCACCCGCACATACTCACCATGTTATGTATGTAGGCCAGTAAATGGATATCTAGAATCTACACAATTGATCCGGATTTGAGTCCAAAATTTTAAAAAAATCAACATCCACATAATTTGGATTGGATTTAGGATATCAGATTTCATATATGAAAATTTTGGATATGATATCGGGTATGACTATATCCTCTCCAAAAACATCTGAATCCGACAAATACATACATATTTTATTAATATATATTATTTATATATAAAAATATGAAAATATAGATATTTTATCATATATAATCATAATAATATCAATATTTTCTATATATAATATATTTACTAACAATACATTTATGATTTTAGGTTCGGATCGGATATTTATCCTAATTCAGATTTTATCTGTTAGGTTTGGATTCAAATATTATTACATAGTATCCGTTAGATATCAGAGCAGATATCAGATCAAATATATTTTTTTATGATTCAGATATCAGATATAGCAGTATCCGCTCCGTACTCGATCCGTTTACAAGTCTATATGTATTCAACTCCGAGCTTCCCTTAGGAATACTCGTTTGATCATCTAGCAAGTTCTGACACTAAAAATGGTTCTATGGTGCAGGCCACTACATGATTAGGGTATCACTTGATTAGTTATTGCCAATTGGGTGAATTAATGTTGCATCAAACAAGTGGACATACAAAACCTAATTCATTTCTAGCAAGCATAGTTATTTAACAACTTTAGAAGATATAAAACGCATAAGGTATAATTCTTAATCACAATACCACATGGTACTATTTCACTGCCATTCATGAGATCATACTTGTCATCATACTATCATAGGACACAAGTCCTTATCAAATTATTCTAGGGTACCAACCCTTGTCACATCATGAAGAGGATTACCCTTCATTAAGGCTCAAACACGCCCAAAAGTCATTAGGACCATCACAACATTCCATGTTAGGACATCATTATCTTATCGTGATTTAAATCAAGGCTCATCAAACCATAACCATACATGTGATACACATGTTTAGCATAACATTACATTCAGAAACTTATGATGTTCACATAACATCATATCATGGTTTCAACAACAATAAGAGAGTACTCCATCATCATAGAAATCATTCAAGAAGTCTGATCATGATTAACCACTATCACCTATTTGCATTAGGGTTAGGCGTAACAAGATGTGCTAAATTAGGGTGATAAATCAACTCATTATGATGATTATCAATCAATAGGTGGTAAAACAAGGCAAAAACACAAGAGAAACCATAATTTGGTAGGATATACATAACCATCGGGTATTAATCTTCTCTATATCATGCGGGGGTAAAGTAGTTTGGAATTACGTTCAAATGAGGATGATTTTTAGTTAGTGGTCAAACGATGTTCAAGAGTTCGGATTTTCTCTGCCGTGGAAGGAAAAGAGAGCTTGGAGTTTCCATTTTTCCCAGAATCGTGCACGACATCTACGCCGAGCTACGCCGTAACTCTATCCTCCGCTACCACCGCACCTGTCCTGATAGGCCTCTCTTCCTCGCGTTCCAAGCACGAGCATATAGCAGTAGTATTTCCCTTCAATGTAAGGCCATTGGCCATTTGCATTCTTCCTTCTGTTGTAACAACCTGAGTCGGGTTGTGTACCGTGGCAGATAGACCTGACACCTTTGGCTATTAAGCCTCTGTTTGGGAACGGACTGGACTGGACTGGGTTTGGATTAGCGTGCGTCGTTTAGTGCCACGAGGGCCTGAGCCGGTCCGGTTTGGTCGAAAAAGGTGTTTGGAAGCCAACCCAGTTCGATCCCCGTTTTGGGATAAAGGAATCCCATAATCTGCATAATCCCAGTCCCGGTCGAGGCAGGATCGCGAATCTCAGTCTGGTTTACAACCCCCCGACCCCGATCCCTCGCGCCCCCTCCCTGTCGCCCCTCCCTCTCACCCTACCCTTCTCCCTCTCGACGGTCTGCCTCCCGACGCTTCGCATCTATTCTCTGCGGGCAATACTGTTGGTCCGTGTGTGAGAGAAGTAAAAGTGATGTCTGCGACCTCGACGAAATCACGGATGGAGGTAGGTCATCGTCGGGTGAAGCACCCGCGTGGAGAATTTATTCAGCCGTCTGCAACCGCCGGTCTACTGGGGTGGCTACATCCCTCAAAATCAAGGTAACCCATACCCTGCCCTGGTCTTCGACTATCTCAATCTGACATTGTCCCATCTTGTCGATGCACAGGAGAAGGAGAAACCCTAGCTCCAAGCCGAACCCCCGTCTGCCTTCATATTCGCCTTGTGCTGCGAGGTTATTCACTTTCACTTACGCCTGTTGGAGCAGCTGTTCGCGGAAGCTGATCGTCCGTGGCTAAAATCTGGTGGTTCTCCTCCCTGGTGCTCCAGTGGCACTACACACAGCTAGGATTCCGCAGTGCTTCTTCTTTCTCGCCCCTTGCTGCTAAGGTTGGTTACGAAATAGGGTAGCCGACGCTTTGTTTGTGATTTCGATTAGGGCAGACTTTTCTGAGGTGGATTGCTCATCAATTTGTGTATTTATTCACCCGACATTGGTTCCAAACAAGTTATCATTGTGTATGACAGTCACATTTTATCAGTCGATGGCATAGTTTAATCAATGTTTGTCGTTGTTATGCTTTTTCCAACAATATATCCATCTCTTTAGTATTATTGTTAATCGTTGTGTATGACAGTCAGAATCTGTAGTATTATTGTTAATCGTTGTGTTTGAATACGGCCAGGGAATAATACAACCTTTTTGGTTGATATCTACCCCAAAGTTCCTTCTTTCTAATAATGAGCTTTACCCTGGTTGTAAGAAATTGTCAACACTGTCATTTCTTCTATGACTATTTAATTTAAAATGTATGCTTCACTGGACAAACACATCTTTAGTCAACTATTGAAACTTCTATTGGATGCCTTTCCACATTTGGTCACATTCCCATCTTCTTATCATGAAGCTAAGAATACCTAGGTCTATAAAAAATGGTCTGTATTCTGTATAGAATACCTAGGTCTATAAAATAAATGATTTTCTTGACCCAACTTCCTCTGTTTCAACTCATTTAACAAATATGTTTGTATTGCTATAATACAAGTTGATATCTAGCCCAAAGTTCCTTCTTTCTCTCCCTTTTTGGTTGATATTATTGTCGAAAAAATAACTGTACTAACTGATTATGTAACATGATAAGTTTTGATAATTTTTAGATGAGATTGACCTATTCAGTAGATGATTTTCAGTAAAATGCTTTATGATAGAAAAATTTGTTGAAAAAAAAAGTGTAACCTATCAACCAAGGAGATCTCATACCTCATGATTGGTTCTAGATAAATGAAATCCTAGATAGAGAAGAGAGCTAGAGGAGATCTCACCTTAAGTGAGTGTTTATCATCATCTTAACATTTTTATTCATGTCAAAAGCCTAATTCTATCTCGTTAAAATAACTAGAAATCTTTATTGTATTTGTATGTGATTGGGTATTGATTTAAAAGATATTAGGTACTAATTTTTAATATTCCTCATTGAACTGAAGTTGATATGTTCCTGATATATTGATTAATGTTCCATATAAAATTCTATGGATAAATGACTATGCAATTTCATGTGAATATTGCCTAAAAATTAGCCCAATGTGTGATATGCTTGGGAATTGAATTGACATGTCTACAATCATATTTGAATTGTATTAGAAAGAATTATATAATGTATTGTTTAATCTTTCTAAAATGGACTATTATATACATATGGATCAATATGAGGTGGTGATATCTGTGTTTAGGGTTTTTGTTGAGGGATTGAATCAAGTGGGTTAGTTCATCAATATATACTTTTGATTGATGGATGAAATATGTGGAAATGGAAAATAGGGTTTACATATGTGTGAATAGCCCTAATGAACTCCTGTGCACTAAGATAACATGATAAGTTTTGATAATTTTTCATTTCCAATATCTACATTTTTCATTGATAAATATCTGCTTTGTAGAGTCTAATATCTACATTTTTCATTGATAAATATCTGCTTTGTAGACTCCTGTGCACTAAGATAACATGATCTGTTTTGATAATTTTTCATTTCCAATATCTACATGTTGCATATATGGAAATACTATTTTCAATTATTGTAGAATCCAACAAACCAACTTAGCATAAATTGATGTTTCTTCTATGCAAAACTTGTATATAGACATTCATAGTGATGAGACGTGCAAATCATTTCTAGAAATATGCCTACAAAAAAACATTATAACCAATACTGTGATAGCTTGACACTGGGTCTGAATTTAGGATCAGATATTCTATTTTATACTTTGAAATTGAGTCCATCATTTCCACTCTGAGACAAATTGAGAAGTCGGTGTAACATCATCTAATTCACTACTAGGTTCACTTCCTCTTTCCCTAAATAATGTTTAGATTGAGCACTTCTATTGGATGCCTTTCCACATTTGGTCACATTCCCATGTTCTTATCATGAAGCTAAGAAATTGATTCAGGAGTTAGGCCTTGGAAATCAAATTTTCTAGGTCTGTAAAAACTAGTGTTTCTGTATAGAATACCTAGGTCTGTAAAATAAATGATTTTCTTGACCCAACTTCCTCTGTTTCAACTCATATAACAAATATGTTTGTATTGCTATAATACAACCTTTTTGGTTGATATCTAGCCCAAAGTTCCTTCTTTCTCTCCCTTTTTGGTTGATATTATTGTCGAAAAAATAACTGTACTAACTGATTACAGGTCTTCATGATAAGTTTTGATAATTTTTAGATGAGATTGACCTATTCAGTAGATGATTTTCAGTAAAATGGTTTATGATAGAAAAATTTGTTGAAAAAAAAAGTGTAACCTATCAACCAAGGAGATCTCATACCTCGTGATTGGTTCTAGATAAATGAAATCCTAGATAGAGAAGAGAGCTAGGGGTTTGAGAAGACAAAGTGGTGGAGATTTTGACCTAGGGTTTCACCATCTGAGATATGATGAAATCAAGTATGTTTAGCTTCATAGAATAGCCTTTCATAGTGAGTCTTATCTCACATGTCAATATGCCATCCCTCGTATGGTTTGATTCAAAGTGATATCAAATCTCCCTCTTTTCTCACTTGTTGTCTCCTAATCTCCATTTCTAGGGTTTTTGAGCTGAGAGGAGGAAGAAATGGATTCAGTTTCTAGAGTTTGATTAGATTTCTAGAAATTTAGAGTTTAACCTACATTTGTAAGGTTCTTCTCACCTTAAGTGAGTGTTTATCATCATCTTAACATTTTTATTCATGTCAAAAGCCTAATTCTATCTCGTTAAAATAACTAGAAATCTTTATTGTATTTGTATGTGATTGGGTATTGATTTAAAAGATATTAGGTACTAATTTTTAATATTCCTCATTCAACTGAAGTTGATATGTTCCTGATATATTGATTAATGTTCCATATAAAATTCTATGGATAAATGACTATGCAATTTCATGTGAATATTGCCTAAAAATTAGCCCAATGTGTGATATGCTTGGGAATTGAATTGACATGTCTACAATCATATTTGAATTGTATTAGAATGAATTATATAATGTATTGTTTAATCTTTCTAAAATGGACTATTATATACATATGGATCAATATGAGGTGGTGATATCTGTGTTTAGGGTTTTTGTTGAGGGATTGAATCAAGTGGGTTAGTTCATCAATATATACTTTTGATTGATGGATGAAATATGTGGAAATGGAAAATAGGGTTTACATGTGTGTGAATAGCCCTAATGAACTCCTGTGAAGTAAGATAACATGATAAGTTTTGATAATTTTTCATTTCCAATATCTACATTTTTCGTTGATAAATATTTGCTTTGTAGAGTCCAATATCTACATTTTTCATTGATAAATATATGCTTCCTCTTTCCCTAAATAATGTTTAGATTGAGCACTTCTATTGAATGCCTTTCCACATTTGGTCACATTCCCATGTTCTTATCATGAAGCTAAGAAATTGATTCAGGAGTTAGGCCTTGGATATCAAATTTTCTAGGTCTGTAAAAACTAGTGTTTCTGTATAGAATACCTAGGTCTGTAAAATAAATGATTTTCTTGACCCAACTTCCTCTGTTTCAACTCATATAACAAATATGTTTGTATTGCTATAATACAACCTTTTTGGTTGATATCTAGCCCAAAGTTCCTTCTTTCTCTCCCTTTTTGGTTGATATTATTGTTGAAAAAATAACTGTACTAACTGATTACAGGTCTTCATTGTTGTATAGAATACCTAGGTCTATATTACAGGTCTGAGACAAATTGAGAAGGTAGAGAGTGTTTCTGTATAGAATACCTAGGTCTGTATTACAGGTCTTAATTGTTGTAATAAGGGGGAACAATTTAATCTACAGATTTTATCTATGATAATACCTAGCATGTGTCTGAATTTAGGATCAGATATTATATTTTATACTTTGAAATTGAGTCCATCATTTCCACTCTGAGACAAATTGAGAAGTCGGTGTAAAATCATCTAATTCACTACTAGGTTCACTTCCTCTTTCCCTAAATATGATCATCTTACTTGTCACCACTCTTGCTAGATATTATATTTGGTTCTCTTCTCTGTCTTCTAAATTGCCTCTTTTGCAGATATTTTATATTTACCAATGCTCTAAATTGCCTCTTTTGCAGAAACAGGACATTGGTTTGTTGAAATTTGTTAATCAATATTCATGGGATTATTGAATAAGATGGGAACTCGTATAATGCTCTCATTAATACACTGTTCCAGCTTGCTTTGTTTTGAATTATTTTTTATGGTTGCTGGAGTGCCAATATTAGATCTGAAGACCTTATAACAGAAGAGGCGGGTTCTTCATTTGTTACTGAAAAGTTTTGAATTCTTTTTTATGGATGTTTAACCTAAAATTTATATAACACGGCTTGAGATCGTTTTTTATTTTATTGGAACTAATATACAGAAAATATATGCAACTGATGAACAAGGTAATTTCGTAGTGTCATTACAGCTTAGACGACACTATCTAAGTAAATACTTTATCTGAAAAGATAAACGATATAACGATTTATGTATCATAATATATTGCAGCACCTACGGGGGTATGTCTTCTGCTGACCCCAAGTTTTGTATTGTTTGGGCAAGAGATTCTGATGCCGCTCTAGTATCTGCATTGCGCAGACAATATGACCTAGGCAGGTGTGTCGATGGTCATTTCACTAGGGAGGCTTGGAGGGAGGCAACTGTGGAAATGCAAAATAGGATGGGGAAGACGGCCTGCACTACAGACCAGCTGAAAACTCGGTGGAAGAACTTGAGGAGGGACTATGCCGCTTTGAAGCTTGTGACGAATAAGAGTGGCGTTGGATGGGATGACACAAGGCATAAGCCAACGCTGCCCGACATCCCTGAATGGAGGGAGAGCCTTGTGGTATATCCAATAACCATTCCGTTAATTTAAAAAAAATGTCATCTATTAACATTTTAATTTCATAATAAACATATTTTTTTATACTTAGGCAAACAAGGACCTTGCTAGGTTGCTTAACAAGTTGTTTCCCCACTACTATGACATCGAGATGATGGCGGGGAGGAACATTGCTAGAGGACATCATGCAATGTCTTCAACGGACACACATATCCCTTCTGACGTTGCCTCCGAGGATAATATCATTGTCGACTTAGATGTCCCAGACACACCCATGAACACTGGAAGCCAAGCTGGGGAACCTAATATGGGCGTATTTGGGATGCAAAGCGAGGGAGAAACTGGGGGAGGCGGAACAGATACACCGAGTGGTGGCGGGAGGCCTCCTGTCGTTAGGCGCAAGAAGCGGCCATCAATGCCTCAAGACCGATGTGGGTTATCAAATGAAGTGTTATCTGAATTCACACAGGTTTATGCAAAGGTTCACGAGTTAGGCAGTGGTGTGGCAACTAGATCCTTTGAAAAGAAAGAATTTACAACCATCTTACAACATTTCCAGGACACTTACCCAGATGCCCCCACTCCTGTGTTTACAACACTTGTGAACGCCATCAAGGACTCAACAAACCGCTCCATCTACCTCAACCTTATAGACACACCTCAAAAGATAACCATATGGTTGCAAGACCTTTGGGAAAGGTCCCAAGCTGCCAATGCAACATCAACACCTTCAATGCCATCCTCGTTCCAAGCTGCCAATGCAACAGCAACACATTCAATGCCATCCTTGTTTATGCCATCTCACCATGCATTTTACCCGCAATCCCCAACACCCAACTTCAGCAACAGACCAAGTATGCCATCGTCGTTTGCGTCATCTCACCGTCCATTTTTTCCTTCGTCCAATGATGCTGGCCCTTCCGGATCAACAAACTTTGCGTCATCTCACCGTCCATTTTTTCCTTCGTCCAATGATGCTGGCCCTTCTGGATCACCAAACATTAACAGCCAGACATTTAACTCATCAAATCAGTAGAAAGTTCTTTCGTTGTTGTAATAATCTATTTCCCATCCAAACATTTTCGTTGGGCTTAATCTTATTTGCTGAATTGTTGTAATATTTTTATTCCCGTCCAGACATTATTGATCCAGACATTATTGATTAACTGTTGTAATAATTTATTTCACTGCCATGGTTTTATTTTGCGATCAATCTAATTCGCTTTGTATCCTGGAAGCCATTATTTTATGTGTCCACATTTACATATGATTATAGCCTAGTTATTTTCCTTGTCCTTGCCATGACAACGTTGCTATGCTTCCACTTGTAGGCATAATGGCAACCACTGACCAAACAGAAACACCTGGCCTCCTCACGCACATTCTACATACATTGTCTGGTCCAGCTAATCACATTGCTGATACAATAGCTGAGTCCATAGCAAACTCCATCATTGACGACATACCACCTACAATACCACCTACAATACCTAGGTCAGTTAGCATTAGGAGTGGCCACCAGAAGGTCTTAGAAATTTTAAACGGTCATGAACAAAGGGCTTATGACCTATATCGAATGAGACCACATTCTATATTGGCCCTTGTGGACAAGCTTGAGAGTCGGGCCTTGTTACGAAGCACTAGAGGCGTCAGTTCGGTTGAGGCTGTGTGCTACTTCCTACAAATGGTTGGCCATGGACATACAAATCATGCTTTGGCTGAGGACTACATTCACTCTGGTGAGACCATAAGTAGGAAGTTCAACGAAGTCTTGGACGCTGTGTGTTCGTTGTCCAATGAGTACATTGTCATGCAAACTGCAGCGACATGCACGACAACACATTCTCGTATATTGGAGACCCCAAGGTTCTACCCTTACTTCAAGGTAATAGTTAGCCCCTACAATCTTTAATCATTTGGAAATATTTTGTATGTTGACAACCTATTTTGGTGTTATAGAATGCCATCGGGGCAATTGACGGAACACACATCCCCGTCTTGGTTCAACGAGACAAGCAAAATCGCTACCGAGACAGAAAAGGGAATGTCTCTCTTAATGTCTTGGCTGTAGTTGACTTCTCCATGGAGTTTACATATGTCCTAACTGGGTGGGATGGATCGGCTGCTGACCAACGGGTCCTACAGTCAGCGACGACCATAGGCGGGTTTAAAGTTCCGCCGGAAAAGTTTTACCTAGTAGATGCAGGGTATGCCAACACTCGACAATTCCTTGCACCGTATCGCAACACAGCTTACCATATTTCTGAGTACCGAGGAAACAGACATGCCTACACCAGCAAGAAGGAGATGTTCAACCACCGCCACACACAATTACGTAATGTTATAGAAAGAACATTTGGGGTGCTGAAGCGGTGGTTTGCCTACCTTAAAAAGGGGGCGACATATCCCATACATTCGCAGTGTCGCCTCGTAATGGCTTGTTGTATCCTCCACAATTTCATACGCCGCCAACATGATGGCGACAGTATAATGGACGAACTCCCAGATGACATTTCAACATCTGCCGTTCCCCCTGCTGGGGTTGACCTGAGTTCCCTCCAACAAACTACTCAGGCCGATTCAAGGGAGGGCGAGCGTTTACGTGAATCCATTTCTAATTTGCTATGGGATGCTCGTTGACTTACAATTGTATCTTTAATAGTCTTCGACATTATTTGAAAAATTGTCCACGACATTACTTTGTAGGCTTTAGTTGTTTTTTTTACAAACTTTTTTCTAGTTCCTAATAATATACATGACATAATGAATCAGTAGGTTGTCTTGAAATGGAGAATGGAATGCCTTGCTGTACATGCGGCCTTCAATGCACTGCACGTGTGTATATGGATGAAGCGGACGTGACAAATGGACGTTTTGAAAACAACAACCCCCACAGACCGTATTTTACATGTGGTAGGGGGCTTGTTTCGAATAGATGTCAGATGAGATTGCATGCGCAATGTGTACCACCCACAGTTGCCACACTTACTGCAGTTAGGGATGCTATGCTAGCACAACTTGCATATGCCCGCAACGAACGCAAGCTATGGTCTGAATAATGTGACTTTGTCAGTTCGACAAGAGCAGACATCGATAGGCTTGAACAAGGTATTACCACTCTACGTGAGAGGTGCCAATATCTTCGACAACTACTTCACATCACGAGCAGTAACGACTCTTCAAACGAGGACGGATACAATACATCATAGATGTAGAACAAGCACTTAGGCCTATTTTATGTTCGGAAAGTTGTATTTGAAATCTATGTTCAGAAGCCGACAATTTTTTTACTAATCCTCAATTATGTTTTAGATGTCAATGGATCCATCTGGAGTTCCGAGGTGTGATTGTGGGTTAGATGCAGCCTTGCGGCTTAACACAGAGGATGCAGGGTTGTATGATTTTGGCATTCTGAGTGAAAAGTCGGGCGAAATGTATTACATATGTCCTTCTCGTGAGGTGCACTAGTAAATACATACATAATAGGTTGCCGTTGTGTATGCTGCACATTCTTTGTCATTCATTAAATTTTATTATACATTGTAGGGAAAAGATCGGTGCAGATACTTCCGTTGGGCAGTCAATCTCCCCCCAACAATTGATTCTTTGAAAGCTGAGATTATGTTACTAACTGTCGAGTGCAAGTCAGTGTGGGGCCAGACAATGAACATGAAGGACTGTGTTGAAATTCATCACAACTACGATAATATATACACCCAAAAAAAGTATGAGCATGACGATATAGAACGCTACGTTGCCAGTCTGGAGGAAGAATGTAGTCTTCTTTTAGACATTCCTTCACCCACGGTGACGCCATAACGTTTAATGGCAGAGAACTACATTTAGTTTGGTGTGTCGATTTACATTGTCCAGCATTCGATGTTTTGAACATTACATCTTTCTGAATTCATCCGACATCAACATGCTTTAGTTATTTATCATAATGTTGGTGTATGTTTTATGGAGGGTGTATGTTTTTTCACCGTTATGTTGATAAATGTTAGCTAACATTGAATATGCATTTTATATTCCCTTAATTATGTGATACACACTTACATGTAAAACATATTACTTACAGAATCTGTAATATGGCTGGGCCTCAAAGGACGCCTTCCTTTATGTGGTGTAGGGAGTTTGATATGGTTCTCAGAGGTATGACGAGAAACCAATATGAGTTGGGGAGATGTGTTAATGGAGTATATACTACACAGGCTTGGATGGAGGCATGGCGTCACTTCCGAAACATAACTGGGGAGCCCATATCTTTGACGGAGTTGCAGATGAGATGGCAACACATAAGGAGAGAGTTCATAACAGACAATCTTTTTATTTTGGGAGATGTATTGCCTCCCCCGCCATTGGCCGTGCAACGCAACTTCATGACGACTCGTCGCATTTACCCACCTGGCGTTGCTCAATACCCTATTAACGCTGATGAGTGAATATTGTCATAGTTTGTAGTTGTTTGTGTTTACCTCGCAACATTTATTTGTATGCAACTAAGTTTGTTTGGACCTTTTTTTTATGTATTGAATGCATAAATCACGTTCTTACTTGTTTGTAGCTAAGTTTGTTTGGAGCATTTTTTTATTCAATATTGTCACAGTTATCTTTCTATTGTTGATATTTGCTAATACTAAAATTTGATTTATTAACTATAGATGTCATCATCGCGGTCACGGTCGAAGGAAAGACAGAATTTGAAAAAATATTGATGTCTCCGTCGAAGATTAAAAAATATGTAGAAGAAAAACTTGTTTGCAAAAAACCATGTTGCGAGCCTCCACGTGATGAGGGCCCAAATGAGAGAGACGAACAAGCCAAAGGAACAAGCCAAATGAGGGCCCAAATGTTGCGAGCCTTGTTTCCTCCTACTCACCATCTGCCGTTGCTGTTCGAGTGGCCAAAAGACGCCAGCAAACAGGAAACAAATCAGGTGTTGGACGAACCCTGTCCTGTGTCGTGGGAAGAGTACGACGAGGCCATGAAGAACGACGAGGCATGAAGTTGCCTGCTTGATCACCAGCTTAGATTGTGTAACTATGTCGCTGTCTAGGTCCAGGGCAGACCTCTCGTTTCATTTTGTATGTTACATATGTATTTTCCCGAGAACCAACAATATATTATCTTTTAATTTATGTGGTATTACGTTCTGCTACAGACATGCTACACACCTTTGCTACTATTTAATTTAAATACATTAATTATATTATGTATTTGTTATTTAGTATATAATACACTTCAGCCAACTTCTGCTTAAGCGGCAACACAACTACACATACCTTATTCTTGTTAAAACAGTTCTACGACATCAGGATAGAATCAACAGATACTGACTACGTTGCCAAACAAAATCAGACTGAATCTAGTCTAGTAGCCAAACAGAACCAGACTGCAATCAGACTCAAACCAGACCAGCTGACCAAAATCAGACTGGGTTGCCAAACAGAATCAGACTGGGTTGCCAAACAGAATCAGACTGAATCCTGACTAACCCAGTCTAATCCAGTCCAGACTACGAAATCCCAGTCCGTTCCCAAACAGGGACTAAGCCCCTGTTTGGGAACGGACTGGACCGGGATTAGCGCCCGTCGTTTAGCGCCACGAGGGCCCGATCCGGTCCGGTTTGGGCGAAAATGTGTTTGGAAGCCAACCCAGTTCGGTCCCCGTTTTGGGATAACGGAATCCCATAATCCGCATAATCCCAGTCCCGGTCGAGGCAGGATTGCGAATCTCAATCCGGTTTACAACCCCCCGACCCCGATCCCTCGCGCCCCCTCCCTGTCGCCCCTCCCTCTCGCCCTAGCCTTCTCCCTCTCGGCGGTCTGCCTCCCGACGCTTCTTTGCGGGCAATACTGTTGGTCCGTGTGTGAGAGGAGTAAAAGCGATGTCTGCGACCTCGACGAAATCGCGGATGGAGGTAGGTCATCGTCGGGCGAAGCGCCCGGGTGGAGAATTTATTCAGCCGTCTGCAACCGCCGGTCTACTGGGGCGGCTACATCCCTCAAAATCAAGGTAACCCATACCCTGCCCTGGTCTTCGCCTATCTCAATCTGACATTGTCCCATCTTGTCGATGCACAGGAGAAGTAGAAACCCTAGCTCCAAGCCGAAGCCCCCGTCTGCCTTCATATTCGCCTTGTGCTGCGAGGTTATTCACTTCCACTTACGCCTGTTGGAGCAGCTGTTCGCGGAAGCTGATTGTCCGTGGCTGAAATCCGGCGGTTCTCCTCCCTGGTCCTCCGGCGGCGCTACACACAGCCAGGATTCCGCAGTGCTTCTTCTTTCTCGCCCCTTGCTGCTAAGGTTGGTTATGAAATAGGGTAGCCGACGCTTTGTTTGTGATGTCGATTAGGGAAGACTTTTCTGAGGTGGATTGCTCATCAATTTGTGTATTTATTCACCCGACATTGGTTCCAAACAAGTTATCTTTGTGTATGACAGTCACATTTTTTCAGTCGATGGCATAGTTTAATCAATGTTTGTCGTTGTTATGCTTTTTCCAACAATATATCCATCTCTGTAGTATTATTGTTAATCGTTGTGTATGACAGTCAGAATCTGTAGTATTATTGTTAATCGTTGTGTTTGAATACGGCCAGGGAATAATACAACTATTTTGGTTGATATCTACCCCAAAGTTCCTTCTTTCTAATAATGAGCTTTACCCTGGTTGAAAGAAATTGTCAACACTGTCATTTCTTCTACGACTATTTCATTTAAAATGTATGCTTCAGTGGACAAACACATCTTTAGTCAACTATTGGATGCCTTTCCACATTTGGTCACATTCCCATCTTATCATGAAGCTAAGAATACCTAGGTCTGTAAAAAATGGTCTGTATTCTGTATAGAATACGGTCTGTAAAATAAATGATTTTCTTGACCCAACTTCCTCTGTTTCAACTCATATAACAAATATTTTCGGTCCAACAGAGCCTGATGTGCATTACTATTGTGTACTGAATATTTTATGTGTTCATAAACAGGGGCATATTTCCCTAGTCCACCTAATTTGTTTTATGTTGAATTTAATTTGGCACCTTGTCCACAATCCTTGACTGAGGTCAGACCCCTTGACCTAGGTCTACTATGATGGTCCAAAATTTGAATCCACCTATTATGTATTATTATTTTTTAATTTGGAACCTATTATTATTGTGTAGTGTACATTCTCTGTGATCATAAACATAGCTCGATCAATTGTATTGATTGCCCACGATACCTATTACTGTTCAGTTTAATGTGCCCTGGGCCCTAGAATGAGGTCTGAATTCTTGCTTGAGATTCATTTAGTGACAATCAGTTTAATAGGTCTACTATTTAACCACTAAAACCCACATACCACATAATTAAGAATAAATATGAATGATTTACCCTTAATGGTTTGTTGACTATTTTCTGTCCAACAGAGCCTGATGTGCATTACTATTGTTTACATGATATTTTATGTGTTCATAGATAGGGGCATATTTCCCTAGTCCACCTACTTTGTTTTATGTTGAATTTAATTTGGCACCTTGTCCACAACTCTTGACTGATGTCTGACCCCTTGACCTAGGTCTAGATAGTTGGTCCAAAATTGGAATCCACCTATTATATTTTTTTTATTTGAGTTGGAACCTATTATTGTGTAATGTACATTCTCTATGCTCATAAATATAGTCAAATAAACTGTACTGATTGACCACAGTACCTATTATTGTTCAGTTTAATGTGCTCTGAGCCCTAGAATGAGGTCTAAATTCTTGCTTGAGCTTCATTTAGTAGCAATCAGTTTAATAGGTCTACTATTTAAAAACTAAACCCTCATGCCACATAATTCAGAATAAATATGAATGATTTACCCTCAATTGTTGTTTGACTATTTTCTGTCCAAGAGTGCCTGATGTGCATTACTATTGTGTGCTGAATATTTTATGTGTTCATCCACCTACTTTGTTTTATGTTGAATTTAATTTGGTACCTTGTCCACAACCCTTAACTGAGGTCTGACCCCTTGACCTAGGTCTACTATGATGGTCCAAAATTGGAATCCACCTATTATGTATTATTTTAATTTAATTTGGTACCTTGTCCACAATACCTATTATTATTTAGTTTGATGTGCCCTGAGCCCTAGAATGAGGTCTGAATTCGTGTTTGAGCTTCATTCAGTGACAATCAGTTTAACATGTCTACTATTTAACCACTAAAAGCCCATATACCACATAATTCAGAATCAATCTGATTGATTTTCCCTCAATGGTCGGTTGACTATTTTCTGTCTGACAGAGCCTGATGTGCATTACTATTTTGTACTGAATATTTAATGTGTTCATAAATAGTGGCATATTTCCCTAGTCAGCCTACTTTGTTTTATGTTGAATTTAATTTGGCACCTTGTCCACAACCCTTGACTGAGGTATGACCCCTTGACCTAGGTCTACTATGATGGTCTAAAATTGGAATCCACCTATTATGTATTATTTTTATTTAATTTGGAACATATATCTAATCCCCTTAAGTGTGCTCTAAGCCCAACATTGAGGTTTGAATTCGTGCTTGAGCTTTATTCAGTACCAATCAATTTAATAGGTCATTATTTGTTCAGTTTCAAATCTATTACGTATTGTTTTTATTTAAGTTGGAACAACTATCTGATCCCCTTAAGTGTGCTCTGAGCCCTGCATTGAGGTATGAATTCGTGCTTGAGCTTCATTTAGAACCCAAAAAAAATTATCTCATTACTGAACCATTATACAATCATACCAAATAAATCAGAATGATTTTACAACTGTGTATTGAATAATTTCTGTTGCATTTCATGTCCAATAGTTTACTTGGTTGCATTTCAATGCCCTACAATTAGGTGTATTATGATGGACCAAAATTTAACATATATAGGATCCCCTTAAGTGTGCTTTGAGCCCTACAATGAGGTCTGAATTTGTGCTTTAGCTTGATTCAGTACCAATCAATTTAATAGGTCATTATATGTTCAGTTTAAAATCTATTATGTATTGTTTTTATTTAAGTTGGAACAACTATTTGATCCCCTTAAGTGTGCTCTAAGCCCTACATTGAGGTCTAATTTCGTGCTTGAGCTTGATTCAGTACCAATCAATTTGATAGGTTATCATTTGTTCAATTTAAAACCTTTTATGTATTGTTTTTATTTAAGTTGGAACATCCCCTTAAGTGTGCTCTAAGCCTTACATTGAGGTCTGAATTCGTGCTTGAGCTTCATTTAGAACCCAAACAAATTCTCATAATTGAACCATTATACAATCATACCAAATAAATCAGAATGATTTTACAATTGTGTACTGAATAATTTTTGTTGCATTTAATGTCCAACAGTTTACTTGGTTGCATTTCAATGCCCTACAATTAGGTCTATTACAGGTCTGTATTTTCAATTATTGTATAGCCCAACAAACCAACTTCCTCTGTTTCAACTCATATAACAAATATGTTTGTATTGCTATAATACAACCTTTTTGGTTGATATATACCAAAGTTCCTTCTTTCTCTCCTTTTTTGGTTGATATTATTGTCGAAAAATAACTGTACTAACTGATTACAGGTCTTCATTGTCTTATAAATTGCCTCTTTTGCAGATATTTTATATTTACCAATGCTCTAAACTGCAAAATCTAAACTGCCTCTTTTGCAGAAACAGGACATTGGTTTGTTGAAATTTGTTAATCAATATTCATGGGATTATTGAATAAGTGGGGAAGTCGTAATGCTCTCATTAATACACTGTTCCAGCTTGCTTTGTTTTGAATTATTTTTTGTGGTTGCTGGAGTGCCAATATTAGATCTGAAGACCTTAAAATTTGTTACTGAAAAGTTTTGAATTCTTTTTTATGGATGTTTAACCTAAAATTTATATAACACGGCTTCAGATCGTTTTTTATTTTATTGTAACTAATATACAGAAATTAAATGCAACTAATGAACAACGTAATTTCGTAGTGTCATTACAACTCGACACTATCTAAGTAAATACTTTATCTGAAAAGATAAATGATATAACGATTTGTGTATCATAATATATTGCAGCACCTACAGGGGTATGTCTTCCGGCGACCCCAAGATTCGTATTGTTTGGCAAAGAGACTCTGATGCCGCTCTAGTATCTGCATTGCGCAGACAATATGACCTAGGCAAGTGTGTCGATGGTCATTTCACTAGGGAGGCTTGGAGGGAGGCAACTGTGGAAATGCAAAATAGGATGGGGAAGACGGCCTGCAATACAGACCAACTGAAAACTCGGTGGAAGAACTTGAGGAGGGACTATGCCGCTTTGAAGCTTGTGACGAATAAGAGCGGCGTTGGATGGGATGACACAAGGCATAAGCCAACGCTGCCCGACAGCCCTGAATGGAGGGAGAGCCTTGCGGTATATCCAGTAACCAGTCCGTTAATTTTTTTAAAAAAGTCATCTATTAACATTTTAATTTCATAATAAACATTTTTTTTATACTTAGGCAAACAAGGACCTTGCTATGTTGCTTAACAAGCCGTTTCCCCACTACTATGACATCGAGATGATGGCGGGGAGGAACATTGCTAGAGGACATCATGCAATGTCTTCGACGGACACACATATCCCTTCTGACGTTGCCTCCGAGGATGAAATCGCTGTCGACTTTGATGCCCCAGACACACCCATGACCACTGGAAGCCAAGCTGGGGAACCTAATATGGGCGCATTTGGGATGCAAAGCGAGGGAGAAACCGGGGGAGGTGGAACAGATACACCGAGTGGTGGCGGGAGGCCTCCTGCCATTAGGCGCAAGAAGCGGTCATCAATGCCTCAAGACCGATGTGGGTTATCAAATGAAGTGTTATCTGATTTCACACAGGTTTATGCAAAGGTTCACGAGTTAGGCAGTGGTGTGGCAACTAGATCCTTTGAAAAGAAAGAATTTACAACCATCTTACAACATTTCCAGGACACTTACCCAGATGCCCCCACTCCTGTATTTACAACACTTGTGAACGCCATCAAGGACTCAACAAACCGCTCCATCTACCTAAGCCTTATAGACACACCTCAAAAGATAACCATATGGTTGCAAGACCTTTGGGAAAGGTCCCAAGCTGCCAATGCAACATCAACACCTTCAATGCCTTCCTCGTTCCAAGCTGCCAATGCAACACCAACACCTTCAATGCCATCCTTGTTTATGCCATCTCACCATGCATTTTTCCCGCAATCCCCAACACCCAACTTCAGCAACATACCAAGTATGGCATCGTCGTTTGTGTCATCTCACCGACCATTATTTCCTTCGTCCAATGATGCTGGCCCTTCCGGACCAACAAACTTTGCGTCATCTCACCGTCCATTCATTCCTTCGTCCAATGATGCTGGCCCTTCTGGATCACCAAACTTTACCAGCCAGGCATTTAACTCATCAAATCAGTAGAAAGTTCTGTCGTTGTTGTAATAATCTATTTCCCATCCAAACATTTTCTTTGGGGTTTATCTTATTTTCCGAATTGTTGTAATATTTTTATTCCCGTCCAGACATTATTGATTAACTGTTGTAATATTTTATTTCACTGCCATGATTTTATTTTGCTATCAATGTATTTCGCTTTAATGTATTTCGCTTTGTATCCTGGAAGGCATTATTTTATGTATCCACAATTACATATGATTGTAGCCTAGTTATTTTCCTTGTCCTTGCCATTATAACGTTGCTATGCTTCCACTTGTAGGCATAATGTCAACCACTCACGAAACAGAAACACCTGGCCTCCTCACGCACATTCTACATACATTGTCTGGTCCAGCTAATCACATTGCTGATACAATAGCTGAGTCCATAGCAAACTCCATCATTGACGACATTTCCGACATACCACCTACAATACCTAGGTCAGTTAGCATTAGGAGTGGCCACCAGAAGGTCTTAGAAATTTTAAACGGTCATGAACAAAGGGCTTATGACCTATATCGAATGAGACCACATTCTATATTGGCCCTTGTGGACAAGCTTGAGACTCGGGCCTTGTTACGAAGCACTAGAGGCGTCAGTTCGGTTGAGGCTGTGTGCTACTTCCTACAAATGGTTGGCCATGGACATACAAATCGTGCTTTGGCTGAGGACTACATTCACTCTGGTGAGACCATAAGTAGGAAGTTCAACGAAGTCTTGGACGCTGTGTGTTCGTTGTCCAATGAGTACATTGTCATGCAAACTGCAGCGACATGCACGACAACACATTCTCGTATATTGGAGACCCCAAGGTTCTACCCTTACTTCAAGGTAATAGTTAGCCCCTACAATCTTTAATCATTTGCAAATATTTTGTATGTTGACAACCTATTTTGCTGTTATAGAATGCCATCGGGGCAATTGACGGAACACACATCCCCGTCTTGGTTAAACGAGACAAGCAAAATCGCTACCGAGACAGAAAAGGGAATGTCTCTCTTAATGTCTTGGCTGTAGTTGACTTCTCCATGGAGTTTACATATGTCCTAACTGGGTGGGAGGGATCGGCTGCTGACCAACGGGTCCTACAGTCAGCGACGACCACAGGCGGGTTTAAAGTTCCGCCGGAAAAGTTTTACCTAGTAGATGTAGGGTATGCCAACACTCGGCAATTCCTTGCACCGTATCGCAACACAGCTTACCATATTTCTGAGTATCGAGGAAACAGACATGCCTACACCAGCAAGAAGGAGATATTCAACCACCGCCACGCACAATTACGTAATGTTGTAGAAAGAGCATTTGGGGTGCTGAAGCGGCGGTTTGCCTACCTTAAAAAGGGGGCGACATTTCCCATACATTCGCAGTGTCGCCTCGTAATGGCTTGTTGTATCCTCCACAATTTCATACGCCGCCAACATGATGGCGACAGTATAATGGACGAACTCCCATATGACATTTCAACATCTGTCGTTCCCCCTGCTGGGGTTGACCTGAGTTCCCTCCAACAAACAACTCAGGCCGATTCAAGGGAGGGCGAGCGTTTACGTGAATCCATTTCTAATTTTCTATGGGATGCCCGTTGACTTACAATTGTATCTGTAATAGTCTTCGACATTATTTGAAAAATTGTCCACGACATAACTTTGTAGGCTTTAGTTGTATTTTTTTCAAACTTTTTTCCTGATCCTAATAATATACATGACATAATGAATCGGTAGGCTGTCTTGAAATGGAGAATGGAATGCCTTGCTGTACATGCGGCCTTCAATGCACTGTACGTGTGTATATGGATGAAGCGGACGCGACAAATGGACGTTTTGAAAACAACAACCCCCACAGACCGTATTTTACATGTGGTAGGGGGCTTGTTTCGAACAGATGTCAGATGAGATTGCCTGCGCAGCGTGTACCACCCACAGTTGCCACACTTACTGCAGTTAGGGATGCTATGCTAACACAACTTGCATATGCCCGCAACGAACACAAGCTATGGTCTGAACAATGTGACTTTGTCAGTTCGACAAGAGCAGACATCGATAGGCTTGAACAAGGTATTACCACTCTACGTGAGAGGTGCCAACATCTTCGACAACTACTTCACATCACGAGCAGTAACGACTCTTCAAACGAGGACGGATACAATACATCATAGATGTAGAACAAGCACTTTTAGGCCTATTTTATGTTCGAAAAGTTGTATTTGAAATCTATGTTCAGAATCCGACAATGTTTTTACTAATCCTCAATTATGTTTTAGATGTCAATGGATCCATCTGGAGTTCCGAGGTGTGATTGTGGGTTAGATGCAGCCTTACGGCTTAACACAGAGGATGCAGGGTTGTATGATTTTGGCATTCTTAGTGAAAGGCCGGGCGAAATGTATTACATATGTCCTTCTCGTGAGGTGCACTAGTAAATACATACATAATAGGTTGTCGTTGTGTATGTTGCACATTCTTTGTCATTCATTAAATTTTATTATACATTGTAGGGAAAAGATCGGTGCAGATACTTCCGTTGGGCAGTCGATCTCCCCCCAACAATTGATTCTTTAAAAGCTGAGATTATGTTACTAACTGTCGAGTGCAAGTCACTGTGGGGCCAGGCAATGAACATGAAGGACTGTGTTGAAATTCATCACAACTACGATGATATATACACCCAAAAAAAGTATGAGCATGACGCTATAGAACGCTACGTTGCCATTCTGGAGGAAGAATGTAGTCTTCTTTTAGACATTCCTTCACCCACGGTGACGCCATAAAGTTTAATGGCAGAGAACTACATTTAGTTTGGTGTGTCGATTTACATTGTCCAGCATTCGGTGTTTTTAACTTAGGTGAACATAAGAGTTATTATTGTTCTTCTTGTTATTTTTGTTCTTCTTATCTTCTTGTTATTTTTGTTCTTCTTATCTTCTTGTTATTTTTCGTCTTCTGTTCTTCTTCTTATCTTCTTGTTGTTCTTGTTCTTATTGTTTATTACAGGTAACATGGGATCTCATTTCCCTGTAAAGGAGTATGATCTCTCAAACAGGGAGTTTATGAGACGCGTCTCCCTTCCCCTAACATGGATGTGCGAGCCATTTAAGATAACTCCTGGCTATGCTATGGTGGGGGTAGGAAGAATCAACTTTGATGTACAGATCAGGTGGTCTACACCTGAAGAAAGAATGTGGAATAAGAAAGGTAAATATTTAATCATGGATGAAGGTTGGGCTGAAATGTTGGACAAACTAAAAGCCAAACCAGAATGGACCATGACCCTACAACCAAAACCCAAGGACGACACTCGCCCTACAAGCTTTTATTTGTGGATTCATGGTGATGGGGACAACTCTGAATTGCTTAGGTATATTTACCCGAGACCAGAGGGTTATATATCATCTACTTCAGACTCGGCTGATGCTCTGTTTGTCAGAGACTGCCACCAACCACCAATCTTAATCTCGTCTAGTGATGAAGAAATTGATGTGAATGTCCCTATTGGGGACTCTTCTTCATCAAGTAATGTTGAATCTGTTGCATCAACAAACAATTATTAGTTTTGTATTATGTGTATTGTCTTTATTTTGTTTATATAACATTACATGCTTGTTATGGGTGCCTGCCCACTAAGACAATTTATATCTATCGAATGTAGCTGAATCTGTTTTACTTTAAAAATGATGTTCATGTTTGACTTGTTAAATCTTGAATTTTTTAATTTAGTATTTTTTAATGATGCCCCACAAATTATATTATGTATTTGTTATTTTGTATATAATACACTTCGGCCAAATTCTGCTTAAGCGGCAGCACAACTACACATACCTTATTCTTTTTAAAACAGTTCTACAACAGTTCATCAACATGCTTTAGTTATTTATCATAATGTTGGTGTATGTTTTATGGAGGGTGTATGTTTTTTCACCGTTATGTTAATAAATGTTAGCTAACATTGAATATGCATTTTATATTCCCTTAATTATGCGATACACACTTACATGTAAAACATATTACTTACAAAATCTGTAATATGGCTGGGCCTCAAAGGACGCCTTCCTTTATGTGGTGTAGGGAGCTTGATATGGTTCTCAGAGGTATGATGAGAAACCAATATGAGTTGGGGAGATGTGTTAATGGAGTATATACTACACAGGCTTGGATGGAGGCATGGTGTCACTTCCGAAACATAACTGGGGAGCCCTGGCGTCACTTCCGAAACATAACTGGGGAGCCCATATCTTTGACTGAGTTGCAGATGAGATGGCAACACATAAGGAGAGAGTTCATAACAGACAATCTTTTTATTTTGGGAGATGTATTGCCTCCCCCGCCATTGGACGTGCAACGCAACTTCATGACGACTCGTCGCATTTACCCACCTGGCGTTGCTCAATACCCTATTAACACTGATGAGTGAATATTGTCACAGTTTGTAGTTGTTTGTGTTTACCTCGCAACATTTATTTGTATGCAACTAAGTTTGTTTGGACCTTTTTTTTAATGTATTGAATGCATAAATCACGATCTTACTTGTTTGTAGCTAAGTTTGTTTGGAGCATTTTTTTATTCAATATTATCACAGTTATCTTTCTATTGTTGATATTTGCTAATACTAAAATTTGATTTATTAACTATAGATGTCATCATCGCGGTCACGGTCAAAGGCAAAGACAGAATTTGAAAAAATATTGATGTCTCCGTCGAAGATTAAAAAATATGTAGAAGAAAAGCTTGTTTGTAAAAAACCATGTTGCGAGCCTCCTCGCGATGAGGGCCCAAATGAGAGAGACGAACAAGCCAAAGGAACAAGCCAAATGATGCCCAAATGTTGCGAGCCTTATTTCCTCCTACTCACCATCTGCCGTTGCTCTTCGAGTGGCCAAAAGAAGACGCCAGCAAACAGGAAACAAATCAGGTGTTGGATGAACCCTGTCCTGTGTCGTGGGAAGAGTACGACAACGCCATGAAGAACGACGAGGCATGAAGTTGCCTGCTTGATCACCAACTTGGATTGTGTAACTATGTCGTTGTCTAGGTCCAGGGCAGACCTCTCGTTTCATTTTGTATGTTACATATGTATTTGCCCGAGAACCAACAATATATTATCTTTTAATTTATGTGGTATTACGTTCTGCTACAGACATGCTACACACCTTTACTACTATTTAATTTAAATACATTAATTATATTATGTATTTGTTATTTAGTATATAATACACTTCAGCCAACTTCAGCTTAAGCGGCAACGTAACTACACATACCTTATTCTTGTTAAAACAGTTCTACAACATCAGGACAGAATCAACAGATACTGACTACGTTGCCAAACAAAATCAGACTGAATCCAGTCTAGTAGCCAAACAGAACCAGACTGCAATCAGACTCAAACCAGACCAGCTGACCAGAATCAGACTGGGTTGCCAAACAGAATCAGACTGGGTTGCCAAACAGAATCAGACTCAATCCTGACTAACCCAGTCTAATACAGTCCAGACTACGAAATCCCATTCCGTTCCCAAACAGGGACTAATAGACCAGGACGACCTGACTCCTGAAAAAGGGATCGATCCTTTTGCCCAATTGGTTGATTGCTCTGCGAGCACCATTCCCCTGCTTGGGACCCGCCTTCGAGCGGGAGTAATTCATTGATAGGCCCTTGGCCACTAGTTGTTGTCTTTCCCTGTAAGGTCGACGGCCGTTAGTTACTTTTGCTTATTTCTAATTCTGCTATAGTTTTTTTTTAATATTAATCCACTTCTTGAGGCACTTATGGCAGGTGTCCACCGGTAGCCGAGAGCTCGGCCTGGGTTCTTCAGCCACCCTCCTCTGGTCCGTCTCCTCTGCGGGAGCCTCCCCTCGTCCGGCTATACTTTTTCCTTTCTGTTGTAACAACCTAGAGTCGGGTTGTTGATAGGGTCCTTTCTCTGCAGCTGTAGGCCCAACGGGCATATTAGAACTTTTCGATTTTTCCTTTTTGGTTGTTACAACAGAGTGACAGTGTCATGGGTGTCGTGACAGGCTAGCTGTCACTTTCTTTCGGATTCGAATCATTATTAATAGAGAGTGACGGACTCGAGTAGAGTATCGATCACATTTGCAGCATTGCTCGTTTTCGATCATCTTCTCTGTGCAGGAGTAAGTATCACCATTGGTCGTGGGAGGAGCTCCGCCCGATCTTCCACCTCCATTAACAGGCAGGACCCTATCAGCTGTGTACGGTGGCAGATAGACCTGACACCTTTGGCTATTAGACGACGGCTACCGCCCTGCCTCCACCACCCGTCCGGTTCTACCATGTCCCTCCGGACTCTCATGGCGTCGGGTTCCCTCGCGTTGCTTCGCCGTCGTTGCTCAACCGCCGACCCTTCCCGACTGTTATTTGCTGGCCCCGCCCACAAGTCCCTGCGTTTCGCTTCCTTCTCCGTCTCTAGGCGGCAGCGGAAACGCCCCGCATGACGTGGGCCACCGCCTGCCGCTGCGGGCGAGGGACTGCCGTCGGAGGCGGCTGCTGGAGTGGATGACGAGCGGGCGAGTTTCCTGGAGAGCTGCTCGATATCGGACTTCGTGAGGTTCCGGATGGTAGACGACGAGGACGGCAGGGGCGGAGGGACGGGAGAGCTGCAAACTTCAGTTGTCAGCTACCGGAAGAGGTTCCCGGGGTCTAGCCGCCGACCATTCCTGCAGGTAGTAACAACTCCAACGAGCTTTTGCCCTTTCCGTCTATTCAGGGTTGTTGTTGTTGTTGTGTGTGTGTGTGTGGGGCGGGGGGGTGGCGCTGCTGTCTTAGGTGCGAATTGTTTTTCTTCGGTACTTCGAGCCGGCATTGCTTAAAAGTGCCCTTTTCGTTGTTCTGCAGGTGGACCTGGTCTCGACTATCCATGTAGGTGATAAAGAGTACGTCATTTTCCTTGGAGTATGCTCAGTTCTTTGGTTTCTGTTTAATGCACCTTGGTTATTACCTTGCTAGCTAGCTGCCATGATGCTCGGAACATTTCGCCTTAGTTTATGGATCTCAATTTTTGGTTAATATTTTACATAACTGAACTTGATAATTGCTATATATTACCCCCATGAAAAACACGCAGAAATACTCACCTTTCAGTGTTTGAATTAAAGTCAAAAGAGAAAGCTGCAGTTCACGAGAAAGCAACATGTTACTCCAAACACCTACAAACTTGTGATGACGAAAGGGTTAAGAAATGCGATCTCTGACATTGTCTTGGCATCTTAAAGCTGTACATGCTTCTGTTGACTGTGATATAAAGCTTAGATTCTAGAAAAGCATACCCAAAATTCCGGGTGTAGTCAGCAATCTGATAGCGTCAAGACCTCAAGTAGAAATCTGCAAGTCTGGTGATGAATGTGACGAGAAACTTTGGGAAATAATCAATGCCCCAAATCATGAATTCAGATATCAGTCGATTGATATGCTAACTTGTTGTCTTTGTCATCTTTGTGCTAGGTGAGTTTAGGACTAAATGGTGCGATATGCTTTATATTTTAACTTCTTCTGATCTGGTACACGTAGCAGGTAACAAACATGTCTTCTACCTCTGACAAAGATAACGCGTGTCTGTAGCAATATATGGTAGAACATATTTGTAAAAGCCATATGTGTCGCCATTGTTGTTGAAGTAGTTTCCCAGAAGAAGCGCTGCTATCTTAATAATGCATAGTAGTTGGGTTAAGAATATTGCTATTGGAATATTTTGCTACAGGTGGTCAACGTGCTTGGGACGAGCCACTATAAGAAAAATGCACTATACCAGATGCAAACAGAGCACAAATGAATAAAAGGGGCTAAGCAACATGAATGGATCAATGATGTTCCAGTCCCCTCTCTATCTCCCCACACCAACCATAGAGAACAAGAGAGTGGTTATGGGTGGACAATGGTAAGGACACTTCTTGGCAAATCAGTTACAGTACTGCTGGGGGGTCTCGAGGCGCTGCCTCCCAGTGAGGGGTCCTGCCACAACTCAACAGGTGGAGTCAAGGGGAGGCCGCCTCTTGCGGGGGGTTACGATTGAGCCCTCACAAACTTTTTTGCAAAATATCAAGCATGAATCTAGGACATGGCGTAGGCTGGAAGCGACCACGGGTTGGCCTTGGCTGTTGCCATCTTTTAGAAAATCGGTCCGCACGCCCGCATATCGCATATGCCTAAACGCAACATGCCTCACCATATATCGCTAACCAGCCCAATAAGTTGTCATGGGTTGCATATGCGACCGCTTGGTTGATTAAGCGGTCTATTAAACTCCGATTTTTGAAATGGTCATTACTTATGCCTGTACATACAAACATACATACATTTATGGATATACACGATTCATTTCATATTTAAATATATAGCTATATATTCCTATGTATAGTATAAAAAATTGGTTCGCACGACTGCATATACTCCCGCACATGCTAAAGCGGTCGTCTTGCCGCATCCCATATTGTTAATCAGTCCAATAAGCGGTCCTGGGCTGCATAGGCGGCCACTTAGCTGATTAAGCGGACGATTAAACTCTGGCTTGTGAAAAGCCCACTACTTACGCCCGTACATACATCAATACATGTATGGATATGTGCATTTCATTATATACTTGAATAGATAGTCTTATATTCATATGTATATATTTAAATATATATATATAATTTTAATATACATCAATACATGTATATCTATACCTTTTGATACACACACGTTAATACACCTCTACGCGTCCGACCTCCTCTATAGGTTGTGAGAGAGGGGGGGAGAAATCTCTCTTAATCCCCCCATATATATGTATGTATGTGTATGATCACATAGAATAAAACTAGAATATAATGATTCTGCATAGAATTGATTTTTTTATCATGCCTATAACTATCACAATACATATTTAATGGGAAAAGTAAATCGATTTACAATGATGGGATAGATACATTAAAACATTTGAGCTCATTTGGACAAGTACATCCCTTGCATCTTAACATAGCCAAATTAATGGTTTGGCGCTAATTAAAATGACAATTTTTGTACATGTTAGATGGATGACCTAAAAGTATCTAAATGACTTGAAAATTAGTATATAGATATTCATGAGGTAAGGATTAAGATCCTAAAAGTATCTAAATTTCTTGCGATCAACCTGTTGGTATGTCGATAGGCCGTCGATAGTATCGACGCAGAGCGATTTCTGCAGCCGCCAACCTGTACCTATCTCGATACCATCGACACAAGGGTCGATGGTATCGACTCTGCCTCAGTCCTGCACATTGAGCAAACGATCACAGTATCTTTTTTTACACTAACACAAAAGTAAATCAACCCAAAGTACAAATGCAAAATAAACTAAGCTACCGATGGCTGGGTTGCCTCCCAACAAGCACCCTTATTTAACGTCTTAGGCTAGACGACATTCAGCTCCTCATCAACTTGGAACCTTGGAGAGTGTGCCCAGGGGGTCATGCGGCAGTTTGAACTCAACTCGATCCTGGCCAATCCCCAATGTCAAAGTACCTCTCCCAATGGCAGTGACAACATTGGCCGTCGCTTGAAACGGCCTACCCAATAGCATCTCGCAATTTTTAAGCTGTGGCATGTCCATGACAATGAAATCTACCGGAAAGATAAACTTGTCTATTTTGACAAGTACATCCTCGCACACTCCGTATGGCTTCACAATGGACCCATCCGCCAATTCAATAGTTGCCGCTGATTTCTTTATTTTCTTCAACCCAAGCTTTTGAAATGTGGACAGTGGCATAAGATTAATGCTGGCCCCTGAATCACACTGTGCTTGTGGAAAATGCTGACCGCCAATAGAACATGGAATGTAGAAGCCTCCTGGGTCTTTCCTCTTCTGTGGTAAACTCCCATGGATGATGGAGCTCACCATCTCATTCACCCGGCAAACATCTGTGTCTTTGATCCGCCTTTTCTTGGTGATGATTTCCTTGATAAACCTCCCGTATGCTGGAATCCGCTCTATCATTTCCACTAATGGAATATTTATATGGAGCTTCTTGAACATCTCCAAGAACTTCCTGTAGTGTCGATGCTCTTTCTTCAACCTCGGGCTGTCCGGTAAAGACACAACTGCCTCATCTAAACGCTTATGAGGTGGTACATATGGGCTTTTCCGGGCCTCCTCCCCTAAGCTTGCTTCAATGTCACCTTCTAGCGTAGGCTTTGGCACCTCATTTACAACTGATGTAACTTGTAACGGCTTCTCTCTCGCAGTGGATGTAACTTCACCTTGACGCATGACCTTCACCTGCTCTTCTTGCCTAGGTGCAGGCGCGATCGTGATGGGCTCGTGGCGGGTTTTTCTAACTGGAAAATATCCGCCTGGTAGTCCATAATGACTGCGAGGATACGGTATTTTCGGTGTAGCCTCCGTGTCAAAAATCATTTTACTTTTGTCCTGGACCTCCACCACCGGGGGCTCTGCCTCAGTAATCACAGATATGTACTTTACTTGATGATGTGCTTGAACAGCCTCTGCATTCCCAGCCTGTCTTTGTTGATTGGCATGCTTCATGGCTGCCACTTCATTGGAAATCTGGGTCACAGTCATCTCTAGTGCCCTCATCTGTGCTCCATGGCTTTGCAATGTTTGCCCAAATTTAGTCAAGATCTCACCCTGAGACTGAAGCTGCTTACTAAACATGCTCATCATCTCCTGATTTTGTTGCACCACTTGACTAAGCAAAGCGGTGCTTTTATCTTCTGCCGTTGACTGTGGCTTTGCATCTGGATCTTGTAAGAAGTTGTTTGGGTTTTTCCATGAGAATTTTCTATCCTTCCTCCAAGCATAGTCATTATTTCTGTAGCCCTGTTGTTGCATAAATTTGACCTGGGCTTCCTCATCGGATTCTGCATCTTCTTTTGCAAGCAGTTTCTTTGCTAGAAGGTCCATCTTCTCATTCAGCTCTTTGATGGCCTTTGACTCCCCCGCAACTCGAACGTGCTCTACGGCGTCCCTGTCGCCCCAGGATTGCTTCTTGGCCATGTTTTTCAGAATTTCCCAACACCTCGTGTCTGTGTTGTTCAAAAAGAATCCTGAGCCTGCTGAATCTAGGTTACTTCTATCATGCTCGGAGAGAGCAAAATAGAAGATTTTGACCTGTCTCCTTGTCAAGCCCATGATGCGGGCACCTCCTAAGCATGATCTGAAACCTTTCCCAGGTCTCAGAATAAGTCTCTCCTGCCTTCTGGGTGAAATTGTGGATTTTCCTGATCATGTCATTAGTCTTCTCGGGCGGGAAGAACCTTTCAAAGAATACTTTGACCATGTGGTTCCATGATTGCACATATTCATCGTCAAGATTGTGCAACCATTCTCGTGCATTTCCTGCCAGAGAACTCGGGAACAGTTTTAGGTAGAGTGCATCCTGCGGGAACCTGTCAATTTTGACCATATCGCAGTTCTCCACGAATTGGCTTATATGAGTCACCGGGTCTTCGTTCTTTAGCCCATGGAATGCATTTGACTTGACCAAGTTGATTAATGCAGGATCAATCTTGTAAGTCGGAATATTGATCGCTTGCTTCTTGATTGGCCCCTTTGAAGCAGATGAAGAAGAAGCCTTGATCTTCTCCCATATCGTCTGTGGCTCTGCCATTTCTTCTTGTTCGGATTCAGACTCTATTTTTTCCAGGTGGTCTTGATTGTAATCCTCCTCGTCGTCAGGTCCCGGCAGTGGAACCTCTGGTGGTTGTTGCGTGTAGTCGATGCTACGCGTCTGCACCATCCACGTACCTACAGAACAATGATAATTGTCGTTCAGTACCGTGCTAGATGATTACAAAATTGGAAAGATAGACTATGAATTCTTAGAAATGATTTCAAAATAATAAAAATAAAAGGTGGCCTAGAATGGCCGCTAGCAGCACTCGTAGTGCCGACAATTGCCGTGTCCCCGGCAACGACGCCAAAAACTTGACACGCTTTTTCCGTGCATAAAACGCAAGTGTACGCGTCAATGTAGTAAAGGCCTTTGTGAGGCCCGAGTCGAACTCAGGGACACTGAACTATCGGTAGACTACTACTAACTGTTCGCGATCAGCTAAGCTGGTTAAAATGGTTTGAGAGTTGTTATAAAATGAAAATAAAAATAAAAGGAAAACAAAGCAATCGATTAAAGGTTTAATTTAATCAATTCAGGTGACGATCTTTAGGATTGCGGTTTCACCGCGGGTTTCCATTGTATGAATTTCTATATAGTAGTTCATGTTCATCTCTCATTCCGGGTAGTGGCCTGTAGTCAGAATTGCCCACTGTCGTGGTACAATTCACTACCTATGTCTAGGTCGGTTCCACCGTCGTAGTAACCTATACCCTAAACTAGGTGCATTAATATCGACCTCTGGGTTTCCACCATTAATCTTACATCACCTTGTTCAAGGGATTTGTTAATTAATGTGACATTCGTCTCTTTTCAACCGTTAATCCTTCTTTCAAAGTAATTAAGGGCATTAGATTATTATTATGGTGATCAAGCATAACAATATAATTGAGAAAACAAATTCATACCACGGATTTAAGAGATTAATGATGAATTACTATGATAAAAATGTCATACAATGCTTCCCCGGGCTACTCCCGATCCTAAAAATAAAGGGGATTAGCCCCGCATGTTCATCTCAGAGCGAAACATGGTAGAGAAAAGAGGAAACATGGAGAAGAACGTGAATAAGTAGTGAAACCCCTGAACGGAGAAGATCCAAGCGTTCCTTGGCGTAGAATGCACGATCTCCGGCCTTTCGGCGGTGGAAAACGTCTTCTTCGGCGTCCGGAACGGCTGGGGCGTGCTTCTGGGCTCCGTTCTTCTCTCCACACCTTCTCGGGACGTGTGCAGCGGCTAATGACGTGATAGATTGCTCCTGGCCGCCGTCATTAGGTATAATCACCGAGTTAGGTCGCCAAAATATCACAGCCGTCGGATTTAGATCAATCTGAAACAAACTTGTATCTGACGGTGTCGATACCATCGACGCGGGTCGATGGTATCGACCTTGCGCGATATCGGCAAGTCTTCTTTCTCTTCGTTGTTGCGCCTGATGCTGACTCGATACCATCGACGAGGGTCGATGGTATCGACACCCTGAGGCGTCAGTTTTATCCTTTTCCGTCTTTGTAGCTCCTCTTGTCGTTAGTATCGACTTCTTGGTCGATAGTATCGACTATCTTCTCGCCAGCAACCTGATGGTATATCGATGCCATCGACTCTCCTGTCGATAGTATCGACTCTGTGATGCTCCTTGCGGCTGGCAACCTGTGGTCATGTCGATGGTATCGACCACTGTCGATGGTATCGACAGCAGCAGAAATGCATTTTTCCTGAAATTGCCACACAAAACCACATAAGCCGAAATAAAACATATTATTGTAATCATTTATGCTCAAAATACTGAAATAAGGGAGATTTGACATTGAGAAAGATCATAGACCCCAGTAAATGAATTATGCAATATTAACCACCAAAATGACCAATAAATGCATAAAACACAAGTAAAACAAGTCTATAAATGCGACTCAAAATCATCGCATCAGTGCTTAATGGCTGCTGCCTGAGAGGCCACTTAAGGCCCTAACCAGGCGGTTGGTCCTCTTGGCCGCCCAGGCGGGCGCCTGGGCCGTTTTTTAAAACACCTGCATACAAACTACAACCTGTATAAGTGTAGTGTTAACATTTAACTAGGTTACATGAGACATTTATACATAGATCCAAGAAAGAACTTTGTTATTGTCAGAGTATTTCTCAAGATCTCTATATAAGAGTGTAGAAATTGAAGAAGGTAATGTGGTCTGGGATAGGGGAAACATACCTTAGAATTAAGAAAACTCGCCTTTAGAAGCAAGAGATTTTAAAAAAATTGCCAAAATACCCAAGATGTAGTAGCAGCTCTACGAACAAATTTCTCAAAATTTAGGTTTTGTGTCTCTTAAAGAGTGTATTTAGTTAAGTTGTTTAGTCTCTTTGTTAAATGGGCCCAATGATGATGTGGCCCATTAGTGTTTGTCTTGAGTCTGTACGCTTCCCTCTTATCCTATTTACAGGAGAGGGGTGCTACCCTTCTATCAATAAGAAAAATATACAAAAGGGGAATTCCCCTTATTCCCGATTATCACCAAGCACGACCAAGTCAACATCTTTCTCTAATTACATCTCGTCTTCGTCCTTGAGACCTTTTGGCAGAGGCTTGTAGAATCTAGATTGCGAGTAGACGCAGGAACTTCTTGACGATGTATTGCTGTTCGAATATGAGGAGTCTGGGCAGGCTTTCATGTTGTGTGGCCTCATTTCACAACTTCTGTTGAGGGCCATCGCCGGAGGAGACTCCACGCACATGCTGTCACCAAGTCAATGAAGCCCATGTTATTGCTGAACGCCTTCTCGCGATAATGCACAAGGCTACGATCACATTCCTGGTTCCTGAGGGAATCAACACTACCCACCTCAAAGTCGACAAAGAAATTATTATTCTGATCAATGTCCACACTATTCTAATCAAAGTCGGCCCGACAACGTTCAAGCAAAACATATTTCTGCTATAATTGTGCATCCGACAATTCTATCCTTTTTTTCTTTTTTGTCGTCACCTTCTAGCGGTAACATCACGATCTATTATATTTAATGGCTATTTTGTCCAAACAGAAAATTAATGGCTATTCTATTTGAAACATGATTACTGCTGGTTTCTTTGTTAAATGGGCCCAATGGTGTCTTCGCCCATTAGTGTTTATCTTGATTTTGTACGCCTCCCCCTCTCTCCTGTCTACCCTTCTATCAATAAAAAAACCCACACACAAGGGGGCTTCCCCGTCGTATCATTTTACCACATGGTACCAAAACATCAATCCTAACCTAGGGAGCAAAGGAGAGTGTCTCCGCCTGTGGGCGTTTGTGATTCTTTTGGCTTGGCTGCCTGCCAAACATCATCCCGACCACCATTGTCGTCTCTCTTCTTCTTCTTCTTTCATAAAAATCTAATCTTTTTAACGACGCTCTCCTTCTCGGCCATCATCTATGTCTTATCTGCCTCCCCCGAGTACTATCTATGTAGTCATTGCTTCCCCATATCCTCCTAGCCTCCCGCCACTAACTTAAATATTGAAATCGCTCTCTACAAAAAGAAAAGATTCATCATTGGATAACATAAGTATTTTCAACCGCATGACTACCACCCTGTTCGTACCGGTCCTCCACGGGCCTGTTCCTCATAGATCTGCTGGTCACAAGACAAAATTGTGATGCGGCCAAGTCGAAATCTGGATCTGTCCAACATTAATACTGCTGGTCAACAATGCAATTACCCGTGGTCTCCAACTGTCAGTCCTTTCCACAACAACACTGTGCTACCTACTCCTATCACTGACCAAGTTGGGTTGCTGATCTCCTCTACTCAGACCACTACACTTCGCTGCCGCTGCAAATCACAGAGGAAGTCCACAAATTCGGTCAAGGTAAGGAAAATTAATGGCTATTCTATTTGAAACTTGACGTTTGACTCAGTCATGCATTTCTGCTAGTTCATGATGATCGCAACAAAGGACTAGGCTGTTACTCCCCCTTGTGGATATTTTATTCCAAGGTTGTCACTATGTCAATTAGTGTTGCGAATATGACTCTTGTTATTTTAAAATAAAATTTTCCATTAAAGGCATCGTCCAATTAAGTATATAAGACTTTGACTAGCCTTTGACCGACATATACTTGATTATGACAAAGAAAAATCAAATACCCCCTGCTAGGTTATAAAGCAACCTTTGATGGATCCTATTATTTTTTGACCTCGTTTAATTTTTTTATGGAGCTCCGCCCCGCACCCCCAGATTTGTTGGCCGAAGGGCCGGACAAATCTCCTTTTTAGGTCGCAAAAAGATCCATTTATTTTTCTATCTGAATCTATATTCTCGGGTCATGTTGCACATTGACTCGAGTTGTTGGTTACCTCCTCCACATGTCTGCCTACATAAACACTACCTCTACCATTATTTTTGACTTCCCACGCCAACCACTCTCTTGACTCTTTTCGTGGTTGGCGTGAGGGAAAGAGTAGAGGATGATGAATAGAGGGAAGAGATGATATGGAGGAGAGAAGAAGAGGATTTTAGTTCTGCCACTCTATGGATCTTCATGCTACTTGTGCAGCTGCTATGCATTGTTGCTATTGCTGCTACTTGGATCCTTCTGCTGCTATTATTGATATGTTTGCCTAATGAAGAGCTTGAGAAACTTATTCATCATCATCGACTGCTGATATGAAGTTATCTACTTCACTTATACTATCTGTTGACTGATTACTGCTGCTATGGAGTTATCTGTTTCACTTGTGCTATCTATTGACCAATTACTGCTGCTATGAAGTTATCTACTTCACTTATACTATATGTTGACTGATTTTTTATTCGACAACGTCATTCTTGCTACTTGTGCTATGATTAACACATTTTACTTGCTGCTTTGTGCTTTTGCACTATCTGCTGTCTGTGCTTTTTTTGTACATTGACTCTTTGTATGTGCCTTGCACATGTCTACTCTTGTTATTGCTGTGAACCAACACTCTTTGGGGACTCTGACCCAACACTCTCTGGACTGTGACGTCTGCTACTGCGATGAAACTTTTTGATAAGAGAATATGATGATGGTTTTTATTGGTGATTTTACATATACATGTTGGAGTTTCATCTACACTGGAACTTGGAGTTCTTAATCTGCTTGCTACTTCAGGCACTGGTCTTCTATCCGACTACATCGACTCTAGTTTCCATTTTTTTTCCATGTTTTATTTGCACGTAGACGTTTCTACTGTGAACCAACACGCTCTGGACTTTTCTACTATGAACCAATACCCCTGGACTTTCTACTGTGAACCAACACTCTAGACTTTTCTCCTGTGAACCAGCTCCCTCTAGACTTTCTACTGTGAACAAACACTTTTCTGAAATTTTTGTACAGTGAATCAACAATGTGGACTTTTCTATTGTGGACCAACACTCTCTGGATCGCGACGATAGCGTCTGTGGTGAAGACTCTGACGCCTTCTTGCTGCTGTTTACTACTACTCCGGATGCCACATCTTTTGATCAAGAAACTTCTGCTGCCCATTTCCGACTTGCGACATGCTTCAAATTCGACCTGTTTGCATACCTTCTTTGGATTATCTATTTGAGGGGGAGTATTTGAGTGTTTGAGTACTTTATTGTAATATTGCGGGGAAGAAATTTTCTTGTATGGGGTTGATTTATCTTTGCTTCTATGTCTTTAGTCTGTCTTTCTGTTTGCACGTTGACTTGGGATTCTCCCAAGTCTTAGCTTGAGGGGGAGTGTTAGAGAGTCTATTTAGTTAAGTTGTTTAGTCTCTTTGTTAAATGGGCCCAATGGCGTCTTGGCCCATGAATGCTTGCCTTGACTCTATATGCTTCCCCCTTATCCTATTTGTAAGAGAGGGGGCTTCCCTTCTCTCAATAAGAAAACCCACACACAAGGGACTTTCCAATCATTTTGTTTTTCACAATTTTTTTGCCATTTTGCAGAATTACGGCCCAAACTGGGCTTGTTGCTGCGAAATTTTCCCATGTTTGGAAAAATCTCGCACATAGTGGCAAAATTTTTGCGAAATTACATCCCATTCCCTGCATTTGTGCATTTTGATGTCAGATTGTACCGGTGTATCAGAAAGCGGGAAGCGGGAGGCATGCGGACAACACCCTGTAACCGATTAAGCGGTAGGTGGGCGATTAAGCGGGCGATTTTTGAAAAAGCGGGTGTCGAAATTTTATATATTTTTATACAAAATTACATGTATGTGTATATAAAATATATATTTATAAGGAACTTCTATACATATCTAATCAGCAAATCAGTAATTAACTAAGTATTCATCAATACTTATCAAGCAGATCAGTAATTGTAAATAACAAACTATGAATTGTTGAATTAAAGTAATCACTAAAGTAATACTAACCAGTAGTACCAATCATTAATCACTGAAAGCAGCAAGGAAATCAGTAAAACTAATCATGCATTACTAGTATAATAGAGGAATAGGATATTTACTTAGATGCATTACAACAGTACCCAATTATTACAGCTTACACACAAAATATGCATTCTAAATTAGGACTAGCTATATCATAGAACATTTAATGTATACAAGTTTCATATATTATAGTCAACACTACTTGGTTATGTAATTAATTAATGTTAGATGCTTACATTAGGATTTTTAAACAAAAGTGGGAAAAAAGCGGGCAAAAAGCGGGGAAAAAGCGGGTGAGGCGGGCAAAAAGCGGGCGATTATGTTCAAAACAATTAAGCGGGCGCTTAGGGGCTAAATTAGGCGGATGAGGGTCATGGCCGCTTAAGCGGCCCACCTGGCCGTTTTTTAATTCACTGGATTGTACGTATCTATGTCTGATGGCCAAAAAAATGAAATTTTGACTGAAATTTTGAAATTTTGATCAAAATTTTCTTCAATAATATATAAGACAGGGGACTAGTACAAATCATGTGATCAAACCCTAATGGGCCAAACATATATAGGCCCACATACATTTTTAAGCCAAATAACAATAACTCTAACATAGGTTTTTTTCTTTTTCTTTTTTGACTGGTTTCATTAAAAGATATTGGTTGAAAACCAGCTTATATCGGTGTCTGGATTAACATGAGATTTTCTGGTTAATGATGCGGTTTGCGCCATTGTATTGCACTAGCCATCTATTTATCTACACTTTGTAATGGGCCTCTGCGAGGCTTTGGGGTCCTAGAGAATGTTCTTCCCCCTTTGGGCTTCCAAAAAGAAAATAAATGGGTTGAAAAGAGAGTTCTGCTGGCCCCAAAAATAGAGGGATAAGGTATATTCAATAAAACATGAGATATAAATTGTAGGGCACACTTCCCTTCAGAATAAGGAAATCACCACCATCTGACTATCATGTTAATTAGGGATGTCTTCACATTCAGGAATTAAGAGAGAAGGGCTCGCCTCCCTCTGACACTTTCTGTTGCCGCTGTTTAGTGAAGTAGCCAAGAGAGAAAGGGGGGGGGGTGCTATTCGTGCCTGGGTTGTCTATGAAAGGAGACGATGACTTTGGTTATGGATGTGAAGGGTAATGACTAGGCACCTCTTGTAGAGGTTGCCCATAGTATTGACTCCGCTGCTCCAAACAAACCATGACTGTTGCTGTTTGCTGCTACCACTATTGTCAAATAGGTCTCTAAGAGGAAGGAGTCAGTGGAAAAGAGGTAAGCTGCAGTTGCTGCTAGTATGTCCGTTATAAATGGTGTCATGGCAGGTGAATTGAGTTGCTGGCTGTTGCTGTTTGCTGCTACCGCTATTGTCAAATAGGTCTCTAAGAGGAAGGAGTCAGTGGAAAAGAGGTAAGCTGCTGTTGCTGCTAGTATGCCTGTTATAAGTGGTGTCGTGGCAGGTGAATTGAGTTGCTGATTGAGGAGTTGACAGGCTAAGATGGAAACTGTGGTGTGCTGCTGATTGGCCTTCAACTGGACAATGATGAGTGGTTGTCGATTGAAGACAGGCTGGCTCTCTTCCCCAACAGGGAGGGGGGGGGGGAAGATATGAGATGTTGCAGTTGGATCTAGGACTACTTCCCTTCACCTCTAGCCTCTTTTTTTGGTGCTATTTGGTGAAGATATGAGATGTAATCACTGCTGTAACAGGCTATTTGTTGAGAGATCCTTGGGAACACAAGCTTGTTGGAGAGAAGCTCTCGCCAAGAAGGGCTGCACCTATACCATGCAGAAAAATGCAGGTTAGGATTTTAGGTGTGCCAACCTTATTAGGTTTGGCACAGTGTTTAAAAAACGGTCCATGCGGTCGTATATAAGGTTTGGACCCTTGAGAACCACATATGAGAAATCGGTGCCTAAAGCGGACCGTGGCCGCATATAAGGCCGCAATAAGGCCGATTAATCACCGAAATTTAAATGGTTAAACTGCTATGCTTGCAATTTTCTAGCGTCACACCATATTCTTCATGTAACGAAAACCACCACCTACAATCAGCCTACCTTCTGCTTCCATTTCCTCTTCTTTTACATTACATTCATCTATGGTTGTCTTACACTTAGCTCATGATTGAATATTTATATATACTTAAGTTGCGTTTGATTGTATATTTGCATCATTGCATCTAAAATATGCAATTGTACAAATTAACTATATAATTATATGATTACTGTATATTTATATAGATCTAAATATAATAATAATAATAAAAATCAAAAGGTGCGTATACTCCAGCATACCACATAAACTCTCCGAGTGTACAACACATACCACTTTTTAAAACACTGGTTTGGCATTCTTTCCTCTATATATATAGTGGTAAAAAACACAGATCTGAACATATAATGGAACTGGGAATTTTCTTAATGGATCCCTAAATTTTGGAAATACAACTAGATAAATGTTTTTTTGACAATCAGAAACCTGGTTTATTATGGTATGGTACCAAAATCTTAAGCTCTTGAACTTTTTTCTGGGTCAGTTAAGCTCTTGATCCCTTCATAAAATTACTTTTCTTTGTTGAAATGTGATATCTTATTGGGTGTTTTTTTTATATTCTTGAGGATATAGTCATTCAACTTAGGTTTTTCATAACTGGGTTTCAAAATGGTGCTTTTCAGATATTTTGAAACTCTACAAAAGGGACTTCGGCCTTATGATTGTGTCCTTTATGAGATGCTGGCTAGCAAGGAGATTTTGGAGAACAGAAATAAACTTAGCAAAATGAAACTAAAAACATCACGTTCCAAGGGGTTCAACATCCAGAGGCAGATAGCTCGAGTTCTTTCACTGGATTTCCAATTGGACTGCCTCGATTACCTAGGTTCCAAATGGTATCATGCTGACTTAGACTATGAAACCTTAAAGGCGCTCCAGGTATATATATTTCATGTTCTTAGCTTTATAGCAATTAAGAAATTCTGATTATAAAATAACTGGCAGGTTATCATGATTATCTTGAATGTAGTTTATGCTAGGAAGGGGGTGCCAGGGTGCCCAACAATTGAAGGGGGAGAGAATATTGATTTCCTTAAAAATGAAAAAAAGGATGACTAGGCAAAGAGCTGAGGGGACTTTTGAATGGCTTTTCCTAAGAGAAATATTGTGTATTGGTATTTTCTCATGTTAATACGGATTCAGACTGTTTCACATGCATATTTTTACAAGTATAAAGGATTTTCAAGCATATATGTTGGTTTGGTTTCTTAATAACACTAACACAGTGTCCCTATTTTTATACTCTCCGGCAATTAAGAAATCCAGTGTAATACTTATTATTTAGTACCATGACCCACAATAATTGGCGAATCTCATATTTTCTTGATTACACATATTATACTTAGGAAGTGGGACTGCACTAGCATATGGAAAAGAGAAATAAGGACATCAAGATTAGGAGATATGTGATATAAACTACACAACACCTACTAACTTGGAGGGTATGCCATGCTCATCTTGTCGCATACATCTCAAACCTTGTTCCTATCAAACAATTATTGGAGGGTCCTACAACTTGATCTCTTGATCTTATCGATTCACTATAATGTTTTCGTCTTCCATGAATGCAACATGTCTAAAAAACCATAATCCACTTTATTGTATTTTATCCTCTCTTGAAGTTCAAGGTTAGCAACACTTAAAAGTATAAACATGGCTGTCGCAATATAATGGATGACAAAGGAGTTATGATAACAAAACTTAACAAGCAAAGACTTGACCTATGAAAGATCACATCTTGTTGGATCCATGACTGTATTGCGCCTCAACACTAATTCTAGATACCACATTTTACTTTCTACTTTTCCAACCAACTAGATTGCTTCCAGCTAAGGATTATTGTTAGCGCTAGACCTTTTCAATGACTGCTAGCACAAACCACATCACAATGTTCAACAATTTCAATACCCTTACTTCTCTTATCAAGCAAGCCTTTGCTAGAGGATTTCTTGAGGCAACCGAGAATCTAACACAGTACATCCCGTATTCATTGGATTTCTCTATGAACTGAATCACTGTGATCTTGCAAAGGAAATGCTAATTCTGATAACAGTTAGATTAGCCACTTATGAACTAGTAGTCTTTTGTTTGCATATAATGATCTAGTTCCTTAGAATATTTTCTCAAAAGATTTTGATTGATCTAATATAGCGACTATTGTCGAAAGTAGCTCTATTTGTTATACTGATATAAGACAAACCCCTTTCCTATATATAGGAGCAGGAGATACAAGGAAGAAAACGAAAATTCGAATGGGCCCAATACACTTGGGCCCATACTACACGAAACTAAAGATACATGAAAGGGCCAATAAACATATACACAAGGAATAAGGAAATACAATACACATACTCCCCCTCAAGTTGGAGCATAGATGCTAATCATGCCTACCTTGTAGCATAAATCCTTAACTCTATTTCTACTTAGAGGCTTGGTGAATATGTCTGCAATTTTGTTCGTCAGTGGGCAAAAAAGGGAGTGTGGATCTTCTTGGTCATCACAACTTCATGAAGAAAGTGGCAATCCACTTTAATATGCTTCATCTATTATGAATGACTGTGTTGTTAGCAACAAAAGTACTCGCTCGATTGTCACAGTACATTGGGATGACATATTTGATAGGAAATCCAAAATCAGAAAGAAGAAATTTAATTCACAAAGGTTTACAAGTAGTGTGTGCCATTGCACCATATTCAGATTTAGTCATTCATCACTAAGTCTGGCAACAACATTTGTTTCATGCTTTGCAATAACTAGCTTGCCTCCTTCAAAGATACAATGTCCAGAGGTAAATCTCCTGTCAAATCTACTTCATGCTTAATCTGCACCAGAATAGTCAATAACATTCAGGTGCCCATTCCTTTCGTAATGTAATCCGTGGCCAGTTGCATTCTTCAAGTATCTCAGAACACAAGCTACTTCCTAGTGACATTGCCTAGAACGTTTCCATAAACTAACTGAGAATATCAGAAAGAAAGCAAAGATTAGGCTTACTCGCACCAAGATACAAAAGTATTCCCACCAAGCACTTGTAGCTGATTTTGTCTTCCAATAATTGATAGTTTCTGACCATAAATCACGTTCTTGGTCCATAGGAGAAGCTGCATGCGACATCCAAGCATTCATGTCTCAGTCAATAAATATGAAGTATACTTCCTTTAAAATAGGGATGCGTGTTCTTATTATGTGCCACCTCAATGCCAAGAAAGTAACACAAACTGATAAGGTCTTTGTAACAAAGTTATGCATAAGATACTTCTTTATTGCAACAAAACCAAATAAAATAATATCATCTACATAAACAATGAGAATGACAATGCAAATGCTAATGGTTTGGATAAAAACAAAATGATCACAAACATCAAGAAAAGCCAAATTTTGCTCAATACAAGGGATAGTTTATCAAGCACTTCTAGGAACTCTGCTTTAGGCCATAGACAACCTTTTTGAGAAGGCAAACTTTATCAAGCACTTCTAGACGTCCTACTGAGACAAATCCCAATGATGTAGGACAGGCCCCACCTTTACGCACTTATGAGCGTAGGCGTCGTTGTGTTGTGTCATTAGTTAGGCTTTATTGGCATGTTTTATTTTATTATGTCTTTTCTCTTCTTATGGATTTTTGTAAAGTCATGTGGTTTTAGTCCCACATTGGCTATCGTGTGTTTAGTCTTTCGTTTAGAAGCCTATATAAAGGCTCTATGGGCATCCATGTAGGGACACAGTTTATGAATGAGAATTATCATTTTAGTCATTGCCTAGATTATTTTTAAATAGCCGTAATTTTACATTACCCAACCTTGGTTCACATTAATAGGAATAAGAATATACACAGAGTTGAGGCGAGTGACATGGGAAAATGTTTCAAATAATCAACCCTAAATTCATGTGCATACCTTTTGACAACAAGTTCAATTTTCAAGTGCTCAATAGTTGCATTTCGTATTGTGAAGACCCAATGACAACGAACATGATTACTCCTCAGAGGTAGATCAACAATATCGCATGACCCTCAAGATTGAAGAACAATCATCTGCTCATCCATGGCTTGCTCCCAACCCGAGTGCATAGTGCCTCATGAGCAGACTCGAAGACAAAGATGGATGATAATGCAACAAAAAACTATGCCTTTTGAGAATTCAAATGATATGTAGACACATGTTGAGAAATACAATATTTTGTGTTGTATTGTTGTGGTTTTCTCAAAGAAATAGGTAGATCGATATCGAAAAACATAATTGGGTATGTAATATTACCATTGCGTTTGGTGGATCATCAGTTTAAGGAGAAGCTGTAATAGCAAAAACTTCAGGTGGGGGGTTTTAGTCTTTTCTTTCACTCATACACCTTGAGAACAAGAGTAGAAGACTCAAAAGAGGGAGGTGAAGTGGAACAATAGGACCACGAAGAGATATGGTAGGAGGTTGCAGGTGTTGACTATTCTCATAAAGGAACTAGGTGTTCTCAAAGTAGGTGGCATCCACACACTTATATATAGATGACATGCAACATGATCAAAACATTCATAACCTTTTTGCGTACGACAATAACTAAGGAAGTAACAAACGAAAGCTCATAACAATAATCTATCACGTCGAGGTTGGTGATTGTGGACAAAACACATGCAACCAAATTTTTTTGGTGGTAAAGCGAAAATTGTTTCATGAGGATATATCATTTGATAGCGGATATGTCATGTAAGACAGAAGAGGACATTCGATGAATAAGGTAATTCACTAAAAGGATGTGATCAACCCAATTAAATTCGGAAAATCTTCATCCAACCAAAAGGGTGTTTTGAGTAGTAAGCTAGTCATAAGTTGCTCTCATGACAATCATCTCTCTGAGACATATATTCTATAGATCCTTGTCTACTTATCTCTCAAGACAATCATGTATATACTTCATATGCAACATAAATATCCCCTTTTACCGTGGGTCTAAATAATCTGATGAAATTAATGCAAATCCCATAAATCTTTAGTCAAAAATTGCTCCCACATGCCTCATGGCTGCCTCAATGCATGCAATGTTCAAAAGAGTGGTATTTTTCAGAGAATGCACCTAAGAGTGCTTTTAGTATGCAGGTGCATAGAAAACTTTAAAGTTGTTTAATACACACGAACACATGTTTTCAATCCTACGAGAGCCCTTCTTTGGTGGGAGCATGAAAACCTTTTTGATGACTACTAGTGTTTTGAAAAGCGGCCGGAGCGACTGCCTGAGCGCCACAAATGTGAATGTTAAGATGGATATGTCAAAATGCAGCGCTAGATTGCTTGAGAAGGATTGTATAAGGAATAAAGTGGGGGTAGTGAGTATTGAGGACAAACTCTGTGAAGCAAGGAAGAAAATTTCTGATTTCGATGCCGTTTCGCTAGCCACAGAAACATAAATTTACTGAAATTTTGGTGGAAATTTCGACAAATGCATTCCTAATGTTTCAACGGAAAAATCAACGAATTAATTTATGAAATTTTACCAGAATTATCTACCAGTGTAGATCTACTCAAATATGCAATAATATTTCATGCTAGATATGTGGGGCCGTGGGGGTGGGGGTTTCATGTGTGAGTGGACCCTGAACTATTTCGATGGGGATTTCACTGGAGAATTTTGATGTCAATATTCAATGGTGAAATCAATGAATTAAGCCATTATAATTTGCAAGCACAACGTATAGATTGAAAGACACAAAACTGTGTAAAAAAATAAGCTCTAGGAAGTCCATAGTACATTAAAAAGAAAGAAAAATTTCAATGGATAGTGCCTTTTGACAGTGCATTTCGATGTCCGATGGCCATCGGTATGGAAATAATTGTGGAAATTTTGACAATTTCGTGGAAATTTTAAACTATGCTGTGAAGGTCATCTATGACGGTATGGCCACATGCAATGCATATTGAAAAAACGCACCCATTCAAAGTGATGCTATTAAGTCGAGTTTAGTTATAAGGGGAAGAAGCATGCTTCAATTAACTTGGGGAGAGCCTAAGGAGAGATTTAGTATCTTTACACTTTATTTACTATATGAATTGACCCATACAAAGTTGATTGGAAAAGAAGGATCCATGTACCTTCAACACGGTTGGGATTGAAGCTTAGATGATAATGATTATAATGTCTATACTATACACGAGTACATGTGAACATATACATATACATATACATATACATATACATATACATATACATAAGTATACATATACATATACATATACATATACATATACATATACATATACATATACATATACATATACATATACATAAGTATACGTATACATATACATATACATATACATATACATATACATATACATAAGTATACGTATACATATACATATACATATACATATACATAAGTATACATATACATATACATATACATATACATATACATATACATATACATATACATATACATATACATATACATATACATATACATATACATATACATATACATATACATATGTGTGTGTGTGCGTGTGTGCGCGTGTGTATGCATATGTATGGGATTTTGAGAGGCATTCTCTCCCCCTTCTCCCATGCCCATGACGGAGGCCGAACGTCCCGGGAGGGTGGTAAACCAAGGCGGCAACTGGGATTCAAACTCGGGTCCCTTTGTTAGGAGACACCGTGCTTGACCACTTGAGCCACTCCTTGTTGGTGTGTATGCGTATGTATGTATGTACGTATGGGATTAAGAGAGAAAGATTTCTCCCCCCCTCTCCCATGCTCGTGGCGGAGGTTGAACGCCCGAGAGGGTGGTAAATCAAGGCGACAACTGGGTTTCGAACCCGGGTCCTTTTGTTAGGGGACACCGTGCTTGACCACTTGAGCCACTCCTTGCCGGTCGTATGTATGTATGTATGGGATTAAGAGAGACATTCTCTCCCCCTCTCCCATGCCCGTGACGGAGGCCGAACGTCCGGGAGGGTGGTAAACCAAGGCGGCAACTGGGTTGTCTGTATGTATGTATGCATGTATGTATGTATGTAGAGAGAGAAAAAGAGAGGCGAGAATACACTCAAGTGTATAGATCACACCAACAGTCAAGTGGTGTTTACATATAAAGAATAAATTTTCCGGAAATCCAAACTATTGATATTTATGTAAATTACATACAAAATTTGAGTTGATTTGGATGCTTATAAAGGCACTCATTCAGAACAACAAAAGGGGTGCATATAATTTTTTTCAATTGCATCATTTTTGCTATGTTTAGATGCATGCCCTATAAGTGTCCAAATGAGTTGCAATTTTGCATATTAGATATTCATATGATATAAAAAAAATCAAAGGTTGAGATTTTAAGAATTATAGTTGCATGATATAAGACGACTTGAGTGTGTTCCTGGTACACTCGAGTGTATTCAAGCCTGACCCTCTCTATGTACGTCTTTCGTAATTTATAACTTCAATTTTTTTTTTGCTCAAAGTGTCTCTATACAAGAATTGAGCATAAAACCGAATGCTTAATACCATACGCACATTTTGATTTTTTATAGTATATGAGACAAACAATTGCTCGAAATGTCTTTCACCATGAATTGGACATAAAACTAGACGAGATAAATATACACAAAATTGTTGAATCTATCAACACATAAGCATGTGCATAAACATAACATAACTTTTAATACCATGAATGTTTAGAGATATAAGAAGAAACAATGAGAAATTGTTTTGGACTACTAGTTCTTAAGATAAATATCAATAACATTTAACAATAATTAGTTTCAAATTATAATTTTGAAATAGAAAAACGAGATCAAACACCAAAAATACACAATTTATGTCGAAAACCCTTCGTGGAGAAGGGAAACCAACGTTAGGAGAAATACTTATCCAAAGACAATTGAGGTTGGTGTCTTCTTTTCTCAATTCAAAATTGGGGGAGGTGTTACTAGATGTAGATTATGCGTAGGGGTGAGCATCAGTCCAGAACCGACCGGACCGGATCGAACCGAGGATCGACTTCGTAAGAATTTATGGACCGTAGATCGGACCATTTCTAGGTAGGATCGGACCGGGACCAGATCGTTCTTTGGTAGGACCGGACCAGAGGACCGGACCAGACCGTTTGGACCGTAATCAACCTTTTTTACATGTTTTACAACTTATTTAATTATATAAAGTGATAATCTTAGTCACTTCTAACAATTATATAACATTAATAGCAAACAATTTATACTATTAGTGCTTATATATGTACTTTATTTGTACTTGTTACTTAATATACCTACAAATATACATGAATTTTATATAAAAGTCAGTATGTAGTCTGGTCCACGGTCGGACCGGTTTTGGACCGGACCGGATCGAACCGGATTGAAGACCAAACTTACCAAAAATCTAGGACCGCGGACTGGACCGAACTCATAATGGACCAGACCGGACCAGACCAAATTGAGCAGTCCGGTCTGATTTTGCAGTCTGGACCATTATTTGCTCACCCCTAATTATACGTGTTAGATTGAAGCACCTCCAAGATCCACCTACCCAACAGACAAATAAAATATAATATGTACATGGGCCTCTTCCATAGTCAATTAAAAAGATTAGAAAAACTTAACACTTCCCCTCAAGTTGGGCATACGAGTCAAACATGCCCAACTTGCAATTAAAATAAGTGAAGGTGGAGACATATACTCCTTTTGTGCAAAATTCATGTAGGGTAGATCGAAAATCCAACATCAAAAGAGAACCAAAAGTGTAACCCAAGAAGAGTAGAATTCCGGCTTGGGGACGAAATTTCAGTCCTACAGCTGCTCCAAACCGAACAAACTTCCCTCCCGAGAAGCTTTGTGGAGTGAAGAAGCTCTACTGCACCTCCGGAGAAGAAAATGGAGAAGAAGAGAAGAATGGGGGTTCTTTGGCAAGAAACCACCTTCTTCCACCCAAAATCGCCCTCCCTTGCTCTAGTCCTGCTCTGGGACGAAAGACCTTTGAATTATGACCAAAGATAATTGCTCCATAGAGTGGTTTCATCTTTTAAAATGAAAGGAGTCGTATTTGAAAATTGCTGAAACTGACAGGCACACGACGTGTCTTATGCAATAACTAAAGCTTGGGTTGAATTCTGGAAAGTTACACGGCGTGTTTTTAATAAGACACGCCGTGTCTTTAATAAGACATGATGTGTCTTTAATAAAACACGTCGTTTTGCTGCAAATCTGGAGTTCTGCATTCAATTTCTGGACTGAGACATGGGGTATCTTTAATAAAACATGTCGTGTCTTTTTAAGACACAATGTGTCTTTTTAAGACACGGCGTGTCAATGGCTGTTCTGGGCTGCTGTGTATTCTGCTCATAACTTTCGGCGTGTAAGTCAGATTTACATGTCGTAAAAAGTGATATTTGCGCAGTTTCGAACCCTAAAACATGTAGATACTTGAGGAGTGATCCAATAAGTGATAATATGATATATTCCTCATCATTTCATTGCAAAATGTAGTACCTACAATCCAAACCATGAGACAAGTAAGAATAGCTAAAAATATAGAATCTAGCATGAATGAGAGTGATAATTGAGTCAAAACAACATGGATATGCAACCAAACATGATCCAAAAGATGATATGATTTGTGCACATCAGTCTCCAAGATAGAAATCTCCTTTATGAAGATCAAAAGAACACACATCAAAAATTGGATGGTAAACTTATTTATAATACTTTATCAGGCTTGATGTAACCTATCATGTCAATATTTAAAGCTAGTTCATGCATGCTACTAAAGGCTCTCTTCTCCGTGTTTTTTATCATATCATTATTTATTTGAAAAAGAATTGGCCAGGGTCTCCCTCACACAAAGGTGATGAGCTAGATATTGAATGCTTCATTGATGCAAACTGGGTTGGTTCTCAGGATGACAGACGCTCTATATCAAGATGTTGTATTCCTAGATGAAAGTTTGTCATATAGAGCGGTAAAAGACAATTTGTCGCTGCCCAATATACTGCAAAAGCAGAAAGACTTCTCTGCCATTTGGATCGGAGAACCTATGGAGGAAATTGGGTTTGCAATTTCCAGCAAATTTTGTTTTGGGAATCACTAAAATGCTTTGGATTCAATCCTTCGTCTAATATTAGCATCAAACTAGAAACTCCCCTGATGCTGTATTGTGACAACAAGTCTTCCATTAACCTTGTCAATAATCTTGTTGTGTGTGATCAAACCAAGTACGTGGAGTTGGATCGACATTTAAAATGTAAAACCTTCTCTAAACCATGTTAAACTCTGAAATTTCTGCATCTTTTTTACTGTACATCATTATGGACGAGTAGACTCTTTTTCTTGGGAATGGGAGAGTAGCTTCCATGGCATAGCATGTAAGGAACATGATAATTTCGTAATAAATGCTAAGTTGCTTGTTTTTCCACCTTGTGAGCACCGGTTTCTTGCTTCTTACATGTATGGCTGGCCACTTTATGTGCATGTTTTATTCTTTCTTGCTTGATCTGAGAAGATAGGTAGGAGAGTAAGGAGGTACTCTCTTGGCAACTCCTTTACCACGAGAGTGGAAATTATGGAATTGAGTAGGATTGTGATCCAAAACGAAATTCATACATGAGAATGTTGTATTGAGTTAGGATCGTTGTACTTGCACCGAAAGGTGAAGTGCAACATACAACTCTCCTTTAAAACAAGTGCTTAGTATGTTTAAATTTCGTGCTCCTGTTTTATGCTATGATATGTTGGTGAAATCCTAGGTCCAAGATCCTTCCAAATCTAATTTTTAACCTTTCTTAAGTGATAATTTACTGTTTTGTTTTAAATCTATAATTTAGTTGTTCTAATCCAATCATCTTGTGTACAACGATCTAGATTATTGAAAATCATAACTCTTGCGCCTAACTAACCAACGCTCCTTGTGTTCGACCTCGACTACAACTACTCTCGTATACTTACTAGTTTGATATTCGACGGCGGCGCTTGCCCTAATTAGCTCCGGCGATCTTGGGCGATCGTGAGGGCCGGTTGATCTCGCGGCTCCGCCGCTGCTTCACCCCAGAGGGACACCCCGTCCGCTGGGGGCCACCAACCTTCGGAGACTCCTTCTTGTTCTGATGACCGGCGTCTCTCACAGTTAGTCTGATGCCCGACGAGCCTCGATCTTCCGGTGTGCGGGAGGTGGTCGCCAACAGGAGACAGAACTTTGCAAGATCGATCATCCCTTCTGATCAAGTGCTATCGGATTTAGCGCACCTGTGGGAACCAGTGAGAACTAGCAACCCCCCCATGGCTTCGAAGGAAGATCGCCATAGCGGATACAGACTGCTTAATGATCGACACAATGGCAGTATTAGACCGATCGCACACCGGATCGCCTCTGACTCTTGCTACAGATGTCTGCGCAAGGGACACTGGCAGCGACAATGCCAATACCCCAGGGTATGCTACATATGCAGATCTGCCGGACACGTTGCTCGCTCCTGCCGTCAAAAAGCGCGGGCTACGCCCAGGCTAGACCTAGCGTCTCATGCATCCTTTCCTCCGCTGCCGAGTATCGTTCCAGTCAGAAGCAACCCGGCTCACAACCCTAAAAGAACATCAGTTACGTTAAACCCTGATTCACCGATCAGAAGAGACTACATGAGAGCCCTGGACCTTGCGGTCGGCGTAGCATGGACTGATAAAGTTCAGTGGGATGAAGTCGCAACCTTCCTACGGGAACGGTGGCCTCAGGCTATTGAGATATTCAGATTCGAAGCCCGCAGAGTGGTGGTCTATTTTGAATCATCCTATGAAGCATGGCGTCACGCACAACTCAAGTCGATAATGATGAAGGACGTCTCCCTATCCTTGATGTCCCTGCGTGAAGGAGGGATGCAACAGATGAAAGAAGCAGTTTGGTTTCGTTTTGAGAACATCCCACTATTCTGTAGAAACAGAGAATCAATCAAAGAGATTGTCAATTCTTTTGGCGAGCTGATTTGGATTTCTAATTGGCAGAAGGCAAGTGACGATGCGTCAGGAATTCTTGTGCTTGTGGAAACATTCAATGAAGACATCCCACGATTCATCTCTCTAACGGAAGACATTTACCGATCAGAACTTAGATTAGACATTATCGCAAAAGGGAGGACAGGAAGCAATGATTTCATTCTCACTGCGATTGGGAAAGAACTTGGCGTCCCACCTTCCGCCCTCAGGGTCCCCCCAAACGGAGACACCGTGACTTTACCTGTTTCTTCAGAGGAAGTGATACCTCCTGAGGAGGTTCATCTAAAATCGCCTTCCGTTGTGGCAGCGCAGAACCATCCTGAACCCAGCAGCATAGAGCAGATCGATGTCCGTTCCAGCTGTTCAGACCCCATGATATATGGTGCGTCACAACCCAAAGAAAATGGCCCCATTGCGAAACCTCTAGTTGACATGAGAATTGTTACTGACGCCGCTGGAGCTAAAACTAGATTACTCAAAGCTCAACTCAGCGACTTCATTGAGCCGAGACCGATCATTCCTGGCCGCAAGAGAAGCGCGAGAACTGATAGTAATGTTATGCAATTTGATGAAGTCCTAAACTGGGAGGAAAGGCATGACGATATCTTGTACTACGATGAATGGCACAACACGATCGACGATGACACCAGGTCCGTCCACGAGATTGTAGTAAGCAGCAGGTCTGCGAGAAGAACTCATAGTTTCTGATCCGCATCGTGTTGCTAGCAGACGAGTAGGTTGATTGGTGATCATGCTTGACCTGAAGCTTCTTTGCTGGAACATTAGAGGAGCTGCAAACAATCCAACCCGTAGAGTCTTGGCGCGACTCTGTGGCAAGCACAAACCGCATGTAGTAGCCCTTTTCGAACCTTTTGTTCACGCTGACAAAGCTGTTGAGCTGGCAGATATTACTAAGTTGGACTGGGTTGCAGATAATGAGCAGCAGCTCGGCAAGATATGGCTCTATGTTGATGATGCTTTTCAACCTTCTGTGGTTCAGGTCCACAAACAACACCTCACGGTTAAGATCGAGCCTGCTCAGGGCCATTCCATGTACATTACAGCGATTTATGCTAGCTATCATAGAAATCTTAGAAGAGAGTTATGGAACGATCTTCTCAACTTGATGGACACTGTGGGTGACAAGCCTTGGTTCATAGCTGGTGACTTCAACGCTATTAGGAACCATCATGAGAAGAGAGGTGGCGATTCCCCGGACTTCCAGGCGATGCTTGATTTTAACAATTTCATCCTTGATTCAGATTCTCATGAAGCTGATTTCCTTGGAAGTCGCTTCACTTGGGTTAACAAGCAGAATGGCACGCCCACCACATGGGAGAGATTAGATCGAGTTCTGTTCAACACTCCTTGGAAGCTTCACTTTCCCTCTTGTGCTTCGCATCACCTTACTAGATTAAGAGTTTCCGATCATTGCCCCATTCTCGTCAAAGCTACGAACTGTGCCTCTTCCAGAGTCCATAAGCCCTCGTTCTCTTTTAATAATGCGTGGTTGAACCACCCTGATTGTCGCCATATTATTGAAGCTGCATGGACCACTGACTTGAGTGGTGACCCATCCTTTCTTTTCTACGCCAAGTCCAAGCATCTTAAGCAGCATTTCAAATCCTGGAACAAGCACACGTTTGGAAATTTAAAGCAGAAGATTCTTGATATTGAAGACGTTGTTCACATTGCTCAGAACGCCTTTGATGACAACCCGACTCCCTTGAATGTGCACACCTTGAAGACAGCTGAAGATGGGATGGAAGATCTCTTAAATACTGAAGAACAACACTGGAAAGAGAGAGCTAAAGTTAACTGGCTTGAGGGTGGTGACAGAAACACAACCTTCTTTCATTCTATTGTTAAGTCCAAAAGGAAAAAACGTCTGGTTCAGAAGCTCGTTCTTGAGGACGGATCTGAGATCATTGACCCGGATCTCATTGCAACAGCCGCTGCCAACCATTATCATAGCTTCTTTTCTTCGGGCACAGATGACTCCCTTGACGATAACCTTCTGAGATACATTAACTCGGTTGTCTCCATGGATGATAACGCCACTTTGATTGCCTCCCCATCTCCTGAAGAAGTTTACTGTACTATCAAAGAGATGAATTCTCACACGGCTCCGGGTCCGGATGGCCTTACTGTATCCTTCTACCTCGCTGCCTGGGACATTATTCGAGACGATTTTATGCATCTTGTTGCCCATTTCTTCAAGGGTGAAGTGTGCCACAGAAGCCTTGCCGCTTGCAAGGTGGTTCTTATCCCGAAAGTAAACGATCCAAAGTTTATTCATTCTGATTTCAGGCCGATTGCTATTGAAAATGTTTCTATCAGAATTTTGGCGAGGATTATTAGCAACAAAATGTCTATTATGCTTCCCAATCTTATCTCGGAGGAACAAGGTGCTTACATCAGAGGCAGGGACATCACTCATCATATTAAGCTTGCTAAAGAGATTAGTCACGATCTTAATAAAGGAACGCTTCATCCGAATATCATCATAAAGTACGACATGTCCAGAGCCTACGACAGAGTGGAATGGTCTATTCTGCGATCTATTCTGCAGGCCTTCGGCATGGATCAAGCTGCCATTCATCTGTGTCTTCGTTTCTTCCAGAATTCCTGGGTCTCGATTTCCGTGGGTGATCACACTGCTGGTTTTTTTCCTCTTGGGAGAGGGCTAAAACAAGGAAATCCTCTCTCACCGCTTCTTTTCATCATGTATGAAGAACCTATTCTCAGACATATCAGACGTCTCACAGATGACGGGTCCATTTCTAGATTCATCACTAGAGGTGGTGGTTGTGCCCCTCCTGTTCTTGCGTACGCCGATGATTTGATTATGTTCTTCAACGCTGATATGCAATCGTTGTCCAATCTTGATGCTGCCCTTGAGTTGTACACCACGTCGACGGGACATATTATTAACAAGCCTAAGTCTTCTTTCCTCCTAGGCAAAGCTTCGCAGAACTCGATTCAGTCGATTTCTAATCTTCTGAACATCTCCCCAGTTGAACACGCCATCTCATACTTGGCTGTTCCCCTCACTGCTGGACCGCACAGGCTTGCTGACTACAAATATCTCCTTGAAAAGTTCATGAAAAAGACGGCGTCGTGGAAAGCAAAACTTCTATCCTTTGCGGGTAGAAAGCTTCTTATCACCCATGCTTTGACTTCAACCGCCATTTATACTGCTGCCTCGATTGGCATCCCTGCTGGTGTCACCAAAAGAATCGAAGCGATGTGTTCCAGGTTTCTTTGGGCAAACAGAAGCAATGAAAGACGCAGAGCGTGGATTTCTTGGGATCTTCTTGCTCAGTCAACTCGGCAAGGTGGCCTGGGTTTCACCTCTATCAAGCACATCGAGAATGCTTATATCATTAAAGATTGTTGGGAGATTACAAACGGTGACTCGCTATGGGCTCTCTTCTGCCGCAATAAGTACTCCTCGCCATACAAACACATACAGGGCTGTTACCCACCTTATCTCAAGCTGGGTACTAACCCGTCACCGAGATGGAAGAAGATCTGGAGTCTCTTTCCTAAGGTCCTCCCTCTTACTAGATGGATTGTTGGTTGCGGGGACATCTCTTTCTGGGACAGTCGGTGGTGCGATCAACCTCTCTATCTTTACGCCATTCATCGAGGAGACATTGATAGAGATTTTCTCATCAAAGATTTCTGGACTCCCAACAACGGCTGGGATTGGACCTCCTTGGAGCAAATTGTTGATAATGAAGGCTGCCAACTCATATGCAATTCGCACTCCATCATCAACCAGCAGCCGGATCAGCTGGTTTGGACGCCTAATCCTTATGGGCGCTTCAGTCTTAAATCTGCAAAGCTGCTATCAACCCGTCATCATCTTCCTGACGACAACAACAACTGGAACTGGATATGGAGTGCTTCTAACCCAAGGGCCAGTGCGACGACTTGGAAGCTCGGTAAAAGAATTTTACCTACTGACGACCATATTAGACAATGTCATATTCCTTTGGCGTCTCGTTGTGTCTGCTGCATCAATCATACGTGCGAGGATGACACTCACTTATTCATCCTTAGTGACATGGCTACTGAGCTCTGGACCAAAGCTGCTAATCTTTTGGTTGATGATCAGTTCCCGCCCACCTCCATTGATGGCCTTCTCAGCTTGGGCGGCCAACAGCTGAAACGCTCCTTGCGTGGATGGTTAACCATTGAGTTGATTACCCTTATATGCTGGTCTATATGGAAAGCAAGATGTTCTGCTAGATATGAAAGCAAGGTGTTCAATCCTGAGCGATCTTGGGCCGATATTCTGCACATCATCCGGTTCAACAGTCGTCGTCACTTCTTTATTTGCACTGAGGACATCGATCTTTTTTCTAGGCTAAACGATGCTCATATCATTCAGCCTTTTATGAAGATGAGAAGGATACACTGTGTTAAATGGAACAAGCCCGACATCAACAATCTTAAGATGAATATCACCACCGGCAAGTACATCACTGAAGACAACATTTCTAGAAGATGGGTTGCAGGCGTCATTAGAGATAGGCGATGTAACATTCGCCTTGCATTCAGAGCCTGGCTGAATGCCAATGATTATATATCGGCTTACATCTGTGGAATCATGGTTGCTCTCAAGATTGCTGACGATAAGAACCTGACGATTTCTACTATTGAGATTGACGACCCTCATGTGATGAAGATCCTTTGGCAGGATGACCATGGTCCCTGGCACATTGCTCATACCACCAGAGAGATTCGGGAGTTGCTTGATACTGAAGCCATTTCTGGTTCCTTGGTCCCGAAGATCATAAACTCTATTCCTCGAGAGCTTGGGCTTTGGGGTGCTCATTTCGAGCATACCTACATCATTTCTGATCCTTCTTCTCTTCCCATGCGGATAAGAGGGATGAACATCTTAGAGAGAAACGACACACCTTATATCTTCTTTAGATGGGAGAATGGCTAGTCTTTCTTTATCTTTTGTGGGTGGCCCATGTATGGATGTCTTCTGCCTTTGGTCTGTTTTCTTGATGGATGTTTACCTGCTTAGTAAGCAGGAGTTGTAACCTTTTTGCTTGATTTTAGCCCACAAAGAGAGGAGTGGGATGAATAGAAGATCCTCTGGCTTAAACTAAAAAAAAAAATATTTGCGGGATATAGCTAGTTGAGTAAAAGATCATTCTTATAATTGAAACTCGTTAGTGTAATAAACCAACAGAGACTCAAACTTATGGTTTGCTTTGACGAAGTATCAATAAGTTTATATCCCATTTTCCTATATTTTTTTTGAGAATAAGGCCATTTTTAGACTTTGCCATCTTAGTCCTCGTAAAGTATTTTATTTTTCCCAACTTTTGATTTCAAATTCATCTGCAATTATGTTATTTAAGTTCATTATTCCCATCCTCATCATCCCTAGTAATAATCATGTCATCCATATATAAAGACATTGAAGTAACATACTCTGTTGTCCTCATGACAAAGAGAGTGTGATTCCCATTTCCTTACAAAAAACCTAACTTCTTAATGTAGATTCTACTTTGTTTAAACTAGGCTCTTTGAGACTGCTTGAGACTGTACAAAGCCTTCTTAGTACATTTGTCTTCCTGTTCATATCTGTAAACAAGTGTGCCGCAAGCCTGCGTGCAATGCAACGTTCAGGGAGGAGCAATGAGCCCTCTCCTTTTTATTAATAAGAGAACTTGGAGAAATTACATAGAGGTCCAACAATATATAGAAATCACAAAATAGAATATAGCTGAATATAATGAGATATATTAACACTCCCCCTCAAGCTGGAGGGTACACATCGTGTATGCCCAACTTGTTGCAAAAATTCTGAAATGTTGTTGGACTCAATGGCTTTGTGAGAACATCTGCAAGTTGATCTTCAGATTTGACGTGCGGAGTCAGAACAATACCATTCTTGATCTGATCTCTGATGAAGTGGCAGTCAACCTCTATATGCTTAGTGCGTTCATGGAAGACTGGGTTCTTGGCAATGTAGATTGCAGTTTGATTGTCACATCTGAGCTCTATGGGAGACAAAACATGAATCTTTAAGTTCAAAAGCACAGATTGAACCCACTGCAACTCGCAACAGGCATGAGCCATTGTTCGATACTCAGCCTATGTGCTAGATCTTTCCACAACATTCTGCTTTTTGCTATTCCAGATGATAAGGTGATTTCCTAGAAATGTGCAATATCCAGAAGTAGACCTCCTGTCATTCAGATTACCAGCCCAATCTGCATAACCAGTAAGAACAAGAGTAGTCACAGGGGTCTTAGGTCTATAATAGGTGATCCCCTTACCAGATGCACCTTTCAGATATCTCAGAATACGGCAAACTGCTATCCAATGTGACTGTTGTGGTGAGCTCATATGCTGACTCACCACTCCTACAATAAAGGAAATGTCAGGGCGAGTAACTGTCTGATATATCAGTTTTCCAACAATTTTCCTGTAATATCCTGGATCTGGATAATCAATATCATCAGTCGTCTCCTTCAAATGATAGTCCATAGGAGTAGACACCGGCTTGGATTCATTCATACCTGCTTCCTGCAGTAAATCTAGCACGTATTTCCTGAGACAAATTAGTAGCTGCATGAGATCTAAGTACTTCAATGCCCAGAAAATATCTCAGTTTGCCCAGATCCTTCGTATGAAAATGCTCCTAGGCCCCCTACAATCCTTCTTTCACACGTGATATGCCTATAGAATCACTGCCGGTGATAACTATATCATCAATATATACAACAATAATAATAGATCCAACATGAGAGCTAGAATAAAATAAGGAGTGATCAGTCACAGAACGAGAAAAGCCCATCTTTCGTACAACATCACTAAACTTATCAAACCAAACTCTAGGAGATTGTTTCAACCCATAGATGGCTTTCTTCAATCTATACACTTTCTGACACTCCCCCTGAGCAACAAAACTAGGAGGTTGCTCCATGTGCACCTCTTCCTATAGATCACTATGAAGAAAGGCGTTGTTGACATCAAGTTGAAATAGAGGCCAGTTAAAAGTAATAGCCAGAGAAATAAGAATCCGCACTGAATTCAGACGAGCCACTGGTGAAAAGGTCTCAAAGAAATCAACTCCATATGTCTGAGTGTAACCTTTTGCCACCAGTCTAGCCTTCAACCTCTCAACTGAACCTTCTGGATTATGTTTTACTGTGAATACCCATTTGCAGCTCACAACATTTTTATTTGGAGGTAAGTCAATAAGTTCCCAGGTGTTGTTTTGTAGAAGAGCAGACATTTCCATATGCATTCCCTGTTTCCAGCCAATATCCTTCATAGCATCAAGATGATTTCTTGGAATGACCACAGAATCAATTCCAAGGGCAAATGATCGGGCCTGCTTAGATAATTTTGACACACAACACACATTTGCAATAAGATGTCAAACAGTACAGGAACGAGTACCTTTGCGGACAACAATGGGAACATCAAGGTCAGATGGTTCTTCAGAAATCTCTTAAGTAGAGGAAGATGGGGAAAGCTTAGAGACTGGAGTCGCTACCTCCTTTCGTTCCTGCCTGCCTCGTCTGTTGTAAATATGTGAATATTGTTGAATTAATGTATCATCTACTGACTGCTCTTCCTGAACTACAGTATAGTCAGGAATGATAGGTGGCACTCTCTCACTAATGTCTGATGGTGGCACTCTCTCAGTAATGTCTGATGGTGACACTCTCACTCTCACACAATTGCTCCCCCTTACTGGGAACACTAGAAAAATATGGAGTGGATTCATGAAAAGTTACATCCCTAGACACAAACATACGACGGAGACTGGGACAATAACACTTGTACCCTTCGCTAGTGTTGGAGTACTCGAGAAAAAGAGTCCTAATTGACCTAGGGGATAACTTATCTGCCTTAGGATCAAAATTGTGGATAAAGGAAGTACAATCAAACACTCTGAGGAGAATAAGAAAAGGCTGATCCTTGGGACGTAAGATAGAGAACGGAGTACGTCCTTGAAGCACAAAAGAGGCTTGTTGATAAGGAAACAAGCAGTAAGTAAAGCATCAAACCAGAATCTCTTAGGAACATTGGATTGAAACATAATTGTCCTGGCAATATCAAGAAGGTGACGCCTTTTCTTCTCAGCTACCCCATTTTGTTGAGGGGTGTGAGGACAGGACATACGATGTATCATCTCAACAGAGCTACAAAAATCAGCCATAGCACTTTGAAGATATTCCAAGGCATTATCAGATTGAAGAATTTTAATATTGCAATCAAATTTAACTTTTATTTCTTGATGAAAATGCTTGACAATGGATAACACAGACTCTCGACTCTTCAACAAATAAATCCATGTCATGCGAGAAAAATCATCCACAAAGGAAACAAAATAGCAAAAACCATTATAGCTATTGTCTTTTATAGGACCCCACACATCACTGTGGACTAACTCAAAGGGACAAAAAGTCCGTTCATTGACACGACTGGGATAAGACATTCTATGATGTTTCCTAGTTGACATGACTAATACTCTAATGAAGACACTTGGGATAACTCAGGTTCTAACTTTCTCAAGCTCTCCAACGAAGGATGTCCATATCTGTAGTGCCACAATAAGGGAGAACCGCTCAAAAGGATAGCTGGAGCAGGAGCAAATACTTGGCGAGACAGACTTTCACCATGGAAGAGGTAGAGATCACCTTTCCTAGGCCCCCCCACCAATCGTCCTCATACTCTTGAGATTCTGTAATACAAAACAAGAAGGTCCAAATGTCACCGTACATTTCATAGTATCAATCAATTTTGCAACTGAGAGAAGATTAAATGGAAATGTAGGCACATAATGTACAAATTTAAGATCAATTTTAGGAGTCAGAGAAACAGATCAACTGGCTATGTGAGTCAATGGAATGAAGCAGTCTCCTCATACCGGTCATACGATGTAACGCTCCAGAGTCAACCACCCATGAAGACGTTGACCAGAAGCCAGTAAAGAGGTAGCCTGATTACCAGTAGTAGATGCCAAATTTGCTGAAGAAGACGATCCCAAACTCAGATGCTAGGTAGCCAAAATAAATCTATCGTATTCCTCCTTGGTGAGTGTGATGCCAGAAGAACCTGAACTCGAAACATGAGGCTCAGAAGACTCAGTAGTGCCAGCACAGTTTGCTGCCCCCACAGGTGGTGTAGCAGGTCTACCATGCTTCTTCCAACATTTCTCAACTGTGTCCAGGTTTGTCACAGAAAGTGCACTTAGGACGTGTGCCACGTGGCCCACGTCCTGGGCCCGTAACTGTACGATCTCCTCTAACTGCAGCGGCTACAGATGCATGAGAATCTCGAGGAGACGAGACTGCTGTAGGATCAACAGGTTCAAAATTTGATTGTAAAATCCTTGAGTAAGCTTCTTCCAAGCTGGGAAGTTTGTCAGAAGCTAGGATGACACTGCGAGTTGAACTGCATGAAGAACTCAGGCCGGATAAGAACTTTGATGTAATCAAGTCATTTCTGTCTTTGACTTGTTCTTTGATAGTCACTGGATGATAGAAGCTCAACTCTTGAGCAATAGCTTGGATCACTCCAAAATATTCTTCTAAAGGCTGGTCTCCCTGTTGTTCTGCAAAGAGGCGCTCATATATCATAAATTGACGAAGAGCATTCTTTTCTTGAGAGTGATGTTTCTTTACTGCATCCCATATCTCTTTGGCAATAGTGTAGAACATGAACTTAGCAGCAATTCCAAGTTCCATGCTCCCCCACAGCCATGTCTTCACCAGACTATTATGACACTTCCATTCAACATAACCTTTGTCAGTAGAAGCAGGAGGATCAAAATCAACATGTTTTGCATTGTCTCGAGATTCCAACATTGTATGAACAACATTCATCTACAAGAGATAATTCTTCCCGTTCAGCTTGATAGAGGGGATAGGTGACATCTCGTTATAGATGGTAGATGCCTTAGTGTCCTCCATGATTCAGTGGAGAGATAGGGTGACGGAGTGATACACGTCACAGGAAGGATTGAGCGAAGGAGAAATACACGTCACGTCAAAGAATTAGATGCGTGTCTGACGCATCCACAACCCCCAAACGAAAATCCCCTTATCACACATGGAAGAGATGTGATTAGGAATTTCCTACGTAACGACGAACCCTTCGGTTTGAGATTTAATAATCCGTTTGACCAACCAAAGGACCCTACAACCACGACCTTCAGAACCTGCCGACAGGGGGGGCTGCTGTGCCTGCCCTTGGCGACGGCTGCTGTGCTTGTCCTTGGCCGGTGGCTGTTGTTGCTGCCTTGGGTCAGCGGCGGCTGCTGCTGTTGCCCTTGCCTGGCGGCGGCGGCTGCTGCTGGCCTTGTGGCGGCTGCTGCTGGCCTTGTGGCGGCTGCGGCGGCTACGTGGAGTGGCGACGGTTGGAGAAGATGACGGACATGGCGAGATTGCCCCTAGGAGCATTTCCGCTCTGGTACCATGTAAACGAGGGTGCCACAAGGCTGCATGCAATGTAGCGTTCGGGGAGGAGCAATGAGCCCTCTCCCTTTTATTAATAAGAGAACTTGGAGAAATTACATATAGGTCCAGCAGTATATAGAAATTACAAAATAGAATATAGCTGAATATATTGAGATATATTAACAATATCCATGGTGCATCTGCATCAAAATTCCTCAACAAAGTCCCCATTCAAGAAGGCGTTCTTCACATGCACTTGGTGTAACTTCCATGACAGATGAAGAGCAATAACAAAAAAATCCTTACATAATTCGTTTTTTGCAATAGCAGCAAAAGGTTTTTAAGGAATTGATTTCATATTTATGAGTGAAGCCTCTTGCAACTAGCCTAGGTTTAAATCTGTCGCAGTACCATCTGGTTTGTGTTTGATGATGTACACCCACTTTTTTTTTCTAGGTTCATTTGAGAAGATTTCCATCTTACATGGTAACTCATGAACGTTGATCCAGGTTGCTACAAGGGGCATGTAGCATTGAACACGTACCAGTGTGCCGACTGACCGAAATTGGCAGCAGATAAGATCGCCTAAGTTTTTGAAATGAATACGTGTTGGTGAAACCGTTCTGCTGCGCTCTACGGTCATACTGCCTTGGTCAGCTCAAAATGATGTGCGCTAAGCTTCACCATAGCACATTACACAACATCGTGTTGACTAGACACCATGGTAGGAGAATATGATGTAGCACCTCCATGCCTGACATGTCAAATGGTCTTGTCGATCCAGCAGAAGCGATAAGGCAACAAATGGGGTTCTGAGCACAACCCCAAGATCTTGATGACTACTGTAGACTTGCCATTAGTGACACTTCCACTGTCGATGATGATTATGCACACATGCCCTGCACTCTCAACCTCGGAGCGGATATGTCAATAATTTATATAATCATATGTATTTTGTATCATTAAAAATGTTGAATTAGTTATGCACCTTCTGTATTTTCATTATAAACCAATAGATAGTATACTGGCATTCGTCTACTGTTTTATTCTCATGTCATGTGTTGCCACTTGTAATGTTATTTATAAACAGATGTAATTGTAGAAATACCTATATACACACAATAAATATCCTAGGAAAAATTAGATTCCTTCATACCTCAAGTGACCTCACATTATATTATAATTAATTGAGCAGATTTTCGTACTTAAAATTCCTTTTGTACCAAGTATGGAAATTCAGAATATGGGGATTTTAGTTTTATCTGATTTTTTTGGCTGCTGAAATCTTGTTCCTACAGATTGAAAGAGGTGAAAGCTTCTTTAAATTTGCAAGAGACATGACAGATAAAGCTTTTATACAACCTTCATCTGTTCCTGACAATCTTGATCCTTGGAGATCAAAGCTTCTCTGGGTTTCTCGTGTTTTGCCTATGCCACTTCTTGGCCGTCTCATAATTGGAATCTCTAAATATCCAGAGTTAGAAGCTCTGTCCAGGTTGGATATTGGAGCCGCCCTTAAGATATTCTTGGCAAGGCAGTTAGCATCAGAGTGAGTATTGGTAGTAGATTCTGTATCTTTATTATCTATATCTGCTTAGTGCTTAACCAGATTGCTAATTTTTCTTGACTTGCAGGCTGGATACTGTATCATCTATTAACATTACTGCTCCACTGATAATTATAGTTGTAATTTTGTTGTCACAATTGCTATATAACTAACGAGGGAATGAGATCTAGAAGTTCAATTAGGATTACGTTTTTCCACCCTTCTCATTATGAACTCCGAATTCCTTTTTTACTTCATTTGCAGAAGTAGGCTTTAAGTCTATAGTCATATAACATTTAGACATAAGGCCTTTTGGTTTAGGGAAAGCCCTCACTTCTGTCAGACTCACATTACATCAATCTTGTTGTTCTACCTGCTGGTTACCACTACATATGCTACTCGTACCTTAGCCTTTTCTGCATTTTATCTGTATGTTTTGCACAAATTAGCAGCCATAGTTTTAAAAAGAGATATGCGTTATGTATGTGTATTATATGTAGATACATATATATTGACATGTAATTGAATATACAATATATGCATATATGTGAAAATGTGTGTATGTAGATTTCGGTATATATCATATATGCATGCCCATATATATCAAAATGCATATACATAAAATAGACTAGTACACATTTGAAGATGTTTGTGTATTATATGTAAGTATACCAGTGATGTATTACTACAATATATATAGATATAGAATTGAAATGAATTAATACATATACATATATATACATCTGTACATGTGGGTGTGTAGCTAAGCAAGCAGTTTAAATTAAATTGAAAGGATTTACATTGAAATAACTGGCTGCATATACCCAGCATATGTCCCACGCAGGACCGCATATGCGGCCATGACTGCATACTGGGCCGCTTATGCATATGCGGTCTGGCAAGTGTGCTGTACTGCATATGCCCCGCATGAAAACGCTTTTTGAAACACTGCTAGCAGCCATTGCAGTTCACAAAGCAGAGTCTCTCAGTGGCCGTTCGCCGCCACCATTGGAACTCCTGGTATTAGCTTACAGGAATTCGTACAAGTCTTAGGACCACTGCAGTTCCGGCAGATAAATTCAATGGCCTGTACAGCAAATTGGCATATGAAAAAGATATAGCAGCTTGGTGATGCCCTTTTTGAATTCTTCCGCGCATGGCGCGATTTCAAATCCTGCGTGATCCAGTGCTACAAATACAAGAGAGAATACTGATTGGTATTTTAGCCATTCATCTAACTTATTTGTATATGAATTAAATACCAATAATTTAAATGATGGGGGCCAAACGGTCCCTCAGGCTTTAGGGAAAGAAAAAAGAGTCATGAAACAGCGCTCATTGCAATACTTTATCCCATAGTGACAAGTTCGTGATTCGGCAACTTTTTGGCTGACCAGAAAAAATCATTCGGAAAAAATCGGAAAAATCCGTGAAAAGATCCATATATTTCGGTCAAAGTTCGGTCAACTATTCGGAAATAGTCGACAATAAGTCGGCTATATATACATATATATACTTATATATACGTATATATATACGTATAAATATATATATATATATATATACATACATATATATATATACATACATATATATACATACATACATACATACATATATAGCCGGCAAGGGAATAGCCCGGTTGGCGAATTCCGCTGGTCCCCAATGAAGGGACCCGGGTTCGAAACCACACGGAGAAACATCTCTTGATTTATCACCCTCCCGGGCGTCCGGCCTCCGCTACGGGTTATGGGAGAGGGGGGAGAAATCTTTCTCTCTTAATCCCATACATACATATATATATACATACATACATACACACACACATATATATATATACACACACACACACACACACACACACACACACACACACACATATATATATATATATATATATATATATATATATATATATATATATATATATATATACGTACATACATACATACACAAGAACTGCTGTCAAGTTCGGCATTAAGGGTCATAAAACCCTTACCCAGAGCTTAATCTATATCGATAGCATGTTTAAAGGCGAAAAAACCTTACTGCTATGATGCATCTCGGGCATCTCCCATCTGATCTGGAGAGAGCGCAACTCAAGGAAATTTGGAGGCAAACAGCAAGACACCCTTGTTTTATTCGCTAAACTTGAACATGAATTGAAACTTCTGTTCAAAACTTATTGTAATAGACTAGGTTCTATTTCCCCTACCTGTCTCCGCAATTGGGAACTCTTGTAAACCTTACACCTTATGAGGTATAAATTCTTAGTCCCTTCCAGGGTTGGGTAATATACCTCAGGGTATATCTTTGTAATCCACACGCTAGTGTGTGCATTGTAAACTTTGTGCCTTTTTGGGCTCGGAAATATATTTACCATAGTTCCGATACACATATATATATATATATATATACATACATACATACACATATATATACATACATATATATATATGTCTATATACATACATACATATATATACATACATATATATATATATATATATATATATATATATATATATATATATATTTATATATGTCTATATACATACCTGTATACATAGTCACAAATTCGGTATTCGGGATACGTACGGTGGAGCTGAAAAATTCGGAATTCGGGAATTATGCGGGAAATTCGGATAAAAAATGGTAAAAGTACGGTCAAATTCGGTCAAAGTACGGTCAACTATTCGGGAAAAAGTCGGCAAAAAGTCGGCAATATATATATATATATATATATGTATATATGTATAGATATATACATATATACATATATATATATATATGTATGTATGTATGTATGTATGTATATATGTATAGATATATACATATATACATATATATGTATATATATATACATGTATACATGTATACATATATATACGCATGTATATATATACATGTATACATATACATATATATACGCATGTATATATATACATGTATATATATATATACATATATATATACATGTATATATGTATACATGTATATATGTATACATATATATATATATACACATATATATATATACACACACACACATATATATATACATATATAAATATATAGATATACATATATATACATATATACATATATATATATATATATATAGATATGTATATATATATATATATGTATATATATGTGTATGTATATATATATATATATATGTATGTATGTATATACTTTGGACATATATATATATACACACACATATGTATATACTTTGAACATATATATATATATATATATACACATATGTATATACTTTGCACATATATATATATATACCACCGTACAGTAGCGAATAAAATGGGAAAAAAACGTTTAAAACACGAATAAAACGGAAGTCGCGTTTAAAACGCGAATAAAACGCGAATAACGCGTATAATACGGCAGGACAGTATTAAACGACCGTCACATACGGCAGCTGAAGTATACGCGTTTAAAACACGAATTTTTGAAAAAAACGCCGATTATTGTGACTATGCCTGTATATATACACACATATATACATATATATGTACATATATATACATACATAGCAGATACAAATGTAACTATTAAGGTCACTAGACATACAATCTTATTGAGTGAAAAAAGAAGGAAAAGAATTTAAGAATAGTTGAAGAGTAACAATGGACTGTCGGGAGAGTGGGGGGTTGGAGATTTAGTGTATATCAGGAGTTCTCTCTGTACATGGATTGCTAAAAAAAGAGCAAACGACTTAAAAGAGAAAAATCGTGAAAAATCGTATAAATCACGATAAAACGGGAAAAATCGTGAAAAGTCGCGAAAAATCGTAAACCGACGTATTAATCGTGGTGAACATTCGGGAGCCTACAAAAATGCAAAAAATCACCAATTTTTGGTAAAGTTCGGAGACTTTTGTTACTATGCTTTATCTTGCTGTTTCGATTGAGGTAAGGCATGCCGCAGGTATCCAAAACAGTGCTCTTACTAGCGAACACCTGTTAGTATCATTGTTTTGCATGATATTATTTAAATTTTACCCATTAACTGCAATTCTTACTGCATTTTATATTTGTTAACATCTATCCTGGTAAATAAACCAATAAAAATCCTTAACCAAACAACACCTGCAAATTGCAGCTGTAATCCATTACCATCAATGTAAGGCATGGATTGCGTTTTCGTTGAAATTTGACCAAATTCTAAAAAATAGTTATAAATAAAGTCAGAATGAAATGACAAGTTGTGTATATTGTTATCTGCATTCCGATAATAGCTATCTACTTCAAAGAGTCGTAGATAAATTCAGTCTTGTAACTTAAGGCGTAGTCTTGTATCTTCATAAACTCTTAGTACTCTGTCTTTCGTCCCCACTTACATACAAGTCTGTTAATAGACTCATTCACACGTTTTTTTGCTCAAATATGTTTGTAGAAAACGAGATATATTGGAAAATTCCCTGTATAACAGGTGGAACCCCCCCCCCCCCAACAACAACAACACACACACACACATATAGGATTAGGGTGGAGGATAGACTCAAGCCAACCCTTATGGGGAAAAACGCATTGAGCCCACATTACAAATAGACCAAATAACTAATTATAAGACTCTAACAATGTCTATTCACATCTCAAGCTATGCATGCAAGATCTCATTCAGTTCAACAATTAAATGACCACATAATGGTTTGCCACTATTCAACAAAATATTTTCATTTCATCAATTCTGACATTTCTTTCTATGATTCAAGAACATTCCTAGACTCAAGCTACAAGCTACAACCCTTATTATCTATAGAGTCAATCTAATAAGAGACAATCTAACAAAACAACAATAAACTTAATGTGCTTCACTACAACAAAAAATGATTTTTACAACAATTCATTTTTCCATTTTACAATGGGTGTCAACTGTTGTATTAGATCGCGTGGTCTTATGGGGGGTTCTTTATACAACAGGTGTTGCGTATGTTGTAATATATGCATTCTATACAACAGTTAATACATGTCGTAGTTCATTGAACACACCTATTGTAATAGGGGTGTTGTATATAACATGTTGAGACAAAAGGAAAATACATCTAGACACAAGGTTTCGAACTTGAGACCACTTGAAAGTAAGGCACATCTCAAACCGCTGAACCAGTTTCATTTTATGCAACACATATATTCTTTGTTGTACATATACAACAAATGACGTGCAAACCTGTTGTGTGATTGTGGTCTATTACAACAGGTAACTATTACAATAGGTGAAAGCCTGTTGTGTAATTATAGTATACTACAATGGGTTATAGTATGTTGTGTAATGATGGTCTATTACAACGAGTTAACATATGTGACTATTACAACGGGTAGAGCATGTTGTGTAATTATGATCTTTTAGAACGAGTTAGAGTATGCTGTGTAATGATGGTATATTACAACGGGTTAACATACATGGCTATTACAACGGGTTAGAGCATGTTGTGTAATTATGATCTTTTACAACTGTTTAGAGTATGTTGTGTAATGATGATCTATTACAACAAGTTAGCATATGTGACTATTACAACGGGTTAGAGCATGTTGTGTAATTATGGGCTTTTACAACGGGGTTGAGTATGTTGTGATATTACAGTCTATTACAACAATTTAGCACCTGTTGTAGTATCACATATACTACAACGAGTTTGGTCCATTATATATAACTTGTGTTGTATAAAATATATAATTCACAACACACAAATAGACTTGTTGTAAAAGATATGCTAACTACAACACAACCTACAGAACTGTTGTATTTTTCCCGTTGTAAAAAGTATTTTCTGTAGTAGTGCTTTCTGCGCTCATGGAAAGTTGTTTTTTTACAGACATGAATAGTTGTTTGATTGTTACACATCAAGGTCACAATATCCACATAAATTTCCAACTTGTAAGGATTGATCACAACTATTGTTGCCCACGACATGTCTGGGCCATAGTAGCATATTCTACTTCAGTATTGGAGCGAGCAACTGCCTTCACTTTATAATTGATCCTTTGCCGCGGGGTTCAAATTCTATTGTAATTCCCACTTCCCATATCAAGTACTTACTGGATAGAGGATGTACCAAGGCTATGGATGCCAAAATGAATGATTTGTGTCCAATTGACACTTGCATTGTTTTAAAAAGCGTAACGTGGTGAGCGTGTGGACAACACCTTGTAACTGCTTAAGCGCTAATCAGACAATTTTTGAAAAAGGGGTTTTAAGTTCCGATATACTTTTATGCAAAATTACACATATATGCATATAAATGACGTATTTTTTTGGAATTTCTATACATATCTAAACACTCTACACAACAATATAAATCATCCAAATAGTTTACAACACCTATAACACAATGATTATAGCTATCATATAGTAAACAATAGACTTTTCATAGATTAAACACCCTACACAACTATAAAACAGTAAGTGTATGATATACATGACGCAACAACAATTTGCATCACATGTTTACATAGCTAAACACTAAACAATAGACTTATCATAGATAGTAAGCAATAGACTTATCATAGATACCTTACAAACTTATTGTTACAACTTAGTTTTACATATAATCAATTAGTCATACCATACAGCAGTACATTTAATCAAAGCATGCATTCTAACTTAGATAATAGTTACATATAATTTAGTTGGATACATTACCGCATTACCCTAAATTACAACTTAAATACAAAGTGTGCATTCTTAGTTAGAATTACAATCTATCATAGAACTTTTAATGTATATAAGTTTGATGTGTTATAGTCACTTGGACTATAAATATTATAGGCTTACAGCAGTATTTTCAAAAAAATGGGTCTAAGCGGGTGAAGTGGGCTAAAAGTGCCCAGTTTTTTTAATCCATTTAGTTGGTGCTCAGGATCAATTTTAAGTGGCTGCTGGGTTGGGCCAATTAAGCTGCCGCTCAGGCCGTTATTCGTTTCACTGGACACTTGGGAATAGTATTTTAGATTTGCCTCGCATAAGTGTGGATTTCTGGTCAATCTATGCCGTGAACCATAAGGTGACGGATCTATGTGTAGGTCGAAACCTACAAAAAGGATACATGTAGACTTAAGGCACAATTTCTATGAGATCTGTTCACTACTGCCAAGTTGATTCCGTGATGCTGATTATTCTTGTAAATCACTGTAACTGGACCTTGTTTTAGCTAGATGTGAAAATGCATTTTTACATGTAACCTTTTTGAGTAAGTTAACAGGGAGCAACTCCCTAGATATATTGTTGGGATGCATGTGAGCAGGTGTGTAGCTTTCAAAAAGCACTTAATGGCCTGAAACAGCCTCCTCAGACTGATTTGCATAACGTAGTAGAGTTCTCTTGCTACTTTTCTGTAACCCTCTATTGCTGATCGTTCTCCATTTTGCTCTCCTTCTAGGGATTCACTGTATGATCTTTGTTGATGATATCATCGATGAAATCCTTACTTGCAGGGGTTGATACTGAAACCATTTCTTCTCATAACAACGCAAAACACATTTTTACACCGAATACGTTGGGAAATAGCAATGCTCTATGAGAATCAAAGTATTAAGGTTCAAGGAATACATTAGAAAGTTTTGGGCTTGTTGCAAGAAACATGTATAGGTGCATCAAAACCCGTATATAGATTGTTTAATTGTCATGTAGAGATTGCTACTGAAGCTTCCAATGAATTTGTCACAGTTATCAAGGTGCCCTAGGCGCCAGGCAGGGTTCCTGAAACTAGGTACCCAAATCTTTAGTGACTTCGGTGGGCTACTAGCCCAGGGCCTATTAGACCCAATTTAAGCTACTTCCATGCCAAATTTGACAATGTAGTTTTGAATTAGGTCAAATCAGATCAACTTTAGATCATTTTGAGATGGAATTAGGACTATGTTAGGCCAAACCAGTTCTGATTTAGGCCAATTTAGGGCAAACTAGGGAAATTTAGATCTGGAGGTCAATTTAGGCCACATCAGGATAAATGGGGTCTGATTGTGTTATGTTACGCAAAATTAGATCTGATCTAGGACAGATTAGGCAATTTAGGTCTACTTTAGGTCAAACTAGGTCTAATCTAGGTCTAATCAAGTCAAATGTAGGGCCACATATGTCTAAGTAGGTCATGTTAGGTTGATTCAGACCCACTAAGGATATATTAAGCTAAGAAAGAAACCAATATATATGAACTTTGAAATATAAACAATATAAGTATGTATATAATATAAGTGGATGTATAGATATATTTAAGTAAATATACATATGTATATATTTATATTCATGGATATTATTTATTTATTCACTTATATATGTATATAAGTATATACATATATATGGCGAGCACTGCCTAGCTGCCTTTACAGGTATGATTCTAGTGACTTAAGACTCTTCAAAGAGTGTTGTAGGGAGAATTATTTACCCGATTGATGCACAAAATAAGGTTTCCTATATTGTGGGAGTAGTTAGTTCATTGAATTGTTGCCTATTGAATTTTGTAATATTTAGAGGTTCACCTAGAAACCGATCTATTTACTTAAGGAATCATTCCTGTGGTCAACGATATTTAGGAAGGCATGAAGATGCTAATTAGACAATGAAAGTAGTAGTAGACAATCTCCTTTGTACTATGTTTTTCCTAGATGGCATCTTATGATCAGGACGAGTTAGTTGTTGGTCTCTCAGGTACTGATACGTTGTGGGCTCCATAAACTTTTCTGTCCTACTTAGGGCGTCTCTCCAGTTAAAGACTGGTAGTGATATGATAACCTTCTGTTGATTTCCTGCCTCCAATGGATTAATTCATTTGTTGGTTATATCACATTTCAGATCGTCAAATTTCTCCAGGAGTTCAACTACCGCCCAATCTTCTTCCAATTCTCCCATCCTAACTTCGAGTTTTGCTGTGTCGTTCCGCATACTTAGGCAAGGGGTCTCTGTTATTCCTGTGGTGCTGTACAGCAGGGGGTGATCCTTTCTTATTATGGTTTTTCCATGTGTCTATGTTTCCATAATTTGATTTTATTCTTTTACCAAGATGCAATTTGTTGCTGCTGTTGAAACTCTCCTATTTTATTAGGGTTTGGCTCCAATAAGGAAGATATGGTTTTTTAGGATAAAAAGGTCCGTCCCAAGTATTATTCTTATAGTATTTCTAGATTAAGGTTCTTGACTGCACTCTGGAGTTGTATTCTCCACTGCCATATCAATCATAGCTGGTATTTTTGACATGTAGCAATGTTAGGCCTACACTCAGTCACCTCCAGCCTTCGGGCACTTGTAGCTTGCACTTTGTTCCCCTTTCTAAAAACTAAACTGAGTGTGTTTTCGATCGTTTCTTCTAATTGTTTTGGGAAACTTTTACATTGACATGATAGCAAGCCTCTCTTCATGAGATGGGATCTTCCTTTTCGAAGCTTAAAAAATACAAAGCTGAATGGTCAGAAAATATGTAATTTACTAATTTCAAAGAAATGATTGCCTAATAAACAAGCTGTATTCAAATTTTTGGTTTCCTTATCATCACAAGAAGTCAATGAATTTCAAAGGGTGATTCCTTTCTCTGTGTACATTTGCTTTTTAATAATTATGAACAGCCTTATAGTGTCTAAGTTTTATGTTGCTTTGTTCTTGTTATCTGCAAAACTGCAGACTTCCATAGATGATACTACAAAATACTTGCATTTAAAAAAGTACACTAAAAATAAGACTAATAATGCGACAAATCCACGGTCCTTCACAATCTACTCAGGCGTAAAAATCCACCTCTCATTATCCACCATCACAATCTACTCAGGCTAGCCATTGCAATAAATTCAAGCTGTTTATACAACTTAGACTCAAAGTCATCTCTCTGTCATTCCTCAGCTTCTTTACTACTTTCAAATGCTCATTCAGATGCTCCTATGTGTTTCCTACCTCTAAAGGAACTTGAGAAAGCCTTACAACAATTTATGCTCGAAGAGGGTGCCTATCTGTAAATTGCGGCTTCCATGGTGACTTGTATTTGAAGAATCAACTCTCATGTGCACTGTGCGAAAGCTCGGATCAGACCTTTCTATGTAAGAAAGGTGTCACTTACACTCTCGATGAGTTGGACAAAATACATATAAAGTGATACCTTCATAAATATTGGCGTCCTTATTTGTTCCACTACAAAAGTTAATCCCAGTAGCGTGGCAGCATAATTTTGTCATTCTACGGGTATCAAAGAGATGGGGAATGCAAAACTTGCACCTAATCGTTAATTTATTTGTCGATAGAGTTGTGTGATCAACACACCAATGAATATAAGGATTTTAGTATGACAAGATTAGATGGATGATATAGATCGTAAATCTGTCCACAACATACCCTTGCTTGACATTATCCTAACAGGTAAATATGGACGATTCAAGGAGATATCCCAGTATTGTCGGAGCCAGACAAAGCCATGCTAAGGGTGATTTAGAAGTTTGAAGAAAGTAGAGATTGGCAGACAAGAAACTGTTTATGATATGAGCTAGGGTTAGGTTTAGGAAGAAGAGAACAAGGCTAGTTACTCCAAAAGAAAATTTCGCACTCCAAAGGCAGGCTTGGGTACAAGTGCAGCCCAGACACAATCCAATTCAAACATTTCTCTAAGATGGTCACAGAACATAGATGAGAATTTTACAGTGGAAAAGCACATTATTCTAGGCCTCTTTGTTGAAATAGAATGGTATAATAATTATTCTCAAGTTAGGATAAGGAAATCATGAGATAGGACTAGGAGCCAACGGGGTGGAATAATGAATCATGCAATGACTACTGATATTAACATAGAATCCCAATAGAGGCTGTTGACAACATATATCAATGGTCAAACAAGTGGTTTGGACATACATACCTAGGAGAATGAAAATGTATGCTTGATTTGAGAATAGGATCTACGTTAGCCATAGTCACAATATACTCCCTTTTTTTCAAAAAAAAAAAAAAAAACGTGTTTAAAACGTGTATTATTCACCTGTCGTATATGACGTCCGTTTTAAACTCCAAGCCGAATAATACGTTTTAAAAGCGTTTAATTCACGTTTTATTCGCGTATTGCGTTTAGACGCGTTCAATACGTTTTTTTGCCGTTTTATACAGTTCTGTACTTTTGCTTCACATTTGTTTTTCCACATCCTTCTTTACTTGCAGCAGGGTTCCACTAAACCCTCCAACCTTCCTGCTCTATCCCCCGCCATACCCGAGGAGTAACCCTCGATATTCTACATGTATATGCTCCATCTTCCTCCTCCATTCTCCGCTCTTCTTCCCTGATTTGTGCCTGCTGCTCCCACTTCTTCCCCTTCTTCCTCCACCATCCCCTCTTCCCTCTCTGATTTCTCCCTTTTGTTTGCTGCTTCCACTTCTTCCCCTTCTTCCTCCTCCGCCGCCCCCTCTTCCTCCCCAATTTCTTCCTGTTGCACCAATTTTTATTTCTTCCCATTCTTTCTCCTCCATCGCCCCCTCTTCCTCCCATTTTCTTCCTCTTCCTGCTGCTTCCAACTTCCATGTTCCACCTCTTTTTCATCCTCTCTTCTTTATCTTTCTCCTACGCCCTATTTGTCCCTTCCTCCTTCCTTCTCTCATTTCACCCATTTTTTCATTTTCTTCTACTTCTTCCCTGTTAGGCACTTAGACAGTTTGTTTCCTCTTTATACAATACCATCCTCCTATTATCCATCTTTGGCTATATTCCCCTTCTTCCCTGATTTCCCCCTTTTTTTTGCTTCCACATATCCTCCAACATCCTCATTCCTGTTCCTCCCCCGTTCCCATCCTTCAATTACTTCCCCTTCATCCACCATCCAACATCCCCATCCCCTATTTCACCCTAGTTTTTTTTTTGTTTTTTTTAATTTTCATTCTTTTTTTAGCTCAAGGAAGTTGGGATCATTGGATGTGTGAATTTGACAAGTCAAACAACATTCAAGCTCAAGATGAGTAATAAGCTTGCCAACCCTCTACAACATCCACTGACCGTGTAACCCTTCCTTTTTCGTTCACTTCTTATTTGCAATATCAATTTGCAATCAGTTATCAGTCCATCGTGTGACTATTCTGAAATTTATGATACATCTATGTATTAGTCGATCTTTCATTAGGGTAATCAGTTTGATATTTCGTCATTTTAATTCATTATATATCTGTGTCTGTATATATGTTTGTGTGTGTGTGTGTATAATCCATTTTTTTTCCGACTTTTTTCTGAATAGTTGACCGAACTTTTACCGTACGTTTACCGATTTGAATCCGAATTTTCCGCGTCATTCCCGAATTCCGAATTTTTCAACTTGGCTGTACGTATCCTGAATACCAAATTTGTGACTATGACATTAGCAACTCAGCTTAGATTGCATAATAGGAAAATGCATAGAAAAGAATGTAGTGAGCATTTCACATGTTTCAAACTTGTTTGGAGTAAAAAAATGGGTGAGAGCCCGATATTAATGGGCTAGAAGTAGTGACTTCTTTCACCCTAGGTGAATATGATAATTTTATCCCTACACCTTGCAACTGAGAAAGTAGCGTATACATTACTTCATAGGGTAATTTTGTGGATTTCGTATAGATGTCATGTTTGGGCTTAACGATGCCCTTTTCTCTTGTTTTAAGTGACTTGAGCTTATATCACCAACTGGGAATCGCCTGAAAAAGCCACCTTCATTTAGGCTTTGAGATGCAATTATAGATAAGATTTCAATTTCTAACGGTTTCTTCTTATTCTTTTCATAGCATAGTAGTCAGCCCTTGTATTGGTTTAACATTTTTTCAAACCCCTTTCTGATCAAGATACCAAACCTTTCAAAGAAGTGCTAAGTTGTCTAAATGTTTATTAAATAAAACGTTCCCAAACCCACTGAGGAGATGAATGGGCACCCGAGAGGAGCTAGAACCCATTTTGATCAGTTCTTCTCTGTGAACCCTCCAAGCGTAGAAGTCTCATTGTTGTTCGGAAAAAGCATGCAGATACCTTTTGCTTGTTCCTGGAGTAGATGCCTGGCTTAGATTCACCCATTTTAGGACTCAGACTTCCTCTCCTTGAAGGGGTGCAACCAAAAATAGAAGCGTGGCTCTAAAGGTGCTTAGATGGTGCCTAGGTGCCTACCCTATTCTTTCTTTTTGTATATAACATGGTACATATATTCCATATATCGCCCCCACTGTGGTACTTTCTTTTTGTATATTAATTTCAGTGAATGCAAGGTTTCAGGTTGAGCATTTCTATGGAATTTTTACAACTGTGGTTCATTTTTTATCTATTTAGAGGTTTCACTACACTTTGTTTCCTTTTTTTGTTTACCCTTTTTCTGATATTTTCCTGTATCAAAAGCTATAGTGAAAAAAAACCATTTTTCCCTACTGATGTATGATTATATTAACTTCAGTGATGTATGACAGAAGATATATTGTATTTATTAGGACAGGTATCATCAAGGACAAGCTTTCTTATGTAGCATAAATTGATAACATGTTATTTTGCCTTGCTGTCATTACATGGAATATTAATTGATGGTCCTTATAAAAGAACCTTCAACACAACTTTCAGGTTCCTATTCAGTGGTCATGTCTGGCGTTAACATATATGACTGGTAACTTATCTGTTTGCAACATGAGTAACTAATTAAGACAAGAGTTGCTTGAAGTGTCTCCTAGTATGACTCTCTCTCCATCTCTCTTATGTACTTGTATGTGTGCGTGTGCGTAAGTGCGTGAATGGGTTTGCACACACATGTTTGTGTGTTAGGTTACCTGAATGTAGTACTTGTATATCGTTAAAATGAAGGAGCTATATGGTGAAATGAAGGAGCTGGAAAATCTAGTAATTGTGATCGTTTCGTGTACTCTTCATGAAATGAGTTTCTGTTTGTTATATTGGATCTTTAGGTGGAACTCTTTTTTGTTAATGTATCTAAGTGATTGTACCAAAAACAGAAGTGACAAATCACTAAAAAAGACGGGCATTTCAAATCTTGACACAACGACAATTTGATTTATAGAAGTATTATATTAAATATAAGGTGTTTGCAGCCACTCATACATTATGAAAGAGATGAACTATTCGGTTGAAGATAAAGCTCTTGAAGTTATTTTATCTGTTTTAAGATTTAATATGGTTCTAATCTGCTTATATTGTCTAACTAAAATTACTGGTATCTTTTTGTAGGTTAACTCAGGTAACTGATGTTATAGATGACTCGTCAGTTATCGTAGGCGAGAGGAACAAAGTTGCAGTTGAGGCATTGCGAAGAGCTATTGACAGTGGGAACAACAGGATAGCAGTTCTGTATGGATGTGGTCACATGCCAGATTTAGGAAGGAGGCTTTCTGAAAAGTTCAACATGGTTCCTACTCAGGTGAATTGGGTAACAGCATGGTCCATTAGGAACAGGGAACTTGAAAGTCAATCTCTGCCATTGTTGAGGACTCTTGCACAGGTGTCTGGGTGGCCACTGAACCGCTCTCAGACACTTGAGCTGCTCATTTTCTTCAGTGTTCTTGCGGTTGATCTTTGGCTCTGGGAACTCTTTTTTGGCACCATCGCTGGGCTTCTTGGGCTACCGCAGAGATAAATATGCATGCGGGGAATGTTGGTCTTTTGTGATACGCAAGCCTACGAGGATCTTCAAGATATGCAAGACCATCAGGTCCGATAGAAGTCCCGAGATACTGTTCGAAAAGAATATCATTGTATGATAATGTAGACGATTTGCTGAGGCTAACGTATACATAAATGTCCACATGAGCTTCCGAATAGTCAAAACTTGATCTGGAGTGTTTCTGTAAATATTAGCTCCATAATGGATAGAAACATCATTAGGGATCCTGTCTCGTGATCTAGACACCGTGGGATTACATCTCAAAGAAAATTATAATAGAAGTTGGCAATATTTTTTTTGAAGAAAAAAATCACAGCGAGTGGAATCGTGGGGCTCATCGGGACAAGGAACATTGTTATTCGGTATTTATTTTTCGTCCTGTAGAAACTTTACCCTAGCTTGATGTTGTAGCATATCTGTCATATATGTACCTACTAACCAAGGGCCCTAACAAAATTCAAGTCATGAAGTTATCAAAGTACAAGCAAAAAAGTTGGGGGCCTTATTGATCAGTGACACAATCATGGACATGGAGGTGGGTATAGGTACATTTAAGTTGTATGCCTACAAAATTTGGATGAAATATATAATTTTTTTTGATAAACATTCATAGTTTTATATAATAATAAGGCTCATGCAATTGCGATGAGCTGGAGTTACATACAAATGATACATAGCGTTGATGCAAAATAATATCAGACGGATTTAGACATCAGAGGTGTATAACTCGAGAGTCCAGGCTCTAAGAGCTCATAACATCAAAATGGGTGGGGTACCCTAGATAACATCCCCATCATCCTCCTAACAAGACAAAAGTAAAAGGTGAACTTAATTTTCCCCACCGCTTTCTATAGTGTGGATGGTAGGATGATCCTTCTGGACTCTAGGTGTGCTTGGTTCAACTTCAAGGTTCTATTGCTCCTTGTGTGTTTTGCTTCCGATGCAACCTGCAATGAGAGAACTCATAATAAATGACATTCACTTGTTGAAATAAGTGCGGAATCGATAATTTGAGGTTATCAAATAGAATTATGTTGTGAGTGTTCCATATGGTCCAAAAGATAGCATCAATCAATATGTTGTGTTGCCTGTATCTCTCATGTCGACTCCTTGTGTTACGAAGCTTGTGGTAGGTATTGAGAAGTGGGTGTGCAAGAATGGTGGTTGCCGTGGTGTAGTGAGCCCAGAGCTATCTGGATAGGTGACATCCGAAGAAGAGATGTTGGCTGTTTTCCTCATTGTTGTTTCATAGTGAGCATCTGGATGGTCCCTAAAATCCTCTATTTCTCATCATCATGTCAGTTGGCGTTTTGTCATGGCAGATTAATCATAGAAGAATGTGAATTTTGGGTGGGTGTTGTGTCTGCCATATGGTCTTATTGCCCCTGATATGTCCTCTAAATGAGAAGAAATTATATGACTGTTTGGTAGTATAGAGCTTGCCCCAAGCCCATGTGATGTGTCTAGATATGTTGTATTCGAGTTGGTGCAAGATGTCTTGATATGTGGTCGGGTCCGTCCATCCCATAAGGCAAATTTTAAAGAGATTATTTCGATGCGAGCCTAATTTACCCAGAGCCTAATAGTTGTTGTAGTTGGTGATGGAATGAGGGATGGTCGAGGTTAGTAGATGGAGGTGACAAGCTTTTGTTTGTGCCACCAAGGGTCATACCAAAACTTGGTATTGGTCCAATGGTGTGGCGGTATCCGAATGGTGATGGAGATGATGTGGAGGGTACTGGATATGTGCTTCCATAAGGGAGATGTTGTTCTAGAGGTTTGTGAAGGACCATGTGTGTGATATATGAGATATTTGTCCTTAATACATCCATAATTTGTCCTCTTTGTTGCATATGGAGTCCGTGATTTTGTGGATGAGGCATAGGCTATGAAGCTTGATGTTAATGATACCCCATCCACCATCCTCTTTGGGGCTACAGATGATGTCCCAGTTAACTAAGTGAAGTTTCTTTCCATGGTGTTCCCAGAAAAATTTGCATCGAATTTTGTCAATAACGTAGAGTACTTTGGATGGAAGAGGGATGCAAGTAAGATGGCATGTGATGATGGGTGTGAGGGAAGCATTCATAAGTGAGAGTCTTCCCACAATAGAAATGAAATTGTTTTGCCAGGAGTTGACACGATGCTTAAATCTATAAATAATTGAGTTCCATGAAGCACATGGGAGACGAGATGGGGTGAGAGGGAGCCCAAGATATGAAAAGGGAAGGATTCATGTTGACACCCAACAAGGCGATGAATCTGTTCATAATTGATGCATCCACTAGGGATCCAAGGATAGTAGATTTGTTGAAGTTGATGTTGAGGCTAGAGAGTTTGGAGAAGATCACTAGAATTCTGACTAGGTTGATAGCCTCCATTTCATACGGTGTGATAAAAATGATGGTATCATCCACATATTGAATAATGTTATATGAGAAACCACTGGGCATGCAGAGGATGCCGTTGTCAGTGGCATTGCGTATGAGAGAGTTGAGGGCAGACGTGACAATGATAAATAGGTAGCTTGTCTCATCCCGTTGGTGTTCTTAAAGAACCCAATGGAGATCCATTGATGAGGGTAGAGAATGTACACGTGCTGATACATGCGTGTATCTATGAACACCATTGAAAAGGAAAGTTCAAACCATGCAGACATAGAATGACGAACTCCCAGTTGACGTTATTAAAAGCTTTTTCAAAGTCCAATTTAAGGGTGATGACCAATTCTTTGAGAGATAGGCATATGTGTAGGGTTTTCTGGACATTGATGAATGCATCTTGGATATTCTTGTTGACACCCAACAAGGCGATGAATCTGTTCATAATTGATGCATCCACCAGGGATCCAAGGATAGTAGAATTTTCAAACTCCAGATGGGGTGAGAGGCAGCCCAAAATATGAAAAGGGAAGGATTCATGTTGACACCCAACAAGGCGATGAATCTGTTCATAATTGATGCATCCACCAGGGATCCAAGGACAGTAGGTTTGTTGAAGTTGATGTTGAGGCTAGAGAGTTTGGAGAAGATCACTAGAATTCTGACTAGGTTGATAACCTCCATTTCATATGGTGTGATAAAAATGATGGTATCATCCACATATTGAATGACGTTATATGAGAAACCACTGGGCATGTAGAGGACGCCGTTGTCAGTTGCATTGCGTATGAGAGAGTTGAGGCCAGAGGTGACAATGATAAGTAGGTAGCTTGTCTCATCCTGTTGGTGTTCTTAAAGAACCCAACGGAGATCCATTGATGAGGGTAGAGAATGTACATGTGCTGATACATGAGTGTATCCATGAACACCATTGAAAAGGAAAGTTCAAACCATGCAGACATAGAATGACGAACTCCCAGTTGATGTTATTAAAAGCTTTTTCAAAGTCCAATTGAAGGGTGAGGACCAATTCTTTTAGAGATAGGCATATGTGTAGGGTTTTCTGGACATTGATGAATGCGTCTTGGATATTCTTATGGGGAAGAAAGGTACAATGTCGCTGATTAATAACAATTTGTAGAAGAGGTTTCATACGACCACTGAGAAGCTTAGTAATGATTTTGTATGATGAGTTGATAAGGATGATCGGTCTATAATCTCTGTTGGAGGTAGAGTTCTCTGTTTTGGGAATGAGAGCAATGTGTGTGTAGTTGATAGGTTTAAGGAGAAATGAGATGTTGTGATGCTGGTGTATCTGACAAAAGAGTTTCTCAAAGTCTTATTTGATGATATGCCACGATGCAGATGAAAGGACATATAAAAGCCATCCGGGCCAGGTGATTTATCTAATCCGAGGCTCTTCATAGCCTCCTGAATTTTAGACAATAGGTTGTTGGCAGGGGAATTTTATGGGGGAAGATCATATTCCAATTGAGTGTCACCATGTTATTGAAAATGTGTCCATTATTATAGAGTCCTTTGTAAAAGTTAACATTGTGAGTTGTAAAGATCCATATGGGTTGAGAGGTGGCATCCAATTTATCAAGGCTAGTAATCTGCAGGTGGCATCCAGTCCATCAAGGCTAGTAATCTATAGGCGGTTTTGTATGTTGTTGCAAATGACATGGAAGAATTAGTGTTTTTGTCACCTTCTCTGAGCCATTTGATTTTGGCTTGTTGTTTCCATAGAGTTTCTTCATGGTATTTAAGTTGTTGGATATCCTCTATAATGAGTTGGTGTTTTTTAGTGGGTGTGGATAGCTAAAGGGAGGAAATAAGGATTTATTCCTTACTCTTGATGGTATCAAGAATGGAACCAAACTGTTGCTTGTTCCATCTCTTGAGAGTTGATATGAGATGTTTGAGTTTGTGATGGATATCATATCCTGAGTTACCCAAGGATTGGTTTGTGTTCCATATGTTGGTGACCATGGGGGTAAAGTTATGGTGTCATGTCTAGAATTGCTCAAAGCAAAATGGTTTTGGTCCCCAGGATAGATTTCGAGTGTGAAGAAGGATGGGGAAATGGTCTGAGAGACTGGAGACAGCTAGCGAGGAGTATGTTGTGGGGTGCATATCAACCCATAAATTGTTGCAAAGGTAGCGGTCTAATTTGGCCTTTTGGTGACCTCTATCCATGCCCAATAGCCGTTATAGGTGTGAATGTCCCTGAGGTGGTTTCTGGTGATGAAGTTGTGGAAGAGAGTTGCATGGTGTGGGATTGGGGGGCAATAAAAAATGTTGTTGTGAAATCTCTCTTGTGGACTTTTGATAAGGTTTAAATCACCGTCGATGATCCATGGGGTTGGCATAAGTTGATTGTCCAGTGTATGAAGTTCTTCTAGGAAAGGATCCTTATGTGTCCCAGGGGGTCCATAAACCCCAGTGAAATGCCAATGAGTGTTTGTTCTAGAATCGTGGAACTGGACTGTGATACTATAATTAAGATGAAAGGAGTGGGTTACTTGGTAGATTCTATCATTACATCCTATAAGGATACATCCACTCAAACCAATTGGAAGAAGTTGTATCCATTTGTTGATATGTTGACCTCCAATGTATTGTACCTAGAAATCCGTCAGAGTTGTTTTAGTTTCATGAATATTGATAAGATTAATGCACTATTGGTATAAAATGTTTCTAATGGAACGACATCTATTGGGTGCTACTGCTACGCAAACATTCCAGGTTGATATGGTCATCGTGCATGAAGGTTGTAAAACCGGGTTGATGTGTTGAAACAAAATAGGAATCAAGGTTCTTTGATTATGGCCCCCACCTTATTCCTTTGATCAGATCATTTATTGTATTCTAGTAGTTCCCAAAGAAAGGTGTTTGTGGGTACGGGATGTGGAAAGGTAATGCCAATAGTATGACAGAAATCAGTGATGTCCTATGTGCTATCCCATGGTGCTAAGGTGGCGATGCTATCTAGATGTGTGTACTGGCTGGGTTGTGGTGTCATATCATTGTGATTATCTATAGAAGTAGTACACATAAGTCTATAATGTTAAAGGGGAGTGTAAGGCCATCATAGGATGACTTACTTGTATCATCGAGGGCAAAAAAGTTTTTACACTTCAGTGACTTCGAGGTGCAGAGAAGAGCTGTGTAGGAGTGCACCACTTCATGATCCTTGTTGTGTACCATATGGTTGGAAGACGTTATGAGATCTTCGATGATGACATTCTTCAACTTGTGTAAGGTGGCTAGGTCCAGCTCTGTATGTGAGTTGTTTTCCGATCTAGTATAATTATTATGGGAGAGGGAGCCAAAATTATGCGGTTGTGGGAGTTGATGGGGGTTGTGGGTTCTAGCCTTCTTGTAGCAAGGCATCGGCCGTGGATCAACTGTAGGTTGGGGTTTGGTGGTGATTCCTTGAGTCTGATGAGTATAGATTGGGGTTGGGGGGTTGAGATGGTTAGGGAAGTGATTGGGCTCAAACCAGGTGGCTTGGTGATTAGCATGTTACTTGAAAGAGGTTGTGAAGGTGGATGGATGATCCAATCTCAGCTTGACATTGTAAATCATACCCCCATCTAATATTGATATCACTGTGAATGGTGGTATTTTCATGATAGAAAAAACACAAAAGGCTTTAATGAAGTCAGTAGGGTATATGGATTCATGGTTGATGAATTATAAGGTGGCACCCACCGTATGGGCAATGGCTTTAGAAACCTCTTCATTCCAAAGATGTGGTGGAAGGTAAGAAATAGATATCCATCTAGAGGCATTCAAAGTGGCGCCTTGTTTAATATTCCAGTGGGAAATGCAGGCTTAATCAAAGCCATTGCCACATGCGAAGGTAAAATATTGGCCCAGGACATGCTCAAAGATAGTTTTCTCAGGGAGGGTATAAAGGAGCCTGTTGGAAGAGAGAATTTTAGCTTTAAGAATGGTACATTTGGGTAGTAGAAGAGTCAATACTTTGGTAATCTTAATATCCTCTACATCTGAGAGATTCAAATAGTTGAGGATGTCAATTAAGATGGTGTGGGAAATAAGTACCTTAAGAATGTGCATGCTCTGGGCTGGGAGGTCAATGAAGTATTCTAGGGAAAGGTTGTCCATGGGGGATGGTAAAGGTGAGTGGGTGGATAACAGGGAGGTCTCGTGTCACGACGATAGGAAGGTGGCACGGGATGGGAGTGGGTGTGCATTAATGGTGAGTTGGTTATAAAGAGGGGGATGGTTGAGAGAGATAGGATGACAGGAGATCGTGCATGATGAAGAGTTAGAGAAGGAGCCATCAGAAGGTGAAGAGTCATATAGGACGGGATAGAAGGAATTAGAGCATAAGATCTTCGATATAGATGTGCATGGACACGGGTTGGTCAGAGAAGGCAGAGGAGCGGTGGGTGCTTGTGCATGTTGATGATGACGATATGGGATACAATTGTAGGAGGCAACCCGCCGATGGGAGATCTATATAGGCCGTGGATTCAGACAAGAGAAGGAGATATGCTTGCATCAGGTGCATGCAAAACATTTGGAGGGATATCTGCATAGACACATGTGGTGGCCGAATCTGAGGCATTTGCCACATCTAACCTTCTGATTCTTGTTGGATTTTTACGTGTGACCTTAATCCATGAGTAAATTGAGTCGTTCTTGGGAGGGCATCCTGGTGAGATGAGTCTATCCATCTTGGTGTATCTATCTCTATATCCTTGATGTTACTAGTCAATGCACAGTTGGAAAGTGATGTTAGGAAAGATTGGGGAAGAGATTGTGTATACCTGAACTTGGGAGTTAATGTGTCCTCATTTTATAGGGGTTCTCTATGTTGAGGAAGAGGGGAGGAGGCAGTGTCCTCCTGGGTGTTGTGCTCATCCTAGTTGGGCTGATTACCATTTTGAGCCGTGAGCATCTGGACTCCCATGTTTGTGTCCTCTGTGGTCACTTTCGAGGAGGAGATGTTGTTGTTCTCAACTTGGAGGAGTCTATAGATATTGCAAGGTATTTGACTATTGATATTAGTGAGCTAGAGGTTGATCTGCATGTCTCCCTTTAGTCGGAGGATAAGATGCCATCCCATACATAGGTCGAGGGATGTTAGCATTTCTCTCCATCCACAATGTGATTGGAGGAATCCTTGCCGCAAGATGAAGAAGTTAACTGAGAAGGAGGTGGAACCAACATAGAATTATATAATCTATCCGTGATCTCCATGGTGAGGTATCTCCATGACTTCGGAAGGAGGATGAATCTGATAGTTCTTTTGTCGAGATACACATCCAGATGGATCATGATGACCGTGTTGAGAAATGCTGGGGGAAGCGAGAGGGTTGGGTAGGTGTAAGAGCAGAGCTCTAGAACTCTAGTACTGCCAGGAGTTGGTGTATGCCAGCCGCTTAGAGGGAATATCAGGGAGATGGTGAAGATGCTGTGTTGTTATAAGTCGTGAAGGAGGTAGGAGAAGGGTAGTTTCGACGGTGAGTAAATGATACTACTAATGCGGTACAAAAGGCAACATCATGCTGCCTGATGACACAATCTAAGTGACAGAGAATATTAGATCTCATTAAGATGTTACCAGGTGCATCTGTATTGAATGCAAATGCTAGTACTGACGATTGTAGAGTGCTATCGAGAGAAGACACCAAATCGGTCAGATAACTATTAGATGGAATGATTATTGATTCAACTATGGTCGATAGTGTCCCATAGTGAGGGACGCTCTGTTCCAGTGTAGTTGAAGCCTTACAAGTGTTGAGGAGAGAGTTCAGGTAGTTCTAAAAAACCATAGAGCCGTTGGATAATCCAGGGTTTGGGGTTAATGATAAGGTGGAGTTTACTCACACTAAGGTTATAGAGAGAAGTTAGATCTCTCCAAAATAATGTGTTATTTGGGAGTGGAGGCTATAGAGAAGAGCTCGTAGGAAATATATGTGAATGATATCTACTTCTACTATGGGGTGAAATATATAATATTTTGCAAATTATAAGTATAAGGCCAATAAGGATTGGATAATTCTTTTCCCATAACAAATAAAGGATTAGCTACTTCAGTTGTAAGAAGCGAGAAGCTCCCAATTTGTTTTCTGCTGATTGAGGAGAATTTCTAGGGCTTTGATCCAAGAGACGACTGATTTGGGGGAGGAGTTATGACTCCTAGTGAGCGACAACTTGCTCTCCCTGGACTCTTCCTTGGTTGGTGCCTCTAGTCTACAATGTTGGTGTCCATTGTTCCCCTTTGAGAAACAAAGCATATTGGTGTGTGGATCATGGTCCTAGCTGCGGCTGTGATAGAAAGGGGTGGACACATCAAAGCAGTGGCTAAGGTGGGCCTCAATGCGTCCCTTTTAGTAGCTTCCTGTTGGATCTAGCCTTGCCTCCTATTTTCATTTTTGGCTACTTGGGTTCCTCCTAGGGTTGAGCATTAAACTCAAGCTGATCCACAATTTGGCCCATGTAATCCGACCTGAGCTCGATCCACAATGTTCTAGGGCTTTATTTATAGGCCCACAATTTAATATTTGCCAAGTTAGGGTCTAAGTAAATCTAAACCCGAGGACTTGAAGGCCCGAGCCGATATATATTTAGTATATATAATTATATATAATATTTCATACTTATCACATATTATATGATTTAGTTATTTAGTTTATTTATATGATATGATAAAAGTGAAAATGCAAATATGTAACTCTTTATTTTTGTATTGACAAGATAATAATTCAATGTTAGATAGGCTTATCAATTCATTTGACAACAATTAATCATTCTACATTTATTTCAAATTATCTTCATGTAGTCATGTCCATTATTCATTTTATTTTTTGTTATCACCTTTTCAGTCAGCCATGTTACTTAGACTTTCTATTTTTAAATGTGAAAATTGTAACATCCCTAATTCTAGGTACAAACCTTTGTTTTCTCTTTTCTTGTCCTTTATTTTATGGACACCTCTTAAAGACCATTCTTCATGTCCTAGAGTGAACTAGTTAAAATTTTGATCTATAAACCCTATTTGACTCCTTAGGGTTCTATAGAAATGAAATCATAAGATATTGTTACCATAATACATAAATTGAAAATTTATTTGTAACAATACTAACCTAGATGTCTTGACCATAATGAGGTACACTAGGAAAGTTTTGAGATCTCAGGAGAACAAGATTTGAGTTAAGATGGAGGGTTTCACCCTAACTGATCATTAGGTTAAGTTCATTACATTAATTGAGTGATTAACGCATAATGGTAAAATTATAACATAGTTAATATCAAAAGCTAGATCTAAGTTCAAATTCGTGTTGACCATTTTCTAGTTATGCAACCCCTAAATTTGGGTTTAATTTGAGGTTCAATACACCCTTATTGGAAATTTAGAAGACTTATACCTAAAGTGAGAAGTAATACTATTAATTATTATCTTTTATTGATAACCAAACCATAGTCTAGGTTGTTTATTCCTGTCACATGCTCTGGGCATGGTTTGTTGGTAGTCAGATAACCATGTAGGGGGACTAAGTCGTCCCCTACCTCCGACTTCCTCGTGTTGGTGATGGGTTCAACCTAGCAAGTCACAACGTGCTCATCCCTCCATTACGGTCGCCCTTGTCTTGCGTTTTCCTTGCCAACAAACTCCCCTCTCCATTCCGAGTCCATAGAACGCTTACTCAAAGCGAGTGGTAGCCTAGATAAGAAACACTCTTTTTAGGCGTTGAAGCAGCCGCCACTACCTTCACTCAGTCTTGCCAGTTACTCGCTTCAGAGCCCCTTTCCACTTCCTCTAGATCCGAAACTTGACCAGGATGACCCCTCCTCGGATTCCTTTGATCAATTTCTCTCGTGCTCAAGGGAGGATGCTTCCGGTGTCAATCTTTGTCTCTGAGGAGAACATGGTTGCAACTACTGTTTACTTCATGTCAGTCCAATTGGCCTTGAGGTAACCATCTCGGACCCTCGTTCTTACCTTCTGTATACTTATCTCGCCGCCATTTGATCTGTTCTGCTTGGTCGACAAGGGTCTCCTCCGTACTCTATTCTGCCTCACCGTCGAGGGGAACCTTGAAGTTGGAAACCCCTCTTCTATCGTGGGTGTTGCTGGCTGAGTTTCTATGATTGAAGGACTTTGTTGTGTTTTTGGTCACCGTGAGTCCTAGCTTCTCTCCATAATACCATCATTCTCACCACTTCTCTGTGACCAGACGACCCATTGATCTTCTTTCTCTCCCGATTCCATCTAACCCTATTTTGACAATCTCCTCTTCTACACGACACCACAGACCCAACAACAACACTAATTACCACCGAAACCTTGTTTGTCTTGAGGTCACAACATCTCTAGTGCCCAACCATGGCAGGCAAGTTGTGTGCAAGCCCTGGGCCATGGAGGCGCTGGAACAAGGCACCCTTGGGTCCGAATAACCTCGATGAGGATAATGAGACTGATTGCTGGAGTGTAAAAGAATGAGATATGAAAACTACTAGAGGGGGGTGAATAGAGTTTTATAAAGATTTAATAATAATTTAAACTCAAACAACCACAATGAAGATATTGGACAAGGAGACACAGGGTTTAGAGTGGTTCCAACTATAGCAAATACTATAGCCGTCAGTCCACTACCCGGTTGCTTACCCAACCGGGATTTGAAAAGAAATTTATTTTATTACCTCGCAAGGACTTTACATAAAATACAATTTCTTTTCCCAAACCCTTCAAGCAACCTTCACCTAGAAGTAATCGCCCAACCTTGAAGCAGCCTTCCCTTGAAGTAGATGCACCAACTCCCGTTGCACCAGCCTTCTGAAGTAGCTTCCCTTGCGATAGCCTTCTTGAAGTAGATTGAAGTCCCCTTCTCCACCTGAGAAGTCAATCCTCTCCAATCCGCAGCCTCCAACCCTAGGAGTAGCAAGGAGAGTACAAATAATAAAAAGGAACAAGAAAGGAAAAGGAAATTACAACTTATCCTTTAAGCCCAAGGCTTGATATGCCTAGATCAAGCGTATAGATCTCCTAGCCAAGTGTGTGAACTTGTGATTGCTGTGGGTAGGAGAATCTAGCCTATAGGACACGAGATTGAGCTAAGGAGAATGTAGACTAATAATCACAGTGCTCAAATTGCTTGCAATAGATTGCTCAAGTATGCTCAAGTGTATTCTCAAGTGTAACAAGTGAATTCTAGTGTCCTATGGCTTGTCCTATTTATAGGAATGGCCTAAGTATGCTTAAGGACGTTCTAGACAACTTCTAGGGGTTTCTAAGTGCTTAACTAGCCGTTAGGTACAAAGTTGTTGCTTTAACAACGGCTAATTAATTTATTCTGCAATTGCTGTCAGAGACCATCTCGGTCGACAAATGGTCGACCGAGACACCTACTCGGTCGAACTTTTGTCGACCGACAGGCTCTCTGGAACAAGTGATTTGCAACGTCTTTCTTCAACTGCCAACTAACTTGTCTGTTGTGTCTAACAGCTACTTTGGATCTTTCTCGGTCGAGAAGATTGTCGACCGAGAGTGTCTCGGTCGAGGAGTTTGTCGACCGAGAATGATCCTGTTTCAAGATTTCAATTTAGGCACTAATTATATGTGTGAGTGTGCATAAATGATCCTATTTAAATGGGATGACATGTCTAACTATGGTGTTTGGCTAGGGAGAATCTAACGCTTGATTTACATGCAATTCTAAGTACTTGTACATTATATATTTGTACAAGTTTTTACAACAATGATTACATTGCATGAAAATATAAACATTTTAGCTTGTGGATTTTCCCTAGTTGCTTTGCCATCCATCTTAGTCCTGCACACTCAAGTAGCTCGTTAGAGTAATAAGAATGAAATGTTTGTCATAATCAAAACAAAGGGATTTATAGATGTCCATTTAGCCAACAATCTCCCCCTTTTTGAAGATGACAAACATTTCCAAAATATAAATAAAGGAAATATAAAACATATGAGTTTCATACCTTTAGATTACCTTGTGTAGCTTTTTCTCTTGTGTATAAAATGTGTGCTTTTTATTCCCCATGAATTATGGAACATGAAATCCAGATCATTTGGGAATATAGCAACTTTTAATGTAAAGCCAAGAGTTTATTTATGAAACTCATTAATTGAGTTTTACATAATTTCTAAATTTTAGTTTGATATTTATCTCTCCCCCTTTGTCATTTCAAAAAGATAACCGTTTAAGAATAAAAACTCCCCCTTAATTAGATATCCCATCAAATCTAATGAAAAGAAAAGATTTCCATTTAAAAGCCAAAAATGTAAGCAAGAGTTTTTGTTTAAGTAGCACAAATGTCAAAGAAAACATCCTCCAAAGGAGTGATAAGCAATTGCTTCCTAATGTTGTTAAAATGATCCAGTGGAAGCGGTTTTGTAAAAATATCAGCCAATTGATCTTCCGTATCAACATGATGAAGGGAAACATGATTTTTTGAGATGTGATCCCTTCAAAAATGATGACGGATTTCAATATGTTTAGCTCGACTGTGTAAAATAGGATTGTGTGCTAAGTTAATGGCGCTCGTGTTGTCACAGAAAATAGGTGTAGATGTCAGATTAAAACCATAATCGCTTAACACCTGTTGCATATAAAGCACTTGAGCACAACAAGACCCGGCTGCCATATATTCAGCTTCAGTTGTAGATAGGGCAACCGTATTTTGTTTCTTGCTGAACCAAGATACTAAAGCTCTCCCTAATAAGAAACAACCACCACTAGTACTCTTGCGATCAAGTCGACAACCAGCATAATCCGCATCAGTATAAGCTTTAAAATCTAAGGATTGTCCTTTTGGATACCATAAACCAAAGCAAGTAGTACCGGCTAGATAACGAAGAATTCGTTTGACTGCTAGAAAATGAGAATGCATAGGTTGTGATTGAAATCGAGCACAAAGACCAACAGAAAACATAATGTCCGGTCTAGAAGCCGTTAAGTAAAGCAAACTACCAATCATGGCTCTATATAAGGAATCATCAATAGGTTCCCCATTTTCATCCTTATCAATTTTGACAGAAGTAGCCATAGGAGTAGTAGCATGTTTGCATTGATCCATCCCAAAACGTTTTAAGAGTTCTTTAGTATATTTTTCTTGGCTTATGAAAATTCCTACATGTGTTTGCTTAATTTGAAAACCAAGAAAGAAAGTTAGTTCACCCATGAGGCTCATTTCAAATTCTTTTTGCATAATATCACTAAATTGTGTGCACAATGAATCATTTGAAGCTCCAAAAATAATGTCATCAACATATATTTGCACAACTAGGAAATCAGATGTATATGTTTTGAAAAATAAAGTAGAATCTGAATTTCCAATAGAAAAGCCATTATCAAAAAGATATGTTTTGAGCCTTTCATACCAATTCCTAGGTGCTTGTTTTAAACCATAAAGTTCTTTCTTAAGTTTATAAACATAGTCACCTTTTTCCGGTATTTCAAAGCCAGGTGGTTGGGCAACATAAACTTCTTCTTGAATAATGCCATTTAGAAATGCACTTTTGACATCCATTTGATAGAGCTTAATGTTTTTATGGGCAGCAATAGCTAGTAACATCCTAATAGCTTCAAGTCTAGCTACGGGTGCATATGTTTCATCAAAATCTATTCCTTCTTGTTGATTATATCCTTGTGCTACTAACCGAGCTTTATTCCTTATTACTTCTCCTGACTCATTTAGCTTGTTCCTAAAAACCCATTTAGTTCCTATTATGGTTTTCTCTTGTGGTTTAGGAACTAAATCCCATACATCATTTTTAGTGAATTGATTCAATTCTTCTTGCATGGCTATTATCCAATAATCATCCTTAAGAGCTTCGGATATCTTTTTAGGTTCAATGATAGAAACAAAAGCCATGTTTGCTACATCTTTGAAGGAAGACCGAGTTTTGACCTTATCATTTGGATCTCCAATAATCAGTTCTTGGGGATGATCCTTGATAAGCCTAGGTGTAGGTTGTGTTTCAACTTGGGGATTGGATGTAGTAACTTTCTCACTATCATGTGGTATGGTTAAATTTTCGAATTGATTAGTGAGATCAGTGATTTCTAGATTTTCAGATTTTGACTCCTCATGAAAAGAAACATGAATGGATTCCTCAACTTTTCTAGAGATAGTGTTATATACTCTAATAGCTTTGCTAGAAGTGGAATATCCCAAAAAGAATGCTTTGTGTGATTTAGAATCAAACTTGTCTCTATCATCTTTGGTATTTAAAATGTAGCATGTGGAGCCAAAGGTATGAAAATAGTCAACTCTAGGTTTCTTAGAATGTATGAGTTCATATGGAGTTTTCTTTAAATAAGAGTGAACAGTTACTCTATTTAGCACATAGCATGCAGTGTTTACAGCTTCAGCCCAAAAGGTTTTGGGTGTGTCATGTTCAAGCATCATAGTTCTAGCCATTTCTTGTAGTGATCGATTTTTCCTTTCAACTATACCATTTTGCTGTGGGGTGCGTGGAGCAGAAAAATTATGAGTGTATCCTTGAGATGTACAAAACTCTTCAAATGTATGATTTTCAAATTCCCCACCATGATCACTTCTAATGGTACATATTTTATTTTGTAAGAGATTTTCAATCTTTGAACAAAACTGCATAAAAACATGAATAGTATCATCTTTAGTTGCAATAAAATGTACCCATGTATATCTACTATAATCATCAACAATCACAAAGCAGTATCTCTTACCACCAATTGATTGTGTCCTCATTGGTCCAAATAGATCCATATGAATTAATTCTAATGATCTACTGGTGCTAAGTACATGTTTTGATTTGAAAGATGTTTTGGTTTGCTTTCCCATTGTGCATGGTTCACAGTTTTCACTTTGATCAAAAGATAAAGTAGGCAATCCGCGAACAAGATCATATTTCACTAACTTTTTGATAACATGTGAACTAGCATGTCCTAGCTTTTTATGCAATATTTGTAAGGTATTGTCATTTGCAAGCAAGCATTTTCCTACTACTATTTTCATAGAGTTAGGTTTAAGAATATAAAGATTACCGACTCTATTTCCTTCATAAACAACATTTGTAGTATTTTCTATTAATAACTTGCAGCAGGTTTTGTTAAATAACACATCATAACCACTATCACATAATTGGCTAACACTTATTAAGTTATGGTGCAAACCATCAACAAGTAGAACATTCTTAATTTCAAGGTTTGTACCAACATTACCTATTCCAATGATTTTGCCCTTACCATTGTCTCCAAAAGTGACTGTTCCACTTTTCTTTTCTTCAAAAGTTTGGAATGCATCCTTGTTTCCGGTCATATGTTTGGAACATCCACTGTCAACCACCCATTCCTGCATTAAAATGTAGATTTTGGTACCCATGTGATGGTCCGATATGGTTAGAATAATTTAAATACAGATTTGTATAAAAGTTCTGAAACAGAAGTCCAGTCGGTCGACAATTGTTCGACTGACATATGTCTCGGTCGACAATTTGTCGATCGAGAAGGTTATTGTATTACAATCAAAGATATGCAGAACTTTGCTCGGTTGACCTGTTGGATAAATTGGCCATTATGATAAATCCCTTTGTTTCGATGATGACAAACATTTCATTCTTGTTGATCTAACGTGCTACTTGAGTGTGCAGGATTAAGGTGGATGACAAAGCAACTAGGGAAAATCCACAAGCTTACATATTTATATTTTCATGCAATGTAATCACTGTTGTAAAAACTTGTACAAATATATAATGTACAAGTACTTAGATTGCATGTAAATCAAGCGTTGGATCTTCCTAGCTAAACACCACACTTAGTTAGGTCATCTCCTTCAAATAGGATCACATATGCACACTCATACACATGCTTAGTGGTTTAATTAAAAGATTGAAAACAGAGTCAATCTCGGTCGACCACACTCCTCGACCGAGACACTCTCGGTCGACAAACTTCTCGACCGAGATTGACCCAAGTAGCCGTTAGACACAGCTGACAAAGTAGTTGGCAGTTGCAAATGAACGTTGATCCAGAGAGCCTGTCGGTCGAAAAAACTTCGACCGAGAAGGTATCTCGGTCGACAAATTGTCGACCGAGATGGTCTCTGACAGCAACTACAGAATAAAGTAACTAGCCGTTACTAATGCACCTAACTTATATCTAACGGCTAGTTAAGCACTTAGAAACCCCTAGAAGTTGTCTAGAACGTCCTTAAGCATCTATAGGACATTCCTATAAATAGGACATGCCTTAGGACACTAAAAGATACCTAAGCTACACTTGTTCTATACTTGAGCAAGCAATTACATTTGCAATCTGTTTTGAGCAATAGAGCAAATCCTACATTGGCTATTCATTACCATTGCTCCCATTTAGTGTCCTATAGGCTAGTATCTCCTATCCACTACAATCACATTGTCATACACATTGGTTAGGAGATCTACACGCTTGATATAGGCAAATCAAGCCTTGGGCTTAAAGGATAAGTTGTAATTTCCTTTTTTCTTTCTTGTTCCTTTTGTATCTTTTGTACTCTCCTTGCTACTCCTAGGGTTGGAGGCTGCGGATTGGAGAGGGTTGACTTCTCAGGTGGAGAAGGGGACTTCAAGCTACTTCAAGAAGGCTATCGCACGGGAAGCTACTTCAGAAGGCTGGTGCAATGGGAGTTGGTGCATCTACTTCAAGGGAAGGCTGCTTCGAGGTTGGGAGATTACTTCTAGGTGAAGGCTGCTTGAAGGGTTTGGGAAAAGAAATTGTATTTTATGTAAAGTCCTTGCGAGGTAATAAAATAAATTTCTTTTTAAATCCCGGTTGGGTAAGCAACCGAGTAGTGGACTGACGGCCTTAGTATTTGCTAAGGTTGGAACCACTCTAAACCCTGTGTCTCCTTGTCCAAATATTTTCATTGTGGTTGTTTGAGTTTAAATTATTGTTAAAATCTTTAGAAAACTCTATTCACCCCCCCTCTAGTAGTTTTCAATTGGTATCAGAGCAGGCTTCAAGGAACCCTAACCAGGTCTTGAAGAATGAAGGGTGGAGGTGACTACGACCGCAGACAAAGGAGCAACTTGGACCAACTTTCAACAAGCTGCAATTGGTGTTTAGGAACGAACCATACAACAATCGGCTGTCCATGGAAAGAAAAGAAGAAAGAGGTCCATAAGAATTGTTTCATTGCTACAACCAATGAGGAAGAAGAAGAAGAGGTAAGCCTTCTTGATTTATCAAAAGAAGAGCTAATTTCTAGTCTTGAAGAAACTCACAATAAGTATATTGAGTGCAAGAAGAAATTAAAGAAATCTAGTAAAACAAACGATGAGTTAAATGCTAGACTTCTTGCTCTTACATCTGAAAATGACGATTTATATGCTAAATTGAATACTCTTGGTTTTGAAAAAGATGACATTGTTTCTGAAAACCGTACTTTGAAATCATCTCTAAGTAGTAGTGAAGTGAAGATTTTTACTCTAGAAACAAATTATGATCTTCTATATCAAGAAAAGGTTGAATTACTTGCAAAGTTAAATGACTTTCAAAAACAACCTATTTTGTGTAAACATCTAGATTATGATAGTATAGTGAAAGAAAGGAATTCTTTATCATCTAATCTAGATCAAGCAAAACTAGATATTAAGAAAAGAATGGATGAGATCGTAAAGTTGCAACAAGAAGTTAGTAGGTTAAGCAACAATGGAATCCTTGATAGAATATTGGATAATTCCTATCATCAAATAGGGAAAAGAGGACTAGGTTATAAGCCCAAAGGGAAAACTCATCAACAACCTAGTTGGAGAAAGACAAGAGCACATCAAGCCACATTTGTACCAAAGAACAACCTAGAACAAAACCATAGAAAAAGACTTGAGGTTGATTCTATATGTTGCCATTATTGCTCTCGTCTTGGACATTACTCTTTTTCATGCCCATACAAGAAAAGGAATGTTGAGTTAGTATGGGTTCCGAAACCCCCAAATTGAATTGATTAGACTAAGTTGAGATATGACTGAATACTTTAAATTGCACATCCTTATGTCTATCTCGACTTAACAGAAAGGGGTAACAAAATGATTCAAGTAAATAAAATTTCTAACTTGAAAATTTATCTCAATTAAGGTCCTTAAAACTTAAAATTTTGAATATGATAAGTTGAGAGTTGATCTAAATGTTACTTTGATATTCACATGTTTTATCTCAACTAAAACTGATTCTTAAACTGCATAATTGATTTAGACATAGTCTACATTTTACTTGAAATCAATAAATAGTTCTGTAGGTAAAACAGAAACCTTGTCGGTCGAGAAATCGTCGACCGAGCAGTCAGTCGGTCGAGAAATCGTCGACCAAACTGGTCACTGATTTCAGTCTGCAGTGAAATTACTGAACAACTGATTGATCAATGGCTATCTATCTGTTGTTAATGACTGTTTTTACAAAACAAGTTGAAATTTTTTTTTGAATATAAATGACATCATTCTCTAAATAAGATAAAAATTAAAAATCAAGTTTAGAAATCCCTATTGTACAATGTTTACATGATTTTCTTTAAAGCATCTATCTAGATAGAAATCATGTGTTTAAATGATTACAATCACTGCATTTCATCATTCTATTGTTCTATCATTACATCATGGACATGCTTTAACTATTTCATCATTGAGCATGATGTTGTGTTAACACAAATAGATAATGATAATTGCATGCATAATTCTTGATGATAAGCAAGCAAAATAATTCATTGGTGATATGACTATTAAAAATGCTTGCAAAGAACAAAATGTTATAAAATTGCTCAAATTGAAAAGACTTGAAATATTAATCATGCATTCATTTTTAAGAAAATGTTTTCATATTGAGAAACACTTAACATGCTTCATCATGATCGTTATGGATTCATTGGTTTAAAATAGGCTTTGATTCATATGTTCAAATCATGAATGATCATTGTGATTTAGATAATTGTAAATGTCATCTTGACATAATAGATAATGCTTATGGACACAACTTGTGATGATGATGTTGCTATGACAAGCCAAACGGTGCCTCTTAGAACAAAATATTAATGTTCTTATCTATTTGCTTGTTCTAAGAAATCAAAAGCAAAAAATCTTGACTTTAAGATATTAATCCTGCATTCAAAATATATGTTTCTAAAGAATCTTATGATAAGGGTATAAGAAGAAATGGGAATTAATAAATACCCATAGCAAAGCATATGAAACCTCATTCACAATGAATGTAAATATTAAGTCTTCATAATAGGTATATCTTAATATGCTTCAAATTGATATTTATAGCTATCTGCAGAATTTATACTTCACATATGAATGTTTATCTGGGAAATCTGCAGAATTTGCCTCTTGGTTAAAATTAAAATGACCAAGGGGCGCTATGGTCGTAGTCAAGGGCGACCTAAAATAAGCTTTGACAAAATGCTTATTTGGACATCATTCTATTGCACTTAATCTTAGTATACTTTTAATAAAGGTCATAATCAAAATTCAAAATTATTTGTGACCTAGAAGCATCAAACTGCTTAAATTGTAAGATTAAGGGGGGGCTCATAACAACAAATTGGTTTAAATTGATTAAGAAGCTTAGAAAAACATTATAAACATCATTTGAAGATTGTTAGTATTTTTTTTATTATGAAGCAATCTATGAATTTCATAAAAATGATATATCTTGTACTTAAAGGAACTCTCTGAACAAATCAGGGCCTAACATCCCTTACATTTGGTTGGAGACATTTTTATGTACTCTAAGCTTAAAGGATTCTCATTTAATTTAGGGCTTAATATCCATTGATAGATGAGAAATAAAGATACATTCATCATAAGCTTAAGGGAATCTCATATCATTTCAAGGCTTAACATCCTTTGCAAATGATTGAGAAACAAATTATGGATAAATTAGACAAAAATCCATGTTCCTAATAGGATATCTATTTAAGGGGGAGCTTAATATAAAATTAAGGGGAGAAGAAATAAAATGTTTAACCTGGATATCTTTTTGAAATGACAAAGGGGGAGAAAGAATATAAAATCAAAAATATAAATGAGTTTCATATTGATGGCCAGCACTCACTTGTAAATCACGAATGGCTACAAAAAGTAATCTTCAGGTATGAAACTCACATGCTTTATATTTCCTTATTTCATATTTTAGGAAATGTTTGTCATCTTCAAAAAGAGGGAGATTGTTGGATAAATTGGCCATTATGATAAATCCCTTTGTTTCGATGATGACAAACATTTCATTCTTGTTGATCTAACGTGCTACTTGAGTGTGCAGGATTAAGGTGGATGATAAAGCAACTAGGGAAAATCCACAAGCTTACATATTTATATTTTCATGCAATGTAATCACTGTTGTAAAACTTGTACAAATATATAATGTACAAGTACTTAGATTGCATGTAAATCAAGCGTTGGATCTTCCTAGCTAAACACCACACTTAGTTAGGTCATCTCCTTCAAATAGGATCACATATGCACACTCATACACATGCTTAGTGGTTTAATTAAAAGATTGAAAACAGAGTCAATCTCGGTCGACCACACTCCTCGACCGAGACACTCTCGGTCGACAAACTTCTCGACCGAGATTGACCCAAGTAGCCGTTAGACACAGCTGACAAAGTAGTTGGCAGTTGCAAATGAACGTTGATCCAGAGAGCCTGTCGGTCGACAAAACTTCGACCGAGAAGGTATCTCGGTCGACAAATTGTCGACCGAGATGGTCTCTGACAGCAACTGCAGAATAAAGTAACTAGCCGTTACTAATGCACCTAACTTATATCTAACGGCTAGTTAAGCACTTAGAAACCCCTAGAAGTTGTCTAGAACGTCCTTAAGCATCTATAGGCCATTCCTATAAATAGGACATGCCTTAGGACACTAAAAGATACCTAAGCTACACTTGTGCTATACTTGAGCAAGCAATTACATTTACAATCTGTTTTGAGCAATAGAGCAAATCCTACATTGGCTATTCATTACCATTGCTCCCATTTAGTGTCCTATAGGCTAGTATCTCCTATCCACTACAATCACATTGTCATACACATTGGTTAGGAGATCTACACGCTTGATATAGGCAAATCAAGCCTTGGGCTTAAAGGATAAGTTGTAATTTCCTTTTTTCTTTCTTGTTCCTTTTGTATCTTTTGTACTCTCCTTGCTACTCCTAGGGTTGGAGGCTGCGGATTGGAGAGGGTTGACTTCTCAGGTAGAGAAGGGGACTTCAAGCTACTTCAAGAAGGCTATCGCACGGGAAGCTACTTCAGAAGGCTGGTGCAACGGGAGTTGGTGCATCTACTTCAAGGGAAGGCTGCTTCGAGGTTGGGCGATTACTTCTAGGTGAAGGCTGCTTGAAGGGTTTGGGAAAAGAAATTGTATTTTATGTAAAGTCCTTGCGAGGTAATAAAATAAATTTCTTTTCAAATCCCGGTTGGGTAAGCAACCGGGTAGTGGACTGACGGCCTTAGTATTTGCTAAGGTTGGAACCACTCTAAACCCTGTGTCTCCTTGTCCAAATATTTTCATTGTGGTTGTTTGAGTTTAAATTATTGTTAAAATCTTTAGAAAACTCTATTCACCCCCCCTCTAGTAGTTTTCATGACCAATGTTCGACCGAAATAGGTGCTGTAAATTTTGATTTGTTAAAGTCATCCAGTCGGTCGACAATACTTCGACCGATCTAAAGCTCGGTGGACAATACTTCGACCGACAAGGTTTCTGTTTTAGTACAACAATGCAGAAAAATAATAACAATATGCATGACACCTTTTGTTTAGTTGAGATAAGACAATGTAAATAGCAAAGTAAAGCATTTGGTCATATCTCAACTACATTCCATTCTACTAAGTTTGGGGTTTTGGGATCCAAACTAAGTCGGACTCCTTAGTCTTGTAGGGGCATGAAAAGGAATAGTGTCCAAGACGTAAGAAGAAATGGCAAGTAATAGAATCAACTTCATTTCTCTTTCTAGCCATTGTGTTCTTAGGTACAAACCTAGTTTGAGTTCTTTTGGGTTGATTTTTCTTTGGACCATATCCCACACCTTTTCTTCCATTGTAAACAGTGCCAACTTTTAGTATGTTATCAAGTATATCTTTTCTTCTTAACTCATACAGTTCTCTTTGTAACATAGCAATGTCATTCATTTTCTTGTGTAGATCTTTTCTTGCTTGATCTAAATCAGAAAATAATGAGTCCTTTTCCTTTACAAGATTATCATAGTCCGAATGGTTACACAAAATAGGCTGAGTTTGAAAATCTTGTAGTTTAGCTAACAATTCAGTCTTTTCTTTAGAAAGAAGATCCACATTTGTTTCTAAAGTGAGTAGCTTTCTAGTACAATCATCTAAAGATGTTTTTAAAGATAGATTCTCAAGATCAGTGTTGTTCTTTTCAGAGAAAAGTTCATCTAATTTGGCAATGAGCTCATCATTTGATTTTATAGCCTTCTTTAGTTTCTTCTTGGCATCAATATATTTATCATGAGTTTCTTGTAAATTAGTAACTAACTCTTCTTTAGGAAGATCAATTAGGCTTACCTCTTGAGAGTCTTCATTGTCTTCTCTTGCCATTAGACATTCCACCTCTTCTCCGCTTTCACTCTCACTTGACTCATCCCATGCAGCTTTATAGGCTTTTTCTCCTTTCTTCTTGTGTGAGATTTTCTTTCCCTTCTTTGCTTTGGGACATTCATTTTTGAAATGCCCTTTCTTCCCACATTCAAAGCACCTAGGAGGGGTAGAAGAACTAGAAATTTTGTTAGTTTTAAACCTTTTGTATTTCTTACCGTTGACGATCAAGGCTTCTTCTCCTTCTTCTTCACTTGACTCCTCACTTTCTTGTGTGACGACTTTTGAAGCTTTGAGAGCCATATCCTTCTTCTTTCCATTTTGACGTTCACGTTCTCTTCTTTCTTCCTCTTCTAGATCTGCTTCATGAGCTTCTAAATTGCCGATGAGTTGCTCCATTTTGAGTCGAGTGAGGTCGTTTGCTTCTTCAATGGCTGTTACCTTTGGCTTGTATTTTGGAGGAAGTGATCGAAGGATTTTTGATACTTGATCTTCCTCAAGGACAGGTTTTCCTAGGGCACTTAAACCATTAACAATGATAGAGAATTTTGAAAACATTTCACTAATAGATTCATTAGGATCCATACGAAAATGTTCAAGCTTCGTTTTAAGCAAGCTAATTTTAGAATTTTTAACTTGGACTGTACCCTCATAGGTTATGGACAGTCTATGCCAAATATCATAAGCTGTATTACAATTTGATATTCTATTAAATTCTCCTACCTAAATAGAACAATATAAGATACTTACAGCTTTTGCATTCATTTGGGCTAATTTTATCGTGTTTGCATCCCATTCCGCAAATTCATTTTGAGGGAGCATGTATGGAGTAGACACCATTCTCCAGAGATCCCAGTTGATTCCTTGGAAATAGAATTGCATCCTTCTCTTCCAATATTGGTAGTTTGTCCCATCGAATGCTGGGGGCCTAGCAACAAGTGTCCCTTCAATGTTGAGGTTGTTGAGCGCTCCATCACCCATTTCTTCAAGACCTTGTTAGGGTTCCTTGAAGCCTTGCTCTGATACCAATTGAAAACTACTAGAGGGGGGGTGAATAGAGTTTTATAAAGATTTAATAATAATTTAAACTCAAACAACCACAATGAAGATATTGGACAAGGAGACACAGGGTTTAGAGTGGTTCCAACTATAGCAAATACTATAGCCGTCAGTCCACTACCCGGTTGCTTACCCAACCGGGATTTGAAAAGAAATTTATTTTATTACCTCGCAAGGACTTTACATAAAATACAATTTCTTTTCCCAAACCCTTCAAGCAGCCTTCACCTAGAAGTAATCGCCCAACCTTGAAGCAGCCTTCCCTTGAAGTAGATGCACCAACTCCCGTTGCACCAGCCTTCTGAAGTAGCTTCCCTTGCGATAGCCTTCTTGAAGTAGCTTGAAGTCCCCTTCTCCACCTGAGAAGTCAATCCTCTCCAATCCGCAGCCTCCAACCCTAGGAGTAGCAAGGAGAGTACAAATAATAAAAAGGAACAAGAAAGGAAAAGGAAATTACAACTTATCCTTTAAGCCCAAGGCTTGATATGCCTAGATCAAGCGTATAGATCTCCTAGCCAAGTGTGTGAACTTGTGATTGCTGTGGGTAGGAGAATCTAGCCTATAGGACACGAGATTGAGCTAAGGAGAATGTAGACTAATAATCACAGTGCTCAAATTGCTTGCAATAGATTGCTCAAGTATGCTCAAGTGTATTCTCAAGTGTAACAAGTGAATTCTAGTGTCCTATGGCTTGTCCTATTTATAGGAATGGCCTAAGTATGCTTAAGGACGTTCTAGACAACTTCTAGGGGTTTCTAAGTGCTTAACTAGCCGTTAGGTACAAAGTTGTTGCTTTAACAACGACTAATTAATTTATTCTGCAGTTGCTGTCAGAGACCATCTCGGTCGACAAATGGTCGACCGAGACACCTACTCGGTCGAACTTTTGTCGACCGACAGGCTCTCTGAAACAAGTGATTTGCAACGTCTTTCTTCAACTGCCAACTAACTTGTCTGTTGTATCTAACGACTACTTTGGATCTTTCTCGGTCGAGAAGATTGTCGACCGAGAGTGTCTCGGTCGAGGAGTTTGTCGACTGAGAATGATCCTATTTCAAGATTTCAATTTAGGCACTAATTATATGTGTGAGTGTGCATAAATGATCCTATTTAAATGGGATGACATGTCTAACTATGGTGTTTGGCTAGGGAGAATCTAACGCTTGATTTACATGCAATTCTAAGTACTTGTACATTATATATTTGTACAAGTTTTACAACAATGATTACATTGCATGAAAATATAAACATTTTAGCTTGTGGATTTTCCCTAGTTGCTTTGCCATCCATCTTAGTCCTGCACACTCAAGTAGCTCGTTAGATTAATAAGAATGAAATGTTTGTCATAATCAAAACAAAGGGATTTATAGATGTCCATTTAGCCAAAAAGATCACCGACGATGATCGCTTGTCTCAAGGTCCTAAGCTTCTCTAGGAGGCCAATGGTGCGAGACATAGGGAGATGAATCCTTGGAGCGAAAGCTCGACCTCATCCATGGTGCCCATATTATTCATGTCACGCCCATGAAGGCATTATAGGAAATCTGGTTTTGTTTGACTCTGTTGACCACGAAACCCCATGCTGCTGATTTCTCCATACTGCGTGACATCGTGCCATTACTAATCGCATTATCATTCAGGGGTAATATGGCCATTTCACAACTAATTTTCTGTCTTAATCAGAAAATGATTTTAACTTGTAAAAACATAAGTAATTATCGGTTCAATAGAAAAATACAAATATATACATTTTTGAATTTAAAAAAATGCGACTGATTTAATGGGATAGGTTTCACGATCAGATTTCCAAGTTACAATAGGGTCGTTCTCTAAGTAAAATATTCTGTGTAAATTATATCAATTGAATGCACATATATTGTGACTAGGTTGAGATGACCCTGACCCTGAGCTTAGGAGGTGTTACTAAATATATAGGTCTGATAATAAGGTATGTACACCCTCTATTTTATTTTGGGCATTATTTAACTAAAACCTACTTTTTCTTAATGAGACATCTCTTGAACTGTAATTCCTAATGAAGATTTAATTTCCTAGACATTTATATTTCTTGATGTTGACTCATTAAATCCACCAGTTTTTGGATTACCTTGTGTATATAGTTTCTTGGACCCTACTTGCTATGACTTCCTTTTTATAAAAATTGACTGAAATGCTAGTCTTGCCTCTCTATTCTACGTATGCTACATGTCTGAGTAGTATATCTAGAATAGTGGTACTAATGTACAACCATACTTACATAGGGCATGCATATTTCACCTGGGGTGTGCATTTCCACCCTTATTTCTTTTAGGCCATGATCCTATGGTGTTATGGCCATGCTTTAGGTAAATTTAGTCCACATTGTTATGCATGCAAATGTTATTTTGTTTTAAATTAGATTTGTGATTGATTGTATGGAAAGACACTTTTATTATCATGCTTGTAGTTTGAACTTTAATATGCCTCATTTCTTTTGTTACATTTATCTTGAACTTACCTAATTGCAAACAACCCCCTTTCTTGTATGAACATCTCTTTTATACTTATAACCCATTATAATGCCCAAAGTGTTTTATATATGTACATACTCATCCTTTGCTAACCTCTATTTTGTTTCCTATGTTCAAGGTGATGTTCCCTTCCACCCAGGTGCAGAGGAGCCTGTGGTGACTTTGGAGGAGGAGCATGTACTCGAGGATCCAGGGTTCGTGGTACATGATCAACAATAGTTCGTGAAAGTTTTTGAGATGTCTAGGTTGCCCACTACAATCGACCCATTTAGATTTAGTTTCTTTTATGTTCCCTTTATGTTTGTGTGGACAAGTACTTAGAAATAATTGGCTCATGTAATAATCAAACCTTATTTTCCGCTGCTATGACTTTGTGCTCTATTTTTCCATATTATTTTGAGAGTGATTTAGCTCTCCTTCTATCTAAATGGTATAAATGAATGTTTGCAGATTTGCTAGAGTGTTCTCAAAATTATAGAGTAGGGATTGGTCCCCTTAGTGGGTCCCACTCCTTACAAAATGGCATCAGAGCTTTAGCAGTCAAGACTCTAGTATATCAAAACTTATATTAGGATTCTTATCTCTATCTATGTTTTTAGGAGAACCAATATGTTCAAGGATAAGAGCGGTGAGTCCTTCAGTCCCATGAGAGGCAAGTAGATTAATATTCTACACTGCTGAGCCCACAATTTGGGATGCCACACGTAGAGCTGCCACTGATGACACTAGATGCACATGCCACCTCTAGGGGTCACCATGTTGTCACCATACCTCCTTTTTTAGAGCTCCCTCCTCCACCTCCACTTACTCCTGAGCAAGAGTTGGTTGACTTACGCCAACTTTTGGCCACTTTTGTGATGGGGAGTGTCAATGCCACTCCTCCTGAGAAGCCCAAAGAGTACTCCCTCACAGAGTTCATCAAGATGCAACCGCCCTACTTCAAGGGTGAATGAGAGATCAAGATGGTGGACAATGGTGATGACTGGGTGTTGGCCATTGAGCATACCTTCAAGGGCATGGCATGCCCTCCTCTCCAAAAGGTACGCTTCACCACCTACATGTTAGATGGGCCAACATGCATTTGGTGGAATGGTGTCACTCGCACTTGCGACACTTCCAGCATGTCTTGGGAGAAATTCCTTGCACTTTCCCGTCAGAAGTACGTCTACACCGCCGCCTTGAGGAAGAAGGAGGCAGAGTTATATAGCTTGAAGTAGGGATCCCTAAGCATTTTTGCTTATGTTCAGAGGTTCCTATTATTGGAGCTCTATGCTACAGGTCTTAGAGAGGTTCTCTGAGCTACACTCTTCCTAAAGGGACTGAGCTACCAAGTTGGGCAAGCTCTGGTTCTGTAGCTCCCTCTTACCTTCCAATAGATGGTGGATAAGGCCATCTCTATGGAGGCCTATCTAGGTTTTCAACCTCGACTCGGAGTTCCAACAAGCGGAAGAACTTCAGCGATGATAGTCGTGACATGTTCAACCATTGCCAGTGTCACCACCCTCCGGGCAGGTGCCCTACCGTGCAATTTGTAGTCGACCAGATGTGAGGCACTTGACGTGCCACGAGTGTGGCTAGATTGGACACATCAGGCCATAGTGTCCCAAGCTCCAAAGGGTTGCTGCACCAGCTCAGCCACGGGCACCCCAACAACCACAACCACAACCTCATCCACCACAACTCCTGAAGAACAACAATCAACAAGAACATCGCTCACCTGTTGAGAAACATGCAGGATGTATAAAAGCATTATTTGATTCTAGAGCCTCAAACACCTTCATATCTTCTAAACTTGTAACCACATTAGGATTAGAATCTATGTGTATGGACTATATCCTAAAGGTTGAAACTCCTACTGGTAGGATGTCTTCTACTTTCCTAAAAATCCCTACTGTAGACTTGTGTATTTCTGGCAAGATGTTTGAGCCGGACTTCATCATCCTCAATATGATGCCCTTCGACATTATCTTGGGGATGGACTGGCTGAAGAAGTTTAAGGTTGCCCTCTTCTGTGAAGATAAAAAGGTTAGTTTGTTGCACCCTGATGGTGAGCATTTTTGTATCAAGGGAAGGAAACAAGGACATTGACAATTCATCATTTCCACACTCAAGGTAGAGAAAGTCATCACACATAGCTATAGAGCCTACTTGGTGTCAGTTGTTCTTAACCCTACACCACCAAGGTTAGATGACATTGATGTGGTTTGGGATTTTCCTGATGTCTTCCCTGACGAGCTTCCTGGACTTTCTCCCACAGGAGAAGTTGAGTTTTCTATCAACCTCGTACCAGGCATGGCTCCTATCTCCAAGCCACCATATCACATGGCACTTGCTGAGCTGGCTGAGCTCAAGAAGTAGCTACAAGAGCTCCTAAACATGGGGTTTGTATGCCCTAGTGTCTCTCCCTGGGAAGCACCTGTCCCATTTTTGAAGAAGAAAGACAGGTCCTTGCAGATGTGCATGGATTACCGTATGCTGAATCAAGTGAAGATCAAGAATTGTTACCTCCTATTGTGCATCGACGACTTGTTTGACCAGATGACGTCTAATACTGTGTTCTTGAAGATGGACTTGCATAGTGGCTACTACCAAATGCATGTGAAGGATGATGATGTACCGAAGACGTCCTTCCGCACTCGTTATAGGCATTATGAATTCCTAGACATGTCGTTCATCCCTCCTGCTACCTTCATGGACATGATGAACCATGTCTTCCGTCCTTACCTGGATAGCTTCATGGTAGTGTTCATTGACAACATGCTTATCTACTCTGAGACTATGGACCAGCACCACAAGCATCTGCAGATTGTTCTTCAGGCCTTGCAAGAGAAACAACTCTATGAAAAGTTCTCAAAGTGTGAGTTTTGGCTCATCGAGGTGATGTTCCTTGGCCATGTTATCTCAGCGGGACATATTGCTGTTGATCTTATTAAGATTGAGGCTGTGACAAAGTGGAAATCACCAAAGAATGCCTCAGAGATACACAATTTTCTGGGCCTTGCAGGCTACTATCAGAGTTTTGTGCAATATTTCTCTGTCTTGGCTCTTCGGATGACGAAGCTAACACACAAAGATGCAAAGTTCATCTGGACTCCTAAATTTGAAAAGAGCTTCCTAGAATTGAAGAAGTGTATGACTTCTTCTCCTATGCTTTCTCTTCCTGTGGAGGATAAACCCTATGTTATCTTCACTAATGCTTCTAAACCAGGGTTGGGTTGTATCCTTATGCAAGAAGGATGAGTGATTACTTATGCCTCTCGCCAATTGAAGCCTAATGAAGGAAATTGGCCTACACATGACTTGGAGCTAGCTGCTATAGTTCATGCTCTGATGATATGGCTACACTACTTGTATATAGTACAATTTGAGGTCTTATGTGACCACAAGAGTCTACGGTACCTAATGACTCAGAAGGAATTGAATTTTCACCAGAGATGATGGATGGAGTACCTCAAAGACTATGAATTTACCATCACTTATCACCCAGGTAAAGCCAATGTTGTTGCTGATGCCCTGAGTAAGAAGAAGGATTCAACTTGTGCTTCTATTAGCTGTTTCTTATGGAGGAGCTTAGAACAGGTTTCAAGATGGAGACATGAGCTGCCAAATGTTGTTGATGACTCTTCTATGGAGAAGGTGAGAGTGTAGATGGCTAGTTTGACTGACACTCCCACCTGGATGTCTGAAGATGTTGTTGTGCAATTGGATAGTCATGAGCTTGATGAGATGAAGATGTTGGCAAAGAAACGACAATACAAGTTTTTTGTTGGAGTGGATGGTGCTATCTGCTTTCGCCATAGACTGTGAATACCTAATGTTGATAATATGAGACAGAGAGTTCTAGGTGAAGCCCATGGGTCCAAGTACACAATTCATCCTGGTACCATGAAGATGTACAGGGACTTACAACGGGGTTTCTGGTGTAAGAACATGAAGAAGGATATTGCTACATATGTTGCAAAGTGCTTGACATGCCAACATGTGAAGATTGAACATCAATGTCCCGATGGTCTTCTCCATCCACTTGAGATACCATAGTGGAAATGGGAGAAAATCATAATGGATTTTGTTACAAGGTTTCCAAAATCAAAGCGTGGGTACGATGTGTTTTGGGTTGTTATTGATCGCCCAACCAAGTCAGCTTACTTTCTTCCATTCAAGAGTACATACAAGGTTCCTGACATGGCACAATTGTACGTGGATTGGGTTGTTCGCCTACATGGAGTTCCTAAGGTGATAGTCTCTGATCATGATCCTAAGTCCACCTATTGATTGTGGAAGCAGATACATGAGGAGATGACATCTGACCTATGTTTTAGCACAACTTACCACCCTCAGACAGATGCTTAGTCTGAGCAGATAATACAAATTCTAGAGGACTTGTTGCGTGCTTGTGTGATGGATTAGGGATATGTCTGGGACAAATACCTTCCCTTGGTCGAGTTTGCTTACAATAATAGCTACCAAGCCAACATTAGTATGCCACCCTTTGAAGAACTCTATGGCCAACCTTATCATTCACCACTACACTGGGATGATGTGGGCGAACGAGCTGTGATAAAGAGTCATGACATGAAGATGATGACTAATAAGATTTGTTTGATCAATAAGAAGATGAAGGCTGCTCAATATCGATAGAAGGTGTATGCTGATAAAAAGAGATCTGACGTGAGTTTCTTAGATGGCGATTATGTGTTTCTAAAGATAAAGCCAATCCGGTCCATAGTAAGGTCTAAAGTCAAAGGCAAGTTGAGCCCCCGATATGTGGGACCATTCGAGATCTTGGGTAGGGTTGGGGAGTGTGCCTACTGCCTAGCCCTTCTTCCCATTTATGAAAAGATTCACAATGTGTTCCACGTGTCTATTTTGAAGAAGTATGTGAATGATCCTTTTCATGTGCTGACTATTGAGCCTATTGAGTTTTGAGAAGATCCATCCTATGAAGAGTTTCCAGTGAAGGTCTTAGACTCCAGATGGAAGCAGTTAAAGAACAAGGAGATTGAGCTTGTAAAAATTCTCTGGAAGTACCACAGCCTTGAGGAAACTACCTGGGAGTTGAAGGAAGAGATGTTGAGGACCTACCCCTACCTCTTTTCTTGAGATTTTGGGGAAAATCCTTTTTAAGGGGTGGTGTGTTGTCACATCCAATCCGGTCCATAGTAATTTCTAAAGAGATCTGACATGAGTTTCTTAGATGTTGAGAAAAAGGAAGTGTATGCTGATAAAAAGAGATCTGACGTGAGTTTCTTAGATGGTGATTATGTGTTTCTAAAGATAAAGCCAATCTGGCCATAGTAAGGTCTAAAGTCAAAGGCAAGTTGAGCCCCCGATATGTGGGACCATTTGAGATCTTGGGTAGAGTTGGGGAGTGTGCCTAATGCCTAGCCCTTCCTCCCACTTATGACAAGATTCACAATGTGTTCCACATGTCTGTTATGAAGAAGTATGTGAAGGATCCTTTTCATGTGCTGACTATTGAGCCTATCGAGTTTCGAGAAGATCCATCCTATGAAGAGTTTCCAGTGAAGGTCTTAGAATCCAGATGGAAGCAGTTAAAGAACAAGGAGATTGAGCTTGTAAAAATTCTATGGAAGTACCACGGCCTTGAGGAAACTACTTGGAATTGAAGGAAGAGATGTTGCAGACCTACCCCTACCTCTTTGCTTGAGATTTCGGAGACAAAATCTTTTTTAAGGGGTGGTGTGTTGTAACATCCTCAATTCTAGGTACAAACCTTTATTTTCTCTTTTCTTGTCCTTTATTTTATAGACACCTCTTAAAGACAATTCTTCATGTTCTAGAGCGAACTAGTTAGCATTCAGATCTTTAAACCCTATTTGACTCCTTAGGGTTCCATAGAAATGAAATCATATGATATTTTTGCCATAATACCTAAATTGAAAATTTATTTGTAATAGCACTAAGCTAGATGTCTTGAACATAGAGAGGCACACTAGGAAAATTTTGAGATCTCAGGAGAACATGATTTGAGATAAGATGGAGGCTTTCACCCTAATTGATCAATAGGTATGTACATTACATTAATGGAGTGATTAATGCATAATGGTAAAATTATAACATAGTTAACCTCAAAACCTAGATCTAAGTTCAAATTTGTATTCACCATGTTCTAGTTATGAAACCCCCAAATTTGGGTTTAATTTGAGGTCCAATACACCCTTATTGGCAATTTAGAAGACTTATACCTAAGGTGAGAAGTAATAATATTAATGATTATCTTGTATTGATAACCAGATCATAGTCCAAGTTTTTTAATCCTGTCACACGGTTTGGGTGCGGGTTGTTGGTAGCCGGGTAATCGGGTAGGGGGACCAAGTCATCCCCTACCTCTGAATTCCCCGCGTTGGTGAGGAGTTCAACCTAGCAAGTCACAACATGCTCGTCCCTCCATTACGGTAGCCCTTGTCTCGTGTTTTCCTCGCCAAAAAACTCCCCTCTCCATTCCGAGTCCATAGAACGCTTACTTAGAGTGAGTGATAGCCTAGATAAGAAACACCCTTTTTAGGCGTTGAAGCAGCCGTCGCTGCCTTCACTTAGTCTTGCCAGTTCCTCGATTTAGAGCCCCTTTCCACTTACTCTAGATCTGAAACTTGACCATGACGACCCCTCCTCAGAGTCCTTCGATCAATTCCTCTCATGCTCAAGGGAGGCTGCTGCCGGTGTCAATCTTCGTCTTCGACAAGAATGTGGATGCAACTGCTGCTTTCTTCATCTCGGTCCAATTGGCCTAGAGGTAACCATTTCAGACCCTCATTCTTACCTTATGTATGCTTATATCACCGCCATTTGATTTGTTCTACTCGGTTGACAAGGGCCTCCTTCATACTCTATTCAGCCTCACCGTCGAGGGGAGCCTTGAAGTCCTGAAACCTAGAAACCCCTCTTCTATCGTGGGTGTTGCTACCTGAGTTTTTATGATTGAAGGACTTTTTTTTGTGTTTTTGGTCACTATGAGTCCTGGTTTCTCTCCATAATACCGTCATTCTCATTGCTTTTTTGTGACTAGATGACCCATTGGTATTCTTTCTCTCCCGATTCCATCTAATGGTATTTTGACTATCTCCTCTTCTACACAACACCACAGACCCAACGAAAACATTAATTACCACCAAAACCTTGTTTGTTTTGAGGTTACAGCATCTCTAGTGCCCAACCATGGCATACAAGTCATGTGCAAGCCTTGGTCCATGGAGGCACCCAAGCAAGGTACCCTTGGGTCCAGACAACCTCGATGAGACAAATAGGACTGATTGTAGGAGTGCAAACGAACGAGATCACTGATGACGATTGCTTATCTCAAGGTCCCAAGCTTCTTTAGGATGCCAATGGTTCCAGACACTGGGAAATGAATCTGTGGGATAGAAGCCCGATCTCACCCATGGTGCCCATATTATTCTTGTCACACCCATGAAGGCATTATAGGAAATTTGGTTTTGTTCGACTCTGTTGACCCCGAAACGCCATGCTACAGATTTCTCCATAGTTTGTGTGACATCACGCCATTAATAATCACATTATCATTTAGGGGTGATACAGTCATTTTGCAAATAATTTTGTCTTAAGTAGAAAAATGATTTTAACTTGTAAAAATCATAACTAATTATTGGTTCAGTAGAAAAATACAAATATATACATTTTTGAAATAAAAAAATGCGACTAATTTAATGGGATAGGTTTCACGATCGGATTTCCAGGTTATAGTAGGGTCGTTCTCTAAGTAAAAGATTTAGTATAAATTATATTAATTGAATGCGCATATATTGTGACTAGGTTGAGACAATCCTGACCCTAAGCTTAGGAGGTGTTACTGAATATTTAGGTCTGATCATAAGGTATGCACATCCTCTATTTTATTTTGGGCATTATTTAACTAAAACCTACTTTCTCTTAATGATACATCTCTTGAACTGTTATTCCTAATGAAGATATAATTTCTTGGACATTTATATTTCCTGATGTTGACTCATTATATCCACACAGTTTTTGGATTACCTTGTGTATATAGTTTCTTGGACCCCACTTGCTATGACTGTCTTTTTTTATAAAAATTGACTGAAATGCTAGTCTTGCATCTCTTTTTAATGCATGCTACATGTTTGACTAGAATATCTAGAATAGTGGTACTTATGTACAACCATACTTATATAGGGCATGCATATTCCTCCTGGGGTGTGCGTTTCCACCCTTATTTCTTTTAGGCCATGATCCTATGAGGCCCGAAACCGATCAACAACCCGCAATATACTATGGGACAAGTTTAGGCCTATAAATTGTAAAATTTTGTGGGTTGTGACCACCTTTTAAATCTGGGTCCAGATTTAGGCTTTACTAAACCCGCAACAACCTGACCTGATACTCAACCCTAGTTCCAGTTGATTCTGTTATCCACATTTTCTTTCCTTTTATTCTTTAATTCTCTCTTTTGGCTGGTGTTCGTTAGGGTTAGTTTCTTTGCCATTTTAGTCATCTGTCTATCTACAATTGTCATCCACATGCCATTTATGATTCCTCCTTTACAAGAGTGATGAGATTCTAGTTGTAACTAGGTCTCAATGTTTGCCTCATTGTTGCTATTGGTTGTATGGATTCATTTGAGGAGATCTATCATTGTCAGAACATCATTCAAGTTTAACTTCTTTATCACCACTTTGTGCTCAACTTAAAGATATCTCTCCTAAAAAATCTTCTTAAGTTGACATCCTAGAAGATGAACATCTATGGGAGATACCAATTCACATTTCGATAAAAAGTTTTAGTAGTATTTTGGTGCTGGTGTTACTTGATATATGTTCTGATAGTTTTATACGTTGTATGGTCTACAAATGTATTGATTCTTTTCCTTTATCAAATAAAAAGGACAATACATACAAGGTTTAGGTACTTAAGTACACATACACACACAAACACACAAACCCCCATGAGCGGGCACACACACAGACACACACACATACACGTAACCCACAGACGTGTGTGCACGTGCCCCCGCACACACACATGTACACACACGCGTACAGGCGCGCACGCGCACGCTCGCACGCACGCACACACACACACACATAAACACACACACACACACAAACACACACACACACACACACACACACACACACACACACACACACACACATATATATATATATATATATATATATATATATATATATATATATATATATATATATATATATATATATATATATAGTCAGTCTAGAATACACTCGAGTGTACAGATCACATGAATAAACTCAAGTGTGTTTGCATATCAAGACTATTTTTTACAAAATGTAAACCATTGATCATCACCTTCATACTATAACAGGCTACATATAAATTTTGAGCCCATTTGGATGAGTGTAAGTCACTCATCCAAGGGCAAAAAAATCAACGCACGAAACTAATTTGAAATGCATAATTTTTGCAGTCTTTATAACATGACCTATAAATGTCCAAATGTGCTCAAAATTTTCATATGAGCTATTCAAAAGATTTTTAAGAAGATCAACGGATTAGATTTTTGAAAAAAATATTGCATCATGAAAAACTACTTGAGTGTATTCTGCTCTGAATATACTCAAGTGTATTCTAGCCTGACTCTCTCTCTCTCTCTCTCTCTCTCTATATATATATATATATATATATATATCAATATATCATCCAACAATTTCTACAATTTTTACAATTTACAATTGATTAGAAAATAAACATCTTATTTAATTAGATAATCTAGAAATGTTGGATTGAGATGATATATGATACACATGTTATCTAACGGGTACACATCACATCTATAAGGTTAGATTGTTGTGTGGAGTTGTGAAACTATCATAAATAAAGGTGGGTACATATAATTTACATGTACTCATGTACACAATTCTTTTAGTCTATATATATAGTCATGCTAAAACATACTCGAGTGTGCAGATCAAACCGTACACCACAATGATGTTTAACTATCTAGAGTATTTTCCTTACAAAATATGAGCTATTAATCTTCATTGTCATTATCAATATAGGCTATATACAACATTTCAATTCATTTTTATGACTAAGTCACTCATCCAAGGACAAGAAATCAACACACATAGATAATTTTAAGTGTAATACTTTTTTCACTTTATATTTGTCACCTACAAGTGTCTAAATTTGCTCAAATTTTCTATATAGACTACTAATAAGATATTTAGGAAGATAAACAATTTATATTCCCAAAGAAAATATGACACGATGGAAACTAATGAGGTGTATGCGGCCTATACATCGAGTGTATTCTAGCATGACTCTCTCTCTCTCTCTCTCTCTATATATATATATATATATATATATATATATATAATATTTTTAATACACACATAGGTAACCTGAAATTCGCTACCCGTGCTATCCGAAAAGTAACTATTTGGTCAGAAAAGTAACTTTATGGATAAAAAAGTAACTATGTTGACCAAAAAGTAATTATTTGACTAAAAAGTAAAATTCAAAAGAATACATAGTATAAATTCTGGAACAAATATGTAGTTGTATATATGATAGAAATATAACTATTTATGCATGTAAAGTAATAGTTTGGGAGGTAATGTAACCCTGTACATGTGTAAAGTGAAAAAAACTCCAGAAAAAAAACTAAATTTGGAGCGCATAGCTACATGCATGTGCAATGAATGAACGCCCATATATATGCATCATTCTAGGATACACTCAAGTATTTAGATTGCATCTTACACTCAAATTTGATTTACATATCTTAATCTAGTGTTTTTTCTTCTAAAATTTTCTTTCTTTAAAATTCCAATTAGACATACCTAATTGGACCCCTTTTAATTACTTGTAATCCATTTATTAAGGGACTACAAAATAAATGTGCATAATATCTTGGAGCTACATGATGTTGCAAGACCTACATGTATCTATGTAGGTGCAAATTTGGTATCTAGACTACTAATGATATTAAGGGAGATCAATGGTTCAAAATTTGGTTAAAATTTTACCATATGGGGCACACGAGACTATACTATATAATATGACACCACAAATACTCTCCTGTATACAACACACATATGCATATATATATATATATATATATATATATATATATATATATATATATATATATATATATATATATATATATATATATATATATGGCTTAAAAGAATTGTGTACCTGAGTACATGTAGCTTATATGTACCCACCTTCATTTATGATGATTGCAAAAATCTACTGAATAATCCAACCTTAGGGATGTAAAGTATACCCCTTAGATAAGATGTGTACAAAAGATCACCATAATATGAAATTCATAGATCATCCAACAAAAGAAAATTTGTATTTTCTAATCAACGATAAGTTGCAGAAATTGTATAAACCATTGAATGATATATTGTTATATCTCATGATCTATATCAGATATGGTTATGATTTTTCAAATACATTTAATCTGTACAATGTTGAATCAATCCATATGGAAGGATTTTATCAACGGACTCTAAGTGTACTTTTTTAATGGCTGGTACACATAAGTTATATGTACCGACCGATACACACTTCCTAACCTCTCTCTCTCTCTATATATATATATGTGTATATATATATATATATAAGCACATACACACACACAGATATATATATATATGTGTGTATGTACTTATATATATATATATATATATATATAAGTACATACACACACACATATATATATATACACACACACACACACACACACACACACATATATATATATATATATATACATACACACACAGATATATATATATGTATATAGATATGTATATATATGTATATATATGTATATATATATATATATATATATATATATATATATATATATATATATATATATATATATATATATATATATATATATATATATATATATATATATATATATATATATATATATATATATATATATATATATATATATATATATATATATATATATATATGCCATTCATTCACTACCTGCATGAATAATTAATTTTAGTTACATGTGGATCTATTTTGTAATAGAAAGGTACCTATTTGTAACGAGACAGACAACCTTTGTAATGAGATGATCAAATTTGTAATACAAACACTCATTTTGTATTACATCGTAAATTGCTGTCATAAATATCATTTTTACTGTAATCAAATGTGTAATACAAAAAGAGTGTTTATATTTCAAATTTGATCATCTCATTACAAACATTATTAATCTCATTACAAATAGGTAACTTTCTATTACAAAATAGATCCACGAGTAACTAAAGTTAGTTAGTCGCACGAGTAGTGAATATATACCCATATATTACACACACACACACACACACACACACACACACACACACACACACACACACACATATATATATATATATATATATATATATATATATATATATATAAAGTCAGGCTAGAATACACTCGAGTGTATTCGGAACAGAATACACTCAAGTAGTTTTTCATGATGCAATATTTTTTTCAAAAATCCATTGATATTCTTAAACATCTTGTGAATAACTCATATATAAAATTCGAGCACATTTGGACATTTATAGGTCATGTTACAAAGACCGCAAAAATTATGCATTTCAAATTAGTTTCACACGTCGATTTTGTTACCCTTAGATGAGTGACTTACACTCATCCAAATTGACTCAAAATTCGTATGTAGCCTAGTTATAGTATGACAGTGAAGATCAATGGTTTACAATTTGCAAAAAAATAGTATTGATATGCAAACACACTTGAGTGTATTCGTGCAATATATACACTCGAGTTTATTCAAAGCCTGACTCTCTCTCTCTCTCTCTCTCTCTATATATATATATATATATATATATAGAGTCAGGCTAGAATACACTCGAGTGTACGGATCGCATGAATACACTCAAGTGTGTTTGCATATCAAGACTATTTTTTACAAAATGTAAACCAATGATCTTCACCGTCATACTATAACTAGGCTACATACAAATTTTGAACCAATTTGGATGAGTGTAAGTCACTCATCCAAGGGCAACAAAATCAACGTGCGAAACTAATTTGAAATGCATAATTTTTGCGGTCTTCATAACATGAGCTATACATATCCAAATGTGCTCAAATTTTGCGTATGAGTTGTTCACGAGATGTTTAAGAAGATCAGCGGATTAGATTTTGAAAAAAAAATATTGCATCATGGAAAACTACTTGAGTGTATTCCGCTCCGGATACACTCGAGTGTATTCTAGCCTGACTCTCTCTCTCTCTCTGTATATATATATATATATATATATATATATATATATATATATATATATATATATATATAAATATATATATATATATAGTCATGCTAGAATACACTCGAGTGTATAGATTACACCGTACGCCTCAATGGTGTTTTCCTATCTGGACTTTGTCTTTTGAAAATCCAATCCATTGATCTTCATGGTTACAATAATAATAGGCCACATACAAAATTTGAGCTCATTTGGATGAGTGTAAGTCACTCATTCAAGGACAACAAAATCGACGTACAAAACTAATTTGAAATGCATGATTCTTGCCTCCTTTAGATGCATGACCTATAAATATCAAAATGAGTTAAATTTTTTTTGGGTGCTCAAATTAGCTAAAATTTATTATATAGTATGTTCTTAAGATATTTAAGAAGATTAACTGTTTATAATTTTCAAAGAGTTAGTGCATCTTTAAAAATGACTGAGGTGTACGATGCCTCCGATACAAATCTAATCCATTGATCTTCATGGTTACAATAATAATAGGCCACATACAAAATTTGAGATCATTTGGATGAGTAGAAGTCACTCATCTAAGGGCAACAAAATCGACACACAAAACTAATTTGAAATACATGATTTTTAACTCCTTTAGATGCACGACCTATAAGTGTCCAAATGAGCTAAAATTTATTATATAGTATGTTCTTATGATAATTTTTTCAAACATTTATTACATCTTCAAAAATGACTGAGGTGTACAGTGCCTCCGGTACACTTGAGTGTACACTAGCCTAACTAACTAACTAACTAACTAACTAACTAACTAACTATATATATATATATATATATATATATATATATATATATATATATATATATATATATATATATATATATATATATATATATATATATATATATATATATATATATATATATATATATATATATATATATATATATATATATATATAGACACACACACACATGCCATGCACGTGAAAAATGAAGACTGCTCGATTTTTATTAGACATATTTTGTGAGATCGATTTCAGTTATAACAGATTTAATTACATTTGCACAAGATATATTGAAAGTGAAACTTGTAAAATATTGAATAATCTAAAAAAATAAAATTCATGAAAAAGAAAAGAAGAGGAGTTAACATTACATTATTTTGAAATACAATCATATAATTAGTTAAATTATTTCCCAAAAAATATAATAGTGTGATGGGAATTAGTGGAACAAACCCCCTCCCATCTATAGGCCATGTTTGTTACATTTCTTTGAAGGTTGGATTGAAAATTTATCTACTTGAATTGTGACATCTAGTGTCTAGATTGTAATGTTAGGCAAGGGAAATGTTGATGGATCAACATTATTTGAAAGTGAATACTTAAAAGTTTGGCAACAAATGAAATTTGTTCATCCCAACAAGCCCAAACTGCTTTCCCAATAAAAAGAATTAATGATCCTAGAACCCCTTATTTTTGGTAGATATTAAATCATAAACATGTATAATTGTGTGTAATTTATCACATGCACCAATAGGTGTGAGTATCACAATGTATATGCTAAAAGAAAATCATACTACATCCAAGATTCTAAGTATTGTCTATTAAATAATATTGAGCATATCGTTTGGGTCAAATAAAATATTTGGTGATCACCCAGAAATGCATAATAAATATTATATAATTCATCAAATATAATAAGAATATTTAGTTGAGTTTTAACTTTGGGTTAGTCAAGATAGAATTTAATTAGATACATATCAAATAAGATTTGTTACAAATTTTCCTTTTTGATGTACATCATAAAAATAATATATTTTTTTAGTTTACGGCTAAAGTTGTGGCACCCAGTTGGTAAAAGTACTGATGTATGACCAGAGGTCACTGGTTCAAAATCCCCCGGCCACAGATTGAATGAATGACCATTTTTTTTTATTTTTTTTGTAGTTTACGCATATTCAATGTATTTGACAAGCTAAAGTAATGAAGTAAAAGATTTGAAGTGGGTCATTTAATATGATAACAAATGAGCAAAAATAATTTATACAATGAACAACGATATTGTATGAAGATGAAATAGGCAATTACGTGAGGGTGTCTAAAAAATAGAACATGTAGAATGACCTTGAACGTAATACAAGCACAAACACAAATATCAAATCCATTAATTCATGTGCATGAAAAAATGTGCCATGCATGTGAAAATGATATTGTTCCATTTTTATTTTGGATTATTTTGTATAATATGTGTAGTATTACTGAAGTAATATGAATTATAAGAGAATCACCTATATTTTTTGTTCAAAAATAGACACAAAACTGAAAAAAAATCCATCAAAATTCAAAGAAAAGTCATCGTATAGTATAATAGTATTTTAAAAAATGAAAGGCATGTTAACTTCTTTCATTATTTGAACTAAGAATATTGAATTTAGAAATAGAACTATCATCATCCTCTAAGCTTCAATGTCAACTAAATATAACATGTAGAATGACATTGAGAGTAATACAATCACAAACAGAAATCTCAAATCCATTCATTCATGTGCATGAAAAAATATGCCATGCGGGTGAAAATGATTTTGTTCTATTTTTATTTGGGATTTTTTCTTCTATAAGATGTGCAATATTATTAAAATAATATGACTTATAAGAGAATGACTTGCAATTTTCTATTCAAATACAAACACACAAAACTGAAAATAAAAAAATATCCATCACAGTTTGAAGAAAAGTCAACATATACTATAATAGTATTTTACAAAAATAAAAGGCATGTTAACTTTTTTCATTATTTGAACTAAGGATATTGAATTTAGATATATATGTGTCGTCATCCTATAAGCCTCAATGTCAACCATATTTAGTAAAATCCATAGTAATTGAACACTTATTGGAATACAATGTAATTCTTTATTTTTGTAAACCCAAATGTATGTGCCCTTGAGTACTTATGGAAAATTATCAGTGACTTGTTATGGTGTAGATGGGATAATGTGCAATATTTTGTTTGAAAAAGGCTAAAAGGAAAAGAGAGAAACGTTTGACAAAAGAGAGAAGAAAAGTTAAGGAATAAGAAACTATTTTGAAAAATATTTTGTCGTAATTGAATTCAAATTCTCTTCTATAAAAATAGTAGTTGTGAGTTGAAGATAATTATTATAGTTGAATAATGAAAGATGATTTAAGAACTTGCATACTTTTTGTAATAAAAATGAATATTTATAATACAAAAATATTATTCGACCGAGTTAAACCATCTCAAAGGTGGTAAAAAAGATGTAGAATCTACCTCTTTATGTATTCTCTGAAACTCTATAATATTTATCCTAAAAATACTTGTTTAACATTTACATTATCATTAATAGTATACATGGAATGGCCCACAATATGCAAACGTTATCATTAATAGTATACATGGAATGGCCCACAATATGCAACCCTTCCTAATAATTGGTAGATATTAAATCATAAATATATATTTTTGTGTGTAATTAAACACTTGCACTGATAAAATAAAATCATACTTATTGTGAACTCTACATTATGAAGGCGTGTTTTACTCATCAAGCCATTAAAATCATTCATCCAAGTCACTAATTGTGAACTCTACATTATGAAGGCATGTTTTACTTATCAATCATAAAACTACAACCGTAACATAAGCAAGCAATTGGGAAACCATGAAAAAATATTAAAACCAATGAAAAGTTAAATTGCCAACCAATTATAACATATACAAGATGTTTGAGTACACCGAGTTTGCTACAGAACCATGGAACTTGTAGCCGTAACATTATACAATCAATATGTGATTAAATGTACGGAAGTAAGACAACTGATCTTGATTGGTTGCGGTGGCTAGTCTCCAATCCCTTTCTTTACTGTCAACACAGCGTTGTTCATAGAGTTGGTTGAACTAATGACGGGAGATGACAACTTTAGTAATGGTGGACCGAAAAGACTCCTCCACCGCGTGGTTTTATAATAACGGAGTAGCAGTTAACCAATAGTAATTTTCTAATGATTCTTTGGAGCCGTAGAAGATTATGATATTGGTGTATGTTACCTGGAAATATTTGGATACATGTAAGGCTGTAAATGGACATGAGTATACCCGTATACCCTTAAACCCATACCCTCTAAACCCATTATGGGTATAATTTTTATAACCATGTAACCACTTACCCTTATACCTATGTAACCGCATTTCACTGGGTAAGGTTATGGTTATGTATGTACCCATACCCTGTATACCCATTTACCCATTTATTTATATTTTTATATACATAATTTATAGTACTATTTAATGTTTCATATTGTAGCACTCACATTTAGTAAGTATAGGTACCTTACAATAGTTTAAATTTCAGATTTTTCCATATTGTAGCACTGACATATAGTATATATAAGTACTTTGTAATAGTAAAATAAACACACACATTGAACCTCACACACCCTCATAGCCAAACATGAACATTTCACCAAATTGATAAGGCCATAAATTCATTCTCTCGTTCCTCTCCTCTTTCCTCACCGCCTTGAATGATATTTCTCCATTGAAAACTCCTCTTTCCTCACTGCCTTGAATGATATTTCTCCATTGAAGGTTTACATATTGTTGACTGCATGTTCCCTTCAAATGTGAAGGCAAGACAATATAATTTATTAGGTCAACAACGAGTGTCCTAATAGTATAGTCAAACTCTATAATATTGTTCACCAACAAAGCAAGCAACTATCGTTCCTTTTTTGTGCTTTTGGTTGTCCTTTTAAGGTGACATTATTTATTTAGTTAACTACAATATTCACACAAAATGAAATATATTTGACGGCATACTAGTATCAATACCACACTGGTAGTTTGTTATATCTTGAAGTTTGTGGTGTGTTATTGTAGCAAGTCTATACTTAACCGTATACCCAATTACCCTTCCATAACCTGATAGTTATGCGGATATGGTTATGGTGCGGGTATAGATTTTGAATAAGCGGGTATATACCCATACCCATACCCTTTTAACTAAGCGGTTATGGTTATAGATATGGCCATAACCGCACCATACCCTACCCATTTACAACCTAGATACACGTCCCGAACGATATGAATGCGGATGGTGGAGGCGAGGAGTCACTTCTCATATTTCAAAACTGGGTCATTTGATACAGAAATTTTTTATTATTGCTCCGATGACGGGAATGAAAGTTGATATTGTAAGATATTCACATGCTTCCAGCCAAAGCAATATTTGCTATGTGATTTGTAAAGAGGAAGTTGAAGAGTGAGCAGTCCCTTCAAAAATGTAAAACACTAACCAACCAGATAAAACAGTTGAAGGCATACCTTGCTACTGCACTCAAGGAAATAAATAAATAGCGATGTACAATAATAGAAAATAAGAATTTAGTATGGAATTTAGCTGACCGAGCATTTCTTTATGTATTGAAAGATTTCCAGTGAGGCAAAGTCCTTGTGATAATATGATAGAATAATCCCAACTTGTTTGATATCTAACATGACTGCGAACTAAACAATCTATAACTTGTAGATCTGTAGAGACCAAGAAAACATTAGAAATACATAAAGATCCGGAAACTAAAATATAAAATCCCACTGCTTTTGCTTGCTAATTAATTATTACACACGGATCATGACAACAAGAGAAAGAAGAGGTTAATTTATTCTACGTTTACAGGAGAAATCGGCAATGTTGACGGTGGCAAGGATAATGGGGATGTTGGCAAGATAGCGGTTGTGATTGTAAGATATTCACATGCTTCCAGCTGAAGAAATATTTACTATATGAACTGTAAAGAGGAAGTTGAAGAGTGAACAGTCCCTTAAAAAATGTAAAACACTAACCAAACAGATAAAACAGTTGAAGGCATACCTTGCTACTGCACTCAAGGAAATAAATAAATAGAGACACACAGTAATAGAAAATAAGAATCTAGTATGAAATTTAGCTGACCGAGCATTTTCCAGTGAGGCAAAGTCGTCGTCATAATATGATAGAATAATCCCAACTTGTCTAAGATCTAATATGACTGTGAACTACACAATCTATAACTTGTAGACCTACAGAGACCAAGAAAAAATTAGAAATACATGAAGATCCGGAAACTAAAATATAAAATCCCACTGCATTTGCTTGCTAGATCATGACAACAAGAGAAACATGGGGTTAAATTCACTCTACGTTTGCAGGAGAAATCACCAATGTTGACGGCGGCAAGGATCATGTGGATGTTGGCAAGATAGCGGTTGTAATTCTCCGCTCTCTTGATGGGATAGTAGAATATAGATGGAGCAATAGTGGGGACGCCGGTACTATAGGAGGCCTCCTATAGAAAAATTATAGGACACCAATTATAATTTGACACCTACCAATTCTTTCCCCACAATTATAAAGAGAGAAGGTACAAAAAAGCTCATTGTTGAAATATGTCATACGTAGTTTTGCAGGTAAAGAATTTGTGTGGAACATCAATACCTACCACCAATTTGTACTACAATTTAATCGACTTCTTGTATCAATATATTCTTTTCTTATTCTTTACCACAACGAATTATGTTCATTGCTATGTATTTTGTGGTAAGATAAAGTACAATGTCTGTATAAAAATATGTGCACAAATATTTTTATATAAATGAGTAAAATATGATATTATTAAATGAATATAAGTATATCTGAGTATTTGTTTATGCATAATCATGTTTCTTTCTTATAGATATCTAATTACTTGTTGAGTTTTCCTTCCATATTGTATCTGGCTATGTATAAATTTTTTATTTACTATATCTAGTTGAATTTTTTTCTTATACTTATGTACAAGTGAGGTACCATATATTAGAACTACATACCAATGTACAGAAACTTTTTATGATAGGACGTGGAAAAATTTATATGGGTATTGTTATTACAGTTTGACACAATTGTATATTGTTATTTCGTTCAATTTTTTATAACTCACGTGTACGTATGTATAGAGGGAAAAAATAAATGTTACTTACCATGTAAATGAAAATGTTACATAAAAATATTATATTAGATACGTAAATAAATTCTTTTTATGTACATTGATATACAATTCGATTATGATACCTTACATGTACTATCTATAGAAAAAATATTACAATTAGATAAGATAAATGAAAATGTTACATAAAAATATTACAATCAGATACGATAAATAGAAAATGATTTTTACAGTATTATATAAATCGACTATGATACCTCACATGTTCATATGAATATATATTTTTTTATAATAAATAAGCTTAATAAAAATGTTATATAAAAATATTACAACAGTTAGATGCGTCAAATAACAAGTTTATTTGTACATTGTTATGTAGTTCAACTAGAATACCTCACATGCACATGTGTATAGAAAAAATATTACAGTTAGATAAGGTAAATAAAATTATTAAATAAAATAATAATGTTAAATATTGTATACAAATAATTATTTATACATTGACATGTCGTTCGATTATGATATCTCACATATATGTCTATATAGAAAAAAGTTGCAATTAGATATGGAAAACGAAATTTTCAGTTACATATATTATTATGTATGTTTATTTTGATACCTCACATGTAGGTATGCGTAGATAAAAATGTACACTTGGATGATTCCTCACATGTACGTACATGTAGAAAAAATATTATATTTAGATATTATAATAAAAATATTACATAAAATATTACAGTTAGATATGATAATTAAATTTTTTCTCTCTATATTGGCGTGTAGTCCGATTATAATACCTCACATGTACATAAGTATAAGAAAAAAAATTACAATTAGATATAATAAATATAAATTATATATATATCGAGATTCTTTGTGGTATGGTAACCTAACAAGTATTTAGATATGTCTAAGGACATGGTATGATTCTATATGAAAAAAATGTACACATACTCATATACATTTAATTATATCATACTATGTGTACTCTTTTACATAAAAAAATATGTACCCGTACTTCTTGAATTATTTCAACATTGTTCTTTTCCAACTACAAAAATACATAATGCAATACATAATTAGTTGTTGTAATGAATAAGAAAAAATGTTTATGATATATATCTGTTTGGAAAAGTGTGCAATTGCCCGGGCAGTGATGGGACAAGGTCAGAAAGGTTGAAATCGCTCGTAATCGTTGTTACCAAACACAAGATCATTCATCGCTTTGATTTTGTATTATTTTTTGGTGTTGAGTAGTGTCAAAGATAATTTTTTCTCACCGAACAAAAAGCTTACGGTAATCCATCTTACCGCAGCGGAGTATTGGCTCACCGATAAACATTGCAAAGTAAATTAAGAGATAACAATTTGTTTTACGGTTGATATTGCGTTGCTAATTGGGTAAAATATTCATGCCCCACAAAATTACTTGTTTGCTGGTGTGTGGCATATCTCTGTAGGAAGTCTCGCGTAGGTGATTCTTCACTTTTGTCCGACTCTAATATGGTGAGAGAGAGAGTGGCCGAGTGTCAAATACTAATTGGTGTTCTATAATTTTCTATAGGAGGCCTCCTATAATACCGACGTCATCAATAGTGGAGTGTGGGAAGGGTTGTTAAACATGAAAAGAATGTCAAAGAAGCAGGAGAGAGTGATGTGTGCGAGCGGTGGACATGGGGTTGGAAAGTGCAGATGGAAAACCATCCTTCCACATAATGGGGAGCAGTGGATTATGACGAAAAACAATGGTTAGAAGAAAAATATGAGAGTTTATCTATACTACTATAAAAAGAGCGAGTTTTGCAGACAGTTTAAATATACCTGCCCAAAGTCATATTGACAAATCCCATACCACGGTTTTGCCAACGTGGCAAAAGTTTGCACTCTCCTTCACTCAAACTACTCTCACGTTTTTCTCAAATTTTTTACTTTTTTATCCTAATTTCTCTCTCTTGTCAAAACCATCTTCGAGTCAATCCACGTCCTCCAAACCCTCCACCCAACAACTTCACGTTCTCCAATCCCATCCGTCTTCCTTCCTCAAAGACCCCTCTCTCCCTCCCCACTAAACTCATAGTCTCTCCACCTCTCTCCACACCACAATTTACTCCATTCTTAACTAACTGTCTCTGCTATCCGAGTCTGAGTCAACAAAATTATCGTGTCCCTCCCCTCTCTCACCACGCGTGTGTTAGAATGAGAAACAAATTCCCTGGCTTTGTTCCAAAAAGAAACTAACACCACGCTAAAAATGGCAGGAGAAACACATTGATTTAAATAATAAAAAGAGAGCAATGAAATATAATTGCATACCAAATTTTATTATTATTTTAACTTGTTGTCAAGCAACTTGCCTCCGTTATCGGAGAGGACAAGAAAACCTCAACAATAAAAGATAATACATGGACTTATTAGTTCAAAACAGAAGCCACGTCTTCAATAGTTCAAAACAAAAACCACATTTTCAGGGAACCATCAACAACCAACAACTCCCACGCTCCAACACACATACATCCACTACTCGGTCCACATTGCCTACCACAATGAGCACATGTTAGATTGATTCATAACTTCCGAATGACCACTGGAGGGCTTCAACACTGAATATGTCCTTTACATGCCCATTCAGTCAGTTCATAAACCAACTGGAGGCAAAGCTCCTCTGATCCGTCATATGGTGGCCTCCATTTGTCCTGCAAAGAGTATCAGGTTCTCCTGAGCCATCGTTTTAGGCAGCAAATCCTTACATCGTCCAACATTATTGTTGAAGAGGTATGTACATCTAGCTATTCCCATACTAACTCATATTCTGTAAGAGACAGGAAAGAGATTTTGCATGACGTGTATAAATATATACCTCCGATGCAATTTGAAAACTAAATCATCTTCCTTCCATTCAGTCAGTTCATAAACCAACTGGAGGCAAAGCTCCTCTGATCCGTCATATGGTGGCCTCCATTTGTCCTGCAAAGAGTATCGGGTTCTCCTGAGTCATCATTTTACGCAACAAATCCTTACATTGTCCAACATTGTTGTTGAAGAGGTATGTACATCTAGCTATTCCCATACTAACTTATATTCTGTAAGAGACAGAAAAGAGATTTTGCATGATGTGTATAAATATATACCTCCGATGCACTTTGAAAACTAAATCATCTTCCTTTCATTTCAAACTTTTTGCTCCAACTGTGGTCATCTTGTGTCCTACAAAAGAATATGGTTGGATTCTCTTCAAATCATCACTCAAAACCACCATGCAACAACTCCTTGAATCATTCATGAGTTACTATTTGTGAGGTATGTACATGTAACCATGCACCAATAAGTTCTATTTTGCAAGAGATAATAAGAATTTATTATAAAATGCAAACAACAAAGATAATTAAGATACCTCCAATGCAGAGATTTTGTGGAGAACATGGTAGTGAACTTTTGTGGTGACAGCTCCTTTCATCATCCATGATTGCAATTCATGAGGTATGTACATGTTGTCATTCCCCAACAAGTAAAATTATGTAGGAGACATCATGATTTTTTTTTATAAAAGTGTAGATCAAGATAATCAACATACCTCTATTGCAGCTCCAAAACTAATTATCATCCTACTGCCTTCAAGTCTTACAAAAGAAACAAACACATTATTATCTTTCTTCATCTTTCACTCATCCTTCAATAACAACCAAGGAGAGGCTTCGATTTATTATCCTCTATGTCTTCTAAGAAGGTATGTACCTCTACCTATATTATGTCAAAGAATGTGTTATAAATTTTCATATAGCAACAAATATTCTAAAACTTATTTGAGATAATTATTCAAGATCATAATCTGTTCAAAAATTTCACATTGGTTAGCATATTGAATATAGAAATTTCAGCAATAGGTAGACAACAATTTTACTGAAATAAACAGCCACATACTATTATTATTATTAGAATGCATAGGACCTATATTATATGGGAAAGAATACAATAGGAAAGGTACACATTAAGTCCAACACAATTCTAAATAGGAAAATAATAGAAGACCTTTGTGACTAGCTTTGGCAAAAAAATAAGTAGCAATTATACCAATGAACCAAATTAGTCAGACGAGTTGGTTGAAATAAACAACAATTTTTACAGAAATAAACAACCACATACTATTATTATTATTAGAATGCATATGACCTATATTATATGGAAAAGAATACAATAGGAAAGGTATACATTAAGTCCTACACAATTCTAAATAGGAAAATAGTAGAAGACCTTTGTGACTAGCTTTGGCAAAAAAATCAGTAGCAATTATACCAATGAACCAAATTAGTCAGACGAGTTGGTTGAAATAGGACTTATCTTTTTTTTAAAATTGGAGAGTTGACCATTCTTGCATTTAGTAGATTGGACCTATGAAGAAACAACTAAGTTCCTTGCATGACAGGACCTCTACCTGCAACAATATATAGGCCACAGTTAACAAATGCAATAAGTACCACAGATAACAAATGCAATCAGTAACCAAGTAAAAATTAAAACCTTAAAAAGTAAATACTCCATATATACCTTAGTAAAACAGAAACAGAACATATGAGTCATATATTCATGGACCTGCAACAATAGGGAGTCCACACTAAGGCTTCCATGTGTCTATATAAATGCTAAGAAGAACATGGAATAGAAGCATAATCTAAATACACATGTTCATAGGGATTTTAGATGAAGATAGAATGAATTAGAACCATGGCATTATCATTTGAATAAATTGGCCTAATCTAATGAACCTAAGTTGACCTAGACTAAACATGCTAAGAAGAACATGGAATAGAAGCATAATGTATATACACATGTTCATAGGGACTTTAGACATGAATTAATGCCGTGAAATCAAAAATTTGTTATAAATTTTTGTATAACAACAAATATTTTAAAACTTATTTGAGATAATTATTCAAGATCATAATCTGTTCAAACATTACACATTGGTTAGCATATTGAATATAGAAATTTCAGCAATAGGTAGACAACAATTTTACTGAAATAAACAACCACAGACTATTATTATTATTAGAATGCATAGGACCTATATTATATGGGAAAGAATACAATAGGAAAGGTATAGTGAACATGTCTGATCAATAAGCCTGTATTCAGTCAATGAAAAATACACTCATCATTAAGTAACTACTATAGAACCTTTAAGATAGTAGTTCACACTGGACATATGTGACAAAAGATATGCGATCAACCATACACGGACAACATATGGATCCTACCTGCCTTAATCTCTCGACTTGCATACACAATAATCCACAAGTAGCAACTGTGATTAGTATCCCTGTAGTAAGTTAAAAAAATCCATAGTAGATCAGGTTGGGGGAGCAATAACTTGATTGATCTCACAGTAGGTATCTTAGATGAAGGCATAAAAATATACTGAGAGGGTGTGGTGAAGTGGTTCACATGGTCGGTATCTTAGATGAAGGAAGAAATACCTGCTTCAGTCAATCAAAGTGTCATACACTGAATGTTGTACAAGAGTTGTCTTAGATGCGTGTGGTAATAGATGAAGGGACCCATACCCACCTCAGTATCTCAAGAGTGTTATAAACTGCAACAACAAGTATCAAATGTAATCAACACCACTGTTTCTAGAAAACATTACAAGTAACGTAAAATTCCTATTGTTAAATGAACATAAAAGTGAATAATAGCAACAGAACCTCAACGAAGCTACCACATTAGGACCCCTACCTTCATTAATATATGGACTTCCATACACAGTATCCACAAGTAGAAAATGTGATTAGTACTACTGCTTGACAAAATAGTGAATGTGTCTGATCAATAAGCCTGTATACAGTCAATGAAAAATACACTCATAATTAAGTAACTACTATAGATCCTTTAAGATAGTAGTTCACACTGGACATATGTGACAAAATATATGCGATCAACTATACACGGACAACATATGGATCCTACCTTCCTTAATCTCTCAACTTGCATACACAGTAATCCACATGTAGCAACTGTGATTAGTATCCCTATAGTAAGTTAAAAAAATCCACAGTAGATTAGGTTGGGGGAGAAATAACTTGATTGATCACACGGTAGGTATCTTAGATGAAGGCATAAAAATATACTGAGAGTGTGTGGTGAAGTGGGTCACATGGTAGGTATCTTAGATGAAGGAAGAAATACCTCATTCAGTCAATCGAAGTGTCATACATTGAATGTTGTACATGAGTTGTCTTAGATGCATGTGGTAATAGATGAAGGGACTCATACCCGCCTCAGTATCTCAAGAGTGTTATAAACTACAACAACAACTATCACATGTAATCAGCACCACAGTTTCTAGAAAACATTACAAGTAACATAAAATTCCTATTGTTAAATGAACACAAAAGTGAAAAATAGCAACAGAACCTCAACTAAGCTACCACATTAGGACCCCTACCTTCATTAATCTCTGGACTTGCATACACAGTAATCCACAAGTACAAAATGTGATTAGTACTACTGCTTGACAAAATAGTGAACATGTGTGATCAATAAGCATGTATTCAGTCAATGCAAAATACACTCATCATTAAATAACTACTATAGATCCTTTAAGATAGTAGTTCACACTGGACATATGTGACAAAAGATATGCGATCAACCATACACAGACAACATATGGATCCTACCTGCCTTAATCTCTTGACTTGCATACACAGTAATCCACAAGTAGCAACTGTGATTAGTATCCCTGTAGTAAGTTAAAAAAATCCATAGTAGATCAGGTTGGGGGAACAATAACTTGATTGATCACACGGTAGGTATCTTAAAAGAAGGCATACAAATATACTGAGAGGGTGTGGTGAAGTGGGTCACATGGTCGGTATCTTAGATGAAGGAAGAAATACCTGCTTCAGTCAATCAAAATGTCATACGCTGAATGTTATACATGAGTTGTCTTAGATGCATGTGGTAATAGATGAAGGGACCCATACCCGCCTCAATATCTCAAGAGTGTTATAAACTGCAACAACAAGTATCAAATGTAATCAGCACCACTATTTCTAGAAAACATTACAAGTAAAATAAAATTCCTATTATTAAATGAACATAAAAGTGAATAATAGCAATAGAACCTCAACGAAGCTACCACATTAGGATCCCTACCTTCATTAATATCTGGACTTCCCTACACAGTAATCCATAAGTAGAAAATGTGATTAGTACTACTGCTTGACAAAATAGTGAACATGTCTGATCAATAAGCCTATATTCAGTCAATGAAAAATACACTAATCATTAAGTAACTACTATAGATTCTTTAAGATAGTAGTTCACACTCGACATATGTGACAAAAGATATGTGATCAACCATACATGGACAACATATGGATGTATATCACAAGAGTGTTATAAACTAAAATACTGCACAGAAGTTGTCTTAGATGCATGTGGTTATAGATGAAGGGACCCATACCCACCTTAGTGTCTCAAGAGTGTTATAAACTGAAACCACAAGTATCACATGTAATCAACACCACTGTTTCTAGAAAACATTACAAGTAACATGAAATTCCTATTGTTAAATGAACATAAAAGTGAAAAATAGCAACATAACCTCAACGAAGCTACCACATTCGGACCCCTACCTTCATTAATCTCTGGACTTGCATACACAGTAATCCACAAGTAGAAAATGTGATTAGTACTACTACTTGACAAAATAGTGAACGTGTCTGATCAATAAGCATGTATTCAATCAATGAAAAATATACTCATCATTAAGTAACTACTATAGATCCTTTAAGATAGTAGTTCACACTGGACATATGTGACAAAAGATATGCGATCAACCATACACGGACAACATATGGATGTATATAACAAGAGTTTATAAACTAAAATACTGTACAAATGTTGTCTTAGATGCATGCGGTAGTAGATGAAGGGACCCATATACCCACCTCAGTGTCTCAAGAGTGTTATAAACTAAAGCCACAAGTATCACTTGTAATCAACACCACTGTTTCTAGAAAACATTACAAGTAACACAAAATTCCTATTGTTAAATGAACATAATAGTGAAAAATAGCAACAGAACCTCAACAAAGCTACCACATTAGAACCCCTACCTATCTTAATCTCTCCACTTGCATACACAGTAATCCACATGTAGCAAATGTGATTAGTACTACTACTTGACAAAATAGTGAAGGTATCAGATCAATAAGCATGTATTCAGTCAATGAAAAATACACTCATCATTAAGTAGCTATAGATCCTTAAAGATAGTAGTTCACACTAGACATATGTGATAAAAGATATGCGATCAAATATACACGGACAACATATGGATCCTACCTACCTTAATCTCTCGACTTGCAAACACACTAATCCACAAGTAGCAACTGTGATTAGTATCCCTGTAGTAAGTTAAAAAAATCCACAGTAGATCAATAAGCATGTATTCAGTCAATGAAAAATACACTCATCATTAAGTAGATATAGATCCTTAAAGATAGTAGTTGACACTGGACATATACGACAAAAGCTATGCGATCAACCATACATGGACAACATATGGATGTTTAGAACAAGGGTATAAACAACTTCAAATAATTTGCACAAGGTTGTTATAACAAAACTTTAATTTGTCAAAATTAGACATGGTTATCCAAAATCAGACATGTTTTCCCCAACCAGAGATCACATGCCTTATTATATTAACTATGATGGTTAAGTGAATCACATCTTAAGTAGAAAATTTTGGCATATAAATATACTGAGAGGGTGTGGTGAAGTGGGTCACATGGTAGGCATCTTAAATGAAGGAAGAAATACCTTCTTCAGTCAATCAAAATGTCATACACTGAATGTTGTACAGAAGTTGTCTGTTGCATGTGGTAATAGATGAAGGGACCCATACTCGCATCAGTATCTCAAGAGTGCTATAAACTGCAACAACAAACATATAGATGCATAGAACAAGAGTAAAAAAAATCCACAGTAGATCAGGTAGGGGAAGCAATAACTTGATTGATTTCACAATATAGTATTGCTACTACTTGAAAAAATAGGCTACTATTGAGATTCATGTTATAGGCTACTGCTGAGATTTAAAAAAATAATCATTACAAGACATAGTGATATACACCATATTAAGTGCGGACTTGAATGAAAGTCTAGAAGATTATGACATTGATCACACACAACCAGATCCATACCATATTAAGGCATCCAACTTTAATTTAGATGGTGGTCTTGGATAGTAGTAGTATGATGTCAATATAGGATTTCTCATTAAAAAAATATAGCTACCTGCTTCAGTCAATCAAAGTTTCATGCACTAAAAACATATAGAAGTTGTCTTTGATGCATGTGGTTATAGATGAAATGTGTAAGAGTTAGAATAACCAAACTCGATTGATATTCAGAGTACAAGGATATAAAATATGATCATAGTAACAGTTAGGAAAAATACAACTTTCTGTACTTCCTCTTGCTTCCTCTAGATTTCACCTCCACCTGCATGAGGATTAGCCATTTCTCATCAAAACCTTTGGGTGAGTTTCTGTAAGTGGTTGCTAGAGTACCAAATGTCAGGTAGCATGATGCCTCTGCATACAAATATATATAGGACCTATACATTAGCAAATCAAGCATCAAGTCAAAATATAACCAAGTTCAGATCGAATTGCTTTCTTTGTCCATAAGAAACATCAACATGAGCCGTTCAAACAACTTAGTAAACATAAAAAATCTTCAATTACGTCCAACATAAGCTACATTAGGGAAATCCAAGCAAAATTGTGTCCAAGTTAGACCAAGTTAGGCCAACATAGGGTTGATCAGGTGTAGTTCAAGTCAAGATAATTATTATTAGCAAGTGTGACAATTACGTCCAACATAAGCTACAAGTGGGAAATCCAAGGAAAAAATTGTGACCAAGTTAGACCAAGTTAGGCTAACTTATGGTTGATCAGGTGTAGTTCAAGTCAGGATAATTGTTATATTTCGACAACATAAACAATTTGACTTTTGTTCTGTTCCAGAAAAAAATCTAAAATAATCTATACTTAAACTAATTGCATTGATGTTGCAAACAATATACACCATTAGGGTTAGCAATAAAATGTGAACAACAAACGTGATATAGAGATCAGACTATGAAAGATAGATCCGTCACATGGAAATTTTGAAGGGAGGGGACGATTGCATGAGGCAGAAGAAGAAAAAAATAAGTTTATAATGAATAAGCAATATGAGGTCCTACATGTAAACATGCATGGCTTACCTCCTACCTAAACATAGTAGACCGCCTTTAGCTGATGAAGGAGAAAACCCACCTGAGAGTGATGCCGACAAGTCCAAGATCCTCCTTCTCCAGTACCTGTGGTGTTGTCCTGAAGAAGATATTCAAGGAAGGAAGATGAGAAGACAACGAGGAAATCCGACCGGATGGATGAGTTCACATTGAAGAAATCTGACCAGATGGATGAGTTCACAGTGAGGAAAAAGAGAACGATAAAGCGAGAGAGAGATAAGTTCACATCGAGGAAATCTGAGGTCCTACCTGTAAACATGCATGACTTACCTCCTACCTAAACATAGTAGATCTCCTTCAACTGATGAAAGAGAAAACCCACCTGAGAACTGAGATTCGTGAGAACCCTAAATATGGTGGAGATCGGAGAGTGAGACGGTGACCATGGAAACCCTAGATAGCCAGAGTGAGACCCTAGATTCTAGCCTTGCATCTATGAGAGAGTGACGCTGACAAGCCCGAGCTCCTCCTTCTCCAGTAGCTATGGTTTCGTCCTGAAGAAGATATTCAAGGAAGGAAGACGAGAACATAGTGAGGAAATCTGACTGGTTGGATGAGAACACAGTGAGGAGATCTGACCGGATGAATGAGTTCACATCCATTAGGGCATAAAGAAGAGAGGGGGTTAGGCAGTGCTACACTGCCAGGATGAAGCACTATCGGAAGGGAGCAGAAGAATCGCCGTTGCGATTAGGGAAGGAAGTAGAGAGGGGGTCGGGGAGTGAGGCGATCTGAGTAGAAGAATTGCTGCTGTGATTAGGGCAGTAAGCAGAGAGGAGGTCAGGCAGTGCTACACTACCAGGATGAAGTGTTGTCGAAAGGGAGAAGAAGAATCACCGCTGCGATTAGGGCAGGAAGCAGAGAGGGGGTCGGGGAGCGAGGGGTCTGGGCGGTGTGAGTGAGGAATGTAGGGGGTGGTCTGGGGTCTCAGGGTCAGTGGACGGATTAGCCGAGGAGTTGTTGCAGGGATCAATTGGACACATGTCAGGATCCCCGACACGTTGTCGGTGGATCTTGACAGATGTCCTTCCCTGACAGAGAGGGGGTCGGAGAGTGAGGGGACCAAATGAAATTTAGGGGTGCAACCCTATTTTCAAACCCAAAACAAACACATAGCAATCTCCACCACATATTTTAGAGGACATATAACATATAAAATACATATTTTATTTGTTATATGCATTGTGGTGGAGAATGCTCCGTGTTTGTTTTGGGTTTGAAAATGGGGTCTACCTAGAAGAATTCAAACGTTAATGTGTTCAGATATACTTTTACCATAAGAAACGGATGGCATGCTCCCCAATTGATATTGGTATTGGGCAAAGGCTCAACCTGCGCTTCTCAACCAACAGGCTTAACCAACTGAGCTAGCTCTAACAATAATGCATCTATTTGATGAAAATAAACCCGCATAATATTCCAATATTCAGGGCATGTTTTGTATGATATAATCAGATGACAAAGTGGGCATTTGATGTATATTTTTACCTTCCAATTCAAAAATGCACCCCATTAACCCAACCAAACTAGCCCTAAATCTAAGTGTATGCCTTGTGGTAATTTTAACTAGAGTTGTCAAAATTTTAGTTGATATGAATTCTTGGTCACCAAATATTGACAAAATTTGCAAACTGTCTGAATCAAACACATTTGGCTTTTTATTTTTTATTTGTCATACGGGAATTTTAGCTAATAAATTAATGGGTCATATCACTGCATATAGAATCTGTCTCATTGTTTGCACTTTTCAAAATGAAGGATTCGAGAAAATGCACAAACTAAAACTAAAGAAAAATATGAGAGCTTTATTAGATTCCACCTTCTCAAACTTTCTACTACGTATGAGACAAGGAACAGAACTAGTATTCGATGACGATTACATTTGTCTCCCACATGAAATGGTTCCTGAGTACATAGATGATGCGACCTCTAAGAAACGACTCATACAACATGTCTTTCCAGCTCTCGGTGATAATGCAACGTCGACTGACTGCATGATGAATTGTGCAATATTATGCACGAAGAATGAGTATGTTGACGAAATGAATAATGATCTCATACAACAATTTCCTGGGGAGGAGATCACATATTATAGTTTTGACAGTGCTGTTGATGATGAAAATCATAACTACCCTGAAGAATTTCTCAATTCACTGGTTCCAAACGGTTTGCCCCCTCATGTATTGCGGCTAAAGAAAAATTGTCCTATAATGTTGTTGTGAAATATTGATCCGGCAAATGGGTTATGCAAAGGTACACGACTGGTTTATAAAGGGTTTCAAAAAAATGTAATTGACGCAGAGGTTACAGTTGATCAAGCACGTGGAAAAAGAGTTTTCATATGTAGAATACCTCTTATAACGCCTGACAATGATGGTCTTCCATTTGATTTTAAACAGAAACAATTTCCTGTGCGTTTGAATTTTGCAATGACAATAAATAAGTCAAAGGGTCAAACTATCCCTAATGTCGGAATTTATTTGCCCCATCTTGTATTCTCTCATGGACAGTTGTATGTAGCATTGTCAAGAGGGACATCCCAAAATACAATGAAGGTCTTGGTTAAACCATGAGATAAGAATTTAAATGGTGGAACATTTACAAAAAATATAGTATACAAAGAAGTATTATCCTTTATTGATGGTATGCTTTTATCTTAGTATTTCATGTTAATTATTTGTATTTACAACTTTTCTAAGATAACATCTTTACATGTTATAAATAGGATAACAAAAAATAACTATACCCCCTTTCGACGTGTACATCAATACCTAAACTGGAATTTAAAGATTCGTGTGGCCTTCAAATGGAAAGCACATGAAATATCAAGGGGAAGAATGAAGCAAAAATTGTTGTTTATCGATGAAGAGGTAAACTAGATTACAAAGTTCTGAATTTGTTCTTATTTAAAATACATTCATGTGTTTATGTAATGCCTCCATGTATCTTTTATTTCTTAGGGAGAGAGGATGGAAGCCAGTTTAATTGGTGATGCAGTTAAAAAATTCAGTAATACTTTTAATGAAGGAAAGTGTTATGTATTGAATAATGTCCGTGTCGAAGACATTTGCAATGACTATAGAAATGCAAAGCGGAATGAAGAGTGCATAATTAACAAAAATTGTGTGGTTGCTGAAGCATCTAAAGATTGCGAAAAAATACCTGTTTACTCATTTTAATTTACCGAGTTTGATGACTTTCATGGTTTTCAAGATAAGAAGACATTTCTTATAGGTATTTTTACTTTAATTTCATTTATAATATCATTTTATAATATTCATAAAGTCTTCTATGTCAATTACAGATGTCATTGGAATGCTTACCAATGTTGATGATATTCAAAGCATTACGAAGAGATCTGGTGAACAGGTTGCCAAGTGTGACATCATATTACAAAAAAATATAATAAATATAAATTATTTAAATTACTCAATTACTAAAACAAAGTATTCATTTACTAACACTTATATGTATATTTATGGTATTTAGGCACACTATGGCTAGGTGCTCATTGTGGGGTGAAATAGCTGTGATGTCACATGACAACTTGAAAGTACAGTATGAAATGAGAAGTATAGTTGTTATTACTAGATTTCAAGTTTGATGCTTCCAAGGTAAGACACAATCAATAAATTTAATTCTATTTGTGAGACTTATTTTATTTTAATTTAATAATAATTATAGGCTTATACCTGTCAAGTACTTACACAACAAGACTTCTCTTTAACCCCCCATTGCCACGAGTTGATGAAATGAAGTCAAGGTAGTCGTTTTCATATTACACATTCAAATGGTAGTTCATATATATTTATTTCTAAATTGAATTCTATAAATTCAATAGGTTGTCTGAAAGCGGTGTTGGTTCTTCATCACTTGTAAATGTGTCCATACAAAAAGAGAATATAGAGGCAATAAGGATCAATCTTTCCATCTTGCAAGAATCCCTACAGAGTGAGGCACTACACAAAGTAAGATACCTCAATGTTTGTAACTTACACAAATACTTAAATGTATATAATATGAAAATAACATGTTGAATATTTTTAGGATCACATTTATGAAATTAAGGTTGCAGTTGTACATATTTACCGTGATCGAACCCTTTGGTACAATGCATGTGTGAGGTGTAGCAAGAAAGTATATGATGAAAATGGTCAAGGCAAGGTCTGCCCCAAATGTGGAGCAAAAGATAGTGTCCTCAGGCAATTTACCTTCTTTTATCATGTAATACATCTATATATTATAATTATCTTGTAAATTAATATTTTGTTTTGTTGATTATAGGTACATTATGAAAGTTGAAGTCATGGACACTTTTGATTCTATTAAATTAACATTATTTGACACAACTGCACATCATCTCCTTGGTTATACCGCTGTAGTACTAAACAATATCCACTCACATGTACTCCATATTTTCATACATATACATATAATATTGATGAACTTCACATATGTATTAATATTAAATTGGTCTAATAATATAGGAAAATGGTGAAGATATGGTGGATATCATATTATCAAAGGTAAAATGGAATCAATTGCTTTTTCATATCAAAGCACAAGATGCCCAACCGTTTTTCAAGAATCACAAGGGACACCAACAACAATGAAGCAAACGACTAAAGTCTTAGATGTAGTTCCCTTAGATATTAAGCAAGAATGTATGTTTCTTTTATTTGACATCGAACACAACATTGCTTTTTAATTTTGTTTTGTATCTATCTTAAAATCTGAATGGTACTTTTATTTTCCATATAATTTATATTCCCAGTTGTGTTTTATGATACAATGTTTTTATGATTGTTATTTGTATATACTTGCAGCAAAAGTTATTCCAAAGCTTCGTGTGACAACAAATACAAAATCATCAATAATTACAATTGAAACACAATATTTTGCCAAAATAATCATGAGAACTGTAAGTATTTTGACTGCATATACGATTATATTATTAAATTGTCTGAATATTTACACTAATCATTTTTTCATATGTGAAAGGTTCGAAATAAAATTATAAAATTTTTAGGATTAAATCACCAGAAAGTGATTACATGCGTTGATAATAAGTGATATATTATACTATAATATTTATTATTTATTTATTTCATGTTTCCTATTAAATAATTAAACTCATATTTTCTTCTCCAATCAGATGTCCACTGCTCTTTGATTGTTCGTATGAGGATGAGCTCATTAAACTTCAATTTTGGATGAGAAAATAGACGCGTCACATCACCTACATAATTTTGTCACATAATAAACTTCCAGTTACAAAATAAATATGTATTTTTATTATTTATGAAAGCAATAGTTCAAATTTTCTTATTTAACAATATTAACATTATGGTATTTTTCTATTGCAATTCTAACAATTTTTATATGTCACGTGCATGTCCACATGTGCGTTCACTAGTTGATTATTAATGAGAGAAGAGAGAAAGCGGGGGAAGTATTAAAAAGGGGTTAATTTGGGATATTATTAGAGAGAGTTTGTTGAGAAAAACTATTTTTAATGGGATTAGAAGGAAAGAGTGGGGTGGAGTGGTAAAGAGGGGTGGTGGGAGCGGGCGTTTCGTGAGGTGGGACAGTTGCTTTTCCAAACGAAGAAGTAATAGTATAACGTAAAAGTACTTGAAGAAAAGGAGAGAAGAGAATGGGTTAAGGAGAGTGTGGCATTTTAAAAATGCCGCATTCTAATTGATTAGTGGCACAATTGTAATTTAAGCAACTTATTATATATATATATGCATATATATATATGTATATATATGTATATATATGTATATATATATATATATATATATATATATATATATATATATATATATATATATATATATATATATATATATATATATATATATAGGTTAGGAAGTGTGTACCAGCTGGTACATGTAACTTATGTGTACCGATCATTAAAATAGCACACATGGAGTCTGTTGATAAAATCCATCCATATGGATTGATTCAACATTGTATAGATTAAATGTATTTCAAAAATCATAACCATATCTCATATAGATCATGAGATATAAAAATATATCATTCAATGGTTTATACAATTTCTACAACTTACCGTTGATTAGAAAATACACATTTTCTTTTATTGGATGATCTATGAATTTTAGATTGTGATGATCCTTTGTACACATCTTATCTAAGGGGTATACTTTACATCAATAAGGTTGGATTATTCAGTAGATTTTTGCAATCATCATAAATGAAGGTGGGTACATATAAGATACATGTACTCAGGTACACAATTCTTTTAGCCATATATATATATATATATATATATATATATATATATATATATATATATATATATATATATATATATATATATATATATATATATATATATATATATATATATATATATATATATATATAGTCAGGCTAGAATACACTCGAGTGTCCAGATCGCACTAATACACTCAAGTGTGTTTGCATATCAAGACTATTTTTTGTAAAATGTAAACCATTGATCTTCATTGTCATACTATAACTAGTCTACATACAAATTTTGAGCCCATTTAGACGAGTTTAAGTCACTCATCAAAATTGACGAGCGGAACTGATTTGAAATGCATAATTTTTGTGGTCTTTATAACATGACCTATAAATGTCCAAATGTGCTCAAATTTTGTATATGAGCTATTCACAAGATGTTTAAGAAGATCAACAGATTAGATTTTTGAAAAAAATATTGCATCATGAAAAGTACTTGAGTGTATTCTGCTCTGAATACACTCGAGTGTATTCTAGTTTCTATCTCTCTCTCTCTCTCTCTCTCTCTATATATATATATATATATATATATATATATATATCACTACAACAAAAATCCCCATCAGTGGCCTTTTAGAAATGCCACTAAAAAAAATAAACCACACTAAACATGTTTAGTGGCATTTGTTGACACTTAAAAAAATGCCTCTAGTACCAATGCCACTAGAAAGATAGTGGCATAAGTTGTAAATGCCACTAAAAGTTGGCTTTAGTGGCTTCCAAAAAATGCCAAATAAAGGCCACTAAAACATCATTTGGCATTTATAAAAAAGCCACTATCCATCAATTGGCTTTTATACAAATGCCACTAATTTGTATTATGTTGTTGTATGAAACAATTCTTTTTTAGTGTAATGGCGTATAAAAAAAGTCACTAATGACATACTAGTTCTGTATTACTACATTTTCATGGTTTTTAGTCATTAAATTTTTAGTTCATTATCAAGTTTTCTAATTGAATGCCATTACAGCCGAACTCAGTTTTCCAAAAGTATGAATTCTTTCTTTATGATCAAATGACAATTACATGGGGAGGACATTTTACCTTGCCCCTTAGATGGAATACAACACCAATGATATACTTTCATACATTATTTTTCTATTCAATACAATAACTTCTACATCATTGGATCTGTCACTTCCCTTATATGACTATCTACTTTTCAGCATGCCGACATCAGAGCTCCTTTAGGAAATAGCTTTATGTGTAGGTAGAATCCCTGAACCACCTCCCAGAACCATTGGATAACATGTGATGCATTCTTGTAGCCAGAGTATTCTATATTTTGAAGTAATCAATAACCATGATAGAACTGAAACTGAAGTTTCTGGAAGATTATATGTTGTTTCAGCTGTTAGAAACCTGCATCACTTGAAAATGATTCAAACTCATGTCAGGTGCACCTCAATTATAGCATGTATGCAATAAAATGAATAATAGGGAAAAGTTAGTGTTTGACAGAAATTCAAACAAAAGAAATGATATGATAAAAGGACAGAAAACTAGTATCAACAAGCCTCAAACCTGAAGTGTATAAAGCTCTGCTTCCAACTTGTGATAATAACTCTCATCATCATCCATCCTACTAATGGTGGCCGGGAAAGTATGGATAAGGAAAGACCTCAAGATCATCCATATTAAGCCTATCAAGACGGTCTACTTCTGATGCTTCTGCTTTCACTCTGTTAGAATACCTAGAATAGAATACCAGCAAGAACTTACACAGTGCGTAAAAACCACATGTGAGATATATAAATCCTACTCTTACCTCATCACACCAAGAGCGACTTCCTAAACTTAGGACAGTCTGCATCATCAAAATACAAGTCATAATGCAAAACAACTCTCCATTGGGATACAAGTAACAAAATGTTGATCCATGAATGCCTCAACCTAAGTCCAAAGCAAAAAGTTAAACAAAAAATACATGTATCCTTGTTCTAGATGGTTAATAAAAAAAACCATGCTGAAGGTGCTTGGTTAGTGTAAAGCAGCAAATAATAAGGGCTTGTTTAGTGTAAAGCAACAAATAATAAGGGCAAATAATTTACCTGCTGACTCATCTCAACAATGCCACCTGCATTATCAACAATAGGTCCAAACATATCCATAGTCAATACATATGCAACAGTACTCAACATCCCCATGGTTGCAACAGCAGTCCCAAAAAGACCACCTGTGGGATTTCCAATTCAATCTACTAGGCCAGAAGTGTGCCCCAACCAAAAGGCAGAGATGATAGATACACGGATCTCTAGAACTGGAAGAGCTATAAATTCTAAACCTCTGGTGCAACAAGTGGCCTAATACAGAGCAACTGCAATAGCCATGTCGAATCCACCAACAGACTAAGTGAAAAATGACCAAGCAAACCTTTCTTTCTTACTTTGCAATTTCATTTTCCTTTGATAGCTTCCTCGAAGGGTATCTCAAACGTCACTCCTGCATGCTCTTTCTCAGGTTTTAGCTCTGAAATTAGAGATAACACAAGGATAATATGGAATATAGGAAAACTTTGGGTATAAAAAATTTTGAATGAAGTTCGTATGCCAAGTAGACATAAAAAACATTTTTGATTATATCATTATAATCCCATAATCTGAGCTTTTAAAGCTTATACTATTTACCTTTAAATATAGCATTACAAAGGCAATGGGACTCGTAGCTCCTGTGTGCTAACAATGGCCCTTACAATGAATATGCTCTCCAGTGTGAATCACACCATTCTCCAGCTCACCTATCCTAGAACGCTTTCAAGTCAGAAGGATTTTTTTTGCTTGAGAAAAATCTTAGAAATTTCCAACATATTATTTCTACGTAGCTCCATCACAGCAGGATTGCAAAAGGAACATGACAATCCATTTCTCAAAGGTCACCGACCGCCTGAATCATGGGGTGCAGAGGTTTCTCGGGTCTTCCTTGCTAGCAAAGGACGCTGGAATCAACCTGGAAGCGTAACGATAGAGATCCTTGTAGGAGTTTTTGATGGTACCTTCTGCAACTCCGGTAGCTTGGGTAATATCTGCAGGAAATAACATTACTTATTCATGAGTTCCTCTCATTTCACTAGTACAACATATTTGGTTTGTCTGACTAGCTGGGTATTACCTTTAAGAGGCTTTTTTACATCTGCGAACTGTGTGATCATATAAATAACAACAGCAGGTATCGAGATGGGGCTCCTCCTACAAAATGAGAGAACCATCTCATCTATAGTGCGTTACACCCCAAATTGTATTCTACTCCACAAGTCCACATAGAACCACTCAATTTCATGTGCAAACATTACATTTGGAAGCAATATTTAAAAACTGACACCAGCACATGCAACTAACTTCCTCAGAAATGATATTATGATGTCAATGCTAACAACTGTTTTGCAGTGCCACTAAAACCCATGAAGTGGGTACAACAAGTGTCGTCATGCAGAAAAAATATCGGTAAATCTAAAAAGATGTTCATGGAAAGATAATCTCATATATGAAAATCGGTTGCCTTATTTGTTTGTTAACATAATATCCGGAGTAGAGAGCAGTGGGAACATAATAGATCCAGAGTAGAGAGCAGTGATTAAATACAGTAACAAACGTGAGACCATTTTCTGAATGGATATAATAGAAAATCAGACACCTAGCAAATTCTGTAGCGTGGCACTGCCAGTTTTTGTCAATACTTAGATCGTATATCTACTGTCATATATAAAAAGGGTTAATATGAATACAAACCAGTGGTTAGGTACAGTAACAAACGACAAGGCCATCTACAAAATAGATATAACAAAAGACGAACACGTAGAAAGTTCTGCAGTTAAGCATATAGAAACCACACGTGTGGCACGACACTACCAGTTTTTGGCATGCTAGACTATTTAGGAGATCATGTGACAACTGTCAAATATAAAAAGGGTTACTACTTATATGCACTCTCAAAAGTACAATAGATTTATACACTGAGCCGTACTCCCATACATAGGTTGGTTCAATATTACTAGAATACTTGATTACCAACCTGATTTTTATCGTTACCATTTATGACCAAAAAATTTACAGATTACTAGCAATTGCATCTACTGAGAAATTTTATGTATCTTTTCTATCATCGTCAAGAGGATGGAACTGAACATTTAAAGCGCAGGGATTGATGAGCTAGCCAAGAAAGGTTAGCACCACCAGCCGTATAAATGTCAAATTGCTTTCGAGGATCTGTTACAATTTTTGTTAAACAAGTGGAGTTTATATTAAGCTGCGTAATTTGAGGAATAGAACTACAAGATGAGACATGAGAGCGGGAAGAAGTGGCCCTAGGCGGTGTATACAACAACGATACCGTGGCACTGATCTGGGATGGGAAGAGGGCAGGGTCAAAAGAAGACAGAGGATGGGTAAAAACAGGGACTCGAAAAACGATTAGGTGGCATTTGGGCCTACTTCGAACTTCCAGTAGTTCATGTGCTAGACCCTTTAATAAAACTTTCACATATTCAAATCACGTTTCTACTATATACACACCTTAATATCAAGCTAATATCTTCTTATGTGACTCAATTTCTCGTATGTCAATGTGAATGAGCACCAATACCAATTTGTCACACAAAATAAGTACCAATACGTACATGTGTCCTAAAAGCCAAACAAGTGAAGATTGAATCTAATAGTGAGCACATAGATTGTAAGAATTTATGTAATTGGTCCTAGTGGTGAATACGTAGTAAGAAATTATGTTTACTATATTGTGGAGGATATGGTATACTTCAGGATATACACTATAGCATGGGGCGAGGAACATTACCTTGGCCTTGGCTTCAGCTTGAAAGTTGGAACCCATTATGCACAACACCATTTTTTCTTCAATTCATCACAATTGAACTTAAAGTTTTCCTAGAAAAAGGGCGACTATCAAATCAAACTTTCTAGTCATTCACAAATATAAAAAATACTATAGTTCGATCATTGTGATATCTACTTGATTAACAACAATATTGTTTAACTTTAGGGTGTCATCATTCTTTATTATGGTCAAGCACATGTTTTTTCCTACAAACAACCTATATGGAAGATCAAAAAGATATTAATGAAAATAAATGGGGATCAGACAATGAGAATACATTTTACAACCCATTAGGTGTTGTACATGCCATAGAAATGTAGACCATACTAGATTTCTAATTTAATATTGTAGTAATCAATGAATATCATAATATGTCACTCTATGTAAAGTGTAGAAATATTTTCTATATAGTATTTATAATATGAAATTTGATCTATTCCCTTACATTCCTATTATATTCTTTCAACTTGATACATTAGTACAAGAGTTGCAATCTAGTAGAATAAAAAATGTAGTAAAAAATGAAGGTTAAAATATGATATATCACCTTCTAGATGAAAAAGTTTAAGATACACGACCATACTAACACATTCTTGCATAATCACGATAACACTAGAAAACTCTTTTAGAACATCTTCTTATCATTTCAAAGTCTGAATAATCAAGATCTATGTACACATTCGTTTTTGAAATTACATATTTGTTATAAGTTGTGAATCAAATGCATCCTTGTTATGAATGATTGTGTATATAGATGTTTATAATTCATTATCTAAAGTGTAAAATTTCGCTACCTTTAATAATCTCTAATGTATAAGAAACTCAATTTCAACTATGATGAAAACGACCCTTTTATCAAGCACATCGTCTCCATGAGAAACCACATCATTATCAAATTAAATAACAAGACATGGTTAAATATGAGAGGCCCAAGGTTAATACTTTGTAATGTTATAAGATAATTTTCACATATGGTGCAAACTGTGAGAAAATTTGTGGATTACTTCACAATACACGTTCAATATATTTATGGATTTCCTTTCTATCTTTTTGCATTAAAGTTCATGCCAAAAATGTTTACTAATGATCTTGGCCAAAAATGTTGTCCATTCATACCTAATTAAATTATTGACCTTTTGGGGGGTCAACACATATTTCTAAATTTAATTAAGAAAGAAATGAAATTTAATATATCTACCATAGGGAATTAACATATTGAACGTTCTAAGATGAAATATACATATTTAAATAATAATCTTATTTATATTAGTTTAGAGGGGCAATGTAAATTTTTTTCTAGACATCAATCAAGAAACTAGCTAAAGGAGGAACATGCGACAATAACAATGATATGTTTGTTCAGAGATTTTGAACATGTTTGTATTTGTAACAAGGGAAGATCTTGTTTACTCATTTGTCATAAAAATATTTAATTAAAAGTACACCGAGAAAGGAATAAGTTTATACGTGAAGGGAGCATGAAGACTAAGCAAAAGAATATAAAAAAAATAGTGCAAGTTAATTAACTTTCTTTGTCATTACCACAATGAAAATGTAAAATTATACAATCCTTTTAACAGAAAGTGAAAAAAATCATATTTAGATAGGAAGGGATAAGTATAAAACTAGTCATGTAGTCTCTTCCGTTAATCAAATAAGTTGTTAAATAACAAGTAACATAGTTAGGATTAGTCAAAATTCCATGTCCTGAGTGGGAGAGGACAATTGAATTTTCTGACAATAAACTGACCGGGTCCTGGATTACTTTGATTTTGTCCAAACTTGAAACTAATCCACATTGTTAACTAAACAATCTCTTTATGTTCCTACGATTATTGTTGTGATGCTTGTTAGGTGGTATCTTCTTTTAGGAGTACGGGTCAGATTTCAAAGAACACTGCATTGACTACACAAATTAAATGACCCTCAAGCTTTGACATGCCACCACCCCGAAAAAAGTATGTGATTCCATACCTAGGAGCTCTTTTGATTGGGTCCATGGAATGTGAATCCATAATTTCTGGATGGATCTGGATTTTGATCATCATATAGGGTAGGTATGTCTCAAAATGTAGTTCCACATCATCTAGATTTTTTACTAGTCTAACGCGCAATTGATTTAGGCCCAGATTTTCCCAAATTAAACCGACTGAAATTATATAAAATACATCCAAAACAGACTCACACCTGAACTTCGAACCCATTCAGAACTTGATTGTCAAAACTAGACCCAAAGTCCATTTTTTCCCAGTCATACAAGGTAAGTTCACAAGTTTGGACTTATCATCGACTTCCTACAGAAACTAAACAGTACATACCTCGATCTCGGATTCATCTATATAACATAGACAAAGAAATATTTTTGTTTTGTTTGAAAATTATATTTTATTTGATGAAATCTTCATGTCTAACTTCTACGTTGTATATGGGATAAGTTCATATCAATCGTCAAATGATAAGTTGATTAATACATTCATCAATTTCTAGTAATACAAATGTCAAAAGTTTGTTCATACCATTTTGAACTAAACCAGATTCCTAGTATATTATGGTAGCAGAGCAGTTAAGATGGACCACCTCCTGAACCGCATGCCACATCCAAACACAGTCGTCGTCGGAGGTCGGGCATCCCTGCATACTACACCAATTCAAACTCCAGGAGGGCACCTGCTATGGCAGAACAGAGCATCTCAAATAGAAAGGAGACAGAAAAAAGGTGGTGAAGAGAAGGAATACGATACAGTAATCCTGGTTAGAAGAGAAACATATCTTGCGGCTGGATTTCTTCATCACATTCATCTCAAAATTAAGCCTAATTATTGTGGTGAATACTTACTGGATTAGACGGATACACGGTGTAGATCCAATAGTTGTTCGGGAATTCAGGGGATTTCGGCATAGATCACAGTTGTTTGGAGTGGGGAGGAGGATCAACAGTGCTGGCCTTCAGTTTTTGATCGTCTTCGTGGAGTAAGGAAGACAGCGAAATAGAAGGGCGGTGTTGCCTGCAGGAGGAAGAGCATACCCTCGCCCATGCTGTGCGACGTAGCGCCGCACACGATCTGGGAATCGCGGACGAGGGAGGTTAGGGTAGATAGAACACTTACGTTCGTGGGTTCTAAAGGTGTGAAATAATCGAGTTTAGTTTCTAGCTTCCTTTTGCATCTCCGGTCAAACACCAAAGAAATAGTAAAAAAGGTGTGTCAAACAAAGTGGAGCGGCAAGAATATACGGATTAAAATAGATTAATAATATTAACCAGGGAGATAGAATTTGTAAATGCCACTGTAGTTATATATAAAAGCCAGGATTACGGATCTAGATCGGACACTTTCTGCAAATTAATAAGTGGCTTTTATAAAAGAAAACGTCTGTAGAAATGAATAAATAATGGCATTTTTGAAAAAATGGCACTGCATAAAATGCCACTATTGAGCATTTTTGCTGAAGTGTGTGTATATATATATATATATATATATATATATATATATATATATATATATATATATATATATGAGCTTATTTTTAATACTCACACGGATAACTTGGTTAAACTACCCATGCTCCAAATACACAATAGAAGACTTTGTAATTATTTGTATCCAAAACACTTAAGTGTGTCATGCTCTGAAGACGCGGTGGCATGCTTTGTAAATATTTCTATCAGCTCGATGCTTAAGAAGTTTGCATGTCGAGTCTCTATCTCACAAGCGCCGCCATAAAACTACATTATGGAAAGAAGTTGGCCAATAAACACCTCCTTCTCTTGGTAAAATAATGATAAAGCTAGTTCTTTGATTGATTTGCTTTCTCACTCAAGAGAATCTGAGAGGGGATTCTACTATCCTCGTATTGATGGGATTTCCGGTACTCTCCCCCAACTACCTTCTTTACACCAGTATGTGGTGTCTTGCCGCCAGCCTAAGAGACCTTACTAATCCAGGAATCTTCATGTTGATTTCTACTCAAATAGAGACCACATCGAAGCTGTGAGGGAAGTGTTCGTCAGAATTTCAGTCAAAGATGTCACTTTTAATTTTGTGATTAATATTATTAGATACAATGGTGCGTGCGATTCTTTCCCATAAACCATCAAAGGCTCTATTTTCCTAGAAAGTGAAGAAGTTGCAAGTAGATCAATTCAATCCTGCTGAGCAGGTGACTCCCAAGTTCTTTGAGCGGATCATGCTTCTGTGTAGGTGGCTACAGTATGCCAAAGTACCAAAAGACGACGTCTTAGTCTGTAACGTTACCTTATTGCAATATTGGTTTTATATTATTAATTTTGTTAGGTGTTTAAAGGATGAGGTAGGGCGAACCTTGTACTTTTGGGTGTTGTTTTTCTATATGTCACATCCTCATGTTGCCTTCTGTTACATATCTAAACAACTAAGGTTGTGTCATTGGTACTGCCATTTTTTTTGTGAACCTAGCGCGCCTCCTCTTGTTTAATGCTTTTTTTTAAAAAGGGTACAAAACGACAGAAAGGGAAAAAAGGTAAAGAATGAAAGAATGTGAACTATACAGAGTATTATGTACATCCTATCTATACAAAGAATCCATATCCCTCCAAGATTTCATCCAGACTATGCGGGAATCTCTACTTTTGTCTTGAAAAACCATGTTATTTCTCCCCAGCCATATGTTGTACAACACCAAACATGCACAGATCTTGGTTCTTCCTGTAAATTCCAGCAACTGCATCTTACTCTTCGGCTGAGAAATGCTGAATTTTCGTGAGAAAAGACTCCATATATCCACTGAGAAAGGGCAATAGAACATAAGATGTGATATAGTATCACCATCTTGACAACATAAAGAACACCTCAAAACCAACGAGAAACCAAACATTTGAAGAAGATCCATAGTGGCTAATCTTCCCAGGAAGAATTTCCAAAGAAAAATCGAAATCCTTCTTGCTAAATATTCAGACCTGATCCAAGCACCCCACACCACCTCCAGATTAGTCACCCTACAGACTTCCCAGAAATTTCTCAATGTAGGTTTCATTGAGTTGCTCAAGGCAATCGAGTCCTCAATAGAAATAATAGGTTTAGGACAGGTTTTCAGACAATTATAAATCTCTTCAACACCTCTCCTATCAGGTAGCAACCAGTCACATGTAGTTTTACAAATACAACTACTTATTCTTCTAAAGGGACCTCCTCCCAGTCTGTGGACTAACTGTATGTCCACCAACTCCAACAAAGTCTTTTTATACGGGCACCAAGGATCTAGCCAAAGGAGGAACCTTTCCCCATTTCCAACCTTAAAACTGATAAGATCAAGTAAATGTTTCCTATGCTTCAAGAGCCTGTTCCATATCCAAGAATAGTTAGTCTTGTGATCCACATACCATAGAGATTTCTCCCCAATGTACCTACCATGAATCCACTTCACCCAAAGGGAAGATTTCGAGCTTGCCACATCCCAAAGATTTTGTATTAGCCAATCTGAAATCCTTCTTAGTCCCAAACCCCCTTCTTTCTTTGGTCTGCAGATGGACTCCCATGACATAGAATGAAACAATTTTTTGTTTCATATATCCCCAAATGAAATTGCGAATCATCCTTTCCAAATCATCTATGACAGATCTAGGCAAGGGAAAAGCAAAAGTCCAAAATATGTGAAGGAGGATAAAGTGGAGATGGCAAGCTCCACTCTACCTGCCATTGAGAGGAACTGCCATTTCTATGAGTCCAACTTTGTTTTCAGTTTGTCATACATAGGGGCACACATATTTTTAGTAAGTCTTCTAGAAAACAAGGGTAACCCCAAATACTTCACAGAAAGGTTAACAATAGGAATATCCAAAATGTTTGAGAATGAGACATCCACACCTTTACCCAGATTTCACTTTTAGTATTATTTAGGAACAACCCTGAACATCTGCCAAACTTGTCCAGCACCTCCCTGATAGCATCCATGTTCTTCAAATCATCTTTGGCAAAAATCAAGAGGTCGTCTCCAAAAATAATATGAGATACTCCAACCCCGTTCTTCTTATCAACATATAAAGGAACTATACTTCCAGCCTCCACATAGCTATTAAGAATGGATGTGAGCCCCTGCATTGCGATGACAAATAAGAGGGGGGATAAAGGATCTCCCTGCCTGACCCCTTTAGAAGCTTTAATAGGCCTAGAAGGAGAACCGTGTATGAGAACATAAAAAGAGTCCGTGGCAAAACATTCTCTAATCTAGGCTAGCCAATAGTTCGGAAAATTCATCTTCTGTAGTAGGAACAAAATGAACTCCCTATTTACAGAATCGAAAGCTTTGGATAAGTCGGCCTTTAGACAAATTTTCCCAGCACTAGGGTTATTAAAGGAACTCAAAATCTCATTCGTTAAAAGTATAACATCTCCAATCCTTCTGTCCTTTACAAATGCAGATTGGTTCAGGCTGATAAGCTCCGGTAAAACCTCCCTCATTCTATTAGCAAGAATCTTCATAATGGTCTTGTAGATGATATTACACAGGGAAATCAGTCTGAAGTCCTTAATAGTAGAAGCGTCCCTGACTTTTGGACTTAGAAAAGTAAAAGATTTGTTACATTCTTTCAAAAGCTTTCCATTTTCAAAAAAGTTCAAGACAACAACCGTTACATCATTGCCAACAATCTCCTAGCATTCTTTAGAAAAGAGTGAGTTAAACCCATCTGGCGCAGGGGATTTTTCATCATTTAAGTTCTTAATAACCTCCCATACTTCCTCTTTAGAAACCCATCTCTTCAGTTTATCTGCCATCAACTCCAGAATTTTAGGCATAACCCAATGCTCTTGCCATTCAGAAATCCAGACAGGGGAGGAGTTAGTGAAAGCCTTTTCAAAATAGGTTATAATATGCTCTTCTATAACACCAACTTCATTACAGTAAGAATCATCAATCTTCAGATTATAAGTGTTATTAGTCATCCTTCTATTCTACAGAGAGGCATAGAAAAATCTAGTATTCCTATCACCACATTTCATGCAATGGACCTGTGAATTCTGTTTAATGAAAATTTCTTCCTCCTTCAACGCCTTCCAGGCTTCTCTCCTTATATTACCCACCTTAATCTGAAGGTTCTTGTCAGAAGGGTTCATATCTACAAGGTTTTGAATGTATACAGCCTGTTCTTCAAGAGTACTAGCCTTTGAGATGAAGTTGGACACCTTCTCCTTATTCCACTTACTAAGAGCGATCTTCACAGAAAACAACTTTCTATACAATCTATACATAGGGGTACCCGGGAGATTAGTCCTCCAAGCCATAGCAACTACTTCTTTGAAACCAGACTAAGAGATCCACTCATTAATGAGTCTGAAAGGGGTAGTCTTCTCCCTACCAATAACAAGATGAACCAAAATGATCTTGTGATCACTGACCAGATTAGTGACTGATTCGCCCCAAGCATTAGGAAAGCTGTTTAAGAGATCCATGTTGTAGAAAATGCGATCTATTTTAGAAAAGGTTCTATCACCATCTTTACTCCTACTATCCCAGGTATAATAGGGTCCCTTTACATGCATTTCCATGAGGTCCATCTCACACAAAGAATTATTGAAAGCATTCATACTTATATCTGTAGGTGGCTTTTTACTCAATCTTTCTCCTACCAATCGAACAACATTAAAGTCTCCTACCACACACCAATCCTTCGAGATAGTTTTAGAGACACCAATGAGGCCATCCCATAACCTATTTCTGTCTTGGTCATCATTAGCTCCATATACAACAGAGAGATTAAGGGTATAATCCCCAAAAGTAATGTCACAATGAATATATTGGTCCCCTTCACAGATTTTAGTGATAGTGATGTCCGGGTTATACCAAAGAATGATAATTCTCGTATAAGAATGAAAGGAAGAATTATATATGAAGCTTGCATTTCTCCATATCGCCTGGACACAAGAAGTGAGCTCGCTTTTGCTAATTCTGGATTCAATAAGAATGAAAATATCGGGTTTATGTCTCCCAATCTCCTTTCGAATGTAGGGGATTTTGTTGTTAGCTCCCCTTACATTCCAAGCCATGATAGAGAATGGTCTATCCATTTGGAAATCTGGATATTACTCTCCCCCCTCACATGGACCAAGGATAAAGAAATCAGTACCTTCAACCCCCTGATCTAGAAGTGAAAACCTATTCAGTGAGGCTTTATCCTTTCCTTTAATTCCTTCCTCCCCTTCCGCCACATTGGAACTTCTCAAGATCTTTTTAGAAAGATTCTCGGACCTGTGAACAGTCTTCCAATTCCCATTTTGCTCTGGCGGAACTTCATTTACATCTTTGCTAGGTGGTACAGGAATATCCTCTAAGCCCGCTTCCTCCTTCCCTGTGCTATCTATCACCTTTGAATGAGGTTCAATACCAGGAACTACCTTCTCTAGCTACTGCACATTAGACTATTTCGTCTTCTAGACTTTGTTTGAAGCTTGCACATTGTTAGCCTTCCTCTGATTCCTCCCATTACCAACAACAACATATTTTTCATTGCATAGAGCTGCTTCATTCCCAAAGTTTCCGCATTCAATACACCTTTCTGGTTCCCATTCATACTCAAAATTAATGACATCCAGAATACCATCCTCACTCAGAATTTCCATGTCCTTTGGAAAACTAAAATTCACTGAGACAAGAACTTGCATACATGCATATTCTAGCCTGTTGAAAGAAAGAGTGAGATGATTTGTTCTAACCGATTTCCCTAACACTGAGCCAATGTAGGAAAACATTTCCTCATCCCATAGTTCCAATGACAGATTATGGATTTTGAGCCAGATGGGGATTTATGTAAGTTTCATCTTCTCCATCTGGTCCCCCTTTCCCACTTCTTTATTATCAATGGTTTTCTAGCAAAGAACCAGGGGCCACCTTCTAGAGCAGTTTCCATATCCTCGTCGTTAGAAAACATGATCAGGAAAAAACCCTTGCCTCTTGACCTCACCTCCATAGAACCTTTGACGTTCCATATTTGTGCAAGATGAATTAATAATGTTTTCTAGTGAGGCTTCAACCCGATTAAATATCCTATCGCTGTTCTGCTCCACTTAGCTTTGTTCCTTTCCACAATGCTTTTGGGGTAAATCAGCTTCCCATCTCTTATCTCCGTATCCGTCTTCTTCAGATTGCACAGAATGACTGCTTTCCCCAGCTTCAGAAGATCCACCCATGACCTTGCCTCTTTTTCCATTGTCGTTTGAGGCACCACATTGTGAATCGTCTTCTCGAGATCGCCCTTTGGCCCGTTACCAGCTGGCGCCCCCTCCTGATAGCCCTGATCCCCGATTACTAAAACTCTGGGAATCGATGATGAATTCACCAAGGAGACAATATGCCTTTCGGATTGCTAGGGTGCCCTTTCTTCACTATAGGTCCCTCGTGTAGAGAATAAACCCTAGAACTCCCTTCATTCCCAATTCGAGGCTGTTGGAGGCTAGGTGATCTGCTTCCTCTAATGATGACTCGTGGATCCAAAGACTCCCCATCATCTCCTTCTGCATTTTGGGTTGGAAGAGCCGCAACAACTTCCTTCGGCAACTCCGGCGTCCTGTTCGAGACCTTCGCCCCGCCTATCGCCCTCCCAGTCGCCGCTCTCGACCTCCCGCGCGCCATCAAGTTATGATAATTTTATACTGCCAAAACTTTGGCCATTATTAAATAGGAAAAGTAAATATATGATAAAAGATAAGTATGTGGCAACAAGATAACTATTTGTAATTAAAAGTACCATTTAGTCACAAAAAGTAACTAAATGACATAGAAAGTAATATTTTATCCTAGAAAATAACGATCTATATACTAACATATTATGTCTAATATTGATTTGTAATTAAATGTAATTTTCTGTATATGAAAAATAACTTTAGATCGATGCACTTATATTGAGACATACAAACAATGCCGAAAGAAGTGTTAAAAATATCAAGCGAAAACAAATACAATTACAAAAATGAAAAACAAAAGTTCACAAAAAGTAACTATGCGGTATAGAAAGTAATAATATAGTATGAAACGTAACTAGTTGACACATAAAGTAACATCAGGTCATCAAAAGTAACAAATCGATTACTTCAAGTAGTATAAATTACAGGTTATAGATGAAAGGTGTATTCATGGTTAAGTATAATATTAAATGCTAGAATTGTAATTCCAAGTTATACTCATTGAATCCCTCAGACTTCTCATCATACACACCAATTTATCAGTTCCTTGCCTATGGAGGGATGGATGCTAACTTACTAACTAGCAAGCAACTAATGAACTAACTTCAAAAATTCAAAATATAAGTAGATCCAAGCGACAATTGAGTTTTTATTTTGTTTCTTATATACTTAAGACATGGAGGGTATGAACATAAGTATCTCAATATTTTAGATTCATCATTAGGGAAAGGAACACCAATTGCTTATGGGTGTAGGAGGTAGCTCACCTGCCTACATTGTTGTATGGTTCCTACACCAAATCATGTTTATGTAATGGAGGCGACTGGATGTGTTATGAGGATGTGTCTATGTTAGGAACAAATAAAACACAAAGGTGTATCGATCTGGAAAGCTTCAGTGGTGCTGAGGTGGAGTTGCTCTATCCTCATAGAATGAATGGTAGTGGCAATGAAGATAAGCATGGTACTGTATGCCATATAAAATATTATAAATTTGCACACTTTAGTAATCATAATTACATTTTGTCTAAAGAGTTACATATTTGTCAAAATAGTTACCTTGTTCTATAAATAGTTATACTTTTGCTAAAATTGTTGCATTTTCATCCAAATAGTTACATTTTCATGGCCAGAGACAAAGTATTGGTTATAACTCACAAAATATTGTACAAATAGGTAATTTTTCCCCAAAATGCATGCATGAGCATCTGACATCACGAAGCCATCTCAGGAGATCCCTTTTCCGTTCTCCGATCACTCTACCTCAACAATATAACATATCTCCTACCACGTTCACTGTACAACGTATGACCTACAACGTCTGAAAATGTGGCCTCTCTGTAGTGTTGTGATCAAATATGTTATGACGGGGAGGAGGCTCTTATCACTCACCCCCTTCAATGTGGCCTCTTCGCGGATCTTGACGAACTACCTCAAGATAGAGAACCAGGTGGATAGGAGTGCGAAGTACTTTAGTGAGATCATCATTGCAGGACCAAAGTTCACTACAATGGTGCTCTATTCTTTACTGTAGGGGTTTCTTGTTGTCAAAATGAGAAATCCGTTGGGATTGCAAGTCGGTGTGTCAAGGCACTTCTTTCCCCGGAGATGAGAAGGAGTGTATGGGTCAAAGCGCATGAATCCTCTATGGTTGACCAGATTTTGGTGTCTTGATGAAAATTGGTGGAGTCGGTGCTACAGAGACGAGAGAGGAGAGTCGTAATAGTTGGTTCTATTATTGGGTCTATTTACAATAGTTGCCACTATTGGTATGCATTCCCAAAGAGCCAATCATATGATAATTGTAATGACATAATTTGTAAATGATTTAATTATTCACAAAGGAAATTTCTAATTTATTCTAGTTGTTTCAATTATGAGATATGATGTAACATAATAAATATATAGAGAATGATATTACTCAATGACATATGTATACAAGTACGTGACTTGAACAATGAGATCATAGGGATGTTAAGAGTACATACATTCTTATTATGTCCCTAGTCAGATGTTATTGTGGAAGGCAGATAGACAACAATAACACAAAAGACTAGAGTGTGTGTTGGTTGATGAAAAAATCTCATTAGTCCTGATATGTGATATCAAACCAAGCACAAAAATACATGTTAGAGAATAGTGTATCGGGAAGACCCACCATGAGACTGACACATGAAAACTATTATAATGGTAGTCACAGTCAACTCTCATATTATTGGTGGTGATTGTGGTTCTTAGACCTGAAGTCACTATACTCATCACATGTTGTGTGGTATGCTTTGACATCATCCAATGTAATTCTAAATAAGGGTTGCCATAACAGTGATGATTGGGTGACTGTGACACATTGGGCCTGACTATGAGTGATCTATATGGGATTTGTCCCTCTATAGGAGTATGATATCCAAGGCCTCTTGATAAGTGAGAATGAGAAATGCACGACCATGCACATGTGAGTCAATATGTGATATTGAGCTTACAAATATCTCATACAGTTTGCTCTGGTTCAAGGAACATAGATTGAATGTTGAAGAGGATGATTACTTTGTAACATACTGAATTCTGAATTTAATCTCCATGTAACCCCTTTCCCTAAGTTTTCTTCTCATTTTTTCCCTTTATGTCATTATTGATGAATTAGTGGAATTTATAGTGTTCTAGTGAACATTTCTTCAATAATTATACCAATGGAAGGGTTTATGCACAAATACCTCAGTGAAATCTTATTTAAGGATCTAAAATGCATAATCACTACTTAAGTGGAACAATGGTAAACAAATTTGTGCTAGAAGTGTAAGGCCCCAAACCTTGCTTAATGTGTTGAACAAGATTAATTACCATAATTAAGTGCTCTAAACCTTAATCTAACCTTGTTAGGTGTTTTGAAATCATGAGATAAGCTTAATTTCTAGTTTTCTCCAATTTGGATGCTGTTTGTGCAAGTTATGCATTTTATGCACATTTTGGACTTTTTTGCAATTTACCCAACTGGGAGGTTTTCTTTGCAAATTGTCACATGCCTTATGATCCTTATCATTCTCGAGCTTGTTGGGCCTTAGGACTCCTAGTTGTACCTTGTTTTGGAGGTGTTTCTCTTCAAGGGCATTTTAGGGATTTCCCCCTTTATGGATGAGCTTATCTTTAGGAGTTATTAACCAATGGGGTGGTTTCTTTGTTTGGAGGTCAGTGGTGGGCCTAGAGAATTGGAAATTCATGGATAAGAAGTCTCTAGGAGATGTAGAATAGCTATTTGTATGGCCATGAAGCTCTAGGTTGTGGACACATGGAAAGCTCCATGGGCACCTCATGCTTGACTCCTTCCTTATCCATAAAGGCTTGCATGTCCATGGGCACCCTTAGCCATGGACACATGAAAATTAACTTGAATCCTCATGCTTTGCTTCTTCCTTATCCATAAAGGCTTGCATGAACATGGGCACCCTTAGACATGGACACATGGAAAGTAGCTTGGACACCTCATGCCTTGCTTCTTCCTTATATACTCCTTCCTTACCTCCCAACCAAAATATTTGATCCATATCACCTCCCTCCTACTTAGAACTTCGTCGTATATCTATTTGGCCCAAGGGAACCGCCTCAAGGTAGAAGAAGATGCCATCTTGGTGAAGAAGGTCTTCTAGGGTTTCATCTAAGCTCATCTGGGGTTTCTAAAGTCACCTTTTGGCATTTTCGACCAAGGCAAGTAGGTTTCTTCCCCTTATCCTCTATTTTCCCTGCTGTCTTCTTACTTCCACCTTCCTCCAGGTTAGAACCCTACTCTTTCACAGAGGAACTCCATCTAAAGCTCAAAAACTCTTCTTTCCATGCTCCTCTTGCTTAGGGTTAGTATCCTTGGAGAAGAAGGTGATTCTTGCTCGAGTTTGGAGCTAGTTCTTGGAGCTATCAGCCAATATTGCTCGAGTTTTCTACTGATTGGGATCTTCTCTTCTTTCTAGAGGCAATTTATATAATTTTCTCAACATTTATTGCTTATTATAAGCTTGTTACTTCATATTCTTATGCTTAAATGATGATCTCCACCTTTAGATGATGTTCTTATTTAGGGTTTCCTTTCTTTGTAGTTCTATACTTTGTTATTAGCTCTAGATGAACTTGAAATGATTGGTACATCTCTCCGAGGATAAGGATGACCTAGGATAGGTTGTGGGGGGCCAAGTAACGGGCTGGTCCCTCTCCCTCTCTCTTCTCCGCTTGCAATTAAAATGCTGACATGTCATTTTTTGGTTGGTCAGAATTGGATAATTCATATCTTTTAAATTTCTTGTCCAAAATTAGTAGAAACATGTTTTGGAATCATAAAATTAAGCTCTATCTAATAAAAACACTTTCGAGGCCTGATTTTAAGGTTTTTTTGAAAGGTGATTTTTGAAATATGATTTTAATACATAAAATCCATACAAATTACAATTTATTCACCATAACTCCAAAATTGACATAAAGATATGTTTTCTTGATCAAGATAACCTAACTAGTCCAATGGTGAGATTTTGTTGAGTTTAAATCCAAGTTTTGCGAAAAAGGTCCAATCTTAGGGTTTCTATGCAATAATGAGAAATATACACACCAATGAATGTTAATAAATTGAAAAATTCCTTGCTTGATGCAACGTATAACTATTTAATGAACGTCAAGAGCTCAGCTACAACGGCGCAAGATGATCTTCATATCAGCGGACAGTTCTTGATGCATGTTGACGCCGCCTGGAAGAAGGGCAAAGGCGCCATCGCTGTGGTAACTCAGGATCGCAATAACCAATGGAAGGGAGGGGTAGGCCAGCTGGTCTCATCGGACAACCCTCTACAGGCAGAGCTTATGGCCATTGCCCTTGCTGCTAAACTGATCAAATCCAGCAGGATGCAAGGTACAATTGTGGTCACTGACTGTTTAACGGCCAGGAAGATGCTACAAGATGATTATAACAAACATCCTCGATATGCCAGTATAATAAGGGGGATCCAGTTGATATTGGGAGACACTACGACTATTCACCATGTGGAGAGGCAGCACAATGGCCCAGCTGATGCTTTGGCTAAGGCACACTTACAAAACACCTGTAGAGTCAGGTACTATGATATCCCTCCCAAGGATGTCATTGATACTGGACAAATCCTTTTTTTTAATGGTAGTAGTACTACCATGTTTAATTCTATGCAAATAACTCACATATGTAATTTGCCTTTGAATATGATTGCACGAGGTGAGCAAGATGAATAAAATTATCGCCTGACTTCCCTAAAAAAAATAAAAAAAAAACAAATTGAAAAATGCCAAAGATGAATTTGGAACATCTAGAAGTGATGGAACTTGGTATTTGAACACAGTAAAGAGGTATGTGCATTCTTACACCCTATGTTGGAATATTTGCAAACCAAACCTTATATTCCTTAATGAGGAACTATATGAACCCTATTTTCTCTATTCATGAGTCTTTTGCTAAATTGCCTCAAAAATTTGTATTGATATTCTATTTCTTGGGTCTTGCGCCCCACTGCTATATTTCAAATATATGATGCTTTCCACTTGCCATAATTTCTCTTAGCATGTTGATTTTATTAGACTATTTAGCTAATATAGTGATACTTATGTACAACCACCCATAGATAAGGCATGTGCTATTTCACCCTGGGGAATGTGTTAATATCAATGACAAAGGAACTATACAAACACTGTAACACCAAACACATATTGTAGATTGAAGTTGTTCTCCAACTTTCCATTTACTTGGATAGCATTGATGTGTGACTAGGCACCACTCATTGCTGGTGATGTCATAACTAGTTATGTGTTATGGACATTCATTGCCAACATAATATGGGACCTATAGGGCCATACACATGGGAACTGACCTAGAAGATGAGTTTTGATCATGAATTATAATTGGATTGATTATTGAAGTGTTTAGTATTCAATTCAAGCAAAAAATCAACTGACTGGACTGCCAATCGATTGGCTCATGTGATGAAATGAATAGTTGGAGTGTCAGGTTGATTAGATATTGTATTGGATGAGTTATGCACGAACTAGGGAACCAACTGACCAGTTCACCTAGTAAACATTTCAGGTGGGGGTCGTGAGACGACCGACTCACTTCGCCAGATGCCCGGTTTGTGATGTAATTCGATTGCATCAAGAATTAGTGCCAACGTCATGTCATGCATTAATTACAATAGAATTTCCAATTCATATGTGATTGGGAAACATGCAAAATGACTGATTTATTGGGCGAACCGATCGACTCGCATGCCAACCGACCGGTTCTCTGTTCACAGGTTGTGAATTTTTGAGATTTTGGTCCCTTCCACTCCCACATAGACTGAGAACCCTGACCCTAACCCTCCTATAAATAGAGGGGTACTGGAGGATTCTCAAACACATCAATTGCCTCTGACAATTATTTTTCTTCTCTGGTTGTTATAACCGAGAGAACCTGAGCAAGTCCTACTCGATAAAGGGAGGGATAGAAAGGGAGAACAACGGAGACCAAGTTGGTGACTACTACACTAATAGGAGGGGCAACTCCTTCATGTCTATTCTAGTAGGATGACATGAGTTCTAAGCGGTCTATGTAGACTTCCATAAAGGCATGGAGGCCGTTGTCTGCTGCTAGGAGGACAACGTCAACCTGCTGTCTATGGTGAAGAGTAGGAGACGCAGCGACCGAGTCCCAATGCAACTAGAAGACAGTTGCATGACTACAATGACGAGGAGATGTCATTGGACTTGTTGTAGGACCATGTATATCCTCATAATCATCCTTTCCATTATATAATTGTTGACACAATCTGCTAATTTAATGGGGAATATGGCAACAGTTTTTTATTATTTCTACTGCCTATTCTAATGCCATATTTTCCTATAGTGGTATCAGAGCCACATCAATATACTATATTTTGGGATAACTGAAATGATCAGATTTTTGGTTTTATTATTTATTTATTGCATGCGATGCAAATAATTTTGTCCAATCAAATACCATGCATAATCCCAAACTTATAAACACACACACACACCCATATATATATATATATATATATATATATATATATATATATATATATATATATATATATATATGTATGCAATTTACAAGTGTCGCCCTAAAGGTGAGTTTTGATGGTGAATGTATAGCGTGGTTATGGCCAATAACCCTATTATCTATGCATGGTTGTGTGGTTGGTTATTCTTATTCTGTCTCGGTTCACATACCGATCCTCTACCTTATCTTCTAATTGTAAAAGTTTTATTCTCTCCTTCCTTTGATCCCCTCGAATGTAACTCAAGGTTTCTCTATAATCATGTAATAATAGGATAGTTTACTTTTTTGTTACGATGAAGAAGAAAGATGCTTAGACCAGGCCAACCAACCGTCTCAAAGGTGATTTGGTCGGCTGGAGGATGAAGGAGTACCAAGGAGGACGAGCCAAACTGATCAACTGGTGGACCTTACCGATTAACTGGAGGACCTAGAAGATGGTGGACTACATATTAGGTAAATAGTGGGATGACCAATCGACCGACCAGGAGGCGATCTGACTGGTTCAAGGGTTGAACCGATCAACCCAGATTGGCAAGCACAGATCTTCATCAACAATAGGTTTTTGCATGAGATGTGGACCCTAGGTTGTGGTAGTTCCTTGTGGCTCCCAAGGAATTACATTCGAGTGGCCATAACCATCACTTTTTATATATTGCATGTTTTCATTGTGGGACATAACAAGTATATGATATATGCTATATATGTGGTGGTTGGATAAAGTATATGTATTTATAAATACAAAATCCCTCAATTAAATATTAAGTATTAGATGCTTTCCATGAGCAACACACATGAAAAGCTTGATCGACTAAGCGTGGGCACCCCAAGGGTGGTGCATTGTCTATCTCATAGAATGTGATGGTAATAATGTGGGCCCGCCAAGCGGGGTGCATTATTATTGTGTTGTCTTTTGGGTTAGGCTTAACTGTGTGACTTTAATGAGACTAAGAAGTAGAAGCATGCATATGATTATGGAAAACAGTTGCACATATCATCTATCCAAGAGTTGCATATGATGCAATTGGCAGAAGTTGCCTACCTTTATAATTGACTAAGAACGCTGGCATTGGCCGAGTAATAATTGAGTTATTTTGGATCTTGAATCTATGAAAGGTTGAACACTACAATCTTCCAAATCGATACATGAGGGATATAAATTTGAATAAAATAGTGGGAGAAATAATTAATTAAAAACCTATTTGAATATCATCAATTTCAAATCAAATCAAATCAAATAAAAAAGGGTTTTTGAAAAAATGCAATTTTTTCTTAGAGAATCAAATGACAAACAAATTGTTATTGCGATCAATCCTTAGGAAGGACAAACCTGACGGGACAAATTTCCTCAATTGGTTTTGGACTTTGAGAATGGTTCTCAATGAAAAGTGCAAGCTATTTGTCCTAAATAAACTAGTGCCAGAAATACCTACTCCTGATGCACCTAGGGATAAAGTGGATGCTTACTGGAAACATGCCAATGAAGCCTTAGACATAAAGTACCTTACGCTAAGCTACACAAACTATGAGTTGCATGAGCAATGCGAGGATATGGGGGTTCTTGAGATGGTAACACATCTTAAGAAAGTGAACGATAATATCACAAAGCAAGAAAGGAACGATGTCATAAAAGAGCTCTTTGAAAGTAAAATGATAGAGGGAGACTCAATAGAAGATCATGTCCTCAATATGATTGGACATGTGTATCATCTTGAAGAACTGGAATTCTCTTTGAGGCAAGATCGGCCACATATATGATTATAAAATTGTTGTTAGAATCATATAGCCACTTTATTGAGTGTTACTACTTGAATAATATGGCCAGACCGATGTCAGATTTGCTTGGTATGCTGATTAATGTTGAAGTAAGAATGAAGAAGGAAAAATCCGTGATAATGGTCAACGGAGTCGAGTCCAAGGATGGAAAAAGGACATGAAGAGTTATGATGCTAAACCCAATTACAGATCTTCAACACTCAAGATGAGGAGAACGAAAAGTACAAGAGGAACTTATCCTTTGTACTTGAAGGAATTCAAGAAGAAGAATATGGGGATACAAATCTCCACTTCAGGTATATATGTTATTGAGATAAACTTATCTACTTCTTCATCATGGGTACTTGATACTGGATGTGGATCTCATATATTCTTGAATATGTAGGATCTAAAAAGAAGTAGCCCTTTGGGAAAGGGCAAGGTTGAACTGTGAGTCGCAAATGGAGCAAGAGATGCTACCACTATAGTTGGACCCTATAGTTTATCTCTACCCACATGGCTTGTAATAGAGTTAGTGAACTACTATTATGTACCTGCCATAAATAGAAACACCATTTCTGTATCTTGTATGGATAAGGATGCATATGAATTTCATATTAAGAATGGTCTATGTTCTATCTCAAAAGATGGGAACTTTTATGACAGTGCCCCATTGTCTTATGATCTTTATTTGCTAGATCTAAAGACATATGTTTATAACGTAAATACAAAAAGACTAAAACTCAAAAACTCAAACAAAACATACCTTTGACATTGTCTTCTAGGGAACGTAAATGAGAATCACATATTTAGACTCCATAAATATGGTTATCTGGACTCATTTGATTTTGAATCAATAGAGACATGTGAATCTTGTTTGTTGGGAAAGATGGCTAAGACCCCTTTCACTGGTAATAATGAGAGGGCTAGTGATCTATTAGGACTCATACATATTGATATATGTGGGCCTTTTAGAACAACTACTAGAGGTGGGTATCCGAACTTAATTGCCTTCACTGATGACTTCAGTAGGTACAATTATATTTACTTGATGAAACATAAGTAAAACACTCTTTACATGTTCAAGGAGTTTTTGAATGAAGTACATAACCAACTTGGCAAAAGTATTAAGGCACTTCATTCTGATCGAAGTGGAGAATACTTAAGGTAAGAGTTTGAGGACCTTCTGCAAGCCCATGGGATCATATCTCAATGGACTCCCCTAGGAACACCTCAACATAATGGTGTATCAGAAAGAAGGAATCACACATTGCTAGATATGGTGCGATCAATGATGAGTTTATCTGAGCATAATAGTTTATCAAAAAGAAGGAACATCTCACTAGTGTGTTACTTGTCCAAGAATTGTCTAACCACACTTGTAGAAAACAAGATGTCTAGATAAGTAACTGTGAGATAATTTTGTTTCCCAATCATACAAGGATTTATGAAGCTGAAAGACAAGATGAGACTCTCTCTGAGAAACAAACCTAGATGGACTCTCCATAGATATCTCTTTAGAAAGGTAACCATGAGTGAATGCTTTTTTGATGTCCAACTGATATAGTGTCCAAGACAAGTGAGCAGTTAATGATATGAAATAAACATATGTCATTTTCTCTACTAGAGAAAAATTTCCAAGTACTCTTCCTCATATATCTCGATGTAGCATTTGCAACAAATCTTGCTTTATGTTGATTGATAGTTTTATATGGACAAACTTTGACAAAGAAAACCCATACACAACCAACTATTTCTTCATCTAGAAGAGTGATACAAGACTCCATGTGCCATATCTAAACAAAGAATTCATCTCATACTCTATAGTTTGTTTCTAACTTGAGCGATTTAGTGTATTGAAGATACCATAAGGTATTGAGACAATGAAAAGACTCGAAATAAAGGTAGCATATGAAGGGGATAAGAATCCATAAGACATACAATTAGATATAGGATGGGCAATGCATGAACACTTCATTTTTCTTAGGAAAATAGATAGATCATTTGGATCTAGTAGAATAGTAGAACCCCCAAAGGCAACAATGGTTGGGAAAAAATTGCGATTCCCCTCAATGTACCTATCTTAAATTACCCATGGGACTTGTATTACTTTCGCATGTACCTATAGATGGGTCACTAGCACTAGGTGATGGACTTGATGTACGGTCAATGACAACTAAAAAAGATGGAAAGTCTCAAGTTTGTGGAAAATTCTGAGAGGTTTCTGTCCATTTTCTAAAGTAAGGGAGGTCTTTGAAAAATGTGACATCAAGAATAACAAGAAATGATGTGTAGTTTGATTATGACAATGTTACTCCTTTTGAGTTTTAGAATATCTGAGAAAGACACACTTCATTGCACCGGGGCTGAGTTAGTCATGACTACTAGTTAATTGATGGAAAAAATTAACATGCCCAAAGATTTTTGGAGGAACTACTATATAGCGGGTGGTTAGCATCTAAAATATGAAACAAGATTTTTTATTCAATAATATGGAAGGCATGCAATTAATTAGATAAGTACATACCATTCATATGGTAAACAAGAGTCTCCAAGTTCTGATAGTGTGCCTATTTTTTCTTTTTGCTATCCCATTTTGTTGAAGAGAATGTGTAGCAATACATTTCTATTACTCGTGATATATAATAATTTATATCTTGATTTGAACTTAGACAGTCGAAATTCATAAAATTAGATAATACAAAAATTGGTAAAATCACCACCATGAACAACTAGTTTAAATTCAGTCACCAATTTCCAAACCCTAAACTGACCAGATTTACAAATTTGAACTTGGAATAAATTTTGTCTGAGTAAGTCGTATTCATGAGTTCTGACAAATACTGATAAATCTACTGCTACATGTCTTCTAAACTGCATACAATCTTCCAAAAATCTTGAAATAAACACCCTTAGAACCAAATTTGGCCCAATGGACAATTTTCATAATTCATGTGTTAGTTTAAAAGTCAATAAATTTAATAGTCAAGTGATAATTTGAATCTATTCTTTTAATAAATAAAAATGGTAGAGTTAAAATTAATGGATGAATTAAGATGAATAGACTAGCATGTGAGCCATTCCTCTGTCAAAAGGCATGCGACATGAAATTAATTATAATCTAACTCCACTCATTAACTTATATAAAGTTTGGTCAAAAACTCTAAATCAATACATAAATCCATGTTAAAAACTAGAAACATAGTTTAATAGTTAAAGAATTGACAACCAATGAACATGGGTATAATCAGTTGACAATTTCTTAACAATTAAACACACTCATAAATAGTACCTTTCATTATTGTAATAAATGTAGACAATTTGGAATCTATGAGCAACAGATTAAAGAAATTAAGTTGGGCAAGAAGAAGAGAGATCAAGCAAGTGCATGATGAGACTGGATTAAGTGATATTAGTATATTAGCTCTGACAAGAGGTACTACAAAATCATCTTTTCATAAGATAGGGAACCATTTTGTTCCATACAGACATCTCTCACCCACCATCATATAAACAAATGAAAATGAATGGTGGAAATTTAAAGCTCTCATGCTTGCATAGTTGAGAGCCTCACATAGGATCATTGTTCTTATATATATATATATATATATATATATATATATATATATATATATATATATATAGAGAGAGAGAGAGAGAGAGAGAGAGAGAGAGAGGGAAAAGTGATCCTATGTAAGGTTCTCAACCATGAGAGCATGTGATCTTTAAATTTCCACCATTTGTTTGTATACATGGTGGTGGGTGACATATATCTGGATGGAACAAAATGGTTCCTACCATATAATTATTATTCATGAAAGGATGATTTTGCAGTACCTCTTTTAGAGATAATATAATAATATCACTGAAGCTAGTATCTTTATTCTCTTGCTCTATCTGTCTTCTTCTGATCCTACTTAATGCCTTTGATATCACTACTCACATATTCCAATTTGTCTACATTTATTACAATAATGGAAGGTATTATTCATGAATGCGTTTGGGATTGTTCAGGATTGGAATTTGATAGTACCATGTTCATTGGTTGTTTATTTGATAACTTTTAATGTATGTTTCCATTTTTTAACATGGAATTCTGTATCGATTTAGAGTTGTTGACCAAATTTTTATATAATTTAATGTGTGGATTTAGATTATAGTTAATGCCAAGTTGCATTCCTTTTGGTAGAGGAAGGAATCACATTATCATTTTTTCATCTTAATCCATCCATTGATTTTAACTCTATTTTTTATTTAGAGAATATATACACATTGACCCTTGAGTTAAAATTTATTGACTTTAAACTAAAAATCACACATAAAATTCTCCACCGAGAGGGATTCGATTCTAAGAGTTTTTATATTAGGTTGTCTGGAAGATTATATGTAATTTAGAAGTCACTAGTAGAGTTATAAATATTTGTCAGAAGTCACGAATGTGAGTTCGTCTGACTCAAACAAATTATGTTTCAAGTTTATATTCTTTCAATCTTGTCAGTTCATGATTTGGACAATGGTGAATGAACTGAAACTAGGTGTTCTGGGTGGTGATTTTACCAATTCGTGTAGAATTTAGTTTGACAAATTTCAACTGTTTAAGTTCAAATCAAGATATAAACTATTATATATCATGAGTAATAGAAACATTTTGCAGCACATTTTCCTCAGAAAAATGGAATAGCAAAAAGAAAAAATAGGCAAATTATCATGACAACTCTTCTTCACCATATGAACATTCCCTACAATTTTTTGGGATATGCTGTCCCTACTGCTACTTATCTAAATAATCCCACACCTTCCACAATTTCAAATAACAAAATTATCTTTCATATTCTAAATCTTAGTATACATAAATATAGATATACTTACATACTTAGCATTTCCCCTCAAACTATTGTGTAGAAATTGTAAGCACCCAGTTTGTTACACAAGATTTTGACCCGAGATCCAATTTAAGGATTTATTGAATTGATTTGTTAGTCGATATTTTGTTGGGATGGTTTGAGTTTGATCAATTGGTCTTGAATCTTCTCTCTAATGAAATAAATGTTAATTTCAATGTTATGTTTATGAAAGATAGATTGGAAGCTATCTAAACTACAACTTAGCTATCACACTACTATCTATGGTTTTAGATTACATAAATCCTAGTTCTTCCATGAATGTCCTTACCCATAGAAGTTCACTGGTGACATGAGCAGTAGCCTGGTACTCAAACTAGGTGCTTGAGCAAAAAAACAAATGTTCTATTTATTGGTCTTCTAGGATAAAAGTTTACCCCATAAGGAGACTCTTTCTACTCAAAATTGTTAATTAATGACAGAGCATGCCCAATCTATTGGGAAATCAGGGCAACAAATAAGGCAAAAGAAATAAAAAAAATTATATCCAAATCTCGAACCAGCAGATTGAGTCAATAATGATGTATCTAGGAAAATAGTTTGCAAGGTATATACCTGGTTGAGCAAGTCTAACAACAATCCTCACAATGTCTCGTGCTTCTTCTTCAAGTATCACACATAAATTTGTCAACAGTGACCTCTTATTGCAGTACCACAGACGGCGGTTGACAATGTTCCCCTAGTGTGATGGATATGACCTACACACCTCTACATAATTCACACAGACCACCGTGAACTCCATCTTACACTACCAAAGCTAACATAAATGAATTGTCCTTTCGATGTCAACATGCTAGCATTAACTTGTTCTCTCTAGATGTCTCTCACTTGTGCAAGTAAGACTTGCTTTAGGCTCACATGTTACCAAACCTATGAGAGCACAACATTTGTCAACATTATTTCTATCTTCTAAAAGCCTTGACTACCCCTCTATTTATAGGAGGGCCAGGGTCAGGATTTTCAGATCAACTGGAAGTCAAGCAGACAGATTTTCATGAATTTCTGGCTACTACAAATCATGAACCAGTCAGTTCACATTTGAATTGGTCAGTTCACATGTGAATCGAATGACTCAACACTTGAATTGAACAATTCACTATATTTATTATTCACAAACATATTAGCTTTCAATGTAATGATTAATACACAAGATGACATCAACATCAATTCTTAGTCCAGTCTTACCGCTCTACCGATCGATTCACATTCTAAACTAGCCAGTTCACATTCTGAACTGGTCGATTCACATTCCAATTCATCCAATGTACAACCAATGTTGTTTAAATTGACTCCACAATTGAATCGGTCGACTCAACACTTGAGTCAGTTGACTCATATTCTCAGTCAAACAATTTTCAACAAATGTTGTTTAAATTGACTACCTAAGTACTTTAGTAGTTAAGTTAAACCTTATTTATGAGTAAACTCCTATTCCAGGTGCATTCTATGCTTGTGACCCTATAGGTCCCAAATTATGTTGATAGTTAATCTCCATAACCAATTTATTACATCACAAGTAATGAGCAGTATCTAGCAACACATCATTGCTACCCAAGTACTTGGAAAGTTATAGAATAACTTCAACATACAATCTGTGATTAGTTTTACTATGATAATATAGTTCCTTTTTCTCTAACTATCTGAATTAAACTCAAGGCATGGATTCATCATCCTCTTAACTTTCAATCCATGCTCCTTGAACTAGAGAAGATTGTGTGAGATGCATATAAGACATATCACATACTGAGTCACACATGTATAGCCATACATTTCTTAGTCTCACATATCAAGTGGCCAGAATATCAATCTCTTGTAGGAGTGACAAATCCCATGTACATCACTCACAATCAATCCCCATGTGTCACAATGTACCCCAACATTACCTTTATGACAACCCTTATTCATGGTCACGTCGGATGATGTCAAAATACATCGAACGACATGGGATGAATGTAATAACTTCAGGTCTCAGAACCACAATCACCGCTATCACTATGAGAGTTGGTTTTGACTAGTATTCCATGGTCTCCATATATTACTATCAAGGTGGGTCTGTCCAATACACTATTCTCTAACATGTTCCTATATGTTTGACTTGATATCCCATATCATGACTAATGAGACTCTGTCACCAATCACCACATTCTTGTCTTATATATTACTCTCGTCTATTTTGTTTCCACAGTAATATCCGACTAGGGATATAACAAGAATGGATGTGCTCTTATCATACATATGATCTCATTGTTCAAGTCTTCAATCTGAAGGCATATATCATCGAGTAACATCATTCCTTAGACATCTACTATGTCTGTGTCATCATCTCATGATTGAGATAATCATAATAGAAAAAATTACCTTCATAATTATAGAATCAAGTATGTGATGCCCATTACAATCATCATACAATTGGCTCTCTAGGCATACATACCAACACAATTTGCATCAGAAAAACCACATACCTTTAGATGCTCATGACTAGTGTACAATAGATTTTTCTAGGAAGCATTTCTAAGATAGCAGAGAATGTGAATAATGGAATCCCAATGGCCGTTGTGTTACTTGACCAAGAATTGACTAACCACACTTGTAGAAAATAAGATGTCTAGCTAAGTAATTGTGAGATAATTTAGTTTTCCAACCAGTCTTTCATACTACTTTATAACATACAAGGATTTATGAATCCAACAAACAAGATAAGACTCTCTTTGAGCAACAAACCTAGATGGTCTCTCCATATATATGTCTTCAGAAAGGTAACCACGAAGGGATGCATTCTTTATGTCCAGATGATGTGATGGCCAATGAAAGTGAGCAGTTAATGACATGAAATGAACATATGCCATTTTTGCCACTAGAGAAAAAGTTTCCAAGTACTCTTCCTCATAGATTTTGATGCAGCCATTCACAACAAATATTTCTTTAAGTTGATTTATAGTTCCATATGGACCAACTTTGACAAAGAAGACCCATATGCAAAAAACTATTGCTTTATTTAGAGGAGATGCCACGAGACTCTATGTGTCATTTCTAGACAAAGAAGTCCCTCATACTCCATAGCTTGTTTCCAACCTGGGCGATTCAGTGCATTAAAGATACTGCAAGGTATTGAGACAATAGATTATTGGAAATAAATGTAGCACATGAAGGGGATAAGAAATCATAAGACATACAATTAGATATAATGGTGGGAAATGCATGAATGCTTCCCTTTACTTTAGAAAATAGGTAGATCATTGGGATCTAGTAGAACACTAGAAACCCCAAAGACATTAGTGGTTGGAGAAAATATTACAATTCCCCTCAGCTTACCTGTCCTGAATTATCCAGGGGACTTGTATGATTGTCACATGTACCTATATGTGGGTCACTAGCACCAGGTGATGGACTTGGTATAGGGTCAATGACAACACAAAAAGATGGAAAGTCCTAAGTTTGTGGAAAAGTATGAGATGTCTCTATCCATTTTCTAAAGTAAGAGATATCTTTATAAAGTGTGAAATCAAGGATACCAAGAAATAATGTGTAGTAGGATTATATTAACATTACTCCTTTTGAGTTTTGGAATATCTAAGAAAGACATACTTCATTGCATCTGGCCTAAGTTTGTCAATACACTACTTAATTGATGAAAAAATAATATGCCCAAAGATTTCAGGAGGAACTACTATATAACGGGTTGTTAGGATCTAAATATGAATAATTTTTTTATAAAACACTATGGAAGGCATGTAATTAATTATATTAGTAAGAACCAATCATATGGTAAATATAGTTCTAGTAGTTATGATAATGTGCCTATTTTTTCTTTTTGCTATCCTATTGAGCTGTGGAGAATGTGTAGCAATATATTTCTATTATTCATGATATATAATAGTTCATATCTTGATTTGAAGGTAAACGATCAAAAATTTTCAAATTACATAATACACAACTTGGTAAAATTGCCACCATGAACAACTAGTTTCAATTCAGTCTCCAATATCCAAACCCTAAACTGACTGGATTTACAAATCAAACTTTGATTTTTTTTCTTTCGAGTAAGTCATACTCATGAGTTCTGACAAATATTGACAACTGTACTACTGCCTATCTTCTAAACCTCATACGATCTTCCAAAAATCTTGAAATAAACACCCATAGAACTAGATCTGACCTGATGGAGAAGTTTCATGTGAGTTTGTTAGTTTAAAAGTCAATAAATTTTAATACTCAAGTGATAACATGTGTCTATTATTTTAATAAATAAAAATATTAGAGTTAAAATAAATGGATGAATTAAGATGAATAGACTAGAACATGATCCATTCCTCCACCAAAAGGCATGCGACATGACATTAATTATAATCTAACTCCACACATAAACTTATACAAAATTTGGTCAACAACTCTAAATTGATACATAAAGCCATGTTAAAAACTAGAAATACACTTTAATAGTTAAAGAATCTACAACTAATGACTATGGTACTATTAGTTACCAATTTCTTAACAATCCAAAATGCACTCATACATAGTACCTTTCATTATTGTAATAAATGTTGACAAATTGGAATCTATGGGCAACGAGTTTGAAGAAATTAAGTAGGACCAGAAGAAAAGAGATCAAGAAAGCAGATGATGGGACTTGATTAAGTGATATTAGTATGTTAGATCTGACAGAGGTGCTACAAACTCACCCCTCCATGAACAGTAATAAGACAGGGAACCATTTTGTACCATACCGACATCTATCACCCAACATCATATAAACAAATGTATGGTGGAAATTTAAAGCTCACATGCTCACATAGTTGAGAGTCTTTCATAGGATCATTATTCTCTCTCTCTCTCTCTCTTTCTCTCTCTATATATATATATATATAGAGAGAGAGAGAGAAGTGCTGAGATTATCACCATGCGAGCTTTAAATTTCCACCACTTGTTTGTATACATGGTGGTCGATGACTGATGTCCGGATGGAATAAAATGGTTCGTTCCATATTACTATCCATGAAAGGATGTTTTTGAAGTACCTATCTCAGAGATAATATCATTATTCACTATTTCCAATACCTTCAATTGCTTTCTCCATATGTCTTCTTCCGGTCCTACTTAATTCCATTATTTTCACTGCTCACAGATTCCAATTTGTCTTCATTTATTACAATAATGGAACATATTATATATGAATAGATTTGAGATTGTTAAAATATTGACAATAGATAGTACCATGTTCATTGGTTGTCGATTCTATAGTTTATAAAGTATGTTTCTAGTTTTTAACATGGATTTCTGTATCAATTTAGAGTTGTTGACCAAATTTTATATAAGTTAATGTGTGGATATAGATTATAGTTAACTTCATGTTGCAGTCGTTTTGGCAGAGGAAGGACTCACATGCAAGTTTTTTCATCTTAATCCATCCATTAATTTTAACTCTAATTTTTATTTATTCAAAGAATATATACATGTTGACCCTTGACTAATAAAGTTTATTGACTTTAAACTAAAAATCACGCAAAAAACTCTCCATCAGGTAAAATTGGTTCTAAGGGTATTTATTTCAGGATGTCTGGAAGACTGCATGTAGTTTAGAAGACACGCAGTGGTAGAATTGCCAATATTTTTTAGAAGTCATGAACACGACTTTTCCTGACCCAGATAAATTATGTTCTAAGTTTATGTTTTGTCAATTTGGTCAGTTCAGGATTTGAACATTGGTGAATGAGTTGAAACTAGTTGTAATGGGTGATGATTTTACAAATTCGTGTAGAATATAGTTTGACAAACTTTGTCACCTTAAATTCAAAATCAAGATATAAACTTTAATATATCATAATAATAATAGAACCCCTCTTGCTACACATTTTCCTCAGAAAAATAGAATAATGAAAAGAAAATATAAACACATTATCAAAACTATGAGGACTCTTCTTCACCATATGAATGTTCCCTACAATTTTTAGGACACACTATCCCCACTTCTACTTATCTAATTAATCACATGCCTTCCAAAATTTTGAATAATAAAATTATCTTTCATATTGTAAGCCTCAATATACATGGATATAGACATACTTACATACTTAACATTCCCCTTCAAATTGGTGCACAAACATCGTAAGCACACCGTTTGTTACACAAGATTTTGACCCGATATCCATTTTAACGATTTATTGAATAGGTTTGTAAGTCAATCTTTCGTTGGTTGTGGTGTGAGTTTGATTAGCTGGTCTTGAATCTTCTCTATAATGAAATAAAAATTGACTTCAATGTTATATTCATGAAATATGGGATTGGAAGCTATATAAACTACTTATTAACTATCATACTACATCCTATGGTTCTATATTTCATAAATCCTAGTTCTTCCATGAATGTCCTTACCCATAGAAGTTCACCGATGATGTGAGCTATAGCCCAATACTCCTACTAGGTGCTTGAGCAAGAAATAATAGTTTGATTGTTGGTCTTCTAGGATACCGGTTTACCCCCTAAGGAGACAAAATTTCTAGTGACATCGTCGATTAATGACAGCATGCCCAATCTGCATCAAACTACCCATGCACCTTTAGATGCTAATGACTAGTGTAGAGGAGACCTTCCTGGGAAGCTTTTCTAAGATAGCAGAGAATGTGAATAATGGCATCCTAGTGACTAGTGTGTTACTTCTCCAAGAATTGACCAACCACACTTGTAGAAAACAAGATGTCTAGCTAAGTAATTGGGAGATAATTTTGTTGCCCAACCAGTCGTTTGTACTACTTAATACCATAGAAGGATATATGAAACCGATAGACACGATGAGACTCTCTCTAAGCAACAAACCTAGATGGTCTCTCCACATATATCTCTTTATAAAGGTAACCATGAATGAATGCATTCTTGATATTTAATTGATGCAACGGTCAAGACAAGTGATCAGTTAATGATATGAAACAAACATATGCCATTTTTCCACTAGCAAAAAAAATTCCAAGTATTCTTCCTCATAGATTTTGGTGCAACTATTTGCAACAAATATTGCTTTAAGTTGATTGATAGTTCCATATGGACCAACTTTGACGAAGAAGATTCATATGAAACCAACTATTGCTTTAACTACAGGAGTGGTCACAAGACTCCATGTGCCACTTTTAGACAAAGAATTCATCTCATACTCTATAGCTTGTTTCCAACCTGGGTGATTCAAAGCACTGAAGATAGTACAAGATATTGAGACAATAGAAGATTGGTAATAAATGTAGCATATTAAGGGAATAAGAAATCATAAGACATAAAGTTAGATATAGGGTGGGCAATGCATGAGCGCTTCCCTTTTCTTAGGAAAATAGACAGATCATTGGGATCTAGTACAATAGTAGAACCCCCCAAAGCCAGCAGTGGTTGGAGAAAAATGGTTATCCCTCTCAATGAACCTATCTTAAGTTATCCATGGGGCTTGTATGATTTTTGCATGTACCTATAGATGGATCACTAGCACTAGGTTATGGACTTATGTATGGTCAATGACAACCAAAAAAGATGGAATGTCCTAAGTTTGTGGAAATGTCTAAGAGGCTTCCGTCTATTTTCTAAAGTAAGGAATGTCTTTGAAAAATGTGATGTCAAGGATACCAAGAAATAGTGTGTAGTGGATTATAACAATGTTGCTGGTTTTGGAATATCCGAGAAAAACACACTTTATCACTCCGGGGCTGAGTTTTGTCATGACTATTACTTAATTGATGAAAAAAACTAACACACCCAAAGATTTTAGGAGGAACTACTATACAATGCGTAGTTAGGATCTAAAATATGAAACAATTTTTTTATTCAACACTTTGTAAGGCATGCAATTTATTAGATAAGTACAGACTATTCATACGATGAAGAAGAGTTCTCACAGTTGTGATAATGTGCCTATTTTTTATTTTTTCTATCCTATTCTGCTAAGGAGAATGTGTAGCAAGATATTTCTATTACTCGTGATATATAATAGTTTTTATCTTGATTTGAACTGAGAGGGTTGAAATTTGTCCAATTGGATTATATACAAATTGGTAAAAACACCACCATGAACAACTAGTTTCAATTAAACCACTAATATTCAAATCCTGAACTGACTAAATTTACGTATTCAAACTTGGAATAAATTAAGTCCAAATAAGTCCCATTCATGAGTTCTGACAAATATTAACAATTGTACTACTACCTGTCTTTTAAACCACATACTTCTAGATTGCTTGAAATAAATACCCTTAAACCGAATCCGTCCCGATGGAGAAATTTAATGTGAGATTTTTAGTTTAAAAGTCAATAAATTTTTATACTCAAGTGATAACATGTATCTATTCTTTTAATAAAAAATAGTAGAGTTGAAATTAATGAATGAATTAAGATGAATAGACTAGCACATGAGCCATTGTTCTGCCAAAAGGCATGCCATGTGTCAATAATTATATTCTAACTCCACACATTAACTTATATAAAATTTGGTCAACTTTAAATCGATACATAAAGCCATGCTAAAAACTGAAAATATACATTAGTAGTAAAAGAATCAACAACCAATGAACATGGTACTTCAGTTGCCAATTTCTCAACAATCCCAAATGCACTCATAAATGTTACCCTTCATTATTGTAATAAACGTAGACAAATTGGAATATGTGAGTAGGGAGATTAAAGAAATTAAGTAGGGCCAAAAGTAGAGAGATCGAGCAAGTGAATGATGGGACAAGATTCAGTGATATTAATATATTAGCTCTAACAATAGGTGTCGTAAAATTATCCTTTCTAGAATAGTAATAAGACAAGGAACCATTTTGTGGACATATGTGACCCACCATCAAGGTACTGCAAAATCATCCTTTCATGAACATTAATAAGGCAGGGAACCATTTTGTGGACATTATATCACCCACTCATATAAACAAATGAACGGTGGCAATTTGAAATTTTGCATGCCTGCATAGCTGAGAATATATATATATATATATATATATATATATATATATATATGGTTTAGGAAGTGTTTACCGGACGATACATGTACTTTATGTGTTCCGCCTATTCAATTAACATATGTGGAATCTATTATTTAAATCGAACCATAAAGATTGAATCAATATTGTTTAGATCAGATAGGTTCACAAAATCACATTCATATCTCATATGTATCATGAGATATCACAATATATCATCTAATAGTTTCTACAATTTTTACAACTTACTGTTGAAAATATACATCTACTTCAATTAGATGATCTAGGAATATTAGATTGAGATGATTTTTGATACACATGCTATCTAAGAGGTGTACATCACATCCATAATGTTAGATCATTCTATAGGATTGTGTAACACCATAAATGAAAATAGATACATATAAGATACATGTACTTAGGTACACAATTCTTTTAGCATATATATATGTATATATATATATATATATATATATATATATATATATATATATATATAAGTGAGGCTAGAATACAATTAAGTGTATTATGAACCCAATACACTCAAGTTCTTAGCCATTAGATCTAGATATGATCACTTCCAAAAGATGCCACTGACAGCCGAACTTGACATCCGTGAAGTTAGTAAACTTAGCTGAACCCACTCACACCCGCTCTCTTGTCATCTCACTCTACGTGAGCTATTCATTCTCTCTCTTTACATGATCTCATTCTCTCCACTTCTCCTTCTATGTTGCTTCTAGTCCTCTCACCATTTCTCCTCTTCATAGATTCACCATCTCTTTCTCTCCGTCTCTCCTTCAGGTGTAGTGAGCAAACAAGAATGACTTGTGATGGAGAAGTAACCTATGAAAGCCATCTGAGTGACTTGTGATGAAGAAGTAACCTATGAAAGCCATCTGAGGGACATATTTGGATGTGACATATTATCCATCGATAGTAGCACAGATGAGGATAAAATTAGTTCTCAATATGTAACTATTGCTAGAGTTAAGTAGTACCCAATTATCCCTGCGTTGCTTTGATGATAGATTCCAGTGTCAAAGAGACACCAATACAAGCATTGCTACTTTTTTAAATGTCAAATGAAGAGATGATTTCTACGATGTAGCCATATCTCTCGCTTCTTGCTGTGTGAAATCTCCAATTATGTTCCAAAAATTTCATGACATGGCTACCCAACCACCCAGTCTCTCCCCTCTTTCTTCATCAATATTCTTCCCCCTTTCACACTTCTCCCTTCCCAATCATCCACCATCCTTACTTTCTCTTAGCCTATCTCCTGCACATCATCGTACTAGCGTCAACTCACCCTACCCAACAACTATCTCTCAAGGAAGTAGGAGGTTTTTTAAGACATATGTGACGGATCTAGCTACAAACAATCCTTTGTTTTTTGCAACAGATTATGAGTCAAATGTTCTTTCTAGATATCTCCCTACCCAGACACCGACCCTATTTTTCAACAAACTTTCACTCAGGCCCTCACCTGGTAGTACTTGCTCGATTCTATTAAGTTTTGATAAACTCTCTGAATTGTTGTATCCAAGAAGATGGCAGTTGTATGTTGTCAGTTGTAGAATTTCACTTCTATTGGATTCCAATTAAAACACTTTATTGGATGTATGTTTTACTCCAAACATGATGTTGTGATCCCTTTTTTAGCTGTGAAATTCACATTTATACGTTGGTATTTGAGATGTTTAAACACTAATGTTTGTGGATAGCGAGGAGAAGATATCACTAGTGTTTTTTTTGTCTATTGTCGTAGAGATTTCTTTTCTATATATGTTGTTATTTCCGCCTACACTCTGAAGTTAGAAACTTGGCTTCATATAGTTGAACATCCAGTTGCATAATTTTTCGTACGTTGAATGCCATAATTCCTGAAGGTTAATTTATACCTCATGAATCATATGAATTTTGGCTTACTATATTTTGGAGAACGCCTTCATTGTGAATGTGAATGTCATGGTACTTGTACTTTAAATTTCTCTTGTTGGTCATCTCTAAAATAAACAACCACTTTTTACTTTTTTGGTGGTTCCATTTCTCGAATATGTCAGATGCAATGTGCATATGATATCTTATATAATTACAATGAAATGGAAGGTAGACGGGAAACAAGTTGTGCTGCCAGTCCCTTTTAGATGAAAAAATCAATCCTTCGAGATACTAAATCCATTGACCTAGGGGTCATAATATTACTGTTCATAACTTTTTGGATCCTTTTGAGGAGCTCCACTACCTATGGTGCTAAGAATCCAAACATAGAAAATCCAAAAGGTATAAATAAATGTTGATTCTCAATGCACACTTTCTCATGCTTAACCAATTTGACTGCAACAACTTTCAGGGCATCATGTCCCACAAGAAAAATCTCCATTTTTAAGCCCACCAATGGGGAGACTCCTGTTAGATCAACACATGAATGTTTTCCTCCAGACTAGCTAAGAATTAAGATATCTACTGGTCTAACTATCGATCTCCCTTCTTGTGGATCAGTAAAAAAATTCATAGGAGCCTCCTTTTTAGCAGAAACTCCAGCATGTCTACGCACATCATAGAGAACATCTCTAACAAGATCATCTCTATATTTAAAATCTGGGAGCTCCTTGTAATGAACAACATGCTCCCCAAAGGTATCTAAACATGCCTTGTGACAAACATGACATGCCTCTTCAACTGGAAAAAGAGGGATCATAAGGTGATACTTGAGGATAGTATGATACTCTATTGGTGACACGTGCAGTCCAAATCCATCAATAGGAGTAGCCAGAAGGAAATCTTGAGTGTGCTCAACTTGCAAACACCTGAAAACTACTTGCTGTCTAATGATCATGTCAAGGTTCACATCCATGCCCTTAACAATTTTGTTAAAAAAGATACGTGCCAAAGAATTTTGAGCTTTAGTGGGGACGGTGTCCTTATTACCAAAACAACTAAGATCAAAAGATAGAATCATGACATGTAGAGAGCTAAAAGCATAGTCGAAATCAGAGTCCATACCATGTATCAGACTATCTCGTAAAATATGATCTTGGAGCTCCCAAGACTGGCCCCTGGATGCCACAAAAGCATATGAAGAAGTCTCTGTTGTTGAACACAGAGCCAGACCATCAAGTTTGATAGGTAAGAAAGACAACCACCATTGGAAATCCCCAAAAAAGGGGCCTCCGCATACCACAATATCCTCAATAGACCCACGTAGTCCCCTATAAAAGTAGGTTGTAACCTCTTCCATGTATGTAAGTTGGCATGTCCCTAGCTCAAACATAAGTTTGGCAATACCCATGAAAGACCATAGCAAAAAAAGCTCACTTTGTGGATCATGCAGTTTTGGGAGAAGATGCATCAAGTCAACAACCTTGGTAGCCCTACTCATGGCTAAACCCTCACTAAAACCTTTGTCCGTGCTATCAACTCCTCCTAGTAAATTCACTCTCAGCAAAGGCCTTACAATATCTCCGGGAAATAGCCCCTTATCAAGTTTCCTCCGATTACAAGCTGGCCAGAAAAGCTCAGTTTGCGATATTCAAATGAAGTCCCACCCAGGACCCATGCACTAAATGATGTCGAGCGCCTTTGACACCTCCCTTGTGTCCCCAATGACAGTCCCGTCATCAAGGTACCAAGCATGGAGAAGAAGCTTGCAATTGTCTCTAATCTCATGAATAAGTGGATGCAATACTAGTGAAAAAAGAAGTGGACCCAAAGGATTACCTTGTTGAACACCAACGACTGACCAAATATGTTTGTCACCGATGTACAACCTGGCCGTCTGCCCATAATGAAACTCCACCCACAAAGAAATAGATGACACATTTCCTTCACCTCTTGGAGCAACATTTACCTATCCACTATGTTGAAAGTATTAGAGAAATCCACTGTAAGTATAGACAGAGACCCATCTTCATGTCAGTTATTAGATAGCCTGTTGACACTGTGAAAGATAGCTTGTGCTCCACCGGATACACCGACTCCAAATTGGAAGTCATTGAGATACTTCATCATATCTTTACCCACTCCTATCATGACAACTTTGGATACAAGACGTCTCCAAATGGTACTCACTGCGATGGGCCATATCCATTGTCAGCCTTAAGAAGAGGGGTAAGGGGTGCAGAAGCTACAAATTCTGCCAAACTCAAAGGACACCTCCCGTCCAACCACAAATTAACCACCTTAGTAATGGAATGTAAGAGATCTATGGGAACTGCAAACCCCTCTCCACATAGAGCGTCTAATATGTGTTGGGCCCTCAATCCATCTCTACCACACGAGGTCCCTTTAGGAAATGACTTAACACTTCAAATGATAGTTTCAACATCCGCTAAAAGAGGAGCTTCTGGAAACAAAATATCTAGTTGGAGGGAGGTGGCTTGAATGGGTGTTTGGCCTCCAGAATCTTCAAGGTATCTCCAAAATAATGACTTGACCCATATAGCAATATGTGCTAGAGACTCATAATTTGAGCAATGTAATGCTTAATTTAATCATTGGACATTGATGTTAAATGCTTCAAATCGTTATGACTTCTAATTCCTGATCGAGACAAACTTTTATTGGAAATCAATGTAGTCGCAATTGTACATGCCACATAAAGATAGTCAACATGAATGGTCGTTGTTATTTCCAGTCATTGGTTGAATCGAGTTGGTTAATAATGAGTTTTTATTGTTATAACAAACCAATGTAATCCACCATATTGTTAATTACAACTCCTAACTAGTTCAAACATTTTTAAACATCACCACCAAACATTAAAAAAATTTCACAGTGTACATGATTTTCTACAAATAAAACATGAGTACCATACATCAACAATTGTCAACTACACATATGAGCTCAAACCATTTATATGTTTGGTACAATAAAATGGTGAAGACGCCACATGAATGATTCATGTATCTATCCAAAAGCTGAATAATCAAGACAATAGTGCTAGCCCAATAACGTAGAGGAACATTAGGCAAGCCTTTTTCTAACACGACTTCACTGCAGGTGGTCAGAGATGAGAAAATAGCTCGAGTTCTTTGGTTCATTTCTTCAAGTCAGGGTGATGTAGGGGAGAATTCAATGGATTTCTGACTAAAGGCCAATACATATCAAGCGTGTGGTCCTCCATACTACTTAAATAGGCTTTTCCTGTAATCTGAATCCTGAAATGCTCATTCTTACTTTCTTTAAACATAGCTCAAATGAAACATCTAAACCAACATCTTTGCTACTATATGATTCATGTCAAATTGAAAGCAGGAAGATAAATATAACTGTCAATGAACGTGTGCTAGGAAGTAATACGAGATCACACATCCGTTAAAAACACATTAAAAAAGTAAATTAATAATGACGTTGCTATTCACACACTTTATGGTGTCCAACATGGAATACTAGCCATAACACGTATGCTTTCACTATTGGTGGATTTTTTTTTATCACCTAATAATAGCAGATTTTGAACAAAAAGCAAAGCCGAGCTGCATCGAATCTCAAACAAGTTCACCTCATACTAACAAGTAGATTATCCGTTGATCAAAATAGGACAAACCAGAACTAGGACCATTAATATATAAGAAAGAGTTTGACAATTTAAACTAAGGATGATGAGGGGAAACACAACCATCTAAACGCAGTATCAGCTGATGAGCCAAGGAAACCGCCAACTATTACCGGAGTTTTCTAGCTTCTCTCTCAGACTCGAGCAGTGTGAGGACATCCCTTCCCTGACATGGCCCTTACCCTTAACATTCCTCATGATCAAACGATTCTGGTCATCAAGAAACTTGACCCTAACTTGGGTAACTCACCCTCTTGAACCAGTCCTGCCCATCACCTTCACAACAACAGCAAGCTTGCTTTGACTATCCACCCTGCAACGGAGACCTAAACTCACAAGGAGGCAGAGTACAACTTCTAGCTTTTACAATGCACGGCGGTGGGACGAGGAGGATTGAGTGCGTTAAGGTTGTCATGGGGACACAAAAATCAATCTGGGCTGCGTACTCACCTTGAGGAAGAAGAGATTACAGGAGAGCGAGCGGAAGCAAAATGGAACAAAGGACAGAGAGAATACATGTGTCGGCCTAATGAAAGAGAGAGAGACATGTAGTACGACAGGTACGGTTAACATGTAGGGGGTCCACCAACGGAAGTTCTTCCGTCAATTGGCTTTTCACGAGAAGATCCAAGATCTACAATCAAGCGGACAAAAACTTAGTTGTATTTGAGTGGTAATACACTCGTACTCACTCTCTCTCTCTCTCTCTCTCTCTCTCTCTCTCTCTCTCTCTCTCTCTCTCTCTCTCTCTACACACGTGAACCCAAACGTGCCCATGCATGTACTATATTAAACATGTCAAACTTACATTAGATAAATTTGAAAGTAGTGTACATATTTTGAAGAGTTTGAAAGTCAATTCATATTAGTGTCTTATATTGAACCTACTAATTTGTTCTATATACTTAAATTGTAGAAATTAAAAACGGAAAAAATAATTATGCCACTTCCATACATTTCACTAAATATCATATTGTGATGTTAGAGCAACATGCAACATAACATAATTATGTATTAAATTATTTAGATATCAAAGTACAGATGATATAGATATACATTTGTTTTGTATGAAATTGTTCATGATTACTTAATATTTTGCAAGTCATGTGAGAAGAACTATTTCCCATCTAATATTGAGATGCCTTTAGTTGATCTTCACATTAAGACGGGTATATCTAAAAAGTCAATATCTTAATTGATTGATGGATTCAAATTCATTGAATGAGATGGATGTGTCAATATGGTGCTAATCTCTTTTGTTATAATATAAATTCTAAGATTCAGTCGTGTCTTTCCTGCAAAAAGGTTCTAAAGGTTCTATATATGATATAACCAAGAGGACAATGGAAATAAAGGATCATAATCAAAATAGAAAATTTCAAGGCTAAGAAATACAAAGAAAAAAAAATTTCACAAGTGTTGAAGAAGACAATTATATGTGTTATTGAAAAACTATAGTGTGCCTGAGATGGGGCATCAGGTTTTACGCCTCTATTTGACACATTTAAAAAGAAGATGAACATAGAAGAAGGAGAGGTGCATTAAAAGATAAAGAAAAAAAACAAGGAGACTATTTTTGCTCATCATCTACATCTCATAATTAGTACTAACAATGGAAGAAATAGTTGTTAAAAGAGATTTTGCAAGATAATAAATTTGCAAGATCGTTGTGGTATATAGAGGGATGAAATTTTTTGTGAACACTTAGTGTTTGTATGGGTTGATCCGATAGTGTGAGAAGAGAGAAGTGTCAATTTGGCTAGTCGTGAGTAACGCTACCCACAATCACCTATACACCTGACAACCCACTCGATTCCTGGGAGCCCACAAAAGCTCGGTCCCTGTCATTTTATCTGATAACTCCATGTAGAAGCCAAAGACTCCCAAAATTCTCTCCCCACTCTAGCCCCAATTTTTACTAATTTATTTTCTCTCTTGCAACTCCTCTCTCCAGCCCTATTCCACCCCACCAACATTCCTACACTAGTACAATACGTCTGCTTCCCAGCTCTCGCCAATCTTGTTAGAGCGCATCGCCTTGCTCGCGCCTACGAGAGCTATAGCCGATGTCTTTGACACCGTGTTCAACACCAACATTCCAGAATTTAAGGTCACTGTGGTTCATGACAAAGACAAATGCTCTGCATTCATCTTCGATTGTCAAAGGTAAAAATAGTTATTTTATTATTGTATTATACATTTTCCCGCAAATGTGAAATTAAAACCTTCCTTTATGATTCCTATCAAATCTTACACAGTATGAGCTTTCTCCAGAATTTTCATTTGTCATGCCTATACAAAAACATACTTAGGTATGTTAGATGATAAGTTTAGGTACAATACTGACATATATATGGACTCAGTAGTACTTATTTTGCATCATATTTGAAAGACGTATATTTGGTTTAGAGATACTACACTTTTGAATATGTGAATGATTATCTATAAGTACTGTACTTTTATTCTGTCCAACAATATTTTATAATCTAGTACTGTAGTACTGTACAATCATATTTTATACATTGCTAATATATAAAAAATATATGCTTTCAGGTGCAACATAGTTCATCAAGTCCTTCAGAGTAAATTGAAGATTAAAAAATGATCTATCTTCTACAATAAAATTAGTCATGAATTAGTATGATAGATACATGTAATATATGGATGTTAGTATTGTACATATTGTACTGTACATCATGTACTGTATGTCTTGTAATGTGTGCATGTACTGTACATCGAGAAAGTTAAGACAACCTCAAGATCATCAGAAAAATGTAGATTGCAACCTGTAATGTTGTGTAAATCAAAGCGTGTATAATATCTGGGGTATTATAATGGGTGCTAGTACTTTATGCCGGTAAAACTACATATTGGATATATGATGAAAATTAAAAAATTGTGTTGTTATTTGTTAATACTGTATGACATGAATGTTAAATATTGTATGTACCACTAAAGCTTGGAAGTTTTGTTATTCTGTGTTGTACATACAAAGGAAATGTTACGTAATATATATATGATGAAAGTTTGGAAGCTCTGTTTTTATGTGTTAGTAATGTACGACATGAATGTTACATACTAAATTGAATTATGATAACTACTAGCTCAATACATCTTTTTTCCTAGAACTTGCACATTACATGCTCCAAAAAACACTACTCTAGATATGGTCTAAAAATTATAAGTTTTTTGTAAGACCCTTGACCTAGCTTAGTGCTTGATCTTGCTTGCTTTGTGTTGGCTATTTATGCTAATGAGTTTCAATCCTAAAAAGGTTCGTTTACTCAACTTAACCAATCCCCGCAAGTATACAGAGGTAGTCATAGTCGAGGTCGAACACAAGGAGCTTTGGTAATTAATCAAACACAACAACACTAAAGTTCAACAATCTAGATCGGTTTAAAAAGGATGGTGATGATTATCTAATTATAGAAATTCAGAATTAAACAAGTAATGAAAAGATTACTAAATAGGGTTTAGATTCAGATGTTAATGGATCTTGAACATTAGAATTTCACCCACATATCATAGCACATCATAGGAACATAAAATTTAAACATATTAAGAACTTATTTTAAAGGAAAGGTATGTGTTGCACTTCACCTCCCGATGTAAGAGCAACGATCACTACTCAAATCCACATTCTCATGCATAGTTTTCATTTAAGATCACAACATATTCCTCAACTCTATAATCTCCACTCTCGTGGTAGAAGAAGAGTTACCAAGAAGAGCACCTCCATACATTCCCACCTATCTTCTCAGATTAAGCAAGAAAGCAGAGAACATGCATATAAAGTGGCCAACAATACATGCAAGAGATGATAAAATTGGTACTCTCATGGTAAAAAAACAAGCAACATAGTATTTAGTATGAAATTAACTTATTTCATACATGCTATGACATGGGAGCTACTCTCCCATGCCCAAGAAAAGGAGTTTACTCATCCATAATCATGTTTTGCAGAATTGTTACAGAAATTTCAGAATCTAGCATGATCTAGAGGAAGAAAAACAAGGAGATCCAAAGATGTAACCACAAGAAGGTAGAATTTCAGCTTGGGGACGAAATGCTACTCCTCCAGCTGCTTCAAGATGAACCAACTCCTCTCCCAAGAAGCTATGTAAGTGGAGAAGCTCTGTTGCACCTTTGGAGAAGACAATGGAGAAGAAGAGAAGAAGATTTGGGCTCCTTTGGCAAGAAACCACCTCTTTTCCCCTCAAAATCGCCCTCCTCTGCTCTAGACTTGCTCTGGGATGAGATAACTTTGAATTATGACCGTGGATAACCGCCCATTAAGTTCCCTCTTTGTTTTAAACAAAGAGTCACACTTTTTAAAATTCGGAAACTGACAGCGACACGACGTGCACCCCAAGTGCACGCCGTGCAAGGCCTTCGATAGTTAATCCAGAATGCACTACGCATGGCGTGCGTAGAAGTAATTCACGTCGTGAGACTTTCTAGAAACTTTGATCTTCTTGACACTCCCAGGTGCACGCCGTGTTGTCAAAGACACATCATGCGTTTGGCTTATTCTGCACTTTCTAGAAACTCACATGCCGTGTTCAAGGATGAACACGTCGTGCATTTGTCAGTCTAGGTGAATTGAAAGTTCTTCTGAAATCTTGCATGTTGTGCCTTTATTATGCATGCCGTGCATTCTGCTGTTTCAGTAGAATTGAACTCTGCAATTCAGTCTTTTTGGAACAAATATGCAATACATGTTATGCGATAAGTAAAGTAGCAAAAAGATGGCAAGAGTAATATGAAAAGAGGCTAAGTGATATCAAAATGAACCAAATTTGTGTGTGATAACATGTGAAAAGATGATGTGGAAAACACACAACAAATCCCCCTAAGCTTGAACTATTGCTTGCCCTCAAGCAAAAAGAACAGGGCTAAAAAGAGGGTGAAAAATATTCAAACTCATGCATGGATTAAATGAAAAGAAGATATGCAATCAGCTCAACCAACCATGTACATAGTGTTTGTGTTCATTGTTATCTTCTCAATTTAGACATCTAAGATAAAGAAATTTAGTTTGGCAATGGTGGTTCCAAATAAAACGAGATAATCAACTAGACAATACTAAATAGAATTTGGATAATCGAGCCAAACAGTTAGTGGATATACATTACAAATTTTCAATTAGTGCAGATATAAGATGATGAAATCAGTGCTAAAAATAAAAAACTTAGTTGTATTCTTTTTTTTCTCAAAGGATATGATGATGGAAATTTTTGGATTTCTAACACTCGGCTGCTAATTTAGGCTTATGCTCACGTGGAATGCCGGTTGGGGTGTTGCTTTTACCCTCTTTTGATTTTCCATACCACCTAACCATCATTGGCAGATCAAACTCACACTAGGCTAGCATGATATGTGGGCTGTTTGCCATCTTTTATTGGGTAAAGGTAAACAAAGGATAGCGCAAGTATGGTACAACACCAAAGAGTCAATAAGAGTGTTAAGATAAGCAAGATCTCGATCATTCTTTTGAAAAAATTTCACTGAAAAGTTGATTGTAAATGCACTAAGAATTTGGCAAAAGTATCCCGTATTCTAGTAAGTAGCAAAGTTGATTTATTTGCAAAAATGTGGAACCGTTACATGTATTGATAAATCAAAGATGTAAAAATTGAGATTTCAAACCACAAACACAAACAAGATCATGCACATGGGGATTTTCCTTTTTCATTTGAATCATGCATGCTTTTGAAAATCTTTTCATATAGCCATAAGAAATACAAAGGACAAGATAGATTAAGCATGGTGTTCATTCTAACATGTAGCCTCAATTTATATTAAGATTGTCATCTAAGAAAAAATAATATGGAATAAAATAGAAAATAAACAGACCCAACTGACTCAAACGAAGGGAAATGCAAAATGAAAACTACAATTACGGGCCGGTTGTGCCCCCCCTAAGCTTGAAATCAATAGTGTCCTCATTGCATCAATCGAACCTATGGAGTTCACAACCGGATACCTATCATGGATCAAATATAAAAAGGAGGGCCACCACCCTCGTGATTAGGGAAAAATTGGCTGACGAGATCTGGAATGTCCATCAGCTGGTTTGCAGAGTCATGCTGCTGGGGAAACTGGGGCTGCTGTGGAAACTCGGGCTACTGTGGCGGTGGTGACTGATACGGAGACAGGACAGAGTAATGGCCCTGAGAGATATGCCAAGAGTCCATCCGGTGGACCATGTCGTGCATCGCAGTGTACTGCGTGCTCATCTGGTCAAAACGGCCGTCGATGTGGTCAAACCGCTGTTGAACATATCCATAAAGATGCCAGACATCAGACATCACCCAAGTGTACTCAGTCTGAGTAGCGGTGGAGGGAGGAAGTGGTGCTATAGCTGTAGTGGTAGCTGCTGCTGTAGAACTACTGACACCATGGGTGGCTACCTCCTCTTCGTCCTCGGGCTGTAACTCAACCTTCCAATTTGCTTTCTTGCTGAGGTCATTGCGGGCTGCATCGGGAACTTCTATGAACTGTTTCTTTGTAAGAAAAACCTAGATCTTGCTAGTGCTATCACCATGCCTTGATATTAGGCCACAAGAAATGAGATAATTTATGTTTACAAGGTTTTTCCCAGATGCATGTTCTAAACTGGTCAAGTCTAGCCCTAGCTGCATAGCAAGTAGTGTGAGCATTCCACCACACATGATGTCACCCGCCTCTCTCTGCTTCTTCTTCATGGCTTCTAGAAGTTTATTGATAATATAATAGCCGGAATTGATTTTCTCATTATTGACCATGCACCACAAGAATAGAAGGTCGATTTTTCTCACGACCCCTTGAGTTTCATTTTTGGCAAAAGGACCGATGCTTAGAAGGTGATGCACAACTCTAAAAATTGGGTTATGGAGCGAAGAAGCTCGTGCCTGCCTAGCCCTGTGCACCTTTTCATTGGTAATTTTCGACCAAAAAGTATCACAATGGAAGGTGGGTGGATAGTCAGTGTATCCTCCATAGTTTCATCCTAGCAAGGTACAAAAATGACAAAGATCCATAGCAAAACATTTGTTTAGAAGACAAAAACTGATCTTTGGATACATCTCACGATGCTTTTGGGGGTCGTATTCCGCCTTAAAGGTGGTCAAAAATTCATAAACAAGGTGGGGGTAGGTCTTTGCAACTCTAGTACAGAGTAGATGGAGACCTAAGAACTGAAGATACCCCATTACCTCATTCTTGAAGCCAAGCTTGTCTAGCGTTTCTTCACAAACATAGAGGGAAGGTAAGACCCGCCTAGTAATGAGAAACTAGTAGTCTGCATCCTCCTCAGGGGTGACTTGGAACTAGGTGGAGGGCACAAAAGCTACTGCCTCAGAAGGTGTCGTGGAAGAGAAAGCACCACCATGACGTCTGCCCGAACCCCTCTTGATTGGTGCCATTGTTTCTGTAGGAGTGCACGGTGTGCAGATTATGATCATGGTGTGCACCTAGAAGGTATTCCTTCTACCCTGAAACACAAATGCATGGCATGCAGAATGTAGGAATGCCATGCACCTGAAGATATTCTGCAGACTGAAACCGGCACCGCGAGGTGAAGAGTTAGGGGAAAAAATAGCGTCAGTGGCGCTGTCGAGATATGAGTTTTCGAGTTGTCGGCGCTAGGGTTCTAGATGCCTGGGCCGTTGAGGGTTGAGGGTGGCGACGCTATCGGCGGTGTCATCATCGGCATTGATGGAGGCGGACTATGGTGCCGTCGACGTCATTTGGTGCTGTTGAAGACGCTGCCGCTGTGAGCAGATAGAGAGGATGGTGCGGTGGCAGCTCAAGGTCGCACAAAAGAAGGTGCTGCTTTAGACGGAGCTCTCTCTGCTGGACGACGAAGTTAGTTAGAGATAAGGAAGTAGGGATGCTGCTTCGAGGTGAGTGTGCACAGTTTGAGGTTGGCGTGCACGGTGGCTCAAAGACAGTGGTTGCAAAATGGTGGAACAAAAATCGCACGGGCTAGGGTTTGTTGCTCGCACGACTGATTTCTCAAGTGGGCGTGAGAAGTTAGGTCGTGCACTCTCTTTTTGACCAAACTTTACAAAAAAAGACATGGCGTGCATATGACATGCACACCATGTTCCTATTTAATTTCCTCTTTTCAAATTGCCTTTTACGCCATATGCACAACATGTATTGGTATGCACATCGTATTCTTCTTTGAATTCTCTTTTTAGATGTGCCTTTTTGCCCAGGTGCACATCGTGTATCCATAAATGCACGTTGTGCGAGTTTCCAGAAAGTTTTGCTGCTCAGTTGAGTGATAAGTACACGGCGTGTACTTAAATAAGCACGCCGTGTAACATTCCAAAAAACTTCCATTTGTGAGCTGAACACAGTGTGTTGTTGAGAAACACGACATGTACCTGGAGATGTTGTCCGATTTCAGTATCTATTCTTATGGGTTGCACACCGTGTCAAATAAAGACACGCCGTGCATTTTAGAATTTTTGCAAAAAATAGCAGTCAGTCAACACAAAATAAAGATAGATGTGGTGACATCTATGTCTAAATTATTACATTCATCCATGACAAGCTTATTGACAAAATTAAATAGTGTTTTTGACTCAAATAACTTAAAATAAACCTATCTTAATATGGGGTCAACTCCCACGAGGTCCTCCATTTAGAGTCCGGAGTAAGACTCTTCAATTCTTCCTTCAAGCATCTTGGAGGGAGCAAGAGGCTCCCTTGTCTTCTGTATCTCCACAAGTATATAGCTTGCAACACTATCCATTCACTTTGAAATTGCCGTCCTTGCCTTGGAGTTCCACAACTCCATATGGAAAGATCTTTAACACAATAAACGGTCCTGACCACTTTGATTTCAGCTTCTTGGGAAATAACTTTAGTCTAGAGTTAAATAGCAAAACTTTATCTCCTTCTTGGAAGTCCTTCCTACGAATCCTTTTGTCATGCCAAGCCTTTATCCTCTCTTTGTATAGCTTTGCATTCTCATAAGCATCAAGGCGGAGTTCCTCAAGTTCCTGCAGCTGCAAAAGGCGCTTCTCTCCAGCCTTTTTCATGTCAAAGTTCAAGAATTTGATGGCCCACAAAGCATGGTGTTCTAACTCCAGCGGAAGGTGATAAGATTTGCCATAGATCAACTTGAATGGAGTAGTTCCTATGGTTGTCTTGTAGGTTGTGCGGTACGCCCATAATGCATCATCTATCTTTAAAACCCAATCTTTTCTTGAACTAGAAACAGTCTTTTCAAGGATGTTCTTCAGCTGCCTGTTTGAGACCTCTACCTGCCCGGAAGTTTGGGGATGCTAGGGCGTAGAGATCTTATGAGTTACACCATATTTAGAGAGAAGGTTGTTAAATTGTCTTTCAGCAAAATGTGAGACTCCATCTGAAATTACGGCTCGAGGAACTCCAAACTAAGGAAAGATGATCTTTTGAAAAAGTTTTACTATAGAGTTGGCATCCGGTGCTTGGGTTGGGATGGCCTCAACCCATTTGGACACATATTCACAAGAAACAAGAATGTATTAGTAGCCTCAAGATGATGGGAATGGTCCCATGTAATCCACTCCACATACATCAAATACCTCAGCCTCCAAGATAAAGTTGAGGGGCATGTCATCACGGTGAGATATACCTCCAGTTCTTTGACATCTATCACAAGATTTGACAAATAGATTGACATCCTTGAATAATGTAGGATAATAGAAACTGGCTTGTAGTATCTTTGCAGCTATCTTCTCTCCTCCAAAATGGCCTCCATAAGGAGAGGCATGAAATTCAACAATAATGGTAGGCATTTCCTATTCAGTAACACATTGGCAGATCAGCCCATCACTTCCATGCTTGAATAATAGCAGATTATCCCAATAGTAGAATTTCACATCATGAAAGAATTTCTTCTTCTGTTGATACATCAAATCAGGTGGGAGTTGTCTGATAGCAATAAAGTTAGAAATATTTGCAAACCATGGTGCTTGTAGATGATAATGCATAAAGACTTTCAATGGGCAAGTGGTCTTCAATGGGCAATGCATTTCCAGCCTCTGTAGTTAATCTAGAAAGATGATCAACAACATTATTTTCCGTACCTTTCTTATCCCGGATTTCAAGATCAAATTTATAAGAGCAAAATCTAACGAATAAGACGTGGTTTGGCATCTTTCTTGTTCATCAAATATTTTATTGCAGCATGATCAGTGTATACTATCACTTTAGATCCCACCAAATATTGTTAGAATTTGTAAAAGGCATATATATATTGGCAAGCATCTCCTTCTCGGTGGTTGTATAGTTGATCTGCGCTTCATCAAGAGTTCTGCTTGCATAATAGACGACGTGGAGTTTCTTGTCCTTCCGCTATCCTAGAACAACTCCCACTACATAATCACTTGCGTCACACATTAACTCAAAAGGAGAATCCCAATCCGGAGGTTGAATAATTGGGGCTGAAATGAGGGCCTCTTTGAGATTGGAAAAAGTTGCGTGGCAATCATCATCAAATACAAATTCGGCATCTTTTGCAAGTAGGGAACACAATGGCTTTGTAATTTTTGAAAAGTCCTTAATAAATATTCTATAAAAACCTGCATGGCCAAGAAAGCTACATATGTCTTTAACTAAAGATGGAGTAAAGATCTTCTCAATGGCTTCAACTTTGCCCTGTCCACCTCAATACCCTTGTTAGATACAACATGTCCTAGTACTACACCGGATTGTACCGTGAACACTTCTCCTAGTTCAGCACTAGGTTAACCTTTTTACAGTGGGCTAAGACTAATGACAGGTTACATAAGCATTGATCAAAGGAATCTCCATATACACTAAAATCATCCATGAAAATTTTCATTATATTTTCAATGAAATCTGAGAAAATGGCCATCATACACCGCTAAAAAGTCACTGGAGCATAGTAAAGACCGAATGGAATGCGGCGATAAGAATATGTTCCATAAGTATAGGTGAATGTAGTTTTCTCTTGGTCGGGAGGGTAGATAGGAATCTGGAAAAACCCAGAATACCCGTCCAAGTAACAAAATTAAGAGTGCTTAGCGAGGCGTTCAAGCATCAAATCAATAAAGGGGAATAGAAAATGATCCTTGCGAGTTTCCTTATTCAAGTACCGGTAGACAATACACATACGCCAGCCAGTGACTATGTGTGTTTGTATCAACTCATCATTGTCTCCTTTTATGATAGTTGCACCTCCCTTCTTAGGTACCATATGAATGGCACTAACCCAAGGGCTGTCCCTTATCGGATAAATGATTCCGACATCCATCAGTTTAAAAGTTTATTTCTTAATCACTTCGAGCATGTTTTGATTTAAATTCCTAGGTGGTTCAATAGTTAGTTTAGCATCATCCTCCATATTTATTCTATGCATGCAGATGGAGGGATGAATGCATTTCAAATCATTAATAGAATAACCAATGGCATCTTTATACAAATGCAATTCATCAAGAAACTTATTTTCTTGGTCATTGGTTAACTTATCGTTGATTATAACAGGGGAAGTAGAATTAGAGTCAAGAAATGCATACCTAAGCCCAGGTGGAAGGGCTTTAAGTTCTACCTTTTTCCTGACTGTACTTTCTTCAACTTTATCATTAGCAAGTGGAGTGTCTTCATTGGTAGCATGTGCTTTAGCAATGGAAAATACCCCAGAATTTTCAGATCCATTATTCATACCTTTATCATCATCATAGTAATTCAATATCAAGTCGGTAACATCACAATCTTCTTGTACAATAGAATCAATAGAATCCATAAAATAGATGTCTTCTGCACGAGATGGTGCTTTCATAGCATCATATACAGAGAACTCCATGGCTTCCTCGCCAACTCGGAGTGTGAGTTTACCTTTAGGAACATCAACCAGGCATCCAACAGTTCTAAGAAAAGGCCTCCCAAAAAGAATGGGGTTTGAAGGAACCTCTACCATATCTAGCACTACAAAATCACAAGGATATAAAGTTAATCTGCACTAGCACATCCTCCACAATACCTTTTGGGTATCTGATAGAATCAGCCAGCTCAATGGCCATCTTTGTAGGCCTTAGATCTCCAAGATCTAGTTCTTTCCACCGAGTAGACGGGATAAGACTAATACTAGCACCAAGGTCTACTAGACCTTTGTCAAAAGTGGTGTCACTGATCTTGCATGGTAGTGTGAAGGTTCCCAAGTCATCTAACTTCTCAAGAAGTCAATTCTGAATGATAGAACTGATTCTTTTAGAAAGCATCACGATCTCTACTTGGTCTATCTTCCTCCTTTTTGTAAGAATGTCCTTTAGGAACTTGGCATATGAAGGCATCTCTGCAATAACTTCATCTAATGGAAGGTTGACATGAAGTTTATTCAGAATTTCCATAAACTTCCTGAACTTGGAGTCCTCCTTCGTGTTTGCAAGTCTTTGCGGAAATTGTGCATTTGCCTTAAAAGAAGGTGGTACCTCAGCCATACCTTTACCTTTATCTTCTGTAGGAGTGTCAAGATTTTCATCATTGACAATTTTTGCATTCTTCTCCTTGGTTGAGGAAGATATATGGATTTCAACTCCACTTCTCAAGGTGATGGCGTTAGCTTGCTGCCGTGGGTTCACTTCCAGTTGGCTTAGAAGAGAACCGGATTGTGAAATACTTTGCTGTGCTATAGCTTGCTATGCTATTTGATTCTCCAACATCTTGGTATGAGTGGAAATGCCATCCACTTTGGCAGAGAGTTGGGCAATAATATCTTTCAATATCTTAATATTCCCCCAAAACTCTTCATTTAGCTGCATTTGTGTAGAAACAAATTTCTCCATCATGGCTTACAAAGAAGAGCTTTGGGGTTGTTGTGGCTATTGATAACCCATATTGTTGAAACCCGGTGGATTCCCTTATCAGTTGAATTGTTGTTGTTGTTGTAGTTGCTGCTGTCCTTGTTGGAAGTTTTGAGCGTTGCTTGTGTTCCGGTAGGATAAATTAGGATGATCTCTCCATCCTGGATTGTATGTATTGGAATAGGGATTTACTGCTTATTCCCTTGCATTCCAACGACATTGACCTGTTCAAAACTCCCTTCAATTGCATTAGGAGAAAAGGATGAAGAAGAAGTATGTCCTGCATTTCCACAAGCTTCACATATAACTTTAGTTGATTGGATTTGCAAAGTGGTCATCTTCTCAAACTTTTGTGTAAGAACATCGAGTTTGGCAGCAATAAACTAGCTGTAGAGGCTGATTTTACTCCTCTATCCGATCCCCATTGGTAGTGATTAAGTGATATATCTTCAATAATGTCATAAGACTCCCTATAAGACTTAGTCATCAATGCGCCATTAGCTGTGACATCCAGTGTCAACCGGGTGTTTTAGAACAGTCCATTATAGAAGTTTTTAAGCAGCAGCCAGTTGGTCAAACCATGGTGCGGGAAAAGGCGTTGAAGATCCTTAAACCGTTCCCATGTGTCATACAAAGTTTCTCCATCATTTTGAGAGAAATTGGTGAGCTGATTTCTTAATTGGGCTGTCTTGCTAGGCGGGAAGTACTATGAAAGGAACGTAATTAGGAGTTGGTCCCAACTTTTATTTGACTTCTTTAGAAGAGACAAAAGCCACGCCTTGGCTCTATCTCTTAGGGTGAAGGGAAATAGCATAAGTCTAATTCCATCAGTAGATACTCCATTGATTCAGAAAGTATTCATATATTCCAAGAACTCGACAACATGAAGACTGGATCTTCATTACCTGTACCTCCAAAATGATTATGCTGTATCATCTACATCATAGAAGGAGCCATAGAGAAATTGTTCGCTTCTAGTACAGGCAGGTCAATGGCCCCACAAATGTTTGTGGCGACCGGCATTGTAAAATCTTTCAAAGGATGGTCGTCCTCCATGATTGGATCTCTTGGTGTAGCTTCTTCAAAGGGTGAAGAAGATGGCGATGATGGTGGAGCACCTCCTAGCAGCGATGGTTCTACTCTCCTTGCTCTTCTTAAGCTTGAAAGAGTATGCTCGATTTCAAGGTCTAACAATGCAGATGTTTGAAGACCCCTTTGTGAGCGACACATACAACCTGAAAAATAGCAAGAGGAATTAATACGACTAAAAGGTATATGAAATTCCAAATTGGAAATGGTGGCTAGTCTTGAACACTAATTAGCACTTATTACTCCAATTAGATTTACCGTAGCTCCCCGACAACGGTGTAGAAAACTTGTTGGCTATTTATGCTAACAAGTTTCAATCCTAAAAAGGATCGTTTACTCAACTTAACCAAACCCCGCAAGTATACAGAGGTAGTCGTAATCGAGGACAAACACAAGGAGCTTTGGTAATTAATCAAATGCAACAACACTAATGTTTAACAATCTAGACAGGTTTAAAAAGGATGGCGATGTTTGTCTAATTACAAAAATTCAGATTTAAATAAGTAATGAAAAGATTACTAAAAAGGGTTTAGATTCAGATGTTAATGGATCTTGGACATTATAATTTCATGCACATATAATAGCATATCATAGGAACACAAAATTTAAAAATACTAAGAACTAGTTTTATAGGAAAGGTATGTGTTGCTCTTCACCTCCTGGTGTAAGAGCAATGATCACAACTCAAATCCACATTCTCATGCATAATTTTCATTTAAGATCACAACCTGTTCCTCAACTCTATAATCTTCACTCTCGTGGTAGAAGAAGAGTTGCCAAGAAGAGCACCTCCATACATTCCCACCTATCTTCTCAGATTAAGCAAGAAAGTAGAGAACATGCATATAAAGTGGCCAACAATACATGCAAGAGATGATAAAACCGGTACTCTCATGGTAGAAAAACAAGCAACATAGTATTTAGTACGAAATTAACTTGTTCCATACATGCTATGACATGGGAGCTACTCTCTTTTGCCCAAGAAAAGGAGTTTACTCGTCCATAATCATGTTTTGCAGAATTGTTACAGAAATTTCAGAATCTAGCATGATATAGAGGAAGAAAAACAAGGAGATCTAAAGATGTAACCACAAGAAGGTAGAACTCCGGCTTGGGGACAAAATTCTACTCCTCCAGCTGCTTCAATATGAGCCAACTCCTCTCCTGAGAAGCTGCGTTAAGTGAAGAAGCTCTACTGCACCTTTGGAGAAGACAATGGAGAAGAAGAGAAGACGATTTGGGCTCCTTTGGCAAGAAACCACCTATTTTCTCCTCAAAATCACCCTCCTCTGCTCTAGACTTGCTCTGGGACAAGATAACTTTGAATTATGACTATGGATAACTGCCCATTAAGTTCCCTCTTTGTTTTAAACAAAGATTCACACTTTTCAAAATTCTGAAACTGACAACGACACGACGTGCGTCCCAAGTGCACGCCATGCAAGGCCTTCGATAGTTACTCCAGAATGCACTGCGCATGGCGTGTGAAGAAGTAATGCACATCGTGAGACTTTCCAGAAACTTTGATCTGCTTGACGCTCCTAGGTGCACGCTGTGTTGTCAAAGACACGCTGTGCGTTTTGCTTATTCTGCACTTTCTAGAAACTCGCACGCCGTGTTCAAGGATGAACACGCCGTGTTCAAGGATGAACACGCCGTGGATTTGTCAATCTAGGTGAATTGAAAGTTCTTATAAAATCTTGCACGTCGTGCCTTTGTCATGCACGCCGTGCATTCTGCTATTTCAACAGAATTGAACTCTGCAATTCAGTCTTTTTGGTACAAATCTGCAATACATGTTATGCGATAAGTAAAGTAGCAAAAAGATCGCAAGAGTAATATGAAAAGAGGCTAAGTGATATCAAAATGAACCAAATTTGTGTGTGATAACATGTGAAAAGATGATGTGGAAAACACACAACACTTTGCTTCGACCAAAGGAGGGTAGTGGACCTTGTGGTCGCTACCAAGCCTTATTTTTATCACCCTTTGATGCATGCATATCTTGAGTGCTTACATGGATGAGGTTTTGTGGGACAAGTGTCTTTAGAGGTTCTAATGTCTTGACACCTCATATCCCTTTACCTCTCTCCTACCTTTGGGTCACATGCAAGTAACCCTTTTAGCTCTCTTCTTTCTCTCTTCTTGCTTGAGGTCAGCCCTTGTGATTGGTGGTGCTTGTGGAGGTGCTTGAGCTTGAAGAAGAAGGAGGCCAAACCTTTGCATGTGGTAATCTAGGGTTTGATCATCTCCTTTCCGGTGATTCTTGGTGATCCTTGATCTTGGTAAATGGTTTAATCTCCTTGATCTCGTTTTACTTGAAACCCTACCCTTTCTTTCTTCTCTCGACTAGACTATAGTTCTCCATGATGACTTTCTTGAGGAAATTCTCTCCAACAGAGGTTGAATCCGTGGTTCTCCATGGTAGTATCTGAGTGAGATGAAGATCTCCTCTTTCTTCTTTCTTTTTTAGCCTAGGGTTTGTACCCTCTCTCTTTTGAGATTCCTTTGACATTTGGTGTGTTCTTCTTCTCTTGAGGCAATCTTTCCTGGCCATGGAGTAGATCCAAGCTGGGTGTTTCTTCTCTCTTTTGGAGCTTCTTGGCTTTTGGAGTTGATCTTCACCTCAAGGCGGGTTATATAACTTCCCCCTCTTTTATTGTTGCACTATATCTTGCATGCATGTTATCTTATCTCTAAAACTTGATTCTAGTATGCTTGATGATTCTACCTTGATTTGGGGTGCATGATTATGTAGAAATCTTATATATATTAGCTCTTTCTTCTAAACCCTAATTCATGTACCCGAACCCTGGTAGATGATGGAGTTGATGGTTTTTACAAGCATCTTGAATGTTGGTTTTATCACCATGTTTAGAGTTCGGATATCACATGTTAAAAGGAGGTTTTGTTTCTAGCATGCATGAGCCTAACGCTTGGTTTCATCTCTCCTGGCATGGTTTCTTTATTAATCTTGGTGATGGTCATTTTAGGGTTTTGATGTTCATCCTTTCATGGAGTTTTCACCTTAGTGACGCTTGAGTTTCTTTATGATATACATCTGTGTCATTCGACATGCTTTCTTAGTTCCTTGTCTTTGCTAAGACCATGTTGGTGGTGAGCTTGGGTTTTGATTGGGTCTCCATAAGATTAAACCTAGCTACCTTGGTCTCTACATGAGTTGCTTCATGGTCCCTATGTGTATTGATGCAATTGGTTGCTATGTCCTTGTGAGCTATGTTGGTCATTGTTATGTGGTGGTGTGTAGGGTCGCAATGTTTGGAGTAGTGTGTTGCAATCGCTACCCATGAAGCACCTTCATGATGGTCAAAACAAGTTGTTTTCCTTGTGGTTGCTACCTGGTTGAGGTGTTGCTTTGTTGCAGTCGATAGTGATGGTTTCACCATGTGGTCGCTACATGTGTTGAGTCATGTATGGTCGCTACGTTTGCATGTTTATGATGGTCGTTACCAATGGTGTAACCCTAGTGGTCGCTACACATGTTGTAAACTAGTGGTCACTACCCAGGAATGGTCTCTACACATGTAATGATGCTTAACCCTAATGTGCTCCAAGAATGTGTGGTTATGTATCTAGGGTTTGACATTGGATGATGTTATAGAAACCCTAATTGGCTATCTATGAGAAACCCTAACCCTAATTTGGGGATATGATGTAATTGTTTAGCTTGCTTGGATGAGTAACATGCAATAAAATATTTTCTCTCTCCTATCTGTGTCACACTAATGTTGTAGGTAGAATGAATATCATATATTGTGTATGCTATGATATCTCTAATGTGACATAGAGTGATGATTATGAGCCTTTATGAGGCATGATGAGATAATAATGTTATGCAGGAGCTATGTGATTTGGTCTTATGACCTGGAAGAGGCTTTGTGCCGAATTTGTGGTGATATCCTTTGATGATGTGATGAGGGATGGTTATCCCATGATGATATGGTAATGTGTGATGGCATGGTATAAGGCAGTGAGACAGTATCATGTGATGATGTGATCAAATTTATGCTGAATATGATTTATATCTTCTGATGTTGCAACCTACCCCTATCTTATTGAATTTGTTTTGGGTTTTTATGTTGTAACTTGATTGATGCACTAAAAGATACCCTACTTGCAATAATTAATCAAGTGGAACCCTAATCATGTAGGTTTCCCTGAGCCATAGATCCATCTTCAATGTTAGTACTTGCCAGATGGTGAAATGAGTAATTCCTAAGGGAAACTCGGAGCACATATTATTGAATATGTGGGGGTGCAAGTTGAGGATATATCCTTACATCCACAATCAGTGGTTTTGAGGATGGCTATGGTCATGCCTCGATAGGAGAATAGTCAAGACCGTATCTCAGATGATATGTTTACATGGATGGTTGTGATCATACTCTAGTAGGGGAATGGCTATGGTCACATCTCACTAGTGTCGTGCCTAGATACCAAGGCACAATAGGATGATTTACAGTTTGACGCTATAGGTCACTACGGCAAACTCGAATTGACTAAGGGTGTGGGAGATCATAGGAGTCTGGCCCTCCTAGATCTTGTATGGCACTAATTTTGACTTAGTAGTGGTCAGTTGGAGTATGAGTGGTATACCTCATCTCCGCATGGTATAATAAAAGACATAATACAACCGTGTAGTATATTTGCTTAGGGTTAAACATGATTCACATTGGATGACCCTTTGTCTTGTTTCTTATATTTTTTAGTTGGTCAATGTTATACATGTACTTCATATTCCTTCTAATAGTATAATATATTCTATTGATCAGTTGCAGTTGCATTAACTGCCTAACTTGTGCTATCAGTTTTAGTTATCTTCATTTTGATAAATCTACCCATAATGCTTAATCTACTATGTTATCCTTTCTGTGATAACAATAGTTGTTGGTGGAGAGTTATATCTCTCACTGGGATGTTGGTCTCACCCCGTGGGTTTCCACATCTTTTAGGTGATTGTGCACAATGTGGCAGAGATCGTGTAGGTAAGGAAGAGCATCAAGGAGATCAATAGTTGTTGAAGGTTGGATATGATGCTAGTGTTTTGTAGTAGAATCCTATGTGTTGTCTCTATACTCTCAGGTTCTTGGGGGTGTTTTGTAGATGTTGTACATCAATACGATGTTTTGGCAGTATGCCATGGTTGTACATGTATGTCTTATATATATGAACATGTTATCTTCTATAATCAGGTTTGTGGCAAGATGGCCATTGTACAATATGTATAGACCTTTATGTTATGATATGTGATCCAAGTAGCATAATTTGTGGACTTCTATGTAAAGTGATCTTCTTTTATGGATACATAAAATTGGTTTCAATTTAACATTTTTTTGGTAATCTAGATGTTTAGTGTTGATTCAATGGTTTAGTTTTGAGTAATCTCACTCATGTGGCAGTGGATCATCACATGAAAGGCTTGGTATTAAAGCCCTAGGTTTGGTGAGTTTATAGGAACATATGACTAGGGTTGTGTCTATTCTTGTGTATCCAGTATATCTGATTGCAACTTCTATTTATAAAGAAGAAGATGATATGTTTGGAAAATATGAAGAACATGCAGAGAGAAGTGTTGTTGCACTAGGAGGTGGTGCAAGGAGGCAAGCCAGAGTAGATGGAGTGCTTGAGGTGCCTCAATTAGACCCAAAAACTGTGGCCAATCCCGCTTTCCATTCCATGGTTGGACAATTCACAGCTACGATGACACATATGGTGGATAGAATTCTCGTACCCCAAGCAAAGGAAGCTATCCCCAATATAGAATACTAGGGTTCTAGGAAGACCTTAGAGAGGTTAAGGCATGTGGGGGCGATAGAGTACACTAGTACAACAGACCCTTTAGATGCAAATATGTGGCTGACAGAGTTGGAGAAGGCCTTTATGATCCTCAACATCCCATAAGAGGATAAGGTGAAGCACACAATGTACCTGCTGAAGGGTAGTGCTATCCCTTAGTGGCCCATCGAGGACAAGAAGAGACCCAGAGTGGTTTTCAGTTGGGAGGAGTTTTGGCGAGAGTTCATGAGCCAATACTTCCCAGAGACATAGCTGGACAAGAAGATCTCACAGGCTGAGAAGAACCGCACATGGATCTATGACGATCAACGAGTACGAGGCCAAGTTCATGGAATTATGAGGTTTTTCTCACACATGGCTGCGAGGGATAAACAAAGGATCTGACATTTTGAGAAGAGTTTGAGACCAGAGTTGATGATGACGGTATCAACTTTGAAGAATGGAGAATGATTTGTGACATTTGTGAATTCTGTGAGGTGGACTGAGCGGTCGGTGACAGAGAAGCATGAAGTTAACACCAAGAAAAGACTGACACAGTTTTAGGGGCAGTCTTCTAGATGGTTCAAGAATCCTATGTTTTCAACACCTCAGTCACATCAAAGATATGTGGTTCAGTCTCAGTGGTCATCGAGCAAGGGCATAGGCCGTAGTTTTCCACCTATAGGAGCTCACAGTGCAATGTCAGTATCGGTAACATGGCTGTCTATGCTGAAGTTTTACACTAGGACCTATTATAGGTGTGGAAAACAAGTGCGTCTAAGGATGTTTTTCTCAGTGATGGATGAGGAGGTGATGCAACAATCGAGGCAAAATCTACAAGGGTTTCAACAGTGACAATTTTGCAGTGGCGGTGGTAGAGGATGCTGTCAGGCATATCAAGCTGGTTTGTCTGGGCAGATGAACAGAGGATACTACAAGAGGTTCATCAAGAACTTTAGTGCTGTGGTATTACCCCTAAGGAAGTTGACGAAGAAAGGTGTCCGTTTGTTTGGGATGACATGTGTCAGCATTCCTTCTAGCCTTTGAAAGAGAAGCTGACCAGTGCACCAATATTAGTGTTTCTTAAGCAAGGAAAAGGTTACATCATCTTTTGTGACACGTCAAAGAATGGTTTGGGTTGTGTGCTGATGCAAGATACAAATGTGATGTCTTTTACTTCATGACAACTTAAGAAAGACGTGGAGAGTTACCCGATACATGATCTTGATCTCGCAACTGTGGGCCATTCTTTGAACATTTAGAGACACTACCTTTATGGTGAGAAGTATCAGATCTTCACCGACCACAAGAAACTATAATACATCTTCTCAAAAAAGAAGTTGAATATGCGGCAATGACACTGGATGTAGTTAATAAAAAATTATGATTACACCATCAAATACCATTTAGGGAATGTGAATGTGGTGGAAGATGCTTTGAGTAGGAAGTCTTCTTCGTCATTGTTTGCTAATAAGGCACAATTGTGTTCCTTGGTATGCCCTAAACAAGACATGTTAGTGTCTCTTTGCCAGATGAATGTGAAGTTGGAGGTCTCCTTGTTGCAGGCTTGTTGACTCAATTATAGGTGAAGGCTATGTTGAGGCAGCAGATCAGAGATGCACAATGTAATGATACCATGATACAAAAGATCCAAGAAGAGTTTGTCAACGAGAAGCGTGGTGGATTCCATGAGTCAGAGGATGGGATAGTTTGTTACCAAGGTAGAGAGGTGGTTCCTGATGTTGATAATATGAGGAAGTTGGTTCTGGAAGAGGCTCACTCTTTGATGTACGCTATGCATCCAGACAATACCAAAATGTACCACAATCTGAAAGATTTTTATTGGTGGCCTGGTTTGAAGCGTGATGTAGCTGAGTTTGTGAAAAAGTGTCTTGTGTGTCAGCATGTTAAGGCTGAGCATCAAAAACCTACAAGGACTTTGCAACCGTTACCTATATCGCAGTAGAAATGGGATCATATCATGATGGACTGTGTTTGGACTTCCTAGGATAGCCACATGTCATGATTCCATGTGGGTGATAGTGGACAAGTTGACCAAGTCAACACACTTTCTCCATGTGAAGACAACATATACAATTGAGAAGTTGGAATAGGTGTATGTGGATAAGATAGTTCATTTGCATGGAATCCCAGTGACGATAGTGCCTGACAGAGGTCCTCAGTTTACCTGTCGCATTTGGGAGTGTCTTCACACAACCATGGGTACATAGTTAAGGTTCAACATTTCACCGATAGATGGATGGACAGTCTGAGAGGACTATACATATGCTAGAGGACCAAATATGTAATTTCTAAATATCAATTTACAAGTCTAATTACCGTGATCAAGACTACATTGCCACCACAGTTTACCTCCTCAGATTTTTAGTAGATAGGAATACATGCCTCTGCCCCATTCAAAGGAAGGGACCTTACTAGATCAAGAAGGAAGGAGAAACAACAATTGTCTTCCCTATTCCTCATGTTGTTTCCTAATATGAAACCAATGATCAACATTGACATGAATACCCTGACCCGCAGGGTTGCATAAAAAGGATCAATGGTACCCCACCTCTCACCCTCATGAAGCAAGGTGGACCTCAACCATGTAAACTTGACCTCATATCTGGATGTCATCCCTATGTCATTAGGGTTCACCCCAAAGATTCCAACCAGGTAGTGATACCCCCACTCTTGTTTATCAAAGTTATGAACAAACGGGGATTCCTTCAAACCTTAACCAGTGATCCCAACAAACTCATTAGGAATTTCGGATAGCTTGTGGACATCAAAGTGGAAGTTGTCCCACGATGAAAATGCTCAATCAAAGGAATGTGATAGGGCCTATCAACTATTCCACAAGGAAAAATGCTACCAAGGCTAGTTACCTCAAGAAAATTTAACTCATCGACAACTAAACTGCCATACAACATCCCAAGATCAGTCCAATGTGTCCGCAAGTATATTTCAAACAATCCAAGACTCAAAAGGTATAAGGTGAAAGATAAAGTCAAAAACCCATTTTCACAGGAGGGAAGCGTGATTCAAGCTTAGAAATGCAAAGAAGACAACACAGAGAAAATTTTCCAGGTTATACCTCATCTTCTGCTCGACAAATTCAGTTATTTTTGTTCATCCATAACATTCCTAGATGAATCACAAATAGCTCATCTGGTAGTAGCTCCCCCATAGATTTTCTCACACCTCCAGATGCCTTATGATACACATTGAAGTAAACACCAATTCACTAAGATGATTATCCTAGAGTTTAACCTTTTTTACTTTCCAATTAAGGCTAGCATAGAAGGGTCGATCCCACAAGACAACATTTTAAAGATTATTATTATTAAACCCAATCAATTTTGAAATTTATTTCTTTTTGGATTTCTCAAACATATGAACATGAAATTGAATTCTAAAATTTGGAGGTTGGTTGATTACACTAAAGCAAAATATTAAAATGCAGAAGAAATAAAATATTACACTAAGCAATGAAATGAGAAGATTTTGTTAAGGCAAGAAAAGAAAGAAAGAAGATTGTTAGCACACAAAAGATTATCTAAGACAATAAGTAAAATGCAAGTAATAAAGGAAGAAATTGAAAACAAGCGTTGAAAGAGATGATTGAATCAGAAGGGATAAGCATCGAGGCTTAGGGGTTTCACCACCTTTGCCAAAGTGAGAACAAGATCGAAGGACTACACGACAAGAAAGATAGGAGTAGGTATGCAAATCATTCGTAAATAAAACCCAAGGGATGAACTCCACATGAACCCATTGGTCCCGTCATTCACACACCCTAGTCCTTTATCCTAAAGGGGATTTTTCCGCGGTCACATCCAAATCCCCATGTAAATGGTTTAGGAGTTCTAAATCCGATTTTCCACGATCGTATCTGCCGAGATTAACCCATGATAAAAGTGATTAATTACTTTGTTTAAATTGAAAAATTCTAAACTAAAAACCATCCATCTAAAAAGTCGTGTAAACCTCAATCCGATCAACACAGGGCTAAGAGGCTACCCCCTCAGCTCGATAAAGGACCTACTCACTAGACATGGTGAGGAATGGAGAAACAAGGGAGATAAGGTAGAAAACCATAGACCAAAAGGACAGAATCTCCAAGGAGACCAATGTTGGTGACTATTGAATGACATGTTCTCTTAATCTCCCACTCTGAGAGAAAGAACTAGAACAGAATGAGAAATAAGCAAGATCAAGAATGAAGAACAAATCTTAATTAAAAGATGCAAGTACAAAATCCAGGACCCTTTCTCAATGGAGCCCCCCTCCTTTTATAGGGGAAGGAGGGGTGGAAACCCTAAATGGGGGGAGAAAGGAATGGGAGAGGCAGATGCTGACTTGTGCTTCTTGTGAACCGCAAAATGACCATCTCGGGTATCTGAGACAGTCGTTTGGTGGTGGTTTGGCATGTTTTGTGGAGGCAACAGATCAAAAGTTTGAAACCCTACTTGGGAGGGTGACAGTGCCCCTTTGATTGGAATACTTGGCCTCAAAGAAATGTCCGAGTTGAACGTTTGGGCATGAGATGCCCGGTTGGTGCCGCCTTGTGATCAAAGGGTTGAAACCCTAATTGAGTTTTAGCTTGGATGTTTTTACTTAGCATGATCATGAGATGGCCATCTGGGCTAGCTTGGATGCTTGGATGGGGCCATGAGACGATCGTCTCGCTGACTTGAGGTGCTCATATGGAGTGTCAAGATGGCATGTGTAGCCGAGGACCAAATGGTCGTTTTGCTCTGAGGTTGGAATTTCTTAGAGCTAAGTCGACCGTCTGGTGTTGTAAGATGGTCGTCTTGTGAGTTCAGTAGGTAATAATTTTCTTCGAAGGAATAACCCACAAAAAGTGATGGAAGAAATGAATATTTGTACAATAAATTGAAAAGTGGGTAAATAGCAAATTGTACTAGAAATTACTGAAAAAGAGATAAGTTCTAGTGAAAAAGACTATGAAAATTAAACAAAAAGATAGATGAATATACATTCATCAAAATACCCTGGACTTGAATCTTTGCTTGTCCCGAACACATAAAATTACAAATACATCCAATTTATACTCACAACGTGTTATTCCTCACCCTTGTAACATCACTTTATTCCTTACCTCTAGTTTTGTCCAAGCATCCCTATCTCCAAGAACCACATAGCATGAATTTCTATATCCCTATCAAAACACTTTTCATTACTTTTTTCTAAATCAAGATTTTGTAGAAAAATAGGCTTCATCTTACTTTTGCTTTGACACTTTTGTTTTTCTCTTTTTGTGAGTTGTTTCACAAGAATAGGAGGAAGGGGGATGTTGGTGAATGGTGATCCTCCTCTATTCAACTCCAGATATAAATTTATAGAGCTGTGTCTACATTGGTCACATTTTTTTGCTTGTTCTCTTTGGCATCTTTTGATGCTACGCCCCTTTGTGGGGTACAATTTTTTTTTGGTATGGGAAGCATGCCACCGTGGACTTGATTTTTTTTTCTAGTGGTGATTATTTACCTCTCTTTTTAGAAAGAAAATAGGTGGGAAAGAAAAGATGTCCTTGTTCTTATAAATTCAACAAATCTTTTTCTTTTTTTCTTCTTCTGAAAATGTTATTGCATCAGATAGAGTATTCCTATAAATCACATCATACAAGTTTTATAACAAGATAATCCAATGTTAAACATAAATAAAAATCATGCTTGGTTTTGATTGATTCCATACGACTTGCCAACTATTCCTAGGAGTGATGCTATTTAGGGGTCCTAGGTGACATTGTGGTTTCATTCATGGCAATTTGTAAAAGATTTTGCAAAAAGTTTTACTAAATTCAAACAAGGGTACGATGATAGATGTCTATTCATACGAGCTGACTTAGATAATGTCCATTTTGTAACTAAGGAAAACAAAAGGCATGGCTAACTAGATAAAGGCCACGAACAAAGTAGCTACATGCAAAATAATAAAAGGGTAAAATAATGCAAGAAGGGAAAAGATAGGGGGTGGAATAGAATCATACCACCCACCTCCACCCCAGAATTAGATTTTTTCTCATCCTGAGAAAAACCTAAATCAGAGATGGAGGGAAGAAGATCACCCTGAGATTGGAAAGTGTGAGGAAGATGGAGGATTGTAGTAGTAGTACCCCCAATATGGGGAGTTGGGATTAGGGTAGGCTAAATGGGCCCTATACTCCTCAAAATGAGATCGACTAGATACGTAGTGGTCCAGGGCCACATGTCAAGACTCATGGGAGCACTACATCAGGTACAAATGGTGAGCTGGTAGCCCTGGCACTGTTGCACACGGTGGATCTCATCCAACTGATCTCGAATGTTGTAAAACCCATAGGGTTCCTTGGGTCCTTCCTTAGTGTCTCTGTGTCTCTTGGTGCAGAGTCGTGATGGCAAAGGTGGTGGTCCTATCACATAGTCATGTGCCTCCAAGGAGACACTCCTTCTATGGGCCTTGGGCTTAGGGACATCTTCCAGGTTGGGATACTCTAGAAGGAATCGTGCGATATGCACCAATAGACCAGTCAAATCAAAAACTAGGTTGGCGGATGCAAATGTAGCATGTCAGGGAAGCCACATGACAACCTAGGAGTCTTTAAATAGTAGGTGGTAGACACCATTGTTACCAGGATAGAGTAACTTACACCCCTTTAAGTATGGAAGGTCATCAGGTGATTCTTGAGCGTTAGGGGCAGGAAGGAGATGTGAGTGTAGCCCAGAAAATACACTGTATATGTGACTATATGGCCGATGCAGTAGGAGGATGAAGTAGTGCGGGTCACCTGATAGTTGAGATGATCGATCATAACACTTCCCTAGTTGTAGGCTCGCTGTTCAGAAGACACCATAGTGTATAAAGAGCGAAAAGTGTAATGGCTCCGTGAGTACCTTCCTTGTCAAAGAAAGTGCAGGCCAAGATGCGATGAAGGTATAAGACCACTGGGTTGTAGATGCTAGATGCCTTGAGGCCACCAAGTAGCTTGGGTGGAAGCCTAGTAATGTCAGCCCAAAATTTCTCCATGTTATAATTGTCGGGGTAGAAGTTTGGCGACGTCCCATACAACGCGAGAGCCAATCAAACTGACCTTCATCAAGAATGATGGAGGTGAGCTGGCGAGCAGAAATATCAAAGTTTTTACTGAAGACTCGGGCCTTACAACTAGAATTTCTGCACAAATTGTAAAGTCAGTGGTAGGTGGTGATAAACTCCAAGGTAAGGTCACTATACACCAAACTGACGTGGTATGGGAAGGAGAGAATGTGATTCTTGCACAGGATGTTGTCGAAAACTTCTTTAATGCCAAGTGTGTAAAAAGTGACACTACAGGCCTAGCAAGGAAGTGAAACAAAAATTGTAGAGGTTTCCTTGAATATGTCAAAATGATTGTTGTTGACGAACTAAGCATAGTTCCCCGAGATTGGGGTTATGCAGGGCGGTCGCGTGTGATCAAATTGAGGTCATGTCGAAATGACCTTCCTCCACTTGACGTATGTACCCTTCTATTTCCTCGAGGTCACATGCCATCGCCTTAGGAATCTCCGATCAAGACTCACTTGTAAGCTCCTGAATGTGAATGTCGAGCGCAGAGGTGGAGCGACATGGCGACTCATGGGAGGAGGAAGGGGAAGGGATAGCCCTTCTTCTTGAAGAATCATCCAAACATTGTGACTGGCTATAGAAGGTTGAGACGGCCATATGAGGAGGTGAGACAATCGTTTTAGAGAAATGAAATGGTCATTTGAATGCACGAAATGATCATCTACAGTCTGAAGTTGTCTTCTGATGTGTTTGAGCTGATCGATTGGCTACTCATCCGATCATCTCGTTTTGGGGGTGCGAGTGCAAAGCCACTTCAGGAAGAAGATGGGAGGAAGACGAGGTTTCTATGAGACGATGGTCGGACGATCATCTCAGAGGCATAACGACCGTCTTGTTGTCAGTGAATGCGGATGGAGATGTTGGTAAGGAAGCATGAGAGGACTGTTGCAGTGAGCGAGATGGTTGCCTGGGTCTGTGACCTACGTGGTGTAGTGGGCTAAGCGCTGCCAGCTAGCTTGGTAGTGAGGAGACTGACAGGCAGGCATCAATAGTTGGAACTAGGGGGGGATCTAGAGAGATGATTGGAGAAGGAAGTGGGAGGTGACCGTCTCACGGGGTCCGGTAGAGGCGAAGCGATTGTCAGCATTGGTGAGATGGATGGCTTGGATTGGGAAAAGGTTGCCAGACAATAGGTTGCTGCTAAAAGGGTGAAGGGGGGTAAAGGTAAAAGCATGAATTGTCTATCGCCAAAGTTCTTATTTTATAAGCCAAGTTGAGCAGCAAGACGTCCATTTTAGTTAGACTAGATGGTCATTTGGCGGTTCGGGGGGATGATGGTGGATCACATTCCAATGTGAGTGTGTGTTTGAATGTTGCATTTGAATGCACCTTTAGGTCTTTGAAACGAGCGTCTCACGTGTGCCAACTGACTGGTTGGTGTGAATTTGGCGACCTTCAAAATTTGAAATTCAAACGGCTTCAAATTTTGTAATGGTCACCTAAAAGGATGAGACAACCATTTCACCATTATCAGACGGCCATCTAACTTGGTGGGGTGACTTGCCTTATCAAAATGAAATGTCAAATTGGGTAGTCAATTTTTTTTAAATGGAGAACAAATTTGAAATGAAAACAACAAACGTTAGCCAAGCAAACATAAAGAAAATGAAAAATAATTAAATGATTGGGTTGCCTCCCAATAAGCACCTAGTTTTATGTCGAAGGCCCGACCCATGTGAATCATGAAACCATTTTAGGCTCAGGTGCAGGAGGGGGTGGAGGTTCTTTAGGTCAAGATCCTAGAGCAAGGAAAGTTGATGTGCCTCAGAAGTCAAGAAGTCGTCAATGGTAATGTACCATTTTATCCTATGCCCATTGACTTTGAACTCTCCTAAGACTTTTTCACAAAGCAGAAAAGTGCCGTTTGAGTAAGCACATTTGATAATTTAGGGTCCATACCATCTAGATTTTAGTTTTCTAGGAAAAAGCCTTAACCTAGAGTTATAGACAAGAACTTGGCCACCCTCTTGAATATCCTTTCTCCTAATGTGACCATCATGCCATATTTTAGTTTTGTCTTTGTAAATTCTAGCATTCTCATAGACTGTCATCCTGAGCTCATCTAACTTTTTGCATTCGAAAAAAATGATTTTCAATTGCTGCAGATAAGTCAAAATTTAGAGTTTTGATCACTGAATTAGCCTTATGTTCCAATTGTATGGGTAGATGGCAAGATTTGACATAAATCAACTTGAAAGGAGTAGTGCCTATTGGGGTTTTGTAGGAAGTTTTGTATGCCCACAAGGCATCATTGAGTTTTAAAGCCCAATCTATCCTAGTGCGATTGACTATTTTCTCTAGAATGGACTTGATTTGCCTATTTGAAACTTCAACCTAACCACTAGTCTGAGGGTGGTAAGGGGTGATGACCTTGTGATGGACTCCATATCTTTTCAACAAGGATTCAAAACTTCTCTAAAAATGGGGACCTCCATCAGAAACCACGGTACGTGGTACCCCAAATCTAGGAAAGATAATGTCTTTAAAAAGTTTTTTCACTGGTTTGGAATCACAAGTTTTGGTGGGGTTGGCTTCAAATCATTTTGAAACATAGTCTACAACCAACAAGATATATTTGTACCTACAAGAAGAAGGGAACCGACCCATATAATATACCCCCCAAACGTCGAAGATTTCAATCTCTTTCTAAGAGGTCATGGGAATTTGGTCTCTCTTAGATATATTTCTGGTCCTATGACATTCATGGCAAGTGATAACAAATTCATAGGAATCCTTGAATAGAGTGGGCCAAAAACAATTGGATTGCAACACTTTCCTAGCAGTTTTCTAAGAGCTCATGCGCCCTCCAGAGGGATCGGAATGTCACTGCTCAATAATGTCATGAGCTTCTTCCTCAGTGACACACTTGTGATAAAGTCCATCAGAGCAAAATCTAAAAAGGTAGGGGTCATACCAGTAGTAGTGTTTCACATCATGCAAAAATTTATCCTTAGAATGTCCCTTATATTCAGGGTGCAATACACATGCAACTAGAAAATTTACATATTCGACAAACCAAGGGTATTAGGTTTCCATTTTAAACAATTTTCCATCAAGAAGAGAGTCATTGATGGAGATACCAACATCATCAAAGAAGCCAAGGAGGCTAATATGGTTTGCAAATACATTCTCACGATCCTTTTTTTCAAGGATTTCTAAGTCAAACTCTTGAAATAAAAGGACCCATCGAAGAAGACAGGGTTTGGCATCCTTTTTAGTCATATAATATCTAGTAACCACATGGTCAGTATAGACAATAACTTTGGACCCTAACAAGTAAGAGCAAAATTTATCAAAGGCATAAACTATGGCTAGCATTTCTTTCTCAATGGTGGTGTAATTCTGTGGGGCATCATCTAGAGTTTTGGATGCATGGTAAATCACATGGTGCTTTTTATCAACATGTTGTCCAAGAATAGAACCTACATCATAATCACTGACATCACACATTAGTTCAAAAGGAGAGGATCAATTAGACCCTAATGATGGGGTTAGAGTTGAGAGCATCTTTCAAACAAAGAAAACTAGCCATGCAAGCTTTGTCAAACACAAAGGGGGTGTCCTTTTCGAGAAGGCTGGTTAAGGGTTTGGTGATCTTTGAAAAATCACTAATGAAACGAAGGTAAAATCCTACATGCCCAAGGAAGGAACGAACATCCTTGACAGAAGAAGGGGGTGGAAGTTTGGAGATTAACTCAATCTTGGATCTATAAACTTCAATGCCACAATTGCTAACTCTATGTCCTAAGACAATCCTTTCTGTCACCATAGAGTGACATTTTTCCCAGTTAAGAATCAAGTGTGCTTCCTCATGCTTTTCCAAAACAAGAGATAAATGTATGATAAAAGAGTCAAAACTTTCTCCATAGATGGATATATCATCGATGAAAACCTCCATCACGGTCTCAGTCAATCCAGAAAAGTTACCAGACATGCACTGCTGAAAAGCGGTTGGGGCATTGCACAACCCGAAGGGCATTCTCCAGAATGCATAAGTGCCAAACGGGCAAATAAAGGTTGTTTTATCTTGGTCGTCAAGACAAATGTGAATCTAATCGAAACATGAATAGCCATCAAGATAATATAGAAATATTGTTGATGGACAAGGTGCTCAAGTACTTGATCTAGAAAGGGAAGGGGGAAGTGATCTTTCCTAGTCACCTTATTCAATTTTCTATAATCAATACACATCCTTTATCCTATAATAGTATGGGTGGGGATGAGTTCATCCATATTATTTTGCACAACAATGGTTCCCCCTTTCTTGGGGACAACCTAGATAGGGCTAACCAATGGTGAATCAGCGATGGGGTATATGATTCCTAAAGTGAACAATTTGATCACCTCTAGGTGAACAACCTCTTTCCACGTTTGAATTTAATTTCCTTTGAGGGTCTTGAGATGGCTTGTATTCCTCTACCATAGGAATCTTATGCATGCAAATAGTTTGATCGATTTATGTCAAATTAGCCATTTTATATCCCAGGACAACTTTCCTCTTCCTAAACTCACTCATGAGCTTGGATTCCTATCCATGGGTAAGATCATAGTTAAATGTTGCTCATCAAGGAAAACATATTTAAGACCTTCAAGGAGGGGTTTCATCTCAGGGGCCTTGGGGGGTCATGTTTCTTGTCCACAAGAGAGATCATTTTGAGATCCTCAAACTCTTCATCATGGATCTCCTCGAAGGTGTCAAAATGAACTCTATATTTCTCTAATAGGTCATCTTCAAAACCACAATCAATGGAGGTCACTAGGGCGTTCTAAAGAGGATCCTCAACTTGCTCCCATTCTTTTCTTAACTGGTGGAGCTTCTCAATGCAATCAAGGAGATAAACGTCTTCCTAGAGAGAGGGTCCTCGCATACTTTCAAAAACCCTAAACCAGAGGGTTTGTTTTCCTAGGTGCAAAAAGATGGTTTTGGCCTCTCAATCAAGGCTCAGGTGGTGGCCAAAAAAAGACAACCAAAGATGATGGGGTAGCATAAATCTTCCTTTATGTCCATGATGACAAAGTCACATGGGACATAAGCATCTTTCCCAACCCTTACATGTATGTCTTCAATGATACCCATATGTTTTGTCATGGATGAGTCCGCCAACTGGATTGTCATGTCCGTGGGAAGCATATCAACAAATCCTAGCCTCCTGCAAAGACTATATGGCATGATAGAAATACAAGCACCTAAATCTGCCAGGCCTTTCCTACAAGCATTATCACTAAGATAACATTCAGTTATGAAAGAACTAGGATCTTTCTTATTTTTAGGCATCTTGCTTTGAATGATATTAGAAGTGGTTCTAGGAAGAATTACCATCTCATGCTCTTTGGTTGTATTCTTCCGGGTCAATAAAGTTTTCATGTATTTGGACCAGGCAGACATATCAGCTAAAGCATCAAGAAAAGGAATATCCTCATGCAACTTTTTCATGGCATCCCTAACTTTCATGATATGGGTATCGACCCTAGTTTGCTTCAGGCGGTCTTGGTATGGAGGACGTGGAGTGTAAATAGGGATATCTGGCTCATCAATCTCTACTGGTGGAACTATAGGAATAGGAATGGAAGGTTCAGATGAGGGGGGAGTTTCAACAACCATGATATCATCATCCTCATAATCCAATGGTACAAATGTGGGTTTCTCTGTAGGAGGAGGAGGGGTATGAGTCTTCCCTAAATGATTGGATACAAACTTAAGTAGTTTAAGGTGTTTTGGGTTGTTCTCAGGCTGTCTAGCGAAGGTGCTGACATGGGTTTTCTTCTAGGTAATGGGCGGGCTAACTGAGCGCGAGTTGCCTTTTGGTGAGCTTGTTGTGCAAGGATGACTTGTTTCAAGGCAGACACCCTATCATCAGTTGAGGGTGTGGGGACATTCTGTTGTGCTTGAGGTTAGGGTTGTGACTGATTATGGTTTTGAAATTGTTTCCCTTGGTAGGGCACATGATTCTGGAAATTACCCCTATAATTCCCTTGGTTTCCAAAGTTCCTTTGATTGTTGTATGGGAAGCCTAGAGGTGGACGATTGTTGTTTTGAGGGAAGGATGGTCTTTATGGGGGATGGAGTTGTGAAGATTTTTTTGCTCCTGAAAGATTTCCATATTGAAATCTGGGATGGTTTCTGGCTTGGTTAGGATTGTAGTAAGCCTGGTCTGGGATACTATGGATTGAGTTTAGGTCCTCCACTTGCTGACCAACTTTAGGCTGCATAATATTATTGTAGAGGTATTGACATTGGAGGGTAGCATGATCATACCCTTGGAAAATTCCATAGAGATATTTTGTGGCTCTAACTAGTTGGGGTTTCCTCTCATAAACGTTGAATGAGGACTCTAGGTGATCCTGTTTCAGAGAAATCATTTTATGGGCTTCAACGATGGCATGGATATCTAGATTTACCTTGGCCTTAGCTACCATGAGGAATCCACTGGTCCGTCGTCTTGCTTGGGTTTCAGAGGATTGTTTGACTACCTCCCAGAAACTACTTATGTTCTAAAACATAAAGTTTCCTCCAGATGAGGAATCAAGGAATTTCTTGGTATCATCATCAATACCACGGTAAAATATCTCAATGAGTTGAGATTGAGTAATGTCATGATGAGGGCAACATCGGAGAAGTTCCCTAAATCTCTCCCAAGATTCTTCTAGAGTTTCTCTTGGGACCATTGAAAAGAAAAGGACATGTCCCCTGATTTCATAGGTGAGGGAAGTGGGGAAATATTTATCCAAGAACTTGGTTTGCAGGGCCTCCCAGTTGGTGACCCATTCTTCACTCTCCATGGCATTATACCAACTACTGGCTTATCTTGAGAGAGAGTATTTGAACAACCTAAGTATAATGACATCTTTAGTAATTCCTGGGATCTTATGCAAAGATTAGATGTCAGTTAAACATTTGAGGTGATATTGGAAAATCTCACCCTTGTTCCTAGAAAATGGGTTGGTTTGAAGCATGGTGACCCATTGGGTGTGGATATCAAATTGGGGGGCTGTAATTTTGGGTGGCACAATGGGATGTTGTGCATATTCGGGTTTTGGTGTAAAAAAATCTTTTAGTTGTTTTTCCTTTTAGCCTCCCTCTGAGTGACTTCCAAAAGATTAGTAAAGTGCAAGTAATAAAGGAATCAATTGAAAATAAGTGTTGAAAGAGACGATTGAATCAGAAGGGAAAAGCATCGAGGCTTAGGGGTTTCACCACCTTAGACAAAGTGAAAACAAGATCGATTAATTACATGACAAGCAAGATAGGAGTAGGTATGTGAATCATTTGTAAATAAAATGCAAGAGATGAACTCCACATGAAGGCGTTTCACCTGGCGTTTACTCATCCTAGTCCTTCATCCTAAAAGGGATTTTTCCACAACCACATCCAAATCCCAGTGTAAACGGTTTAGGTGTTCTAAATCCCAGTTTCCACAGTTATGTCTGCCGAGATTAACCCATGATAAAAATAATTAATTACTTTATTTAAATGGACAACTTCTAAACTGAAAACCATCCATCTATAATGTTGTGTAAAACTCAATCCAATGAACATAGGGCTAAGGGGCTACTCCCCTCGCCTCAATAAAGGAATTACTCACTAGAGATGGTGAGGAATGGAGAAACAAGGAAAATAAGGTAGAAAGCCATAGAACAAAAGGACAAAATCTCCAAGGAGACCAATGTTGGTGACTATTAAATGTCTTGCTCTCTTAATCCCCCACTACAAGAGAAAGAACTAGAACAGAAGGAGAAATAAGCAAGATCTAAAATGAAGAACAAAGCTTTATTGTAGAATGAAAGATTACACTATGAATTGAAAGTACTAAAGTTAATTAAAAAATTCAAGTACAAAATCCAAGACCCTTTCCTAGTGGAGTCCTCCATCCTTCTATAGGGGAAGGGGGGGTAGAAACTCATCTAAGTAAATATCATATTCCTCTATTATACATCTAATGCATGATTAGTTTTACTGATTTCCTTGCTGCTTTCAATGATTAATGATTGGTACTACTGGTTACTATTACTTAAGTGATTACTTTAAATCAATAATTCATAGTTTTTTATTTACAATTACTGATCTGCTTGCTAATTTTAGTGATTAGAGATACCGATTAATAATAAAGTATTGATGAATACTTAGTTAATTACTGATTTGCTGATTAGATATGTATAAAAGTTCCTTAAAAATATATTTTTTATATACACATACATGTAATTTTGTATAAAAATATTTAAATTTAGACACCCACTTTTTTCAAAAATCACCCACTTAATCGCCCGCCTAGCGCTTAATCGGTTACAGGGTGCTGTCCAAGAGGGAAGAAAGAAATGGGAGAGGCAGCTGCTGACTTGTGCTGCTCGTGAGCCGCAAAACATCTATCTGGGGTATCTGAGATGGTCGTCTGGTGGTGACATGGCATTTTTTTTGGAGGCAACATATCGAAAGTTCAAAACCCTACTTGGAAGGGTGGTGAAGCCCCTTTTATTAGAATACTTGGCCTCAAAGAAATGTATGAGACGAACGTCTGGGAGCAAGATGCTCGGTTGGTTTCGCCTTACACAAGATCAAAGGGTTGAAACCCTATTTGAGTGGTAGCTTGGACAATTTGACCTAGCATGATCATGAGATGGCCGTCTGGGCTTGCTTGGATGCTCAGCTGGGGCCATGAGATGATCATCTCGCTGACTTGAGACACCCATCTGGAGTATCAAGATGGCATGTTGAGCCGAGGACCAAATGGTTGTTTGGCTCTGAGGTTAAAATTCCTTTGATCTGAACCGACCGTTTAGTGTTGCGACATGGTCATCTCATGAGATCAGTAGTTAACCATTTTCTTTAAAGGAAAAACCTACAAAAAGTGATGTAAGAGATGAATATTTGTACAATAAGTTTAAAAGTGGGTAAATTGCAAATTGTCCTAGAAATTAATGAAAAAAAGATAAGTTCTAATGAAAAAGACTATGCAAATTAAGAAAAAAAGATAAATGAATATGCATTCATCACCTTCCCAGACAAACACAAATTAGAGGTCTCAGAAATCGGATACAAATTCAACAGAAGAAGCTAAAATGCATATTGTGGGTATGCCTCATTCCCATCATCATCACCTACATCTTGTTCATCGATGATGGGACCTCCTCACCCCGTCATGATCTTTCATCTACAAGATCACAATCACAATGGAATAAGCTTTCCAAAACAACTAAACTTTGCTCAATTAGACAAAGGATGACTGAGAAAATTAGAAAATAGAAAATCAGTCATATCACAAATCAAAATGCAAGTTTGGGTCATTCTCAACATCTTGACTGCAAAAAATGCTAGGAAGCAAAAAATTGGATTTCATCACTGAGGGACAATGTGGCCAAACTAAAGTGCAAAAATAAAAGATATACCTTCACGAAGATGAATGTAACTGAAATCTACACAAAAACACCACCAAAATGGTTGGTCTAAAGCCCTACTACTGTCTGAATGTGTAGCCAGTCACTTTCGAGCCTGGCTAGTAGAAGGTTGCAATCCACCAAATCACAATCCAACAGCCTGATTCTCTCTCTCCTCATTGAGATCAATATTATTGTTTACATGATTTGACTTTCTACATGCTGCCACAACTCGAGTGTAGGTGAAATGAGAAGAGTGCTCACCCCCTCTCATGTCCCATCCTTATAAAATAAAAAATTACAAAAATTGCAAATAGGTTGCTATTTTTTTGCAAATTTCCATAACCTCTTAAAAATCATAAAAATCACATAAATAAAAATTACAAATAAAATACCAAAAATGTGCAAAAATCTGATAGATCTAAATCTTATCTCAAAAAGCTAATATTCTACTATTAGATAAGAAAAATAATTCTTTGATCTAACTATGATCACCAGAGTCCTGGATCATTACCGAAACTTGGACCAATCATATTCTTTATCTTCCAATATTTTGGGTCTTGAACCATGACCTAAAAGTGGAGCAATCAAATTCTTCATCTTCCAATCTTTTGGGTCCTGGACCATGTCCTAAAACTTGACCAATGATATTATTCTTCTTTGAATCTTTTGGGTGATGGATCATGACCTAAAACTAAACCAACTTAACGCTTCTATACACAGTCCTAGCCTACAACCTATGACTGGGCCACTGCCATACTTTAACACTCATATCTATCATGGTCCTAACTTATTACTAAAAACTAAACCAAACTTGCATTACATATTTTCAAATCTTTGAAAGATCTTGGATCATGAATTAAAGTGATCCATATCATCAATAATGACCCAAATACCAAAATTGAAATCCCATATGTTAGTAATCACCATCAAATCAAGGAGATAACTAGGGATTTTGAGATTATTGCTCATTGACACTCTAGGAGATGAATGATGAACTAGTGGAGGAACACATCATGAAGAAAACCTTTTCCTAGATGATGACCTGATACCAAATCACAAATTGTTTTAAAGAAGAACCAACACTCCAAGGTGGAAGATGGTTGACCAATATAGTCACTACCTATAAGGCCACCTTAAATCTGGGAACTTGTCTAACACTCAACTTGTAATACCCAACTTTTTTTAATACATAATATAATTGAGCAGAAGCATTTTACTTTGAAGGGGATGTCACATCATGATACTCATTGCAAATAAATAAATAAATCACCATACATTATCTTAAAAAGATTCATACATTTTTTTTGGTGAACCCAGCGTGCCTCTCCTTTTTATTGCTATATTAAAAAATTGTATCGTCCTGTTACAGGGTGTAACGAGGTAAAGAATAAGCTGCTAAAAGAAAAAAGTAAACTATATAGACTGTACAATTTTTAAGTCTTGTATACTGCTATTCCAGATCTCATCCGGAGTTTTCTTTGTGCCCAGGAATATCCTTCTATTTCTTTCTGTCCATATATGATATATGAGTGTCGCAGCAGCAATTCTTCCCTTCTTCTTTAGTTGATTCAAATCCTCTATGCGTTTAGGCGCGCCTGCATGTCCGAAATTGCAGCCAAAGGACCTCCACATTTCCACAGTAAACTTAGATTCTTACATTTTTATTTGAATACGAAAACTATAATTGACTTCTTTATCAGGTCTAGGGTCTTATCATCTAATCATGGAATAACTCAAACATTAAAGGAAATGTCATAAATATGCGAATCCTCTAAGGTATATGACATCCTACTAGGTTGCACTTGAAGGTATTTTATGACGGTATGTATGCCCAGCGAGCCAATCATATGATGATTGTAATGGCATAAATTGTAATTGATTTGATTAATAAATAAAGAAAAGCATCCAATTTATTTTGTTTAATCCAGTTATGAGACAATGATATAACATTATAAATGTCTTGAGAATTATATTACTCAATAACGTATGTCTTCAAGTATGTGACTTGGTGAAATGAGATCATATGAATGTTAAGAGTACATATATATTCTCATTATGTCCCTGATCAGTTGTTATTATGAAAGGTTGATACACAACAACGGGACATAAGATCAGAGTGTGAGTTGGTTGATGATAGAGTCTCATTGGTCATGATATAACTATATCAAACCAAGCACACAAATACATGTTAGAGAATAGTGTATCAGACAAACCCACTATGAGACTGACACATGGAAACCATTACTATGGTAGTCATAGTCATCTCTCATAGTGATGGTGGTGTTTGTGGTTCTTAGACTTGAAATCATTGCACTCATCACATGTTGTTCGGTATGCTTTGACATCATCAAACACAATTCTAAAGCATGTGTTGTTATAAAGGTGATGATTGGGTGACTATGGAACATGGGAACTGATTGTGAGTGATATATATGAGATTCATCCCTCCTAAGGGAGTATGATATCATAGGCCTCTTAATTAGCGAGACTGAGAAATGTGTGACCGTGCACATGTGGTTGAATATATGATATTGAGCTTGCATCTATATCAGACAATCTGCTTTGGTTCAAGAAACAAGATTGGATGTTGAAGAGGGTGACTACTCTGTGCTTCGAGTTCAATCTAGATATCAGTGACAAAGGAATTATACAAACACTATAACACTAAGCACAAATTGTAGATTGAAGTTGTTACCCAACTTTCCATTCACTTGGGTAGCACTGATGTGCGACTTGGCACCACTCTTTGCTTGTGATGTCATAAGTTAGTTATGGACATTCACTTCCGACATGATATGGGACCTTTTGTAACACCTGAGACCATCTCCCCAGGCTCTAGTAGAGTTTCATGAATGAACACTGGTCCTACAGATCACCACTGGACTTAACTACACGCTTTGTCCTCACTCACATGCACTAGTCACCCATCCTAGTACTACTCCAAGCTGAGCATGCTTTACTATGGAGTTCTTTAGTGATGGGCTCCCAAAAAAGGAGGTGCACCTTGGTTATATGGGTAGTACAATCATTTCTTTTAAGATCATTTTATCCGGGGCCTCAAATCTTGGGACGTTACATATATGGTCACACACATAAGTCTTGACCTACAAGAGGAGTTTAATCTTGAATGATGATTGAATTGATTAATAAATTATTTAGGTATTCTATTCATGCAACAGATTAGCTGGCTACACTGCCAGATGATCTCACCCTATGAGACGTCTGTTTGGAGTGCCAGATGGTTGGTTCAAGAGTTGAGATGGCCGTTTGGATTGTTAGGCTGATCAAAAAATTGAATTGGCTAAGTTCTACCCAAACTGAGGTGTGAACCACACAATTCAGTTTGTTGAACCAACCAGCTCACCTCAGGTCACCAGAAGACCATCTGGGTGAGTGAGATTCCCATCTTGCATGCGTGCGATCACTCTATTCAAGGAAATTCGATTGCGACAAGGAATTAGTGCTAAAGTTATGTCGTGTATTAATTGGATTCCAAAATTGCCAAATTCATATGCAATTGGGAAACTGCAAAATGACTGTCTCACAGTGTGAGACAACTGTCTCTCATGACAGACGACCGTCTGGGTTGCCAGATAGCCATTTCGGTGGTTGTAGGTTGTGAAAATTCAAGATCTTCTGGTCCCTTCCACTCCCGCATAGACTAAGAGCCCTGACCTTGTCCTCTACTATAAATAGAGGGGTACTGGGGGCTTCCCAAAACACAACACAAACAATTGAGAATCAATTGCTTTGACAGTTGTTTTCCTCTTTGGTTGTGGTAACCAATAGATTGCCCAAGCAAGTCCTACTTATCAAAGCGAGGGATAGAGAGGGAGAGAACAACTGAGGATTGTTGTTGTGGAAGAGCAAGTTGGTGACTAGTATGCCAACGGGAGGGCCAACTCCTTCCTGTCTGTTCTAGTAGGACGACAGAAGTTCTAAACTGTCCATGTAGACTTCTCTAGAGGAAGGAGTCCTTTGACTACAGCTAGGAGGATAATGTCAACTCGCAGTCCGTGGCGAGATCGCATGAGTTGCAGGAGAAGCTATCCAATTTTCTATCCGTGGTAAAGACCAGGAGCTTCACAGACACCGTCCAAGAGCAACTAGTCAATAGTTGTACATGTACAGCAACGAGGAGAGGTCACTGGACTTGCTCCATGACTAGGTATATCCTTGAAACTATCCTTCCCATCTTATAGTTATTAATGCGATCTGCTGGTTTATGGGGAATATGATAGATAAAGTTTTTGTTTCCGCTTCCTATTCTGTAGTCATATTTCCCTACAGGTGTATTAGAGCCAACATCAATTTACTATATTATGGGATAATTGATATGATTAAATTTTGGTTTTGTCTTTCTATTATTGCATATTATGCGAATAATTTCCTTTTCAATCAAATATCGTGATAATCCCGAACTAATATATATATATATATATATATATATATATATATATATGATATATATATGTATGTATGTATGTATGTATGTATGTATATATATATATATATATATATATATATATATATATATATATATATATATATATATATATATACAATTTACACGTGTTGCCCTAAAAATGATTTTAATTGTGGATGTGTATCATGGTTATGGCCAATAAACCCTATTATCTGTGCATGGTTGTATGGTTGATTTATACATTTTATCTCGGTCTGCTATCGAGCCTCTATCTTATCTTCCAAATATAAAACTATTATTCTTTCCTACCCTTTCTCCCCTCGAATGTAACTCTAGGTTTCTCAATAATTATGTAAAACTAGGATAGTTTACTTTCTTGTTATGATGAAGAAGAAAGACGTTCAAGACGATGCCAATAAACTTTCAAGGAGACGAGAAAACCGGCTGAAGGACGGAGGAGGACCAGATAGATGAGCTGAACTGACCGGTTGGTGGACCCAACCGATCAGCTGGAGGAGCCAACAGATGGTGGATGAAGAACTAGTCAACTGGTGAGATGACCAAATGACCGTCTAGAAGGTGAGTTGATCAGTTCAAGGGTTGAACTAATCAACCCCGATTGGCAAGCACAAATCTTCATCAACAATAGGTTTATGCATGTGATGTAGACCTAGGATGTGGTAATTCCTTGCGGCTCCAAGGAATTACATTAGTCTGGCCATAACATTCCTTTCGTTTATTGCATGTTTTTGTTGTGGGATATAGGATGTATATGATACATACTATATATGTGGTAATTTGATAAAGTATATGTATTTATAAATACAAACTCTCTCAAATAAAAATTATATTAAGTCTTAGAAGCTTTCCAACAACAACCCACATGAAAAATTTGATCAAACAAGTGTAGGTTACGCCTTCGGGTGGTGCACCATCTATCTCGTGGAAGTGTGCTGGTAGATATGTAGGTTCTTCCTTTGTAGGGTGCATATCTATCATTTTGGTTGTTGGGTCACACTCAAACTGGTGATTCTTAGAGTGTCTAAGCCCAGAAGCATGCAAATGAGTTTGGCAAGGAGTTGTGCATAACATCTACCCAGAATTGCATATGATGCAATTGACAAAAGTTTCCTACCTTGGTAATTGACTTTGTTTTGCGGTGTTGATTAGGCCACAATTTAATTATCTTGGATCTATTCCACTAGAATATTATATGCTACAATATTAAAAATTGATATGTGATGACTGTCAATTTGAATTAAAATAGTGAGTGCGATCATAATTAAAGACCTAATTAATATCTCAAGATTTTCAAATCAGATCAAAAGCTTTTGACAAATGCAGATTTTCTCTTGTATAATCAAATGACAAACAAATCCATATTGCAGTCGGTCCTTAAGAAGGACAAACTTGATGGGAAAAATTTCCTTGAATGGTTTTGGACTTTGAGAAGGGTTCTCAATGAAGAGTGCAAGTTCTACATCCTTGATAAACTAGTGCCAGAAATACCTACTCCTGATGCACCTAGGGCACAAGTGGATGCTTACTAGAAGCATGCCAACGATGCCTTGGAGATAAAGTACCTTATGCTTAGCTGCATGAACTATGAGTTGCATGAGCACTGTGAGGACATGCGTGTTCTTGAGATGGTAACACATCTTAAGAAAGTAACACTTGGCCTTACAAAGAAAGAAAGGTTCAATATCATAAAGGTGCTACTTGAGTCTATGTTGATAGAGGGAACCTCAGTAGAAGAATATGTGCTCAATATGGTTGGACATGTGTATCATCTTGAAGAACTGGGATTCACCTTGAGCCAAGAGTTGGCCACATATATGATTCTAAAGTCAATGCCATAATCATATAGCCGCTTTTTTGCATGTCATAATGTGAATAATGTGGCTAACCACATGTCAGACTTGCTTTCCATGTTGATTCATGCTGAAGAAAATATGATGAAGGACAAGCCTGTGATGATGATCAGGTGGTGCTGAGTCCATGGATCAAAGCAAGGCCAAATAGTTATGAGTTTGAGCCTAAATCCAAATCTTCACCACTCAAGATAAGGAGAAAGAAAAGTACAAGAGTAACTCATCCTTTGTACTTGAGGGCTTTTAGGAAGAAGAATATGGGGATGGTGATCTCCACTTTAGGTATATATGGTATTGAGATAAACCTATCTACTTCCTCATCATGGGTACTAGATACCAGATGTGGATCTCACATATGTTCTCATATACATGATCTTAAAGGAAGTAGGCCTTTGGGAAAAGGCGAGGTGGAACTATGAGTTTCTAATGGTGCAAGAGTTGCGTCCAACACAGTTGTAACCTATAGTATATCTCTGCCCATAGGGCTTGTAATAGAGTTAAAGAACTGCTATCAAGTACCTAATATAAATAGAAACATCATTTCTATATCTTGTATGAACAAGGATGCATTTGAATTCCATATTAAAAATGTTTAATGTTCTATTTCAAAAGATGGGATCTTTTATGGCAGTGCCCCAATGTCTTATGGTATTTATTAGCTATATATAAAGATAAATGTTTATAACATAAATACCAAAAGACTAACACTCAACAACTCAAATAAAACATACCTTTGACATTGTTGTCTAGGGCACATAAATGAGAAACACATATATAGACTCCATAAGGATGGTTGTCTAGACTCTTTTGATCTAGAATCAATGGAGACATATGAATCTTGTTTGTTGAACAAGATGGCTAAGACCCCTTTCACTGGAAACAATGAGTGGGTAGGTTCTCTATTAGGACTCATACATACTAATGTGTGTGGACCTTTTAGACCTTTTATAACAACAACTAGAGGTGGATATCAATACTTCATTACCTTCACTGATGACTTCAGTAGGTATGGCTATATTTATTTGATGAAACATAAGTTGGAAACTCTTGAAAAGTTCAAGGAGTTTATGAATGAATTACATAACCAACTTGGTAAAAGTATTAAGGCACTTAGTTCTGATCAAGGTGGAGAATACTTAAACCAAGAGTTTGATAACCTTCTTAAAAGCCCATGGGATTGTATCCCAGTGGACTCCACCTGGAATACCAGAACATAATGGTGATTACACATTGTTAGATATGGTGCGATCAATGATGAGTTTAGCTGAGCTTCCGAATACCTTCTGGGGATATGCTCTAGAAACCGCTACATTTACACTAAACCGAGTACCATCTAAATCAATTCAAAAGACGCCATATGAGATATGGTATGGGAAATGTCCCAAAGTGTCTTTTATGAGGATTTGGGGTTGTGAAGCTTATGTTAAAAGAATGTTTACAGATAAGCTTGGTTTGAAATATGATAAATGTTATTTTGTTGGATATCCTTAATAAACAAGAGGATGTTACTTTTATTCCCAATCTGACAACAAAGTGTTTGTTTCCATGGATGATGTATTCTTTGAGATGGATTTCATTTCCAAAGGAATCAATGGGAATAAAGTAGAACTCAAAGAGGTTCAAGACCAATAAGAGAGCATAGAACTAATAGATTAACAAGAGGAACCAAGAGAATCACAAGGTATTGTGGAATCTCAAATTCCTCAAGTAACACTGGAACCTTGTCGATCTAATAGGACCCGCCTTAAGCCTGAAAGATTTGGGTATCTTGTGACTGAAGAAGGTAATGAATTGGTTATAGATGATGAGCCAATAACCTATCAAGATTCTATAGAGGGACCAAAGTCTAAGAAATGGCTTGAGTCCATGAGATATCAGATGGAATCCATGTATACCAACAAAGTATGGACTTTGGTGGATCCACCTAAAGGGGTAAAGCCGTAGGGTGCAAATGGGTCTTCACGAAGAAGACCAACATGGATAGGAAAGTTCAAACCTATAAGGGCTGATTAGTTGCAAAGGGTTTCAAACAAGTTCAAGGTGTGGACTATGATGAAGTCTTTTCTCCAGTAGCCATGGTTAAATCCATCAGGATCATGCTTGCTATTGTAGCTTATCATGACGATGAGATTTGGTAGATTGATGTTAAAACCATATTCCTTAATGGAAATCTTGTTGAGGATGTGTATATGACACAACCTGAGGGTTTTATAAATCCAAAGTTTACAAATACTGTAAGCCACAAAGGTCGACCTATGGATTGAAGGAAGCATCTCGGAGTTGGAATCTTTGTTTTGATGAGATATTCAAAGAGTTTGGCTTTATTCAAAATGAAGATGAACCTTGTGTGTACAAGAAGGTTAGTGGGAGTATAGTGACATTCCTCATATTATATATAGATGACATATTACTGATGGGGAATGACATCCCTACTTTACAAAAGGTAAAGACGGCTTGGAAATACGTTTTCTATGAAAGACTTGATAGAAGAATCCTACATCTTGGGGATAAAGATCTATAGAGATAGATCCAAAATACTTCTTGGACTAAGTCAAAGAACATACATTGACAAAGTGTTGAAGTGGTTCAAATGGAGAACTCAAAGAGAGGAAACCTTCCTATGCATCATGGTGTCTCCATCTCTAGAGCTCAATGTACCATTTCTTGTGAAGAAAGGGAACACATGAGTTTGATTCCATATGACTCAACAATTGGATCAATCATGTATGCAATGTTATGTACCTGTCCAGACGTCTCGTATGCCTAGAGAACAACGAGAGCAAATATCAGTCAGACCCAGGTGATGCACAATGGATATCCATGAAGAACATCCTCAAGTACTTGAGAAGAACTAAGGATCAGTTCTTAGTCTACGATGGAGAGGAAGAGTTGGTAGTAAAGGATTACACCAATGCAAGCTTCCAGACTAATCAAGATGATTACAAATTGCAATCAAGATTTGTGTTTTGCCTGAACAATAGAGCTGTAAGCTGGAGGAGTTCCAAGTAAGAGATAGTTGCTAATTCTACAATAGAGGCCGAGTATATTGCTACATCAAATGTAACAAAGGATGTTGTATGGATCATGAAGTTCATTACATAACTTGGGGTCGTTCTAAGCATCATCAATGCAATTGAGCTATATTGTGACACTAATGGAGATATTGCACAAGCTAAGGAGCCCAGATCACATCAGCACTCAAAGCATATACAAAAGCGGTTCCATCTGATTTGGGAGATCATACAACGAGGAGATGTAAAGATTTTTAGAGTACCAACTGAGAATAATATTACTGGCCCCTTTACAAAGGCACTTTCACAACAAAAGCATGATGGTCATGTTAGATCACTTGGGATAATATTCATAGGTGATTGGCTCTAAGTGCAAGTGGGAGTCTAGAGAATTATATTACTCAATGATATATGTCTTCAAGTATGAGGCTTGGGGAAATGAGATCATATAAATGTTATGAGTAAATATATATTCTCATTATGACCCTGATCAGTTATTATTGTGGAAGGTTTATAAACAACAATAACACATAAGATCAGAGTGTGAGTTGGTTGATGACAAAGTCTCATTAGTCATGATATGACTATATCAAACCAAGCCCACAAATACATGTTAGAGAACAGTGTATCAGATAGACCCATGATGAGATTGAGACATGGAAACCATTACTATGATAGTCATAGTCAGCTCTCACAATGATGGTGGTGTTTGTGGTTCTTAAACCTAAATTCATTTCACTCATCACACGTTGTTCTGTATGCTTTGACATCATCAAATGCAATCCTAAAACATGGGTCGTTATAACAGTGACGATTGGGTGACTGTGACACATGGAGATTGATTGTGAGTGATAGATATGGGATTCATCCCTCCTAAGGGAGTATGATATTATAGGCCTCTTGATTTGTGAGATTGAGAAATGTGTGGCCGTCCACATGTGAGTCAATATATGATATTGAGCTCACATCTATCTCAGACAGTTTGATATGGTTCAAGAAATAAGATTGGATGTTGAAGAGGTGACTATTCCATGCCTTGAGTTCAATCTAGATATCAGTGACAAAGAAACTATACAAACACAATAACACCAAGCACAAATTGTAGGTTGAAGTTGTTCCCCAAATTTCCATTCACTTGTGTAGCACTGACGTGCGATTAGGCACCACTCTTTTCTTGTGATGTCATAAGTTAGTTATGGACATTCACTGCAAACGTGATATGGGACCTATAGAGTCACACACATGGGTCTCGATCTAGAAGAGGCATTTAATCTTAAATGATAATTGAATGGACTACTAAAGTGTTTATGTATTCAATTTATGCAACATGTCAGCTGGCTACACTACCACTTGATCGTCTCACCCTGTGAGATGGATATTTGGAGTTTCAGACAGTTGGCTCAAGAGTTGAGACAGTCGTTTGGATAGTCAAGCTGATCAGAAAATTGAATTGGATAAGTTCTACCTAAACTGAGGTGTGAACCGAATGGTTCACTCTATTGAATTGATTGGCTCGAATTGGGTCAGCAGACAACCGTATGGGTGAGCGTGACGCCCGTCTTGCATGTGCGAGATCACTCAATTTAGGGAGATTTGATTGCAAAGGAATTAGTGTTGACATCATGTCGTGCATTAATTGGATTCGAAACTACCAAATTCATATCCAAATGGGAAACTGCAAATGACCATCTCACATGCCAGATGATCGTCTGGGTTTCCATACGACCGTACTGGTGGTCACGAGTTATAAAAATACAAGATCTTCTGGTTCCTTCCACTCCTGCATAAACTGGAAACCTTGACCCTAACCTCTACTATAAATAGAGGGGTACTGGGGGCTTCACAGAACACAACACAGACAATGGAAAATATGTGGCTCTGACAATTGTTGTCCTCTCTAGTTGTGGTAACCAATATTGAGACCAAGAAAGTCCTACGCGTCAAAGGAAGGGATAGCGAGGGAGAGAACAACTGAGAATCATTGTTGTGGGAGAGCAAGTTGATGACTAGTACACCAACGGGAGGTACAACTCCTTCCTGTCTTTTCTAGAAGGATGACATGAGTTCTAGGAGGTCTGTGTGGACTTCTCTAGAGGTAGGAGTCCTTTGACTGTTACTAGGAGGACAACGTCAACTCACAGTCCATGGCAAGATCATAGAAGTCACAACAGAAGCTGTCCAGTCTGCTGTCCATGGTAAAAACTAGGAGCTGCACAAACACCATCCAAGAGCAACTAGTCAACAGTTGTACATCTACAATGATGAGGAGATGTTGTTGGACTTTCTCCAGGACCAGGTATATCCTCGAAACCATCCTTCCCACCTTATAATTATTTGCACGATCTTCTGGTTTATGGGGAATATGGTAGATAAAATTGTCATTTGCGATGCCTATTCTATAGCCATATTTCCCTACATTCTAATCCTTGTCTTGCTCCTCTTTAGTCCCAATTTGTTCCAATCCTAGGGATGTTGTATCCCTAACCATGCGAAGGGGAAAACAACACATCATTAAATGGTATTGGCACTTTATATCATAAACAAAATAATTATATTTGACATGAATAAAAACTTGACTTGAGTTGAATTTATACATTCTTCGTCTTTTAATAACATGAAAAATGGAGAAGTAAATATATGCATCTCTTTATGGCGCCAACTTAAGACACATGATTTCTAGGAAACCCCTTGATTCTAGAAAGCCAATAATTGGCATGAATGCCCATGATTTATCTATACAATCCCCATAATGACCCCTTGAGGACCATGATTCGATAAGCATATAAAAGATGATTCAATTCCAGTTATATTAACATTACATTGAACATGAATATAATATTGAAGTTGATTCTTTAACATGATGGGATTTCTCCCTCTTAACACTTGAACATTATATTTGTTAATAATTAATCATAATCTCTAATCTTAGTGATCATGGTAACTATAAGACATTAGATATATAAATCATTAAGAAATTTGCATAATGAACATGATCTAGAACATTGAACTTGAAACCATAATCTCTACTTAATATATAACATTCAATTCAATCATGTATAATTGTTCACAACATGACTGTTTACCTAGAGTAAAGTAGGTCCTAACTTGGTTTATTTGATCTTCAGTCAACCCCTAAGTTCTTGGAGTTAACATGGTCTACATTATTTATTTTCTTAACTAACATTATTAACCCTAATAATATGTCATTAGGAAAACATGGTCCCACAATAATGAATTAGGGTTTAAAAACTAAAAAATCATATTTCTCATCAAAAATCCTTTCCAATGACTATTTTAATGAATTTTTCTGACATCAAATGAATAAGATACACATTTTGGAAGGATCTAACCAATAAAAAGATTCAAGAAATTCCATGTTAAACACATCTGAAACATAGTCCACCCGTGGGTCCCCAACATAGTTGTCCCTATCAGGCCTAGACACATGAATAGGCTTGTTCAAGTAGAGAACACGATCGAAAAAAAGGAGAAAGCACATTCACATTATCAAAGAACCCATACCTGCTTTGAAAGTATCATACAAGGAAGAAAAGGGAAAACACCTACTATAATCCTTGATCAACGATGCAAGGCCTGGGTTCCCAGTAGCTCGATTGCACCACAAACTCGCAATCAAAACTACAACTTTTTGGCAAATTGGATATGTGAAACAATCCCATCCACTATGGAGGCCTCCCTTGAATCCCAAGAAGCCATGGTCTGGGTCTCGTGGCAGCTGGTGGAGGCCAAAAAACCTTTCTTCATGACTTACATGGAGGTGGAACTCAAATCACATCACGTGTGATACTAGAAGGAAACTTGACATGTGAAAGTCAACTGATCATTTATGAACTGAGACATAGAAAAATTTGTGAGAAGAAACAACCATGACTCATGTACTGTTATACTTGATTCAATACCATGGAAAGGAGATAAGGATGTGAAGCCATGATGTTACCTTGAATCGGAAAAAAATGGAGGGGAAAACTTTGCAATGGACAATGGCATAGAGTTAGACATTTGGTGATCCTTTGGTTGTGAGGGTCATCTCCATGAGCTGTTAGAAGGTTTGCACCAGGTGAAGATCGACGATGTAGTTGCATGTTAATCAGAGTGACTATGATATGCTCTACCATTCTTCCCCATATCTAATTATGGGAGATCGATATATATAGTTGACATTCTGAGGGTGGTGATCGAATCTAGTAGAAGGAAGCCACCAAGTCCTCGACATTGATGGGAGTTTGGGTGATAACTTTCAATCAAAACGGGACTCTCCAGGTCCATAGAGGAATGAGTAAAGTGAAGAGGGAGAAAATGCGGATCTTGAAGATCAGGGGTCCGAGGTAGTACATGTTTAGCTAGGGTTGGACTCTGAGATGCTAGAGTCACGTTGACTCTGGACATTAGGTGAGGGACAAAATGCTCACTTGTGGACTGACATAGTCTGACCTGGAGCACTAAAAGAAACATCCATGTGCCATTTGGTTGAATAAGTAACTATATCAAATAAAAAAATCAGTATATTTAAGGCTCAAACTGTTGGAAATATTTCCAAAAACCATTTTCGGGGTCAAATGAGCTCCGTTTGACTTCAAATTTGTCACACTAGTCCATCAGAGGGTCACAAACACTACCATGTGGTAAATTTTAGTAATTAATGATTAGACAATGACCTATTACTAGAATATAATTAGTATCACCTATTTATATTTAATGGCTTATGATTGTTTCCCAATTGGTGTATTTTCCATCTATGATCACTTCGGGTTATCTTTATCTTTATTGAGTCCATTTGAAGAATTCACCCCAATTAGGGCTCATATTATTATTAATGATAATGATGTTACATATAGGAGATAGAAAGTGTATTATACTTCCATGTTAAATGATATTAGATTAACTATCACTCATGAAAAAATAGTAAACATTACTTAATTTATTGGATTCTACTTTAAATGTTATATTTGAGGTCTAAAAGTCACACTACATTCTATTTGATATATGAAATTAGAAATTTCAAAAGAGGATTTGTAACTAAGGATTCATTCCTAAGTTTAAATTTTGAGGATGTTACAATTCTACCCATCTTATAGGAATTTTGTACTCAAAATTCAATTATTATACCCATCTTGGGGTTTTACATATGCTATGCATGCTAACTCTCTAATGTCATCTTAAATTCTCACTATCATACTTGATATATCACCTACTCATGGTTAACACAACCACATAAGAACTTGATTAACTTGACATGATTTTATATTAGATAAGATTTTTACTTGAGTTTATTGAGTCACTCTCTGAAATGCACCTACAATGCTGATAAGTGCGGTTAAGGCTCACATAAGGCCGGTTAAGGCCCGAATAAGTCCAATTATAACTCACATAAGGCCTCAAATATGGTCGGTTAAGGCTCACATAAGGCCGGTTAAGACTCACATAAGGCCGATCAAAGCTTACATAAACTCATTTAAGGCTCACTTATTGTGATTGAAAGGAATATATCTACATAACATGATGTCTTAATCGTAAACATGATTTTCATAATTCCATAATCCATTAGTACGGTAGTGATATATGATGAACATATAATTATTAATTGGTAAAAACATTTTTATTAGCATGTTCATGATTTCTCACTGATATATGCCAAATTATCTACCATTCATATGCATAGTTGGTATTACTACATTTAAGATTAGGTTTGGGTGACTATATGTCTCAAACTTTTAATGATGACTCTTGTTTTCTTTGACTCCCTTGGATAAATGTTGGTCGATCATACATCTAGAGGTGACATGTTTTATCACACTTACCGTAGCACTTCCCTTGTGCACATGTCCTATACCACATGCACTTGAAAGGAAAAGACAAGCATGATTATGCACATAACTTTCTCTCTACAAAACCCCATAAGGTTGTGTCCCATAACACACACATGTGGGAAAGAGAGAGAGAGAGAGTGCTATATACAATTTTAGGGTTAACATGAAAGTCCAAAACCATATATGAACACAGCCCAAATCCTTATTCAAACTTATGTCTCCTATCTGGACTTCTACTTCAATTTCCAATATATTTAACTTAATCCTTCTACACTTAGGGCAATGACATATTAATCAGATTTTTTCCTGTGGTCATCCACTTATTTTCTCTAATACCAATAAAGTAGCACCCCACTTTTTGACTACATAATATATCTCAGTGGAAGCATTTTTCTTTGGGGGGGGTGTTAGACACAATACTCATCACAAATGAAAAATCACCATACATTCTTGTAAAAAGTTCATACATTGTTCTCTAAATAAGAAACCTACAATTGACTTATTTATAAAGTCTAGGATCTAATCATTTAAACATGAAATAACTTAAACATAAGAGGAACTGTTATCTTTATTGTTTACGAAAGATGATATAGTAACTTTATCTTGTAGATCTCACTCCGCCCGCTCTCTATGTTCTACCCCCGGCGGCTGCCGCTGGGGGGAGGGGTGTGCCTCCCTGGAGCCTCCCTCCCCCTGGTCCTCAACCGATTGGTAGATCCTGAAGCCTGTGGTGGTTGCTCTGGAGATCCCTTGGAACTGACGTATCAGCTGATCCATCGAGGTCCTCTTCACGCCCTGCCTCGATGCAGTGGGATGCGCCGCAAGCCTCCAAGCCAGACCGATGGATTGGAACTTCGACCCTGTCGAATCTCTTCATTCAAGCGAGATGGAGAGATAGGATCTGGTCCCGGCCTAAGCTTGGATCTTGTGCTGCTGCTCCGTGCTGGAGAGCGTGGTGCTCTCTGCACCACCATCCTCTCGAGCTCCTGCTCGCTCCAGTGGATGAGGAATCCGTCCAGGATGGTGCCCCTCCTTGGTTTCAGCTGATACTCTCCGGTGAAGTCCCATCTTCGACTTTGGTTCAGAGCTGAGGGATGCTTCTGTCTCCCTTCTAGGTGTCTCCACCAAGCTTTGGATTACCCTCGCAGGCCTGTTCTCCGGGTCGTAGTCTGGCTTCCGCGGCTTTGACATGGCGGCGTCTTCCCCTCGGGGCCTGCCCTTGGATCGGGTTAGGCGACGCGCGATACACGCTGCTCCGGGCGTTTTGATTGATGATTCTGACGTCAGCTCCGTCCGGGCATGTGCGTTCCATTCACCAGCGATGGTGGAGCTATGCTGCAGAGTCTGTCATGGATGTGCTAGCGCGGTCTCACCCCTGGCGCTTGGATCTCTCCTACTGCAGCGGTTTTGGTCGTCCCCAAGCCGGTTGGGCGTTGCGGGACTATCTTCTCCTTGGCCTACAGGCGGATTGCTTCATCTCATTCGAAACACCTTCATGGTGTTTGATGATTTGCCACAATGCCTCCAGGTGCTGCACGAGGGGTTGGCGCAAGAAGGGTTGATTCCTCTTCTCTTCTCCTTGCCCTTTTGCTTCCGCGTGCAAGTTACATCCTTGGGGCTTCGTACTTTCTGCTATGCATACAGCTGCTTCTGATCAATCTAGGACCTGGGCTGTTGAGCAACTAGGTTATGGGGGTTGTCAGTTCGTAGGATCCCCCTAATATTGGCATACCACCACATTTTGTGGATGCTCTTATTAGATAGTTGGTGATGTGCTACATATGACGGGGTGATTGGGAGCTGATCTTTCTTCCTTTTCCTCGTTGCTAATGCACGATGGGTCTTGCTTCTGTTGCTCATTGTTCAACTATTGCTGATCTGTTGCTTGGGGTCTTTCCTTTGGGTTCTTGCCCATTAAGATCCTAGTTTGGTTTGCTGAGATTGCTAGAAATTTCATGTCTGGCTTCAGGCTGGTCTACTAGTGATTGGTCTATGTCATGCTGCTATTACTTTTTGTGGGTACGCTGATTGTATGTAATAGTGGTTTGTTGTAGTCTTGTGCTGGTCGGTCCGCCTGGTTCTAGCTTGTCTAGTTTGTCTAGTTTCTTAGTTTTTTAGCTTTGCCTAGTTAGCATATGTGTCCCCCTGCGTGGGGACTTTGATCCTTTTTTGAGCTCTTTAGCTCTCTGTGATGTAATGGGGTACTTAGTGCCCAAAGTTTTTGGTATTAATAGTAACACACTTTTTTGACCGACCAAAAAAAAAAAGAGGAACTGTTCTAAATATAAGGATCCTCTAAGGTAGATGGCACCCCACCAGGTTACATTTGAAGGTCTTTTAATCGTTGGCTTGCTCATTATATAGTCCCTATTTGCTCCAATTCCTAGAGACATCACATCCTCATGTATGTGAAGGGGAAAAATAACACATCAATAAACAATATTGGCACTTATAGCATAAACAAAATAATTATACTTGACATGAATGAAAACTTGACATGAATACACTTTATACATTCTTGACTTATTTACTAACATGAAGAATTGAGTAGTAAATATATGCATCTATCTATGATGCCCACTTCAGAGCACATGATTTCTAGGAAATCCCTTGATGCTAGGAAAGACCATAATTGGCATGAATGCCCATCATTTGGCTATAAAATCCCATAGTGACCCCTTGATGTCCATGGTTTGAGAATCATATAACAAATAATTTAGTTTCAATTATCATGACATTAACATTACCATGAACATGAATGTAATATTGAACTTGAAACTTTAACATGATGGGATTTCTGCCTCTTAACACTTGAACTTTGGATTCATTGATCATTATTCAAAGTCATCAATATCAGTCTGCATGGGCATAAGGTACATCAATCATCAAGAAATTTACATAATGAACATGTGATTTAAAATTTTGAACTCAAAATCATAAAATCTAGTTTATACATAATATTCAAATCAACCATGAACAATTGTGCACATCAACATGACAAGTTTACTTAGGAAAAGTAGTTCCCAATTTAGTTTGTTTGATCTTGATTCAACCCCTAAGTTCCTAAAATTAACATGCTTTACATTAGCTGTCTCCTTAATTAACATTAGAAACCCTAATCATAGGTCATTAGAAAAAGATGGTCCCACATTCCTGAATTAGGGTTTGAAAACCACAAAATTTTTACTCTTTGAAAAACCTTTCCAACGACTATTTTTGTGATTTACTTTTGAATCAGATGAATTAGGTAAATATTATGCAAGGTTCTATTCAATAAAAATTTGAGAAAATCCATGTTAAACCCATCTGATGGATAGTCCAGTCATTTGTCCTTAGACTAGATGGGCCTATCACTCCTAGCCACTTGGCTTGGTTTGTTCAAACATAGAACATGGTGGAAAAAAGGAGAAAGCACATCCAAATTATCAAAGCACCCATACCTATATTAAAAGTTTCGTATAAAGCATAAAAGGGAAACTGCTTACTCTAATACTTGATCAATGAAGAGAGCCCTGAGTTCCCAGTAGATTGACGACACCGCAAACTCTCTATCAGAACCGTTTCTTTTTGGCAAATAGAAGATGGGAAACAACCCCCTTCACTGTGGAGGCCTCTATTGAATCCCAATGAGCATGGTTAGGGTCTCTTGGTGGTTGGGAGAGGCCAGAAAACCCTCCTCTGTGACTGCTAAGGTGGTGGAATTCAAACGACATCATAAGTGATACTGGAAGGAAATCCGATGCGTGAGAGTTGACTGAACATTTATGAACTCATATATAGAAAACTTGTGATAAGAGATGACCATGACTCATTTACAGTTATACTTAATTCAAAATAGTGGAAAAGGTAAGGATGTGAAACCATGATGTTACCTTGAATTAGGAAGAAGAAAAGGTGGATTAAACTTTGCAATAGATGGTAGCACAAAATTGGAGCTTTGATGATCCTTTGGTAGCGAGGGTCCTCTCCACTAGCTATCTGAAGGTTTGCACCAGGTGAAGATTAGCGGTGTAGTTGCAGGTTAAATAGAGCATCCACAAGGTGCTTTTCCATTCTTCCCCATTGCTAAGAAGGTTTTGGTAGAGTGATATATATAGTTGATATACTGAGGGTGGCAATCAGATCTGGTAGAGGGAAGCCACCAAGTCCTGGCATCATTGGGTGTCTAACAATAGCTCCCGATCAAAATGGGACTCACCAGGTCTAGAGAGGTGTTGTGAAAGTGAAGAGAGAGAGCGAATGCAGGTCTTGAAGATTAGGGTCAAAGGGAGTCCATGTTTAGCTGGGGATCAACTCTGGGTTGATGAAGTTGTGTTTCTGAAGTACCATGGACTCTGGACATTGGGCGAGGGAGAAGACACTCACTCATGACTCACAAAATCTGACAAGAGCACTAAAAAAACATCCAAGTGATATTTGATTGAAGCGGTAACTATATGAAATAAAAAATAGTATATTCAAGGCTCCACCTATAGTAAATCATTCCAAAAATCATTTGAGGGGAAAAGAGAGGTCCATTTGACTTCAGATCTTGTCCTCTTGTCAATTAGAGGGTTTAAAACAATCCTACATGGTAAATTTCAAAATTTGATGATCAGACAATGAACTATTACTAGAATATGATTTGTACCACTTGTGTACATTTAATGTCTTATGATTGATCCCTCAATTGGTTTACTTTCCATTTATGACCACTTTGGTTTATGTTTAGCTTTATTGAGTCCATTGTACGAATTCACCACAATTAGGGCTCATATACTTATCAATGATAATGGTGTTACATAGAGGAGAGAGAAAGTGCATTATACGTCCATGTTAAAGGATTTTAGATAACTATCATCATAAGAAAAGTGTAAACATTTCTAAATTTATTGGATTCTAATTTGAACATTATACTTTGGTTTAAAGGTCACATTAGGTTCTATTTGATATATGAATTTTGAACATTATACTTTGGTCTAAAAGTCACATTAGGATTCTAACTAAGGATTCATCAATAAGTTTAAATTTTGAGGATGTAACACAACTATGCATCTCAACAATTGAAGCCCTACGCTAGATAGGCAAACATATGAGATTGAGCCTTTCCAGAGTTCTTGTCATGACTATGAACTGCCCTGCTCTAAAAAATAGAGAATAAAACCCAAAAACTAAAGATGAGTAGGATGCAAAGAGATGGTACATCTTTTTAAAGATCTTTCTACAGTTAAGTAGTTGCCATTATTTTTCATGACCATAGACTCTTGATCTTAATTACTTTTGATATATCACCAACATCATCTACTTTTTCACATCTACTTTTTCACATCCATATTTATCTCACTAAGGCACATGCACTTATTTAAGAATGGAAGTGACAATGAGAGTCACTTTGTAGTTGATAAACCTCAAATGGCTCATCAGAAATCTAGGGGAATAAATGGATGGTCAAATATAGGTAAGTGTCTTGGCTAGAGGCTACCGTTGCTCTGGAGAAATCATTTATGCCCAATTTTTTGTTTGTTATGAGTGACCATTTCATTAATTCATCCTTAGAAGGAAAATACATGGATTACACTCTCCACTCTCCACAAGATTTGTCCGAAAATCTTTTACGATTCCATCATTTTTGTCCTTTTGAGACCAAATATGGGGGTCAGACTTGGCTCAAGCCTACAGTTCTCACTCTTATCTCGAACCTTGTCTTGAGAGGGGAAAATTATTGACACCCCATTTTCGCTCACCCAATAGGGATTCATAATTGATGTTAATTATCTAGCTAATGATGGAGTTCATTCCACACTCCACATTATTTCACTTGTTATCCTTTTTCCTAGATCTTTCCATTTTTTTACAAAATAATCCACTCATTTTAACCAAACTTTACTCAGGTTTGGGGTTATCTATAAACAAACCTTCTTTTCAAACAAAACTGCACTTTTCTCCACTATTATGCTTTTTAGAAGCTCTTTATTATAAATTTCCCATTTGAATTATCTTGAATAAAATATTTTTTCCCACAGATATTCAACTGCATTTTTCATGGTAAATATGAGGGATAATCTTGAATTATACCTTTCTATAGTTTTCTTTGATTTTCTTATAAAGATTCCTAAAATTACTAAATAAAATCAAGAAATACATTTTTATCCAACCAAGACACCCAGCAGATCTGAGTCATCTTCTACACATGGTAGATCGTCTCGATTCGCATGATCTGCAGACATTGTGCATCATAGTAATCCACCACCTTTTCTAGAAGGAGCTTTCCAAAACTCTTAACCCTGATATCCACCTATATATACCCTCACATATCCACCATATTCCCAGCCCCTTTTGAACATCACAAAGCCATATGATTGAACTATCTCTCTTTCTAATTTCCTCATTACTCACTATTGGATGATTGTTCCTCTCACACCACCTTTTATGTTAGCATCAAATGACAGTGAAAATGGTGATTTCAACTTTTATTTATTTTGCATTCATTGATCTATTAAGCTTATTTTGTTGCTTACACCTATATAAAATTAAATCTTGTTCTTAGCCAATTCCTGCTAATCATCTTCTACTCCTATGCATTGGTCCTAATAACCCATGAGGAATCTTCATGGTGGGAGGTCCTGAGGTGATTATGATCTTAATCTACCTAAAAAATAAGACTTTTAGGTCAATAATAAAAAAGAGGTTGACAACTCCAGCCCTAAAAACTTGCTCATAAATAATGTTTTGTAATTCCAATCACCTTACTTCCTTTTTATTATTGTTTTGAAATAATTTGTCTTTTCAATCACATAAAACTGGCTAGATACCAATTTACAAGGGAGAGATGGGGGTATAAATCCTCCCCCACTCGTAACAAAATTATTGAACCTAATTTTTATGGGTTTGTTTTATTCTTTTATTTTCTTTCTTATCTAACTCGGATAATGAATCAGTTTTTCATCGTAGACTCCCAACATTTTATTATGTTTTCCTCAATTTTCATTTAAAATGTGGTGGTGACTCCGAACACTTGTCTTTATTTTCTATCCGACTACGAACTAAGTTTTACTACTAAAAAGGATAGAAATAACAAAATTTCTTTTTGGGCAAGGTGTGACATAAATAAAGAGGAAAATAGGTTGTTAGGGAGATTCTCTCGAGTGCTAGGGGACGCGGTTGCTTCAACCGGTCCCACAAACCATTTCTTAATCCTTGTACAAGCAATGACAGTGAGGTTTTGAGTCTGAAAACCACTCTTGACAATCATGGTCATAATGCGATTTATCAATTGTCATCTCTGCAAAAATGCCAATCTTCGGCTTGTAATACATCCATTAGGATGACGGAAGGTGATTGCAGAGTGTGATGGTGATCAGAGAGATGGATACATAGGTATAATATGATTGTGGAAGAGAACCCCAACTTTAGGGTTATACTTGGGAGAGGTAACCCTCTGCGCTCGACTATGCCTGAGATCTAAGATCAAAATCTAGGGGACTATGTCCATATTCATTTTTTTAGTGTTTTTTTTCTTCTTTCAGATCAAATCCTAGGTTAAACAGTTAACTATCTAGGCCACTTTGTAACTCCATTTAATATCAAATTTTGGGATTATCTATATCTTACTCTTATCCTCTTTTATGCAAAATATTAGATATAAACTAATCTGTTAAACAATCCAGTCTTTCCTTTCAAGTAATTACTAGATAATTGTTTAATTAATCACCTATTTTACTTCATAACTTAGAACTCTATGGATATTTCCATAACCTAACCCACTCGAATTATCATGTGTATCTCTTACAAGATCGAGATACTTAATTCCTCATTTTGTATTCCAAGGACCCATATATAACTCCTAATCGATCCTGTTGGACTTGTATTGGGTATTAGGGCCCATGGCTCATGCCTTGGCTTTCCAAAAGGTCCATAATTTTTTACGCTTCTTAATTACAAAATTAGGATTTGACCCATCATAATATATCAGTCGAAACCTTGTGCTAATATATCAGCTTATCATCACTTTATTAACTTAAATTGTAGACCTAAACAAATTTAGAATTAACATTCATCAACCAAAGTCATCATATTCTCTATATTATTTTCCTTTGATTATCACGTCAAATCATTGAATTAGATCTGAAATTCCTAATTTCCGAGAACCATACAAATATTCTCCTAACTTCCCGAAAGAAAGAATTTCTCTAGGAACGTAAATCCAACCATTGATTGTCGCTCCAGATGCTTATGCACGAGTAGGTGCCGCAGTGATTCTTCCTCGTTTTTAATAAAACACAAAGGTTCATTATTTGTTTTCACGCAAGAGGATCCTGAATCCAATTTGCCTTGAGATCATAACCGGACTCGTAGTCAAGCAAACCTTAGAAAACTCTCATATTCTACATGCCTCCCCTTTATCCTCATCCAGCAGCACTCGCATGCTACACGCGCGCCGTACGAGATGGGTTCGTTTTCGTCGGCTTCCAAGGATGGTATCAAGCGCGGCAAGCCAAAGGAGCGAGTTGCTGCTGCCTGCTGGGCATGTTAAACGACGACGAGAGTATATATGCTTCCTACTGGCAACAGCGTCGATCAACCTGTTTGGTCATTTTTGGGTCTCCATGGAAGAAATCTTGTCGTCAGAATTTTTTTTCTTTGATGAAAATAGAAAAAAAGATTCTGGCGATAAGATTTCTACCATCCAGATTCGTACACCGTGATAACGCATGGAATCCGATTGTATCTTGAAGACTTGTACTCATGGTGGGCAACAGAAGCAAGCAACCATCTATTTCGGCAGATATGGTAAAATCCATCTTCTCGGTTATCATGATCGATCCCCAATATGTGCTTCTCTGTTCGAACGTTAAGATTGACAGTGCTGAAGGGGGGTTGAGAACTAGATCACATCTTTGTTTGTTGATTGTATAGTATACTAATCATTCATATGGTAATAACCTTGAAGTTTAACGAGACATATTTTAATGCATCAAATGTCACATAAAATAGTTTAGGACAAAAATAATTACATGTTTGGCTTTTTCCTTTACTTTTTTGTTTCTCACTCGACGAAAGAAGTCACATGTGGGGGCAACGCCCCTGTTGACATAGATGATAAATATACAACATGGAATCTGGAAAGTGAACTTGCTTTTTCAGGGTCAGAAAGGGTATAGAAAATGCTTCAAGCAACATGTCCGAATATCTGGCGCTTCTCTAATGGAACATAAAGACCGTTGTCAAAAAGAACCATTTTACAAAACTACCAAATATATATGAGATGAAAAAGAAAACAACATAGCAAGAATGACATGAATATAAGAAAACAAATTTGAAGCCCTCTTACACTATTCATGAACACACAGGGGCGTTTATCATTCACTTCATCTGATGCAATCAACCTAAAAAATAGGAATTTGATGTTTCTCATCGTCAGGAAGAAAGAATATGGTGCGGCAAAGATAACAGAAATCATGTTTATTGGCTGCTGTTACGGGACACTATGTAGTAAGGAGATGTGGTTTTTGGTTGGATATAGTATTGGTTCACGCAGCGGGTTGGGTTTTTTTTTGTTAAGAGTTAGAATATGTAAGGCACCGGATCCTAGTCAATGAGCAGACGTGTAAGAGCTTATGTGGGAATTCTCATCAACGATCCACAAGGGAATTCCATTACAAATATAAGTGTATATATATAATAACGTTATTAACCTAGCAAGGTTGGATGCCAAACCGAAGTCGAGAGTGAGAGTGAAACGCCGCTCACATACCTGCTGTGTTATCTTACAATAATGCGGACTCTATCGATCTGTCATAACAACGGAGAACATATTACCTAGGCTGCCCGCCATAGCTGAAGAAGGAAGCTTCACGATACAATCCAAATTCCATAACTTCTCCCTATGTACGGATCTTGATGGCAGAAATCTTGCTGTCGGAGTCTTTTGTAAAAGGACTCCCAAGGAAAGATTTCTACTACGGAGACCCAGATATATGGTCAATAGGTTGGTTGGGGCTACGCGTGGACAGTTTTTATTAACTTCAATACAGGCTGTGACTGCAACCTCACTCCCGGTGACGGTTCGAGAACTGATATACCACGGCGTCCACTTATTCCTGTAATCCTGTGCGTACAACCCAACCCTGATGGTACATAATCACACCCACCTGACATTCTTGCAGAAGTACGAAATGACGAAAACGTTGCAGAATAGCTGGGTTTGTGACCAACAGCAAATTTTAACTTACAATTAATAGATCTGAGTATCTGATCAGTATCATTAGGTTCAAGGAAAATCTACTCAAGCACATAATTTGTTATGTTTCTCGTTAGCGGGAAGAAATCAGATCTTGCGGTAAAGACAGCGGAAATCAGGGGTTTCACCATCCCACGTACACATCGGAATTGCTTGGCAAAATAATTGTAATTTTCTTGCAGAATATTTCATGCAAGGGAAAATCGAGAAAAGCAAATTTTTGTCGATTCAACTACATGAGAAGAGGAACCAAGGAAACTTATCCCAAAATGAACTTGACTGTAGTGACAAGAAGCATCAACGGAAGTGTGATAACCTTGGATTTTAGGGTTTTGATAACCAATATTTTATCTTAAGAGCATATGTGTCATTTAGATGATTGATACCAAATAGCGGAATTGGTTATTCAATTATTGAGTCTTTGGTCAATTGATGAACCCAAATGGTGAAACCAGATACCCAATTAGTGATTAGAACATTAATTGTTTTCAAAAATGATAAATGTGTTTGGTTAAATGATTTGTGTACTTATGAGGCCAAGAGGTCCATTGCGTAGTTCTAATGAGCTTAAGGGGGTCAACTGATGCACCCTGCAGTTATGAGGATCATACAAAGTCTTTTGAGGTTTATTTGATCAAGATTTGAGGATTAATTGAACTTTGTACAAGGTCTATACATTTATTTATGAGGTTACTTGAGGAATTAAATTAGATAACCACATGGTATATTTCTAGTTTTAAACTTGTTAATAAGAGGGTTTAGGTGATGATAAAACCATGGTTCAAATTTCAGATGAATTGGATTTTTGTGCCAGAAGATACAAGAGTGTGAAGTTATGAAACTTCATTTAAATGATCATGGTATCATATATTTATAAGGGCATAGTTTGATCCAATTACCCTGTCACACACCTGATTTCCTTGGCGGGCTGCGTGGCACCTTGGTGCTTAGTCCAATGCTACCTGGTCATCCTCACCTCCGAAAATGGAGGAACAACACGTCATTGAGGTGTCCCCTAGATCCGATGAAGCTGGGACGATTACCAGATACGTGACTCGCAAAACAAACCCCAACTTGCGAGATATGAAGGGGATGTGAGAGAGACATTAGCCTTGACCTCCTCCTCCTTTCCCCCATTGCTTCTAACAGTAGCCAACCCTGGATATGGAGGGAGTCGTCTGCTAGCTTTTGCTCCCAACTGTCTCCAATCAACATCAGAAGGGTTTAGAGAAGGTTCTCTATCTTGTCTTGGTCAAGCATAAAGTTTGGTTCTAGGATCAGGCATCCTCAAGGTGATCAACTCCCTAACCTTGGTAATGGATGTTTGGGCTACAGATGGAAACACAACCATCTGAGAGGCGAGCTTAGTCTGAGCGCTCCACCATCCTCACAACATGTCTGACGTCGGCCCTTCACCTTGTGAGTTCCAGGTTACCCTTGGTTGTAAGAGCAGGCGTAGGCCTACCACTCTGAATCTGAGAAAGGGAAGAAAAACCCCACACCCCTTCACAACTTCTCGCGAGGCTTCTCCTGGAGCGGGAGATCTTGTCGACGGCGCTGTGATAGAGTTTCGAGCAGGCGGTCGGTGGAACATGAGAGAGAGGAGGCAGTGCGATCTATCCTAGATCTAACTTGACTGCTCGCTGAAGTTCATGCTCTCACGGTGACACCCTCCTAACCAAGCGGGAAGACGAGATCGACTAGTCATGGGAATTCTTGCGGACGGGAGAGAGAGAGAGAGCGATGAAGGCTAGGGCACGACAGTGAACTCCCACACAGCCCGCTCTGTGAAACCAAGCTGGGGTGACACTTATTGATCAGCGGTGCTAACCTACCTAACCACGATGGAGTCTAGAGCGGGGAGGATTCCTTGACCTCCTATCTTCCATTCAGAAGATGTTGCGTATAGAGGCGTCGACATCATTGCAGCAGGAGGAATCACATAAGACGAGAACGAGTGAGAGTCCAGGTTTCTCTGGGTTTAGTGACCCTAGACCAACTGGTTCGCTCGGCTCAGGAGGTGCCATGGTATAAACTGCGTGCAAACTAGGCCCATCCAAAGAAATGAGGTGGCAATCTCTCAGCCACATGATCAGTAGCCCAGCACATAGGATTGATGGCGCCGATAATACCCAACAAGGTAATTCCTTTTATATACTTAGAAATATACCACATCTTAGGAATATGATTTAAAATAGATCCCTTGTCCAATAAATGCCCACAAAATATCCACAAATTCAAAAAAATGTACTCTTTATTATAGGACCCTTAGATTAGACTTTTGAAATAGTTAAATTGATGACTTTTAAGTTTCATGATGATGCTTCTTGTAAGATGTATAAATATCATCACTGATATCTGATGGAGGAAAATTATGAGAAGATGTACTTTAAACCCTAAAAATGTTTGGAACCCACATACAAACTTAGAACATAGTTTTATTGGCCGATAGTAGATATTTTCTCATTAATGTCTAATTAGATGCCTTTGAACCTCATTTTAATTCTAGAAATTAGTAAATACATCAGAAAAATATGAAATTTGGACCAAACCCTTGATATGACTTACTGATCAATATAAAAATATTGGAAACTCATTAGGGCCAGTTGAACCTAGGTTTGGCCTAAACTCTAGTGTGGACCTAAATATCAAGTTAAATGATGATCATGTAATTAATGATGATTATTATTATTAATCAGGTGATGACCAGATATCTAGATGAGCAAGAATGATTAGAAATCTCTAAAATCAAGTATTTGGGCTTTATCTAAGTGTATGACTAGTTTTCTTGTGTGCAATAGCTATGATATATTGCTTGTATCTATTTGAGAATATTGCTTGGATGTACTATGATGATAGTATCTTCTCCATGTCAATAAGAACAACAAAGAATATAGATGGTTTGTAGCTACTAAGTGGATATATGCTCTCTCTCTCTCTTAATACTCTCTCTCTTTCTCTAAATATAAGGTCGGCACTCGGTCTCCATAGCCAAACGGGTGGGGAAAAATGAAGTGTGACATCTCTCTCTCTCTCTCCTCTAAATATAAGGTCGACAGTCGGTCCCCATTTCCCAAGAGGTAGGGAAAAATGAAGTGTGACACTTCTTAGTAGTAAAAACGCATCAAAAGACATCTAAAATTATGTGTTTACCTAATTAATGCTTTAAAAAATGTTCTTTTACTCTTTCTTTCTCAAGTTATTTCAATTATGCAAGCATATTAGTATGTATCTTTCTACCCATGTACACAACACCTTGTGTGTTGATTCTTTATTTCACATATGTTTTAGGTTCAGAGCTAGTGTGGGATAAAAGATGGGAAGTAAGCAGTTGCCCAGGCTGTACCTATTGTGTTAAGATCCTGTTAGCATGCATGTTCGTAGACTTGTAAAATTTTCTTCAAATTATATAAATGTAAGTCGTAAATTTAATTCATTTTATAATATACATGTTGAATGTTGAGATTGTTGCATGGTGTATGTTTTATGTGTATGCTCATGTATGTGTATGTCACTTCCGCATCGCTCTCTGAAACAATTAGCTAACATTTTCGGGTTTGTCTTCTCGGGCCTTCTAAGGCTTGAGATGGAAGAATTCGGGGACATTATAGTTGGTTTCAGAGCATGAACAATAGCTATACCTTACAATTGCTCACCATGAAACATAAAACTAAATTTCACCTTTCACTTTAAATCCTAGAAACTAGCAAGTTGTTCTATAGGAATAAGTTTTGACTTAGCCTCTAAGTTAGAACCTAGATGTTCGAGAACTAGGTTTAGACAAGTGTTTAAACCCTTACCATATAGAGCTCATATGTGTTGGGTAGCCACACTAGTATACACCTTGTTTTCACCATTTCACAAGGTTACATGACACTAGACTATCTAATGTGTGTGGGACACTCGATTTTGCTGATTTGGTTTTGTTTTCCAATTGGCTAGAGCCTTGACAGTTTTCTTTGACATTTTCTTTCTTAGAGAAAAACTATATTATATTTTATTACATATATGTAAATATAAAAATGTGTCCCTCACATAGGAGAGTAGGAGGCGTGCATGCAACCTAAGTGAAAGGGAGTAACATTAGTCTAGAAGAGAGAATATATCTAGAATAGATGTCTAAAGCCTTATTAAGATATGTGATAGATAGAAAAACAATAGAATGATAGATGATTGATATGAGAAAGGATGATCTTATCTAAATTCAATCTCTGTGGTATAAGTTCTTTATAAAGATTTGAGTTGTATATGAGTCGTATCCGATTTTGAAGTTTCTAAGATAAGTCTAGGTGATGAAAGTGCATACTCTTTTCTTACTTAAGATGAGCTATGTTAAGATAAAGCTGAATATGTAGGAGCCTCAAGCTATTTTACAAGAGAGGACATCTAGTGGTAGGAAAAGAGTGGTGAACTCTAGAGAGATTGAGACCCACAAGGAGAAGGTCATAGGACCTAGCCTCCAATATATGAGAAATATGAAATATGTTTAAAATGATGTGTCCTACACTGGATTATTCTTGAGTAGATGAGTTGAGGGCTTTTGCATGATTGAATCCAATATGTGAGAGTTGGTTAAAAAAATAATGATGATGAGTTGGTGACTCATAATGAGAAGTCAATCCTTTGACTGCGTTAGGTCCTAGCTTGAGTGACATATGTTGTGAATCTCATCATTAACTACAAGTGAGGTGATATACGAACTCTGGTTTTGAGAGTAAAATGATTTGGGCATAAGACACTCCATAATATTATTCCTTCCACTTCTCTTTCTTAATATATTATGCTGGGAACCTCACTTGAGCTATATAGATGATATATATGAAGAGTCACTCATATAAGCTTGACGTATTCTATATTCCCTCCCTATATCATACATGTTATATTCAAGTTCAAAATAATGATAAGATTGATCTAGTATATTCTTCTTCATGAAATCTAGAAATTTGAAACCATGAGCTTGAAAGAAAGATATATTGGATCATAGATTACATGGTCACTAACTATGGTGTGTAACCTAAATCCTACTAAATTCAAGCTTCTAGTTTGATGATAATTCACACGATAGGGTGAAACCCTAATATTCAAGAATGTTAGATGAGATCTTCTCATGTAATGAAAACCATAATGTGTAATGAAGATCAATCACCTTTAATGCTAAAATCCTAATATGATGTTGATCATAAACCACATTAAAGATGTTAAGTCCGATAGTTTCAATAACTAATTTGCATGAAACCTTCACTTCACTGTATGATTAGTAGGGTGAAATTTGAAACCTTGAGTAGTACCTTATTAACTTCGTATGTATAAATAAAACCCTTATCCTTAAGGGACTATGAGGATGTAAATTCTAAACTACAATAATGTCATGTGCTGACTAAGACACTAGTGATGCTACAATTAAAAAAAAAATGATGCTTCCACCTATATATGGTGGGGTGGGTGCACCCTACATGTTTAACTATCTTAAAATGACAACTTAGGATGAATATAGAATAAAGTATCCTTGTCACTTATAAGTGGTGGCCTAGAAGCATCTAGAATTCCTTGATTTCATTGTGAGTATTATTTTAGTTGAATTTCGAGGACAAAATTCCATATAAGGTGGGGTGAATGTGATAACCTTGGATTTTAGCATTTTGATAACCAATATATTATCTTAAGAGCATATGTGTCATTTATATAATTGATACCAAATAGCGGATGTGGTTATTCAATTATTGACTCTTTGGTCAATTGACGAACCCAAATGGTGAAACAAAATACCCAATTAGTGATTAGAACATTAATTGTTTTCAAATATGATGAATGTGTTTGGTTAAATGATTAGTGTACTTATGAGGCCAAGAGGTCCATTGAGTAGTTGTAATGAGCTCAAGGGGGTCAACTGATGCACCCTACGGTTATGAGGATCATACAAAGTCTTTTGAGGTTTATTTGATCAAGATTTGAGGATTAATTGAACATTGTTCAAAGTCTATACACTTATTTATGAGGTTACTTAAGGAATTAAATTAGATAAACACATGGTATATTTCTAGTTTTAAACTTGTTAATAAGAGGGTTTAGGTGATGATGAAACCATGGTTCAAATTTCAGATGAATTGGATTTTTGTGCCAGAAGATATAAGAGTGTGAAGTTATGAAACTTCATTTAAATGATCATGGTATCATATATTTATAAGGGCATAGTTTGATCCAATTACCCTGTCAGGCACCCAATTTCCTTGGTGGGATGTGTGGCACCTTGCTACTTGGTCCAATGCTACCTGGTCATCCTCACCTCCAAAAATGGAGGAACAACACATCATTGTGGTGTCCCCCTAGATCCGATGAAGCTGGGGCGATTATCAGATATGTGACTCACAAAACAAACTCCAACTTGTGAGATATGAAGGGGAGGTGAGAGAGACATTAGCCTTGACCTCCTCCTCCTTTCCCCCATTTCTTCTAACAGTAGCCAACCGTAGATATGGAGGGAGTCATCTGCTATCTTTTGCTCCCAACTGTCTCCAATCGACATCACAAGGGTTTAGAGAAGGTTCTCTATCTTGTCTTGGTCAAGCATAAAGTTTTGTTCTAGGATCAGGCATCATCAAGGCGATCAACTCCCTAACCTTGGTAATGGATGTTTGGGCTACATATGGAAACAAAACCTTCTGAGAGGCGAGCTTAGCCTTAGCACTCTGCCATCCTCACCACATGTCCGACGTCGGCCCTTCACCTCGTTAGTTCTACGTTACCCTTGGTCCCAGAGAGAAGGTGTAGGCCTACCACTCTGAATCTGAGAAAGGGAAGATAAACCCCCACACCCCTTCACAACTTCTCACGAGGATGCTCCTAGAGTGGGAGATCTTATCGGAGGCGTTGTGATAGAGTTTTGAGCAGGATGTCGGTGGAACATGAGAGAGAGAGAGGAGGCTGTGTGATCCATCCTAGATTGTTAGGAGCTCAACCATGGACCCAAGAAGGTGTCGTGAAATATGTTAGATTTAGATCATATGTTTGGGGATTCTTGAAACCACTTATACACAAGAAATTGGTGTGAGAGATTATTTTAGCTATAGGGGAATGCTTTGTATAGAAGTTATGAGTACCAAATAAGAATGGAGATGGAAATAAGTACGAATTAGAGAAGAAATAGGGTGTATGGTTTTATTGATAGAGAAGGAACAAAAAATATGGGAACTTGGGATCGTTATATTTGGCATTGTGGGAAGAATGTGAGGTAGAGAATGAGTATAGATGGGCATAATTTCCTTAAATCCTTTTTCTAGCAACTACAAATGTAACATTTAACCTATAGTCCTCATTATAAAAATCCTAACATATTCTTCAAGTTGCATGAGAATGTTAAGGTCATCTCGATTCATCATATTTTCATGTCATGTTGCATAATACACCTACATATGGGTTTTTCTAATGAACTAAATCTAGAGGTATCCTATTCATGGAATAACAATTTTGGGGTTACAAGGTCAAGATTTGTTATGTTATTTTGTAGCTAATAAAAACTATGACTAACACCTGCCTACCTATCATACAGATTGTTTTCAACTCAATATAACATGACCATGGTTGGTTGTCCTAGTAAATCCAATTATGTGGGAAAAAATCCATTTTCCTCACAAAAATTATGTTATGGACGAATCACATCCAATCTTAGAAAAGACATAAGTCAGACATCATAAGATGAACATAAACAAGGCATATCTTGATCCAAGTTATCCCAAATGACCTACAATTTAAAAATAATGATGATATGTTAAGTAACATGTCTGTCATATACCTTTAACATCCTAAATTACAGTCTTATATCTCAAAACGAAGCATTATTTGAATTGTGTCCTCAATGAAAAATCAAAAGCATGTAGAAACAACATGATATAATTACATAATCAAGAATAATTATCACCATTTTAGTCATAATAAGGATACAAAACAAATGTAAATCTCATGGTGATACCCTCTTAACCAAGCGTGAAGACAAAATCGATCAGCCATGGGAATTCTTGCGGATGTGAGGCTGAGAGAGAGGGCAGTGAAGGCTAGGGCACGACAATGAACTCCCACACAGCCCGCTCTATGAAACCAATCTGAGGCGACACTTATTGATCACCGGTGCTAACCTACCTAACCACGATAGAGTCTAGAGTAGGGAGGATTCCTTGACTTCCTGATCTTCCATGCAGAAGATGTTGTGTGCGGAGGCTTCGAAATCATTGTAGGATGAGGAATCACAGAAGACAAGAATGAGGGAGAGTCCAGGTTTCTCTGGGTTTAGCAACCCTAGACCAGTCGGTTCACCCGGCTCAGGAGGTGCCATGGTATAAACCGCATGCAAACTAGGCCCATCCAAAGAGATGAGGTGGCAATCTCTCATCCACAAGATCGGTAGCCCAACACATAGGATCGATGGCTCCGGTAATACCCAACAAGGTAATTCCTTTTATATACTCAGAAATATACCATATCTTAGGAATATGATTAAAAATAGATCCCTTGGCCAACAAATGTCGACAAAATATCCACAAATTCTAAAAAATGTACTCTTTATTATAGAACCCTTAGATCAGACCTTTGAAATAGTAAAATTGATGACTTTTAAGTTTCATGATGATGCTTCTTTTAAGATGTATAAATATCATCACTGATATCTGATGTAGGAAAATTATGAGAAGATGTACTTTAAACCCTAAAAATGTTTGGAACCCACATACAAACTTAAAACATAGTTTTATTGGCCTATAATAGATATTTTCTCATTAATGTCTAATTAGATGCCTTTGAACCTCATTTTAATTCTAGAAATTAGTAAATGCATCAGAAAAATATGAAATTTGGACCAAACCCTTAGTATGACTTACCAATCAGTATAAAAATATTGGAAACTCATTTAGGGCCCGTTGAACCTAAGTTTGGCCTAAAATATAGTGTGGACCTAAATATCAAGTTAAATGATGATCATGTGATTAATGATGAATATTATTGTTAATCAGGTGATGACCGGATATCTAGATGAGCAAGAATGATTAGAAATAACTCAGGTATGTAGGCTTTATCTAAGTATATGACTAGTTTTCTTATTTTCAATAGCTATGATGTATTGCTTGTCATTATTTGAGAATATTTCTTGGATGTACTATGATTATAGTATCTTCGGCATGTCAATAAGAACAAAAAAGAATATAGATGGTTTGTTGCTACTAAGTGGATATATGTTCTATCTCTCTCTCTCTCAATCTTCTCTCTCTTCCTCTAAATATAAGGTCGGTACGCGGTCCTCATAACCCAAGGGGTGGGGAAAAATGAAGTGTGACATCTCTCACTCTCTCCTCTAAATGTAAGGTCGGCACTCGGTCCCCATAGCCCAAGGGGCAGGGAAAAATGAAGTGTGACACTACTTAGTAGTACAAACACATCAAAATACATCTAAAATTATGTGTTTACCTGATTATCATTTTAAACAATGTTTTCTTTTACTCTTTCTTTCTCAAGTTATTTCAATTACACAAGCATATTAGTATGTATATTTCTACCCACGTACACAACACCTTGTGTGCTGATTAGTTGTTTCAAGTATGTTTTAGGTTTAGAGCTAGCGTGGGATAAAAGACGAGAAGTAAGAAGTTGCCCATGTTGTACCTATTGTGTTAAGATCCTGTTAGCATACATGTTCGTAGACTTGTAAAATTTTCTTCAAATTATATAAATGTAAGTTGTAAATTTAATTCATTTTGTAATATACATGTTGAATGTTGAGATTTTTGCATGGTGTATGTTATATGTGTATGCTCATGCATGCGTATGTTGCTTCCAGGTTGCTCTTTGAAACAATTAGCTAATGTTTTTGGGTTTGTCTTCTCGGGCCTTCTAAGGCTCGAGACGGATGAATCTGAGGACGTTACAGGAAGTTCTGACTCTGAGATCGAGTTAGTGGCAGCATCGAGAGAAAACGAGGCTGAATTGACTTTGGGACATCGATTGTGAGGGATGTGGAGGAGACTAGGGTAGGGTTAGATATTTATAGGGGTGCTATTTTAGAACTTCTGGGATCAGAGCTCTGAGAAGTTGTGAGAGAAGAATTGGGCGAATCTCATTTTATGAAAACCAGGTCTCGAGTAAGTAATCATTGGATGCGTGAAATCGTGTTAGGACACTGATGGCAGTAAACTTGATCGATTTTGTGGACTGACCACAAAGAAATCCTTTGTAGAGTGTTGGCTTATGAACCTGTTCAGACCAACACACTACTCAGAGTGGAAGACAACTCCAGTCTGTCGATAGAAATAGATGTGGGACTGGAGGTAATCCTAGTTGAATAGAGAGTGATCCCATGTGAGAAAAAGAAAGGAAAGGAAGAAAATCATCCGCTTGAATAAGATATCAGCAATACTTTATCCAAATAGGAATTGGAATAAAGTGGAAAATATGTATTGCTCTTTTTCATTGCTAGTTAAATTTGAGTAGCAATATATGCCCAAATATCATAAAATTTGGCTATTGAAACAATTGAGACCCAATGAATACTTTTTTGGAGATATATTTTAATTTTAAAGTTTCCTTTATGAGCTCTAACAAAATTAGCATTTAACTCAATTATCTTAATAGAAATTATTATACATCACATTACTTATCAATGTGTATGATTTAGAGTCCCATATCATCATCTTACCACCATTAAAGTTACATGATATTATTTTGTACAAATTATTGTATTTTACTCATTCGACCCATATCTCTGCTAATACCATATAATCTTTGGTTCCGCCAAGAGCTTCTTTGCTTCTTTTCTTGGGTTCTCTTGTGGCCGAGTGTGGAGCTTTTGGTGAAGTTTTTTTAACCCTTGGATTGTGTGCTTGGAGCTCTTGGTGGTGATCGACTTAAGGTGGGTTATATAACACTAAACCTACTCTATTTTTGCACTTATTTATGCTTTATATTACTATTTTATCTCTCGAAATTGCTTCCTCATCATGTTTGTGCTTAGTGGAAATCTCTAGAGCTTGTTTGATGAAGATTCCTTGCTTGGTTTAGAAGAAACCCAAAACCCTAATCTATGTGTACCCGATTTAGTTAATGGTGAGTTATATAGGTTCTTCTTTAAGTTTTGCCCTTGATATTGCTCCTATGCATGAGGTTCATGTCTTAGAAATTGGGTAGATGTTAGGATTGGTTTTGGTGGTTTTGAACATGGTTTTTCCCTCTTTGAAAGTGGTTCTCTCTTGGTGATTTCTTGACCTATGCCTTAGGGTTTGGTGGTTGGTTGCTTGAGTTTTCCTTCATTGTGACCATGGTTCTTTCCTTGGTTTCAGTTATGTTCTGAGACTTGGATGGTGTCCTTTTGGTGTGGTCGTAACACTTCCCTCTTGGAGGCTGCCACCTTCATAGATTTTGATCAAGATGCTTCCTTGTGGTTGAGTTTGACCTAGTGGAGTTAGATCAAGACATTTGGTGTTAAGTGGCCTAGTCACCCTTGGTGTTGGAGTCTTGTTCCTGCCTAGCTTGAGTTGAGACTCACCCTAGAGTATAGGGTCACAACCATGATGGTCTTGGGTCGCAACATGGGTCGAGGTCGAGACACCCTTGAGACCTTGACACCTTTTGGTCGTGATGCTTTGTGAAACCCTAACCCTAGTGTCGTGGGAGGGACATGACCTAGAGGGTGGAGGTCATGACATGAGGATGGATGGTCAAGACACATGAGTGTCACAGTCACGGCATGTACCATGATGGGTGGTCACAACCTCTATGGTTTTGTGGTCACATAGGATGATAGTAGGTGGATGAGAAGTACATGAGAACACTTAATGATAATCATATATAAATTATACATCAACCATACATAGTGCTCTTTGGAGCATTATCTCATCAACTTTAATGATGTTTCCTACTCTTCATACACTCCAAGATGATGGAAGGTGATGGTTCCATTGTTTATTGTTGAACCTAGTCTTGTAAACTCTAGTCGGCTAAGATAAAACCCTAACACTAATAGTGAACAATGATCTTGCTTGTTTCTCTATCATGGAATGGTTATGATGCTATGTGGTTGTATCTCTTGTTTATGAACTTCTAACCATGCAGGTACAATAAGATTGATAAACATAGTTAGTGTATGTTACGGTGACTGATATAGTACAAGTTAAATGAACCTTGAGAGGCATGTCGTGACACGTGTGATACAAAAATCATGTGAATGGTCTTATGATCTGGCAGTGATTTTTGGCCTAATATGAGATAAGTTGAAGGATTGATATCCCATAGTATGTGGCTTTGTTGATGATGTGGTGAAGAACAATATTGTAGGCATCATGTGGTAATAGTGTGACAAGCTCTCACCCTTTATATTTATATATGTTGAAAGTGTACTATGCCCTTGTCTTTGTAGAATTTGTTATGACTTCATACGTTATAACTTGATTGATGCTAAAAGACACTTAATTTACTTTACTAATCAAGTGGAACCTAATCATGTAGTTCTACCCTATGCCATAGATCCATCTCAGTGTCAGCACTTACTGGATAATGAAACGGGCTTTCACTTAAAGGAAGCCTGGAGTCATATACTTTTGAGTATATACATTCACAAGATTGGTTGTGGGCCATACCATGGAAGGAGTGTGGTTGTGGGCCGTAGCTTAGTGATATGTTGCTTATGAGGTTTTACAGGAGTGGTTGTGGGTCATACCCTAGTAGGAGTGCGGCTGCAGGCCGTAGATCAATTTCACTAGCGTCGTAACCTATACTGAGGTGGGCGAGGACTTTTAGTGTTGACTATGTGTCACAAGTTGCAGTTGACTGGTATGTCTATGTTGTATACTCATGTACTAACCACGAGGTTTGGTGAGGTCATGGATTCTGGCTTTTCCATAGACCTTGTGTGGCACTAATTTCAACTTAGTAGTGGTTGGTTGGATTTGGGTGGTACAACTGAAATCTTCAGAGCATAATAAAATACATAACTAGCTGTGTATCATACTTGCTAAGGATTAAAAATTAAAATATTGGATGAGGCCTTGCTTGATTTTGTACAGTATAGTTGGTAGTGAATATACATGTTCTTCATATTCCTTTTATGATGATAAGATGTTTCATAACCCAATTGCAATTTCTTATACTATTAGTGATGTTTACCAACTTATCATAGTTGTATCTTTATTGTTTTTCTTTAATCACCTTATCTGTGCTAATAATAGTGTTGGTGGAGAGTTATATCTCCCTCTAAGATTTGGAATCTCACTTTGTGGGTTTCCCCACATCTTTTAGGTGGACGTACACGAGGAGGTAGAGATCATGCAGCAGAGGCTGAGCAACAGCAAGAAGGGCAATAGCTGACATGGTTGAAAGTGCTTCTTGTGGTCCTTTTATGGTTAGAGTCCTAGAGTCATCCATGTACACTCAGGTCTTGGGCGGAGCTCTATATGTTCCTTGAGGGTGATGTCGATATGAGTTTTTGTTTCATGCGCCTTTGTTGTTCATAGATGGCTATTGTACATGCTTATGTAAGTGAATAAATATCATATGTGACATGTAGTCTTTTATTGACTTGTTGAAAATAATGATGCTTTATGATATATGTTTTAGACAACAATTTTTGAACCCTTATGTAATAACTTCCTTGATGTTGGTTCTTGTTGTAATCAGTTTTAATTTTTAGTGTTTATCAGTAATCCACTGTAAAGTTTTGTTGTAATATTGTGGTTTGTGTTTGTTTGGCGTGCGGCATCACAAATTATGTTAAATAAATTTGTGGAAAAGTTTGATTTTAACTTGTGAAATTGACCTTAAGGATCCGTTTTCTTAAATAATTGACCTTATAGACCTTTAGAGTCGGTGTTATCAGATAAATTATGGTTGTATATTGGTTCAAATCTAAAATTTAAGATTGACCATTAAGATCAATGTTTTATTTAAATCATCTTATAGACCTATAGGGTCAGTTATTTAATATAAACTTAGGCTAAATTTATTTCTAAATTATAAAAGAAAATGTTGATCTATATGATCTATTTTTAGATAAATGACCTTATAGATCTCTAGAGTTGGTTATGTTATATAAATGGTTCCTATCTGATTTTCATATTTTAGCTAATCAAGTATACCTATAGGGTTAGTTTTACTAAATATATTTGATGCAAGAGTGCTTCTATCACCTCAGATTTCTATTAGTGTAAAACCCAACACTTACATGTACGGTCGGTTTTCTTTGGACAAAAAAGCTGATTCTATTATGAAAATTCTATATAGTTGGCCACTTGAGCTTCATTATTAAAGTGACATTTTTATATTACAAAAATCAACTCTATACATTATCACTGTACTAGTGGTTGTTCAAGTGTCACCTACATTCTATGTATATGATCATATATAAAAGATGGATAATTTAAAATCCTAACTTTCTCCTTGATTTGGATCTATAATGCTCCAATCAGAATATAAGTTCTTTCCTATAAACCTTTTCATGATAAATTTCCTAGCTTATATTACATCAAGTTTAGAGGTTTATCACATCAATATGTTTTATATGTAAAATGCATATTTATAGAGCTCTTAATTTCAAACCTTTTCATAACCTTCCTATCAATTTACAATATATTTTATACATTGTCGGGGAAGTAGTAGCATGGTATAGAAGCAGAAGGCTCTTTAAAGTAGTGACTTAGATTCAAATCAACTATTGTCCGCACTCAATAGATCTATGGGTCTCGTCACATAACACAACCTCTTTGTGAGTTTAAATGCTCCCCTAAATGTATGGGAAGCTGACAGGGGTGAAGGTTTACACTAGCAAGGTGGGCCACAATAGTGTCCCGTCCTTTGGGTGGTACATAATTAAAAAATATTTTATCTATTAAGAGAAGTGGTGATCATTTGTTGTCCTTAATATTATTTATCATATCCAAAAGAAAAGAAATCAAATCATTTATGAAGACATTTTCACAACGTATGTAACATACCCCGACTTCAAGTATGTTTCTATTTTTATATCTATTACATACATAGTTCAAGTATTATCAAATTTATGTTTGGTTTACTTTAGATTCTTGTTCAGAGGTTTCATATAAACTCAATGAAGAATATAAGACATTAATTACACTTCAGTGTTTATCTTTTGGTTCTTTGGAAGAAATTTAGGATATAATAGGGTTCGTATGCAATTTGGAAAATTAAGTGGTGGATCTTTGATATATTTTCTTCAAATACAATATGAATATTAATAACTAATCCTCAGAGTTGATTTTGAAAATGAAAATGATACATAATACTTTTAGTGTACTAAATGTTATTAATAATGGAAAACCTTCTATTCCTAGAAATACCATTAGATAATTCAAAGTACAATTTAAACATCATAATTGGATTTAACATGGTTAAAATAGGTTAGGTATCAAATTTCAATTGATTTAGATACTTTTGAGGGTCCAATTTATGGAAGGAAGCTAAGACCTTATATCCATGATAATATAAGCAAGAGTTAGGGTTTAATGATTTCAATTTTAGATATGTGTGACCAAATACTATGGTCTTACGCTGCTTGGGTCTTAGATAATGCGGCCTTTCTTGGGGGTGGGTGGATGAAGATCTGCATGATTTTATTCATCTTCCACCTTGGGATATAATCTCAACTCGCATGGACTCTACACCCTACCTCCCTATAGAATCCCTCTCTATCTAAAATCTCCCTCAAACCGGTATTTCAACTCCATTATCTTCTATGTGGTCTTTCAGGGTGATTGATCTTGAGGTTTCTGGAGTATCGTTTGGTGGAGAGTCTGGACAAGCCCATAACGCCCAATATTTCCCATTTCCTCCTACATTTCAATCTCTCAGTAACCTAGTGTGAAAACCTAGATTCACCCTTATTCAATTAATGGACATATTGACTCATTATACGTGCTAATGTACTCAATAACCTCTCTCACCCTCAACTTGATGAATTTAAGACATTTTTTTCTCAATTGATGAATTGATTTTGATAAAATATCACTACATACATATACATGACTCTAATTTGAGTTTTGAATTAAGTGTCATGCTTTCTATATATCATCCACTTGCAGTCAAAATTTAACTAATTCAATGAAATTCTCTTGATATGAAAATAGGTCATGTTATAGAGTATTCTATTATGAATCCAAGGGTTCAACAATCAACTCAATCAGGCACTCATAGCTCAAGATATGGCTAATTGAATATTTGCTTTTAGTCTTTGTTTTAATCTTGATTTAATAGTTCCTTTTGTCCAGTTGGGCCTGTATTGGAGGACACAACCAATTAAGAGGGTGCCCCCTTGGTATTTCCATCAATCCGACCCTTGTTTTTTTTGCCCAATCACGAAGTGTGAATTGAACCCTGACCAGCCTAAACCGTTGGATTACCCCTCCCACTGCTCACACCCTAGATTAATAGTCAAAATGTTATCATTTACCTCTGTACAACCATCAGTGCAATGGCCACCAGACACCCCGACCTACTCCATTTTTTGGCACCTCTTTTCCAACCTCTTGACACAAAATTGACACCTCCTTCGTGTTGGCATGTATACCCAGAGAGCCAATCATGTGATGATTCTAATGACATTATATGTAAATATTTGATTAATAAATAAAGGCAAAATTCCAATTTATTTGATTTTATTCAGTTATGAGATAATGAAGTGACATTATAAATGTCTAGAGAATGATGTTACTTAATAACATATGTCTTCAAGTATGTGACTTGAAAAATGAGATCATATAGATGACAAGAGTATACATATTCTCATTGTCCCTAAATGGTTGTTATTGTGGAAGGTTGATAGACACCGATTAAACATAAGATCAAAGTGATAGTTGGTTGATGACAGAATCTCATTAGTCATGATATGGCAATATCAAACCAATCACATAGATACATGTTAGGGAACAATGTATCAGACAGGCCCACAATGAGACTGATACATGGAAGCCATTAGCATTGTAGTCATAGTCAACTCTCATAGTGATGGTGGTGGTTGTGGCACTTAGACCTGAAGTCACTACACTCATCTCATGTCATTCGGTATGATTTGACATCATCAAACATAATCCTAAAATATGGGTTTTGATAAAGGTGATGATTGGGTGACTGTGACACATGGGGATCGACTGTGAGTGATGTAGATGGGATTTGTCCCTCCTATTGGAGTATGATATCCTAGGCCTCTTAATTAGCGAGACAGAGAAATGCATGGCCATGCATATGTGATCCAATATGTGATATTGAGTGTACATATACCTTAGACAGTCTGCTATGGTTCAAGGAATAAGATCGGATGTTGATGTGATTGACTACTCCATGCCTTGAGTTCAATATGGATATCAATGACAAAGGAACTATATAAACATTGCAACACCATACAAGAATTTTAGGTTGAAGTTTTTCTCCAACTTTCGATTTCCTTGGGTAGAATTGATGAGCAACTAGGCACCGTTCATTGCTTGTGATGTCATAAGTTGTTATGGACGTTCACTACCAACGTAAGATGGGACCTATAGGGTCACACACATAGGTCTTGATAAGAGGAGTTTAGTCTTGAATGATGTTTGAATTGATTACTAAAGTGTTTAAGTATTCAATTCACACAAAAAATGAGCTGACTACGTTGCCAAACGACTGACTCACCTAGTGAGACGGCTGTCTAGAGTGCCAAACGGGCATCTCAAGTGTCGAGACAGGCGTATGGTGTGTCATGATGGTTGGAACAAAATTGGCTAATGTTCTGTATGAAACGGGTGCCAACCAATCAGCTAAGGTACAACGAGATGACCGGTTCACCTAGTGAACCGATCGACTCGGTTGGGCAGAAGGAAGGTTCTAGAAACTTCCCATATTTGTGAGAAAGTTTGATTGTTTGGATTGCTCAATTCTATTGATGCAGGGAATTAATATTCACATTAATTGGAAACAATTTTGCCAAAGTCTGTTGTGATTGGAAAACTAGGAAATGACTGTCTCTCAATGTGATATGACTATCTCGCATGCTAGACGACTGGATTAGTTGCCAACTGACCGGTTGGTCACTCGCAGGTTGCAAAATTTCAAGATCTTCTGGTCCCTTCCACTCCCACATAAATTTTGAACCTAGACCCTAACCACTCCTATAAATAGAGGGGTACTAGGGGCTTCCCAAAACACAAATCAATTACTTCTGACAATTTTCATCCTCTCTATTTTTGGTAACAAATAGAGAGCCCAAGCAAGTCTTACCCGCTAAAGGGAGGGACAACAGGAGAGAAATAATTGTGGGAGAGCAAGTTGGTGACTAGTACACCAATGGGAGGGACAAATCCTTCCTATCCATTCTAGTAGGACAAAAGGAGTTCTAGGTGCTCCGTGTGGACTTCCATAGAGGTGTGGAGGCCGTTGTCTATCACTAGGAGGACAATGTCAACCTACAGGCCGTGGTGTAGACCAAGAGGCTTTGTAGGCAGACGAGTTGTAGTGCAACTAGAAGATAGTTCCGCATCTGCAACCACAAGGAGATGTCATTGGAATTGCTTCAGGACCAGTTATATCCTCAAAACCACCCTTCTTATCTTATAGTAATTGACACAATCTGTTGGTTATGGGGAATATGGTAGTAAGAAAATTTGTTTCCATTGTCTATTTTGTAGCCATATTTTTCTTTAGTGGTATTAGAGCCACACCAATTTACTATGGTTTGGGATAATCGATATGATCAGATTTTGGTTTTATCATTTGAAAATTGCATACGATTCAAATAATCTTGTCAATCAAATACCATGCATAATCCCAAACTAGATATATATATATATATATATATATATGTAGGTTGGGATTATGCATGTATATATATATATATATATATATATATATATATATATATATATATATGTATATGTATGCATGCATGCATTTATGTATATATGATATATATATATATATATGCAATTATGTGTGTCGCCCTAAAAGAGAGTTTTGATGGTGGATGTGTGGCATGATTATGGCTAATAACCCCTATGATTTGTGCATGGTTGTATAGTTGGTTAATCTTGCTTTATCTTAGTTTGCATACTGAGCCTCTATCTTATCTTCCCAATGTAAACTTAATTATCTCCTACCTTTTCTTTTCTTGAATGTAACTCGAGGGTTTCCTATATTCATGTAATAATAGGATAGTTTACTTTCCTATTATGATCAAGAAGAAATTTGTTCTAACAAAGCCAAATGACTATCACAGAGGTGAGCCAACCAGTTGGAGGACTGAGGAGGACCAAGTAGATGATCTGAAACAATTGGATGGTGGAGTCAACCGATCTGCTAGAGGATCCAGCAGATGGTGGATAGAAGGACCAGATAACAGTGAGACAACCGATAGACCAGCTAGGATGTGAGCTATTCAGTTTGAGGGTTGAACCGATCAACCCAAATTGGCAAGCACAGATCTTCATCAACAATAGGTTTCTACATGTGATGTGAACCATCGATTGTGGTCATTCCTTATGTCTCGAAGAAATTACATTAGGGTGACCATAACCATCTCTTTTCATTTGTTGCATGTTTTTGCTATGGATATAGAATGTATATGATACATACTATATATGTGGTAATTGGATAAAGTATATGTATTTATAAATACAAACTCCCTCAAATATAAATATTAAGCCATAGATGTTTTCCAAAAGCAACACACATGAAAAGCTTGATTGCCCAAGCCTAGGTTACACCATAGCGTGGTGCACCATCTATATCATAGAAGTGTGATGGTAATAAAGTAGGTTCCTCCATAGCGGGGTGCATTATTATCATGTCAGTTTTTGGGTAGGCTTAACTGGTGATTCTTAGAGTGTCTAGGCCAATAGGCATAAAGATTATTATTGCAAGGAGTTGCACATATCATCTATCAAAAATTGCATATGATACAATTGGCAAAAGTTGCCTACCTTGATAATTGACTAAGTATGCTGATGTTGGTCGGATCATAGTTGAATTATCTTGGATCTAGACTACTAGAATAGTGTATGTTGTGATATTTTGAATTGATCTATGAGGGATATCAATTTGAATAAAATAGTGGGAGCGATAATTAATTAAAGACTTGGTTATTATCATCGAAATTTTCAAATCAAATCAAAAGGGTTTTGAAAAATGCAAATTTTTTCTTGTAGAATCAAATGACAAACAAATCCGTATTGTGATATGTCCTTAGGAAGTAAATACTTGTTGGGACAAATTTCCATGAATGGTTTTAGACTTTGAGAAGTGTTCTCAATGAAGAGTGCAAGCTCTACATCTTTGACAAACCATTGCCAGAAATACTTGCTCCTGATGCGCCTAGGGCACAAATGGATGCTTACTAGAAGTATGCAAATGATGCCTTAGAGATAAAATACATTATGCTTAGATGCATGAACTGTGAGTTGCATGAGCAGTGCAATGACATGGGGATTCTCAAGATGGTAACACATCTTAAGGAAGTGACCTTTGTCATCACAAAGCAAGAAAGGGATGGTATCATGAAGGTGCTTTTGAGTCTAAGATGAGAGAGGGAACCTCAATAGAAGAACCACTACTACAGAATAGGCCTTTGGCATCGGTTGTTTATGCCCTTTTAGCGATGGTTCAAAAGCGACACCTATGTGGGCGCCGCGAAAGGTCAAACTCTTCGGCGTCGGTTTTATAACCGACGCCAAAAGGCTTTGCGCCCCCGAAAACGCGCCAGCAGGGCACCGACATGCGTCAGTTATTTATAGTAAGCCGACGCCAAAAGGCTTCGCGCCAAAAAAAGGGTGCCATCTAGGACACTATATGCGTCGGTTTTCTACCAAAAAATTGACGCCATATTCCCAGACGCCACGACCGTGCTACTATAGGCGTCAGTTTTGTACTAATAACCGACACTTTTTCCACCACGGCCGTGCTTTCCTGCACGGTCGGGTTGTTTGTCACATTAGGCGACAATTTTTATCCAATAACCGACGCTGTAAGCCTTTGATGACGGTGTTCTATAAATATCCGACGCCTATGTTTTAATTTTTTTTTCTTATCAGTTTGTAGACCTGCTATGGCTGGTCAGCAGGATGAGAACCTACAATTCAGTTTTATGAACTGCAGGTTTACGACATTCATTGATATCAGCCAACAAACATGCCACAAACCTGCAAAATCAACAAATATACTTTTCACACAAGTAGATACATTCAGACATCAATTTAATTCTCACATTCACACATGTAGAAACATTAAAATACATGTAGAAACATTTAGATATGTATAAACATTCAGAAATATTCATTTACAAAATATAATTCAACATCGGTATCAACATCCCAATTATATTTTACAGTCCCCACTGCTTGTATGGCTCTTTCCCATTCTTCTCTTACTTCATTTAATACTTCCATCGTATATGGAGCATGTACATCTTTTAAGCGTTTACCTATAGTGTAGTTAGTTTTAAACACCTGCAAAGAGAATGATGTATATATATAAGTAATAATATAAAAATAAGATTGATATATTTCATACTAACTAATGAGACTATATATAATACCTCATGTATGGTATCGATGTCCAATGCGGCATATTGGATAATCATCTGCATAAATCGCATCACATAGTATGCGCATGCCCAGTCATTGTCTTGTGTAGCGCACTATAAATTGAAACATACAAAATATTAAAAAATACAACTAAGCACAGTTCACATAAATAATATATACATTGGAGTCGGGAACTTACTTTCACGTTCTCCTAAATTATTGGCTGGTTCTTTTTCCTGGGGACCTTTCCTCTAGCCTTTTTGAATGCATCTAAACCCCTACATGTTAATGTAACACAGTAAATTGCATAATTAAATAGTAATGTAATAACATATGTTAACAGATATAAAAATGAAATATTTCTCACCAGAATAATGGCATTCTCATTACGTGTCCAATTTTAGTATTCAATATACTCCCCGCAGGATCTAGATAATAAATAGTGAACGTCCCAGGGAGAATAACTAGTAACTCCCAATGCCTACCGCTAGAGGTAAAAAAGTTAAAAATTAATAAGTAAGGTAAACTTACTTGTAAAGTCCAAATTATAAGTAAAGTAAACTTATTTGACATTGAATGGAGCTATTATTATCGTCTTCTTTTGCTGACCGAAAATTGTAAAAGTGTCAATACAGTATTGTTGAACACTATCAGGGTCTTTAGCTACCATACTAATCAATGATGGAATAAAAAATCCCACATGGTCAAATGCAAATTGTTTACATTGATTTTCGACTAAGTAGCTGCAAAATATGTATTACGTATGCATTGATATATAAGAAACCAGATCACCGGATCTTACACAAGGTATATGGATGTATAAACAAGATCTCACCTTATCCATGTCTCTATCATTGATGTATTCATCCAATCATATATAAACAACTCAATAATATCTTATATAAATAAAGAGCTTTCGTATGATTGACCTGCATAATTCGCTTCTAAAGAAACCATTATAGGGCAATGTATATTATGTGCCCGTAGCCAACATGCCATTCCCCTACAAGTAGGACCTAACGAGTATTTTAGGTCAGTTGGAACCCAACTTGGTAATGTAGGAAGTGGAGGTGGAGGCCTAGATGCTCCGGGTGTCTTCTTTTTAACCTGTATATATAATTTCAGATCAATTGACCTCATATATACACATTAACAATCTAAAGTAATGTAAATTTATCTTACAATTTCAGTAGTGTAGACGACATCTTCTTTGGGCCACAATATCACCCCGCCTTCTGCCTCAGCAAGTGTATCAATATCCTGGTGGGCATATGGCAATGTAGCTTCCCTCCAATCGGGGAATACACGTATCGGGCTCACACGAATGTAGCCCTGTGGTATTCGAGTCCCATGAAACATTGCCCCAAGAAGGGACGGGTAAGCCTGCACCTTTGCAACAACATAGTCTTGCATTCTTAAGCGGCATGGCTTCAACGCCTACAAATTTACGTAAAGAATGTTATACATATATACATATCATCTTGAAAACATATCATCTTGAAAAGACTAGCTACAATGTCATAAACAATACTTAAAGCAGACGTGTTAGGCGGTGGGTCTACATGATTACTCTCAGTCTGTGCATCAGGAGAAGTGTGGGTCGCCATAGGCTGATTGGAAGCCTAGGATGCCTGCCACCGCAACAATTCTTCCTTGACCTTCTTAGCAATTATATCCTCGACTCTTTTATTCTCCTATACATGGATAAAAGAAACATTAGCTTCTTATTATTGAATTCCCTTTTGCAGTAACATTCTAAAAAAAGAATAGGTTACCTCTTCTTGTGAAAGTCCCACTCTGGGTTTGCCCAAAGAATGATTTGATGCCCACACTAGCGCCTGCACCCATAACACGTCCAGGATGCTCTGGGTTACCCAGAGCAACTGTCAATTCATCCCTTGTGCCCTGTATTTCTATATCTTGTATGTTGGGTTGCAAAGAATGATTTGATGCCACATTGAACTTGCTCGAGGATGTTGTCTCTTGATGAAATTGGTATGTTCCTCGATATAAACACTCACTTCGTCCATGTTGTGTAAAATATACAAGTGACCTTGTTCCAACTGCTCACGGCTAATTACTTTCACCCGTGATCCCAAAATTCCTTTGCCCTCCTCAATAATCTTGTCATTAACAGGAGTGTTATTACCACTCAGAAAGTCATTGCAAAAATCCATAACCTCTCTCGCCACATAACCTTCAATAATACTCCCTTCAGGCCGATAACGGTTTAGAACATCACCTTTAAAAACACTCATGTATCGTTCAAAGGGATACATCCAATGCAAGAAAACTGGTCCCAACATTTTCACTTCCCTAGTCAAGTGGACAATAAGATGTACCATGATATCAAAGAACGAAGGAGGGAAATACATCTCAAGCTGACATAGGGTAACAACCACTTCTCTTTGCAAATTATCGAGAGTATCAGGGTCAATAACTTTGCTGCATAGACTGTTGAAAAAGAAACAAAGTCTGGTGATTGCAAACCTTACATGCTTCGACAATAGATCGAATTGCCACAGGCAATATTTGTTGCATTAGAGTGTGACAATAATGAGATTTAAGACCTATCAACTTCAGATCTTTCATTGACACCAATCTATGGATGTTGGATGAGTAACCCTGTGGAACCTTAACATTTACCAAGCATTCACAAAAAGCTTTCTTCTCCTTTCTAGACAACGTGTAACAAGCGGGAGGTAAGTATGTTCTTTTATTACCCATTTCACGTAATTATGTTAATTATGACCTTATTCCCATTTCACGTAGGTCCAGTCTGGATTTTATCCCATCTTTAGTCTTACCTTGTATATTTAACAGAGTACCAATGACGCTATCACAAACATTTTTCTCAATGTGCATTACATCGATACAATGCCTGACTGTCAAAGAACTCCAATAAGGAAGATCCCAAAATATTGACTTCTTCTTGAATGAAGAATTGTCACTCCGTGTGGCCATACTACATTGTGATTTCTTACCAAATTCATTGACAATGTCTTTTACTCTTTCATAAACAACATCCCCTGGTATAGGTTTAGGTGCACTCTGTTCATCATTCCATCCATTGAATGCTTTGCGCTTCCTACGATATGGATGGAATTTTGAAAGAAGCCTTTGATGACCAAGATATACAATCTTGCCGCCATGTTTTAGTCTTATTGAATCAGTGTTTTCTTCACATATAGGACACGCTTTAGCTCCTTTGACACTATAATTAGGTGTCAATAAGCATCAATTTTAGTGAGACTATCTTAGTCAATGCTACTACAAATGGGAAATCAGAAAATATGTTGCATGTGTAACCTTAATTGCAAAAATACAATCTAAGTCTACTATGATTCTTATCCATCCACACTTCCATGCTTGTTGAATGGCTAAATGACGACATTCAATTTCAGGTTCTCTAATTGAGAATAAATGTATACATTATGCTCAATGCAAATAAATTTTTACAACAGTGTGCCCTTGCAACCACTACATTTGTTGAGTTACCACTATTAACAGCCGCCTCCGACGTCAAGGCCATAGCAGGAAGAAGAGGAGAAGGAAGAAGAAGAGTAGTAGGATGATCGAACAGGGAGAAGAGTAGATGAAATTAATCGAACTTGTCAGTAGCGAGCTCGTGGAGGAAGAAGAGGAGCAGCTCTGTCGGTAGCAAGCTCGATCGTTCATCGAGGAAGAAGACGAGAAGCTCAGTCGGTAGAGCTCGATCGTCCGTCAAGGAAGAAGACGAGCAGCTCAGTCGGCAGTAGCAGCGGCGTTGAGCAAGAGTTGAGTAGGCAGCGGCGGCGGTGTGAGAGCAACGAGCAGAGAAGGAGGCGACGAGCGGCGAGCAGAACGGCACCAGGGCGAGCTGCGAGTAGAACGACACTAGGAGAAGAGCAGAGCAGAGCGGTGAGCGGCGGTAGCAGGAGAAAGAGGACGCGGCAGCGGCGAGCAGAGGCGCACCAACAACGGCGACGAGCAGCAGCGGGGGTCGTCGGGTGATTTTAGGCGAGCTGCGAGCAGCAGAGAAAATTATCGCGATGAAACAGAAGAAAGGGGAAGACGATCGGGTGATATGGGTCTATTAAGTTTGTAAATGTCATCGGTTATTTACAAAAATGACACCTTTTACTCTTACGCGTCGGTTGATAGTAAAAAACCGACGTCCAATTAGACAATCTTTGCCCTAAATTATTTGGCGGGAACCATTATCATCGTCGGTTATCAAAGGATAACTGACACCGAAATTGGAACTTTTCACGCAAATTTTCATCTTATATAGGCGTCGGTTAACAGTTAAAAAACCGACGCTGTATGTGACACTTTGGGGCCAATTTTTTTCGCTCGAAAATTGGATTTCGCAGACGATTTTAGGCGTCGGTTTTATTTTACCCAGCCGATGCTGATTACAAAGCGATACCCATGTCTGGCTGGTCTTCGAATATAGACGTAGGGTTTCCTAAATCACTGACGTTGAATGTTATAGGCGTCGGGTTTCCTAAATAACCGACACCCAAAAAAGCGACATTGAATGTTGTTTCTGTAGTAGTGAACACGTGCTCAATATGATTGGACATGTGTATCATCTTAAAGAATTGGGATTCACCTTGAGCCAAGAGTTGGCCACATATATGATTCTAAAGACATTTCTAGAATCATATAGCCACTTTATTGCATGTTATCATGTGATTAAGATGGCCATCTTGATTCTAGACTTGCTTACCATATTGATTCATGTTGAAAAAAGAATGAAGAAATACAAGCCCGTGATGATGATCAGCGGAGCCTAGTCCAAGGATCAAAGCAAGACTGAGAAGAGTTTTGAGGTCAAACCCAAATCCAGATCTTCAACACCCAAAATAAGGAGAAATAAAAGTATGAAAGGAACTCATTCTTTGGACTTGAAGACATTTAGGAAGAAGAAGATGGGGATACAGATCTCCACTTCAGGTACATACATTATTGAGATAAATCTATCAACTTCTTCATCATGGGTACTAGATACCGGATGTGGATCTCACATATACTCGAATATGCAGGATCTAAAAGAAGTAGGCCTTTGGGAAGAAGCAAGGTGAAACTGCAAGTTGCAAATGGTGCAAGAGTTGCGGCCAACGCAGTTGGAATATATAGTTTATCTCTGCCCACTAGGCTTGTAATAGATTTAAAAAACTGTTATTATGTACCTACTATAAATAGAAACATCATTTATGTATTTGTATGGACAAGGACACATTTGAATTCCATATTAAAAATGGTAAATGTTCTATTTTCAAAGATGAGATCTTTTATGGCAGTGCAACAATGTCTTATGGCCTTTACTTGTTAGATCTCAAGATAGATATTTATAACATTTATACCAAAAGACTAAACTCAATAACTCAAATAATACATACCATTGGCATTGTCGTCTAGTTCACATAAATGAGAATTGCATATCTAGTCTCCATAATTATGGTTATCTAGACTCTTTTGATCTAGAATTAATAGAAACATGTGAATCTTGTTTGTTGGGCAAGATGGCTAAAATCCCTTTCACTGGTAACAATGAGAGGGCTAGTGATCTATTAGGACTCATATATACTGATGTATACAGACCTTTTAGAACAACCTCTAGAGGTGGGTATCAGTACTTCATTACCTCCACTGACGACTTCAGTAGGTATGGCTATGTTTATTTAATGAAATATCAGAAACTCTTGATAGGTTCAAGGAACTGAAACAAATTGAAAAATGTATTAAGTGACTTCGTTCTAATTGAGGTGGAGAATACTTGAACCTGGAGTTTGAGGACCTTGTTGGAGACCATGGCATTATATCCCAGTGGACTCCACCTGGAACACCCCAACATAATGGTGTATCAAAAAGAAGGAATCACACATTGCTAGATATGGTGTGATCTATGATGAGTTTAGTTCATCTTCTGACTACCTTCTCGGGGTATGATCTAGAGACCGCGACATTTACACTAATCTAACTACCATCTAAAATCTATTCAAAAGACACCATCGGAGATATGGTATAGGAAACGTCCCAGTATGTCTTTTATGAGGATTTGGAGATGCAAAGCTTATGTCAGGAAAATGTTTTCTAATAAGTTTGGCCCTAAATCTGATAAATGTTATTTTGTTGGATATCCTAAAGAGACAAAAGGATATTACTTTTATCCCCTATCTGAAAATAAAGTGTTTGTTTCCAGGGATGTTGTATTTCTAGAGATGGATTTCATTTCTAAAGGAATCCGTGGGAGGAAAGTGGAACTCAAAAAGGTTTGATACCAATAAGAGAACATTAAACCAATAGATGAATAAGAGGAACATTGAGAATCACAAGGTGTTATGGAATCTCAAATTCCTCAAGTCACACAGAAACCTCATAGATCTAATAGGACTTGCCTTGAACATGAGAGATATGGATATCTTGTGATTTCAGAAGATGGTGAGTTGGTCATAGATGATGACCCAACAACCTATGTAGAAGCTACTGAGGGACCAGAGTCTGAGAAATGGCTTGAGGCCATGAGATCTGAGATGGAATTCATTTATATTATCAAAGTATGGACTTTGTTGGATGTACCTGAAGGGGTAAAACCCACAGGGTGCAAGTGTGTCTTCAAGAAGAAGACCGACATGGATGGTAAAGTACAAACCTATAAGGGAAAATTGGTTACAAATGGTTTCAGACAAGTTCAAGGTGTTGACTATGATGAAACCTTTTCTCCAGTGGCCATGGTTAAGTCCATCAAGACCATAATTGCTATTGCAGCTTATCATGACTATGAGATTTGGCAGATGGATGTTAAAAACTACATTCCTTAACGAGAATCTTCTCGAGGATGTGTATATGACACAACATGAGGGTTTTATAAATCCAAAGAATGCAAATAAAATCTATAAGATACAAAGGTCAATCTATGGATTGAAGGAAACATCTCAGAGTTGGAATCTTTATTTTGATCAGACATTCAAAGAGTTTGGCTTTATTTAATATGAAGATGAACCTTGTATGTACAAGAAGGTTAGTGGGAGCATAGTGACATTCCTCATATTACATGTAGATGACTACTTATGGGGAATGACATCTGTACTTTACAATAGGGAAAGACATGGATTGAAAATACATTTTCTATGAAAGACTTGGGAGAAGCATCATACATCTTGGGGATAAAGATCAATGGAGATAGATGCAAAAGGTTTCTTGGACTCAGTTAGAGAACATACATTGATAAAGTTTTGAAGCAGTTCAGCATGGAGAACTCAAAGAGAGGAAACCTTCCCATGCTACATGGAGTTTCCATCTCTAAAGTTCAAAGTCCTAGTTCTTGTGAAGAAAGGGAATGCATGAGTTTGATTCCATAAGCCTCGACAATTGGATCAATCATGTATGGAATGTTGTGTACCCATCCAGATGTCTCATATACCTTGAGCATGATGAGTAGATATCAATCAGATCCAAGTGATGCACACTAGATAGCCATGAAGAACATTCTCAAGTACATGAGAAGGACTAAGGATTAGTTCTTGGTCTACAATGGAGAAGAAGAGTTAGTGGTAAGAGATTACACTGATGCAAGCTTCCAGACTGAAAAAGATGATTACACATCACAATCACGGTTCGTGTTTTTCCTAAACAACAGAGCTATAAGCTAGAAGAGTTCCAAGCAAACTGCAATTTCTGATTCTACAACAGAGGCCGAGTATATTTCTGCATCGAATGCAGCAAAGGAGGCTATATGGATCAGGAATTTCATTACAGAACTTGGGGTCGTTCCAAGCATCAACGATGCAGTCAATCTATATTGTGATAATAATGGAGCTATTGCACAAGCTAAAAAACCCAGATCACATCAATGCTCAAAGCACATACAAAGGTAGTTCCATCTCATATGAGATTTTGTACAATGAGGAGATGTAAAGATTTACACAACACCAACTTAGAACAATATTGTTGATCCCTTGACAAAGGAACTTTCACAACAAAAGTATGATGGACATGTTATATCACTTGGAATATGATTCATCGATGATCGGATCTAAGAGCAAGTGTGAGTCTGTTGGTATGTATGCCCAGAAAGCCAATCATGTGATGATTGTAATGGAATTCTATTTAATAAATAAAGGCAAAATTCCAATTTCTAATTTATTCAGTTATGAGATAATGATTTGATTAATAAATAAAGGATAAATGTCTATAGAATGATGTTTCTCAATGATGCATGTCTTCAAGTTCGTGACTTGAAGAATGAGATCATATGGATGGCAAGATATACATATTATCATTATGTCCCTAATCCATTGTTATTGTGGAAGGTTGATAGACAACAATAACATATAAGATTAGAGTGTGAGTTGCTTGATGATAGAATCTCATTAGTCATGATATGGTAATATCAAATCAATCACATAAATACATGTCAAGGAATAGTGTATAAGACAAACTCACCATGACACTGACACATGGAAGCCATTACCATGTTAGCCATAGTCAGGTCTCATAGCGATGGTGGTGGTTTTGGTTCTTATACCTAAAGTCACTACACTCATCACATTTTGTTTGATATGATTTGACATCATTAAACAAAATCCTAAAATGCGGGTTGTCATGAAGGTGATGATTGGGTGACGATGACACATGGGGATCGACTATGAGTGATGTAGATGAGATTCGTCCCTCCTATAGGAGTATGATATCCTAGGCGTTTTGATTATCAAGATTGAGAAATGCATGGCCATGCACATGTGAGTCAATGTGTGATATTGAGTTTACATATATCTTAGATAGTCTTCTCTGGTTCAAGGAATAAGATTGGACATTAATGAGGGTGACTACTCCATGCCTCAAGTTCAATCTGGATATCAGTGACAAAGGAACTATACAAACATTGCAACACCATACAAAAAATGTAGGTTGAAGTTGTTCTCCAACTTTCCATTTACTTGGGTAGCATTAATGTGTGACTAGACACCGGTCATTGCTTGTGATGTCATAAGTTTTTATGGACATTCACTGCCAATGTAATATGGGACCTATAGGGTTACAAACATAGGTCACAACCTAGAAGAGGAGTTTAGTCTTGAATGATGTTTGAATTGATTACTAAAGTGTTTGGGTATTCAATTCATGCAACAAATGAGCTGACCACACTACCAAACGGTCGACTCACCTAGTGAGACATCTATCTGGAGTGCCAAGCGAGAGTCTCAAGTTTTGAGATCGGCGTTTGGCGTGTGGGTTCTAGAAAATTTCCCAAATTCATGAGAAATTTTGATTGTTTGGATTTCTCAATTCTATTGATGCAAAGAATTAATGTTTGCATTAATTGGAAACAATTTTTCCAAATTTGTGTGAGATTAAGAAACTGCAAATGACCATCTTGCAGTGTGAGACAACTGTTTCGCTTGCTAGACAACTAGCTCAGTTGCCAACTGACTGGTTGGTCACTTGCATGTTGCCAAATTTCAAGATATTTTGACCCCTTCCACTCCCACATAGATTGGAAACACAGACCCTAACCCCTCCTATAAATACAGGGGTAATGGGGGCTTCCCAGTTGACAATTCAATTACTTCTAAAAATTATTGTCTACTCTGGTTGTGGTAACCAATAGAGATTCCAAGCAAGTCCTACCCGCTAAAGGGAGGGACAACGAGGGAGAAACAATTGTGAGAGAGCAAGTTGGCGATGCTGGTATGTATGCCCATAGAGCAAGTCATATGATGATTGTAATGGGATACTTTGTTAATGATTTGAATAATAATAAAGGCAATTTCCGATCTATATGTTTAAACTGTTTCTGAGATGATAGTGTAACATGATAGATGTCTATAGAATGATTTTACTCAATGACGTATGCTTTTAGGTTAAGGACCTAAACGATGAGATCATGCGTATGTTAAGAGTATGCATTCTTGTTTGGTCCCTAGTCAGTTGTTATTGTGGAAATAACCATAGACATCAATAACACTAAAGACTAGATTGTCTGTTGGTTGATGACAAAATCTCATTAGTCATGATATAGTGATATCAAACCAAGAACATAGGTACTTGTTAGAGAACAAGGTACCAGATAGACCCACCGTGAGAGTGACACATGGAACCATGACTTGGTAGTCATAGTCAGTTCTCACAGTGATGGTGGTGAGTGTGATTCTTAGACCTGAAATCACTACACTCAACACATGTCGTTGGGTACACTTTGACATCATCAAACGCAGTCCTGAAACATGGTTTGTTATAAAGGTGATGATTGGGTGGCTTTGACACATGGGGCTTCTGAGGGGTGAGTGATATATATGGGATTTGTCCCTCCTGAGGGAGTTTGATGTCCCTGGCCACTTGATGAGTAGGATTGAGAAAGGCATGTGCATGCACGTGTGAATCAATATGTATTATTGATGTCACACACATCTCACTCAGTCTGCTCTGAGATCAAGGAAATGAATGAATGTTGACAGGATGACTGTTCCATGCCTCGAGTTCATTCAGGACATCAGTGACAAAGGAATTATACATTCACTGTAACACCATTCACGGATTGTAGGATTGAAAGTTGTTCTCCAACTTTCTATTTCACTTGGGTAGCACTGATGTGTGACTATGCACCGCTCTTTGCTTGTGAAGTCATAAGTGTTATGGACTTTCACTGCCAACGTGAAATGGACCTGCAGGGTCGCACACATAGGATTCAACCTAGAATAGGAGTTTGTCCACAAACATGTTTAGATTGATTACTAAAGGAGTTTAGTAGTTCAATTAAACACTCAATCAATTGATAGCTCAATATCATTGTGTTTAAGGTGTTGGACTGATTGATTAGAGTATCAGATTGATTGAAACCGCAATTGATTGATTCTGCACAATCTGTACTCCCAACCGATCGACTCATGTGATGAACCGATCGGCTCAGCTTGGTGAACCGATCGGCTCATGTGATGAACTGATCGGCTCAAGGACAGGGTGAAACGATTGCTTCAAGTGTTGAAACGATCAATTCAACTGGTGCAACCGAGCAAGTTGGGAAAGTAGGATTGGTGAGAATTTTCCTTTCATTTCACTTGCCCAATTTGATTGGAACAAGGATTGGTATTTGATACCAATTAGAAACAAAAGTTGGAAAGTCAACCGAGAACTGACCAGGACCACGAACCGAACAGTTCAAAAGTGAACCGACCGGTTCATGGGTCCCAACCAATCGGTTGAGGTGTCAATCGACCGTTTCAGATCCCCAAACGACCGTTTCAGTTGTGAAACGATCGGTTCAGGTTGTGAGTTGGTTGTTTTGTGGAAAGTCTCGAACCCTTCTACTCCTGCTTTAGTCCCGCATTGCCCGGGATGGAGAACCCTATCCCATGCCCCTCCTATATATATAGGGGTATTGGGGGCTTCTAAAAGTACAACTCAGTGCAAACCAGTTGCTCTGCAAAGTTGTCGTTCTCTCTGGTTTTGGTAACCGAGAGAGCCCAAGCAAGTGCTACCCGATAAGGGAGGCACAACAAGGGAAAGACAACTAGAGGAAGCGACTGGCGGCAGGAGAGTGTGTTGGTGACTAGTACGCAAACATGAGGGTGCGAATCCTTCTGATTCCTTGTGCGACAAGGAGATCGGAGTTCCAGGCAGTCCGTGTGGACGACTGCAGAGGCGGGAGACCTCTGTCGCTCGGAGGACAACTGTCAATCCCGACAGTCCCGGTGAGGCCAGGAGTCTTCAGTCCCGGTGCAACCAGGAGCTCCACATACACCATCCAAGACCGGAGGTGAAGACCGCGTAAGGTGTGAGGTAGTGTCACCGAGCAAGCCTCGGGACAAGGTATGCATCCAAAAACCATCTTTCCTATTGTATAGACGTTGACATGATTCCTTTTATTATGGGTTTGAGGGAGAAATTTTTTGTTTCTGCTGCTTCTCTGCCTCCCATCAAACCCAACATGCGACTAGTACACCAACGGGAGGGACAACTCCTTTCTGTCCATTCTATAGGATGATAGGAGTTCTAGGCAGTCCGCATGGACTTCCATAGAGGCATGAACATCATTGTCTGCCTCTAGGAGGACAATGTCAACCTACAGTTTGTGGTGTAGACTAGGAAGTGCAACAGGTAGACGAGTCCCACTGCAACTAGAAGACAGTTGTGCATCTACAACGATGAGGATATATCACTGTACTTGCTTCAGGACTAGGTATATCCTCAAAACCATCCTTCTCATCTTATACTAATTGACAAGATCTCCTAGTTGTAGGGAATATGGTAGTAAAAAAAATTCTTTCTGCTGCCTATTCTGTAGCCATATTTCCCTACACCCTGCCTATAAAATGCCACCCTTCTCCTTTCCCTCCCTCTTTGGGCTCATTCCTGCATGCTAGGTCCCTCTCTCTTCTTTTCTTCCCCAGTTACCATGGAGGCGTCGCAACCCGTTGCCCTTTAGGAATTTCCTCTCCTTTCCCCCTTGGCCCCATCTGTCAGCCCCATCGCCATCAGAATGCCAAGACGAAGCCAACCGACCAGTTTCTAAGGTCCCCCATGGTTCGCTTCTCCCTTGCACCTCCTTTGCAGGCTGCCACCGTGGCGAGTAGGTTCTCACATGAGCAGATGCGAAGGAGGGGAGCTACATCCACCATTTGCTTGCCAAGGGACCACGATGGCCCTGGAACTGATGACCTAGCCCAATCTCTCATTTCTCACCCCTCGACTCTCCCTCTACCACATAGACATCCAGTGGCCAATGCCAACTGGACATGTGCCACCACTGACCTACACTCTTAGCCTCCTGACTTGGTCCCCAACTTCCCACGATCTCCCAGATGGGCACCTCACCCCCAACACACGTATAAAATCATGCCCGAATGCACAAGACTTTGTTGGAACGCTCCGGGTGGATTCTCGACCTCTCCCAACACACCCCCAACTTTCCTCATGGGTTGGCCCTTTTGTCCCAAGATTTCAGCCCAAATAGTATATCTCCCCCCTCAAAAATATCTGGCATATGTAATCCTTGTATCCTCATGACTTTTGGATCCCCTAATAAAATAATATGATGTGATATACCATTTTGGTCAGAAAAATGCCATGTTGCTAATGATTCTATTATATTGGACTATTTTTGTACCATATTTTACTGTTTTGCTAAAAAGACTCATTTATGACCCTTTTGAGGTCTGATCAACTTCTACCATGTTTAAACATGTATGTTTAATGATCTATTGGTCACCCTTTATGAAAATCAGTAATTTTACTCCTTGTGAACGTGATGTACTAACTTGGACCATCTATATGCACCTGAATGCCATCTTGACCTACCTTGACCTAAAATGGTTCACATATGTACTTAAATGATGTAACTTAAGCATTTGTGAAGTCTTGCACTTAATTTTTCATTATGATATCTTTTGAAATCTTGAAATAAGTAATCCCTATCATGATTTGTCATGTTTGACCAATACTTTATACCTAATTGTCTTGAGTAACTCATATAACATGAATGGCTCACCTAGTACACTTATGCCCTAGTACGCCCTAAACGTGATGTTCAAGTTCTTATGTGATTGGATCCTTAATGATTGTGCTAAAATGAATCCTTAATATTCAAATCCTATGATTTATTGCTACATATGTCCTTGAGATGATTTGTGGCTTGAAATTCCATGAATAACACTCTTATACACTCATGTCATACATGCAACATTTAATGTGATATTAGTGCATATGTTAACTGTTGGGCTTTAGACTTAAAAAAAACTTTTAAGCTTTAGCCTTGCTAGATCATACTCTAATGTTAGATATGGTATCTTAATGACTTAAAATCAGTAAGTTATCATGCTATAGCTCTACAATCCTAACTTTATCTATCATATTCCCTTAATGTTTCATTGACTTGGAATTAAGACCCTATTACATGAATTCATCTAATATGACCTAATTATGATCTTGCATGAATGGACCATGATAATAATCTAAATGTAATGTATCCCCCACTCTTAAATCATACTTTATATGATTTAATGTTAGTCATGATGTGGATGTATCACCTAGACCTAAGGTGTTGATGTGACCTTTGAACTATGGTTGACTGATTGCATGCTCGTATCGAACTTTGGACCTCAATAGATCTTTTTGAAACCGAGTTCTAGGGGAACATCCACATGAATTATATCATGTTTATCTTAATCAAACCTAGTGATCTAGGATGTCGTGCTATAGATTTTCTTTGCGAGGTTCCCTTGGTTTGGATCATATCTACGAATGTTACTCAAGAAACATAACTTGTTCTCTACTCATAAGGTACGCTTAATCTCTTGACCCTACTGTATGTTATAGGCTTTCTTGTGTGTATACTCATATGAATGTTTGGCTAGATAATTACTTGTTGGAGCTACTTGTTGTGCCTATGATTAGTATGTTTGTTTTGATTGAATATGTTGAACAAATATCGAACATAATTGAACTTGTCCATTATACAAACCTTGTGTACCTGCCTGTATTCTCGGGGTAAGGGCACAAGGCATGTTAGAAATAGGGTGAGCTCATTGACTTAGATCTTGAGTTCCCTCATGTATATAGTAGGGTTGTCTAATGTTTAGAACCCTTACGGACCCTTCCTTTGAAGAAGTGGTCAATGGCCATAATATTTTGTTAAGTATAACAGATATGCACTTAATACATGCTTTGTATAAAGGAATGTCATTAAGTGTTCTTGTCTTGTTTCTACTTCTTATTCATTATGAAGTTTTTAGCCAAGCAAGATTTTACTACATTCTTATAGTGTGGTTACATGTTTTTCATTGCGTACTTCAGCTTTAGCATTAATATGTTTTGTTTATTGAATTGTAGTTCCCAAATGAAGATCCACTACACTCAAGACTCTAAGATTAGAAATGAAACACCAATGGGTTACACTTGATATAGAATTGGGTACATTCTATCTCTTATGTCCATGTTTAATATCTTGTTACCTCTTTAGTCTTGTTGTTACTCCTTTTACATATATATTGCTTGTGTGAACTATTCATGCCATTCTACAGACAAACGCCCAAGTCCACTCACCTTTGGCTCTGTAGCAACTAGGAGTGTGGGCTTAGGGTAACAAACAGTTCCATGATACCTAGTGCTTAAGACCTATATATATATATATATATATATATATATATATATATATATATATATATATATATATATATATATATATCCCCAATAACTCGCATAACATCCACAAAGACCTTTATAGAACTTCCATCATTTCCCAATTGATCTAAGTTCTTGACTTTGGAGACCAATGCAAAGGCTTGGGAGTTTTTCTACCCCAGTTCTGAGGCTAGTATCTTTCCATAAGGTTTAATTTGATTCCATGAACAAGGAGGGAGCTTATTTTTATGTTGGTTTCATCGATTGGCATGTGATTTCCTTTTCTAACTTTTGTGCATTGACTACTATACCCAAATCACTGTCGTGTTTTGATTTTCAGTTGACCTTGCTACTTGTTCTTTACTCCTTTGTGTTCATTGCGATGTGCTTACACTTTTCATACTTCTATCATCACATGTGTTACCTCAAGTTCCTCCCTTCCTTATGGAGCTCCATGGCTATGGTCATGGTATGAGGGGTACTGGCAAGTCCTACCATCCCTTGACCCTTTCTTTGGGACATTGTGTACTAAAATTGTAAAGAGTGAGACTCGATAGTGGGCCCACTCAATGGTACAAACATGAGCCATGAAATATTTAAGCAATAGAAAACATAACTATTTACATAGTTACAAAATATTTCCATGTACAAAATTTTCTCACCCCAAGGGTGGTACATAAAATGTAAAAGTTATATCTATTTACACATAAGCCCATATGAAAATGGTAACAAAGCTATCTCAAGTTGTCCTTATGTCCACCAATTAGCTCACGATCATCATGAGTCTATTCCCTATAAAGAACCTACATCGGGGTGGAGGGAATACCGAGAAAAATAGGAAAAATAAGATATAAATCAGCAAAATGTTGAGTATGAACATTAGAAGATTAACTAGGGCATTAATTATTTCAGAATTAAAGTAAGATGTTCCCATAAAAAAGGGGCCACTAAATCTAGGTAAGTTTCAATGAGAAGTAAGAAGAGAAGGAATTTCCAAAAGAATGAGGCAGAATAATTAAATAATTAAAATCACAATCTCTTGCCATAATCAATCATTCAATCATAGAAATATTTTCGTGTCGATATATTTGACTAAAGTAAATATAGTAGGGCCATGACACCACGGGGTCATTGGACTAAGTAAAATGGGTGGAAGTAGCACAACCTATGTAGAATTAGTGTGCCTCTGTATATATCAAGGTGGAAGTAGAACACCCCAGGAAGAAGTAGCGCACCCTAATGGTTACGCATAAGCATCTACAATAGTTAGATCAACCGAAGTACCTAACATGCATAAATAGAGTGGAAAGAAAATTTATAGTCACCATTCAAATTTCCAAGAATAACAACAAAGCAAGTGTGGTCATTGAACCAATTCAATAAGACAATGATAATTTTAGAAGAATACAATGAGTTTAAATGGGAGAATATGGTATTTTAATAGGTGGTAAAACAAGAGTAAGTATTCCAAGACCTACCTCATTATGGAAAATTTAGTCATATAAATGCCCAGTTAAAAATAGGGAGGAGCACATACCTCATCTTTATGACCAATTCTTAACTCAATCTACATACTTGGCCCACAAAGTTGAGTATTGATCCTAGGAACATATTATGTATGTTAGTCAACCTAAAAAAACATGTGTATACATTGATATAATAGATTTTTATATTGTTCTTACCGTAGTGTGATCACACAATGACCCATTAGGGTTATATCATGTTAAATGGACATATGATCCAAGAGGTATCTTATTTAATTCTAATATCTATCTTTATATACATAAATCTGAGTATGTCTAGGTTTCATATATGTTCTAGTAAATTAATTCCCCGAATTTGGGTCTTGATGTATCCTCCTTATCTATCTTCCTTGCACCAACATTTATTCCACTAAGGGTGAATATCTTTGTACTCCATAAGTGTGAATATGTTTACAAGACCTCTTTGATTCACAATTACTAATATATATATATATGTATATATATATATATATATATATATATATATATATATATATATATATATATATATATATATATATATATATATATATATATATATATACATTGTGTGTGTGTGCTTCAAGGATTGTAATATATGAGACAAAATGAGATTATAGTACTTGGTTTTCTTATAAAAATACAACAAAAATTGTTAATTACTTATTATCTATTGTATTTAGAGATATCAAACTTATGAATATTAATTTTGATATTTGTATGATCTCATGTACCATTCAATAAATTTTTAGTAGTCCTAATTAACTAATAGGACCAATTATAACATAATAATTATGCAATATTATGATATGAATCAATTTTTCATATTACATGTATACCGATCAAACATGAGATCACCAAATACAATAGGTTGGACTACACAATTATAGACATTTGGTTATACCCTAGTATATACATATACTTAAAGATATATACATGAATGGTGTCTTGGTTTACTTAATGTGTATCAGTAACTGTGGGCTCATGATTCCATTTCTAGTTTTCCATTATCTTATCAAGGATCCAAATAAAGAGAGACTCCAACAAATTACCTCAAACTAATGTGCACATATTGATTTTTAGTAGGATATGATATTGGTAGAAGTTTCAGTGAAAATATAGCATCCACATCCATTTGAATATTTTGACCATTAGAAAAGGTGGCTTGCTAAGCTTTCCATACATTTCTGGTAATCTCCAAAGGTATGGGAATAGCTCCTTTTCCACAATGGAGTCCAAAAGGATTAGGAGGGAGAGTCAAGATGTTGCGGTAACAATAAGTTGGGAAGGTCATTGATCTAATGGGTTTCTGAAAAGATAGTGATGATCTTAAGGCGGCAACATAATGGAAACCATGGTCTACTAAATAGGTTAAGGTTTGTCCAATAGATCTATTTCCCTAGTTGTAGTCCGGTAGGTTGAAGAGGATCGATGCACTCTTTCTCTTCAGATCTATAACTTCAGATCATTTCTGAACTGTAGAGCTAATGGGAACTTGAGGAGGTTTCAATGGAGGATGATGGTGGCTGAGGTTTCCAGCATGTGGCAAATATAAGTGGTGTGGAGATGGTCGATGGTGTGGAGTTGCAGGTCCATCAAAAAGTATGGTAGCAGCAGATTTTTGTAGAGAAGGCAGGTTGACATCCATGTGGGAATACTTTTAATTCGATGAAGGTTGAATAAGTATGGTTGATGGGATTTTCTGGTTGCCATTGGCTATGGTTTGCTGGCGAGACTCCATATGGCTATGACAATATGTGTTTTCCATAAAGGTGGTGAGGAGGACAACGAAGCACAACATTCTCACAGATTCATGGTGGCCAAAGGAGAAAGCGGACGCCGTTGTCTTTATGTTCACGAATTAAAATATTACATCTATTTACACATAAGCCCATATGCAAAGGGTAACAAAGCTATCTCAAGTTGTCCTTATGTCCAACAATTGTCTCACAATCGTCATGAGCCTCTGCCCTATAAAGCACCTGCTCCGGGGTGGGGGGACACCCAAAAAAATAGGAAAAGCAAGATATGAATCAGAAAAAGGTTGAGTATGTACATTAGAAGATTAACTAGGTATTAATTATTTTGTAAGTATAGTAAGATGTTCCCATCAAGAAAGGATCCATTAAAGCTAGGTTAGTTTCAATAAGAAGTAATGAGAGAAGGAATTTTTCAAATAATGAGGTAGTATAATTAAATAATTAAAATCACAATCTCTTGCCATAATCAACCATTCAATCATAGAAATATTTGCATGTTGATATATTTGACTAAAGTAACTATAGTAGGGCCATGAAACCACATTGTTATTGGCCTAAGTAAAATGGGTGGAAGTAGCGCAGCCTAGGCAGAATTAGCGCGCCTCTGAATAGATCAAGGTGGAAGTAGCACACCCCGGGTGGAAGTAGCACGCCTAATGGTTACAGATAAATATCTACGATAGTTAGATCAATGGAATTATCTAACATGCATAAATAGAGTGGCAAGATAGTTTACATTAACCATTCACATTTCTAAGAATAACAACAAAGCAAGTGGGGTCATTGACCCAATTCGACAGGATAATAACAATTTTAGAAGAATAACAATGAGTTTAAATGGATAATATGGTATTTCAATAGGTGGTAAAACAATAGTAAGTATTCCAAGACGTGCCTCATTATGGGAAATTTCGTCTTATAAATTCCCAATTAAAAATGGGGAGGAATACATATCTGGTCTTCACGACTAATTCATAACTCAATCTACATACTTGTCCCACGAAGTTGAACACTCATCCTAGGAACATATTATGTATGTTAGTCAAACCTAACCAAACATGTTTATACATTTCTATGATAGATTTTTATATTGTTCTTACTGTAGTGTGATCACCCAATGACCTATTAGGGTTTTATCTTGTTAAATGGACATATGATTTAATAGGTATATGATTTAGTCGTGATATCTATCATTAGATACATAAAACTGAGTATGTCTAGATTTCATTTATGTGCTGGTAAATTCACTCCCCAAATTTGGGTCTTCAAGTATCCTCCTCATCTATCGTCATTGCACTGACATTTATTGCACTAAGGGTGAATAGCTTTGTATTCCATAAGTGTGAATATGTTTACAAGACCTCTTTGAATTCACAATCACTAATATATATATACATATATATATATATATATATATATATAGAGAGAGAGAGAGAGAGAGAGAGAGGTTAGGAAGTGTGTACCGGCCGGTACATGTAACTTACGTGTACCGGCCGGTACATGTAACTTACGTGTACCGGCCATTAAAATAGCATATGTAGAGTATGTTGATAAAATACAACCATATGGATTGATTCAACTCTATATAGATTAGATGTATTTAAAAAATCATAACCATATCTTATGTAGATCATGAGATATATCCATACATCATTCAATGGTTTATGCAATTTCTGCAACTTACCATTGATTAGAAAATTGGCATTTTCTTTTATTGTATGCTCTATGAATATTATATTGCGATGATTTTTGATACACATCTTATCTAAGGGGTATACTATACATCCATAAGGTTGGATTATTCAATATAATTTTACAATCCCCACAAATGAAGGTGGGTATATGTAAGCTACATGTACTCGGACACACAATTCTTTTTTCCACACACACACACACACACACACACACACACACACACACACACACACATACATATATATATATATATATATATATATATATATGCTTCAAGGGTTGTAATATATGAGACAAAATGATAGTATTGTACTTCGTTTTCTTATAAAAATACAACAAAAATTGTTAATTACTTATTTTCTATTGTATTTAGAGATGTCGAACTTATGAATATTAATTTTGATATTTGTATGATCTCATGTACCATTCAATAGATATTTAGTTGTCCTAATTAACTAATAGGACCAATTATAAAATAATAATTATGCAATATTATGATATGAATCATTTTGCATATTGCATGTCTATCGGTCAAGCATGAGATCACAGAATATAATAGGTTGGACTACTCAATTATAGACATTTGGTTATACCCTAGTATATACATATACTTTAAGATATATACATGAATGATGTCTTGGTTTACTTAACGTGTATAACTAAGTGTGAGCTCATGATTACATTTCTAGTTTTCCATTATTTTATTAAGGATCGAAATAAAGAGAGTCCAACTAATTACCTCAAATTTATGTGCACATATTGATGTTCAGTAGGAAATGATATTGGTAGAAGTTTCGGCAGAAGTCTAGCGTCCCCATCCATTTGAATATTCTGACCATTAGAAAAGCTGGCTCGCGAAGCTTTCCATACATTTCCAGTAATTTCTGAGGTATGGGAATACCCTTTTCCAGCGTGTGGCAAGTATGAGTGCTGCAGAGATGGTCGATGGAGTGGAGTTGCAGGTCCATCGAAAAGGAAGGTAACAACAGATTTGTATAGAGAAGGCACTGTCGAGATAGACGTCCATGTGGGAATACTTTTGAGTCGATAAAGGTCGAAGAGGGATGGTTGACGGGATTCTCTGGTTTCCGTTGGCTGTGGTTTGCTGGTGAGACTCCATATGGATATGAAAACATATGTTTTCCATAAAGGTGGTGAGGAGGACGATGAAGAACAACATTCTCATGGATTCATGGCAGCCAAAGGAGCCAGTGGATGCCATTGTACTTGATGGTTACAACACCCTGTTGTCAGGGTGGTCACCACAGGGAAGAGTTGTGGTGTCTCAGGTCTGAACGCAATGATGTTCTCGGTGCTTGCGAGGATGCATGGACAATCAAAGAAGAAGACTGAAGGTCACATTGCTGGAGCCAAAGCATGATCAAGATCTGATAGGATTGTGCTACGGATGATGGTGGAGGCTAGGGAACAGAGGAAGATCGTGTAGCAGTAGCAAGGAGGTGGTTGCTATTTTGTGTGGTTGTAGAGTGCTAAGGTGGTGCTCAGTGGCAACCACCGTAGGTGATGGCGGGGCTATGAGCAATGTAACAAAAGCAAACATGCTCCATCGTTGCATAGATCTTGTCTGGCGGCAGTCGATCAGCCTCAACGGCAATAGGTCATGGCCCAGGTTGTGCAGCGCTAGGAGATAGAGGACAGATGCAATTTAGGACCTAGGGGCGTAGAGCAACAGATGCCTATAAGAGTATCCTATCATCACCGACCACCATCCTTAGGGTGGTGGCAGCCCTGGTCACAGAGCATGGTGCCGGAGGAGCTCCAGACTAAGAAGGCTTCGTGTAGGAGAGAGAAAAGAAGGTTTGGGGGAGATAGATTTGCCGACGGCTAGGGTTCAAGGACGGGAAGGGTGACGATAAACTAGGGGAAGATAAAAGGGAAGGAGGATTGGAAGAGGGTGGCCACGATTACTGGGAGCAAAGATACATCTGTTGCATCAGAGAGAGAGAGGACAGAATAAACAACAACCCCGACCATTGTTGGAGTGGAGTTGCACCTAGTCGTGAGGGGTGTGCGGCTGAAGGACCGCGATAGAGTTGAAGACGTTACAAGGATAAAAGAATTCATAACCCTATGTTTTACATTAAATGTCATTTGTATTTATACATATTAATGTATTTGAATTTCATTAATTAAATGAACGGGGTAAACAATATCTAATAGATACAAATTTTGACACATAGGCTAATTATAGTATGAGGGGTCTAAATTTTATACTAGTTTTGCATTTCAAAATTTTTTGCATCACAATACATGTTTATTAATAAATTAATTAGGGTATTTATTACACTTAATTAGTCAATAATGACACCACATGTATTATTAATTGAGTTTCTTTTGTATTATGTCTCTAGATTTATTTTAGAGTGTCAATTGGATTTAACTGCTATAATTTGGTGTATTTTTTCCTTAAGCCTTACTATTGGATTTATTTAATAAATTTCTCATATTATTTCATATATAAATAATATTTATAGTCATGTTAATTTGATCCAATAATTCTTGTAAATAGATTTAATGCTAAGCTAATTATGGTGGGACTTTGGATGGTGAAGGTTGAGCTAAATACCTAGATTTGGGTATGTTACAAGAATGTATTGTTTGTTGATCATCCTTGGTGATTTTGAGACTTCTTGCTAAGTCACTTTGAGTTGGTCAAAGGATTGAGAGCCATATGCTCTAACTACTTGTGTAACATATCGAATCGTAGACATTTTATCTTTTGACCCTCTTTCCCATCTTTTCCTTTCATTTCTATCCTCTCTGGATTTTCTGTTTAATTTGTGGAGAATATGATGGTTTAATGAACATTTGTTCACCTTTTCTCTCAATATTTGGGTTTATGCACAAATACCTCAGTGAAGGCTTAGTAATGGGTGTAATATGTAAAATGTCCACCTAAGTGCTAAAAATAAATAAATTTGTCCTAGAACTTTCTAGTGCTTTTTAGAATATGAAAAAGAAAGGAAATCTCGAAATATACATAAAGGAGATGATAAATGTAATAATTGGAAATAATATGGGATATAATGAATAAAAGGAGATAAAGAGGAATATATTGTCTCAAAAATCATAAGTGGAAACCCATGAAGATAATTTGGATATCAATTTTGTTTTCTTGATCTAAAAAAAGCTTAAGGGCCAAGTATCACCTAATTTGGAAGACAAATGCTTATATTAAAGTCTTTATTAAAAGAAAATAGGAGATAAGCCAATAAGGTGAAATAAAATATCTAACATCCTCAAATTGGAAAAATAGCTCCAAATTCGTAATCTATATATCAAAATGATTCTATGTGTGAATTTTTATTTGATTTGGTCAATGTTAAATATTTTATTTTATCCAGGAGAGATAAAATGACTCAAAGATCAAAAATATTAAATATATGTTGAAAAAAATTAGTTAATGTCAAAATCATGTTCCTCGCATTTAGTTTGCTTATAGGTCAAGTTTATATTTTTAGAAAGTTTCTAGATGCCTCTAATAAATTAAAAGGATAAATAAGTGGTAAAATTTAAATGAATTAAATAAAATAATACAAGTCTTCAAAAAAACATATTAATGCCAATTCGTGTTCTACATGTTAATATAGACCTTTGGATGAATTTTTACTCATTGGAAAATATTTGGTGAGAACGTGAATTTAGGAGAGAGAACGTGTGTAAAATATTCAACTCATTATTTAAAATAACAAACAACTTCAACAAATGGAAATAATGCCAAATTCATATTCAAAATACTTAATATGATTTATAGGTGAAGTTTTATTATTTTTGGAGAATCTAATAGTCGTTAATGAGAGAGGAAAGAGAAAATAGTAATTGGTTTAATTAAATAGTCTAACTTTCTCAAAATATAAAATTAATTTTAGATTCGGATTCCTCACCCTAAAATCAGTAAATCTACCAAATTTGAATTCATTTGGACTTTGTTTGCACCTTTAAATAATTATGGAAAAGTTTATGCATTAAATGCACCAAAAGACCAAAGTTTAGATGTTGTATTAACTGATCGCATTTCATCTCCTACGTTGGACACGCATGAACAACAATTTCTAAAATTTTTATTTTTCGGATGGCCATATCTCCCTCGTTTCTAAACCAAATCACGAGTTCTTAGGCTCGTTGGATTCCTTGTGAAATTTTACACAACATTATCCCAAGTTTTAAGTATTTTCGTCGATTATTCGAGCTTTCCCAAACCGACCAAAACCTCTTCTCACACCACACACACACGAATCCTAACACACACCCCCTTACCTATAAATACCTATATCCCTAGGTCCGTCTTCATCTTAGAAACTCAATCCTACAATTGATTTTGCGTTTCGTCGTCGTTTAGACCCTCGACTAGCCACCAACGTTGCCTAGCTTGCGGCGCCCCTTGCTCTCTGTTTTCTCCACCTTCGGCTAAATCAAAGGTACGGTTAGCTTCATCTTGGTTTCTTCTTTCTTTTGCATATCTAAACGTCGAGTTTGGTTGAGTATACCAATTTTGCCCAATCTTGCCCGAGCAAGCTGCTTGCTTACGCACAGCCATGGCTACATGCTTGGTTCTCCTGTTCTCTCACTCTCCCTGCTTGGACGAAGTGCCTACGTGGCACATTGTGATTGGCCGATATTCGAAAATTTATAACTCCTAAACCATGCATCTAAAAATAAATCTAAAATATGTTCTAGACTCAGAAAAAGATTGTCTATCCATTAAAAATGTTTGCAATATCTGATTTTGAGTTTTTTGAGTATGTGTTTTTGATGATGATTTAATTAACTAAAAATCACCAAAAATGCATCTAAAAGTCTATATCTTCAAAATACACAATATTATATGTCATTTTGATCACAAAACACTAACTAGGACAATGATGATATTTGCGAGACCAAAATTTGTGGTTTGTAGAAAAGTTAGTAACTTTGGGGTTTTAAGCGTTTAATGAATGAATATAATTCTAATACATAAATATGGTGTTGATATTAGGAAATGGGGAACATGGAATCGATTAAGTGGTGCATGTTGATAATTGGAATCAATATTAAAGGTATGTGCATCTTACACCTAAGTTGGGAATATTTGTGCCTTGACCTAATTTCCTTTGATGAGGCTTTATTTGAACCCTGCATCCTATGCTCTTGATTCTTTTGTTATACTTGCCTCATAATCAGTTTTGGAATATTGTTCTTGGGTCTTGGTACCCCTTTTCCATGTTCTATTTAAATGATGCTATTACTTGCCATTGTTTCTAGCATGTTGATTTTATTAGACTAACTAGCTATAGTAGTGGTACTTATGTACAACCACCCATAGTTGGGGAATGTGTTATTTCTCCCCTGGGGAACATCTTATTCTCCCCGCACATGAAATATGTGCAGGTGACTGAGAATGTGTTACTCTCCCCTCACCCTTTGGTTGAAGGTCCGGTAGGTGCCTCAACCCTACTTAGTTAAGGTAGTCAATATTAATCATGCATGCAATTTTTGTATTATACTTTGTTTATGGAAAGCATCTATTGAAATATTCTTTTATATATATACGACCTCATTCTCTTGATTGTCTTCATCTTATGATGAACCCTAGCCTATTTTACATGTTTTGCTCATCTTGTTACATTAGAATAGCTTTGTGACACATACATTTTTTTCCCTTTCCCTCTTGTTGGGTGCCTTCCCAACCACCCAGGCGATGAGCAAGGTGATGGATGACATGAAAGCTTAGTTTTGGCTTGGACCTAGCTGATGGAGTTATTGCTGTGGAGATAAAAGTGGAGTAGTCTAGACTTTCCTCTATCTAGATCCTAGTTTATGTATGTTGATGTAACCCTAAAATGGAGATTTTTGATGTATTTTGTACAATCTTTTATGAAATTGAATATAGTCAAAAAAAATTTTATTCTGCTACTTTCCAATGTGTTTTGTTTACCATTGTTATTAGTAGAGAGGTGGATTGATTTCACTCTTTACAACTTGCACGAGATGGGATTCATGAGTGAAGAAGACAAAAAGAAGTGTTTTCTCTATAGTAACCATACATACATTTTATTTTGTCATGTTTTTCCTTCGGTGGTTTGGTCTTTTCTTTCCTTTAACAATTGATATCACATTCTGTATCTATGACTCATTCTGCCCCTATGGAACATATAGTTTTGATGCATGATCTGGGGCATTGCAATGATATTACAGTAATATCCTTTTTTATTTTTCTAGTAAATCAATTAAACTATGAAACTTTAAAGCAATTAATCTATACATCAAAAGATAATATAAATTATATTTTGGATTTATAAAAATGAGACCTATAAAGTGTGTCTTTCAAAGGGTGAATCATTGTTGTGTAGAATTTATTTTTTTATCATTTATTAATTATAATGATACTAATATCTACCCAGTTTGTTGTGATATGTCTTTTAGATTTCAATATCTGGATTAGGCTTCTTAAGTTGACAGTTAGGGTTGCCAATTAAGGTATGTTGCTAAAACCCTATTTCATTGGGAGATTATATTATGACTATAAATATATATTCCTATTTATGAGGCTAAGCCCTTAACATTAAATTCCAACTCTTCGATCTTCTTTATAAATCTTATTTCCTTATTTATTTATTTTGAAATTGATGGTGAAAATCCTTCCTATTGATCTTGATTGTCTCTCCAATCCCTATATTGTTGGACCATGTTATCATTATTCTTTAATCATCATTTAAATAGATTGTACAATCTTGTCTTCGTGATTAATTATGAATGTCAAGCTTATTTGACTAGTTGTATCTAGTGTAGTGGTAGATTACTGGGTTGGATCCCATTGTGTAACTTTCTATATATGGGTGATGGTGTCATCACCTATCCCCAGGTGCTCTCACCTACACTTTGTATAGAAGATTGGGGTTCTCTCACCTCCTTCCTAGACTTGGGATGTGAAAGTTTCCCATCCCTACACATAGGTAGATTGGTAAAGTTATAATTTCCATGTGAGATTAATATTTGTGTTTTCACTTTATATATGGAAAGAATTGTTGTTGTGCTTACATATTATTTCTTTTGAAGCTTCATCACTCTTGAACTTATAAACTCATTTGCATGACATACCTTCTACTTTCATTCCCTCTTTTAAATAGGAAAAACTCTTATGATGGACCTTAATCATTAATGTCTAATGTTTAATTTCATAACACATACCATTTTTATGCTTATAAGATTCTCTATTGTTAATTTCATTCTGATTATTGTTCCCAACAACCCAAGTGCAGGTGTTCTAAAGAAGGGAAATTGGGAGGAGCTAGTTCCAAATCCCTAGATGTTCAGTTAGATTTAAAGGTCCAGGTTGTCCTACAATTGCTGTTCATAGTTTACTTTTATTTCTTTTCCTAGTTAGGATACCCATGTGGGAGAACTTCATCAATGAAACTATGAATAGTTAGTTCATTTTCTACTACAATGTTAAGAGTTTGGATTTGATTCATGCTTAAACATGGTTACCTTCCAATTGTGTGATTTTAAATTATGTATGGGATGGAATGTGTGTTAGTTCTTAATGTGATGAGTGGATCTCTCTCATCATACCCCACTCATTATGGATATGGTATTAGAGTCATTTGTAGACTATAATGCAAACTTTTCCTAGCCATCCACCTATATGCTTAATAATATCTATTATATACAGGCGTGGTGGACCCCTTTAGGGTGTAAGGGGTGACTCTTTTGACTCCTATAAATTTTTTCTTGATGTTTGGACCATGAGAATCCAAAGTATGGTATGCCCCTTTCTAATCTTCCTCTCACCACCACATTGCCAAAAGCTACTCCTGCGACTATGTACCAACCAATGGTGGGCCAATCTTCTAGAACTTCTTCTTGCCCTTCTACGGGCATTCCCTCAGATTGGGAGTTGGTATTCCTCAACTTCTTTATAATGTAATGATGGGGAGGGAAGATATAGCTCCACCAGTTGCAAAAGCCAAATGAGAATTGTCATGGAAAAGTTTGTTACCCCCTTCCTGTCCCCACTGACTACAGAATCAATGGCAGTAGGGTTTGGGCATTTTTCTGTAGAGTGGAAAAAATATATTACATGGGTATTACATTTGTAAAAGTAGTAACAACAAGAGATAACAAGATACCAAACATGGATATAAGAGATATGTACTCATTTATATATTCAAGTATACCCATCAATGATTCATTTCAAAGCTTAGAGTCTTGAGTGCAGCAGGTCTTTATTCAACAACTACAAATTTGATAAACAAAAAGTATCAATGTGAGTGCATTGAGTACGCTTTGAAAAACATGTAACCACAATTTAAGAGTAATCTAAAAGTTCCTTGGCTAGAAACACCATATTAAGAAAGATGTAGAAACAAGGTGAGAACACTTGACGATGTTGTTTTATACAAAGCATTTCGTAAGTGTATTTCCATTATACTTAACAACATATTATGGACATTGACCAGCTTACCATTAGAAGGGTCTGTGAGGGGCATATGGGGCTCAAAGGCTAAATTTCACCCTATTTATACGTGAAGGACCTCAAGACCAAAGTCAATGAGCTAACCATATTTTCAACATGCCTTGTTCCCTTAACACTAAGAATACATGCAGGTACACAATGTTTGTATGATGGACCATTTCAATTATGTTTGAGGTTTGTTCAACATATTTCAAGAAAAAAGAACATACTAATCATAGGGAACAAGTGTTGACTTGAGAGTTATACATTGTCCATAGTTTGATAATGAATTAACTGTTCCATTCCATGTATCTAATACATTTGTTCAAGATTGATTTTAGGATTTAGGTACATGAAAAGGATCAATTTACACAAGCCCTAGCTTGTCCAAGTTCAAGTCAAAAGCTATGAAAGTGTGCAATTTGGGAAATCACTCCAAACTACCTTAGATTAATTTTGTAATCACTTCTATTGATGATATGACTTGTAACTAAGATGAGAAAAAAATCAGGGACACTTAATTCCAACGTTTGGTCACTCAAAAATCATTTTGGAAAATTTGTCACAACAACTTTGTCGGTCGAGTTTGAAACTCCACCAATCCGGTGATGGATTTTCTGAAATGATCAATTAGTCGAGTTGTACACTCACAAAACTTGACCGATCAACTCACTGACCAAAACTAATTTTGACTCATCAGTGGAGTTTCTTAAAACAAACTTGAACGATAGTTTGTAAATTAGCCTTGTCGGTTAGTGGACCAGTCAAGTTATCTTTATTGAAACTGGACCAAATGTACTATACAAAAAACATAAAAAAATGATCATAACTGTTGGAGAGTTGTTGTAAACAAAATTAGATCTGTTGCAAGTTGTAAAATGGCTATTTTCTGTTCTTAAGTGATCCCACATCAAAGGAACACTCCTAGCTATAAATAGGACCCCTTGGAGTTCATTCCAAGTTTGCTCATTCATGCTATCCTTGGTCCTTGCTATAGTTGATTGTGTTACAACCCTTTGAGCCTTTTTCTCTCTCTCATTTACAAAGCATTTTGTGATTATGAGTGAGTTAGGCATGTTTTAAGAGAGCTACCTTCATGTGCTTATAAATCTCTCATTCCTTCCATCTTCACAATCTCCTTTCGCAAAGAGCAAAGGTTGAAGCAAGCTACTCCGAGTGAAGGTGAAGTTCTTGATCTTCTTCAAGGTTGAATAAGAGGTGACGATCTTCTCCAAGTGAAGGAGAAGGGCAAGGTAAATATTCAAGAAGAGTGGGTAAGTCCTTCAAGGCCAAAGACTTGATGAAAGTGTGGGTATGTCTTTATTGAAGGATGAATACATCTTGATCGTGTGGTTAAGTCCTTGTGTAGGTGAAAGGCTCTTGTCTTGAATAGGTAAGTCCTTGGAAGTATGGTGGTCTCCTTGTATACCTTATGATGGAATATAAGTATACATGGGTTGCAAAGTCCTAGAGGTTGACCTCTCTAGGTAATGGATCAACTATCTCCTAGTTTGGAGATTGGAACCACTCTAACCACATTATCTAAGTGAATGTTTCAATCTCTCTCATCCTTATTATGCTTTCTTAGATAGAACTTCAAATTGTTATTAAGATTTTGGTTTCAATTGATATAATTTGAAGGTCTAACTATTCTTGTGTGAATTTTGAAGCTCTATTCACCCCCCTCTAGAGCCCTATATCCAACAAGTGGTATCAAATCCAAGCATCTTCTCCAACAATCTTCCATGAGATGAGAAGATGGGTTAGAACCTACTTGGTTCACTCAACCTAGAGGGAAGATTCTCCATGCCCCCTCTGTTGGCTAAATTGACATTAGTATAATCCCTTTGTTTCGATGATGACAAACATTTCACTCTTGTCAATCTAACGTGCTACTTGAGTGTTGCAGGAATAAGGTGGATGACAAAGATTTGGGAAATCTATATGCTTGAATTATTGTTATTTCATGATTGTAATCAATTGTAAAACTTGTACAAATATATAATGTACAAGTACTTAGACATCATGTAAATCAAGTGTTAGATCTTCCCTAGCCAATCACTACACTTAGAATAGGTCATACCCTTCAATAGTTTCACATATGCACACTCATACATACACTTAGCACTTTAATTGAAACATTGAAACAGGGTCAATCTCGGTCGACAAAATCCTTGACCGAGACACTCTCGGTCGACAAACTTCTCGGCCGAGAAAGACCCAAGTAGCCGTTAGACACAGCTGACAAGGTAGTTGGCAGTTGGAGATGAACGTTGCAAACACTTGCTCCAGAGAGCCTGTAGGTCGACAAATCCTCGACCGAGTAGGTATCTCGGTTGACAATTCCTCGACCGAGATGAGTTCTGACAGCACATGTAGAATTAATTAACTAGCCGTTGCTAAAGCAACTAAAGTGTACCTAACGGCTAGTTAAGCACTTAGAACCCCCTAGAAAGTTTCTAGAACGTCCTTAAGCACTTGTAGGTCATTCCTATAAATAGGACATGCCTTAGGACACCCAAACTCACCAATCTACACTTGTGATACACTTGAGCTTACACTTGCAATTGTCAATCTGTTTTGAGAAATTGAGCAACACTTGCATTGGCTATTCTTCTCCTTGCTCTAATTTTGTGTCCTATAGGCTAGTATCTCCTATCCACAGCAATCACACTTCCATATACATTGGTTAGGAGATCTACATGCTTGATATAGGCAAATCAAGCCTTGTGCTTCAAAGGTTAAGTGTAATTTCCTTTTTCTTTCTTTTTCACTCTTATTGCTTGTACTCTCCTTGCTACTCCTAGGGTTGGAGGCTGCAGATTGGAGAGGGTCTTGATCTTCTTGGTGAAGAAGGTGACTTTGGACTACTTCTAGAAGGCTGGTGCAATGGGAGGCTACTTCAAAGAGGAAGGCTACTTCAAGGGGGAGCTTGAAGTTACTTCAAGAAGGCTGCCTCAAGTTGGTGATTCTACTTCAAGGTGAGGGTTGTTCAAAGGGGTGTAGAAAGTATTGTATTTGTAACGACCCGCACTTTTGAGTGTCTAAAAGACCTTAAAGTCACAGATCGTTAATCTTAACTTCCAGGATCAGATTCATGAAATAATACAAAATAGTAAACAATTTCCATTAATGATCAAATATTTACATGTTTAGATAAAAAGCTCCTCTAAGGAGTTACATAACTTTTAAACAGAATTAACTTTTACATGTGTGAAGATAAACCAATAAGACTAAACCTTCATGATTAAACTGTAGTGTCTTCAACATCTCTATCTGTACCCTCATGTCCACGAATCAAGTATATCTGATACCTAAAATGCCGACAAACAAATACACGATCAGTATATTTCTATACTGGTACGTGGGTTCAAACAATAATCATAAGTACAGATATAAGCAAACATCTTTATCTTGAATATAAGAAAATAAACTTGTTTTCATATTCTAACCCATATCTGGTCAACTACCTCAGGTGTAATCACTATCCCTCCGGGGCTCATGTGCATTACCCTTAAGATCAGTCTATCCCAGGGTTCAGAATACTATTATTTACTTTACATGATACTCATATGCACTTTATAATTTGCAGGAACTAAATAAACAAGCAAGCAGTTTATTTGTCGTTCAATCTCATTGAGAAACACCGACAACCTCGGAATTCGATACATGTATTCATAAGCATAACCACGTACCTTATGCCATCGCAGAAACCATGCAGATCTAACATGTACTTTTAATAGTGCATCCAAACATCCAATCAACAAATCATGTAATCAACATGTATCAGAAATAAAGCATACTACATATGTGTCATCATGTATTCACATTACCTTAATCAGATCTAGATTCGGTCCTAAACTAGGGTTTAGGTTATCTCTCATTTGGACTAAGGATCAGGGTTACAAACCCTAATTCCATCTTATCGTGGTTTCTAAGATTACAATCCCAATTATGCATATCATGTTAAACCATAATTATCATCTTAATCATATTAGACTATTCATGATATCTAGGTCACATCACTAGCATTAAGATTATATCAAGATATTCGCATTGGTTTTAAACCCTAAATCAACATGTATAAGATTATTAATCTAGGATCATCAGTCATCCATCATTATCAAGGATTTCTTCATCATACAGGTCTAAATCAGATATTAGCTTAATATGAACGAACACAACTAATTCTAATCAATTAAGCATCATATTAATCCTAAATCTAGGCTTTCCTTTATACTAATCACATTAACACATGTATTACACATACTTTTGGAACAGGAAGCATAATTAGGTTCTGATAGTATTTTATTTGGATTCCTATAGTTCTCCTGATCAATTTTGATATATTATATGTTCCCGTCTGAGCTACTAATCATTTTCTAGAAATTTTTCAAATAACACAATATTGAACCAATCGGGTGCTGACACGTCAGAAACTTACTTGCTATATCCACGTTAGCGGGCCGGCTAAGATTCTAGTGGAAAGGACCGACGTGCACCACGCTTAACACATACTCTCCAGGGGCATATGCGTCTTTGACTGCATAATCATCTCCTTCCTCGCGACGGGCTTCGCTGCGGCTGACTCCCGCCCGCGCGCCCACACGACGATGCGACAGTGAGCCTCCACTGGTGAGGCTGCAAGGCGCCGCCACCCCAGCACTGCTGATCGACCTAGCAAAGCTCTCCTCCATGACCCCAAAGCACTGACACCTGCTATGGAGAGGCTGATGATGCAGACAGATGGTTTGACCTCTCCACCACCGCCCAAGCCGCCACCTCTGACTTTCCCTCCTTTCTCCTCCGCGGTAGTACCTCCTTCGGCCTCAACCTCACCCCTCACAGACCACAAGTCAACCTCCTCCAAGATCCGTCTACGCATCCAGAAGGGACCCCAGATCATCTTTGCTGTTGCTCCCTCTCTCGAGGCGGCCACATTAGCCGACCTGCTCGTCAGCGGCACCAAGCAGCTCGCCCTACGCCACATCTAGTCTACAGAGGGCAGCCCTCCGTGAACTTTGGTTGTTGATGGCGCGAGGTAGTTGGAACAGCAGAGTCCTGTGGAAGCCAAAGGACCTTCGGGTAGCTATGGAGTTGCAGCACTGAACAAGGCGAGGGAAAGAGAGTCTCCAGATTTCTTCTGAAGGGCAGAGATCCTCCTACAGACACCATCTCGTAGGTCTATGGAGGGGTTCCTGGGGTGACTGATTTGGTGAGTTTGGGGAACGGGACTCTCCGTAGGGCAACACCCTGACTACCGCGACTAGGGCCATCCCCGCCTGACTACGAGAGGCTACCCATGGTCTAATATATACCATCCTAGGAGTAAACCCTAGGGGCCATTGCGAAGGATACGAATAGAAGGCAAAGTGGGAGAGAGACACCCCAGCATGAGTTCTCCTCCTACATACGAGATTTATAGAAGGTAATCGTGGATGGAAAGACCTCTAACACATCACATATCCACATATGGCAGGGTATATCCAAAGAAAACTACCCCTTTCCTACACGTTACCCTTCTCTCTTTTCCTTGGCGTACAAGGAAGATCCCACATAATAAAACAAGTCAATTTTATCATCCTTTGCCATATAAGTCCAAAGCTTTCCCTTTTTATTTCCTTTTATTAACCCCTTTTTCTCTTTCGTTGGTGTATCCTTTAAACCAAGTATCCTCTCCATATGGAAACTCATTAAATCCTTTTCTAAGAAAAAGGGTGGATAATCCTTTAATTAAATATGTAAGCCACCTATTATCTTGGTTTGTCTTAGAAATCCTCTCATTATCTTAACTTGTAATTATCCTTCAACATACCAAAAAGTCAAACCGAGGTAACACTATTTGTGTCCTTACCATTGTGTTTCCAATAATGGAAAGATAAGTATTCTTTTAATTATCTAACACATTATTAACTTTATTCTCCTTTGGAAAACATTTATCAATATCAAAAGTCATTACTATTTATTAATGCATGAATTCCGTTTATCTATTTGTCTTGTGCCAAAAGCACTTGTGCGACAAATGCAATTAACATTACTATTCCACCAATAAAATCATTGAGGAATTATCAAATTAATTCATGCATCATATTTTATAGTTCGGTTTTTACCAAAATTTGAGGATATTACATTCACCCCTCCTTAAAAGGAATTTTGTCCTCAAAATTCACACCCAAAAGAAAAAGGTGAATTATAACTCATCTTAGTTTCAAGTCTTAGGGTTAGCACCCTACTTAGACATCTTTACATATGTTATTATGCAAATTCCACACATTAAGACTAAGATTGGTACTTGAATTCAATTCAATATATATCTACATCTTTAGTATACACATCTTATCATCACTTGATGATTTCATTCTTACTTCTAATTTCATTATGACTTAGTGATTTCTCTTTTCACCAAGGTTTCTGACCTATTCATTATTTGCACACAAGGGTGAGGTAACACCTCTAACCCTACGTCATTACACATTCAAAGTAGGATATTTGACCTCATTATCTCAATAATTTTTTTTTTCATAATGTGTGTCTATCCAATCTCCCACCCTCATAATGAAATGCAATAAGCATTTGGCTGCAGTCCAAACACAAATTTCATTCCATTCCAAGAGCAGAGATGGTACATCTACATATTACCTTTCAATTTTTATCCATTAAGTTGAATCATACTCTATATGACTCTAAACTTACTTGTTCTTAATTTCACGACATTCTTATGTCCCATGAATCAAGTGCCCCTTTTCCTACTCTTAAGTTAGGGCACAACTTATCTCAAGTTTTTTTTTTTACTTCATTACATCATTATGAGCCTTAGACAAATCCTAGAGGTCTCTAGGGGTATAGGTACTCTTTTGGAGTGATCTCATCCTTATGCATCAAGAGAGTGCCTTTCAAATTCACCCATTGCCTACATGATCCGCATGGAGGTAGCTAATCTCCTGAGTCATGTGCCTTGGATAAACCTAGCTGTTACCTCCCGGCCACATGGTCATGTGCATTCAGGGAACAATCAACTCCCAACCCATCGGTCCAATGTACCTCTAATACACCCTACTTGACCCTAAGAATGTATTAGGACTCTACCCTCCCTAAGGGTTTCTTTTGGGATGTCACATCTTTTAAGCACTTTATTTTCTTATTTAATTCTTTAACCAGAATTGCCTTCATATCTCTCTTTTGAGTACACATAATGCAGTGTCGTCCCATCATTGGGCTCGGGCCACCTTCCCTCCAGGGCTTGGTGCCATGTCGGTCTTCCCTCTTGGGCTTGACCTCTGTGATCTTCACCTCCAGGGGTTTGATCCTAAACAACTGCAATGTGGACTTAGGCCACCTTCCCTCCTGGGCTTGGTGCCTGCCTGGTCTTCCCTCCTGGGCTTGACCATTTCATGACCTTCCCTCCTGGGCTTGGTCATCCACTTAGGCCACCTTCCCTCCTGGGCTTGGTGCCTTACTGGTCTTCCCTCCCGGGCTTGACCAGCTGTGTCACTCAGAGTTGGCATCCTTGGGTTCAAAGAATTTAAGTGCTTTTCATTATTATATCTTTAACTCTTTACCCCTCTAGGGGAGGATTAATGTTATCTCAATACTTAATTATATTTATTCACTTACCTTTTAAGGGAAAGTCCTAACCTAGGGTGCCTTCTTGGCTCATAGGAGGGGGTTAGGCTCTCTAGCCACAACCTGATCCCAAGATCTAAGGTTTTGCCTCCCTCATAGGTCATCTTCCCAGTTTTGGGTTGACCCACCCTAGGTTGGAACACTAACCCTAAAGGTTTCTTAGACATCTCTTTCTTTTCATTAAGTATAACTTTTATCATTATAACATATCAACCCATGTTTTCTCAACCTCTGGACTACCCCCTCATGGTCTCTGTCCATTCAATGAACTTAGGTCACCTTCCCTCCAGGGCTTGGTGCTACCTCGGCCTTCCCCTCCAGGGGCTTGGCCACCATCACTAAACTTCTAGAGACAACATGAGGAGTTTGAGCAAGTTATATTCCAACTTTTCATTTTGTTATATATATGCATCTATTGGGTTTTTATATCTCTTAAGACTTATCACATAAGTTTTATGCTCCTCATGCACACATGCATGGGAGACTGGGTTACCTAAGCCATCCCTTATCTTTCTTATTCATGATTTCAAGTTTCACATGGGTAGTGTCCCATACCACCACACCATGTTGATTACTGATTTTAAGTTTCACATGGGTAGTGTCCCATACCACCACACCATGTTGATTACTAATTTTAAGTTTCACATTTTACTTCTCTTATTAATATTTTCTTTTCAAATATTTTTAAGAAGGAGATGATAAGTAGATGAAAATGTGAGATGAGGAACTTAATTTTTCTCTTAAAATTTCTAAGGATAATTTGAAATTATAAATTATTAAGTATTAGTTGATGAATCTGTGCTCTGATACCAAATGTAACGACCCGCACTTTTGAGTGTCTAAAAGACCTTAAAGTCGCAGATCGTTAATCTTAACTTCCAGGATCAGATTCATGAAATAATACAAAATAGTAAACAATTTCCATTAATGATCAAATATTTACATGTTTAGATAAAAAGCTCCTCTAAGGAGTTACATAACTTTTAAACAGAATTAACATTTACATGTGTGAAGATAAACCAATAAGACTAAACCTTCATGATTAAACTATAGTGTCTTCAACATCTCTATCTGTACCCTCATGTCCACGAATCAAGTATATCTGATACCTAAAATGCCGACAAACAAATACGCGATCAGTATATTTCTATACTGGTACGTGGGTCCAAACAATAATCACAAGTACAGATATAAGCAAAAATCTTTATCTTGAATATAAGAAAATAAACTTGTTTTCATATTCTAACCCATATCTGGTCAACTACCTCAGGTGTAATCACTGTCCCTCCGGGGCTCGTGTGCATTCCCCTTAAGATCAGTCTAACCCAGGGTTCAGAATACTATTATTTACTTTACATGATACTCATATGCACTTTATAATTTGCAGGAACTAAATAAACAAGCAAGCAGTTTATTTGTCGTTCAATCTCATCGAGAAACACCGACAACCTCGGAATTCGATACATGTATTCATAAGCGTAACCACGTACCTTATGCCATCGCAGAAACCATGCAGATCTAACATGTACTTTTAATAGTGCATCCAAACATCCAATCAACAAATCATGTAATCAACATGTATGTGAAATAAAGCATACTACATATGTGTCATCATGTATTCACATTACCTTAATCAGATCTAGATTCGGTCCTAAACTAGGGTTTAGGTTATCTCTCGTTTGGACTAAGGATCAGGGTTACAAACCCTAATTCCATCTTATCGTGGTTTCTAAGATTACAATCCCAATTATGCATATCATGTTAAACCATAATTATCATCTTAATCATATTAGACTATTCATGATATCTAGGTCACATCACTAGCATTAAGATTATATCAAGATATTCGCATTGGTTTTAAACCCTAAATCAACATGTATAAGATTATTAATCTAGGATCATCAGTCATCCATCATTATCAAGGATTTATTCATCATACAGGTCTAAATTAGATATTAGCTTAACATGAACGAACACAACTAATTCTAATCAATTAAGCATCATATTAATCCTAAATCTAGGCTTTCCTTTATACTAATCACATTAACACATGTATTACACATACTTTTGGAACAGGAAGCGTAATTAGGTTCTGATAGTATTTTATTTGGATTCCTATAGTTCTCCTGATCAATTTTGATATATTATATGTTCCCGTCTGAGCTACTAATCATTTTCTACCAATTTTGCAAATAACACAATATTGAACCAATCGGGTGCTGACACGTCAGAAACTTACTTGCTATATCCACGTTAGCGGGCCGGCTAAGATTCCAGTGGAAAGGACCGACATGCACCACGCTTAACACATACTCTCCAGGGGCATATGCGTCTTTGACTGCATAATCATCTCCTTCCTCGCGACGGGCTTCGCTGCGGCTGACTCCCGCCCGCGCGCCCACACGACGATGCGACAGTGAGCCTCCACAGGTGAGGCTGCAAGGCGCCGCCACCCCAGCACTGCTGATCGACCTAGCAAAGCTCTCCTCCATGACCCCAAAGCACCGACACCTGCTGCGGAGAGGCTGATGATGCAGACAGATGGTTTGACCTCTCCACCACCGCCCAAGCCGCCACCTCTGACTTTCCCTCCTTTCTCCTCCGCGGTAGTACCTCCTTCGGCCTCAACCTCACCCCTCACAGACCACAAGTCAACCTCCTCCAAGATCCGTCTACGCATCCAGAAGGGACCCCGGATCATCTTTGCTGTTGCTCCCTCTCTCGAGGCGGCCACAGTAGCTAACCTGCTCGTCAGCGGCACCAAGCAGCTCGCCCTACGCCACATCTAGTCTACAGAGGGCAGCCCTCCGTGAACTTTGGTTGTTGATGGCGCGAGGTAGTTGGAACAGCAGAGTCCTGCGGAAGCCAGAGGACCTTCGGGTAGCTATGGAGTTGCCGCACTGAACAAGGCGAGGGAAAGAGAGTCTCCAGATTTCTTCTGAAGGGCAGAGATCTTCCTACGGACACCATCTCGCAGGTCTATGGAGGGGTTCCTGGGGTGACTGATTTGGTGAGTTTGGGGAACATGACTCTCCGTAGGGCAACACCCTGACTACCGCGACTAGGGCCATCCCCGCCTGACTACGAGAGGCTACCCATGGTCTAATATATACCATCCTAGGAGTAAACCCTAGGGGCCATTGTGAAGGATACGAACAGAAGGCAAAGTGGGAGAGAGACACCCCATCATGAGTTCTCCTCCTACATACGAGATTTATAGAAGGTAAACGTGGATGGAAAGACCTCTAACACATCACATATCCACATATGGCAGGGTATATCCAAAGAAAACTACCCCTTTCCTACACGTTACCCTTCTCTCTTTTCCTTGGCGTACAAGGAAGATCCCACATAAAAAAACAAGTCAATTTTATCATCCTTTGCCATATAAGTCCAAAGCTTTCCCTTTTTATTTCCTTTTATTAACCCCTTTTTCTCTTTCGTTGGTGTATCCTTTAAATAAAGTATCCTCTCCATATGGAAACTCATTAAATGCTTTTCTAAGAAAAAGGGTGGATAATCCTTTAATTAAATATGTAAGCCACCTATTATCTTGGTTTATCTTAGAAATCCTCTCATTATCTTAACTTGTAATTATCCTTCAACATACCAAAAATTCAAACCGAGGTAACACTATTTGTGTCCTTACCATTGTGTTTCCAATAATGGAAAGATAAGTATTCTTTTAATTATCTAACACATTATTAACTTTATTCTCCTTTGGAAAACATTTATCAATATCAAAAGTCATTACTATTTATTAATGCATGAATTCCATTTATCTATTTGTCTTGTGCCAAAAGCACTTGTGCGACAAATGCAATTAACATTACTATTCCACCAATAAAATCATTGAGGAATTATCAAATTAATTCATGCATCATATTTTATAGTTCGGTTTTTACCAAAATTTGAGGATATTACATTCACCCCTCCTTAAAAGGAATTTTGTCCTCAAAATTCACACCCAAAAGAAAAAGGTGAATTATAACTCATCTTAGTTTCAAGTCTTAGGGTTAGCACCCTACTTAGACATCTTTACATATGTTATTATGCAAATTCCACACATTAAGACTAAGATTGGTACTTGAATTCAATTCAATATATATCTACATCTTTAGTATACACATCTTATCATCACTTGATGATTTCATTCTTACTTTTAATTTCATTATGACTTAGTGATTTCTCTTTTCGCCAAGGTTTCTGACCTATTCATTATTTGCACACAAGGGTGAGGTAACACCTCTAACCCTACGTCATTACACATTCAAAGTAGGATATTTGACCTCATTATCTCAATAATTTTTTTTTTCATAATGTGTGTCTATCCAATCTCCCTCCCTCATAATGAAATGCAATAAGCATTTGGCTGCAGTCCAAACACAAATTTCATTCCATTCCAAGAGCAGAGATGGTACATCTACATATTACCTTTCAATTTTTATCCATTAAGTTGAATCATACTCTATATGACTCTAAACTTACTTTTTCTTAATTTCACGACATTCTTATGTCCCATGAATCAAGTGTCCCTTTTCCTACTCTTAAGTTAGGGCACAACTTATCTCAAGTTTTTTTTTGACTTCATTACATCATTATGAGCCTTAGACAAATCCTAGAGGTCTCTAGGGGTATAGGTACTCTTTTGGAGTGATCTCATCCTTATGCATCAAGAGAGTGCCTTTCAAATTCACCCATTGGCTACACGATCCTCATGGAGGTAGCTAATCTCCTGAGTCATGTGCCTTGGATAAACCTAGCTGTTACCTCCGGGCCACATGGTCATGTGCATTCAGGGAACAATCAACTCCCAACCCATCGGTCCAATGTACCTCTAATACACCCTACTTGACCCTAAGATTGTATTAGGACTCTACCCTCCCTAAGGGTTTCTTTTGGGATGTCACATCTTTTAAGAACTTTATTTTCTTATTTAATTCTTTAACCAAAATTGCCTTCATATCTCTCTTTTGAGTACACATAATGCAGTGTCGTCCCATCATTGGGCTCGGGCCACCTTCCCTCCAGGGCTTGGTGCCATGTCGGTCTTCCCTCCTGGGCTTGACCTCTGTGATCTTCCCCTCCAGGGGTTTGATCCTAAACAACTGCAATGTGGACTTAGGCCACCTTCCCTCCTGGGCTTGGTGCCTGCCTGGTCTTCCCTCCTGGGCTTGACCATTTCATGACCTTCCCTCCTGGGCTTGGTCGTCCACTTAGGCCACCTTCCCTCCTGGGCTTGGTGCCTTACTGGTCTTCCCTCCTGGGCTTGACCAGCTGTGTCACTCAGAGTTGGCATCCTTGGGTTCAAAGAATTTAAGTGCTTTTCATTATTATATCTTTAACTCTTTACCCCTCTAGGGGAGGATTAATGTTATCTCAATACTTAATTATATTTATTCACTTACCTTTTAAGGGAAAGTCCTAACCTAGGGTGCCTTCTTGGCTCATAGGAGGGGGTTAGGCTCTCTAGCCACAACCTGATCCCAAGATCTAAGGTTTTGCCTCCCTCATAGGTCATCTTCCCACTTTTGGGTTGACCCACCCTAGGTTGGAACACTAACCCTAAAGGTTTCTTAGACATCTCTTTCTTTTCATTAAGTATAACTTTTATCATTATAACATATCAACCCATGTTTTCTCAACCTCTGGACTACCCCCTCATGGTCTCTGTCCATTCAATGAACTTAGGTCACCTTCCCTCCAGGGCTTGGTGCTACCTCGGCCTTCCCCTCCAGGGGCTTGGCCACCATCACTAAACTTATAGAGACAACATGAGGAGTTTGAGCAAGTTATATTCCAACTTTTCATTTTGTTATATATACACATCTATTGGGTTTTTATATCTCTTAAGACTTATCACATAAGTTTTATGCTCCTCATGCACACATGCATGGGAGACTGGGTTACCTAAGCCATCCCTTATCTTTCTTATTCATGATTTCAAGTTTCACATGGGTAGTGTCCCATACCACCACACCATGTTGATTACTGATTTTAAGTTTCACATGGGTAGTTTCCCATACCACCACACCATGTTGATTACTAATTTTAAGTTTCACATTTTACTTCTCTTATTAATATTTTCTTTTCAAATATTTTTAAGAAGGAGATGAGAAGTAGATGAAAATGTGAGATGAGGAACTTAATTTTTCTCTTAAAATTTCTAAGGATAATTTGAAATTATAAATTATTAAGTATTAGTTGATGAATCTGTGCTCTGATACCAAATGTAACGACCCGCACTTTTGAGTGTCTAAAAGACCTTAAAGTCGCAGATCGTTAATCTTAACTTCCAGGATCAGATTCATGAAATAATACAAAATAGTAAACAATTTCCATTAATGATCAAATATTTACATGTTTAGATAAAAAGCTCCTCTAAGGAGTTACATAACTTTTAAACAAAATTAACATTTACATGTGTGAAGATAAACCAATAAGACTAAACCTTCATGATTAAACTGTAGTGTCTTCAACATCTCTATCTGTACCCTCATGTCCACGAATCAAGTATATCTGATACCTAAAACGCCGACAAACAAATACGCGATCAGTATATTTCTATACTGGTACGTGGGTTCAAACAATAATTACAAGTACAGATATAAGAAAACATCTTTATCTTGAATATAAGAAAATAAACTTGTTTTCATATTCTAACCCATATCTGGTCAACTACCTCAGGTGTAATCACTGTCCCTCCGGGGCTCGTGTGCATTCCCCTTAAGATCAGTCTAACCCAGGGTTCAGAATACTATTATTTACTTTACATGATACTCATATGCACTTTATAATTTGCAGGAACTAAATAAATAAGCAAGCAGTTTATTTGTCGTTCAATCTCATCGAGAAACACTGACAAACTCAGAATTCGATACATGTATTCATAAGCGTAACCACGTACCTTATGCCATCGCAGAAACCATGCAGATCTAACATGTACTTTTAATAGTGCATCCAAACATCCAATCAACAAATCATGTAATCAACATGTATGTGAAATAAAGCATACTACATATGTGTCATCATGTATTCACATTACCTTAATCAGATCTAGATTCGGTCCTAAACTAGGGTTTAGGTTATCTCTCGTTTGGACTAAGGATCAGGGTTACAAACCCTAATTCCATCTTATCGTGGTTTCTAAGATTACAATCCCAATTATGCATATCATGTTAAACCATAATTATCATCTTAATCATATTAGACTATTCATGATATCTAGGTCACATCACTAGCATTAAGATTATATCAAGATATTCGCATTGGTTTTAAACCCTAAATCAACACGTATAAGATTATTAATCTAGGATCATCAGTCATCCATCATTATCAAGGATTTCTTCATCATACAGGTCTAAATCAGATATTAGCTTAACATGAACGAACACAACTAATTCTAATCAATTAAGCATCATATTAATCCTAAATCTAGGCTTTCCTTTATACTAATCACATTAACACATGTATTACACATACTTTTGGAACAGGAAGCGTAATTAGGTTCTGATAGTATTTTATTTGGATTCCTATAGTTCTCCTGATCAATTTTGATATATTATATGTTCCCGTCTGAGCTACTAATCATTTTCTAGCAATTTTGCAAATAACACAATATTGAACCAATCGGGTGCTGACACGTCAGAAACTTACTTGCTATATCCACGTTAGCGGGCCGGCTAAGATTCCAGTGGAAAGGACCGACGTGCACCACGCTTAACACATACTCTCCAGGGGCATATGCGTCTTTGACTGCATAATCATCTCCTTCCTCGCGACGGGCTTCACTGCGGCTGACTCCCGCCCGCGCGCCCACACGACGATGCGACAGTGAGCCTCCACTGGTGAGGCTGCAAGGCGCCGCCACCCCAGCACTGCTGCTCGACCTAGCAAAGCTCTCCTCCATGACCCCAAAGCACCGACACCTGCTGCGGAGAGGCTGATGATGCAGACAGATGGTTTGACCTCTCCACCACCGCCCAAGCCGCCACCTCTGACTTTCCCTCCTTTCTCCTCCGCGGTAGTACCTCCTTCGGCCTCAACCTCACCCCTCACAGACCACAAGTCAACCTCCTCCAAGATCCGTCTACGCATCCAGAAGGGACCCTGTATCATCTTTGCTATTGATCCCTCTCTCGAGGTGGCCACAGTAGCCGACCTGCTCGTCAGCGGCACCAAGCAGCTCGCCCTACGCCACATCTAGTCTACAGAGGGCAGCCCTCCGTGAACTTTGGTTGTTGATGGCGCGAGGTAGTTGGAACAGCAGAGTCTTGCGGAAGCGAAAGGACCTTCGGGTAGCTATGGAGTTGCAGCACTGAATAAGGCGAGGGAAAGAGAGTCTCCAGATTTCTTCTGAAGGGCAGAGATCCTCCTACGGACACCATCTCGCAGGTCTGTAGAGGGGTTCCTGGGGTGACTGATTTGGTGAGTTTGGGGAACGGGACTCTCCGTAGGGCAACACCCTGACTACCGCGACTAGGGCCATCCCCGCCTGACTACGAGAGGCTACCCATGGTCTAATATATATCATCCTAGGAGTAAACCCTAGGGGCCATTGTGAAGGATACGAACAGAAGGCAAAGAGGGAGAGAGACACCCCAGCATGAGTTCTCCTCCTACATACGAGATTTATAGAAGGTAAACGTGGATGGAAAGACCTCTAACACATCACATATCCACATATGGCAGGGTATATCCAAAGAAAACTACCCCTTTCCTACACGTTACCCTTCTCTCTTTTCCTTGGCGTACAAGGAAGATCCCACATAATAAAACAAGTCATTTTTATCATCCTTTGCCATATAAGTGCAAAGCTTTCCCTTTTTATTTCCTTTTATTAACCCCTTTTTCTCTTTCGTTGGTGTATCCTTTAAACCAAGTATCCTCTCCATATGGAAACTCATTAAATCCTTTTCTAAGAAAAAGGGTGGATAATCCTTTAATTAAATATGTAAGCCACCTATTATCTTGGTTTATCTTAGAAATCCTCTCATTATCTTAACTTGTAATTATCCTTCAACATACCAAAAAGGCAAACCAAGGTAACACTATTTGTGTCCTTACCATTGTGTTTCCAATAATGGAAAGATAAGTATTCTTTTAATTATCTAACACATTATTAACTTTATTCTCCTTTGGAAAACATTTATCAATATCAAAAGTCATTACTATTTATTAATGCATGAATTCCGTTTATCTATTTGTCTTGTGCCAAAAGCACTTATGCGACAAATGCAATTAACATTACTATTCCACCAATAAAATCATTGAGGAATTATCAAATTAATTCATGCATCATATTTTATAGTTCAGTTTTTACCAAAATTTGAGGATATTATAGTATTTTATGTAAATTCCTTGAGAGGTAATAAAATTAATACTTTCAAAATCCCGGTTGGTTAAGAAACTGGGTAGTGGATTGACTACCTTAGTATTTGCTAAGGTTTGAACCACTCTAAACCCCTTGTCTCCTTCTTGCTTTTTCATTTGTGGTTGTTTGAGTTAAATAATTGTTGAAATAACTATAAAAGCCTATTCACCCCCCTCTAGTGGTTTTTCAATTGGTATTAGAGCAGGCTTCAAGGAACTCTAACCAAGTCTTGAAGAATGGGTGATGGGTTGCTCAACAACCTCAACCTTGAAGGAACACTTGTGGCTAGGCCTCCTGCGTTTGATAGAACAAACTACACCTACTGGAAGAGAAGGATGTAATTCTACTTCCAAGGGATTAGCTGGGATCTATGGAGGATGGTGTCAACCCCCTATGAGCTTCCTCAAGTGGAATATGCAGCTTGGGACACCAATACGGTAAAGTCGGCTCAAATGAATGCAAAGACTGTAAGTATTCTCTATTGTTCAATTTTAGTAGGAGAATTTAATAGGATATCAAATTGTGAAACAGCCTATGAAATTTGGCATAGACTTTCCATAACTTATGAAGGGACTGTTCAAGTTAAGAATTCCAAAATTGGAATGCTTAAACAAAAGTTTGAACAGTTCCGTATGGATCCGAATGAATTTATTAGTGACATGTATGCAAAATTCTCTTCTATTGTAAATGGTTTGAATGCTTTAGGTAAAGTTATTAATGAGGAAGATCAGGTGTCAAAGATCCTTAGATCACTTCCTCCCAAATACAAGCCCAAAGTGACGGCCATTGAAGAAGCAAATGACCTCACTCGACTGAGGATGGAACAACTCATTGGCAACCTAGAAGCTCATGAAGCAACCCTAGAAGAGGAAGAAAGAAGAGAACGTGAACTTCAACAAGGAAGAAGGACATTGCATTCAAAGAATCAACCAAGAACAATCATGATACAAGTGAAGATGATAGTGAAGAAGAAACTCTCATTGTAAATGGTAAGCAGTATAAAAGTTTTAAAACTAATAAAACTTCTAGTGTTTCTTCTTCCAGGTGCTTTGAATGTGGCAAGAAGGGACACATGAAAGGTGATTGTCCAAAACTCAAGAAAGGGAAGAAATCATCTCACAAAAAGAAAGAAAGAGCATATAAAGATGCATGGGATGATTCAAGTGATGATAGTGATGATGGAAAAGAAGAAGTAGAATGCCTCATTGCTACAACAAATGAAGAAGAAGAAGAAGAAGAGGTAAGTCTTTTTGATATACCAAAAGAAGATCTAATTGATAGTCTTCAAGATACTCATGAGAAATATATTGAGTGCAAGAAGAAACTTAAAAAATCAAATAAAGTAAGAGATGATTTAAACGTTAAACTTCTTGCTCTTGCATCTGAAAATGAAGATCTCAAAAAGGCAATTGAAGATTATGATATTAAGTTAAAATCTGTAGAAGCAAATTGCAATCTTCTTTCCTTAGAAAAGTTAAATTTGCAAACACAAGTAAATGATCTTAAAAAACAACCTGTTTTGTGTACACATCTAGATTATGATATTATTGTGAAAGAAAGAGATTCTTTGTTATCTAATCTAGATCAAGAAAAATTAGATATCAACAAGAAGATGGATGATATTGCTAAGCTACAAAGAAAAATAAATGAGTTAAGCGGAAATGACATCCTTGAGAATATTCTAAAAATTTCCTCTAGTTATAATGGAAGAAGAGGATTAGGATATGATCCAAAGAGAAATCAACCCAAAAGAGCTAAAGCATCCAAGACTAAGACTATGTTTGTACCTAAGAACAAAATTCCTAGAAAGATAAATGAAGTGGACTCTATTAGTTGTTATTATTGTTTGCGTCTTGGACATTACTCGTTTTCATGCCCATACAAGAAAAGGAATTATGATCTAGCTTGGGTTCCTAAAACTTAGAAGCTTGAATTTGACTAGTTGAGATTTGACCTAAACTGATTCTTGATATACAAATGTCAATATCTCAACACAATTGAGTTTTAACTTTCACATTTTTTTTTACTTGAAAGCAATTACTGAAAACAGTTCTGAAACAATACATAACCAATCTCGGTCGAGAAACTGTCGACCGAGAAGAACTGTCGGTCGAGAAATGGTCGACCGAGCAAGTTTCTGTTGTCAAGTCTGAAATAAATCTGCTGAACTTGTTTTCAAATAATCTATTTGCTATCAATTTGTTATTAATGACTGATTTTACATGCAAAACAAGAATAAATGGTGAAAACCATCCTTGAAACGAAATATATTAATCTTTTGCATCATGAGTTAAGATAAATATGAAAATCCTTAAACATATTGCAAAAGTTCCATATGAAGACTGATCTTGAACAAACCTTATTCATTGATTGAAAAAGTTTATTAGGTATGATCAGTTATATAGCTTATCTTAAAATTGAAAAATTACGAACCTAAATGAAGATTATTTTGGTTTATCCTATAAATGGTGTAAAATTGAAAACCATGATTAGTTTAATCAAAAGAAATTACTTTTTTATCATTATTCACATGGTTTTTCCTAAAGTATTTCTTGGTCTATCCATATAGGAACCATGTGTTTTGATATTTAGTTAAATGATCATAATCATTGTATTTCATGAGATTCTCATTATATGCTTCTACTGTTCTATCAAAATAATTGTGCCATGTTTATTATGTTTCATTGGTTTGTTTAATATAATCTTTCATCCCTATATACAAACCATGAATGGATACTATTCTTGATCATCGTCATTTAGCTTATATGAAGATTCTATTTTGCATAAACAGTAAAATTTTCATGGAACAAATGCATCTTAATCTGCAGAAATTGCCTCTTGGTTGAAATCAAGTTTAACCAAGGGGCGCTATGGTCGAAGTCAAGGTCGACCTAAAAAAAGCTTTGACAAAATGCTTATTTGTACATCATTTTACTGCACTTAATCTTAGTATATTGATTCAAAAGATATTCATCATATTGAAAACATGATTGTGACCTTAGAATTCTTAAAATATCTTGACTATAAGATTAAGGGGGAGCTCACACAAACTATCTTGATTATAAGATTAAGGAGCTTACAAAACTTTGTAAACATCATTTGAATCTTGTTATGACCTTAGTATTTTTAATCTTGGTTATGAAAACAAAGGAATCTACAAATTTCATGAATGTGATATATATATTTTTTAATGGACTTCTCTAAACAAATTTGGGCTTAACATCCCATGTATTTGGTTAGAGATACATACATGTATTCTACTATAAGCTTAAGAATTCTCATGTCATTTTTAGGGCTTAACATCCCTTATAAAATGGGTGAGAAATCAATACATAAATGCCATGAACTTAAAAGGAACTCATATCATTTCAAGGCTTAACACCCTTTGCAAATGATTGAGAAATACATTATGGCTAAATTCGACAATAAATGACTTACATTTATATAAATCACTTGATTTTAATTGAATATCTCTTTTAGGGGGAGCATAGTATAAAATTAAGGGGGAGACATAAAAGTCATAGAAAATGATTTTAGTGGATATCTTTTTGAAATGACAAAGGGGGAGAAATAATATAAAATCCCTTTGTTTAACATAAAGTAAAATGAGTTTCATAAATTTCGGGCCAGCACACACTTGCGAACAAGAGAATGGCTACAAAAGGTAAACTTCAGGTATGAAACTCATATGTTTTATATTTCCTCATTTTATATTTAGGAAATGTTTGTCTTCTTCAAAAAGGGGGATATTGTTGGCTAAATTGACATTAGTATAATCCCTTTGTTTCGATGATGACAAACATTTCACTCTTGTCAATCTAACGTGCTACTTGAGTGTTGCAGGAATAAGGTGGATGACAAAGATTTGGGAAATCTATATGCTTGAATTATTGTTATTTCATGATTGTAATCAATTGTAAAACTTGTACAAATATATAATGTACAAGTACTTAGACATCATGTAAATCAAGCGTTAGATCTTCCCTAGCCAATCACTACACTTAGAATAGGTCATCCCCTTCAATAGTGTCACATATGCACACTCATACATACACTTAGCACTTTAATTGAAACATTGAAACAGGGTCAATCTCGGTCGACAAAATCCTCGACCGAGACACTCTCGGTCGACAAACTTCTCAACCGCGAAAGACCCAAGTAGCCGTTAGACATAGCTGACAAGGTAGTTGGTAGTTGGAGATGAACGTTGCAAACACTTGCTCCAGAGAGCCTGTCGGTCGACAAATCCTCGACCGAGTAGGTATCTTAGTCGACAATTCCTCGACCGAGATGAGTTATGACAGCACTTGCAGAATTAATTAACTAGCCGTTGCTAAAGCAACTAAAGTGTACCTAACGGCTAGTTAAGCACTTAGAACCCCCTAGAAAGTGTCTAGAACGTCCTTAAGCACTTGTAGGTCATTCCTATAAATAGGACATGCCTTAGGACATCCAAACTCACCAATCTACACTTGTGATACACTTGATCTTACACTTGCAATTGTCAATCTGTTTTGAGAAATTGAGCAACACTTGCATTGTCTATTCTTCTCCTTGCTCTAATTTCGTGTCCTATAGGCTAGTATCTCCTATCCACAGCAATCACACTTCCATATACGTTGGTTAGGAGATCTACATGCTTGATATAGGCAAATCAAGCCTTGTGCTTCAAAGGTTAAGTGTAATTTCCTTTTTCTTTCTTGTTCACTCTTATTGCTTGTACTCTCCTTGCTACTCCTAGGGTTGGAGGTTGCGGATTGGAGAGGGTCTTGATCTTCTTGGTGAAGAAGGTGACTTTGGACTACTTATAGAAGGCTGGTGCAACTGGAGGCTACTTCAAAGAGGAAGGCTACTTCAAGGGGGAGCTTGAAGTTACTTCAAGAAGGCTGCCTCAAGTTGGTGCATCTACTTCAAGGTGAAGGCTGTTCAAAGGGGTGTAGAAAATATTGTATTTTATGTAAATTCCTTGAGAGGTAATAAAATTAATACTTTCAAAATCCCGGTTGGGTAAGCAACCGGGTAGTGGATTGACTACCTTAGTATTTGCTAAGGTTGGAACCACTCTAAACCCCTTGTCTCCCTCTTTCTTTTTCATTTGTGGTTGTTTGAGTTAAATAATTGTTGAAATAACTATAAAACCCTATTCACCCCCCCCCCCCTCTAGTGGTTTTTCACCCTCCAGTCTTTGGGCACTAACTTCATCTATTGAAAGAGGTGTATGTAGTTCTACATTCAAGGGATGAACTTTGATATGTGGAAGGTGATGATCACACCATACAAGGAGCCAACCAAAGCTGTGTCAACTTGGAATGAAGCTGCTCTAAAAGATGCCCAACTCAATGCCAAAGAAATTAGCATCCTCCATGAAGCCCTCACCCCAACGGAGTTCAACCACTTCTCCTCATGTGATACATCCTATGAGATATGGGATAGGTTGTGCATCACCTATGAAGGCACAAAGCAAGTCTAGGAGGCAAAGATCTACATGTTGAACAACCTCCTAGGAAACTTCAAGATGGGGAAGAAAGGAGTTGTCGAGATGTACTCCAGGCTCAACATCAACATCAATGGCCTTGCAACTTTGGGATACACTATGGATAGAGGAGCAATCAACTCAAAGATCTTAAGGTCTCTACCAAAGAGATGGGAGTCAAAGGTGACATCCATTGAAGAAGTGAGAAGTCTCCAACCAAAGAGATCATCGGAAATCTACAAGCTCACGAGTCAAGACTATACAAGAAAGAATAGGAAGCCAAGCAAGAAGAGAAGGAAGTAAGAAACTCATGGCCTCTACAAGTGAAGATACTGGTGAGGTAAGTGAGGTAAGTGTGGTATGCTTGCATGAGTTAGCTAAAGAAACTCTTATTGATATGCTTATTTCTACTCTTTCTTCTTTTTCTAAGTGTAAAACTCAAAAGGAAGAGGTTAGGAAAAATCATTGATGATTTGTATGATAAACTTGAAATTCTTGAGAAAAATGAAAAAAATTCATCTTGAGAGCATTAATAACTTGCAAGGCTAGTTCCTTGATCTTGAGCTCCAATACAATGAAGTTGAGGTAGAGAATGGTTTCTATTGTAAGAACATTGAATCTCTTTAGGAAGATAACCAAAAGTGCCTAAATGATCTTGAAATACTTAAAACTAAAAATGTTAAATTCAAGGTTATTGTTGATGCTCGTAGAGATGAGAGGGATGTTTATCAAAAGGAAATTCAATTGCTTAAATCTAAAATTGCTAGGTTGCTTGGTCAAGTTAATGATTTATCTTCTAGACCTATTTTCCTAGTAATGATGTTGCTTCTATTTCTCTTGAAAAAGATTCTTATTTGACTAAATCCCTATGTTTAGAGGCTGACCTTTTTCATGCTAGATATGATCTTGCTAGTTTGTCTTCTATTGTTATATCTCTCAGTGATGACAATCATAGACTTAGAGCCTCGATGCAGAAATTCCTCAAAGGAAAAAATTCCCTAAATGAAATCCTTGACCATTCTACCAAACTAAGTGGTACTAGTGGTTTGGAATTTGTAGGGGGAGAAACTAAGAGCAAGAACAAAGACAAAGGTAAGAAAAAGAGTAAGGAAACCTCCTTTTTTCATTAAAGAGTCTTTTGGCACTAAGAACCCTATGATTTGTTCTAATTGCCAAAGTGATGATCATTATTATACTTATTGTCCTTACAAGCCTAAGGGAACCATCCCAAAGATGAAATGGGTCCCCAAGTTAACTCCAGATCCCAAAGATTGAGTTGGGAACTGACACTCTCCTTTCTTGTAGGAAAAAGGAAAATGGATTGTTGATAGTGGCTGCACTAAACACATGACAAGTGATATAAGCCATTTCAACAACTTCATTAAGAATAAAGGATGTTTGGTTACTTTCGAGGACAACAAGAAAGGTAGGTGAATCCATGCGTATCAAGAGTGTCCTTTTTTTATGGCCTACATCACAACTTAATAAGTGTAAGTCAATTATGTGATAATGGTTACCTTGTGCTATCTTTTGAATGTTTGATTCTATATTCCCTCTCTTATCATGTCATATATAAGGGAAATAGAAGTGGTAATCTTCATCTAATTGTTCTTGACTCTATTAAGCCTATTGTTGGTAGATTCCTAGTAGTCAATTCGAATGACATTTCTCTTTGGCATCGTCAGCTTGGTCATGTAAATATGCAACAATTGAAGAAGTTGAGAAAAAAGGACTTGGTCAAGGGACTTCCCAAATTGGATTTTGAAAAGGATGAGGAATGTCACCCTTGTACCCAAGGAAAGCAAACCAATTCCTCCTTCAAATCCAAAGGAGTCCTTAGTACCAAGAGAGATCTTGAACTTTTCCATATTGATCTATTTGGACCAATGAGAATTCAACCGGTTCGTGGTTCCAAGTATTGTCTTATTATTATCCGTGATTTATCTAGATATACTTGGACCTTCTTTCATATTTCGAAAAAGTCATACGCTTAATGTTTTCTTTAGTTTCTATAAACGAATTGAGAATGAAGCTTCTTGTCAGATTGTTTCCATCCGTAGTGATCATGGGGGAGAATCTAAAAATGATCTTTTCAAACGTTTTTGTGAAGAATTTGGCTATGCACATAACTTCTCTTCACCTCAAACACCTCAACAAAATGGGATGGTAGAGAGGAAGAATAGGTCACTACAGGAAACGGCTAGGACCATGCTTTTAGAGTATGACGCTCCAAAGAATTTTAGGGCCGAAGCCGTTAGTACCTCATTTTTAAAACTAAGTTTTTATGCATCCTTCTTTGAAGAAAATCCCTTATGATCTATGTCATGGTAGGAATCCTTCTATAGAGTACTTTCATGTCTTCATATTTCCTTGTTTTGTTTTGAACACAAAAGATTCTCTCAACAAGTTTGATCTAAAATCTTAGAAGGCATTCTTTCTTGGCTATAGCACTACTAGCAAGGCTTATAGAGTGTTTAATGTTGATCTTGCTAAAGTAGAAGAATCTATTAATGTTAAGTTTACTGAGACTAACCCCTCTATTCACAGAGATATTGTTCCAAATGATGATGCTGCAGGTGAGGTGATTCCCATCCTAAAAAAACTCAAAATCACCCAAAAGGGAAAAGAGGTGGTCACTCAAGAACAAGAGAAAGATGAAGAGAAAAAGGATCCAACTCCACGCTTTGCAAAGAATCATCCAAAAGAGATGATCTTAGGTGACCCATTTGAAAGAGTGGAGATGCGGGCTGCCTTCAACAAATAACAAGCCAACAACACCTTCATCTCTGAACTCGAGCCAAAGAACGTCAAAGAAGCTCTTGGGGATGATGAATGGATCCTAGCCATGCAAGTAGAATTGGAGCAATTTGAGAAGAACAAAGTGTGGATGCTAGTGCCAAGACCATGTGATAGAAACATCATTGGCACCAAGTGGGTCTACCACAACAAGCTAGATGAAAGCGGCAATGTGGTAAGAAACAAAATAAGGTTAGTGGCTCAAGGCTACAATCAGTAGGAAGGTATATATTTTGATGAAACATATGCACATGTAGCTAGACTTGAGTCCATTCGTATGTTTCTCTACTTTGATAGTTATAAAACTTTCTTCTTTATCAAATGGATGTTAAAAGTGCATTTTGAATGGTACAATTGAGGTGGAAGTGTATGTTGCACAACCCACGGGCTTTGAACATGATAGTTTACTTAACCATGTTTATTTGTTGCAAAACACTCTCTATGGACTCAAACAAGCACCTCGAGCTTGGTATGAGAAATTAAAGACCTTTTTGTTAGATCATGGGTATATCATGGGCAAAGTTGATTCTATCTTGTTTCTTAAAGACACTTCTAACAATTTTTATATCATTCCAATTTATGTTGATGATATCAGTTTTGTCAGAACTAATCTTGATCTTTGCAAGGAGTTTAGTGATCTAATGCAAAGTGAGTTTGAGATGAGTATAATGGGTGAGCTTACATTCTTCCTCGGCTTTCAAATCAAGCAAACTAATGACGGGAACTTCATCAACCAAGGCAAGTATACAAGTGAGCTACAAAAGCACTTTAGGATGGAGAACACCAAGCAAATGGACACACCCATGTCAAACACCACCAAACTTGATCAAGATGAAGAAAATGTGAAAGTGGATGAGAAGCTCCATAGAGGTATGATTGGAAGTTTACTTCATTTAACTGCCTCTACACCTGATATAATGTTTACTATTGTCTTGTGTGCTCGCTTTCAATCAAATCCTAAAAAACCACATCTTATATATGTCAAGAGGATTTTAAAGTACTTAGCCAAAACCCCAATTATGGACTATGGTATCCTAAGTCAAGGGACTTTACTCTTACGGCTTATAGTGATGCAGATTACGTAGGATGCTTGATTGACAGAAGGTGCACAAGTGGCACTTGCTTTCTCCTAGGACCATGCTCCGTGTCTTGGTTCTCCAAGAAACAGAGCACAGTGGCTTTATCAACTACTGAGGTTGAATGCATTATAGTCGGGAGTGGTTGTGCCCAGGTCCTATGGATGAAGAAAATGCTCCAAGACTTTAACATTCATTTTGATGCTTCTCTTATTTATTGTGATAATACTAGTGCAATCAATTTATCTTACAATCCTATAATGCATAGTAGAGCCAAACAAATAGAGGTTCGTCGTCATTTTCTTTGTGATCATATTGCCAAAAAGGATATCTATATTACGCATGTGGACATAGAAAATCAGTTGGCAGACATTTTCACTAAACCTCTATCTAGAGAGCAATATAATTTTATTAGATCAAAACTGCTCATAACTACTTTGGATGAATCTGCAATGCCTTCTAACTAGATGTTATCTATCCTATATGCTTTTCTTATGTCTTGATCACACTTGCTTTGTCAAGTGCTAAAATTTTCTAGTTATATGCCTTTTTTTTTTTCTTGTTTTGGATATTTTCATGAATGCTTGTTTTATCACAAAATAGTATCCAATGATGAGTGATATGTGCCTAAGTGTGTTTAAAATGCAAAATGGACTAGAGAAATAAATTTAATTAGCACTCAAAAGGTTAGAAATTATATTTTCTAATGATGGTTAGTTGCCAACTTGGCCAATCTGTGGCCAAGGGCTTTTGAAAAAAGGCATTGGGTCAAGTTTCCCAGTCACAGAATTCGACCGATGGCCAGGCTGGAGCAAACTTAAGTGTGGTTCAGCTGACTTTTCTCCCTCTCAACTAGAGGAAAATCAACCAATTCTCTCTCCAGATCCCTCAAACTCTCAACCCTAGCCCCAACCATCCTCTTCCTAGCCATATCCTACCCTTGCTCGACCTTCCTAGACCTTTAGTACATCAACCCTGGGTGCTTAGTTAGTTCATGGTGGTGTTTCCTACATTTTCGAACTCTCAATCCTCTTATCTCGCCTCCATGGCTTCCAATAGGAGAAAGAGAGCCGCCCTTCTGGAGCACCATCGTCCTCCTCCAACTCGTGCCTTATACCCTTTGATGATACCTTCTTTGTCTCTAATGATACTCTAAATAGTTACAAGGATCTCCTTCCTAGGAACCCATTTCTGTTTCATGCCTTGTTTGAACCACCCCCACGTAGACAAGAGGTCATTGATCAAGTTGCCGAGTTGTTGTACGAACAACACCTCTTCACCCTGAGTGTTGAACGTACGTGCTATAACAATTCCATCACAAGCACCAACGTTGTTGATGAATTCTACACAAATTTGCAATGGCATTACGACACTCTTGTACCCCCGCCAAATGATCAAGTAGTTCTTACTTCCATGGTTGCCAAGAAGAAATTCCAAGTCTCTAAGGATACCTTGAATATCTTTTTCTTAGGTACTGAGATGACTGACAAATGGAGGAAGGATTACCCTGAGTATTTTGATCTCCTAGACCCTGAAGCTTTCTACAAGCAATATGATATCACTCTCCCTGACATACATAAATTCTTGAAGAATCCTCCGTTTCCCTATAGGAAAAAGTCTACCCTTCCTCCTTAGCCTTAAACCTGAAAAACCGCATACTCACCTGATAGTCAACTACAATATTCATCCAAAGAAAAACCAAACTAAAATTTTAGAGAATATCATGGTGATTATGTTTTGTATCCTGAAGAACATCAGAGTCAAGTGGGCCAGATATGTTCTCCACCAAATGACATAGTTTGACTCTAGTAAGAACACCGAGGAACCCACCCACCCTACCCAGTTCTAATTTGTGATATTTTTCAGTCTGCCACTGGCAAGTTTCTTTTTCATGACCTTCATTACAATCCTACTCAAAAAGGAGTTTGCATCAGTGAGACCACAATTTAAAAGAGTGTGCCTACCTCTTCTTCTACCACACCTGGAGCCTCCACCTCCACCCGGGCACCTCCACCTCCTCATCCATCTCGACCTCCCCACACCTCTTTTCATGTATCAAATGAAACCCTCATGGGTTACATGATGCATCAGCATGTGTATAACCTTCAGTTCAGGAGCATATGCATCAGGATCTGTGTGTTATCATGTCCACCATGAACCTATCATGTACCAATCCTTACCCTGCCTACCGGCCCTACCCAGGAAGTTATTATGCATCCTATGCATACAATCACTTTTACCCAACCCCTCCACTTACTGCTTCCGCTGCTACACCCTCTACTATTGGTGGACCTACCTCTATTGTGCTACCTCTCCCTACTGGTCATATAGCTACCTTTCTCATAGGACATGGCACCTTTTCTCCTACTTTTCCTCAAACTCAAGAGTTACATGACCTTGGTATGTCTTGGACAGAGCAGAATGCCACGTGGCCCATTCGGTGCTTTGGTCTCTCTGTCGATGAGGAGATTCGAGATCAGGCTAATGAGGAAGCTATTGCTGCTAACGAGGAGGCATCTAAGGATGATGGTGATGATGGTTATGATGGCTTTGCTGGTGGCTCTGGTGATGAAGGTGACATTGTTGCCTCTGTTGCACCTTTAGATGATGATGAGAACTACAAGCGTGAAGCTTCTGATGCTGATGCTGATGTGGATGATGATTTCATCGTGTTGTTTTCATCATTTTTGCCTGTAGTTGTTTTCGATGACATGCTTTCTTTGCTGTAATCTTAATCATATATACATTTACTCTTTGATTGACTATATCTCATGAGTTGGTGCCATGTTTCCCATATTTTGATTATGACTTAGATTGCTTGTCTCTCTCTCATATCTGTTTGGTGTATGCTATGAGGTTGCATGCTTCATCTTGTGGAAGTATGTTTTTTGTTGTGCTTGGATAAAACGTGTTTCTATGTTCTTATACCCCCCTTCCTTTTTGATAATGCCAAAAGGGGGAGAGAAGTTCAATGTTTTGAAGCTGAACCATATTTCTTTTATTGTCTATGTGAACCTTTTCTTACTCAATATATGCTTTATCATGTGACTTGATAAAGGACCATATAGTATATATATGTTATATTGCTTTGTGTAGAAAGACTATCTATGCAGGTAAGAGTGAGAATAAATTGAGGGGGAGCAATTCACATTTTCAAAATTATGAATTCCCTTACAATTCACAAGGATACACTATAACTTTACATATCCTTTTCAATATGTTGAGGAATGATGAGTCCTTGTCAAAAAGGGGGAAAATGTTGACTTGAGAGTTATACATTGTCCATATTTTGATAATGACTTAACCATTCCATTCCTATATATATAATATGTTTGTTCAAGATTGATTTCAGGCTTTAGGTACATAAAAATGATCAATTTACACAAGCCCAAGCTTGTCCAAGTTCAAGTCAAAAGCTATGCAAGTTTGCAATTTGGGAAGTCACTCCAAATCACCTTAGATTAATTTTGTAATCACTTGTATTGATGATATGACTTCTAAATAAGATGAGAAAAAATAAGGGATACTTAATTCAATGTTTGGTCACTCAAAAATCATTTTGTAAAATTTTTCACAACGACTTTGTCTGTCGAGTGTGAAACTCAACCGATCTGGTGATGGATTTTATGAAATGATCAATCAGTTGAGTTGTACACTCACGGAACTCGACCAACCAACTCACTGACCAAAACTAATTTTGACTCACCGGTTAAGTTTCTCAGTTGAAACTCGACCGATAGTTTGAAGATTAGCTTTGTGTGTTAGTGGATCAGTCGAGTAATCTTTATTGAAACTTGACCGAATGTACTATACAAAAAATATAGAAAAGGTGATTATAATAGTTGGAGAGTTGATTTAAATGAAAATAGATTAGTTTCAAGTTGTAAAATGGCAATTTTTCATTCTTAAGTGATCCCACACTCTAAGTAATGCCCCCAACTATAAATAGGACCCCTTGAAGTTCATTCCAAGTTTGCTCATTTATGCTATCCTTGGTCCTTGCTATAGTTGAGTGTGTTACAACCCTTTGAGCCCCTTTCTCTCTCATTTACAAAGCATTTCATGATTATGAGTGAGTTAGGTGTGTTGTAAGAGAGATACCTCCATGTGCTTGTAAACCTCTCATTCCTTCCATCTTCCCAATCCCCTTTCTCAAAGCGTAGATGTTGTCGCAAGCTACTCCGAGTGAAGGTGAAGTTGTTGGTCTTCTTCAAGGTTGAAGAAGAGGTGAAGATCTTTGCCAGGTGAAGGAGAAGGGAAAGGCAAAGATTCAAGAAGAGTGGATAATTCCTTCAAGGCCAAAGACTTGATGCAAGTGTGGATAAGTCCTTGTTGAAGGCTGAAGACCTCTTGATCAAATGGGTAAGTCCTTGTGTTGGTGAAAGAATCTCGTCTTGAATAGGTAAGTCCTTGGATGTATGGTAGTATCCTTTTAACTCTTATGATGGAATATAAGTATACATGAGTTGTAAAGTCCTAGAGGTTGACCTCTCTAGGTAGTGGATTGACTATCTCCTAGTTTGGAGATTGGAACGACTCTAACCACCTTGTCTGTGTGCATGTTACAATCTCTCTCATCCTTTCTATGCTTGCTTAGAGAGGACTTCAAATAGTTCTTAATCTTTTGGTTTCTATTGATATAATTTGAAAGTCTAACTATTCTTGTGAGAATTATGAATCTCTATTCACGCCCTCTACATCCCTAGATCCAACAACAAGTACCTCAAATAAATAATTATCTAGACAAGCATCCATATGAGAATACATACAAAAAAGCCAATAACATAGTAATGTAAAGAGATTAAGTGTACCTTGTGAGTAGAGTACAAGTTATGATCCATTAGTAGATTCTAGAGAAGGTCCAATCCATAGGTAACCTAAGATATAAAAAGACATATTAGTGGATCTTAGATCAGAAGGTTTTGTTTGGATGAAATTACATCAGGTCGTGTGGATGTTCTCCTAAACCTAGGTATCAAATAGTTCAAGAATAGTTCCATCTTGTCAAACATGCATGGATTTATTCGGCATAACACAAGTCTCAATATTAAACCTTAGGTCTAGGTGAACCATCCAAATTATAAGTGACACCAGACAGAGATAAAGTCTGATTTGAGAATTGAGGAAGAATGTGATTAGATTATCATCATCATTTAAACATGCAATATCATAATTAGTCATACTAGGTCAATTCATGCAATGTTGTTACATTTCCAAGTCATAGAATCACTAAGAAGATCAAGTTAGGTTGTAGAACAATAGTATGATAATTCTACCTAGTTAAAGTCTTCAGATACATGTACAACAATAGAGCATGTTCTTTGATAAGGTTAGATTCCAAAAAAGCAACATAGCATTTCGATCACACTAGGTGTTATATGTAATCAATAGAGTAAGTTAGTTCACAAACATTGTCTTATGAGTCCCATATAGGAAAAAGGACATAATCTTAGTTCAAAAAGGTCTTCAAACACCACAAAGATTACCTATTTCAAGCAAGAGAATCATACAATATCGAAATAATCATCATGTTACATCATATCAAGGTAAGTAATGCGATAAATCCATGCTTATACTCAAAATATGAGCACTTAAGATCTAACATGGGTAACATAGCATTTTAGTACAAGATTTTAGTTTAAAAGGAAACAAGGCACACAATAGGTTTTGATTCTTGAACTATAACCATTCCATAATGATAGATTAGGCCAAGGTTGCATATATGAGCAAGTTGTATTTTGTAAGTACATAATAGGACAATCTTCAAGTCATGACAGGTCAAAAATACATTAGGGTTCATATAAATGGTCCAATACCTAAATATTAGTGAGAGTGAAATAAAGGTAATGATTTAGGGGAGTAGGAAAACCTTTGACCACTAATCATTTCAAGGAAAACATAATTGAGCATAAGGATCATTAGATCCATGGTAATACCTAAGTGAGATGAAAATCTCCTTTTTTTCCTTTCTTTTCAGCCTAGGGTTTGTGCCCTCTCTTATTTGTGCACCTTTTGACCTAGGTTTGTTCTTCTACTCTTGAGGTGATCTTTCTTGGTCGTGGAGTTGATCCAAGATTTGGTTTTCTTCTCTCATTTGGAGTTTTTTTGTCTTTGGAGCTATTTTTCACATTCCAAGGTGGGTTATATAACTCTCTCCTTCTAGTATTGTTGAACTTAATTTTACATGCAAGTTTAATTATCTAATTTTACATGCAAGTTTAATTATCTAATTTTACATGCATGTTTAATTATCTTGAAAATGTGATTACAAGTTGCGTTATGATGATACCTTGAACTATGGTTTATGATTATGTGGTTATCTTGCATATATTAACTCCTTTTCTTGAACCCTAATTCTTGTACCCGAGACCTAGTGGGTGGTGGAGATGTTGGTGTTTGCAAGTACATTGATAACATCCAATTTTGCATATATTATATGCCTTATTTTATCCTTACTTCCCTCCTATTAGGCAAATTTGTATTCACTTCCTCATGCTTTGCATATACTTTCTTTACCCTATTTTGAGAGGGGCAGTGATGTCACATACAGATTCAATAAGGACAAGAAGCACATTACCAAGGGGGCAGGACCACCACCAGACGACAACCGATGGTTCTACCATCAGTCCATCACCACCAAATACCACCTGGTGGCTCGCCTGAGGATGCTGCCCGGTGGTCCGACAACAGGAACACCATCAGATGACGGCCGATGGTCTCTAGATGTAATCATCTAGGGAAAGATTGAGTATAATACAGAAATATTGCATGCCAATATTTCCAAGTAAAAAACATATATACATGTCAAACATTCAATCACAAAAACTATTAAAATCCCACATATGTAACTTAGATATTTACTAACTTATCCCTGATCATCTGAATCACAAGTAACCACTTGATTAAGAAGATAGCTCATTATCAAGGCGGCTACACGGTCAGCACGTCCCCAGGAGCACCTAGCCTGCCTAGGCGGGCGTCTAGGCTGTTCTGAGCATTTTTTGTTTTTGTATATTTTTTAGTATGTTAATTTTGCTTCTTATTATAAATATATACTACATAAATATATGGGAAACATAAAAAGAGGGAAGATGGAGGATATGACTGCAGTAGCAGGAGATGGGAGTAGGAAGAAAAAATGGAACTAATATCAACAAGCCTGCAACAACAATTGGAGTAGGAGATGTAGCAAAGAAATAAAAGAAAACGGGGAAAAAGGGTGGGAAGAGGTTGTAACTCAATAGAGTGGAAATGGAGGATGAAAAAGAAAAGAAAAGAAATATTAACAACAACAACAACATCACGAGGAATAGGTGATGTAAAAGAGGAAAATAGAAAGTATAACATCAACAACATTACAAAGAATATGTGATGTAAAAGAGGATTACAAGATAATAGAATTAAAAAAAATAGAACAGTAGTAGGAATAGGAGTAGGAGTGGATATAGGAGGAATAACTCATCAAAAAAGCATAGTAGCAGTAGGCTTTAGGAATAAAATTCAAGAGAAAGAATAAAAAAAATAAAAGCAAGAACAACAGACATATGGGGAAGTAAAAAAAATTCACAAACAATGATGACTTACCAATTTGGCCGAAATCAAACCTATTTTCCAACAATTTTCCACAAAATGACCTAATTTTGCCTAAATTAGACTATTTCAACCATAAATTGACTCAAGGTGATGTAAATTTACCAAATCCAGACTTTATTCATGCTAATTTATCCTTTAAATGGCTTAATTTGGGCCTAAAAGACCTTCGACACCCACATAATGCATGTAATAGTCTGGGCACCTAGTTTGAGGTGATCTTTTATTGATTTAGGATCCACTATGAAGGCCTGGTTCAAGTTTTAAGTCATTCTAAAGTTTCTTTCATTTTCTCTGGTTATTTTGAGGTTTGAAGCATTTGCTTTCATTTTAGGGTCAAAAGACTCATTAGGGAAAAAAAGACTATGATCAATAAGGCCATGCAGTTCCACTAATATATGAGATTAGATCAGCAATAAAATGATATAAGAAGAAAAACTCAAGGTTAGTTGGATTTCCCCAAGTTCTACGCATCATATATCCAACACTGGGTTGAAGACTCCCACTTACATGCAATTATCATCATAGTTCACTTATATCATTTGCAAACAACTCATGTATTAGTTGGGTCATCTACACCAAGGGGATTATAAGGGATATAGTAATCCCTAATTTGAGAGGATGGGACATAAAATAAGATCGGTATGAATTTAGGGCACAAGAAAGACAATCAAAACATAATATGTCATATTAGGTTATTAATGATGGATTTAGTCTCACAAACCTTGTAGTATCATGATAGAGATAGACCTTATATATTTAGGTCACAAAACATCATAAGAGTTCTGATTTCAATGATATAAAAATTTTACGTAATATATTGTCCAAAGCCAACATTTGACTAAGATATAATCATGTATCATCATAAAGGTGTCAGACACATACATTCAAAGTCATATGGACATAGACATGGGAAAAATGGGTTAGATTGATGTTAGTTCCATGGAGAGGAAAAAATTAATTATAAGTTAGGGGGATCATGGATGATATTTAAAAGCAAGATCCACCCATAAAGACCAAAATTCACCAGTATGATAAAAAACAAACCACATAACATAAAGGTTTAAAAAAGGACAAGGAAATTGTCTATCACCCTCAACATGTTCAACATTGTACAAAAGTCACCGATTTCATGATTAGAATATAGTTTAGTATTTAAGATTCAAGATTTATCACAAACATCCATTAACTACATTTAAAATAATTCAAGTTTACAACTTTAGAGGAAAAAGGCGGAAACGATGGAATTAGGGATTTCAAACTTGTCTATTGTGTAGATCCTTGAGCTAATAACTTTGAAATATTGGTACGTACAGTTTGTCTAAGGTATGACCAAGATATGAGTTTTTGAATATTTTTTCCAAAAACTATGGGGAGAACGAGTTGTGACACTACCATATATGTGATTCCATTTTGGGGTCTCTTGAGCTCTTCCTAGAGGTCATAGATGGCTGCCACATTTAGCTAGAGGCACATATCCCACTTGATCTGATCTAACATGGCCTCTCTACAACTGAGAACACACCCATTTCTTAGTGGCGGCCCGGCCTGGTCTTCCACATCCAATTTGGATGCAGCATGAGTGGTGCATGCTCTTCACTCCTGGTGATCACGACAGTGGTCATGGATAGAAAAGACCATCCTCATGTCCTGGGGTGCTGGAAGCACCTAAAAGGTAGCCTCCCAAACTTACAAGAGCTCTGTGGACCCAAAGGAGGGCTGGTGGACAGATTTATACACCCACCATTGGTCGTGGTCACCATGGTTGTAGATGGGGGAAGAAGAGGAGGGAGAGAGTTCTAAGGTATGAAACCAAAACAAAAGTGGGGGACAAGAGAGATAGAGAAGAAATAGGATTGTAGAAACTATTAGATTTGTGTTATGTGGCTAGAAAAGGAATGGAACATTTTGTACTCCTCACCAAAGCACATGGTTGTGCAAAGATTAAAGACACACAACTATGAATAGGGTGAGGATCCATGGCTTATGGGTTGGAGGGATGATATTAGATGATAGCATGTGGTGTGGATTGCTTGAGTTAAGTGAAATAGGGGAGTTTCCTCTAGCCACACACCCCCTTTACTGGACCCAAGATTGTTTACCCAAGTAGCAAGAAAAGAGGAAAAGACATGTATAAATAGGAAATTCAAGATGGACATAACTTTGGAATCAAAGCTTTGGTTCAAACAATATTTGCATTGTCAGATTCATATTTGAATTCTCTACAATCTGACATACACCAGAGTGCCAAGGGAGCATGTTCATGTGAGTTAATTTCAACTATAAGATGATGATGATGCATTATAATAATGGATCTTAAGAGACGTGCAAATTAATGTCACATATTGGAATATAAGGAATAAAGTGAACAAACTGGAGCATCAAAATAGTTAAACCATGAAATTAATTTACAATTGAGTATCAATGTCATATGTATAGAGAGAACAAGCACATTATAAGATAGAGAAAGTCTAGTTGTCACATCCTTCCCTCCTTACAAGAAATTTCTTTCTCAAAAATCGTCCAAGATTGTGACCAAGGGTCAAAGTTGATCTCCATCATGTTCATGTAACCAGTACTAGGTGTCAATGAATCCACCACCATGGGTTGCACACTTATATTGTTATCCTACAGTTACAATACATAGAGGTTGTACCGAACCTTATGAATTCAATATTTCTAGTATTGCATTATGACATTCCATCCCTATAACATCAGTGCATCACATCCCTTGTCCATACAAAATTGAGATTTCGTTATTTATATACCTAAACAAATTTGAGGTGGGGTATCACTATCCTTGTCATCAATTAGTCAAATGAACATGTTCATTATCATGACTTTCAATTAATGTTTGAATTGAATTTATATATCATCATTAGGCTAAAATTACTTATGTAGTTTAGTTTCTATCTAAATATCTATAAATCACTCATAATTGGTCTCATTACTTTTAATAGATATGATATAAATCTTTTATACTGCATGGTCGTTCAAGATAAGATCACAAACTTATCATGTGAAGATCATCATTCCAAATTTTACTTATACCATGTAGGTTATGGTTTTACAAGTTATAAGAGTGACTTATCATGCGTACATACATTTTCAAATCAAGTGAGATTCTTTCATGTATCAGATACTATGTTGAGAAACAACATTATCATTGATATCTAGGTTTGATAATTATCTCACTTGTGGCAAATGGAGCTTCATAAATATGAGCCACTCAAGCTAAGACCTATCTGTGTCAAGGTAAAACACCAACATCTACCCATACCAAACATTTATCCTACTTTCAAAAATAAAGGAAACCACTAGATTACTTTGCATGGAACCACTAACCTGAGTATAAAGCTCATCATGGAGGTCAAACATCACACACATCATCTAGGGTTTTAGGACATCTTCCTCACTTTGACAGAAAGCATACATATATTCAAATGCCTCTTTATCTAGGGTTAGATATTTTCATAAGAAATCTAGTATCAAAGGATGCACACACTAGGGGACTCAATTCATAAACCAGAAGTAGTCTAGCTAGATACTCATTATCACATATTTCATCATTCATGTAGTTCAAAATTTCATGTATATTGGAGGTTAGTTATTCTAACCTTCTCTCATGTCGGGTTCATCAACTCTAGAGTTCACCCTCATCGTATGAAACATGCTAAAGGTCCTCCTTTATAGATTTAGACCCTTTTTTGGTCTCAAACTATATCACATATCATAACTCAAAACATGCAAATCTAGGCACATACAACTATACTAACGCACTAGCTATGTGTTAAAAATCAAACAAGTCATATATGTCATACATGGTGCTAGACTAGCCAAGGTTGCATGGTAAAAACTCATCCTATATCATCAAAGCATACTTGAAACTTCAAAAGAAAACATAGGTTATCTTGAAACAAACTTATGTATTTACCATAAAAATTAGATCGCCTAGTCATCATATTAGAATATTCTTTATCATGGATCTACACAATTCTAGAGACTTCATCAACTAGCTTGACACTTGTATTGACTGACGCTACTTCTCTTTCTCTTAGTTTACATGGACACCCACTACCATTTTGTGTGTGGTTCCATCATCAAATGTGTGTCTGTGTGTGTATATATATATATATATATATATATATATATATATATATATATATATATTAATACTTGACATAAGTTTTCTCCTATGTTGAAATGTGAAGAAACCAGTGTACTCCATTTATAGAAAACCAAAGCCAAAAACAATTTACCACACTCGTTAGGTCTAGTACCATGACACAAGAAGAACTAGAAAAAACCATGGTGTACACATGTTTAATTACCCAAAGTGCATGCCACAAATCATATGTCTAGGATTCACAACTATAACACTCCCCTCTTCTCACCCTCATGAACCCGCAAACCATACCATAGGGTAGAAAGATGAGAAAAGAAAGGTTTCAAGAATTACACAAGCCTATACCTAGTTCTAGAGCATATAGCTTCCAATTTAGAGTCTAAGTCAACTTAGTACAGAAAGGACAACTAATTATATGTTTAAAGTTTACATATAAGTTCAAGTTTAATTGTGTTTCATGGTGAGATAATGCTTGATCTAGCTACTCTTCATGATCTAATACCATCCGTGAAGCAACAAAATTCTCATTTTGACCCCTTCACAAAAATGTATTATCAAAGAAAAAATGCGGAAGCGTGAAATGCTTGGCATACATGAAGAATTAACTTGATTCATACACCAAAAATTCTCAGAATTCAAAAAGTATTATTGTTAATAATACTTTTTATTACATAGTTGCAATTATACATTTAAGAGAAAATTATACAAGTCTAATCATGTAAACTAAACTAGGTCTTAGAAAGGTACAACCTAAATACGAACTCAAAATCCATCTTCTCCCAAGCTATCTCTAAATCTAAAACATACGAGAAACAAGCAAACAAGTGAAAATTTAAGATCAAGTAATACAAGACATATCATGCAGACTAAACTCAGATGTTACAAAAGTAAACCTTAAACACCTTCTCATAAGATATCTTCTCTCAAGCTAAATTTAAACTTAAAACATATGAGAAATAAGCATATAAAGACAAAAATTGCTAGTATGTTTTCATAATTTGAAATATTAGTTAATCACTTATAAAAATAAAATCCATGTTTTATTCATTTTACTCAGTTACAACAAGCTAATCATCAATATACAACCTTTGACCAACTTCCCTTTAGAAAGGGTTCGTGTGGGACTTCAACACTATAAGCCAAGAGATTACCATGTTTTAGGTGAAGGACCTAAAATGTCCAAAGTCATTGAGAAAACCCTTTTTGAAATTTTGTACCGTGGAGATCAATATTAGTGTTCAAGTGGTATAATCATCGAGGCAATACATCTAGTACAATACAAAAATATTACATGTCAACATTTGCAAGTAAAAGAGCTACATAATTATCAACTATGGGAATCCAAAAAATAATTGTTATATAATTATTAAAGCCAAAATACATGATTCAAATATCTTCTAACTTATTCATGATCATCTAAATCACAAGAAACCACCTGATTAGGAACATAACCCATCATTGAACAAGGTTAAACATGTTACTTAATTATCAGTTCCATGATTAGGGTTTTGGTTAAATTAGGTTCCAAGTTGGTTATTTATATATTTGATGATCTTTTATTGATTGAGGGTACATCATGAAGGGATGGTTCAAGTTTCAAGTCATACAAGGTTTCCTTCATTTTCTCTGATTATTACGAGGTTTGAAATAGTAACTTGCATTTTAGGGTTAACAGACTCATAATAGGGAAATCAAGACTATGCTCAACAAGGTCATGATGATCCACTTAGATATGAGATTATATCATAAAGAAAAGGATATATGAGGAACAATTCAAGGTTAGTTGGATGTGCCATGGTCTAGGCATCATACATCCAACATTGGGTTCAACATTCCCACACATATGCAGTTATCAGCATAGTTCACGTATATTACAAGGAAACAACATATGGACTATATGGGATATCCACATCAAGGGGATCATAAGGTATCATCATTTAGTGACTTAAAAGGAGGGACATAAGATTAATATCCATATCATTTTGAGGGTACAAGAAAGACAATAAAGTCATATATGCCAAATAAGGTCATTAAGGATGGATTTAGGGTCTCAAACACCATTATGTAACAAGAGAGATAAACCTAAGGACTTTCGGTCATGATACATTGTAATATTGCTTATTACACTAATATAAAAGAGTTTGATGCATTATATAGGTCAAGGAAAGCATTTACATAAGGGACACTCATGTATCATCATAAAGGTGTCATATACATTCATGTAAAGTCATATGGACAAAGACAAGAGATAATGGGGTTAGGTTTATATTGGTGTCAGAGAGATGCACAAAGTTGTTGATTTAGAGTGGAGGAAGGATGGATGATATTTAAAATCAATATCCAACCATAAAGACCAATATTAACCAATAAGATCGAAAAGAATCAACATATGTGCATAAAGGTTAACAAAGTTCAAGGAAGGTGATTAGGGACCTTAACATGTTGAAGGGTGTATAAATGTACTATTTTGATGATTAGATAGTAGTTTAAGTATTAAAGATTCAAGATTTATAATCAACATGCATTAGATGTATCCAAAATGATTCAAGATTACAACTTTAGGGGAAACATAGAGAAAACAATTGGAGTTTGGGATTGTGAACATCTCCATTGTGTAAATCTCGTCAAGTTGATCAATTTAATATATTGTTTCATACATTTTTTTTCTAATGAATGACCAATATATGATTTTTAGCATGTTTTGTCCAAGAACTATATGCGATCTAGGGTTCCAGTCTCGCGGCGCGCCGGATTGGGGGAGGGGGTCTGAGATCCGTGATCGCTACCCTTCTCCCCCCAGGCCATATCCTCAACCGTCTTGGACCACCTGATCTAGCGGGTGTTCCTGATGGCGGAGCCTGCGGACTCCGGTGGGACCTGGTGAGGGGTTGCGGTCTGGCCACTCTTGCGAGGAGGCTACTGTGCGGGTTCTCGAGCTGATGGTTGCCGATGTCTGGGGCATGCTTGTCTTGGAGTGAGAAGGAGGTGGATATGAGTGCCGAAGCCGGAGCCCAGGTCGTGCGGCAGCTTCAACCTTGGTTGACTCCACCCCGTTTATAGGGACGGATGGAGAGGAGCCTCCTCCTAATGGATCCGGTTTTAAGCACGGTCGCTCGCCCTCCCGTCTTCATCTCTGCTCGTGCCCTCGGTACCTGGCGTCACCCATGTCAGACTCCGACCGATGCTCTCTGGTCCTGTCCGGCGGTTGCTCTCCTTCGTGGTGGTGCCTCCTGTTCGGGGGATCCTATTTACAGAGGGTTCCCTTCCGTCGCTTGCTGATGGGCGAACGAGGAGATTAGATCCCAGGTTGGCGGCATCCTCCCGTTTGGCGTCAAAGTTGGGTTTGGGTAGGGCTTCGCCCCTGTTGGTTGGACGCCCGTCTAGTGCTCGCTGATATGCGCAAACAGGGGCATCGAGCCCTTGTGGGGGTGTCTGCTATGTGATGCTCTCAGGGTGTTCGTAGATATGCTCAGTGCTTGCAAAGCATTGGGTGTCTTCTCCGGACTTACTGTTAAGTTGCTGTGTTTACAACAGTTTCTGATGATCAAGGACTCTGGCAGGTCAGCTTCTCAGGTGTGTGCGGGATGACAATTAGAAGGTTCTCCCTAATCTTGGCATATCTCTACTTTTTGTGTCTTAATAGCTAGTTGGTGTTGTGCTAAGTATGAAGGAGTGCTTTGGAGTTGCTCTTTCCCCTCCTACGCTCAGTTGGTTGTACGTGCTGGTTCTTGGTTCTCTTAAGGCTGGCTCAGCCTCTATTATCTTGGGGTTCTTGTTTGGGTGTCTTGCCCATTTAGGGACCTGAAGTTCTGGTAGCTAAGAAGGTCAGAAGCTTCGGGCCTAGCTACATGCAAGAAAATTAGAGTTTTTTCTATGTCAAGCTAGTGTTACTATTTGTGGGTACGCTGAATGCATGTAATAATGGCATGTTATAGTTCTCTTCTGGTTGGATTGCTTGGAACTAGCCCGTGTAGTTAGATGGGCCTTCTTAGTTTTGTCTCGTCTAGAAATCTTTCTGTTTCCCCCTGTGTGGGGTGTTTGATCTTTGTATGAGCTGTTTAGCTCCTGTCGATGTAATGGGGTACTTAGTGCCCAAAGTTTTGGTTTCTATAGTAACACGTTTTTTGACCGACCAAAAAAAACTATAGGGAAAATGAGTTGCGAAATTACCATATATATGATGCAATTTTGGTCTGTTTAGTCTCTACCCCACAAGAACACATGGCTTCCATGTGTTCCCCTCACCAATGGTGCGGCTCCCACTCGATCTAATTTGGGTTCATAGCGATGTGTTCAAGAACCCACCCGGTTCTCAGCGGTGGACCAACCTGGTCTCCCATGTCAAATCCACATTCAACATAAGTGGCACATCATTCCCTCTCCTTCTATTCATTGCAGTGGGCTTAGCTAAAGAAGATAGTTGTTTTGGCCCATGATAGCGGTGGCTCCTGAAAGATAGATGCCCAAGCTCATAAGATCTACCCAATGGTGGCCATAGGGGGTCACGAGGAGAGTTTGCGGTAGACAAATACACCCATCATGGATGAAAACCGCTATGGATTTTGATGGGGGAAGAAGGGGAGAGGGAGTGGGTTTTAGGGCACAAATCCAAAAGGAAAGAGGAGGAAAAGAGGGAGTGGGGAGAAGTAGGGAGGTAGCAACCCTAATATTGATCCAAAGTGGTGCATAAAGGGGTGGAACATTTCCTCCTCCTCGCCAAAGCACATGGTTGTACTGAGGTTGAAAACAAGATATCAACCACCATTGGATCTGGGTGGGAATCCATTACTTGAGGGTTAGAGGAAGAGAGTAAATGAAAAGATGTAGTGTGGATTTATGAAGTTAAGTGAAAAAGGGGAGTAGCCGTTGAGCCATGCACCCACTTTATCGGGCCCAAAATGGCCATACCACAAAGTAAGAAAAGAGGAAAAGTACATGATTAAATAGGAAATTTCAAATGTCCATAACTCAGGATTTAAAGATCCAATGATGATTTTTGGGCCATTAGATCTTTAATTAAATCATCTACAAACTAACATATACTAGAGTGTCAAAGAAGAATGTTGAAGAGGGTAAGTTTCAACTGCAAGATGTTGATGCATTATAATCTTGGAACTTAGGACAACTTACAAATTAATGTCATGTATTGGGGCACTAAGTGTATGACTAAATTAGAGCATCAAAACACTCAAAACATAAAACTAATATAATTTTGAGTATCAAGGTAATTTGAAGAGGGAGGAGCACATTAGAAGAGAGAGAAAGTCAAGATGCCATATGATCCAACTTATATCCTCAAGACTAAGTATACAGAATTACATTTTCATCGAGGTCATATTTTCAAGGTACTTGTAGGTCACACACACACTAAATAGTTAATGACACAATCTAAAGAACGAAGAGTATGACACTTTTAATCAAATACATTATACATAAGAAAAACTAAATTGGATGTTTATTGAAATTTTAAACCTATAAATAATGATAAAGATAATACCAAGATATTTGTTATCTTGTGTATTCTAATTAAAGAAAAGGGAAAAAATAGAACGTTAACATATCTTAATGTTAAGTTCATCACTAAAGAAATATAAAATCATACAAGACTATCATGTATGGGATTAAAAAAATCAAAATTTTTCACACTGTGACAATTTTAAAAAGTAATCACAAACATGCATTATCTTCATCCAAAATGATTTAAGATTACAATTTAAGGGAAACTGATAACACCAAATTTTGTGATGTTATAGACTGTTATTCTGTTATCAAAACTGCCCTTTTAAACTATTTTTCTCTCTGTTTATATGTACTTTTGTAATAACAGGCCAAACTACGCTCTTAATTCAATATTTCCATCTTTTGCAGAGTTTTCCTCTAATTTTGGTCCATTTATCATCAATAAGGCCGTCCTGGCCCATAAACATGATTCCACCTGCATCGGCCTTCCAGCCGGCTAATATGCACACTGCCCGGAAGGGTAGCGTGATACACGAACGCATGACATGATGATGCCGCGCAAGAAGGGACCAACGGGTGATACGCCTATCTACCCGAGAGGGAGCCGGGCTCGCCACTACAACCGAAGCTTGTCGCGCGACACAGGCCACCCACCGGCAGGAGCCGCTTCTCACGTCCACCGACAGCCGACATCCTTGTGCCGGGCGATATTGATATCGGCCGTCCACCGACTCCGCGATAATAAGAGCTAAAAGAAGGACACGTGGCGCCCTGAGCACCATAACTTCCCCAACCGCTGCCTATAAATAGCAGCTACAGGAAGCCGAAAAGACAGGTCAGAACCCTGCACAAGTCATCTCAGGAAAGCTGCAAAGAGCGAGTGTGTCGTGCCACAGTGGTCGTGACGGGCGATTCTACGTGAGCACTTCCCCGTCCCGAGAGGGAGGGGAATGGTTCACTTAGTGTCATCCCGAGCACCACTGCAGGCCGATATCGGCCGACATAGATAGCAAGATACAGTGACCGATACTAGATGCATCACTGTAGCGCGACACGATACCGAACCCCGATACACATCGCCCGTCACGGCGTGTCACCCGAGAGGGTGCCGCCCGACATGAGCGTATCGGGCAAGGGTCCTCGCACGATGCAATCCGCCGGTCACGGCGTGTTGCCTGAGGGGGTGTGCCGCCCGACACGGTTGTATCGGGCTAGGCCCTTGGCCGGTATCGGGCTGGAGGGTCCGTTGTAGTCTGTCGCCCTTCTATATCAAGAAGGCGACATCTATCTTTATTTCAGTCATTTATTTCTTTTACTTCTACAATGTAATCAGAACCTTATTTGTTTATGGAAATAGAAGAGTTTAATTATCTGCTGCTTTATGTTTGGTACCTTTGTTGGATGATTGCTATGTTTAACATCTGAACTCTAGCTTGTATGTTTGGATCGCGTTTCGATTAGCTACCGAATCGTGTTTTCCCATTGCAACAGCCTTGAGAGAGGTGTTGTGGCTCTGTGTTTGGTCCGATTCTGGAGTACGAGAGTGCCCGGAATCGGAGTTGTTGTAGTAACCTTTCCACTCTAACCTAAGTCCAGCAACCTCGAGAGTGGTGCTGATGCTTTGTTAGAGGTACCCACTTTGAGAGGAGGGATACATGATGTTCTTGCTGCCGCTTGTTTTATCGAAGTTTTTCTCCTTCATACCTTGCTTTAGCTTTAGTATTATCTCTCTGTTTCTGTTGCACGAAAATCCCTAAAAACTGATAAATGCTTAAAACCTAAGTTTTCCTTGTAACTCTAGTTGGAGATAGGGTTTTCTTTTATATTATTGATCTTGTTCTGTTGTTCCCTTTTGGGAATTCTATCATCTCTTTATCCTTGCCGGAGTGTAGCGTGTCGATTCTGTGCTCTCAACACTACCACCCTTGTCCCTGTGTTCGACCCCGTATATCTACATCGACCGCGTAAACAAAGTTGTGGGGGCCTAGAAGGTCTCGGGTTATAAATTTAAAAGCTCGACTACTTCAAATCCGCCTCCACTTTTTGGACGCGCGATTTAGGCCGGTCAACTGTTTGGCACCGTTGCCGGGGACAAGGCAAAACGGTACTGTTGACGAATCTGAATCCACTAACTACACTCCCGTGCCTCAAGCTTAGAAATGAGCTTGACAACACTCTTTTCTTTTGTTATTATTATCATTATTCTTTGCCTAAAATGAATAACTCATATTATTAATAACTGATCTTCTGACATTGATTCCTCGTGCTATTTCAGGTACTCAGAGGAAAGGACATTCCGTTCGACTGAGCACCAGCACTAGCCATCATGCCGCCTCGCATTGAGCCACCCCATTTTGAAGGAGAACGCCCGGGGAGGGCTAGGCCTGATTCGCCTCCTCCTGAGGCCAACGACCGATACGACAGAAATGATCAATTTGAAGATCCAGAGACGGATCAGTTTGAGGAAAACCCTCTTCGTAACAGGCGTCGCCACCACAGGAACAGGAGGAATAACAATAATCAGGAACGACGTCCAGAAGCCAACGATAGTGAAGATTCAGACGAAGAGGAGAAAAATTTGAGGGAGTTAGCCTCCACGAAGGCTAACAATTCCCGGTGCCTGGTCATCATTCCACGTTTCAACACCTCCAGCTTTGAGCTTAAGCCGTCTGTAATCTCCATGATCCAAAATAAGAGCTTTAGAGGGAGCTCCAAGAACGACAACCCTTATCATCACCTGGACGCCTTCAAGAATATCTGCGACACGATTAAGATGCGAGGTGTACCCCAAGAAGTCATTTACTGCAAGGGCTTCTTCTTCTCTCTGGAAGACAAGGCTCTATCATGTCATCTGGGACTTCCCCACCAATCTCTAAACGGATGGGGAGCACTAGCAGACGCTTTCGTAAATAAATTCTATCTGACTGAGAAGACAGTGAGGAACATGCAAAAGATAACCTCCTTTATGCAAAAGCCCAAATAGAATCTCCACGACGCCTGGGAAAGGTACCAGGAATATCAGAGGGACTGCCCTCACCATAACTATAAGAAAGGTTTCCTAGTCACCACCTTTTACAACGGTCTGACTCCGGATGAAAGGGTGTCACTGAATGCGGAAGCAGGAAGTGACTTCCTAGGGAAAAAGCCGAGCAAGTCTGAAAGGATCATCAAAAACATGGCTGAGCTGCAGGCCGGAGCTGAGTATGATAGATCTGACAGAGGGCAGGCTAAGAAGGTAAGTGAAGGACCCTCTCTTGAATCCAAGGCTCTGGAGTCTATAACTTCTCAGATATAGAGGATAGCGACAGATGTCAAGCAACTAAGGGAATCTAGTGGTAAAGGGAAGAAGCAGGTGGAAAAAGTGATGAAGTGCGTTACATGTGGAGAAGGAGGCCATGGGGTAGATAAATGCATCTGCACCCGACCGGAAGCGTCAAGCGATTCTGAATCTGAGGCCGAAGAGACTGAAAATGTCTCTTTTGTGAATTTTAAGAGGCCGAACCACCCCGGTTTCAGCTACAGAAACAAGGATGCAGCCGAGAATTCACATCAGCTGCATGGCTCGTCTAAGCCACCCCAAACGTTCGAGAAGAGGGGAGGACCCAGTCAGTACACTAAAAACACCACTTTCCAGGCGAACAAGGGTAACTTCCAAGGTCAAGTCAAGTACCAAGGATCGACCAAGGAACAGGATAAGGTTTCTAGCCAGTCGGATGTGGTTGGCCAACTGTTTGATTTCGTAAAAAGGCAAGACACTATCAACAACCAGTTAGCGCAGAGCGCGCTATCGAATTCGGGTGTTTTGAACTCATTGCAGGTACAAATGGTGGACATGCAGACGCATCAGTGCCAGATTGATCAACAACTGGTTCAAATGGCCAAGTTAATAAAGAATCCGTTAGAAAAAATTCCGTCGAATACTGAAACGGCAAAGAAAGCAGGACAGTGATCAAGAGGAACGAGGATCGAGTTGCACGAGAGGATGATGGAAGAGACTAAGGAGTGACGAAGCTAAAAGACGTCAGGCAGGAGACGAAGATTGCAGCGCTTCTCGGGAGGCATCCCGAGCTTTCTTTTATTTCCTAGAATAGGATGTATTTTATTTTCCTACAAAACAAACATTATGGACTGTAATAAGGCCCGAGTCAGTGCACGCGTCGATCGTACCGACTCTTCTGTTGTATGGGCCACCGCTCTATTTTACGAAGCTTTGAGGAGTAATACCTTCTGAGGTCGGGGATTTAATCCTAAGACGATGATGTTTTACCCATTAATCGATTTTTCTTTGCCTTATTTTTTTTAGTTTTGGCCGCCTGTATCTCCTTTTATTAACCGTATCGGGCAGCAGCTCAGCTGGTGCGCAGAAACGCTTGTATCGAGCTGTAGTTTCTCGGGCATCACAAGGGCCGTGACGGATAGTATTCCTGGGCGGAGTGCACCCGTATCGTGCATGTGAGTAATTGCCCTTAATTAGACTGATGGGACCGTTCGTCTTGGGAATGGCTTGACTCAACGGCCGACGCGCGCCCCAGAACTGCCCAGTTTACCCCCAGCTGAGTTTGCTATATATAGTAAGGAGGGTTTGTCGTGTTGGGCTACTGCACTTACTCTTCCAGCCACCCACATCATGCAGTAATCCCCTTTTGCTCGCATGTCGGCCATCCATCTTTTGCTCTCATGTCGGGCGAGAGCTTCAAAGAGTAAAGGTATAGCCCGACAGTCTGTTTGCCCGACACGGGTTTCATATCACGCACAACATATCGGGTTGACGAACTTAGTTGATTTTTCTTGTATCGCCCGACACGTTTGAAGCACGACACGTATGCCAATCGCCTTTGCCCGATACGCCATATCGGGCGACACGTTTGTCCGTCGGGAGCTCCTGTCGGGCAGTTGTCTCATGCGACCATATCGCCCGACATACCTGTGTCGGGCAGCGTGTTGTGCCGCGCAGCTCTCTCCGTATCGTCCAATCTTGTATCGCTTTGGATTTTCTTTTGATGGACGATACCCGGACTTTACAACGAGACAAGTTTTATTGAGACATCAGAATCTCCTACCTAACATTTAAATGATCAATGAACTTGATAACAGGTATGGCTCATACATAGAAAACCTCTGGACGAGTTGACAAACACAACAGAAGAATCAAAACTGCGGCCGTAGCTGGAGCAACAACAGTCAGACAGAAACACCAGAATCCCGAGACAGCTGGGCCACCACCCGCCGAAAAGAGAGCAAAAGAAGTCCATTTCCTTATCATAGTCTGTCTTCTGTGGTGGTTTAGGACCTCCCCCAAAAGAGAAAATCAGTGGAAGTCCTTCTCCAGTGGCCTCTGGATTGAATGTGGGTATTTCGGGTCCACCAGCCGTGAAGCCACCTTCATCATAGGGGAGGTATCTTCTTCTGATATAGTATCCACAAGTGTTTTCAAGAGCTCTCTGTATACCATAGGCCAGTTATCATTGTCATAATATGCACGAGCCTTGCGCTTCCTTCTTGAGAGCTTTGCACTTGTTCCGGCTGCATCCAACTGGGAAAGAAAATGGAGACAACAAATAAGGAGAATGTATGGCAGCTTCTCCATGGCACAAGCGTAACCACCAACTAACCTTCACTGGGTCAACATGACCTCACCCTGTCTTTTTCACTACTCTGGGACAGAGAGTGGAGTAAGTTGGGGGGGGGGGGTACCCATGTACCAGTGAGGGAGGTATAAAAACTTTCTTCTTCACCTCCACCCTTTGTGTCATTTCATTCTTCTCCTATATCATGTGTATGTACCCATGCTCGTATAAAATGCCATTCTCATATAAAAATTTTGAAATTTTTTGCTTATTTTGTATCCATACATATGTACAAAGTCGCTATATTAGTAAAAACCTGATGCGACTTCTTGCCAGTTTGTTTTCTATGTACCCAACGAGATGCAAAATTTGTTATATCTTTCTGATAATACAGCCTCAAACGACAAAAGACTACGAATTTCCAAGCCAAAGAAAATTTCAAAAAAAAAACAACAATCTCGCAAACAGCTAAGAGACGAGTATGGAGAATGAAAAAGCTGCCCAAACAGAAAAAATCCTTTTGTTTCCCCTTACCCAACAAAAATCCCAAAAAGAGAAAGCAGCCTTATGAGGGTGAATAAAAGCATGAGAGTTGTGCCCAATAAAAGAAAAAGAAAAAAAATATATACACACTTGTCTTCCAAAAGTACCCATCTTTAGGCATGGTAGATCCGGGGCAGTGGTACATAGGATGTGAAATCAATGCTCTAAAGCTTACTGGCTTGGACTGCAGTGACCACTTGCCCGTTAACGGACCCTTACCTGGATGGACTGATGGGAAACAAGAAAAACCCAAAAAGCCTCAACCTACCCAACACACAACTTTCTGCCCCTAAAATAAAGCTGTTTGGTGTGAAAGCTAACTTCAGAATCTTGCACCAAAGTCTTGTTGAAGCTGTAGAGAAAAATTTTACTGAAATAATAAGGCAGGAAATGCAAGGTTTTTTGTTTGAAGTAGGGTTGCATTATCTCTAAAGACATTGCGATACTTGTCTTACCTCTTGGCCTGAAAGGTATACCGTGCAAGAAGAAGCATCACAAAATAAAGTTTAAATATTGATTGAGGACAATCAAAATGCTAAGTTTGGGAGAGTTGATAACACCAAATTTTGTGATGTTTTAGACTGTTATTCTGTTATCAAAACTGCCCTTTTAAATTGTTTTCCTCTTTGTTTATATGTACTTTTGCAATAACAGGCCAAACTACACTCTTAATTCAATATTTCCTTCTTTTGTAGAGTTTTCCTCCAATTTTGACCCATTTATCATCAATAAGGTCGTCCCGACCCATAAACATGATTCCACCTGCATCGGCCTTCCAGCCGGTCGATATGCACACTTCCCGACAGGGTAGCGCGATACACGAACGCACGACATGATGATGCCGCGCAAGAAGGGACCAATGGGCGATACGCCTATCTACCCGACAGGGAGCCGGGCTCGCCACGACAACCGAAGCTTGTCGCGCGACACAGGCCACCCACCGGCAGGAGCCGCTCGTCACGTCCACTGACAGCCGACATCCTTGTGCTGGGCGATACTGATATTGGTCGTCCGCCGACTCCGCGATAATAAGAGCTAAAAGAAGGACACGTGGTGCCCTGAGCACCATAACGTCCCCAACCACTGCCTATAAATAGCAGCTACAGTAAGCCGAAAAGACAGGTCGGAACCCTGCGCAAGTCATCTCAGGAAAGCTGTGAAGAGCGAGTGTGTCGTGCCACAGTGGTCGTGATGGGCGATTCTAGGTGAGCACTTCCCCATCCCGAGAGGGAGGGGAATGGTTCACTTAGTGTCATCCCGAGCACCACTGCAGGCCGATATCGGCCGACATAGATAGCAAGATACAAGTGACCGATACTAGATGCATCATTCTAGCCCGGCACAATACCGAACCCCGATACGCATCGCTCGTCACGGCGTGTCGCCCGAGAGGGTGCCGCCTGACATGAGCGTATCGGGCAAGGGTCCTCGCACGATGCAATCCGCCTGTCACGGCGTGTTGCCTGAGGGGGTGTGCCGCCCGACACGGTTGTACCGGGCTAGGCCCCTGGCCGGTATCGGACTGGAGGGTCCGCTATTGTCTGTCGCCCTTCTATATCAAGAAGGCAACATCTATCTTTATTTCAGTCATTTATTTCTTTTACTTCTGCAATGTAATCAGAACCTTATTTGTTTATGGAAATAGAAGAGTTTAATTATCTGCTGCTTTATGTTTGGTACCTTTGTTGGATGATTGCTATGTTTAACATCTGAACTCTAGCTTGTATGTTTGGATCGCGTTTCGATTAGCTACCGAATCGTGTTTTCCTGTTGCAACAGCCTTGAGAGAGGTGTTGTGGCTCTAGTGTTTGGTCCGATTCTGGAGTACGAGAGTGCCCAGAATCAGAGTTGTTGTAGTAACCTTTCCACTCTAACCTAAGTCCAGAAACCTCGAGAGTGGTGTTGATGCTTGGTTAGAGGTACCCGCTCTGAGAGGAGGGGTACTGGATGTTCCTGCTGCCGCTTGTTTTACCGAAGTTTTTCTCCTTCGTACCTTGCTTTAGCTTTAGTATTATCTCTCTGTTTCTGTTGCATGAAAATCCCTAAAAATTGATAAATGCTTAAAACCTAAGTTTTCCTTGTAACTCCAGTTGGAGATAGGATTTTCTTTTGTTTTATCGATCTTGTTCTGTTGTTCCCTTTTGGGAATTTTATCATCTCTTTATCCTTGCCGGAGTGTAGCGTGTCGATTCCGTGCTCTCAACACTACCACCCTTGTCCCTGTGTTCGACCCCATATATCTACTTCGACCATGTAAATAAAGTTGCGGGGGCCTAGAAGGTCTCGGGTTATAAATTTAAAAGCTCGACTACTTCAAATCCGCCTCCACTTTTTGGACGCGCGATTTAGGCCGATCAGAAACATAGAATAAAATAAATGGATTTAGGAGCTACAAACACGTCCATTATATACATCTTGTTCAATTGATCAATCCGATATATTGCTTTGTATATTTTGGCAAATGGATGACCAATATGTGATTTTTAGCATGTTTTTCCCAAGATCTATAGGGGAAATTGAGTTGAGACATGACCATATATTTGATGTCATTCAGGGTTGATTGATCTTTACCACATGGGTACGGATGGCCATAACATATCGCCCCTCCCTAGAGGTGTGGCTTCCACTTTGTCTGATGTGCTTTTGCAGTCCTACAACTGAGAACCTACTCAGTTCTTAGTGACAAATTGGCCCGGTCTCCCGCGTCAACTCTGCGTTCCACACTAGTGGCACATTGTCCCCTCTCCTGCTACTCGTGGTGGTAAGTTCGCCAAAGACGATGGTCATCGTGGCTTGGGGTGGTGATGGCGCTCGAAAGCTAGCTGCCCAAGCTTGCAAGAGATCTGTAGACCCAAAAGAACCCTCAAGGGTCTCGAGGAGGGTTGGGGCCAGAGGTCCAGACCCATCATAGTCGGCAACCGGCATGGCTATAGATGGGGAAGAAGAGGAGAGGGAAAGGATTTTAGGGCACAAAACCAAAAGAAAACTAGGGCAAAAGAAAAAGTGAGAATAAATAGGAAAGTGGTAACCTTTAGATTGGTCCAGAATGGCATGAAAAGGAGTGGTACATTTCCTTCTCACAAAAGCACAAGATTGTACAACGGTTGAAGACAAGTTATTAACGGTGTGATTTGTGTGGGAATGCATGGCTTGAGAGTTATAGGGCTGAAATTAAACAAAAATGGGTGTGTGGATTGCTTGTGTTAAGTGATAAAGAGGAGCAGACATTGGGCCCCACTGCCTTAATTGGGCCCAAGATGATTGGCCCACTAAGCAAGAAAAGCAAAAAAGATATGATTAGGTAGGAAATTTCAAATGGCCATAACTTGGGATTTAAATATCTGATTGAGATGATTTTGGCATTGTTGGATTTATTGAATCATCTACAAGCTAACACATATTAGAGTGCCAATAGAGTATGTTAATGATGATAAATTTAAAATTCAAGATGATGATGCATTAGAAGCATGAAACTCAGGACAATGTGCAAATTAATGTCACATGTTGGAACATAATGTCTAATAAAACTGGATGAGAGCATCAAAATGATTAAACCATAAAAGTAATATATAGTTGAGTATTAAGGTAATTCAAAGAGAGAGAAAGAGAAAGCCATGTTGCAACAGGATTCAACTTAAATGCTAACAATTCCATTTATGTTTTCATCAAGGTCATATTTTTTAGGTACTAGTAGGCAATGCATATACTAAATAGGTTTTTGATAACTTCCAACGAACGAAGGGTACTATGAGAGTTTTAATCAAATAGATTATACAAAACAAAACTAAAGTAGACATTGATTTAAATTTTAAACCTAAGAATAATGTTAAAGACAATACCCACATATTATCATCTAGTGTGGTGCAATTATAGGAAAGCGAAAAAGAATCAAAGTGGGAATAATTAGACTTCTAAAACAATTATGAAATAAAATACTTTTACACATTTCACAACCTGATAGGGTCATCCAACATTCTTTTACTTCTAGTTTTTTTAGTCAAAATACAAACGTGAAATCATAGATAGCTTCATTTAATGAGTGAAAAAGAAAAGACAATCATTCTGGGAATGTAGTGAACACAAGAAAACAAAGTTTGACGATTCTTCACACTTTCACGAAGGTGTTGCCAACATGCATTCATAAAAATCAAGCACCATCCTTATCGTGCTTTGAGTGACATGAATCTTTAATAAGAAGACTATCACAGAAATGATATTGGGACTTTCTCATACTTGTTATTAATAGATTAGGTTGTCTAGATTTTGTATACTTGTTTGTGCCTTCAGGAGAAATATAAAATGGTGTAGCCCAAAAAACAACTCAAAAAATACCTACGTTCATCGCTGGACAAGGATTACCTGCGATATCCATGATATATAGACGACACAAACGGATGGAATCTTGATGTGGCACCCAAGTCTAGAGATAGCTTCAAGATGTATTCCAGTTTTAATACCTTGTCCATGGGTAAATCTTACCCTGGAAGACGTGTGTAGTTTGAGCAATCTGTGTGCCGGCAAGGTATGCCATGGGCCAACCAAGATCCGGACCATGAGACGCAGAGACGCTGTTTCTCTCTGGTGATTTCCCGGAGGTTTGCGGCCATGGTGATCAATCATGGGTACATAAAAACAAATTACCATTGATTTCGAGATTTTTGCTGTTGTTTTATCCTATCAAACAAAAAACATCATATCCGTGTTTCTTGTCCTTTTATTTTGATTTTTCATGTTCTTGTGCGATTGAGGTGTGTCTGGAAAAGATTGCGGAGATCATGGTTTCTCACTCAACCGTCCTAAATAAGGTTGCTGTTACGAGCCTGCGTACTTTGCAAACAGATTATTATTCTACGCAAAGGGTTGGCGATCTTTGGTTAGGATTAGAATAATTATGAACTCGTTAACAACTTTGTTTACCTAGATCTTTGGTAAATCATGAGATCTGTATAAGGTTACATGGGGCTGAAAATGGTAATCTTGACTGACAAATTATGAACTCGTTAACAGCGTCATTTACCTAGATCGGACCCCGGAATGGAGTCTATAGTGAAATGAACTGGGTAAAAACAGAGATAAAAAGGCTGTTATTCGTCAAAATAAAGAAGATTTCACCCAAATTCTGATGCTCTTGGTTATTACCAAGAATCGTAGCATACAATATCTAGTGCAGACTATGAACTGTATGGAAAATAAAGACGTGCATCTAGTTCGGATGCCGGCTCGAACACCTGCATTCGTATGTTTGAACGGAGAAGCACGTATTGTGGATCGATCATGATAACGTACGGACTGTGGAGAAGATGATGAGACATACCTGCCGAAATAGATGGTTGTCTCTGTTTTCCGCCATGAATACCTTAGAAAGCATCAAAATATAATTGGATCCCATGCGATATCCCTGTGTATGAATCTGGATGGTAGAAATCTTACCGCCAGAGTTTTTCCTCCTGTTTTTCATTAAAACAGAAAAATTCTGACGACAAGATTTCTTCCATAGAGACCCAAAAATAGGCAAACAGGCCTTTGATCGGCATCATTGCTGCCTGGAAGGATATGTACTCGCCGTCGTTCAACATGGCCAGCTGCAACTCGCTTCAACGCGGTGGCGGTCTCGCTGGAGAATCGGGAACTTTAGATGAGGACTCAGAGAAGGGGAGTTACGTTATATAATGATGGATTTGTATGGTTCACCGGAAAACAAGCTTATTCCGATTCGAGTCGGAATCCTAAAGCGACGCGGACTACATCCCAATCTGGCTTAGCAGTTTGATTATAGTTAGAATTCCAAGCCGAATTGGACTGGGAATCCCTGTTGCTGGAAAATATTAATACACCTTTGTGTCTTTAAAAATCGAGGATGATAAACTAACACAAACTTTTGCGAGCGTGCATGATTGGTTGGATCAAGAAGCAATCGCTCGTATGTTTTTTCTTAAGAAATATAAACGAAGCAAAATGGTTCATATTTTATCTCGTAACAACTGGTGCAACATAAGCCTTTTAATAGAAAATTGAATTAAAAAAATGAAACATTGACCAACTTAAATGTAGCATTGGCACTTCCGAAAGGTAAAATTGTAACTTACTGAATTTGGAGTACTAGATATATGTTGAGCTATAATTCATGGATTTCATTAACATGGCTTATTTACAAAGTCGTATTTCATTCCTAGTGTCATTCGTATATTTTCACAAATTGTCATGTTCTTCTATACCAATAGTCTTCGCTTGATTCCTTATATCTTAATTCATTTTCCACAATCTAGTATTTACAAAGTTTTAAATCAGTGTAGCTTCATGAATCATTTTGATATCAACTAGTGTAATTTGAGTCATTTGTTCCTAGATATCTTGATTACGCTTCACATTCATAGAATCATCTTGATTTGAGAACTGATTTCTATGGAATTAACAAAATCTATCAATCATGTTAAAAAATATGATTGTTGAAATCTATTATTATCCTAGAACAAGAACTAGATGAGTTAGTTTTTTTATATATAATTTAGTTAAGTAGAAGATGAACACATGGTTAACTAAACCTATTTATCTAGTTTGTTGAGTGGAAACTAAACCTATTTATCTAGTTTATTAAGGAGAGTCCTCTATTCTCTTGTAATGCCACATCAATGGGTACAGGAGGACAATTATCCCTCAATGATGATCTCCCCTGCCTATTGAGCCATGAAATGGTACACTAGCTGTGTCACAATTACCCCTTGACTGAATGACCATCTCCATGATGGTCTTAGATCCTCTTAACATCCCATTTTTCATCGCTACCTTCATTACCATCAGAAACCTGATGGTGCATTTGTTGCATAATAGCAACCATCAATTGCCTTGCCTCACTGTAGTGTCTTCCCTCTAATCCCTGAATCTCCTTGAAACTTTAGCATATCCTCACACTCCTAAAAAAAGATCCCAAACTCCCTTACATGATGACACAATCCCATATATACAATGAACTACAAACCTGAACCTGGCCTCCACAAACCTATAGTACCTAAAACCTCAAACGTTGTTGCAGACCTACAACCCAGCCATGCACAACCAGATGACATAAGTCCATCACATATAGAACACATTAGTTGGCTCCCCTTACACATGCCGAGACCCTCATGTTTTTCCACAATACATTCATCATATTTTCCCATATCAAACTAATGATATTTAGGCCCATTCGCCACTCCTAGTTCCCAAGCTAACCACCTACCTATATCAACCTATCTAGTCCTCGTTGGACCACCTATGTATTGAAGTAGGGATCTAGAGATCACCTCCCTTCTAGTTATTACCATGAGAACAAATCTGCAAGCCCATTGATCACTTGTGTCATGTCAATGGATACCCAGATACCATCACACCCCTTCCATTGACCTCAGGATCCATGAAAGGAGAAATACCATTTCCCTTTGATGTGAGGCATGTGTGTCTTCAACTTAAGATTGAACCTCAACCTCCATACGACAGTCGTGATTGGACAGGGAGGTCTGGTCATGTTTAAGGTCATGGGCCATCTGTGATTTGGTCTGATCTAGAGTAAAGAAGCCAACAACACAAATGGATATACTACACCATGGAGGTTGTTAACCAGCAAGTTGTGCGACATTGACCACACATGTCATATTCTTCTCCTCCTTGTACTTTGAATTGATAAACATATTATCCATATGATTATTAATATAAATAAAGGAAAAACAAGATAACATGAGAGATTTGCATACCAATAAATTTAGTTAATAACATATTGAGATCTTGGCCAATAGTTCCTAATATGATCGATCAAATGCCTTCATATGGATGTGTCCATGTAATGAGGGCACATGATTTAGGACAGTGAATAAAAAAGCACAATAAGTGGTTAAAATTAGAGAAACCCCAAGAAAAGAATTCCACAACCAATTGATTTAGACCATGTGTCAATATTATGATCTATTTCAATTCTTTACTTATTTTAAATAATATATTCAAAATAATACCTAATATAAAATTACAATGAGTAATTTTTTTTCTTTAAGAAAGAAAAAGTGGAAAAATGAATTTCCTACCTATGTTTTATAAGTGGTTCATTATGCTAGAAAATTGAACTCTGATGAACTAAGACCCTCTTTATGTTACAAATATGCATTAACATAAGTTAATTATATATATATATATATATATATATATATATATATATATATATATATATATATATATATATGAGTTTATTTTTGTTGCCCGCGCGGCTACCTTTGTTATGCTACCCGTGCTTTGAAAACATGGTGGCACATTGTAAATATTGACCAAATCTTAATGTTTGTCTCGCCTCTGCAGTCCGAGTCTGTTGAGCAAGGAGGTCCGACCTCGGTCACAACTGTCCCAAGCGATGATAGATCCTGCCGATGGCGTCGCCGACGCCGCGGTAGTTGCGGCGTTGCTGGACCGGGAGGCACCCGTCGGCCTGCATTCGTACCATGGCGACGACGGTCGGGTTGCCGATGGCGACACCAACGGCACCGACGAATAGGCCCGCGGTGATCTTTCAGTGGAGAGGGAGCACGTCACCTTCTGATTCCGTGGACCACTTGTTCTTGAGGATGTCGTAGCTGCCCATGCAGGTGGTAGAGTAGGCAGAGGACGGTGGTGGAGACACCGGAGATGAGGGCTGTGGTGCCCTCAAACCAGAGGATCTGGAGACCGACGGAGACGGGACCAGGGTGGGGGAGAGGTGTAGGCGCAGGTGGATGGGGTAAAGGGATGGCTGCCGCGGCGGCGCTACCACCGTTGTGGAAGGCGAGGGTGGTGCGGAGGTTTGAGACAGCGACTGCAGGGGTAGGGACTGGGGTTGCAAGGGCTTCCCCTTGGAGCTGCATCCGAACCTTGATGAGGTCGAGCGGGTGGGTGGAGCAGCCGGCCACGATGGAAGCAATACCGCCTTCGACGAATCCCTTGACACCCATGGCTATGGTTCAGCAGTCTAGAATAAGTCTCAAATTCAATTCACTAGCTCTCGTCTAACCAAGAAACACCCCCCCTAGCATGAACACTAGCTGCTCTTTGACGCCGCTAGGTGAATCAGGGAGGCAAATCGGGTTGCTACGAACTAGGACCAATTGGGTCTACTAAGGTCGGTGGAGACGAAGAGATGGGAGTGGCGGAGAAGGTGGCAGCTGAGGGATGTGGTGTGGCGGAGGACCTCTGAGACATATGCCACGTGATTTTCAAGCACGATCCGCCGGCGTAGGTGTCCTGTTTGTTGAAATGCCAGTGTCATTTGGCCATATATGAATGCAAACTGTAAACAAAATTTTGAAGTTTCTACTTCTTTATGTATAACCGAGCCCAAGATTTTTGAAGATGATAAATTAGTGCATAGTGTGGGTGATAGTTGGACGAAACATGTTGTACTTGTACATTGGTGTTTGATACATCAATATTATGGTGGTTACTTGTGGTTGAGAATTAGTTTATGAAAACTCTCATTGTTGGCGGTCCTCTTATTCTGTGAGAACAGCGGTCGGCTGTTGGGATGGAGAAAATTGTTTTGGCTGGGATTTCATTTTCTAAAGTTAACAATTAATAGTTTTGCATTTTAAGTAAGACTTAGTCAGGATTTTCCATGCACATTCTGGATGGCTCTTACATGCTCCTGCAGCCCCTAAGTCGTCAAATCATGTCCTTATTTGTGCCTATCCAGTGGGCTCTTCAAGGCGTTTAAGCATGAATTTAACGGATGGTAACTATTACAGATGATGTCAACACACTTAGAATATTCAGGATGATAATCTTGCCATTTTGCATGTGAAGTTCTTAAACCTACAGATTCTTCCCTTATCTTTTGTTCACATAGAATTCTCTAGTTATTGGAATCTTTTTGTTAGTGTAAATGCTACTTGTAAATTACAATACCGAAATGTAATAAGAAAGTGTCATATGCAATATGGACGGTCACATTATAATAGACAAGAGCCAACTGTAATGTAGGTGACAGTTTTATAATATGGATACTCATATTGTAATAAGCAAGTGTCATCTGTAATATGGACAGTCACATTGTAATAGGTAAGAGCCAACTGTAATGTAGGTGATAGTTTTGTAATATGGATACTCATATTGTAATAAGCAAGTGTCATCTGTAATATGGACAGTGACATTATAATAGGCAAGAGCCAACCGTAATGTAGGTGACAGTTTTGTAATATGGATAATCATATTGTAATAAGAAAGTGTCATATGTAATATGGACAGTCACATTGTATTAGACAAGAGCCAACCGTAATGTAGGTGCCATTTTTGTAATATGGATACTCATATTGTAATAAGCAAGTGTCATATGTAATATGGACAGTCACATTGTAATAGGCAAGAGCCAACCGTAGTGTAAGTGACAGTTTTGTAATATGGATACTCATATTGTAGTAAGACACTGAGATCCAGAAACACCACTACAAATCCAGAAGTATCATTACAGATCCAGAAGCACCACTACAAATCCAGAAGTACCATTACAAATCAAGAAGCACCATTACAAATCCAACACAACCATTACAAATCTAGAAGCACCATCACAAAATCATTTTCACACTTTTGATTGAACGTAAATATTTGGTACAAAATGTAACTATTTAACATAGAAAGTAATTATTTAGTGTGAAAAGTAATTATTTCACACAATAAGTAACACTTGGTCATCAAATGTATCACATCAATTGCTAAGCATAAAAAATTCAGGTTACATGAGAGTAGTACCATTACAAATCTAGAAGTACCATTACAGATCCAGAAGCACCACTACAAATCCAAAAGTACCATTACAAATCGAGAAGCACCATTGTAAATCCAACGCCACCATTACAAATCCAGAAGCACCATCACAAAATCATTTTCACACTTTTGATTGAGCATAAACATTTGGTACAAATATTTAGTGTGAAAATTAATTATTTTGCACAATAAGTAACACTTGGTCATCAAATGTATCACATCAATTTCTAAGCATAAAAAAATCAGGTTACATGAGAGTAGTCGTGTCATTACACTATTTCAGACCCAGATTAGTAGAGTATATATTATCACAGTATACAAATTGTAGTGTACAATTTATTTAAAATAGATAGACCACTATACTAGGACACTGCGCATCTGGTAGCTCTGGTATCTCAGGTCTTCTAGAAAAAATGGATAATGATATCAGTCATCTCGTCTAAAATCTCCTACTGGATGAAGTGCCCTTACACTCACAACACAATTAGTGACGTAAACTCAACATGGGTATTGTTACTAGATTATACATTTCCATTAGTAAGGAATCAATGAAGTCATAATCGTGGTATTCACGGCACAAGGTCTCTGCTTCAAACACTTGACAGGCATACAATCAATATCATGGCTCGACGCCAGCCACTGTATCTGATAATCCCAACTACAAAATTGGCAGTGAAATGTTATTGATTGGCATTTCAATAAACACGTTCCTCGTGGCTTCGGGTCTTCCAGTAGCAGTAGTTGTGATCCTCAACTTATTTTGTTGTGACGTCTGCTAATGTTGTAGTATCCTTACCAACCTTTCGAGCTTCCTATGCATAACTCCCTTCTCTCCCACCCTTTCTCCACCACACTAGTCCTCACCGCCATCATTCAATAGTAATCCATCCACCTTCAAGCAATGGAGACGGAAAACCCCGCTTCATTCCAGTACATGACCCGTGCCCTCGGCAACTCCAGTAGCCCCGTCTCTCTAATATCCTCTTCCTCTTCCTTTGACTCATTCAACGACTGCTCCAATGACCGGTCCGGTGACTTTGTATCCTCTTCCGCCGCATCAGCCTGCAGCCTCGCCCGCCGCATCCTCGTCTCCTCCACCGTCACGGCCGCCTCCTCCTCCTCCTACACTGACGATCTCATCCGCAGCCTGGTATCTGACCTCGAGTCCCTGGGCTCGTCCCTCGACTCTCAGCACCGCGCTGCCATGGAGCTCCGGCTTCTTGCCAAACATGACCCCGACAACCGCCTCTGCATCGCCCGTGTCGGCGCCGTCCACCCGCTGGTGGCACTGGTTTCCAATCCGGACCCGGAGCTCTAGGAGCACGGCATCACGGCGCTCCTCAACCTCTCCATCCGTGATGAGAACAAGGACCTGATCGCTTCGCCCAAATTGGAATTCAAGGGATTCAGTAATACGGGAACTATTTACAACTAATGCCACCGTGTTTTGAGTCGCGGGTAGCCAAAGAATGTTACCCATGCGGGCAGCCAATTAACAGCCTATATATATATATCTATATATATATGGACTATGTGAATGCATATTCATAACATAAAGAGGGTATTAGTTCATTAGAGTTCAATTTTCTAGCATAATGTCATTGTGCTGGTTTCCTTCTCTATTTGAAATACATGAATAACATCATTGATGTGGTGGACCCAAAACTATTTATAACCCTATCCTCACTCTTGAACGTTACCAAAAAATTGTTGCATATTAAATGATTTAAAATTTTTATTGGTATTGTATTTATTATCAATAGAGATTTGGCTCCTTGTTCTAGGTGGATCATATTTCCAATGTTGCATAGTGTGCTTTGAAATAGTGGTACTTGAGGTACTATTACATAGTATATGATGATGTTGTTCTTTGTGGATAACTAGACACATGGCACTTAGTCATCCCTAATATGAGATCAAAGTGGAAATAACAATTGTTATTTTGAATACTTAGATATTTGAAATATTGAATGATAAAAAACCTTTCTCTCATACTAGTTGTCATTCTAAGAATTCTACCCATTTTATAATGTTAATCTAATTGTGACATTGAATAACCTTTTTTTATTCAAATAGGCTACCAAAAAATCTTTCCTACATCTTACAACACTAAAATTCACAATTTTATGTAGCTCAATAATCAAATTTATCAACATCTTTGCATACCCAAACCTTTATTTTACCCCATGTGTGATTCTTCCTTGAGGATGGTAATTAACAAGTGATCTGAGAAAACATAAAAGAGATATGCATGAGTTTTCCTCTGTGCATTGAAGACTAGATAGGTCTTTATATTGTTAGTCAATAGTTCTCATGTCTAAGCTTCAACAAATTCTGATATAAGACATTAATGTAGAAGAACTTGTTTATATCTTCTAGTATATATCATGTTGGGGGAAAATGTGGTAGTAAAAATAGGGTCTTTACAAATATATTGTAGTCTTTATAGTTAAAAGACAGTAGTGCTACAAAACAAACCACCCGTACCTAGAATTATACCCAACACACCCCATCAATGGTCATTTTCGATTTGTCATGTAAAAAATACATCCATTTGTACTTTCTTGACTATGTGGTGTGCTTATGGGTGGGGATAACTTTTGAAAATTGGTGATGATCTAGCCTAACAACTCTACATATGCTCTTACTATATTTATGAATAATATTCAAGGTTTTTGAATTCTCGACCTCATTTTTTTCAGTTCCTTCTTCGATTTGATTATTCCATTATGTGTTCCCCAATATTTACTAAGAGATATATATGTGGTTTTCCTTGATCTACAGTCTACGTTTATCACCTCATTATTTGTCATTTCATTGAAATGCAAGATTAGATCAACTATGTAGCTAGTGGTAGAACTTAACCAAATGGTTTTATATTTTTATCATTTTTTTCACGTATTTCATCCACTCTTATACCCATCTGCCACCATTTGAGGGTTCATGAATAGAATAAGATTCATTGTTTATACTCATGAACAATTTAATTATTAGTTGATCTCTCTATTATTTTTTGTCTTCATAAATGTTTCAATGGAATTCTTTATTATAATAAAGTTTTCAATTCCAATTTAATTGAAAATTTACAGTAACATATATTATATGTATCCCTATAAAGATGCACCATTAAATTCAATTGAGAGGATATTTAGTTATAATTTATTATCAAAATTGAAATCATAGTTCAATATTGCCTCCATGGCTTTTATACTAACAATAGAAAGAGCAATACGTACACTTGTCCCTCAAGTTTCTACCTCACTCTTCCTTTCTTCAAATTTGAATTCGAAGTATATTCCTTAATGACATAATCTTCAATATCAAATGAAAATATTGTTCTAGATACATTCAAAACCGTTCAAAAAGTAAAAAAACTCAGATAAGGAAATCTTTTGCTTGCTACATGGGGATACTAAAGAATATTCTACTTTATATCCAGGGTGCCTAGTGAAGGAATACCACATTCCACTACTGGGTCCTCGATATTGAAAAACTAAGGAAAAAAACCTAATTTTTGTTTTAAATTCATTTTTGAAGGTAATCCCATCAAGGAAAATTTCTTTTGATGTTATACCTTCGACCCCTCATAAACATGTTCAAATAGGGCGCAACAATAAATGTTCTTGTAAAATTAATGAGTATATCAAAAATCAAGTCAAATGACTACCGATAACATAAATTATATATTTTTATTTTTATCACACATAATCTTTCTCATCTCACTCGATAAACTAAAATTGTATTCTAAATTGAATTTTAAAGTGCATGTCCTATAATCACTCTCATGGATGTGTGTCCCGTCATTGGACTCTTCCTTCTTGCTTATTATTGTTTCTTTGAGAACTTGCATATCATTTTACATTCCTTTCATGGGATTATGTTTCTCCCAAACACACCTTTGTGAGTCATTGATAACTGGGTTATAGTTATCATTAATAATGCACATAAGAGATCATAACTTTTATAGTAGTCGAAAGCATCAAATGTTCACATCATGTAATTCAAATATTTAGGAAGCTACAAAAATCCAAAAATCTTGATAGGATCAGTCATTCATAATTAACCCACGTGCATGTTATGCAGTGTAGAAGTAGATCAAGTCAAACAATTTTAGCAACTCCATGTTCTAATATGAAATTGACAAATAACAATCAGTGTGTTATGAAAGATTTCAAACATCCCTAGATTGGATGTGTAACCTAACTTTTGGGTTATTAGGTTCATGTTAGATGAAAATTAGGATTTGAGTTATCAATTAGGGTTTGGTGTTATTTGGGGGAAAACATCATCAATTATAATTCTCTCGCATGAGACTCTAATTTTGACATTAACTAAGTAAAACTTCCAATCTCATATCATACATAATCATGTACATTTTTTTTGACACATGATGAGACTCAAGGATCAAGGGTAAAACCAAGACCATGATATTCCAAACTAGGGTTTTGCATAGAATCATGTTTCATAGGTAATATGGGTACTTTTTAATTACATATGGATTTAGGTCTTTAAACCATGTTAGTAAATCCCTCTTTTTCTTATAATTTTGATATATAATATTACTATGTTTTGATGACCCCAATATTCAACATGATTTTTAGAGAAATTACTTGTAGCAAAAATAGATTGATCATGGAATCCATGACATTACTCTAGATGGGTCATGTCACTCTCTAGATGATGTTTACTAGTGGATGAGACTAGGTCCACTTCTTACTAGTCCCAGCCCCAGTTAGGTTCGATGTGGTCTTCCTTGACCAGGCGTTGGCTTTACTTGGCCACCAAGTCTAGGCCTCACTCTCACGACCCAAATAAGGGGAGAAATTTTCCTATAGCGAGATCGAGACCAGCAACATGAAGATGTTGGTTTTGATGATCATATACCCCCTCCAGTATGAAACTTTGGGGATTAAAAGATCACTCTATAGTCGAAGGCTTGGCCCCATAAGTATCCACCTCGGTTCGTCCTTCCCTTGCAAATGCAAGTATAGGCTCAAGGTTAAGCTTTGGCTTCTCTTGTGTCATGGCCCATCTGAGGTTTTGTGGCGGCGTCACCACACCATGTCAAGGCGTCAGGTGGGAAGGAGGGGAATTGAGGTGATTCCACTCTAAAAAGGTGTGAGTGTACTCGATATGAAGGAAATAAGTCAATAGGGTTACTTTTATAAAGTTGGGGGGGGTTGTTCAAGGTTCTCAAATTTATTACATGTCACGCTTAGAAAGAGGGGTGGTAGAGTTTTCTTTAATATTGATATAAGCATCATATGATAAATCACACACCACAAAGGCCAGATTGCATAGAGGAAGGGTTTCCTTTGGTTTTTAGATTTATAGAGAGATTGGAGAGAGAGAGGTCACAAGTGTTGGGGAGCCATTGCACCTTCTCCTTTCCTTCCATGGACTAAGTCTACAAGATGATGGGAGGGTTTTGATTTCTGATATGATGACATGCAGTGCACTACGCATCAGATAGGCCAGGCTCTGTGGTCCTATAAAGTAATATACAATTAAAGTAACATCAAATGTTTTAATCAATCAATCCATGAACTATGTAAGGAACTCTTTCCAATTTGTAAAATAATAACTTCTAAATAATAAGGCCAAAAGTCACAAAATTTTGACCACGATTTCTTGTTATGTAACCTCTGAAACGTTTTCCTTCCAAACCAACACCAGTAAGGCATGCGCATAGATATGTAGCCCATACTAGATTTTAAAGGGGTCAAACTACTAGGAAAGTTACAATTGTTTAAAATTTTAGAATATTTTTTATCTCTCATCTTTCTAGCATAAAAAGTGGCAATTAAAATTTGTAGGATTAATGTTCCTTTCTTTGAATTAAAGTTTCCCTGACATATCCAAGTAAAAATCTTCAATATATCACATATGTCATAAAAAGTTTAAAACATGGAATTAACTTTCCAAAAAGGTATTATAAAAAAAGGGATCACCTTTATCTGATATTTACGATTGAACCATTATTTCTTTGATTGGTGTCCCTAAGAACACAAGAGTAAAAATAAAACAACCACATTCTTTTTATTTAGGAGATTATGTTTTGAGAATTATTTTTAATTACCACTTGCACAAAATATGAAATGGAGAGGATTTTACAAGTCCTTTTAATGAATTTTCCCATAATATTAAGCACGTCTATCAAAAGGGGTGGGTTGATCCTTTACCATTACATATTTTAGCTCAAAAGTGGTTTCATACTCCCATGATGAATTCCATTTGGGAGGGGCTCCTTCACCTTTGAATCCAATATTATTATTGGTGTATCATGCGAGTTACAACCACCTTGGAACATCTAATGGTTTGACAATTAACAAATGTCCAAGAACTCTTACATGGTTCTTTAAGTCCAACACATGGAACATACTACTCATAATGTCATGCTAGGATTGGCGATGGGATGTCATATAAGACTGTCAACTTACTATGAGCATTACAAGACTCTCTTGATTGGAGTTCAACTTCCAAAAATATTTTACATCAAATCGGTTCCCAAGACTATGGATTTGTGTTGTCTTGAAAATCCTACCCAAATAGTCAGTGGTACCAACCATGATGTTTGTGCTACTCCTATGGCAAGGCATAGGGGAGTCTATGCCAATGGTTGGTGTAAGAGTTATTGACTTTGTGATGTTCTTCATACATACCTTATTTAGTTACATAAAATCCAACCTATTATTTTATTACAAACCTCAATGAAATGGACTGGATGGGTCATATTATGAATAAGATGAAATTTTCCAAGTGGATGGGTCAATCCATGTATCATGCATTTATCACAAGATTTTTCTTCAGATTGAACACTCATAACCAACCAAAGCACGTCCTAGGTGGATGTGAAACATCATTATTACATATATTGTCTCTACAATTAGGTAAGGTTAAGGGCAAAATACCAAGTGACTCTTTACTCATTGACGATGCAAACCCAGATAGGGTATCTATGAAATCATTATATCTGTAAGGAATGTAATCCACTTCAACATGTATAGTGTTCAAGTTAACCACATAAGAAATCTAGGATGTCCTCTCAAGGCTCGGCTCACTCAAGCTAGAATCTGCACAAGTCAAGGAATCTAGTCTTGACCATATGTGATATCGCTCTCTTAAGTACAACCACTAGATTCCTACATTAAGGACCATTAACCTAAGTACAAGGGTTTATCAACATCTCTCCTCTAGGTCTTGGGCTTTTTTCTTACCCAGATGAACATTATTTATGTTGGTATATATGCCCATAGAGCCATCCCAAGCAATTGCATGGAGTCAGATATTAATTAATCAATTAATGTGATTATTTAGTTAATTAATGAATTCCAGAATATTCTAATTAATCCACGAGCATTTTAATTGACGTAGCGTTTCTGTTTACCGATGGCTTTAGGAAACCTTACTTCCCTTTGTATCCTATTTAAAGGAGGCTTACGGCCGATATCTATATAAGATATCGAGAGAGGCTTTTTAGTTTACGCTCACGTACGTAAACCCTAGCCGTCACCGTCCTTAGGAGAGAGGAGAGCAACGCGCCGCTAGCACACCGCCGCACAGACACGACTCCTTCTCGCCGGCTTAGGAAGCATGACGTGGAGTTCTAGTCCATCTGCGTGGACAAAGTAGAGACGCATACGCTGAGACCCCTGCATTCGGAGGACATCGACGACCATCCATGCGTGTTACGAGCGGCGTACATCATCGCACGAAAGGAGTGTCGTCGGATCATCCTGTGACAGCGAACGGGAGAGAAGTACCGTCCGTGTAGGTCTGCATCGTTGCTCACCTTGTGCAGTAGGACATTGTCAGACTTGCTCCGCGATAAGGTTTATCCCGCAAACACTCCTTCCAAATATGTTGTTGTCGATGAGATCCTGTTTCAGGTTGCGTGGATTTTGTTGCTTCCACCGTGCAGGTTTTCTCCACAAAACCCAACAGTGGTATCAGAGCAGCGTCGATCTACGACGTATTTGGATTCGTTTCGATATGATCGAATCGTTGTATACTATTTTTTTATGTTGCATACGATGTGAATTAAACCTGCTAATGTGAAAATCTAAACCTAATTCCACATACGCCGCAGGCTTCTGTTTTTGACGTTTTGTACGGGGTCGACTATGGAAAATATTGATTTTCCTAAGTGCACAGAAGTAAAATTCCGTAGACCTTTCAGCGGGATCCCCGCACAGGGGTGCTGCTCTTGTGTACCCCGCATAGTCTGTGTGGGAGTCAAAAAAATTTATTTAATGGGGAATGTACCACATTAAAAGTACTGCATTTTAATATGTATATATGTATATGTAGATATACCTATGATAGCATACACGTCGCCTTTAAAATATGTTTTATGTGGTGAATGCATGCACCTAGTATCCCCTTCTGTGAATGTTGTGAATGAATGTGGATGTCGATCTTGTGGATATGTTTGTTTGTGAATGCTATGGATGTATAATGGTTGCATATGGATCCTTTGTATAAAGTATTCGGCTTGCATGCCGAGCCTCAGCTCTTATTTCAAAGTGTAATTAATTCTTTCCCTTTATATTTGTACTCATATGATGTAATAGAGATAGGATTAGTTTTAGTCTTTGTAAACTTGATGTAAGGAGGCCACTTGAAGATCCAACTCCAAGGAGTGTCCATGGAGAAGCACCATGAAGATCTTATTCCAAGAAGCAACCTGAAGATCCAACTCCAAGGAGCGTCCACGGAGAAGCAACAAGAAGATCCAATTCCAAGAAGAAACTTGAAGTTCCAACCTCACGAAGCATCCATGAAGTTGTTCATTGTAATGTTGATCATTACATGCTTACAGGTTGATTCACAGGTGTTTCATGAGATGCATAAGACCATAGGTGGACAGTAATCCTTTGTTTCTCCAAAGGATTACAATAGTATGGCCATAATCGATGTATTTGTGTTTGTGATTGCATGTCCATCGTTTGTGGTTGTGGATATAGTAGTATATGATACATACTATAAGTATGTGGTGTTTGGATATGTATATGTATTAATAAAACCCCTCAATTTATAATATTAAGTTTTAGTTTCCTTCCATAAAGCAACACACATGAAAATCTTGATCGACTATGTGTGGGCACGCCTCCGCGTGGTACACTGTCTATCTCATGGAAGTGTGATGGTGGGTGTGTGGGTCTGCCTCCGCAGGGTGCACACTCATTGTGTTGGCTTATGGGTTGGACTTAACTAGGGAAACTTGATAGGATCAAGTAACTAGAGGCACATAGATGCGTCATGGAAAGGAGTTGTACATGATCATCTATCCAAGAGTTTCATATGATGCAATTGGCAAAATTTGCCTACCTTAGTATTTGGTCTTTGACGCCAGCGTTGGCTGGGCATTGATCCAATTATTTTGGGTCTTGGCTCACTAGAAGGTTTTGCATTGTAATCTTCCGAGTTGATAGTGAGGGCTATCAATTTGAATAAAATAGTGGGAGCGTAATTAATTAAAGGCCTAATTAATCTCGTTTATCAAATCTTTACAAGTCAAAATGTTTTGGACTAAATGCAAATTTTTTGTAGCAATCAAATGGCAAACAACACTCACACTTTCTCGTTGCAATCGGTCCTTGAGAAGGACAAACTTACTGGAACCAACTTTCAAAACTAGTTTAGGACGCTGAGAATTGTTCTCACACGTGAGCGTAAGCTCTATGTCCTTGAAACACCAAAGCCAGCAGAACTCGCCGTAAATGCGCCCAAGGCTGAAAAGGATGCTTACAAGAAGCACCTTGACGATGCCGTGGATGTCAAGTACCTGATGTTATGCTCAATGAACTATGAGTTGCAAGAGCAGCATGAGAACATGAATGTCATAGAGATGGTAACACATCTCAAGAATATGTATCAACATCAAGCAAGACAGGAGGGATATGATGTCTCAAAGGCTTTGTTCAAAAGCAAGACGAAAGAGGGAGACTCAGTTGGCACCCATATACTCACTTTAATTCGGTACGTGGAAAGCCTATCCAAGCTGGGATTTCCCCTAGATCAAGAGTTGGCCACTGATGTGATTCTACAATCGTTGCCTGAATCATATAGTCATTTTGTCATGAACTACAACATGAACAATTTTGACAAGCCGTTGTCAGAATTGTTGGGCATGTTGAGGACAGCTGAAGCACAGATGAAAAAAGTCAAGCCCAAGTCTGTGATGATGATCAGTAAAACAAAGGGAAAGTCAAAAGGAAAAGTCAAGGCTAAGAAAATTTCTAAAGTCGGGCAGAAGCCAAAGTCATCCGCGCTCAAAGCTAAAGGTGGGATCTCCAAAGAAGGCAGTTGTCACCATTGTCACCAGGATGGACATTGGAAAAGAAATTGTCCTCTTTATGTGGAGGAACTGAGGAAGAAGAAGCAGGGGATAGAGATCTCCACTTCAGGTATATACATTATTGAGATAAACGTAAATACTTCTTCATCATGGGTACTGGATACCAGATGTGGATCTCACATATGTTCTAATATGCAAGATCTGATAAGAAGTAAGCCTTTACGAAAGGGCCAAGTCGAGCTACGGGTTGCTAATGGATAAAGAGTTGCTACCACCGCAGTTGGAGTTATTAGTTTATCTTTGCCTACATGACTTGTAATAGAATTAGAGAATTGCTATTATGTACCTGCAATTAATAGAAATATTATTTCTATATCTTGTATGGATAAGAGTGGATTTGAATTTCACATTAAGAATGGAATTATTTCTATATTTAAAGATGAGATCTTTTATCGCAATGCCCCTATGTCTTATGGTATCTACTTGTTATAATTTGAGACTAGCATATACAGCGTAAATACTAAAAGGTTAAAACTTGACAACTCAAACAAAACATTCTTATGGCATTGTCGTCTTGGGCACATAAACGAGAAGTGCATATCTAGACTCCATAAGGATGGTTATCTAGACTCTTTTGATTTTGAATCATTAGAGACATGTGAAGCATGTTTATTAGGGAAGATGACCAAGACTCCTTTCACTGGACATAGTGAGAGAGCCAGTGATCTACTAGGGCTCATACATACTGATGTATGTGGACCTTTTAGATCAAATGCTAGAGGAGGCTATCAATACTTCATTACCTTCACTGATGACCTCAGTAGGTATGGCTATGTATATCTTATGAAACACAAGTCAGAAACTCTTGAAATGTTTAAGACTTTCATGAATGAAGTAGAGAAGCAACTTGGTAAGAGTATTAAAGAACTCCGTTCAGATCGAGGTGGTGAATACTTAAGACAAGAGTTTGAGGACCTTCTGAGAGACTGTGGTATAGTATCACAATGGACTCCACCTGGTACACCACAGCATAATGGTGTGTCAGAAAGAAGGAATCATACATTATTAGACATGGTACGATCAATGATGAGTTCAGGCGAACTTCCAATATCGTTCTGGGGATATGCTCTTGAAATTGTAGCGTTTACACTTAACCGTGTACCTTCCAAATCGGTTCAAAAGACACCATATGAGATATGGAATGGGAATCGTCCCAATTTGTCTATGTTAAAGATTTGGGAATGTGAAGCTTATGTTAGGAAACAATTTCCTGAAAATCTTGGACCCAAATCGGAAAAATGCTATTTTGTTGGATACCCCAAGGAAACTCGGGGATACTACTTCTACACACCAACTGTTTGTTTGTTGCTAGGACTGCTATATTTCTTGAAAATGAATTTATTTCCAAAGGAATTAGTGGGAGGAATGTAGAGCTCGAATAAGTTCGAGACCAACAAGAAAGCATAGAACCTAAGGAGGTACATAAGGAACATGAAGACTCACAAGTTGTTGTGGAATTTCAAGTTCCAAATGTAACACAGGAACCTCCTAGGTCGAGTAGGACACGACTTGATCCTGAGAGATTTGGATTTCTTGTGACTCAAGATAGTGACGAATTGGGCATAGCAGATAAGCCAACTTCCTATATAGAAGCTACTAAGGGACCAGAATCTGAGAAATGGCTTAAAGCCACGAGATCTGAGATGGAATCCATGTACACCAACAAGGTATGGACCTTGGTAGATCCACCCGAAGGGGTAAAACCCATAGGGTGCAAGTGGGTTCTCAAGAAGAAGACTGACATGGATGAAAATGTTTAAACCTATAAAGGTAGATTGGTTGCGAAAGGATTCCGTCAAATTCAAGGTGTTGATTATGACGAGACCTTCTTACCAGTTGCCATGGTTAAATCCATCAGGATCATGCTTGCCATTGCAGCTTATCATGACTATGAGATTTGGTAGATGGATGTTAAAACAACATTCCTTAATGGGAATTTACTCGAGGATGTGTACATGACACAACCTGAGGGTTTTATCGATCCAAAGGAAGCCAATAAAGTCTATAAGCTACAAAGGTCAATCTATGGATTGAAGCAAGCATCTCAGAGCTGGAATCTACGTTTTGATGAAGTAGTCAAAAAGTTTGGCTTTAGTCAAAATGAAGACGAACCTTGTGTTTACAAAAGGGTTAGTGGGAGCACAATCATATTTCTCATATTGTATGTGGATGACATACTATTGATGGGAAATGACATCCCTACTCTTCAGACAGTAAAATGTTGGCTAGGGAAGACCTTCTCTATGAAGGATTTAGGAGAAGCATCCTATATACTAGGGATCAAGATCTATAGAGATAGATCTAGAAGGATTCTAGGCCTAAGCCAGAGCACATACATTGACAAGGTGCTAAAGAGGTTTAGCATGGAGGGTTCTAAGAGAGGTAACTTGCCCATGTCCCATGGGGTTACAATCTCTAAAGCCCAGTGTCCTAGTTCATGTGATGAACGGGCACGCATGAGTAAGATTCCATATGCGTCAGCAATCGGATCTATCATGTACGCGATGTTATGTACTCGTCCTGATGTGTCGTATGCTTTGAGCATGACAAGCCGGTATCAGTCAGATACAGGTGAATGTCACTGGACAGCCATAAGTAACATCCTAAAGTACTTGAGAAGGACTAAGGATCAATTCTTGGTATACGGTGGTGAGGAAGAGCTCGTGGTAAAGGGTTACATCGATGCTAGCTTCCAAACTGACAAAGATGACTACAGATCGCAATCTGGATTTGTGTTTTGCCTGAACAACGGAGCTGTGAGCTGGAAGAGTTCCAAGCAAGAGACGGTTGTAGATTCTACAACAGAGGCCGAATATATTTCCGCATCTAATGCTGCAAAGGAAGTTGTGTGGATCAAGAAGTTCAATTCTGAACTTGAAGTGGTTCCAAGCACTGGTGATGCAATTGAGTTGTTTTGCGACAACAACAGAGCAATTTCACATGCTAAAGAACCAAGATCGCACCAACGTTCCAAACATATTCTACGGCGGTTCCATCTCATATGAGAGATTATACAACAAGGAGATGTGAAGATTTGCAGAGTACCTACAGAAAGCAATGTGGTTGACCCTCTCACAAAAGCACTTTCACAGCAGAAACATGACGGACATGTTCGATCACTTGGATTGAGATTCATGAGTGATTGGGTATAAGTGCAAGTGGGAATCTATTGGTATATATGCCCATAGAGACTATCATTCGATGATTGTAATCGGATACTATGTAAATGATTTGTAATACTACATTGATCATATCAATAAAGGCAAGTTTCCAATCTATATGTTTGTGTTTTCTATTGTGAGATGACCATAAAACTTATAGATGTCTATAGAATAATATACTCAATGACATATGTCTTCGGGTTGATGACCAGAACAGTGAGATCATATGTATGCTAAGAGTATGTATTCTTGTTTTATCCCTAATCAGTTGTTATTGTGGAAATATCCATAGACATCAATAACACATAAGATTAGAATGTATGTTGGTTGATGGAAGAATCTCATTATCCATGATATGGAGATATCAAACCAAATACATAGATACTTGTTAGAGAACAATGTATCGGATAGACCCATCTTGAGAGTGACACATGGATACCATGATTGGTAGTTAGAGTCAGATCTCATAATGATGGTGGTGATTGTGGTTCTTAGACTTGAAGTTACTACACTTATCACATGTCGTTCAGTGTACTTTGACATCATCCACCATGGTCCTGAATAAGGATTTCCATAAAGATGGTTCTTGGGTGCACTGTGACACATGGGGATGACTGTGAGTGATGTAGATGGAATTTTTCCTTCCTATGGGAGTTTGATATTCCGGTCACTTGATGAGAGAGACTGAGAAATGCATGGCCATGCTGATGTGAGTCAATATGTGATATTGAGCTTACATATATCTCAGATAGTCTACTGTAGTTCAAAGAACATGGATTGAACGTTGAAGAGGATAACAATTCCATGACTTGAGTTCAACCCGGATATCAGCGACAAAGGAACTATACAATCACCGTAACACCAGTCATGAATGATAGGTTAAGTTGTTCTCCAACTTCTCCAATTACTTGGGTGGCAATGAAGTCTTGCTAGATACCAATCATTGCTTGTGAAATCATAATATGATTATAGATATCACTGTCAATGTAATTTGGAGCCTACCGGGTCACATGCATAGGATGTGTTGGAATAGGAGTATAATTGTGGATTTGATTGGAATTGCTCCGAATCACATTGATTACTAAAATGTTTATGTAATTGATTAGAATAATATTGGAGTGACTGGCTCTAAGTGCAAGTGGGAGTCTATTGGTATATATTCCCATAGAGCTATCCCAAGTGATTACATGGAGTCGAATATTAATTAATCAATTAATGTGATTATTTGGTTAATTAATGAATTCCAGAATATTCTAATTAATTCATGAGTATTTTAATTAATGCAACATTTCTATTTACCGATGGGTTTAGGATACCCTACTTCCCTTTGTATCCTATTTAAAGGAGGCTCACGGCCGATATCTATATAAGATATCGAGAGAGGCTTTTTAGTTTACGCTCACATACGTAAACCCTAGCCGTCACCATCTTTAGGAGAGAAAGGAGAGCAACGCGCCGCTAGCACGCTGCCGCACAGACACGACTCCTTCCCGCCGGCTTAGGAAGCACGACGTGGAGTTCCAGTCCATCCGCCTGGACGAAGTAGAGACGCGTACACTGAGATGCCTGCGTTTGGAGGACATCGACGACAATCCGTACGCGTTACGAGCGGTGTACATCATCGCACGAAAGGAGCGACTCCGGATCATCCTGCGACAGTGAACGGGAGAAAAGTACCGTCCGTGTAGGTCTACATCGTTGCACACCTTGTGCAGCGGGACATCGCCGGACTTGCTCCACGATAAGGTATATCCCGCAAACACTCCTTCCGAATACGCTGTTGACGACGAGATCCTGTTTCGGGTTGCGTGGATTTTGTTGCTTCCGCCACACATGTTTTCTCCACAAAACCCAACAATTTATACTTACATCTTCAAGGTTCTTGGGACATTTTCCTCACTTGGATGTAGGGTCCACTAGTTAAGTACCATAGTCTTTTATCAAAATGCATATGCAAATGTTAGGATTTCTTAGGACATCTACATTTTATATATCATAGTGATAAACATGAGGTTCTCTAACTCTCCTATTTCAGGATTATCTTACTTTAAAACTTTCATTATGTGTCACATTCTAATTTTAATTTTAGGACATCTGACCACAACCTACGGCCTCCTATGCTTGAAGTTTTCCTTTTCAAGGTTTAACCCTCAATGGGCATGATTAATACAAGTCCTAACACTATCTCACTCCATCTATAGAGAGTTCTTTTCCCATGTTGATCTTGTCATATTGTTTAGATAAATTTAGGTCCAGGTACACTTGTATTAGCTGGGCATGACATGTTACCACTGAGTCTAGATCCTAAATATGATATATACATGTCTCTAGTTCATACAAGGGTTGCCAACACATCTAGGGTTTTCAACATGCACCATTTAGGCAAACAATCCTCACTTGGATAGTGTTTCCCTACAAACCATCATCCACCTTTATGAAAAAGATCATATATGTACTTGAACATCCATTGAAGGCTAAAACCCATAATTTCATAAGTATGGTTCCTTTTTCTTATTCATTTCACTATTTTGTCACATATTGTTCAGGTTTTTATCATGAAAGGTTTATCTTTAACTCTACTTGCATGTTTGTGAGGTAAACCTCTATATCATATCATTTCTTTAGGCTAGAGACATATACACATTATATGTTTATTAGGGGTGGCTACCCAGTCTCCCACACCTATATTGAGGATAATCTATATTAGGTTGTATTCTAATTAAAAGCTTTGCCTCGTTTTACTTGTAGACATGGATATCCCACAAATCATCTTATATTTTCAAATTTAGGCGGAGTCATGCTCAATGGGTGAATCCTTATACATGGACGTTTTTCTAACTCCAAAGTTTTAAAATAGTCATTAGTCCAAAGCAAAATGTTCTTTCTCAGGGCCCTTTAGTTTGGGTACAATACCCTTTAATGTTTCATTATTACATAAGTCTTTTATTATTTATATATATTCCTCATGTATTATTGACCTTAGTCATTATTGTCGGGTTTTAAGGGGAATAGGTAACCATGGAGTGATCTTATCCTAACCCCTAGTGCCTTACGGAATGAGAATCTGTATTGACATCTAGGGCCTTATGTACCTTTATAGTTCCCCTACTCAATCCTAGGATTGACTTGGGGATTTGTCATGCATAAGTTTATCTGAGGTGTTACAATTTCCACCATGATTCATGATCTATTTCAAAATAAGGGTTTTTCAAACTGTATTAGGATCATAATTCTCAATAACTCATCCTCAACCATACACACTTTATGTTAAGAGTTTTTGTAGACCGGTTGATCTCAAATTTTTTCAAGGTTTCTCATAAATATGTGTTTGCACAAGCTTTATCAAGACACCAAAATAGGACCTTTTTGAATGCATAATTCTTAGGTTGTTTACATGTTTTATTTATTTACTACTAGTTCATAACAAGTTTTATCTATTGGGTTTCGGTCCTTATATGACAACCTAGATTTATCCCAATATTCAAATAAAAATTAGGGGATTCAATTCATCTTTATAGGAGGATCCAAGTCTAGGAAGTGCTCTTATTTTGTATTAGGAAGTTAGGATCTTTAGCCACATATCTTATCCCCCTATGGGATTTGGCTCCCCAATAGGTCCTTTCCTTTTAGATGGGATGACTTTCCCCATAGATGATTCACTCAACAAAGAGAGTTGGAGTTTCTACATCACCATTGAGCTCAGGGTTTTTTGGTAACAACCTAAATGTATCTCATATATATGCATGACTCATGTACTTGTATGCTAACCCACTTGTGTTCTGTATAAACACTCATGTGTACCCTATGTACATGAATGCATGAAAATTCATGGGTGCATGCAAATTATGGCTCAGATGGGTTGTAAAAGTTAGTGGGGCTTGCATCAAGCCAAAAATACATGAAAAGGACATTAGAACATGCTAGAATGAATTTATGATAGTTACTATAGATGATAATATTTGAAAACTGGTCATGCCAAATTCTTTCCCTAGCTTGGCCTTTATTCTTGTTCCAGGATTCCATTATCTATGTTTTTTCCAACTCAGTCACAACTTGTTGTATCACTTAAAAAAGATATCAAGGTTTATAGATTGCCACACACATCTAACTAAGTAGTATTTCAAAATATAAAAAGGTAGGTGATTTTCCCTTTAACAATAGGTAACTTCTCTTTAGGGTACTTTTATAAACTTAGCGTAGTTTGTGATATTATTTTTCCTTGGGACTTTAAGTACACTGGATGATTACATTACCTAGATCTTATAAAGGAAGATTTTTAAGGTCGATAATTTGTGTATGTTATTATTCTTTTCATCATTTACACTCCTTGAGTGGCGTCTTATCCTTGGGGTGACTAAGAATATTTTTGCATACTCCATGTGGTTCATTTTCCTTGTTGAGACCTCAATAAACCCTGACTAGCCCATCAATCAATTACTTTTGTAACCCTAAGATATGCTAGTGCCATGTCATTAGGCTTATCACAATAGAGCAATGTAGCAATTGGAACCAAGGGCTTAAGGGCCAAGAAGGGTAATTTAAGCAATCTTACATTCTTTTTTTAGGGTATACAAACCTTTAAAAAAATCATCACTTATATATCAAGAATACCATGCATCCAACATCCATGGTTGGATCCATTAATTTTTATTTTTTCTTCATAATATAAATTGGGGATGTGTATGGAAACAAGTTTATGCCCACAATTCCACCTAGGATAGATTTAGAGAATAATATTCTAGTTAAAAAAATACCTCACAAAATCCTATCGTTCCTTGTATCACTTAGGTGTAATATATCACTTCCCCCTTCTTAGTGATCAAAAGGGAATTTCTAGGGATAGGGTTCCATCTTTAGAAGGTATATTCTTTCATCAAACTTCAGTATATGTATTCCTCTTGGGGGTGCAAAGTGGCATTCCTATATCCCTATCTATTGTTAGGGTTCCCATACACACAAGTACTACCTTTTAAATTTCATTTCATTTTCCTTGCATCAAGATCTCTGAGTAGGGATCAAATACAACTTACATATAATGTGTTCTAGCTATTTTTCCATCCCTCACTAGTGTTTCTCGTATATGTCTATTTTCTTTCATTAATCATGTATATCCAAATCTTTAGGTTGTTGTAAGGACAATTTTTCTTAGAATAAGGTTTTCTTTCTTAATCGACATTGCTTAGGTACTTGGCATACCCTTTTTTATTCAATAGCATCTTGGGTTTCGTAGAAGTTTCTAAGGTTTATCTGTATACGAGGGCATATAAAACATAAATCTTTTTCATCATATATTTATTTTATTATTTCAAATTGGCATCTCATACTCCATAGTGGTTGGAGGAAGCCTTAACCTTAATTTTCCTATAAACTTTACTTAGATGAGAAGAGAATCAGATCCTAGGGTTGGCTACTCTTGTGGTTGAAATGAAATGAGATGGGAAACAGACATAGTTTTGATAAGAAAACCAAGAGGTATATTATTTTGGATAAACCCACAGGTTTTGGCGAGGCAGGAACCACATGTTCATGGGAGTCCTGGTAAACTTGCTAGTAGTGTAAAGGAAAAATATTTGCAGGCCCAGGGTGTGGACCATTATAGACACCACCACCTCCCAAAAACATCTTGATAATTACTTGGGGTTCTATGAAGTTTTGAAACTATTAATAACTGAAAACCATTTACATCAAAATAACTATAATACTAATAACAACCTCATCCTCTCATTATCCATAATATGGTGGATCAAGAAGTCAAGGGAAATTACTTATCTAGAACCAAGGATCCAAATTTAAATTAATAACAAATAATCATTAATAATTTCACAAATAAATAGTGTTTAAAATAGTAATACAAATACTCCTTGTAGGAGTTACATATATACTGAAAAAGGGATGAACTACATGACATGAGACATTATATCTTTACATCTATTTAATATTGCATGTGACATTAACTTTTTGATCTCCAAACTATTCATCTGAATCATTATATTGTAAATATTCAATGTATGTCGGCTACCTGAAACATTTTTTTGGTAACCCAGGAGACTCATAAGGCTTTCACCGAGCCCAACCTGAGGCGCTCAACCCCATCCCATAAGGAGCATAGCCCATTAAGTCACGTAGAGGCCAGCTGCGCTACGGGAGAAACAATTCCAAATAGCACCACCAGAGGGATTCGAACCCGGGACCCTTCGTGAGGCTACCTGAAACATGAATAAACAAAACACATTGACTTTGTTGCACCTTCTCCTTTCCTACCCTGGACTTGGGCTAAACTTGATGACATGATCATTGATTTCTCATCTAATGGCTCCCAAATCACTAAGCACCATGGAGGTTAGAACATATGGTTTTTCAAAGTCTTGGCCAATTGAAGTGAGATTGAATATATTGATCAATCAATCAATGAACTATATAAGGAACTCTACTTTCAAATTACAAAGCCAATTTTCATGAAATTTCAATCAAAGCTTCCTTGTAAAGTAATCTCTATCCTAATTAAGTTTCAATACCAATAGGAAACCTTTGACTGCCAAATCCATTACCATCAAGTCATGCACATAGATATATAGCCCATACTTGATTATTAAAGCATTAGACTACTAGGAAAGTTTCAATGGCTCAAAATTTTAGGATATCATTTATATTTGCCTTTCATATTGCAACCCATAAGAAGTGGTAATGAAAATTAGTAGGATTGATGTTCATTTCTTGGCCTTAATGTCACCCTTACATTAAATCTAAGTAAAACTCTTCAACATATCATATAATCAAATAAATAGTTTAGAACTTGGAAACGAATTTCTAAGAAGTTTTTATAAGCAAAAAGGATGACCTTAGTTTAATATTTACAATTGTACCATTATTTCTTTAATTAGTGTCCCAAATGACGCAAGACTAAACATATAAAAACATATTTTTTAATTTAGAGGATTACATTTTAATAATCCTTTTTTAATTATGTCTATTGCAAAGTGAAGAGGACATGATTCATCTAGAAGTAGAAGCAGAAGTTCCGGGTCATCGTCTTTTCTATCTCTTCTTTCTCACATTTTCATGGGCAAATCTAGTCCACAAAGAAGGAAGATTGGTGACCTCAAGACCGCATCTAATGAATGTCAAGGAATTATTTTGTTGCTACATCGACCACCATTATGCTCAAGAATGAAGAGAAGAAACCACACACTATGATTGTGCCTTCATCTTCTACTCTGATTATGTCTTTCTCCCATTCTTGTCCTATCATGAGAAAGTTTTCCTCCCACTGTGGTGTGTGGGAATTATCCTTGCTAAAAAATTTCTCTTTATTGTATCTAATCTTGTAGCTATTCTAGATTTGAATCTAATATATTGGCCAAATATTTTGCGTGTTTACTAGATATTAGAAGTAGAGTAACTTTGAACCTAGGATCTATGATACCATTTATTTCATGTTTAACTATGGACAAGAACTTTAGATGGGTGTTTCCCAAGGTGATTGGTATAAGACCTCTAGCTAACATGATAGTGACATGTAGTCATATCTATCTACGTGTAAGCCTAATTAAGAATTAGATTTACAAGGTTTCAATGTTTATATGTTCATTCTTATTATGATGTATATAGATTGAGAGTAAGTAGTAATTGTGAAACCCATTCACCCTTCTTTTTTCATCCAACAAATTAGTAGAACTTTCATTTGGCCTTTATGTTGTTTCAATCTTAGCGTAATAAACCTAATTAAACTATTGTGATATATTGTTGTTCTTTCTCGATTGCATTGATCAGATAATTTGCAAATACATTGTCTCTTTGGTTTGATACTAAACTATATTGTGACAAACTTCGTATGATTGTGAGTGGTATTGTCTTATGCTTGATTGAGTTAAAAGCTAGGGATTTCATCCCTAGAAAATTTGATGTGTGATAAATCTTTCATCAACAGAATCTCTAAAAGAACCCCCTCCTTGATTTGTAACATTCCCATCATGTCAAAGAGGATATTTATCATCTTTAGATTGGTGTCACTAGAAGGTGGGGCAGATTCGTTGTAGGGAGATATTCCAATGTTTTTATCATGGTCGCTAATAGGCTATAAGGATGGAGCCTTGCATTTTCAGCCTAGAGATCTAATGAAAAATCATGATTCCTATGTAGGATTAGCCATGAAATTTCCACCATGGTTTGCTTCAATTGAGATAATTTGGCACAAAATGATTGTACTAAATTCCATAGGGGTACTTTATGGTGGGGCATCCTTTAGCATCTTTTGAAACCTTCTCCAAGTTTATAGGAATTTGTACTGACTCAATCGGTTGAAGGAGATGATAGATATAGCATGTACGTCAGCTTGCATATGAGATAAAACTTCGTTAGGAACTCATTATTCATCATGTCCTATGTCATTATCTCAAGGTTATCAACTCTTTCACCTTGTCCTTATGTGTTAAAGGGAGCATGGTCAAATGGCTGACATCACCAAGGTCAGAAGGTATGCAGAAAGTAGAGCACACTTCCAACAATGAATTCACATGCTTGTATGGATCTTCTTATTCAAGGTCAAAGAAATTTGGGAGATGTTTCACTAGTGTAGGATGGATTGAAAATTCTTGTACTATAGATTCCCTACTTGGTTGGATATAGGATAAGAATAGTTTCCTAGACCGAAGTAGTCTTGTAGTAGTATGGAAGGTAGTGGTGGATGTTGTCCGAAGGGATTTCATTCTTCATGGCTATCTTACTCTTCATGGTGCATATGGTTGTTACCATGAGAAGGAGGTCTATGATGTGGGTTTTGCATCTCAACCTATGGCTCTTGATGGTGGAAATATTCTACTTCTACGATTCCCAATCTCAAAATCTTCAAAGAAGGTCTCAAGAGACAAGGCATCATCCTAACAATCACTATCACTTGCATCATCACAACAAACAAAGAGGGAGATCTAGAAAACCAAGAATGAAATGGTAACTGAAAAGAAGGTAATGGTGAGGGTAACCTAAAAAAGTCAAAGTGAAGGAAATAGATAGGTCAAAATCTAATATCCAAGGAAAAGTACTAGAAAGCTAGATGTTCGGGCCAACAAAATGGACCAGATCACACACTCTTATACTAAAATGTCTACAAGATCATGAGAATGGAATGTAGTATAATTAATGAGTTCATGATTGGCTCACAAGAATGGTGAGGACACTAGAGATATGTTGGTTCTCTATGTTCATAGAATTTGAGGATAGGGTTTTTAGGGTTAAACTTTGGTTTGGGTTTGTTAAGAGTAAGGAACATGCAAGAAAAGAAAGATATAATGGAAACTTACTAAGAATAACATTAAGGAGTAACTATTGAACTAAGAGAGCAATTATCAGCTAGATTATCAATGATAATTGACTACTCTAGACTGTAAATCCTAATTAAGACAAAGCAAGATATGTTTATACATAAGGAAAACAAGAAATAAACTAAGAAATGAAATAAGGGAACCAAACACTAGAAACCACAAGAAAGAACTAATTTCCCTAGAAATATTTTTTTGACGGTAAAAACTCCCTTGCTTTACACTTTATTCATGTCTAAAGAAGGTAGTAAAAGGATACTTTCTTGGAAGTCTCTAATCTTGATTGTCAACGTAAATTACAATGTACACTAGAGGCGAGGCTATGAGTCATTACATTACCCTCTTAGTGGATGAAGGTAATATTAAAAGAGTCAAATAGTAAGGAGGTTTTAGATATCTATCTACACAATGTTCTTGTGTAGCCCCTCCCCATGTCACATGCCCTAATATCATGTACTATTGTCATATTATCTATTTTAAAGGATTATACCTGGAATATTAGCTATAGAGACACCTTCATTGCTTCAAGGATGTCAACTCCCTACATCCACAACATTGATGTCTTCATGGATAACACTTTCACATTGTTGCAGCAACCTTGCCATTGCTACCAGATTCCTCCCAAGATGATAGGTGTTTGTGATTTAAAAGGTGCATCTCTATTAACTCTCAAGAGTTGCTCTGGTGAAGGTCTCAATGGGATGATCATGTCAGTGTTGCACACTAATGTAGGATAGAGGTTTGTACCAGATTAACTGGCATATTCTTGGACTTGGTTTACATAATCTGTAACTAAGGCTGGGATGAAGATGGGTCTATCACTGAATACTTGCTTGTTTCTTGCCGTTAAAGACACCCAACAAAGGTTCCACATCCCCATCTTCTTTTCATCTTGTAACTATAGAAAGTGGTAAGGAAGAACTTTGTGGTATGCAAATCTTGTGTAAGATCTAACATATCCACATTACTATTCTCCCACACTAGTTGAGCATGCTCACAATTGAAAATTGTATGGATTGCATCCTCTTATCCTCTGACATATCTTCTACATGGTTGACTTGGAGGACTTGTTTATGTAGAAGCTTATTTTCCATTGGTAGGATGTCCATACTCATCCATAACATGAAGTGGGTGAGCTTTGATAGGCACTTATTCTTTTGTAATCTTTCCCAATCTTCTTTTTCATTGCTAACTAGTTCACCAGTGAATCATTTGAGACACTTATACACTGAGCATACTGAGTATTTGCCCTTGATATTTGATTCCCAATAGAGTTTGCCCTCACTACTGGATGGGCACAACAGAGTTGCAAGGATCCCTTATGTCACTTAAGAGGAAAGAGCTTTGTCACTTTTGTTTGGCCCCAACCGCCTGTTGTCGATCCATTGGGAGGCTAATTTGGAACTATATACACTCTCATATGCATACACTCTCAAAAACCCGTTCTTGTTGGGCACCCATCTGTCTTTGGGAACATCCACCTTTGTCCTATTTTTTATTCTCCAATCATACCTAGCAAGGGTCTCCTTTATAGTTCCATATATATTGTGTCAGGTGTAAATTGGGTTTCCACCAATCGTTGTTTTAATGATGTTCTTGTGCATGTAGTATACATCCTTAAGAGCTCAGTTAGAAAAAGTCTTTGTATAGAACACTAGTCTCCATCCCTATTTGCCCAATATTTCTTGATTTAAATCTTTAAGGTCCTTGAATCCTAGTCCTCCTCTCCCTTTAGGCTCACACGGGTCACCCCATTTCTTCTAGTGTATTTTCCTTTCTCTTTCCTTAGATTCGCAGCAGAACCTTGCTATCATACCACTGATTTCATTAAGTATACTATCTGGTATTCTCAATATGCTCCTAAAATATGTTGGGATAGTTTGGATTATTTCCTTGATTAATACCTCCTTTCCTGGTCTTGAAAGAAGTTTTTCTTTCCATCCTTGCAAATATTTACCTAATGTTATCGGTGATGGAGGCAAAGATAATTTTTCTATATATTCCCATAGTTGTAGGTATACCCATGTATTTATCATGCCAGTCCACCTCAGTCATGTTAAGTATCTCCTCAATTTCTTACTGCCTTGTTTCATCAATAGTGCTATAGAACAAGACTTTTGATTCTGTGTGGTTACTTTTTGCCTAGATTCTCTCTCACATTGGTTGATGATGCCAACTACATAGGAGCATTCATTGGAAGTCACTTGTGAGAAAAGTATGATGTCTTTCATGAGAAAAAGGTTCCATACACATGGGCCATGTCTACTAGCATGAACCCATGTACAAGTCCTGCTTGAGCTGTAATATGAATAGAAGAAGAGAAAGCTTCATAAAAAAAAAGATACGGGGATATTGGGTCACCTTGGCATAATCCTCTTGTTGGTTTTACGGAGCCCCTCCTAGACTCATTGATGATGAAAGAGTGTGACACAAAAGATATGCATTTACCCCTTTCTTCTCTACAGCTCAGGCAGGCCTAGTCTTCTTATCACTTTATATAGAAAGCTCCATTCCACCCTATCATAAGTCTTTCCCATGTCCAGCTTCATTTCCATCACTGCTTCCCTATCGCTCTTCTTCTGCTTCATCCTGTGGAAGGTCTCATACCACTCTATAATATTGTCTATGATTATTCTTCCACCAATAAAGGTATTTTTCTCATTAGAGATGAGCTTGTTCACTACGGGTTTGATTCTCTTTGCTAGGACTTCAGTAAAAAATTTATGAGAGACGTTGCACTTGCTAATGGGTCTGAATTCAAAAATCTTCTTTGGCTCTAGGACTTTTGGAATAAGAAATATGTCCATTTCATTGAGGGCTCCCAACATGGTCTTCCCTTATCACCATTTTGAGATGAAAGGCATCATCCCATTATTAATCTCCCAGTTCTTATGGTAGAAGACCACCTTAATGCCATGTGGTCCTAATGCTTTTGTGGGATGCAATTGACTCAGTGCTCCCCATACCTCCTCCACGGTGGGGGGTAAATCTAGAATCCTTGCCTCCTCCTCCTCTAGAATCGGTGTCATACCCTATATAAGATTATCAACCCCCTCCTATTCTTCTGAAGTGAAATGTTTATCTAAAAAGTCAAATATGATTTCGTGCAAATTTTCTGGTATTCTTTTCCAACTACCTCAAACATCCTTCAGTCCCTTGATGGTGTTCCTTATCTTCATTTGGTTTGATTTTTGGTGGAAATATTTTGTATATTTGTATCCATCTCTCATCACATTCATTCTTATTGTAAAATGTCAGTAACTTTCTTCTTGTTTTTGCGAAAGTTTGTAGTTCTTGGGCCGATCTAGCACACACATCCATCATGTTTGCACATGAATGATTATCTTGTGCTTCTCTCAGGTTGTCTTACATCTCCTTTATTTTTTGTGTATGTTGCCAAAATTCTGGGACACCCATATATCCAATTTTTTCACATAAACCTGTGTACGTGCATGCATGCATGTCAAAATAGGAGGCACCCTTCCACACCTCTTCCACAACCTTTCTACACTCAAGATAAGATGGACATAGAGCTTCAAACATGAAACTTCTCCCATTCTCTATTTGTTTGTCATTCTTCTCCACCCAAATCATCATAGGCCCATGGTCTAATTTATTTATGGGAAAGTGTTTAACCTGTCTAGTGTTAAAAATATTTCACCACTCATCATTAGCCAAGAACATGTCCAGTCTTTATCAGATCACTCTACCTTCCTTTCTTCCTCTATGCCAAGTGAAAATACTTCCTTTGTATCCCAGATCCATGAGTTAACACATGTCAATTGCAACTCTAAAGTTCCACATCTGCAAATCAAGCCTTAGTTGTCCCCTAGATTTCTCATTGAGGGAGGTGATTTCATTGAAGTCCCCACACATAATGATAGGGCATGTGGAAGAACTAACAACTATCATGTGTTTTGTCTCATGTTGAACACTACCCAACTGTAAATACTAGCAAAGGTAAACTTGTCCTCCTCTGCATCTGTGCTTATATCTTGTGGTATATGGTGATTGCAGAAAAAATGTATCGTGACATTGTTACCACTCTGCCATAAGCCACTTCCACTTGAGTTACCCTTTATTCATGCTAAAACCATTTTCAAAGCCACATATGTTCTTGAATTTCTTTTGTTCCTCCTTTCTGCAATTGTCTTACAGACAAAGACAATATTAAGAATCTCCCTTCAACATAAATATCAAAAAGATGTCGGAAATCTTGGGGTGCCTAGTTCCTAGAGGTTCTAGCATAAGATTTTCATTACTTTTTGTGGGCCTAGTCTCTGCTAGAACCCTCTACTTGCATCATTGTCCTAGAATCTACTAATGGTGACTCACACACCACCTTGCCAGAACCTCCCTCACCAATATCCATGTCCACTGATGGAACATTATTTTTTCATGGATGCTTGCCCATTTAGGTATTTCATTCCGGACTCGTCCAACTATTTTAGTCTTCACTATCTTCTTCCATTGGAGTCTAGTATATATCATCCCATTTTTATTAGCTTTGATTAAGAATGAGCCCTCATGGAACACAACTGGTCTTATATTTTTGGGGTAATACTCCGGGTTTAGGATATTTATATTTGAGATATTTCTTTGCTTGGGTGATTGAAGGTTATCGAATGTAGTGTTGATTGGGGTTTATGCATAGCGGTGGGTCTGGACACCTAGGTGAGGTTGCAGGGATGTGGTGTTGGGTGGTGACTATGGGGGTAGAAATGTTGTTTATAACTATTGTTGACATGCCTTTGTCCAACCTGTCGACTAGGTATGTTGGGGTTGCTTATGTGTATCTTTGGGCATCCTTCTCATGGTTTTCTCCATAGCACTGGTCTAAGTTGGTAGTACCTTTCATCTAGATACCCCTCTAGAAGTAGCTTACCTACTTCTGTCTACTATGCCTTGGTGAGTATTCATCTGCTATAAGAATCACTTGTGGTTCCTCTTCCAGATAGGTTATGACATGCTTTTACTTCCATACACCATGCAATTATTATCATCTTGTACCTCTGTTCCTCCTTTAGTGTTTTGGACATAAGTACCCTAGAAAGATAAATTGATCATTAACTAAGAAATTATCAGTAATGAACAAGAATGAACTCTAGACTATCAAACAATAAGAAACTTAGGATTTAAGCAATTACTTATGCGAGTGAGCTATTTAGGAGATAAGGGAGAATTAAACCAAGCATTAGTGTAATATTCAATAATGAAATAAAAGTAGTTCTTACAAACCAAATAATAAAGGGATACATTTGTTATAAACCCTACCCTACTAGTCGGTCATGAATGACACAAAGTGTATTTAGAGGAATGAATAAGTAAGTCACAATATTCTTGGTGTGTATTCCCAGAGGGCCAATTATGTGATGATTGTAATGGCATATCATGTAAATGATTTCATTACTATTAAAGGCAATCTTCATTGATATGTTTGTTAAATTATGAGATAACAGTATAACGTGATAGATGTCTAAAGAATGATTTTAATCGATGATGTATGTCTTCAGGTTGAGAACCTAAACAATGAGATCATATGTATGATAAGAGTACATACATTCTTTTTATGTCCCTAACCAGATATTATCATGGAAGCTAATAGAAAGAAACAATACATAAGACTAGTGTGTGTGTCGGTTGATGATAAAATCTAATTAGTCATGATATGTGATATCAAAGCAAGCACATAGGTACTTGTCATAGAATAGTGTATCAAACAGACCCACTATGAGAGTGATGCATGTAAACCATTGAATGGTAGTTAGAATTATCTCTCATAGTTATAGTGGTGATTGTGGTTCTTAGACCTAAAATCACTACACTCATCGCCTATCATTCGTTGTACTTTGACATCATCCAATGGGACCTTGAATAACAGTTACCATAAAGGTAGTGCTCGGGTACACGGTGACACATGAGGACTGACTATGTGTGATGTAGATGGGATTTGTTCCTCCTACTATAGTTGATATCTAGTCCACTTAATAAGAGAGACCAAGAAACATATGTACATACTCATATGAATCAATATATATGATATGTGAGCTCACATGCATCTCAGACAGTCTGGTCTAGTTAAAGGTAACATGGATCGAATGTTGAATAGGATGATGACTACATGCCTCAAATTCAATCTGGATATCTAATTCAAAGGAACTATATGATCACAATAACACTTATCAAGAATTTTAGGTTGAAGTTCTACAACTTTCCAATAACTTGGGTAGCAATGATGTGTTTCTAGACACCTCTCATTGCTTGTGATATCATAAACTAGTTATGGACATTCCTTTCTAACGTAATTTGGGACCTATAGGGTCACACACATAGAATGCACCTGGAATAAGAGTTTACTCATGCATAAGATTTGACTTGATTGCTAAAGTGTTTAGATAGCCAACTTAAACTTCAATTGGTTGATTGGTGTCTGAAACGATCAGTTTAGTGAGTGAACCGACTTCCTGTGAGACGTAAAAACCTAGAAAATATGTAGATCTTCAATAAATCATAGAAAATAGTGTGTTTATCAGAAAAATACAAATAAATTACCAAAATGTTTAGAAAAAATGAGTAGAACAACATGAAAGCATTATATCAGCCTTTCGATAGTAATATAACATAATTTTTAGTAAGATGTGTAATACTTATATCATGTGTAATAAATATCAAATGATGATCTAAAATTATAATAATGCATCAACAACTCTAAAAATATGATATATTATCTGTATGATGTCATAGATTACAAGTAGGATGCACAAAATCATATAATTTGCTTTATATAGATAAATAGGGATAATAACCCTAATTAATGTGCAATAATTACAAATCCACCCAAGAAACCCTACAAACTACAAAGTAAGCTCATATCAGTAAATGGAAGATAAAATGTAACTATGAAATCAGTAATGTGCTTATAAATCATGTTACATGTATGAAATCCTAAAATAGTGAGAAACCCTAATTGGAGTAATGCATGTAAAACCTAGGGTAATATGTGCACCAAATGACATGGAACCTAATGTTCAAATGATGCACCATAATATCGAATATGACATCAGTAAGATAACTCCAAGACAAGAATAGAAGTAATTATGAGAATATACTAATGACTAAGTAAAACCCTAATGCATCATAATAGGGTTAAGATGATGAGATTTTGATGATGGTATATGTGGTCTTATCTTAATTAGGGTTGAACAAAGGTTAGAGTTAACATGAGGAATATGTTATTAGGATATCTCTTTGGAAGGTATGCCCTTACCTCTTACTTGGCCTACTACTAAGTATGGTTGTATTATGTGTGTACAAACACTGGGATACGATATTGGATGAAACGATTGTTCTTGTATATTATCTTGGTTGATTTTCCATACATATAGTTATGAACACATGAAACATAATATATCTATTCCATTATATGAAAGTGCTATATCTCTTTGGTAGGCATAGTGCTAATGAGTGATGGTAAGAAGATCACATGTACAATGATCTATCTCTTTGGTAAGAAGACCATAAGAACTTATTGCATCTATCCCATTCCTAGGCAGATGCATAAGAATATAATGGAAATGTGCCTAAAATATGTGTTCTCTTTTGTTAATGAACATATTTATGCAAGTAAATGATTTTTCTTATATTTCTTTACTACTGCCAAGTTCTAGCTTTATCTTATTGCCAAGTCTTAGTAATGAGAGGTATGTAAAAGACACGTAGGCATATTCAGTATAATATTCTAGAATATTGTGCTGATGTGTGCCACATGTAATCTTTTGTTTAGGTTGTGGACATGTGCTTTTGAAGAACCATAATAGTTGAGAGTTGTGTGGAGAGCAGATGTACAGGTGGACCTATTGTCTTAAGATCCTGTTGTTTAGTGGCAATACATGTATATGTAAAAGTTTGTTGTTAAATATCAATTTGTAATAAGTTATTTTGTAATTATATGTTGAATAGTGAACATGTTGTATGGTTTTTATTTTCTTGTTCATGTTCATGTGCTACTGTTGTTTCCTTCTGACTTCCTCTAATTTTTTTCTTCTTAGCCTAGTGTTGGGTTGTGTAAATTGGGATTCTCATTGAGATGAGGTTTCAATTTGGACATCACACATTAGATTAGGATTTAGAAAATCCAGGGACGTCATAGGTTTAGATATATGAGTAAACTATTTTAGGTTGTGAATTGACCAGTTGGAGGATTAGTGAGACTGGATCAAGGATTGATGTTGATGTTATGTTGTGCATTAATTGGAAATTAAAAGTCAACATGTTTGAAAATATAAATCATAGTGAATTGATCATTTCAAGTGTTGAGATGGATGTATCATGTGTGAACTGATCGTTTTATCATTCACAGCTTCCAGGAAATTCATGAAATTCCATCTCTTTGACTCCCAGATAAACTAGAAACCCTGACCCTGACCATCTTATATAAAATAGGACAATATAGGAAATGAGAGACACAACAACAAGCTCTGATAATTTCTATCCTCTGGTAGTTGTGGTAACTAGAGATCTTGAGAAAGTCTTAACCATAAAAGGGAGAGACGGAAAGGGAGAATGAGTCAACGCTAGCATGTTCATGTTCAAAGGGATGACTCCTTCTTGCAGGCTTTGGAGCACAATGAGGAGTTCCTGGTGGTCCGCATGGACTACATAGAGGCATGAAGGATGTCGACACCACACTAGGAGGACAACAACCATCACCGTTCATGGTGGTGTCACCCCAGTGTTGTCTGTGTGCAACTTGTAAAAGAAGCACACCACTTTAAGGGTAGTCATTGGACTTTCTCCAGGACTAGGTATATGCCTTGCAACCCTCGTTCCCAATCCATTGTTTCTGATAAATCCATTGGTGAAAAGGTGAATATATAAATAAAAAAAATTTAATGATGTGATCTTTGTAGCCATATTTCCCTATAGCAGTATCAGAGCCACGTCAATGTATTGTGTTTAGGGATTTAATCAATATGATCAAATTTTTTATTTATCATTTATTTTATTGTATATGATGTAAATATGTAAGTTAATTTGCATTTTTTGATTAGATACCACATATGATCCCAACAAATATATATGTGATACGATATATATGCAATTTATATGTGTCACCATAAAATCATCTTGATGGTGGATCTATGTGTGGTTATGGACAATATCCCCTAAAATTGTGTGCATGGTTGAATGGTTTTATTCCTCCATTTTAAATTAATTCTGCATACCAAGCCTCTTTCTCTTTTTCTATATGTAAGTTAATGCTTTCCTTTCTATACTCCCCCCGAATGTAAGTTGAGGTTTCACTTTTACAATGTAATAATGTAAATAGGAATAAGATAGTTTTATTAACTATTATGGATAAATAAGGAAATATGCACAAGACGAACTGGTCGGCTCAGATAATGAATCAATTGACTGGAGGTCCAAGTAGGACAGACAAACCGATCGACTGGTGGCCCAACTGATTGGATGGAGGAGTCTAGACAATGTTTAAACCTGAAACCATATGACCATTTCAAGAGACCAACCGACTGACCAGGAGGCCAACTGATTGGCTCAAGATTTGAACAGATCCACTAGAATGGTTTCCAACACTAATTTTTGCAATAATGGAATGTAAACATGACGTGGACCATAGGTGGTAGCAATTCCTTTTGTCCCCAAGTAATTGCATTAGTATGGCCATAACCATCACTCGTATTTGTGATAGCATGTTTTCATTTGTGTGTATAGTATGTATATGATACATATTGTAAGTATGTGATGATTTGATATGTATATGTACTTATATCAATACAAAATCCCTCAATCATATATTAAGTCTTAGAAGCTTTCCATAAGAGACACACAAGAAAAGCTAGATCGACTAATCATGGGAACTCTAAGTGTGGTGCTTCGTCTATCTCTTGGAAGTGTGATGGTAGTTATGTGGGCCTATCAAGTAGGGTGCATTACTATCGTGTTGGATATTGGGTCAGGCATAATTAGGTGACCTTAATGGGATTAAGTGCCTAGAAGCATGCATATGGACTTTAGAAAAGAGTTGTGCATAACATCTATCCAAGAATTGTATAAGATACAATGCAAATTTTGCCTACCTTAATAGTTGGTTATGGACGTCGACGTTGGCTAGGTAGTAACCTAATTATTTTGGATGTTGGCTCACTAGAAGTTTGTACGCTACAATATTCCAAATTGATAAGTGAGGGTTAACAATTTGAAAAAAAAATAGTGGCAGTGATAATTAATTAAAGTCCTAACTAGTATCACCTTCTAATCAAATGAAATCAAAAGGATTTTGACAAACTGCAAATTTCTTTTGTAGAAACAAATGGCAACCAACAACACGTTCTTGTTGCAGTCATTCCTTGAGAAGTACAAGTTGAATGGAAATAATTTCCTTGACTGGTTTAGGATGTTGATAACCTCTCTCACACAAGAGAACAAGCTTTATGTCTTAGAGAAACAAGAGTCAGATGAACCTGCTCCCACTATGCCGAAGGCTGGTAGGGATGATTACAAGAAGAACTCTATAGATGTTGTGGATGTTAAGTGCCTGATGTTATGCTCAATGAACTATGAGTTGCCGAGGCAGAATGAGAAGATGGATCTTATTGAGATGGTAACACATCTTAAGAACATGTACCAAGATCAGGCAAGACAAGAAAGATATGATGTCTCTGAAGTGTTGTCAAGTAAAACATGGAAAAAGGAGATCCAGTAGGTCCCCATGTGGTCAAATTGATTGGGTATGTGGAGAACCTTACTGGACTGGGATTTCCCTTGGTTCAAGAGTTGTTCAAAGATGTGATTCTACATTCACTACTAGAATCATACTACTAGTTTGTCATGAACTACAACATGAACAATTTGACAAGTCGTTGTTAGAATTACTTGGCATGTTGAGGATTGTTAAAGTGCAGATAAAGAAGGACAAACCCAAATTCGTGATGATGATCATCAAATAAAAGGGGAATTCCAAGGGAAAAGGCAAATCTAAGAAGAGTTCTAAAGCTAGCAAGAAGCCCAACTCTTTTCCACTCAAACAAAAGGAAGGGGCGAACAAGAGAGGCAATTGTCACCACTATCACTATCCTAGACACTAGAAAAGGAATTTCCCTCTCAACTTGGAGGAACTGAGGAAGAAGAAGGAGGGGATATAGATCTCCACTTCAATTATTTATGTTATTGAGATAAATATGTCTACTTCTTCATCTTTGGTACTAGATATCGGATGTGGATCTCACATATGTTCCAATATGAAGGATTGAAAAGAAGTAAGCCTTTAAGAAAGGTCGGGTTTGAACTATGCATTGCAAATGGAGCAGGAGTTGTTGCCACTATAGTTGGAACCTATCATTTATCTCTTCCCATAGGGATTGTAATAGAGTTAGAGAATTGCTATTATGTACCTACTATTAACAAAAACATCATTTCTGCATCTTTTATGGACAAGAATGGATCTGAATTTCTTATAAAGAATGGTAGATGTTCTATTAGTAAAGATGAGATCTTTTATGGGATTTACCCAATGTCTTATGGTCGTTATTTTCTAGATATATGTACAAATATTTATAACATTAATACCAAAAGAGTAAAACTCGATAACTCAAACAAAACATACATTTGGCATTATTGTCTAGGGTAAAACAATGAGAAATGTATTTCTGGACTGCATAAAGATGGTTATCTAGACTCCTTTTACTTTGAATCAATAGAGACATGTGAATCTTTTTGTTGGGTAAGATGAGAAAGGCTCTTTTCACTGGTAACAGTGAGAGAGTGGGTGATCTATTAGGACTTGTACACTCTAAAGTATGTGGACCATTTAGAACATATGCTAGACGTGGTTACCAAAACTTCATTACCTTTATTGATGACTTTAGTAGGTATGGTTATGTTTACTTGATGAAACATAAGTCAGAAACCCTTGAAAAGTTCAAGGATTTCATGAATAAAGTACAGAACCAACTTGGGAAAGGTATTAAAGCACTTCGCTCTGATCAAGGTGTACAATACTTAAGCCAAGAGTTTGAGGACATTTTATGAGACTGCGGTATTGCATCACAAAGGACTTCACCTGGAATATCACAACATAATGGTGTATCAAAAAGATGGAATTGTACATTACTAAATATGGTGCAGTCAATGACGAGTTTTGCTAATCTTCTGACTTCCTTCAGGGAACATGCTCTAGAAACTGCAGTGTTTTACACTAAACCGTGTACCATCTAAATAGTTTCGAAAGACACCATATGGGAAATGGTATGGTAAATGTACCAATGTGTCTTTTTTGAAGATTTGGGGATGTGAAGCTTAGGTGAGAAAGTAATTTCCTGAAAATCTTGGACCCAGATGTGATAAATGTTATTTTGTTGGATATCCTAGGGAAATCCAAAGGATACTACTTTTGTACTCCAACTAACAACAAAGTGTTTTTTTCTAGGGATGTTGTATTCCTAGAAAAGGAAATTATTTCCAAATAAATCAGTGGGAGTAGAGTAGAACTCGGAGAGGTTCGAGACCAAAAACATAGCATTGACCCTAAATAGGTATAATAGGAACATGGAGAGTCACAAATTGTTGTGGAATCTCAAATTCCTCATGTAAGATAGGATGCTCATAGATCTTGTAGGATACTTCATGATCCTAAAAGATTTGGTTATCTTGTGACTCAAGAAAGAAATGAGTTGGTCAGTGATGATGATCCAACAACCTACCTAGAAGTTGTTAAGGGACCAAAGTCTAATAAGTGGCTCAAGGCCATGAGATCTGAGTATGTACACCAACAAGGTATGGACCTCAGTGGATCCACCTAAAGGGTTAAAACCCATAGGGTGCAAGTGGGTCTTCAAGAAGAAGACTGACATGGATGGTAATATACAAACTTATAAGGTTCAGTAGGTTGCAAATGATGTCAGACAAGTTCAAGGTGTTGACTATGATGAAACCTTTTCTCCATTTTCCAAGGTTAAATCTATCAATTTTGTGAATTTAAATGAATTGAGTAAAAACCCGTCCCCTCGCTGCCCGTCGCTCTGGCAATTAGGGTTCCGAGAAGTGGACGTTTCCCCACCCTTTTAGGGTTTTCTCTCTTGCATGTTCAAGCGCTTGGTTGTCTTCTAGTCCCATCCCCAGGATGGCGGAAGAGTTAATAGATAGATACGTAGGACTATGATTGTCGGATGAGGAAGAGGAACCCATTGACGTTCAACCAATGGGCAGCGGCGATGAGGAGGATCATACGGAGTTGGTGTTGATAGGGAAGTTGTTGACGGATCGCACATTCAACTTCAGAGCCGTGGAACACACGTTATCACAGGCATGGAGCCTTAAAGAGAAGGTGGAGTTCAAGCAACTAGAATGAGAAATATTTGTCATCCAATTCACCCATTGGCACGAAAGGCAACGTGTCATTGACGGGGAGCCTTGGCACTTTGATGGGCATTTATTGATGATTAAGGAGATTTGTAAGGAGGAGCAGCCGGAGCAAGTTGCTATCAACATGAGCCCTTTCTAGATTCGATCGTATGGCCTCCCTCTAGGTTGTAGAGGAGAAACCATAGTTTGTGAAATCACTGGACATGTGGGAGACATGCTCAGAGTGGACATCGATGGCTCGGGGTGGGATGTGTCCACCCGCGTCAGGATATTGATGGATGTTGTCAAACCCTTGAAACGGGCGCTGAAGATTAGGGTGAAAGGGGGCAACGTCGTGGAGATTGAGGTGAAATATGAGAGCCTATCCAACTTTTGCTTCATGTGTGGGATGCTTGGACACATCGACAAGGATTGTCAGCGTGCTAGCATCGAGGAAGACCATGTGTAGTGGTGGGGGAACTGGTTGTGGGTGTCACTGTGGAAGCAGCGACGACCAAACCAAGACAATGAAGGAAATAATGGGACAACAAGGCACAAGCTCACGTTCAGAAACGAGATGCAAGGGGTGTCATCCCAACAAGGAAGTATTGAGCATAGCATATCTGTTGAGAGGCAGCCGGAGAATGAATGTAATAGTGGGATAGCGGGTGCATCACGATGTCTGCTTTGGCGCAGCGTCGGGGACACATCGAGTGGCACAGAACATGCTATAGGGGCTGACGACGATGGGGGGAGATTGATGTTGGGCGTGGGTGTCAGCGTTATGCATCGTAGCTGTGGGCGCAATGTCGGGAGTGAGAGTAGGGGTGCAGAATGTGATGACGGGCCTGAGGATGACGTGGGCCGAATGGCGCTGGGTAGGGAGATGGTGTAACGCAGCACCGGGTGGGAAGCATAGTCGGGGAGGCATCAGGGGATAGGGAGCAATCGAAAGGCATTATGTGTCATTGCGGCGGGCGCAGCGTCGGGAGCGAGAGGAGGGGCGTGGTGAAAGATGTCGGGGGTTGAATGGCACTGGGTGGGGATGATGGTGTAACGCAGCGTCAGGTGGGATGCACCGTTGGGGAGGCGTCAGGGGGCACAAAGCAATCAAAAGGGGTAACTGAGGGTGGAGGGAGAGTGTCACCGAGCGAGCAGGAGGCGGGGGACCTGACGAGAGATGAGGTCCTAGCAATGCGAGATGTGTGGATGTCGCACTCGGGGGACGTTGTGGCGGGGAAGAATGTCAGAGTGCAAAAAGAGGAACGACGCATGAGGGAAGAGGTTGATCGTTATGGGTGGGTTAAAATCAAAGAACAAGCACCGACAGAGGAGGAGGAAGAGGTAGATGGGGACGTTGTAGGTCTGATAGCGATGCAACATTGTAATGAGGGGAAGTGCAATAATGAAAACATCTCTCTAATGGGGACATCACCTTTGTAGTGCCCGCAAGATGAGGGACGCAACACACACAAGGTGAAGGGGGAACACCGTGTAATCACAAGAGCACAAAGAAGGAAGGTGGCTGGACTAAAGTTGAAGCAAGGTGTGAGTACATCCCGAGCAAAGAAGAAGCACCAACCTTGGGTGTACTAGATGAGTAGAGGTGCCCGTCTTGGCATCCCAGAGGAGGAGGTGGTGTGGGAAAAAAGGGCAGGGAAGAGGGACAGGAACTCGAACTGGTGCGACATGGAGCTTGATGAACTACCAATAGCTGGGACTGGTGAGAAGAAGGCAAAGCAATCTATGACAGGCGGTTCTACCTCAACCAGGGTCTATGGGACCCAAGTAGCGGAGATTGGCGATGCCCAATCTTGGGAAGGACAATGAAACTCTTCATCTAGAACTGTTAGGTATTGGGCGACCCTGACACGTGTACGGCTCTCTAATCGTGGTGTTGGAGAGAGCGCCCAAATATAGTTTTTGTTATGGAAACTATGATTTCTGGAAAGAATCTGGAAGGTGTTCAAAGAAGTTGTGGCTTCAAAGATGGCTTGTGCATCTCCAGCATGGGCCAGGAAGGGGGTATTGGTTTGTGGTGGAAAGATGCAGATGTGGAGGTACTCAACTACTCAAATAGACATGTCACCAGTCTAGTCAAAGAAAATGCTACAGGGGCCAGATGGCGTGCCATTGGGATATATGGATGGGCGGATCAATAGAGAAAATCAAAGACATGGGCCTTGATGAGGAGTCTAAAGGCAGAGGCTGAGGAGCTGATTCTCTTCTTTGGTGATTTCAATGAGATAGTATCTAATACTGAAAAGAAAGGTGGTCCAGCCAAAGAGGAAAAGATCATGCAAAACTTCTGGGTCATCATTGATGAATGTGAACTGGTGGACCTTGGCTTTGAAGGAAACATGTACACTTGGAGAAGAGGGCTGTCAGAGAGAACCCTTGTGCAATAAAGGCTTGATATCATCTTGACGACTGAAAGTAGAGAATGAAAAGGAAGAATGAGAAGAAGGTACTTTGCTTTTGAGCCCATGTGGGCAGGCGAGGAGGACTGTGAAAATATTATTGGGAAAGCATGGATAGGTGGTGGAGATTTGAAGACAAAGCTTAACACATGCAAAGATCAACTCAACATGTGGGCTGCAAAGAAGTTTGGGAATTGGAAAAAAAAGATTCATGAGCTTGAAGGTGAGCTAAAAAAAATTCAGGCACAACCTCCGGATCAAGTAAAGTTACAAAGGGAAGATAAGATATCTAAAGACCTCCAATACTGGCTTTAGAAGGATGAGGAGTATTGGGCAACAAGGATACAAGTCAAAGAACTCAAGGAGGGAGACCGTAACATGGCTTATTTTCATCAAAAGGCGTCTAGTAGGAAAAGAAGAAATTGGATTGAGGGTCTTGAGGACAAACAAGGAAATTTTAAAACAAATGAAGAACAAATTTTAACTATCATCACCAATTTCTTTTCCGAACTTTTCCAAACTAGTAATCCCACTGGATTTGAACAAGAAGTAAGACGAATTAGGCGGATGATCAGTGAGGAACAGAAAGAAGATCTAGAAAGAGATATCACAAATGAGGAAATATGGACAGCCCTTAGATAGATGCATCCTAATAAGGTGTCGGGCCCGGATGGAATGAAGGTGGTGTTCTACCAAAAATATTAGAACATTGTGGGCCAAGATGTGGCTAGTTACATTAAGGGGTGGTGGAAAGGGGAAAGGAGCTTGGAGGAGGTAAATGATACACTGGTGGTGATGATCCCAAAGACTGACAAGTTGAAAATAGTAGGAGAGTTTCGCCTGATTAGCTTTTGCAATGTTCTGTACAAGCTAGCATCTAAAGTGATGACAAATAGATTAATGCCTCTCATGAACAACATCATAATGGAGAATCAAAGTGCTTTTATTCTGGGGCCCATGATTACTGATAATTCTCTTATTGCTTATGAACTTTTCCATGCTATGAAAAGGGACAAAGGAAAGAAGAAAGGCAGCCTTGCTCTGAAGTTGGACATGTCTAAAGCTTATGATAGGATAGAATGGGGTTTTCTAAACTATGCGATGGAGAGAATGGGATTTGGGGTGGCATGGAGGGAGAAGATTCAAGATTGCACCACATATGTCCAACACATGTTTGCCATCAATGGGGACCGGACCAGGAGAACAAAACCTTCGCGGGGACTTCACCAGGGTGACCCTCTCTCCCCCTATCTTTTTATCATATGCGCGGAAGCGTTCTCTACCATTTTAAGTATTGCTGCATGGACAACCTTACACACGGTATCACTCCGTGTAGAGGGGTGCCACACATATCTCACCTTTTCTTTGCAGACGACAACATCCTTTTTGCTAGAGCAACCTCATCAGAATGCTTGAAGATAGCTGAAATTATCAGCCAATATGAACAGGCATCCGGACAACAAATAAATTTATCCAAGACGGAGGTAATTTTTAGCAAAGGGATGACGGCCACAAAATGGGAAGAACTCAAGGGACTGCTGCAAGTAAAGGAGGTAGACTGACATGCAAAGTACCTAGGCCTTCCAATGGTGATAGGTAGATCAAAGAAACAGATTTTTCGCTTCTTAAAGGAAAGGATTTGGAAAAAACTTCAAGGATGGTTTGAGAAGTTGTTGTCCAAACCCGGCAAGGAGGTCCTTATAAAGGTAGTGGCATAGGCTATTCTGACATATGTAATGAGAATTTTCCAAATCCCAGCGGGCACTCTTAATGAGATTCAAAGCATTATAGCAAGGATTTGGTGGGGTGCAAAAGGAAATGAAAAGAAGTTTGCTTGGACAAGTTGGGAAAATATGTGTAAACCAAAAACAATGGCAGGGCTCAGTTTTAGGAATTTCCACATCTTTAACCAAGCCCTTCTAGCCAAACAATTATGGAGGTTAGGAGTGAACCCGCACTCCCTTGTGCATAAGGTGTTGAAGGCTCGATATTTTCCTAGAACTTCTATTTGGGAAGCAAGGAGAGGCTATAACCCCAGCTATACATGGAGGAGCTTCTGGGGAGCAAAGGCACTACTAAAGGAAGGGTTGGAGTGGAGGATTGGAAATGGGAAAGACGTTGACATTTGGGAGGATTCATGGCTACTAGGAGAGGAAGACACCCTTGCACGATTCAAGAACTCGGACGACACATCCTATTTGAAGGTACATGATCTCATGACACTGGATGGCTTAACATGGGACACTGTAAGGCTAGAGGATTGTTTCCCATTGGCTTACATAGGGAGGATAAGAGCTATCCCACTTAGTCTACTTGAACAAGATGATGTATGGTCTTGGAGGCCGACAAAGAAAGGAATATTCACGATGCGTTCAGCGTACTAACTTGGCATGCTTGGAAAGGAGGAAGCCCAGAAGCAAGCAACACAACAAGGTGACAGGTTATGGCAGTGCATTTGGAGAGGTGGATGGGCTCCCAAAGTTGCGCACTTCATTTGGAGAGTGTGCACGGGGGTCTACCAACCAAGGGAAGGTTGTTTGACCAGCATTGCATCGACGACGGTACATGTCATCTGTGCATGTCGGAAAAGGAGTCTTTTTCTCATATGATATTCCACTGTCCGAATGCTACCGAGGCTTGGGAACACTTGGAGCGAGGGACTCAAGAGTGGGTGGAAGACTACAAGGATGAATACATCATCATCACCATGGGGGCGGCATTGGACAGGGCTGACAAAGAGGTGATCGTTGCAGCCATGTGGGCTGTTTGGAGGGGGCGCTACATGCGAATCTTCCAATATGTCGAAGTGCACAGCGGCTGCCTGTTTCGCTCGACACTGACATGGGTCAAGCAGTTTAGGGGAGAGCAGCGCCCAAGGAGGAACAACAATGCCAAGTGGGATAGAGATGTGATGCCATGGTGGGTCAAGGCAATACAGGGAAGACTGAAGATCAATGTGGATGCTACATGTGGGGAGGATGGGGCGACGGCTATTGGGATGGTGATGCGGGACAGTGAGGGTGCGCTGATTGGGATAGAGGGGGAGAAGATTTGCAGCGGCACAAGGATAACAACGACAAAAGCTACAGCCATGAGGACAACACTCTAGTGGGCGAGCAGCCACGGCGCCAGGCAGGTGGAGATGGAGACGGACTCCCTTGAATTTGTCCAAGCTTGCAGCACTTCCTCTACACGGAGAGACTACATGGGGATCCTTGCTGATGACATTAGGACCCTGAAACATCTTTTCTCTTTTGACAGCATTTCTTACGTTAGTCGTTCATGTAACAAACGTGCCCATGAAGTTGCCACCATGGCACAAAGGGGACAAGTAGATAGGTTTTCTTTTTTCCAGTCTTTTCCTTCATGTTTTGTAAACCTTGCTTTGGCTGATTTAGCCTCATTTTATAGATGAAGGGGGGTCCCAATCATAGGGCCCTCCGTCCTTCTGTCAAAAAAAAAGGTTAAGTCTATCATGATCATGCTTGCCATTATATCTTATTATGACTACGAGATTTGGCATATGATGTTAAAAAATCACACCCGTTAATGGGAATCTGCTTGAGGATGTGTACACAACACAACCTGAGGGTTTTATAAATCCAAAGGATGTAAATAAAGTATGTAAGCTACAAAAGTCAATCTAGGGATTGAAGAAAGCATCTCAGAGCTAAAACCTTTGATTTGACAAAATAGTCAAAGAGTTTGTCTTTAGTCAAAATGAAGATGAACCATGTGTTTACAAGAAGGTTAGTGGGAGCATGAATGTATTCCTCATATTGTATGTAGATGACATACTATTGATTGGGAATGACATTTCTACTTTGTAAATGGTAAAGACTTGGATAGGAAATACATTATCTATGAAAGACCAAGGTGAAGCATCCTATATCTTAGGGATTAAGATCTATAGAGATAAAACTAGAAGGCTTTTTGGTCTATGTCAGAGCACATACATTGACAAAGTGTTGAAGAGGTTCAACATGGAGAACTCAAAGAGATAAAACCTACCCACATCTCATGGTGTTTGTATCTATAGAGCTCAATGTCCCAATTCTTCTGAAGAAAGGGAACGCATGAGTAAGATTCCATATGTGCCTGCATTGGATATATCATGTAAGCAATGATATGTACTCATCTTGATGTTTTGTATGCTTTGAGCATGATGATCAGATATTAGTCAGGTCCCAATGAAAGTCAGTGGAATTCCATAAAGAACATCCTTAAGTGCTTAAGAAGAACTAAGGATCAATTCCTTGTCTACGGTGGAGAGGAAGAGTTTGTGGTAAAAGGTTACACTGGTGCAAGCTTCCAACTAACAAATATGAATCTAGATTTGAGTTTTGCCTCAACAATGGAGCTGTGAGCTGGAAGAGTTCCAAGCAACAAATAGTTGTTGATTCTAAAATAGAGTATGTGTACATTGTTTCCTTGAATACAGTAAAGGAAGTTGCTTGAATCAATAAGTTCATCACTGAACTTGGGGTGGTTCCAAACATCAAAGTTGTAGTAGAGTTATATTGTGACAACATTTGAGATACTACATAAAGCTAAGGAACCTAGATTGTGTCAGCATTCCAATCACATACTACAATGATTCCATCTCATACGAGAGATCATACAATGAGGAGATGTGAAGATTTGCATAGTACCAACTGAAAGCAATGTTGCTAACCCCTTGACAAAAGAACTTTCATAGTAGAAGCATAATGGTCATGTTAGATCACTTTGGATTAAGTTAATGTGTGATCGGATCTAAGTGCACATCAGAGTTTGTTGGTATGTATGCCTAGAGAGCAAATCATATGATGATTGTAATGCCTTATCTTGTAAATGATTTGATTAGTAATAATTGTAATCTTTGTCTATATGTTTCATCAATTATGAGAGAATGATGTAACATGATAGATGTCTACAGAATGGTGTTACTCGATGAAATATGTCTTCCAGTTGAGGACCTGAATAATGAGATCACATGTATGATAAAAGTACATACATTCTTGTTATGTCCTAGTAGATATTATTGTGGAAGCTAATAGAGAAGAATAATACATAAGACTAGAGTGTGTGTTGGTTGATGATGGAATCTCATTAGTCATGATATGTGATATCAAACCAAGCATACAAGTACTTGTTATATAATAGTGTATCAGACAAACCCACCATGAGAACGATGCATGGAACCATTGAATGATAGTCAGAATCAGCTCTCACAGTGATATTGGTGATTGTGGTTCTTAACCTAAAATCACTACACTCATCACATTTCATTTGTTGCACTTTGACATCATCCAACGTGACCTTAAATAAGGGTTAAAGCTGGTGCTCATGTATAATGTGACACATGGGGACTGACTATGAGCGATGAAGATGGGATTTGTCCCTCAGACTGGAGTTGATATCCGTGCTACTTGATAATCAGGACTAAGAAACATATGGCCATACTCATGTGAATCAATATATATAATATGTGAGCTCACATGCATCTTAGACAGTCTGGTCTAGTTCAAGGAACATGGATTGAATGTTGAAGAGGATGACTCTTCCATGCCTCAAATTCAATCTGTATATCCGAGAGAAAGGAATTATACAATCATAGCAATACTAATGACATATCATAGGTTGAAGTTGTTGCCCAACTTTCTAGTTACTTGTAGAAATGATGTGTTTCTAGATATTGGTCATTGCTTGTGATGTCATAAGTTATTTATGGACATTTACTACCAACATAATTTGGGACCTATAGGATCACATGCATAGGATGCACCTAGAATAGGAGTTTACTCATGAATATGGTTTCACTTCATTGTTAGTGTTTAAGTAATCAACTTAAACATCAATTGGATGACCGGTGTTTAAAACAAGTGGAACGATTGGTTCATATACATGAGTCGGCTGATTTCTTTTGTGAACTGACTGGTTGGAGGAGTAGTGAAATTGAATCAAGGATTGATGTTGACATCATGTTGTGCATTAATTGGAAATTAAAATCCAATGTGTTTGTGAATAGAAACTTAGTGAAGCGGTCATTTTTAATGGTGAACCAGTAATTTCATGTGTAAATCGATCGGTTCAATGGTTCCAAAAAATTCATGAAATCCCATCTCTACGACTCCTAGAAGAACTGGAAACCCTGACCCTAGCCATCTCATATAAAGGGGAAAGTCTAGGCTTTTAGAGACACAACAACAAGCTCTGATAATTTATGTCCTCTCATAGTTGTGGTAGCTAAAGAGATCGAGCAAGTCTTACATATAAAAGGGAGAGACAACAAGGTAGAGAGATTCAACTCTAGCATGTTGACGTTTGAAGGGACGACTCCTTCATGTTGGTTTTAGAGCACAATGAGGAGCTCTCAATGGTCTGCATGGACTACATAGAGGTGTGGAGGTTGTTGTCACCATGATAGGAAGACAACAACCACCATCGTGTGTGGTGGTGCCGCCCCAATGTTGCATGTGTGCAAACTTTCAAAAGAAACACACTACTGCAAGGGTAGTCATTGGACTTGCTCCAAGACCAGGTATATGCCTTGCAACCCTCCTTCCCAATCCATATTTATTGAAAGATCTATTATCAAAAAGGGGAATATGGCAATAATTTTCTTTTTCTGCTACCATCTCTGTAGCCATATTTCCCTACAAATCAGATCACCCTTACGAGGCTCATTTAACTAGGAGAAGGCGTACTTGAATCAAGATCAACCCTAGTTAAGATTTTTAGGTGTGGTTCTCCTAGTACATTTGGCATCAAGGGTTTATGTAGGGTTTAAAAGGGTTTTCACATCCTATTACCCCCAATCAAACCTCAAACATGCACTTCTCTAAGAGTAAAAGGGGAGACACAACTATCTACTTAGATCTATTACCTAGGGTTGAAGAATAGGTGTGTATAAGGGTGGATAACTAGATAAGTGTATAGAAGTGGACTTATGATTTTTTTCCTTAAAATCCTCAAGATCCCTCTTTGCTCTAAAGATAAGGTGGTTTCACATCTCAAACACCTAATAAAGAGATAGAGATACAAAACAAGCATACATATCACACTAATCAACAATATAAATGGTATACATGAATACTCCTAGACACATGGTTTCAAAGTCCCATATTTCACCCATGAACTGTCTACAAACGGAGCTTATCTACTCATAGTAAAAAGATAAAAAAAGAGTAGATAAAACATAATAAAAATTCATAAAATTTTAATGGAAAGATTATTCTTCTTTACCTCCTATTGCATAATTCTTGAGTTCTTATCCCAAGTATATGGCATGGAAGTTAGGTGAAATGATAGGAAACACCCTAATAAATTTGAGATTTTAGATGGAAAATGAAATGGAGGATGAGGGAGTAGGTTGGAGATCTAGAGTGACATCTAGATCATTCAATGAAGTTCCAATCACTTAACCTTATCTGTCCTAAAAACTTATATTGGGCCTGGGCAGCTGTCTAAGGGGTATAGGTGGAAATGAAGTGGAAAAGTTGAATTAGGGTAAGGGGGATAGTAGTCGTACTTAACCACTAAGGTTGTTATTTCATGAAGGAGGATTGATTGTTCTACGAGAATGGTCATGGTGGAAATGGTAGGGTAGTTCAAGGTTTTAGGGATATTTTGGGTGAGTGGCCATGGTCATGCTGGAGTAGAAAGGTTTGGGGTCTTGAGGATAGAATAATCGTTCTGAAGTAGAATTGTCATTTTGGTTGTTGAGTGCCACGACTATTCTGGATAGAACGGACATGAGAAAACTGTAGAAGTACAAGATTTTCTATTAAGTGTGGGGGGGGTGGATACGGCCATTCTGGGACATAATGGTCGATGTTTAGGCAAGTAAGAATTGTCGATTTGGCTAGGGAGCTAAATTGGTTAGGGTTTTTGGTGAAATATATAGGGAGCAAAATGATCATTCCTAAATGGAAATGACTCTTCTTAGGGTTTCCCTATAGCACTTTAGTTCTTCACTTGGCCATTCATGTATCCAACTTCTTAAGAGTGATTCTTGATCACTTACAGTAGGTTTGAGATGATTGACACTATAACCTGGTTGTTCACATGTATTTATATAATTGAAATGCAATCATTTGAATAAAAAGGACATATTAGAAATTTGATTTTCTTGTTTTGAAATAATGGCTTTCTTTTGCAAAATTCCCTTTTTATGAATTTCATGGTTTCTACTTTTTTTAGTCCAATAATGGATATAAGGGAAAAGGAAGAGAAGAAAATATAATATTAAGAAAAAGGAAAAAGATAGTGGATAATAAGTAAATATACTTTTAGAATGATGTGGAATACTCTAGAAAAGAGAGTTTTTGTGCATAAATGAAGAATGGTGACTTTGTTAATTATGGACAATTGAAATATAAGATAATATACAAGTTTCCAAAAGAAATAGGATTTATGGATTTTTAGATTATTAAAGGATAATTATCTATCTGATATTTGAAACATCATGCTTGAGGCATCAAACAAGAATATTTCACGTAGTCTTTTTGTATACTTGAAAATAAAAATGAAAACAAAGAGTTCTAGAAATTAGGATTAAAGGACATCCCATAACATAATGGTAATTGTTTAAGTAATGTTTAAAAGGAGCTAGTTTTGTATGGGAAAGACATCCCAATAAATCTCAATTAGTAATTATACTTTTGGAAAAGGTTTTTGGGAGTTTCCTTGAAGTAAGAATAATTAATTTGAGAGGAATATATCAAAGAGGGGGTATCCTTTTGTGGGTTATGGTTAATAAAATAGAAACTAAGAATTTCTTGGAGGAGGAATATAATCCTTCCTAATAGGTTTTTAAGGGAATATCTTTGGGAAAGGAAGCATATACATTAGAGTAGGTCAAGAAGAGAGAAAAGGAGAAAAAAGAGAGGGAACACACCAGAAAGCACCTATATATTTATTTGCATGATGCTCGAAGGAGAAAGAATCATGCTTGTCACCTTAACCCTCTCTTCCTCTCCATGATTCTCTTCTTAACCCTAAACTTCCTTCTCGCATATATAATGGAGATGCCAGGAACCCTTGTTTCTATCCCAGATATTGCATCCAGGTTGATACCATTGCAAGTTTGCCCACAGTCTGCATTCCAAGAGTGTTGGTGACCCCTCTTCGCCTGGGGTATGACACATGATGATAGAAGATTGTGGTCTGGATGTAGACCTGGACAAGCTCTAAATAAGTTAGAGTTGGTTTAGTGTACCTTTAGGTGTCCATAGAGACCATGTGCTCTTATCTCAACGTTCGATGAATGATTACCAAAGTTAGAACTTTGTCCTCTGACGCTACTTGAGGGACCTCATAGTCCACTCCCACTAGCATTACCTTCGGCGATGTCGAGTGCCCAATGACTATAATGATTTCTATGTGAGCCGCCTCAGCTTTTTCTAAACCTGTAGAGCCTAGGACCAAGGAGGATGGTTCCCTATCCCTTCCATTGCACAACCACGTAGGGCTAGGATAGCCCCGACACAAGGTAGGCGGAGAGTCATAATGAAATGACCAGGGTACCCCGACCAATGTATGTGAGGAATGAGGGCACTAGGGTCATTTTGTCGTGAGTTAAAAGGTTGCCCAATTTATATTATACTCACTGATGTGTCAAGCCCAAATTGGCTCAGGTAATATAAATCTTGCAAATATTCTAGAAATTGATTGGTAGGTCACAATATATCAAAATGAGGGGAAAATAAGAGGAACCCAAATAAAATATATTTAAGACTTAATTATGCTTCTTATTCCAAAAGTACTGCAAATATGGGTTCAAGGGGTGATTAGTGTATAAAAATAATAGATTGGTTTGTTAACTTGTTAACTAGATTAATGCTCTCAAATCATGTTATAATCAGATAATTATAAAGATAATGATGATCTAAGATAATCATGACCATGTTGATAATACTTAAGGTTTCAATGGACAATAATCATGTATACAAAGTTAATTTGAGCTAAGTATTCATGATGTAATAATATTGTGGATTTGATAATCATGGCTACACATAACATGAATTAGGGTTATTAAGTCATTAAATCAATGAACATGGGAATTGTACTATCAAACTTGACTCTAATGATAACTCAATAACAAGGAAAGATAAACCCAACACTAGGACCAGAGTAGGGTTTAATGTGATGGTGACACTTTTGGATTTACATACATGCTGATCAAATGATTGGTTCTTCTTTGCTTGCTTGAGTATGCTAACTGGTTGATTGAATCTACTTGAAGTATAATTGAATAATTAGCATGGATCATCATCAAAGTACATGGCTACGCCTAAGACTAACTGCATTATTTTTTTGTGGCTTTCTTGAATTTTTCCCAAATGGAATGTAAATACATGCTTGCTTGTTTATATATTTCTTGCAATCTATAAAGTCACTAAAAATATCACATTATATGCTTATAACTTACACGAACCCCTCATATCAACTCTAGAAGTTTGAGAATAGAAATTATAGTCACATAGATGACTTAGGCCACGCCATAGATTTGGAAGGTCATATGAGGCACCTAGCTCCATATTGAGAAGGTGGCTGACCAACATGGCACCTAGCTCCAAACTCAAAAGGCAGCCTACCATCCACTGTAGGGACAAGACCCTGAAAGGGTATGCCACAGTATCCCACAGGCTGAGTAGAAATGGTTTGAGAAGTCATGAAGAAAATGTTAGGTTTAATTTTGTAACAATAATTGTTGGAAATATTGTGTGATAATTAGATTTGAATATTTGTTTCCCTCACATACCAATATAACCTTGACAGATCAGTCGTAACCTTCCTCAAGTACCTTGGGACCAGCTTCTGTGGTACAAGACTCACTGCCCCAAGTGGAGTTTTTGTGCATACAAAACTATTCTTGGTAGGCTGCCTACCATGGATAGAGTGAGAAGAAGGTATAATGTGGCTAACAAGAGGTGCCCATTTTGTTGTTTGACGGATGAAACGCAGCAACACCTTTTCTATGCATGTGATTACACCAAATACCTTGGACCAGATGTTCCCTTAAGATGAAAGGGGGGAACCTGCCCACAAACCTCCAGGATAGCATGATTTGGATTCTGGCGCTAACCAAGGATGACACCCATATGAGGCATTTTGATGGGCTCATTTGGACGGGCCTCATCTATCACATATGGTTTAAGAGAAATAGAAGAATGCATGGTAAAGGTGAGAGAGACAGAGTCCGGTGTTTTGATGTGTTTGTATAGAATCTGATGTGGTTGTGCAAAACGAACTCGGGGACCCTTTTAAGGGTGAAGCCTGAGGTCAACCGGATGTGGGGTCTTAAGTGACCTTGTATAGTATACGGGGTGGTATGTACTCCTATACTCTTTTTTATTATCTAGTAATATTTTACCTTATCCAAAAAAAATATAACGTGTTAGTTTAACTCTGTTTTGGATTCACAATGTTTTAGGTTAATTGATGATATCCTAAATTAATGATGAAAGTTGGACACCTAGAGAAGAAGGAAACAAAATAAAGGATGTAATATAATTCCTGGAGGATATATTTAGAAGGTTTACTTCATGTTGCAAACTTTAGAAAATCCATAATTTGTAAACCATGTTGGAAAATTTAAATTTTATCTTGTACTAAACTCATTCCAATGTAGTGAAAAATTATTAATTATTTTTGGTTATTTGATAAACCTCGATCCTATACTTATGGTAATGGCTCTTGTCCTCTCAGTCCGCCTGAATAGGGGATAACAGGGGAGGGGTCGTCACATTTGGCATCAGAGATGGTTTAGCATTTAACCTCTAATAATTATTAAATTTTAAGAGTTTTGTAAAGCCCAAAGGGAATTATTAGAGTGTTTATAAAGATGATGGTGCCTAGAAAGGCCCTTGATCTGAGGACTGGAACTTTCCTCTGAACTGCTAGTTGGCTTACGAGGACTCCCAGACCCGTACATCCAACCTAGTCAAGGTTAGAGAATTTCACCTAAAATAAGATACCTCTAGGATTTCTCATCTACTTTCATCCCTTCTCTGACCCTTGCTTAACTCACTAAATTCTAGGTACGTGTAACTTCTTTCTTAATCTCTTTCTGAGTACTAGGGTTATGAATATTAGGGATTAAGGAATCCTCCTCCCTAAAATAAAACACATGTAAATAAGAGGTCATGGACATAATTTTATGATGAGTTAATATCCTAAGTATGGAACAGAGTTTAATAAAGTTAGCTTATGTGAAACAGCATGGTCCACACCAAGATCGCTGTCATCCTTGACTTCTAAGAGGGAAGACCCTCCTACTAGGAGAGAATGTCTTCAAAGGGGATGATGGAAGATGAAACTTCCAAGAAACGAAAGACGCCAGAGGAGGCCACCACTGAGGAATGTCTCGAGCCCAAAGTACACCTCTATGACATCCTAGACCCTGAAGATAGTCTAGACCTTAGGCACAAACCTATGATGGAAGATGAGTCCAAGGATGACCTCGGCCATGATGCCAGTCATGAACCTATAGTTGGGCAAGTTCGTACCCCTAATACTCTTCAATTAGGACAACAAAAGGAACTCACTGAGACGGTTAGTGCCCTTGCACCTAATAATGTTGCTAGAGACGAGGATGGTGAACCCCTACCCATCCTCCCTAGTCGTGGAGTCACCGCCCTCGACTTCATCAAGTTGGGTGTAGAAAAGTTCAGGATGAAGACAATTTTGAGGTGGAAGCCTGGCTTCGTGCTGTGGAAAATGGTTTATATTCTATATGTAGAACCCAACATGAAGGTTCTCTTTGCTTCTCACCTTCTTGAGGGAACAACAAAGCTTTGGTGGGACAATTACATCACCAACAAAGATATAATCATAGAACCAATGGCCTGGAAGGAGTTATGTATCATCTTCTCCGCCTACTTCTCCATGGACATGGAGAAAAATAGTATGCCTATTCAAAACCTACCTAATGGAATATATTGTTTGTAGAAGTCATTTTTGCCCCAAGGAATGATAATGGAAAAGAGCAAGCCTGTAATCTCATGAGGAACAAGAACGATAGAAAAGGAAAACCCCGACACAAGAATCCCTAACCCTCCTACCGCACCTGTGGAAAGAAGCATCATGGTATATGCCATTATGAGAATAAATTATGCTATCATTGTCGGCAAGGACATATTTGGGCTGATTGTCCTCTCCATGACCCTTGAGGACCAAGCCCAGTAGCAGCTCAGTCAGTATCTATAGCACCACGAGGGAAATTCCCAGTTGTCGAAGAATGCTGGTAGGTTCAAGTTTTTGCCACTAATGATAATAGAGCTCATGTTGATGCAAACCGACTTCTAAGACGTGGCAATCCCTAAAAAATTATAGTACAACTTATTCTAGAAAATGTATGACTTAATGAAGTGATATAGTTCTAAGCATGTGAAATGTGATCATGTGTAACCAAACTAGATATGAAGCATTTGAGAGTGATCCAATTCTTGAATGGTAACTCACATGGTATAATAATATAGCTCCCAGGTAGAAAATGCATGGATGGAATAATAGGAAATATGCCTAATGATATAAACTTTGGATTCAAGTATGTTTTTGTAATGTTGGTACTACCAAGTATTAGTTGTATCATGTCCTGAGATAGGACCCTTCCTAAAAGAGAGAGTTCACAAATTGGGTTTAAGTATTGAGGTCACATTAAAGGTCAGTTCAAAACTTGACGGATTAAGTGCAGGAGGCATAAAAGTACATATACTGAGTATTATTCATTGCACCCATGTATGCAATCTCTAAGGCACATGAGGAAAAGTCAATGTGGAAGTGACCAATATAATGGGAGCATGTCCATACGGCAAGGTCACCATCATCCCCATAAAGGGACATAAATAAAACTATGTGTGCCCTAATAATGAAGGAAATTTGGGTGAAAGAATTATAAAGGATATAATGTGCTCAGATATTGTTAGAGAAACCACAAGAAAAATGTGGGTTTAACTAAAATAAAGTTATGACATCTTAATAGAACCCTAACTCAATCATAAGGTCAAGAAGGGATGAGAAGGTATTACCACACCCTCATGAGAGAAATATTGAATAAATGGTTTGGAAACCTAGGTGTATAAGGTAACCGCCAAATTGAATTTCAAATGAGAATATAATTATCAAGTGGGATTCAAAATCTATAGGTGTAATGTTAAATATGGTTATCAAATTGAGAGTAATTAGCTAACCATGTATGGATGCAAGAGTTGAGGTACCAAATAAAGATAAAGCAAGCCTGACTTGTTGGTCAAGCTTGTAACAACCCAATTAGATGACCCAAAGTTAGATGAGATGAAGGGCTTAATGGAGATGTCTTAAATGCATCTCTCGATGGGTGTGAATGGTGGAATATGATATGAAAGTCATATTTGAGTTCCTAAGGATTCACCCTTAAAAAATCATATATTGCAGCAAGCTCATGGTTGTAAGTATACAATACACCCTGACACCATGAAGATGTTTAAAAACTTACAACAATATTTCTGGTAACCTGGAATGAAGAGAGATATAGAAGCATATGTAGCTAGTTGTCTCACATACCAAATGCCTGGTGGGTGACTGCAACCAATTGAGATTCCTGAGAGGAAATGGGACTAGAACACTATGTATTTTGTGGTGGGTCTCACCAAGACAAAGAAAGGACATGATGCAATATGGGTTGTGGTGGACCGCCTAACCACACATTTCCTCACCTTAAAGATTACTACTAAGGTGTCAAAGCTAGTTGAGCTTTATGTTAGATAAATAGTTTGTCTGCATGGTGTCCCGAGTTCATTTATTTCTGATCATGACCTAAGTTCACTTCAAAGTTATGAAAGCAAGTACATGAAGAACTCATTAAGGTGTTGAAATTTAGTACGGCTTATCAACCCCAGACTAGGGACAGGCAGAAAGAATGACACTGACACTAGAAGACCTGTTGAGAGTGTGTGCTCAATTTGGGTGGATGATGAGAGTAGTACTTGCTCTTAGATGAGTTTGTCTATAATAATATCTACTGAGCCAGTATTGGGATGCCTCCATATGAAGCTCTTTATGTGAGGCCCTGTTAGTCGCCGCTTCACAGGGATGATGTCAATGAGAGGACCTTGTTGAGGTTAGAGGAACTACAATTATATGTCGACAAGGTCACTTCCATCAAGTAGAGGCTAAACACAACCCAGGATTGATAGAAGTCGCATGTTGATGCAAAGCAGACAGATTTGCACTACACTATAGGTGAGTATGTGTTTCTGAAAATTTGACCCCTCCGAGCTATAGATAAGAATAGATGGAAATTGAGTCCCCTCTATGTGGGTCCGAATGAGATTCTAGAATGGATTGGTGAAGCTACTGATCCCTTAGACTTAGCCCCACAATATAGTATGATGCATGATGTGTTCCATGTGTCCAATGTGAAGTTCTATGTGAAGGATCCTAGCCATGTGTTGAGCATTGATCCTACTGAGATGCAAGGGAGACTGACATACCCTGAGTCACATGTGAGGGTACTGGATGCCAAGATGATATAGCTCGGGAATAAAAGATAGAGATGGTAAAGGTTCTTTGGAAGCTCCATGGGGATGATGAATAACATTGTAGCTAAAGACGAACATGGAAAAGCCTCATCCTAAATTGTTTGTATTATTAGTTGAATTTTGAGGAAAAAATTCCTATAAGAGGGGAAGGATGTCATAAGCTAGTTTTTCACATGTATATATATAATTGAAATGCAATCATTTGAATAAAAAGGACATATTGGAAATTTGTTATGCTTATTTTCAAAGAATAGCTTTCTTTTGAAAATTCCCTTTGTTATGAATTTTGTGGTTTCTATTATTTTTGTTAGTCCAATAATGGATCTAAGGGAAAAGGAAGAGAAGAAAATCCAATATTAAGAAAAAGGAAAAAGATAATGGATAATAAATAACATACTTAGGGAATGATGTGGAATATTCTAGAAAAGAGTGTTTTGATGCATAAATAAAGAATGGTGACTTTGTTAATTACTAATAAAACTGAAATGTAAGATAATATACAAGTTTCCAAAATAAATAAGATTTATGGTTTCTTAGATAAATAAAGGACAATTACCTAGTTGATATTTTCAACATTATGTTTGAGACATAAAACAAGAACATTCCAGTTAGTCTTTTTGTATACTTGAAAATAACAATGAAAAGAAAGGGAGTTTTGGAAATTGGGATTAAAGGAAATTCCATAACATAATGGTAACTATTTTAAGTAATGTTTATAAGGAGAAAGTTTTGTATGGGAAAGACATGCCAATAAATCCCAATTAGTAATTATACTTTTAGAAAAGGTATTTGGGAGTTTCCTTGAAGTAAGAATAATTAATTTGAGAGAAATATATCAAAGAGAGAGAAAAGAACAATCTATATTTTATGTCATTAATTCCCTCCTAATGGGGTTTAAGGGTCAAATCTTTTGATGTATATAATATGAAGATGTGTTTTACTTTATGGCTTTTAGTTGTCAAAACCAAGTTTCAATAGGAAAGAGGGGGTTTGCTTTCGTGGTTTATGGTTAATAAAATAGAAACTAAGAATTTTTAGAAGGAGGAATATAATATTTCCTAATAGGTTTTTAAGGGAATATCTTTGGGAAAGGAAGCATATACGTCATAGTAGGTAAAGGAGAGAGAAAATGATAAACGAGAGAGGGAACATACAAGAAAGAACCTATATATTTATCCACATGATGCTCGAAGGAGAGAGAATCAAGCTTTCAACATTAACCCTCTCTTCCTCTCCATGGTTCTCTTCCTAACCCTAAACTTCCTTATTACCTATATAAAGTAGATGTCAGGAACCCTCATTTCTAACCCAAACATCACATCCAGGCTGATACCATTATGAGTTCGCCCACAATTTGCATTCCAAGAGTGTTGGTGACCCCTCTTCACTCGGGGTATGACACGTGATGGTAGCAGGTCATGGTTGGGATGTAGATCTGGATGAGATCTAAATGAGTTAGGTTTAGTGTAGTGTACCTTCAAGAGTCCACGACAACCCTTCCCTCCTATCGTGACGTTAGATGCATGATTACTGAAGTTAGAACTTTGTCTTCGGGTGCTACTGGAGGGACGTCACAGTCCTCTCCCACTCATACTACCTCCGATGAAATCCAGTGCCATGTGACTCTGACAGTTGATATGGGATTCGCCTCAACTTCTCCCAAACCAGTAGAGCCCAGGACCAAGGAGGATGATGCCCTGGCCCTCCCTTCCATCACATAGCTGTGTAGGGTGTGATGGCCCCAACAAAAGGTAGGGGGAGAGTCATAATGAAATGACCAGGGTACCCCGGGTGACGTACGTGAGGTACGAGGGTACCAGGGTCATTTCCTACAAGTTAAAGGTCCACACAAATTATATTATAGTCACTAACGTGTCAAGCCCTAATTGGCTCAGGTAATATAAATCTTGCCAATATTCTAGAAATGATTGGTAGGTCAGAATATATCAAAATTATATATCCAAATGATCGGGAAAATGAGAGGAACCCAAATAAAATATATTTGAGACTTAGTTATGCTTATTATTTCAAAAGTAGTGCAAATATGGGCTCAAGTGGTGATTAGTGCATAAAAACCCTAGATTGATGTGTTAACCTGTTAAATGCATTAATGCTATCAAATTATGTTATAATTAGATAATGTTGAAGATAAGGATGATCCAAGATAATCATGACCATGTTGATAATAATTAAGGTTTATACTAAGAAAAATCATGTATATGAATTTAATCTGAGTTAAGTATTCATGATGTAAGAATATGGCGGATTTGATTATCATGGCTACACACAACATGAGTAAGGGCTCTTAAGTAATTAAATTGATAAACATGGGAATTGGAGTATCAAACTTAACTCTAATGATAACTCTAAGACAAGGAAAGCTAAACCCTAGAGAAGGACTTGAGTAGGGTTTAATGTGATTCAATGTTGTGGTGACACTTTAGGATTTACATACATGCAGATGAAATGATTGGATTCTTCTTTTCTTGCTTGGATCTGTTGACTGGCTGATTGAATCTACTTGAAGTATAATTGAATAATCAAAATGTCTCACCATAAAGTTATGTGGATACACCTACAAGTAACTGCATTAGTTTTTTATGGCTTTCTCGAAGTTTTCCCGAATATATTGCAAATACATGCTTGCTTATTTATTTACTCCTGCAATCTATAAAGTCACTATAGATATCATAATATATGCTTATAACTTGCTCGAACCCCTCATACCAACTCTAGAATTCTAGGAATATAAAGAACAGTTATAGAGATTTCTTAGACCACACCACAAATTTGGAAGGTCATATGATTCACCTAGCTCCATTTTAAGAAGGTGGCCTACCAACATTGCACCTAGCTCTAGATTGAGAAGGTGGCCTAACATACACTACAAAGACAAGACCCTGAAAGGGTATCCCAGCGGTTGAGTAAAAATAGGTTGAGAAGTTATGAAGAAAATGTTAGTTTTGATTTTGTAACAATAATTGTTGAGAATATGTTGTTACAATTAGACACAAATATTTTGTTTCCCCGATATACTAGTATAACTTGTTATAATAATCATGTTATAGACTCACGGAATTTTAAGTTAATCTAATGAAGGGACAGACTGAAGGCCTTGTGAAAACCCCTGGGCGGTTTCAACTTGATCAACATCGCGAATGACTTCTTCATCGTCCAACTTCAAGCCGAAGACAACTATGTTAACGCCCTTACGGGTGGGCCTTGGCTGATCTTCGGTTCCTATCTCACTGTTCAATGATGGACCCCCAAATTCTACCTGGACATAGCAATGCTTCCATGGGCTGTAGCCTGGGTTAAGGTTCCAAACCTACTGATACACCTGTACCAAGAAGCACTTCTCAGGGAGATTGGAGATAGTCTGGGCAAGACCATCAAGGTCGAGATGAACACGCAGATGCAGCGACGAGGACGATTTGCACGTCTAATAGTGGAACTCAACATGGAAAATCCCCTAGTTCCTGTCATACTGGTTGACGGAATCAAGTACAAGATTGAATACGAGAATATCCCATATATATGCTTATACTGCGGGAAGGCGGGCCACACTGAGAAGGACTGTAGGACTAGACTGGATGTAGAGGTAGAAGCGAGGAAGGTGAGTATTGAAGCAGGCACCTTGATCCCCCAAGAAACCCCAAGGTGGGAAGGTTTCTTTGAATCGATTCATGCAAGTCCCATCCTAAGGAAGCCCAGGAAGCCATCTGTCGTAGCCCCTCCGCTAAGAAAAGCGGGGCAAGCATCGAACCGATTCCAAGGAATGGAGGACGTCAATGAAGATGACCAGGTCCATGAGATCATTGACGCGGATAGCGTCACGGCTAGGGTTACAGGAGGCACGGACTGGAGCATGAATAAAAGGCAGTGGAAGAAGCACACGAAGAACCAGACGATGGATCAGGCTCCTCTCAGACAAGAACAGGTCGACACCCGCCCCCCAAATGCCACCCAGGCTCAAGGAACTACTCCCAACCATACACATGCGGTTCGCACAGGCGACACTGTGTTGCAAGGGTGGGAAAGTGCTAACCCCCCCTTCCCCACGATGCCCTTTCACATGGGAAACCTCTCAGCAGGAGGAGGCGCTTATGTCTCATACAGAAGCCCGACAAAATCATCGGCGGGCATCCATCTGCGGAACCGGAAGGTGATCAATGCTGGTGATCCAGGACGGGCATCAATGAGGAAGCAAGGGAAAATGTCCTTGCTTCAAGATCTAGAGCAGGAGGCGCAGGAGATGGGCAGTTCCACCCGAGAGGAAGTTAATCAATGAAAGAAATGTGTTGGAATGTTTAGGGTGTCTGTGACAAAGACACCCAGAACACAATAAAAGATTTAGTCCAGAAATATCAGGTTTCAGTTGTGAGCCTGTTTGAAACCCATTGCAGTGGTACCAGAGCTATGAACATAGTCAAGAAACTTGGCTTCCCCCAATCTCACAAAGTGCAAGCGGTGGGGTTCTCAGAGGTAATTTGGGTTCTTTGGAAGGCATCCATCCATTTAGAGATTTTACTTGCACACAAGCAATTCATTCATTATGGAATTGACAATTCCTAATTCATCACTTTCATTTATGGAGGCACTACTAGAGGCTCTCACAAATTTCTCTGGAACCACCTTGTGAATCTATCCACTTCCATCATTGATCCATGGGTGGTGGCTGGTGATTTTAATGTCGTCATGTTTAGATCCAAAAAGTTTGGGAGCTCATCCTTTGACAATGCTAATATCTAGGACTTTGAGGAGGCCATGCAACAATGCACTCTTTACGACCTGGGAGTTGATAGTGCAAGAATGACGTTTAGAAGAGGTCTACTCCATGAACGTTTGGATAGAGCCATGGGTAATGCGGCCTGGTTGGAATCCTCAATTGCGGGGCCTATCTCTATTCTGACCACGCCCCTCTCCTTATTTCCTCCGTTGCACCACAACCCAAGAGGAAGCTATTACCCCACACACTTTCCAGTTGGAATTTGACAGATGGATTCAAGAACTTTCTTATGCACAATTGGGACACCAGTGCCTCCTTAGTTGAAGCTGGTTACAACTTCCTTAATAAGGCATCCCAATGGGTTGCTCGAACCAGGAAAGATGATCGCAGATAGAAGGACCGATTGGGACATCAAATACGTTGGAACTAGCAACAACTATCCATCAAGTTTGACCCCATCATCGCTAGGAAGACGGTGTATATCCAAGATGAGCTCGACGCTATTCTAAGAAGAGAGGAAGCCGAATGGCAACAAAAAGCAAGGTGCGACTGGGTGGCCCTTGGCAACAACAACACAAAATTCTTCCATGCCACTGTCAAAGAAAGAAGGAGGCGCAACAGAATCATAAGGCTCAAGAATGATGTTGGAGATTGGATGAAGGAAGGGGATGATCTAAATAAACATGTTTTAGATTTCTTTTCTAACGTGTACCAGGAATCACCTACAACCACACGTCAACAAGCTTATTCATCCTTCATCAGAGCTTTCACCCAACCCTCGGCTCAGGAGAAGGCCGACTTACTCAATTTACCAATGACGGAGGAGATCTACCGGACGCTTAGCACCATGGCACCTTTAAAGGCACCAGGCCCGGATGGTATTGATGCGACTTTCTTACAAAAGAACTGGAGCCTTCTACAATGCCAGTTGGTCCAGTTCATCCAAGCCCCTTTCAACGGAGCCCCGCTCGAGGATAGTTGTACCAATTCTACTCTGATATCCATCCCCAACATTTCCCATCCTGAAATATGTGGCCAACTCAGGCCAATTTCATTGAACAACGTCTGCACCAAGCCTATGTCCAAGGTGATCGCTGCAAGATTAAAACCTTTTCTGTCAGGATGGATATCACCCTTCCAATCCAACTTTGTGTCGAGAAGGAAGATAGGTGATAATGTGGTCCTCGTACAAGAAATCATTATCTCCATGGAGTCCAAACAATGTCGCAAGCATTACTTTGCTATCAAACTGGACCTCATCAAAGCATTTGACAAGATGAGCTGGCCCTTTGTGGAAGACACGCTTCAAAGAACTGGTATTCCACCAACTGTAATCTCTATTATCATGCAACTACTCTGATCAGGCCAAACTTCAATTCTTTGGAACGGCAACATCATTGGCACATTCAAACCTTCCTATGGAGTCAAGCAAGGAGATCCTTTATCGCCCTATATGTTTGTTTTATGCCTTGAACGACTGAGCCAACTCATCGAGGACCAAGTCTCCAGAGGTGAATGGAAGCCGGTACAACTCACCAGACATCGCCTCTCTTTCTCCCATGTATGCTTCGCTGATGACATTATTTTGTTTAGAGAAGCCACAGAAACAAGCAAGGGTTATAAAATGATGTCTTCGACTCTTTAGTAAAGCATCCGGGAAATTCTTATCAAATGACAAATCTTCTGTCTTCTTCTCCACCAACTCTCCTCGGAGCACAAGAGCGAGAATATGCATAATACTCGATATCAAGGAAACTGCCAATCTGGGGCGCCATCTTGGAGTAGCTATTATTCACAAGAGAAAGAGCAAAGAAGACTTCCAATTCCTCATCAAACGAATCCATGGAAGGATCACAAGATGGCAGTTTCACTTTCTTTCTTTGGGTGGGTGGGTTACACTCTCAAAGTCGATCATTCTATCGCAATCATGCTATGCTATGCAAACGGCTATCCTGCCCATATTCGTGGCTGACCGGATTGATCAACTCACAAGAAACTTCATTTGGAGTAGCTCTCCTGTGGCATCTAAAATCAGTTTGATTGCTTGGAACAAAGTCACGCTCCCATATCCCCTGGGCAGACTAGGAGTCAAGTCGGCGAGGGATTTCAACAAAGCTTTGGTGGCTAAACTAGCTTGGAACTTTATACAAAGTCTTAAAATCTTGGGTTACCCTCATGCATGCGACGTATGGAGGACAGAATGCCCGAAACAAAGCTGGATCACACACTTGCAGAGGCATTAAAACTCTCCTTCCCTTCATCAAGTCTAATTCAAGCATGGCTCTGATCTCATGCAACGACATCAATGTGTGGAATGACTCCTGGATAGGGGAAGGAATTCAACCAGAATTGAGGGCAGGAAGGCTGATACCAGACGATCTTACTGACCTCAAGGTGGAAAATCTTGTCTCGGACAAGGGGCAATGCGATTGGGATTTTCTACGTTACTGGTTCACTGACGAGTCCACGAAGGATATTATTTACATGCCTCCTCCAAAGCAAGAATATGGCGGGGACAAAAGGATATGGAACCTCAATGTAGACAGGTTGTTCTCTACATCCTCTGCCTATAGAAGCCTCATGAATGAAGAGCCCTTTGACCAAGCTGTTGGGGTCATGGCCGTTTGGAGTCAGCCAGTTCAACAAAGAGTCAAGATACACTTATGGTTAGTCTACCACAATAGGCCATTAACCAATGAAATGTGTGCCACTAGGAATCTTACCTGGACGCCTCCTGTCCAAGGTGTCAACATGATATCAAATCTGTTCTCCACGCCACGAGGGACTGCCCAATAGCCAAAGTTGTGTGGATGAAGATGTTGCCTGAGGAGGCTTCTCTATTCTTCCAGTACGACTCAACGGTGGATTGGATCACCTACAACCTCAACGATTTAAACAAGGTTCCTGATTGGCCCCTAACCTTTTCCATTACTTGTTGGTGGCTTTGGAAAGTCAGGAACATCTTCATCTTCGAGCATCATCAGATACCGCTGGAGGTGGTGGAAAACAACTGCAGATCGGATATATGCATCTCAAAAGCGGCCTTCTAGAAATCCCCACGAGCTGAATTAAGATCTACTAGCACTGCAAGGTGCGGACTTCCCATCCTCAATTGAGACATCGTGTTACATGTTGACACGACAGTGAACAAAGCAACGAGTTCAATAGGTACAAGCCTGATTGTACGCACCACTGAAGGCAACTGGATTGTCGGGAACACCTGGAGAGGTCGAGGCAATGACCCTATGCGGGGTGAGCTGATGGCAGTCAAATATGGGATGGAGTACTTATCGGGGTGTCAACACCAACTAGGGATGATCTTTACCAACTCCAAGAAGGTTGTTCAATGGATTAGCGGAGGGGAAGCACCACCTAGCAAGTATATGTCCTGGTTCTTTCTATTAGAAGGCTCAACCCAGACCACCTTACTTCAATGGTGTTCTACATCAACTGGAACCAAAACAAACTTGCCGACTGGTTAGCTAAACAATGTCTTAAACAACCTACTAGTTTTGGAGTGCATCCCTCATGCCCCCATCAGCTTCTGCCTGATTTGAATAACGAGGCCTTATCTCATCCCTTTTAGTCCTCCTCGTCTAATGTAACACAATGCTTGTAACCAGCCTTGGTTGGATATCTACAAAAAAAGTTAATCTACTGATATCCTGCAATTAATGATGAAAGATGGACACCTAGAGAAGAAGGCACCAAAAGAAAGGATTTAATGTAATTCCTGGAGGATACAGTTATAAGGTTTACTTCATGTTGCAGACTTTATAAAATCTATATTTTGTAAACCATGTTGGAGAATTTATATTTTTTCTTGTACCAAACTCATTCAAATTTAGAGAAAAATTATTAATTATTTCTATTTATCTGATAAACTTCGAGTATGGTAATGGTCCTTTCCCTCTCGGTCTGCTTGAATAGGGGATAACATGGGTAGGGGGTTGTTACAATTGGGTTGTTCCCTTGGACTCCTCCATGCGTATCTGAAGTCTTCTAATATACCTGCTCATTCGCCTTCATCATGAAGCACTCAAGTATATATAAAAAATGACCAAGTATCCATAAGTGACATAATATGGGATTTTTTGAAGAATAATGCATTTATCATAATTATCTTAACTTGAATGATGATAAAAGGGAATAGATATATGACCAAAGTAGATCTCTATAAATAGGAATGCTTTTAATAAGAAATTTATTAATATCAATAACATTCTTGCTAACCCTAAATAGTTCCTTTTAGCTATGTATACATATTCTTTGTCTATTTTAAACAAAAATGAAAAACTTAGAAATTTTATAGCTAGTTTTCTGAATAGTAGAAACTTATTGACATTATCTTGCATACTTGAAGTAGACATGTTGGCACTAGTGTTCTTGGATATTTTTAGAGAAGTGAGAACAAAAATAGGGAGAAAATGGACCTATCTATGTGGAATCATTTGAATGTAATTCTTCTTTTATTAACCATGTTACTTGCATTGCTTGTGGGAGATTTGGTCTCTATGCCCTCTCTTTTTTACTTAAGAGAATAATTGACATACCAATGGTTTGGGTTCCAAGAACCTCTCTCTGTATTAGTTTATGTGAGTTCATGTGGTTCATTGGTTGTCTTTTGATGTTTTCAGATTCCTTAGCTTGCTTTGGCCTATTTTACATTTACTTTTTAGTTTTCTACATATATTTTTTGACTGTTCATGTATGGATTTATGCTAAATATTAATCCTTTAGTAGAGTGACTCTCAATTGAATAACATTTCGACTCAGGGTATTTTGGTCAAAATATAATTTATTCATAATATTGATTGTAGTTTTCGTTCTACTATCTTTCAATTGGTTTTTACATGTGTATACCATGACTCAGGTCTAAAATTATCTCTCAATTGTGTTGCAAGATATTTATCATTTATTGATTGATTTTCTTCATCTTTTTAGTTTTTTCCATAGTTTGGTATCCATTTATGTTGAGTATGTTCTTAAGGGTTCCTCAAACTTGTTATATACATTGTCATCTTTGTTAATTTTGTCTTATGGTATCTTTGTTATTAATGGTGAACTTAGCATTCCTTACAATTGGATAAGAGTATCTCTCTTAATTTATTTGTTCATAATAGGGTCTCTTTGTCATGAAGGATGTACCTATGAATGGTATTGGGACGTGTTTACCTTTTGTTATTTGATCATATTATGGTCCTTTGTCAAAACATGCTTATTATTTTCAATTTGTTATTTTAATTAGTGTATATTTATTCTGGGGTATGTTCTTCCATCTTACATATTCAATATATTTTGAGGGGGGGGCGTCTCGTATAAAGAGTAGGGTACAAGAGACGATCAACTCCTTACTTAAATGAGAAATAAATACTCCTAATCAAAAAACACATATTTATGATGGAAAATATGAATGTTATTCTCTCAAGTAGGATATATCAATCAAATTCATGTAAGTAGCAACATAAAATTTAAATTTTACAAAAATATTTTCATTATAACACATATGCTATTTCTCACCACAAGGAGTATACAAATACTATGGAAAAAGGTACAAAGCTAAAACTAAGGGATGGCTGCAATGAGAAGCTTGGCCATATCAAGCTATCCTTTAGATTCCATAGTCATTATTGAGGCTCCTCATGATTTGTCATTCTCTAACCTAGATCTGTATGGTTTGGAAATAACACCCATATGGAGAGAAATATTGAAAAAGGTATGTGTTCAAAAAATTGATATCTATGTGACAAAAATGTTTGGGACTTAAAAGAACATAAGGACAAAAGATAGGGTGTACCATCCAAAATAGGACTATACCATTTGGCAAAGTTCAAGAGTGAGTAAATCAAAAGAATAGTATTGAGTGAATTAGGCATACACAATTAAATAAATATGTTTGCATGATAATCACAAGTAAATATTTAAATGCATGTTGATTACCTTAATGACTTGCATAATTTTAAATGGAGGGTTGGAACCCATATATTCCAAACCAAGAGCAGGAGGACTAAAACCTCAGTTCTAGATAAATACAAAATGGTAGGAGGACTAAGAACTCAGAACTAACAAGAGTAATAAAACCTCAGTTCCTACATCAATAACATGTGGTAGGGGGATAAAACCCCAATGACTAGAAGGAGGGATAAAACCTCAGTGCCACGTCATAAGGACTAATATCTCAGTGCCTAAAAGTATGGTCTATCTAATTCTAGATCTGTCTTGTCAAAATCACACATGTATAAAAATTTATGCAGGACCATATGCCACTCCAAAGTATATCCAAGTACAAAGGGTGAAAGCATCCAACATATATCAATTAGGGTCATAAAACCCAACTAAATCAGAAGTAGGATTTTGATAACAATCAAAGGAGGAATATGTGATAAATAAATGAGATTTAAAAATTATTCAAGAGATTTAGAAGAAGATTCTAACCAAATATGCCCCAAGGTAACACATAGGGTTTAGTCAATATATGCCCATATAAAATCTGGAAGATGATGCATACATGTTCTTCATGGTATCTAGTTTTGAAATTCACATCCCATCTTCATCAACCTAGAAGTGTTTTTACACACATTACTCTAAAATTACCTATTCAAAATAGAAATTTTATCTTAGTATTGGTTAGTAAAATGGATCTAGGGCTTTTAGATATTATAAATACTCATGTATAGGGTGAGGGATGACTTTATCTATTACTTATCAATATACCCATATAAGGAATATCTAGGATTTAATACAATAAACCTATATATATATGTGTGTGTGTGTGTTGTGTTTATACATATTTTTTTGGTAAATACTCATTCTTTGATCTCAACATTTATATCAATGTAAGTATAATTCATATGGTTGTATGAAAAAATAGTCAATTCACACATAGTCTGACTAACATGTCATTTGTTGTAAATCTTGGCGATACATAAAGTATGTATCTATATATATTTATAGATGTATGTTCTTATGTATGTTTTTCCTCTCTTTCAAAATTTATAAATGAACACACGTAGTTATTTATACTCCCTAGATTAAGTTATATTTCTAATTACCTTCTTCCACAATAGTACTTGTATGTGTATCTAGGGTTTTTCATGCCTACCAAGAATCACATTGTTACCTAGGATGTGCTCGATTAGTTTGTTACACATGTACTACAAAGAATTATTTTCTACTACCAAAAATACCATAAGAAATAAGGTAACACATCACATGGACTAGATTTTTACCATAACCACATTTCACATACTATATATTCTAATCATTCTTTGGGCTCTTGTCTAATGTGTCTTTAGAATTTGATTCTATGAAATTACCAGTCAGTGGCTTACAATATTACTAACACTAGTATACTAAATTGATAAGATTGATGTATTAATAATCTTAATCTTTACACACCCATAATATCATCTAATACTATACGTATTTACTAATTTGTTGTCTTAGAACAATATTAATAATATAAATTTACTTAATTTCAGGCTTCCTATTTATATGCCATTATATATGAGTATACATATAGATACTATGATTTTATAATAGGTGGGGACCTAGTAACAGTGGTGCATACATTTTCCAATCTCATTAGTTCTGAATCTTGTTATTAACTTGAATTGTGAATGCAAGAAAGTGACAAACCTGCTACAAGTACCTTTTGAGAATCAATAGATCATGTCTACTACATCAGGTTCTTGGGGAGATTATGGTGTTGAACCCTCTCCTAATAAGGTCTACATAGGAGGTATGTGAGAAGTAACCTCCCTGAGAAACCACAATAGATCCCACAAATACTAATGTATCATTCGACACTTGGAGTGTAGTCTTCGGTCAAGGTGATCCACAAATATAGAGGGAGGGAGATCTTCTAGTATGACCAAGTTCACTTCATAGTCATTATTTAAATGTAACAAGGATAAGAATCAATATTTATATGTGTTTTCCACAAAGGTGTAGTCCTCAAGGTTCCACTCATTCCACTGCTTGATCCAAGTACATATTCCATGGCACGGTGGTTTTATGACCATAGAAAATGTTATAGATAGTCACACTCATAATTGATACCTCTTGCCCATAATTGGAAGTCAATGACTGACTAAGGAGGGTGATTGTGTGATGACATGTTCTTCTTTGTGTTGGAGTCTATAGGTTCATCCCAAAATACGAGTCTTGTGCTAGCTCTTTTAATTACTAGTTTGAGCATGTATGAAGGTAAGTATGCAGGTTTAAGGATGTTGAATATAGATATAAAAGTATTGGTGGTGGAGATTACCATGGTTTGTTGGAGGTTGCTTCCCCATTGTTTTTCTATGTTCCTCTAATAGCTTAGTTTGCAGTTTAGCTTATGATGGCCATTGAAGGTGGCAGTCTTTATGGTGAAGAAAGCAAGGAGAACCACCACTTTTGGTCACCAAAAGATCCTCCTCCAGCCACAACACAAGGCGGTGGCTTTTCCTTACTTCTAAGACTACATGGAACTAGGAGAGAGGGATGTTGGTGTTTAGGACTCTAGGGAGTGAGGAAAATGGAGAGGAAGGGAGATAATATAGAAGGAAAAAGGAAGAGGAAAGTGTATTCCGTTACAGGCATGGTAACTACCATTGCGACTTATGGCGAAGGTGCAGAAGCAAAGGTTAGTACAGGGGGATATGAATAAGTGAAGATCAAGGTTACTTTGATGAAGACATATTAATTATTTGACCAAAATGAGTGATATATTGAATATAGTAAGCCTAGAATAATAAGAAATTAAATGAATCATGAAATGGAGTTTAGTTTACACAACATTTTATGGTTGGCCGATTAAGGTGAGACAAACTCAATTTAAAATAAATCTTACTTTTTGAAAATGTTTAGACTTTTATTTTTAATTTTTTGTTGGGAGAAAACCCAACATTCATTACTTAGTTAAAAACTACATCTACTCCTTCACCCCTTAGGATTCACTCACTCCTTTGCCTTTTGTTATTGATGTGATCTACTAATAAATGAGGGAATTTCCATAGAATGATGTTCAAATCAAGTTTCTTGAGGTGCCACTTCGTCATTTTATCTTCAACAATGTTTACTTCCCTTCCTATAAACAACATTGAACAGTCTTGTAGGCTCTCATTCCTCCTTAAGATATTATCAATCATAGGCTTGAAGCACATCGAAAGTGATTTGGATCCTCAATGAGCTGAGTTGTCACCAAGGAGTATGTTTTTTTATGTACTTAGCAAGGTTAAACTTCTTTTCCTAGGTTATACCTTTCATGATAGCAAGTACTTCACCCTATGTAGGATCCTTGCTCCTGAGTCCTTCAACACCACCTTGCATCCACTCACCTCTTTCATTCCTTATTAGCAAATTGATGCACATATTCTTCAACGCTGTAAAGAGTGGGACTCGAGAGGTGATTCTATCATAGAACTATTTATTACCCAAATCCTAACTCTAAATGACTACAATGTCAATGGAGATACGACTCAGGCATCCATCCATAGCATAATATTATCAAAAAGTGAATGTAGAAACATAAAATCTTATAATACATGAACATATAACTATATGAAGCACCAACATATTCTTTGCAATCAGTGAACATTATTAAACATCTTAATTTTTACAAGATTCCAATTACATAACTAAAGTACATTTATACAAGTCTTCTCATGTATACTAACTAGGATCTTACAACAAGTACACTTGAACAAATGCCCACAAACCATCAATTCCCAAGATATCTCTCAACCTAAACCATACATGAAACAAGCGGGTTAGCACACAAGGTGTTGAGTACAGGGCAGAAAGATGCATATATATAAGCTTTGCATAATTTGAAAATATTTGCAGAAGTAAATGTACAAGAAGTAAATGAGTCAATTACTTAGCAAACTGAGAACCCATCTTTTAGTCAATTTATAACAACTATACCAACAATACCATGCATTATAAGGCCTTTGACTAGCTTCTCATTAGAAGGGTCTTTGAGGGTGCTCGAGATTAGCTAACCCTATTCTTAAGGGACCTCAAGGCCATTGCTAGAAGCTAACCCTTGTTTAAATGTGGTATGCCCTGTCTTGACAACTCAAGTGAAATGCCCAGCCTTGTGTCCTTACCCTGATATTATAGGCAGGTACAAAAAGTTTGTATAATGGATATCTATATTATGTGTTCAGGTTATGAAATCAACCAGGAAAACATCAGGTACAATATTAGAATACTACATGGCAATATTTGAGCAAGTAAACAGGCAAACATACATATCATAGTTTAAGTAAGAAAGACATAGTTATAAAATTATTAAAGCTCATACATGGTTTATAGGCTCTTAACCTATACTTGACCATATATATCACAAGCCAAACCTAATTAAGAACAAGATTGTATCATTAAAACAAAGACCATCATTTTTCTTAGTTATTTGGTTTAGAATTACAGGTTTTTCAACCTAAGGATCAATGTTGATCCCTAACACATTTTGATATTTTTCTAGTGATCAAGATGTCATCATAAGGATCTTGTAAAATATAGAAATCACCTCTCTACTATAAATGGTAAACAAAATCCAACAAATAGCAGCGGAAGTTAAAACTTTGACTATATTCAATTCCATAAAGAGGACATCAAATTTTTCCTAAAAGGGTGTACATGCTTTATAGAAATAAAGGATCTAAGTAGAGGGAAACTCAACTACATCAATTTGCCTCCAACAAAATAACTTAACAATTACTCCATGATGGAAGGATGAAATCCTTTTCCTAGTCTTAGGCTGGTTCACCATGCTCCTGTTGCACACTCTGATCCCAAAACATGGGTGGTTGGGATCACCCAGCAAGAGGTGACAAAAAGTATGCATCAATTAAAGAATAAGGACATTTAACAGTTCAAAATATGGAAAAGTAAAGATTTACTAAGCTAAGAGATTTCAAGAGTATGCGGCAAGTAAATAAATAAGAATTATGCCAAGTTAAGTAATAGTAAAATTTTCATGCATGATTTAATATGACTACATTAAGCTAACATAGGGTTGAGGTACCTACCTAACCTCAACCTATGGGTGAGGGAGAGTAACACATTCCCAAGAACCCTAATATATATAATTGGGGAGAGTTGTCACATTCCCCTGGGTGAATTTACACATGCCCACTATGGGTGGTTTATACTCATGTACACTACATTAGTTAATTAGTCATTTACATCATCATGATAGAATAATACAATGGAATATTTAAGAAATTTACTAACTTTGCAAGCGGGGTCCAAGACCCTAGAATAATTGAAATTAAAGTGCCACAAGAAGGAAATAAAGAGAATAAAGGTTAAGGCAATGCCTCATTGGGAAACTAGGATGGATAAAATATGCCCAACTTGGGGTTTAGAATGCACATACACATAAAAAATAGGGTTTCACATACCTCACTTGAGATTCCTAGAAAAGACGTCTAATGTCACTTTTGTCCTAGATACAAGTTCATACACATGGATTAGGGTTTCTAAAGCATATGGTGTAGGAAACCCTAATTTTAGACTTTTTCTATGAAAACCATCGATTTAGGACTCAAAAATTGGACCAATCGGTTACTTGGATTCTCCTAATTAAGAAAACATATTTATTTCTTAAATTTGGAGTTAAAATGAACTAGTTACATATTTGAAGGCTTTTAATATAATTAAAATGGTGTTTGTAATTAACATATAAATAGGGATGCAAATCAATGCTGAAAAACATAAAATTGTATTCCTTTAGAAAAATCCTTTCCAATGAGTATTTATATGTATTTTTCTGAGGTCATATGCAAAAGTTATGAATTTTGCATTATGGACCAATCAGAAATTAGGAAACTATATGTGTGACATCGATTAAATCTCAATTACAAGCCAATGTAAATGATTGGAGAATGGACAGAAAAACATAGATGTGCATGATACATTAATAAAGCATGTTGGGGGTAAAATCCTCATTTCACATGAAACATGTATCGGTGCTGCTAAATCAAAACCAGTGTGTGAATCCCCCAAAATGTCCTTGTAAATGAGATCGTTTGATATATGGTGTGAGGATACTAAGGCCATTTGATGACCTCGGATCTCCCCTCTACACAATTCATTACTATGGAGCGAGCATGCTTACTGGAGATACAACTTATGATCATAGCTCGAGAAACCCATTTGTTCGAAGGAAGTTGAGGGTGCCGATGAGTTCGTCTTGACCCTACAAGGTCAGAGGCCAAAGAAAAAGTCAGAAGGACCATGGGTTTTTGGGGAAAAGAAAGAGGTCGAAGGTGTGACTGAAGGTCCAAAACTAATGAAGAACAGATCGAAACAACTAAGTGATCACAAGAAAATGATCATGGAGGTCCAACAAGGTCAACTGACCGTTCTGTGCGATTGGAGACGTGTCAAAATGGTGAGGCATTTGATCTTCGGTGAGGGGTCGATCCTGAGCTATAGGATACAGTGACACAAGACAAATTAGGGCCAACCAATGAAGCAAAAAGGAAAGAAGGAGGTCCAAGAAACTAACCAGATCGCCAATTGCACATGGGATGGTGGAGGAAACTGGGTCAGAACCGAGGTCGCTAGAAATTGGAATCGAGAAGGGAAGGGAGTTCGGGAGCACCGATGATGGAATTGAGGGAGAAGGAGGAAGTCTTATGGTCTGAGGGAGCTTGCCTCAGCCTTATATAAACGAGAGGGGTGCTAGAGCTCCCTCTGTAAAATAGCAGTAGAGAAGGGAGACGATGCCCTAATGGTCGTTTCTTCATCCGGTCACAAAAGGAGACGAGTAAAGACTCGTCTGAAATGGCGGAGAAAGATGAAACTAAGTGAGAAGAAAGTTTGCAAAGTGGATCATGGAATAGGGAGAAAGGGGTCGTGAATTTATTCACTGTAACTGACTTGCGGTGATGTGGAGGTAGAGGACGACTATCCAGCCATCAGATGAGATCTTAGATCTCGTGATTAAACCTCAGCCGTCGGATCACGCACTTGAGAGGAATTGGAAATCAATGTAACGTGTGACATTGATTAAAAATGGAACTATAGGTTAAATGTAGCACATAAATAAAATCGATTTTAAACTATATTTAAATATTGTTTAATTCGTTTGAAGGGTCAAACATTGGCCAAATGACTTCAAATTTGGACCATAGGCTAATATTAATGCCTAGATTAATGTTATGAAATTATATTTTCGTTTTACAAAAACTTTGGCCCTTAATCACCATATTGGCCATTAATATATATATATATGTGTGTGTGCAGGTATTTTAAAGGGTGAATTGATAAAAAGACATTTCTTAGCAAATCCTTAAATAGAATTTTGAGATGGATATTATAAAATCATTCAAGAGTCATGTTACACCTCCTATTCTCCTTTTTATTGCTTTATTAACATTTTAAAGGAGGGAGAAAGGGAAAAGTGTTATTATCTCATTAACTAACTCAATTCCACATTAATTCTTATTTCTTGTCACAAAAAGCCATAAAAACTCAAAATTTGTATAATCTACTAATTATCTCACATTAATGGTCATTTCACATTATTAGACTCTAATTAAAACTCTAGATGAAATATTTGTGCAAAAACCCATTCATTATCATGAATGTGGGTAAATATAGTTCAAGTCATCAAGAGCTTCTCAAATTCAACATTGATAATAAAGAGGATAGAAAATATAGAAAAATTTAGGGAAAGGGACAAGAAGGATATGAAGGAAAAAAATTGAAAATGGGTTTAATTGTAAATAAACCCAAGATTCAGTATGTTATAGCACTCCACCCCTTAAAGAGTATTTCGTCCCCGAAATCTTAACAAGAGGGAAGGGTGAGTACGTAACATCCCAGCATTAAGCAACTAGGTGGTTACTTCTCATCTATGGTACTTCACATGTTCTACTCATAAGTCAGGTTTCACTAAGGTTTCCACTACTCATATTACCTTTTATTAAATGTACCACAATTAGAAATTTTGTCTTATTAGCATTATTTCCATTATGAAGTTACATCATCCTTATTTTTCTATTACTTGTGTCACGTTATATTCACTATGTTGTAGAAAGAATTATATCTCAACGCTATGGACAAATCATATGTATTTCTCATGTACTAAATAAGAACTTTAAGCACAATTAGGGTTTACGAAATCATCTCAATATTTATTATGTTAGATCTCAATCCTTAATCACTTGAATTTATTATCCATTATCCTAATATTACTACCATGTAGAATTTTCACATATTATTTTGTAAGAAATACATAATATTATCCAACAAGTTATTAAGTCTGAATAATGTCACATTAATTTCTTAGACCTATATTACACGTTGTCACATCACCTTTCATACTCACATTAATCTCATCACTAACCATCTTCTCCTATTTACACTTCATATTATAAATTGTACATTTAACATCACATTAAGCATTTGGTATTGTTGTAGGCTTAATAATCATGCTTATGTAAATTCAATTACTCCTTGTCACATTTGAGTCATTATATGTATTTTAGTGAATAAGGTGGAACACATTGGATATTGATGTATTGATTCATATACCAAGTTATGATTAGGTGATTATATTCCATCAAGGTATATTATTTGATGATGTCACCTAATGTCACTAATGTATCATGAAGGCATCAAGGATATGTATATATGTTAAGGTTAGATGATTACATCTTAGGGTTTAGGTCAACATGACCATTACATGTTATGAAATTATCTTATCATTACAGTGACATGGTCAACATTATGTGTATTCACAATTAGTGAGTTACTCATATTAAGTATTTGTTGGGATTCAATAATAAGAACTATTCATTAGATGACTTATTATATATACATTTGTATATAAACCAACAAGTTAAATTATAATTATAATTTGTTTGGTCAATCATATAAACTCACTAGTCTCTTGTTTATGGAGTTATTATTTCTAATTACAAAGTTACTAGATTTTGCTACGTTATAGGATTCCATCCCCCTAAAAAGGGATTTTGTCCTCAAAATCAGCAAATGCAAAATCTATCAAGGTACTACTACTACCACTACTCCTCCCCCTGAAAAGAGTTAACCTACCAAGTCAAACTAAACTAGAGGTAAAAGAGTGAGTCTAATCAATTTATGTATAAAACCCAATCACTTAATTGGTATATTATTCACTATTACTAAACTTCAAACTCTAGTATAGGGTAGACTACCCCTAAACATGGAAGTCTAATACTCATATAAGGAAATTAGGGATATAAGGTGATTTTATATGGGTAACCAAATCATCATATTAGGTTCCTAAGGATACTCAACATTGAGGTTATTTTCCTAAAGGAATGCTATTTCGAACAATCAATATCAGCTCAGACCAGGCTAGTGTCATATGGATTCGGCAGTCCTTGTAAACCAAGCTAGTGGCGCGGAGGAAAATATTTCCAGCCCCAGACTCTGAACCTTTCTAGGCACCCTTGCTTTCAACTTATGTCCTAGTAGCTACCTAGTAGTCTAATCACCTAAAAGTTGACTATAAATACTTATAATATGAAATTCTTATGGTCCAAAATCAACCTTTAACCATGGGTCAATCCTAAGGTGAACTAGATGGGAAACTATATGAGGTAAGGGTTTTATAACTAGGAGATGAATTAAAATAGTCAAGACACTGACTACCATTGGCTCTGATACCATGTTGTAAAGAAGTGAAATCACCTCTCTACTAAAAATGGTAAACAAAATCCAACGAATAGCATCGTAAGTTAAAACTTTGACAATATTTCATTCCATAAAGAGTAAATCAAAATTTTCCCAAAAGGGTGTACATGCTTTATATAAATAAAGGATATAAGTAGAGGGAAACTCAACTACATCAATATTCCTCCAACAAAATAACTTCACAATTACTCCATGATGGAAGGATGAACTCCTTTTCCTAGTCTTAGGCTAGTTCACGATGCTCCTATTACGCACTCTTATCCTAAACCTGGGTGGTTGGGATCACCCAGCAAGAGGAGAGAAAAAGTATACGTCAATTAAAGGAATAAGGACATTTAACAGTTTAAATTTTGGAAAAGTAAAGATTTACTAAGCTAAGAGATTTCAATAGTATGGGGCAAGTAAATAAATAAGAATTCTACCAAGTCATGTAATAGTAAAATCTATATGCATGATTTATGACTAAATTAAGCCAACATAGGGCTGAGGCACCTACCTAAATTCAACCTCTGGGTGAGGGAGAGTAACACATTCCCAAGTACCCTAATATATATAAAATAGAGGAGAGTAGTCACATTCCCCTGGGAGAATTTACACATGCCCGTTATGGGTGGTTTGTACTCATGTACACTACATTAGTTAATTAGTCATTTACATCATCATGCTAGAATAATACAATGGCAGATTTAAGAAATTTACTAACTTTGCAAGTGTGGTCCAAGACCCTAGAATAATTGAAACAAAAGTGTCACATAAAAGCAATAAAGAGAATAAAGGCTAAGACAATGCCTCATTGGGAAATTAGGATGGATAAAATATGCCCAACTTGGGGTTTAGAATGCACATACACATACAAAAATAGGGTTGTACATACCTCACTTGAGATTCCTAGAGAAGACTTTTCACCAATTAAATGTGTCCAATGTCACTTTTGTCCTAGATACAAGTTTATACATATGGATTGGGGTTTATAAAGCATATGGTGTAGGAAACCCTAATTTTGGACTTTCTATGAAAACCATCGATTTAGGACTCAAAACTTGGACCAATCAATTACTTGGATTCTCCTAATTAAGAAAACATATTTATTTCTTAAATTTGGAGTTAAAATTAATTAGGTACATATTTTAAGGCTTTTTATATAATTATAACGGTGTTTATAATAAACATCGAAATAGGGATTCAAATCAATGCTTAAAACCCATAAAATTGTATCCTTGTGAAAAATCCTTTCCATCGAGTATTCGTTTGTATTTTTCTGAGGTCATATGCAAAAGTTATGAATTTTACATTATGGATCAATCTATAATTAGGAAACTATGCATGTGACATCGATTAAATCTCAATTAAAAGCCAATGTAAAGGATTGGTGAATGGACAGAAAAACCTAGATGCGCATGAAACATTAATCATGCATGCGGGGGGTAAAATCATCATATCACATGAAACATGTATCGGTGTTGCCAAATCAAAACCAGTGTGTGAATCCCCCTAAATGCCCTTGTAAACGAGATCGTTTGATTTGTGTTGTGGGGATACTTAAGGTCATTTGATGACCTGGGATCTTCCCCCTTTGTGAGTCGTGAGTATGGCATGAGGACGCTTACTGGAGATACAGCTTATGATCATAGCTCGGGAAACCCATTTGTTTGAGGGAAGATGAGGGAACTGATGAGTTCGTCTTGACCTTACGATTTCAGGGAGCCAAAGAAGAGCTTGGGAGTACTATGGGTTTTCGGGGAAAAGCAAGGGGTCGAATATGCATCCAACGGTCTAAAACCAAGGAAGAACAACTCAAAACAACCAAGTGATCGCTAGAAAATGATCATGGAGGTCCAGCGAGGTCAACCGATGGTTCTATGTGATTGGAATGCATCAAAATGGTGAAGCGTTTGATCTCCAACGAGGGGTCGATCCTCAGCTATAGGATACAGCGACATGAGCCAAATCAAGGCCAACCAATGAAGCAAAAAGGAAAGAAGGACGTCCAAGATACTAACCCGATCACCAATTGCACATGGGATGGCGGAGGAAACTGGGTCGGAACCGAGGTCGCCTAAAACTGGAACAGAGTAGGGCGGGGAGTTTAGGAGAACCAATGTTGGAATTGAGGGAGGAGGAGGAAGGCTTATGGTCTGAGGGTGTTTGCCTCACCCTTATATAGGTGAGAGGGGTGCTAGAGCTCCCTCTATAATATGGTGGAGAGGGGAGCCGACGCCCTAATGGGCATTTTTTAATCTGATCACGAGAGGAGATGAGTAAAGACTTGTCCATAATAGAGGAGAAAGATAAAGCCAACAAATAAGAAGTTTGTGAAACAGATCATTAAATAGGGAGAAAGGGATCGCGAATTCATTCACTATAACTGACTCATGGCGATACGGGGGTAGAGGATGACTATCCAACCGTCGGATGAGATCATAGATCTTGTGACTAAACCTCAATCATCGGATCGCGTGCTTGAGAGGAATTGGAAATCAATGTAATGTGTGACATTGATTAAAAATGGAACTATAGGTTAAATGCAGCTCATAAATTGAATCGATTTAAAACTATATTCAAACTATATTCAAATCTTGTTTAATTCGTTTGAAGGGTCAAACATTGACCAAATGACTTTAAATTTGGACCATAGGCTAATATTAATGCCTATATTAATGCTATGAAATTATATTTTACGTTTTACAAAAGATTTAGTCCTTAATCACCATATTGGCCATTAATATATATATATATATATATTAATGTATTTTAAAGGGTGAATTAATACAAAGACATTTATTAGCAAATCCTTAAATAAAATTTTGATATGGATATTATAAAATCATTCAAGAGTCATGTCACACCACCTATTCTCCTTTTTATTGCTTTATTAACATTTTGGAGGAGAGAGAAAGGGAAAAGGGTTATAATCTCATTAACTAACTCAATTCCACATTAATTCTTATTTCTTGTCCCAAAAAGCCATAAAAACTCTAAATTAGTATAATATACTAATTATCTCACTTTAATGGTCATTTCACATTATTAGACTCTAATTAACACTCTAGTTGAGATATCTATGCAAAAACCCATTCATTGTCATGAATGTGGGTAAATATAGTTCAAGTCATCAAGGGTTGCTCAAATTCAACATTGAGGATAAAGAGGATAGAAAAGCTAGGAAAATTTAGGGAAAAGGACAAGAAGGATATGAAGGAAATAAAATCTTGAAAATGGGTTAAATTGTAAATAAACTCAAGATTCAGTATGTTATAGATCAAGTTCAGATTTGATAATTTTCTAAGATCATACCTATTTACTATGACTATTAAGAGGATTAAAGCACTTAATTACCTTTTAAAGGAAAAAGAAATAATATTGAGAAATTCATGATTAGAGTAGACTTTGTATCATTGAGTGTCAAAAGTTACTAATTTTGAGACATGGAGAGTTTTTGATGCAACATTAGATTAATATTTTCTAATGATGAAATTTCTAGCATTATTTGATCATATAAGGGCCAAAAAATTCATGATATGGTCATCATAAGTCCATGAGGGGTGGTTAAACTCCAAATTGGTTCAAAAACTATTCAAGAGTTTCCGATCAATAAATTTAGGATGGATTTTTTCATTTATGCTTGAAGTTTATCATATGAAAGCATTTCAAATTTTCAAAAGTAGGTCAACATCAACACCACATTATAAGTACTCAAGTGTTCTCTCACTATGGCTTCTTTGTGTGCATGCATGCATCCATGATCGACTTGTGGAAGAAGACACTCGACTATAGCAACTTCCATGAGCAATCAAGAAAACAACCAAAAATTAAGATTAATGCTCGACGGAATCATTAATGACGGGTCCATATATTAATTAACCATGAATTTACAACTTCCACCATGTAAACCTCACGCTTCCCAACACTATTCATAAATAAAATCCGGTAACCACTAGACAAGGTGTACAACCCCCTTCAGATCCAAGTCCCACCTCTTCTGTCTTCTCTTTCAACCATGGCTTCTTCATGTTGTAATCTAACACTTTTTTATCCACGAATTAGTAAACTTAGTAACTTGAGTTAGGAGTAGACGACATGCCCTCCCAACTGTGTAATATTTCCTTCATCTATTTAGTAAATATATTCTTGTAGTTTTATTTCTATACTAAATATAAGTGTCTTGCTTATTCAATTAGCTACCTTCTTACTATGTTTGATCTAGATTTATTAGAGAAAATGAGTTTAGTAAGATCTAGAGTATGGATTACTAACAAGACACGAGTGTGGGGAGATACTATAACAAAATTAATATGTTTATCCTTGATCTATTGGTTATCATCTCGAGATAGAGATGCATTCAAATATAAATCTACCCCGATCTAGAGAGAAAGAAGGTGCATATATGTCTTTTATAATTTCTTGCAAAATATGTCAAGAACATTTATAAATTAGAAGAGAAGGTTTTTCATGGTTTAGGGTGTTCTAATTAGTAAAATCCAATCCAAATTCCTTTTCATTATCTTTGTTTCATTTGATCTTTCATAACTTTGATTTACTAGTTTAATTAGTTGAATTCGTTCCTAAAGTAGAATATCAAATTCACACCTACTGATTTGATGAAACATCCTTTATATAAGGGTGTTTATATAAGTTTTACATACTTTATAAAAGCTCACATTGATTAAGGATTAAAAGGCAGAGAAAAGGGAATTAAATCAAGGTAATTTCAAACATTCTTTACTTGGGCTAAAAATGTCTGATCAAGGTGATTTTTTTGCACTATTGAAAAGATTATTGTGCCCTCAACAATAGGAAATTAATTAGATAGAAATGTAAAAATTATTACATTCAATTTCATTTGCAAGAAGGATACATATTAAGGGATAATTCATAGTTCAAAAGGCAAATTAATGTCACATTTAGTGAAATTGAGCACCGATGTCACAAAATTGGAGCATCACCAATTCTAACCATATAATTTACATTAAATTAAGTAAGAATCCACTTGAAGAGAGAGGAAGTGAACAACTGAGGAGAGAGAAAAGAGTAGATCACTGCTCAATCACAAAACCATTTATGAACCAAATCTGAATTGCAAATGACTATAAGGTCAATGGTGATAGGAGCTAGGCATCTGTCCCTAGCATGGTATTATCAAATCACAAATTCACAAGCATAAAAGATTAGCATAAATAGATAACATTATAAATGCACCAACATAATATCAATATTCAACAAGATATAAAGCAACATTGTCTTAATATAAGATTTCAATTAAATATTAGAAAGTACTATTTTAAAAGTCTGATCATGTACACTAGGGATCTTATAAAAGTATACCTAACATAGCCCACCAAGCCCATCAACTTCTAGCCATCTCTTAACTTATAATATATGTGAAACAATGTGGGTCAACACATGAGGTGTTGAGTACAGGGTATAAAGATATTTATATACAAGCTTTGCATAATTGGAAAAGAGTTGCAAAAGTAACAAACAATAATAAAAAGTTAAGTATTAAGAAAATGAGATACCATTTTTATATCATTATACTCCAATTGTACCAAAAATATCATGTACTTATAAGGCCTTTGACTAACTTCCCATCAGAAGAGTCTGTAAGGGTGCTTAAGATTAGCTAACCATTTTCTAGGTGAGGGACCTCAAGGCCATCACCAAGTGTTAACCTTTTTATTAACATGGTTTGACCTATCTTGACAACTCAAGTAGGGCTCCCAGCCTTGTGTCCTTACCTTGAGAATATAGGTAGGTTCACAAGGTTTTTATAATGGAGTTATATACTATGATTAAAAGTTATAAAATTGGCGATCCAAACATCAAGTATATTACTATAATAATGCATGACAATATTTGAGCAAGTAAACAAGCATACATATGCATCACTATCCAAGCAAGAAAGCGATACATGATTCAGAGATTCTTAACTTATTCTATCATTGACCATCTATCCACAAGCAACACCGAATTAAGAACAAGATTACATACATGTATTAGTTCTCATAATTAACCCTAATTAGTTTTGACTTTTAAACTTTTGACCAAATTAGGTTAAAGGTTACTTATTAGTACATTTAATGACACGTTACTGATTTAGAGGCATCAAGGAGGTGTAGTTCAAGCTTCATGTCATTTTGGTGTTCCATGCACTTTATATGGCTATTTCAAGGCTTAAGTCCCTTATGTACATAACAAGGTCATAAGACTGAGAATAGATAAATAACGGACATTGATCATCAAGTCAAGAGGTCCATGCATAGGGGTGATTTATACTAGTAATATTAGGATGTAAGAATCACAACAAAATATAAGTGGATGTACCCTAGGGTCTACACATCATATTCCCCTCCTTGGGTATCAACATTTAGCATACAAGACTTATATCAATAGGGGGCAACATGTCAATTATATAGGCCATCCACATCAGCATGATCATAAGGGAGGATATGTATACATTTAGAAGGCAAATACAAGAGATTAAGATCCATATCACATTAGTGGCATAAGGAAGATGATCAACCCACTTTAGAAAATATTAGGGAAATGTGGATGTATTTAGTGTCACAAGTACCATCATAGCACAGAAGGGGTAGACCCTAGGAATTAAAGTCACAAATCATCACAAGATTACTAATTTCAGAGATCTAATAGTGGTGGATGCATAGGTTAGGTGTTCCCATTATTATTTCAAGGTATAACCAAACATTCACATAATATATGTACATTTATGCATTGAAGCCATATAGGTCAAAATAAGTGCAATAGGGAAAACAATGGGTGATATAGCATCATGGAGAACATAAAGTTACTGATTTTCAAGATTACAGTGAGTTCCATATTCAAAATAATCCAGATTACTAATTAATGCAAGGTCCATCATGAATGCCCCCAAAACTAGGCATAATAGGATATAAAGGTGAAGCAAGGTACATATATGGTGATTAGGACCAATAATATACTTAAACATGTATAAAAGCTTCTGATTTGATGACTAGGAATGTAGGAGTGCATCAAACTTTCAATGCTTAGCATGGACATGCATTTATTTCATTCAAATGATTAACGATTTCACCTTTTAGGGTGGGGAGGGAGTAAATGGTTGAAAGTGTAAGGACCCATATCACTAATCAAACCTTAGTTGATCATTAGAACAAATTTCTAGACAAAATCCACCTTAAAATTGGGCAACCATAAAAAACTGAGTTGATAATTTTGAATAAAGATACCAAAATAGAGATCCAATTATGAGTAGGAGTCATAAAATCTTCACAAAACAACGTATAAAAGTTAATACATATGAACTATTTTACATTCAAAACTGTTAGAGAACAACTAAAATCCCTCTTTACATATTTGATAAAAAGGGTTACAAGACAATACTTATTCATGGAACTACAATAATATAAGATGTTTGAATTTAGTTACAACCTATAAAACTTAAGGGAACAACCTGATAAAACAACCTTTCAAGTGTATCATATACTACCGACCCATCACTCAGGAAGAGAGAGTATAGGGACACTCTAGAATTAACCATATTCAATCTTGATACATCTTTATAAACACGTCCTTTCCACTGCATCAGAATACCTAAAAGATGTGGATAACCACATGGGTGAGACCCCAAGTCCTAGCAATATGATAACAACTAATAACTTTTTATTTTTACAACTAAGAATAGGGCTTATAATTATATTGACGGTGTAGGTAGTTCAAAAGGAAATAACTACTATGTTGAGCATATGATACAATAGATACTTATATATGGACAAATTGTGAATTCTTTATATTATTTGCAAGTAATGAAAGATTTAAAAAAATATCATATACAAATGTCCATCCATGTTATTCACCAATTGAGTCTAAACAAATATACTATATGACTGGTTATATATTTTATTATGATGTGGGTAATTTGAGGCGTACCACTAAAATTACTAGATGATGACTACAAAGTAGCAATCAGCCCGTAGGATTTCCAAACTTCTAAAGATCTCTCACACCTCAGTCGGAGTGAGGCTAAACAAAGTAGTGGAACAAATACCGAACTACTAGTGGAGAGCTCAAAAGCAAGTCCACAACAACTAGGTTTGTCCTGCGTACACATGCCACAACACCAATCACCAGGGTGTGAAACCCATATCAATCTTATATCATATATTACTTTTCACATATTTCTTGTCACATATCACATATCACATATCAAATATTATAGATCTACAACCTCGACCATACTCAACCAACCTTGAAATCAAGATGATAGAGATGTACACTCCCTACACCCGTATATACTCAACAATATCCAACTCTGAGCACCTTGTCACAATACTCAGGTTTCTACAAGGATACCCCTTTCACTATTTCTCTCACCAACCTAGGGAAATAGACCTACATACTCGGGGCACTACATGATTAGGGTTACACTTAATTAATTAAGCCAATCACTTATATTTTAATTACACCCAAAGAGTTACAAACAAGACAGAGATATAATTGCAATGTTACTTAAGTCTATAATTCCTAAAAATATAAAATATGTTCACATATACCAAACCACTCAAATTAGAGTACCGTTATTCATATGGACCATACCAAGACTTAATTCATCGAGTTAGGGCACAACAAGGCCCATCATTTTGAATCATGGCACATCAAACTCAAAATAGGCATAATATGGGATATTTCTGTTGGGTTTTAGGGGAGACAGAGAAGGCAGAAGAAACAAAAAATTTCTTCTCCCGAACCCAGTATAAAGGAATTGCGTCAACGTCTATACAGTAGGAAAGATGGTTTGTAGAGACATACCTTGTCCCGAGGCTTGCTCAGCGTTGTTACCTCGCGGCTTGCACGGTCTTCACCTCCGGTCTTGGATGTTGTCTGTGTAGCTCCTAGTCTCACCGGGACTGTCAGGATTGACAGTTGTCCTCTGAGTGACAAAATCTCCCACCTCTGAAGTAGTCCACATGGACCACCTGGAACTCTGATCTCCTTGTCCCACAAGGTATCGGAAGGAGTCGCACCCTCCTGTCGGCATACTAGTCATCGACACACTATCCTTCCACCAGTCGCATTTCTGCAGTTGTCTTTCCCTTGTTGTGCCTCCCTTATCAGGTAGTACTTGCTCGGGCTCTCTCAGTTACCAAAACCAGAGAGAACGACAAGTTTACAGAGCAAGTGGTGTTCTAAGTTGTTGTACCTGATAAGCCCCCAATACCCCTATATATAGGAGGGTCATGGGACATTGTTCTCTACCCCGGGCAATGCGGGATTAAAGCAGGAGTAGAAGGGTTTGAGACTTTCCACAAAACAGACATACTGCGGCAGTTGAACCGATCGGTTCACACCATGAAACGATCGTTTCAGGCCCTGAGCCAATCGTTTGGGACATGAGTCGATCGTCTGGGGCTCTGAGTTGATCGGTTCATGCCTGAGTTGATCAGTTTGTGGTCCTGATCCAACTCAAATTGACTTTCAACGTTCTTTTCCAACTAATCAAATATTAGTCCTTGTCCAAATTAAATTTGTACAAGTGAAACAAATGCGTATTTGCAAAAAGAATTTTCTAACTTTCCAAACGATCTTGGTTGGTCACATGAATCGACCGGTTCAACAATTGAGTCAATCGTCTCATTGATACATGAGACGATTGTCTCACCAGTTGAGCCGATCGGTTCACCAACCTGAGCCGATCTGTTCATCCCATGAGCCTATCGTCTCACCAGTTGAGCCCACAGGTTCACCAACCTGAGCCAATCGGTTCATCCCATGAGCCGATCAGTTGGGGCAGTAGACTATGCAAATCATTCAATTGCAGTTTCAATCAATCTGATACTCTAATCAATCAGTCCAACACCTTGAACACCATGATATTGAGCTATCAATTGATTGAGTGTTTAATTGAACTACTAAACTCCTTTAGTAATCAATCTAAACATCATTTTGTGGATAAACTCCTCTTCCAGGTTAAATCCTATGTGTGTGACCCTACAGGTCCATTTCACATTGGTAGTGAAAGTCTATAACACTTATGACTTCACAAGAATAGAGTGGTGCCTAGTCACACATCAGTCACAAGCAAATGGAAAGAAACAACAACAACTTTTCTTTGCGACCGGTCCTTGACAAGGACAAGCTAAATGGGACAAAATTCCACGACTGGTTAGGATGATGAGAAGTGTTCTTAATCAAAGAGTAAAAGCTCTAAGTCCTAGTTATACCATAACCAGATGAACTCAATCCCACCACATCAATGGCTGAAAGTATGCTTATGGAAGCATACTGAGGATGACATTGATAAGGAGTGCTTGATGTTGTAGAGACAACATGAGACATATGATGTCTCCAAGACACTGTCCTAGTATGTCATGACAGAAGGAGATCCAGTAAGGTATTCACACACTCAATGTGATTGGGTATGTGGAAAGACCTAACTAAGAAGGATTCCCTCTGAGCCAAGAGTTGGCTATTGGTATGATACTGCAAATGTTGTGAGAATCATACAATTCATGATAAGCTACAACATGAACAGCTTTGACAAGTGTTGACAGAGTTGTTGGACATGTTGAGGATAGTAGAGGCAAAGATGAAGAAAGACAAACCATAATCTTTGATGTGATCAAAGAAAAGGTAATTCTTAAGGGCAAGGACAAGGGCAAAGCAAAGAAGTGTTCTGATGCTAGCTAGCAATCCAAGCCGTCTTCAGCCTCAAGGCACATGGGGAAAGGGTGTATGAGGGAATTGCCCTCTATATCTGGAAGAACAAAAGAAGATGAAGGAGGGGATGGAGATCTCCACCTAAGGTATCATGAAATGAATCGCTTCTTTATCTGAGGTATGTGATACCAAGATATGGATCTATCATATATGATATGCAAGATCCGCAAAGAAGTGATGGCCTTTGTGAAAGGACCAAGAAAGAAGTACCCATCATTGGAGCAAGTGTTGCTTCCATAGATAGGAGTATCTTTCAGTTTATTTCAGCCTAAAGGGCATGAAATAGAGTTGAGAACTGCTATTTCATATATTGTCAATAGATAGAAACACTTTATTTTTGCATATTGTATGACAATGATGGCAATTAATAAAGTTGATGTTTCAATCTTAAAGATATGATCTTTGTGGCACTGCCTTGTTTATCTTGTGATACATGGTATGCATAAGATAAAATGATACCTAAAGTTATTGATAACTCAAACAATCAAATTAGCATAAATCATAAGAAATTCATTTCTAGTTCCCATGTGATGGATAAATCTAGACTCTTTTGGTTAGAGAACCAGTAAGAGACATGAATATCTTGAATATGATTAATCAATCTTCACTAATGGTAGTGGGAGAATGATTATCCTATTAGGTATAATACATGTGATGTATTTACATGCCTATTGGAGTGAATGCTAATACTTCAAATGGTGTTTAGAGAAATACCAATATGAATATCTTGAAGTGTTCAAGATTATCATAGATGAAGTGCAAATTTGGTAAAGTGTTAATTCTTGATGAGATCAATGAATGAAATACTTGGACCAAATGTTTGAGATCCTTATGAGTGATTATGATAGTGTATCATAGTGAACTCATGATTAAGGCATGGTGATGTCTAAATCAAGAAGGAATCGTACTCTAAGGAGTTAGAGAATGATTATCAAATAACTGAATTCTTCTTAATAAAAGAATACCCCACACTAATAAAGGACATTAAGAATCACAAGGGTTGTGAGTTCTTATATCCTTAACAGATATACACCTCAATTATCTATATGATGAGTCAACTATCTAGATAAATATGAGGAACCAAATTTTGAGTTATGGTTTATGACCATTACATCCTAAATGACATCCATGTGAACCATAAGGTATGACCTTGATGGTAGCACTCATTGGATGAAATCCATAAGTGCAAATGAGTCTTAAGCGTTAAGACACATGGATAACATTTTGAGAAGGATGATGCTTGTTGATTGAAACTTAATGACTAAGGCATTTGGCATATGGATACTAAAACCGCATTCCTATGAGGAATAAAACCAGGATGTGTGTGTGACACAGCCTATAAGGTTCATGAATCCACTAATGAAAATGAAGTCTATAAGTTACAATGGACTAATCAATGTGATTGATTGAGTACAAGCAACTCAGAATTGGGTCTTTACTTTGATAATATAGTCAAAGGGTTTGACTGATATGTCAAAGATAAAGAGGGATCTGTGATTTAGTGGGAGCGTGTTCACATTCCACATGTTGATGTGAAATGGAAATGTTCTAGATTGGAAATCCAAAAGTGGAAATTATCTTTAAGGAAGATAGAGAAGTTTCCTATGTGATAGGAATAGAGATCTATTGAGATAGTTCTCGAAAAACCTCTTGACCTGAAAAGAGAAAGCATACATTGGCAATCTGTACTAAAATGTTCAGTATGCACAGATTCAGTGGGAGAAAACTAGTCCATGTCACATGGAGTTAGTATCCCAAAGCCAAGTGTTCAATTCTTATGAAGAATGTGAACACTAAGAATAGATATGGATCTATCATGTATGTAATCATCCCATTATCTTGCATGTATATACATGGCAAGAATAAAATGCATTCATCATCTTGTATGTATGACATGACAATTTGATGTGCTCATCCTGTTAACTCGTATGTGGGACATGACGAGTGGATGTCTGTCTACTTCCAGTAAAGGTTACTGGAACACCATGAGAACTTGATAAGTACTTGTGAAGTACTAGTTCTGTGGTGAGTAGGAAGAGTTCGATGTAAAGAGTTACATTGATGCAAACTTCCGAAAGGACAGAAAAATGATCGCAAAATATATAAGATATATAAAAGTGAAAGTTTGTTGAGAATTGGAAGTGTTCCAATGAATCCATTTAAAAAGGAAATGTCGAGTATTTGTGTGTTAGAAAACAGCAGTGGATACTATATGGATCTAGAAGTTCATGAGATGAACTTATAGATATTCCACTCATTGATGACAAGTCTGGAATCCTTGATCATGCAATGTGGCTAAAGGAATATTAGATCGCATATTATGGCAACTCCATCTCATACGTGTGACGTACAACGAAGAGATGAGAGACATGCAATTTATACTGACTTTGGCAAGGTGTTGCCATTACTCACTATGTTGGCACTAGAGCACAGTGACATGTGGGACATGTTTGAAGATCACTATGAATATGATTCAAGGGTGATTGGCTTGCAGTGCAAGTGGGAGTCTGTTGGTATGTATGCCCTGAGAGCCAATCTTGGGATGATTGGTGGGATACATTAAGATTGATTTGATAAACATCAAAGGCAAGCTTCCAATTCTTTTTGGTTCAGTCATTTGAGATAGTGATAGAACAGATTGAATGTCTAGAGAATGACAGTACTCAATGACGTATGCCTTCAGGTTCATGACCTGAACGATGAGATCATACGGATGCTAAGAGTTTGTACATTCTTGTTATGTCCCTAGTCGGATGTCATTGTGGAAGGTAGATAGACAGCAATGACACACAAGACTAGATTGTGGTGTTTGTTGATGACAGAATCTCATTAGTCATGATATAGAGATATCAAACCAAACACATAGGTACTTGTTAGAGAACAAGTGTACCGGACAGACCCACCGTGAGTTTGACACATGGAACCATGAGATGGTAGTCACAGTCAGTACTCACAGTGATGGTGGTGAGTGTGATTCTTTGACCTGAAATCACTACACTCAACACATGTCGTTGGGCACACTTTGACATCATCAAACGCAGTCCTGAAACATGGGTTGTTATAAAGGTGATGATTGGGTGGCTTTGATACATGGGGCTTTTGAGGGGTGAGTGATAGATATGGGATTTGTCCCTCCTGAGGGAGTTTGATATCCAAGGCCACTTGATGAGTAGGATTGAGATAGGCGTGCGCACGCATGTGTGAATCAGTATGTGATATTGATGTCATACATATCTCCTTCAATCTACTCTGAGATCAAGGAAGTGAATGAACATTGACAGGATGACTGTTCCATGCCTTGAGTTCATTCGGGATATCAGTGACAAAGGAATTATACATTCACTGTAACACCATTCACGGATTGTAGGATTGAAAGTTGTTCTCCAACTTTCTACTTTCACTTGGGTAGCAATGATGTGTGACTAGGCACCGCTCTTTGCTTGTGAAGTCATAAGTGTTAAGGACTTTCACTGCCAACGTGAAATGGACCTGCAGGGTCACACACATAGGATTTAACCTGGAAGAGGAGTTTTGTCCACAAAGTAATGTTTAGATTGATTACTAAAGGAGTTTAGTAGTTCAATTAAACACTCAATCAGTCTGTAGCTCAATATCATATGGTTCAAGGTGTTGGACGCATTGATTGGAGTATCAGATTGATTGAAATCGCAATTGACTGATTTTGCCCAACCTGTGCTCCCAACCGATCGGCTCATGTGATGAACCGGTCGGTTGAGGTACTGAACCGGTCAGCTGGAGTGTCCAGGCCGATCGGCTCATGCCTAGGTTGAAACGACCGGTTCAAGGGTTGAACCGATCGGCTCAACTGGTGCAACCGACCAGTTGGGAAAGTCATGTCGGAAAGAATTTTCCTTTGGTTTCAAATTGCCCAATTCGATTGGGAATAACATTGGTATTCGATACCAATTGGGAATGAAACAAGGAAAGTCTTTTGAGCCAGATTAGGACCATGAACCGATTGGTTCAGGGCACCAACTGATCGGCTCAATGGCCGAACCGATTGGTTCAGTTGTGAACCGATCGTTTCAGGTTGTGAACCGGTTGCTTTTTGGTGGAAAATCTCGAACCCTTCTACTCCTGCGTTTAGTCCTGTAATGCCCGGGATAGAGAACCCTGTCCCATGACCCTCCTATATATATAGGGGTAGTGGGGGCTTCTCAGAGAACAACTCAGTGCAACCAGTTGCTCTGCAAGTTGTCGTTCTCTCTGGTTTTGGTAACCGAGAGAGAGCCCGAGCAAGTGCTTCCCGCAAAAGGAAGGTGCAGCAAGGGAAGGACAACTGCAATTGCAACTGGAGGCAGGAGAGTGTGTTGGCGACTAGTACGTTAACAGGAGGGTGCGACTCCATCCACTTCCTTGTGGGACAAGGAGTGTGGAGTTCCAGGTGGTCTGTGTGGACTACTACAGAGGCGGGAGGTCACTGCCGCTCAGGAGGACAACTGTCATCCGACAATCCGGTAGGAGGAGGAGTCTTCAATCCCGGTGCGACCAGGAGCTGCACAGACACCGTCCAAGACCGGAGGTGAAGACCGCGCAAGGAGAGAGGTATTGTCGCCTAGCAAGCCTCGGGACAAGGTATGATTCCACAAACCATCCTTTCCTAATATATAGACGTTGACGCATTTCCTTGTTTTGGGTTTGGGGGAGAAATATTTTGTTCCCGCTGCCTTCTCTTCCTCCCTAAAAACCCAACATGTATGACATCAATATCACATACTGATTCACACATGCATGCATGCCTATCTCAATGCTACTCATCAAGTGTCCATGGATATCAAACTCCCTCAGGAGGGACAAATACCATATCTATTACTCACCCCTCAAAAGCCCCTTGTGTCAAAGTCACCCAATCATCACCTTTATAACAACCCATGTTTCAGGACTTCATTCGATGATGTCAAAGTGTACCCAACGACATGTGTTGAGTGTAGTGATTTTAGGTCAAAGAATCACACTCACCACCATCACTGTGAGAACTGACTGTGACTACCATGTCATGGTTCCATGTGTCAAATTCACGGTGGGTCTGTCCGGTACACTTGTTCTCTAACAAGTACCTATGTGTTTTATTTGATATCTCCATATCAAGACTAATGAGATTTTGTCATCAACCAACACCACAATCTAGTCTTGTGTGTCATTGTTGTCTATCTACCTTCCACAATGACATCTGACTAGGGACATAATAAGAATGTACAAACTCTTAGTATATGTATGATCTCATCGTTCAGGTCCTTAACCTGAAAGCATACGTCATTGAGTATTGTCATTCTCTAGACATTCAATCTGTTCTATCATTATCTCATATGACTGAACCAGAAAGAATTGGAAGCTTGCCTTTGATGTTTATCAAATCAATCTTAATGTATCCCACCAATCATCCCATGATTGGCTCTCAGGGCATACATACCAATAGACTCCCACTTGCACTGCGAGCCAATCACCCTTTAATCATATTCTTAGTGATCTTCAAACATGTCCCACAAGTTACTATGCTCTAGTGATTACGCAGTGAGTTATGGAAACACCTTGCCAAAGTTGGTATTAACTGCATGTCTCTCATCTCTTCACTGTACGTCACATGTATGAGATGTTGCCGTAATATGTGATCTAGTATTCCTTTGCTAACCTTTAGCCACATTGCATGACCAAGTACTCCTAACTTGTCATCAATGACTGGAATAACTATAAGTTCATCTCATGAACTTCCAGATCCATATACTATCCACTAATGTTCTCTAACACATGGATACTCGGCTTTTTCTTTTAAAACAGCTTTATTGGAACATTTCCATTTATCAACAAACATTCACTTTTATATATCTCATATATATTTTGCGATTAATTTTTTGTCCTTTTCGGAAGTTCGCATCAATGCAATTCTTTACAGTGAACCCTTCCTTATTTCCATAGAACTAGTACTTCTCAAGTTCTTATGGTATTCCAGTAACCCTTACTGGAACAAACATCCACTCGTCATGTCCCACATACAAGTTATCATGATGAGCATATCATATTGTCATGTCCTACATGTAAGATGATAAATGCATTTCGTTCTTGCCATGTCCATACATGCAAGATGATGGGATGATTACATACATGATAGATCCTTATCTATTCTTAGTGTTCCATTCTTCATAAGAATTGGGCACTTGGTCTTGGTGTACCAACACCATGTAACATGTATAAGTTTTCTCCCACTGAATCTGTGCACACTGAACCCTTATGTATAGATTGCCAATGTATGCTTTCTCTTTTCAGGTCAAGAGTTTTTTCGAGAACTATCTCTATAGATCTATATTCCTATTACATAGGAAATGTCTCTATCTTCCTTAAAGATAATTTCCACTTTGGATTTCCATTCTAGAACATTTCCATTTCACATCAACATGTGGAATGTGAATATGCTCCCACTAAATCACAGATCTCTCTTTATCTTTAACATATCAGTCAAACCCTTTGACTATATCATCAAAGTAAAGATTCGGGTCTAAGTTTCTTGTACTTAATTAATCACATTGATTAGTCCATTGTAACTTATAAACTTCATTTGCATTAATGGATTCATAAACCATATAGGTTGTGTCACGTACACATCCTTGATTTATTCCTCATAGGAATGCGGTTTTAGTATCCATATGCCAAATTTCTTAGTCATTAAGTTGCAACCAACAAGCATCATCCTTCTCAAAATGCCATCCATGTGTCTTAATGCTTAAGACTCATTCGCACTTATGGATTTCATCCCAATGGGTGCTACCATCAAGGTCATACCTTATGGTTTACATGGAAGTCATTTAGGATGTAATGGTCACAAATCATAACTCAAAATCCAGTTCCTCAATATCATCTAGATTGTTGACTCATCATATGACCAACTCATCATATAGATATTTGAGGTGTATCTATTAAGGAATTTGAGAACTCACAACACTTTGTGATTCTTAATGTCCTTTATTAGTGTAGGGTATTCTTTATTTAAGAAGAACTTAGTTATTTGATAATCATCCTCTAACCCCTTAGAGTATGACTCCTTTTGATTTAGACATCACCATGCCTTAATCATGAGTTCATTATGATACACTATCATAATCACTCACAAGGTTCTCAAACATTTGGTCTAAGTATTTCATTCATTGATCTCATCAGGAATTTTCACTTTACTAAATTGGTACTTCATCTATGATATTCTTGAACACTTCAAGATATTCATATTGGTATTTCTCTAAACATTGTTTGAAGTACTAGCATAAACTCCAATAGGTATGTAAATATATCACATGTATTATACCTAATAGGATAATCATTCTCCCACTACCACTAGTGAAGATTGATTAATCATGTCTAAGAGATTCATGTCTCTTACTAGTTCTCTAACCAAAAGAGTCTAGATTTATCCATCATATGGAAACTAGAAATGAATTTCTCATGATTTATGCTAATTTGATTGTTTGAGTTATCAATAACTTTTAGGTATCATTTTATCTTATGCATACCAAGTACCACAAGATAAACAAGGCATTGCCATAAAGATCATATCTTTGAAATTGAAACATCAACTTTATTAATTGCTATCATTGTCATACAATATGAAAAAAAATGTGTTTCTATCCATTGGCAAATATGAAATAGCAGTTCATAACTCTATTACATGCCTTCAAGGCTGAAAATAAGCTAAAGTACTCCTATTTATGGCGGCAACACTTGCCCCATGTATTGGGTGTTTTACACTTTATATCTTGGTATCATATACCTCAAAAAGTGTTACAATTTTATTTCATGACACCTTCAGGTGGAGAAGTCGGTTGCCTCCTTCTTCTTTAGTTCTTCCACATAGAGAGGACAATTCCTTTTCCAATGTCCTGGCGTTTGACTATGGTGACAATTGCCTCTCTTGGTCACACCTCCCTTGGCTTTGAGAGTTGAAGATGACTTGGGCTGCTGGCTAGCATCAGAACCTTTCTTAGTCTTGCCCTTGCCCTTGCGCTTGGACTTGCCTTTCTTGTTGTTGATCATCATCATAGACTTAGGCTTGTCCTTCTTCATCTGTGCCCCGACTGTCCTCAACATGCCCAACAACTCTGTCAACAGCTTGTCTAAGTTGTTCATGTTGTAGTTCATCACAAACTGGCTGTAGGATTCTGGCAACGATTGCAGTATCACGTCAGTAGCCAACTCTTGGCTTAAGGAAAATCCCAGTCTTGTCAGGTTCTCCACATACCCAATCATTTTGAGCATGTGAGGACCAACTGGATCTCCTTTTGTCATGACACACTTGAACAACGCCCTGGAGACATCATATCTCTCTTGTCGTGCTTGATCTTCATACATATTCTTGAGATGTTGAATCATCTCAATGACACCCATGTTCTCATGTTGTCTCTACAACTCGTGGTTCATGGAGCACAACATCAAGCACTTTGCATCAATGGCATCATCAAAATGCTTCTTATAAGCATCCCTTTCTGCCTTTGGTGCGGTAGGGGCAAGTTCCTATGGAATTGGAGTATCCAGGACATATAGCTTTTGCTCTTGAGTGAGAACAATTCTCAATGTCCTAAACCAGTCGTGGAAGTTTGTCCCATTCAGCTTGACCTTTTCAAGGACCGATCGCAACAAAAAGTGATTGTTGTTTGTTGTCATTTGTACTAAAAAAGGAAATATATGCAATTTAGTCCAAAACTCGATTTTGACTTATTTGATTGATTTGAAAGGTTGACGAAATAATTAGGACTTTAATTAATTATCACTCCCACTATTTTATTCAAATTGATAGCCCTCACCATCAATTCAGAAGATTGCAGCGTACAATCTTCTAGTGGGCAAGATCCTGAAATCCTCTGAGTCATGGACCAGCTAGGGTTGTCACCCACAACTTAGATTTTCTAGGTAGGAAATTTTTTCCAATTGCATCATATGCAACTCTTGAAAGATGTCATATACAACTCCTTTCAATGATCACCTCCATGCCTCAAGGTACTAGATCCTATCTAGGTCACCTTGTGAAGTCTGACCCAAAGCCAACACGATGAATATGCACCCTACTAAGGCAGACCCACATATCCGTCCTTCACGCTTCCACGAGATAGACGGTGCACCACGCTAGGGCGTGCCCACACTTGGCCGATCAAGCTTTTCATGTGTGTCGCATTTGGAAGGCATCTAAAACTTTAATATTTAATGAGGGATTTGGTTTTTATAGGTACATATACATATCCAATCACCACAATATATAGTATGTATCATATACATGCTATATCCCACAGAAAACATGTGAAATGATAAAAGCAATGATTATGGCCATCCTAATGTGATTCCTTGAGCCAAGAGGGATCACAGTCATCTACTTCTACATCACATGTAAACTGTCCATGATGAAGTGCTATAGCCGTCCGAGTTGATCAACTCATCACATGAATGACCTACTCACCCTAGCTAGTCGTCTGGGTGCCACCAGCTGATCGTTTGGCTCCTCCAACCGATCGGTTCGCCTGGTCATCGTGCATCTCCTCATGGCCGCCACCCGATCGTCTCGCTCGTCGAACCGGTCATATGGATCTCCAACTGATCGGTTCACTCCTTGAACTGATCGTCTCAATTGTCATCAGGTTGTCTGTCATTCTTTGACATAACAGGAAATAAAAGATCTATCTTATTTTACATTTGAATAGGGAAACCCCGAGTTACATTCGGGGGGAGCAAAGGTAGGAAAGAAATCTCAAGTTATCTTGAGTTACATCAGGAATAAGAGATAGGGAATCAGTGCGTAGACCGAGATGCAAGCAACCACATTCAACCAAGCACACATACATAGGGTTTATTGGCCATAACCATGCTATACATCCACCACAAAACTCATTTAAGGGCGACGCATAGCAAGTGCATTCACATTACATATCATATATGTATATTGGAATTTGTGGATTTAGGATTGGACATGCATAAAGCCAATTTTATTCGTATCGTATGCAATAAATAAAGGTGACAAACCAAAATCGATCACATCGATAATCCTAAAGTATAGAGCAGTTGACGTGGCTCTGATACCATTGTTGGGTTTTAGGGGAGACAGAGAAGGCAGCAGAAACAAAAAATTTCTTCTCTCGAACCCAGTATAAAGGAATCGCATCAACGTCTATACAGTAGGAAAGATGGTTTGTAGAGACATACCTTGTCCCGAGGCTTTCTCGGCGACGTTACCTCACGTCTTTCGTGGTCTTCACCTCCGGTCTTGGATGGTGTCTGTGCAGCTCCTGGTCTCACCGGGACTGTCGGGATTGACAGCTATCCTCTGAGCGGCAGAAATCTCCCACCTCTGAAGTAGTCCACATGGACCACCTGGAACTCCGATCTCCTTGTCCCATAAGGAATTGGAAGGAGTCACATCTCCTGTCAGCGTACTACTCACCGACACACTCTCCTACCACCAGTCGCTTTTCTACAGTTGTCTTTCCCTTATTGTGCCTCCCTTATCAGGTAGCACTTTCTCGGGCTCTCTTGGTTACCACAACCAGAGAGAATGACAACTTTGCAAAGAAACTGGTGTTAAAATTTGTTGTACCTGACAAGCCCCCAATACCCCTATATATATAGGAGGGTCATGGGACAGGGTTCTCTACCCCGGGAAATGCGGGATTAAAGCAGGAGTAGAAGCGTTTCAGACTTTCCACATATAACATCCCTGACCTGGGTTATGCCTTAACCCTAGTTGTTTTGCTTAATAAAGTTAATTATATGCTTGCTCTTATTTCTTGAAAAGTAATTAAGTTTCAAGAGGAACTTATGTTTCAATTTTGGTCCTTTTCAAATAATGTTGAAACATTGTTTTGCTTGTTTTGGACTAAAGTGCAAATTACCCAAGTTGAGGGGTTAAATTGCAAATGTTACATGATAATATGTTCCTCATGTGTTGAAGCATCATGAGAATGAATATGATGCAGAGGTATGGCTTTTGGTAGCCTGAGTACCAAGAAAGAGCTGATAAAGCAATGTTTGTGCATTAAAACCTAGTTTTGGTGTAATGTGCAATTTACCCAAAACCCAGGGTTCAATATGCAAATTATCACTTCAAAATAGTCCCTAATATTTCTTGGCATCATATAGAGCAAATAAAATGAGAGGGGGGTCTCATTTGTATCTATTTTGAGGAGAGAGAATCTTGATATTAAAATAATCAAGATTTAACCATAAATGGAACATTACTTCAATTTAATGCAAAATAAATATATTAATTGAAGTGCTCTTCAACCAAAATTATGTGGGTTGAAATCCATATATGTGGACGAACATGTGCCTTGCAAAGACACGAAAATATCTAAAGGAAGTGGATAACTCACTCACATTATTAAAAGAAAAAGAATTATCCACTCACTTTAGGATATTATTATTATAAGGGTTAAGGTGCTTAATTTGCTTTTCTTTAAAACATGGATAATTGAGAGGAATAAGAGGCAAGGAATATAGCCTCGTAACCAAGGAAGGGAAGGGTAAAATGGCAAGGAAATGGAGGAGATAACTTCTACTTTCTCTCTCTTAAATGAATTTTCAATAAAATTCATATATATGCTCTTTTATCCATGAGTTGAAAGGGAATTTCGAATCCACTTTCACTTCTTGCTTGCAAAAACGACCAAGGGAGCTTGGAGAAACAGGAGGACGACCCCCAACCTGCTGGTAAGCTTCTTGACCTTCTTTCACCATGATTTCATGGTGGAAATCGAAAATAAATGATGGATTTCTTCTTTTCTCCATGCAATCTTCTATCCTAGCCATTTCTTTTCACTCAAAAGCTTGAGGACGAGCTTGGGATAGTTGATAAATCTTATTCCACCATTAAAGACGTGGATCTTGTAGCTTTGAAGCTCAATTGGAGGCGGGTTATATAATTTGAACCCCTTTACATTGTTATTCAACTATTAATCTTGCAATTTCATTGATTCCTTCATCATCTTGATTAATTGTTGGTTGAAATTGGTAAATCCATGAAATAAAAAGTACTAAGAACTACAGGGACGAAGGTATATGATGATGACATCATCTTAGACACTTTTCCCAAAGAAATTGTATTTCATTCGGTTTCAACAAACTTGCTCATTCGGTTTCAACAAAACTGTTTGAAAGCAAACAGTTTCATCAAACCGTTAGAAGCTAAATGGTTTCAAACCGTTTGGGAGAGTTGACTATGGTTGACCATTTGGAAATTTTAATTCTAATGATGATGGTTGATGACCCACCGAATTTGATTAAATAATTCCAAAGGGTTCATCAGTTGAAGGTTAATCAATTAGCAAACCCTAATTGGGTTAAGTGCTGAAATTCAAATTAGTTGATTTAGATTTTTGGGTTGATTAGCCCAAACGGTCTCAAGACCATTTCGAGGTCACCCAAACGGTCTCAAGACTGTTTGGAGGTCAACCAAGACCGTTTGGAGGTCTAGGGTTGAGTATGGTTGAGTAATTGAAGGTCCAGAGATACCAAATTGAAATATAATTAATTGCTGATTTGATGATCAACCCAATGATCTAAACCCTAATGAAATTTCACAAATTCCAAGAATAGGATGGGGAAAACGGTCTCAAGACCATTTGGGGTCAGGTCATGTCAAAAGTTTGATGATGGTTCATTGGTTTCAATTGAACCAATTCCACAATGTTGATCATTGATGGCTACTAGATTCAAAGCCCTAATTGAAGGTTCCTCGAGTTCAAATCCTAGATCAATTGGGTTCAAAACCCTAATTGATGGTCTAATTGAAGATTGATTCAATAGTTCAAGTGATAAAGAAATCAAGGACTCAATTGATAATTGGTTCATCCATTAAAATCATGAATCATGTAAGTGTTAAAAGGACTTTTTGGTCCATTCGGTTTTGAGATGGTTTGGACCAAACGGTCTCAAGACCGTTTGAGAACAAACGGTCTCAAACCCTTTGGAGATCCAAGTCCAATCGGTTTCAACACACTTCTTGCCCAAACGGTTTCAAACCGTTTAGAGACCAAAGGGGTCAAGATCGTTTGGTGACTCAATGTGATCAAATCAATGGATAACTTAAGGTGTTGATTGATCCATTGATCCGATGGTTGATGTAACCTAATGATTATCAATGATAGGTACAAAGTTTGAAATCCTAAGGTACCTAGATAATCAGTACCTTTAAAATGGCTAACCCTACAAGCCTATGAAAGCAATGTCTCAGTACACTATTTCAATCATAGATGTATGTACTTGATTGGAAGGTTGATGTAACCTAATCAAGTTGAAAGGATGATAGAAAGGAATTCATACATGAGTATTGATCATGTGGTGATTAGGTTATAATCCTTAGTAAAGAGATCATCAAACCCTAATCTAGAAGGTTAATGAACCCTAACCTAATTCAGGATAACATAATGTAAAACCCCAATTATGGGAATGGAGAGTGAAACCCTAATTGGGATGAGTATCTCCAATTGATATGAAATGAGAAACCCTAGTTGAGGTTGATTCCATGAGAAACCCTAATTGAGGTTGATTCCATGAGAAACCCTAATTGAGGTTGATTCCATGAGAAACCCTAATTGAGGTTGATTCCATGTGAAACCCTAATTGAGGTTGATCCCATGAGAAACCCTAATTGAGGTTGATTCATGTGAAACCCTAATTCAGGTTGATTCCATGAAAAACCCTAATTGAGGGTGATGCCATGAGAAACCCTAGTTGGGATGAATAGTAAACCCAAAGTATAGGCAATGTGATGTGAAAGCCTAATGAAGGGTGATGCTATATGCAATCCTAACTCTAATGAAGTATGATAGTATGTGAAATACCAAAACCCTAATAAAGGGTAAAGGTATGTGAAACTCTAATTGGAGTTATAATACATGAAGCCCTAATATTGGGAAATATGATGACAAACCAGAACCCTAATAATAAAACAGTGGGTAAAACCTTATAAAGGTGAAATATCTTAAATGGTTGATTATAGGCAACCTTATTGTAAGCAATGCCTTAACCTGAGATGAGTCCATATCATTAAAGACAATTAGACCATTCTTATGTGTGACTTATGCACTTCATGGTAAGAGTGATAGGTTAGTGGATGAAAGGATTAAGATGGGAAATACCTTAATCCAAGATAAGATGATAACTCAAGAAAGTTGGAAGTGATGAGGAAAGTGATACATCAAGATATGAAAGATATCACTTTTAGCATTCCAGGGTTGATATACCTTGATGCACCTCAAATCAAATAATACTTGGACAAGGAAAACATGAAAAGTGTTATGTGAATTGTTACAATGAAATGTAATATACCTTGATAAGCATAGGCTAATATACCTTGAAAATAAGGTTAAGCCAAACTAATGAGTATGATGTAATCATACCATGATAAGGATGAGAAATGAACTCATACCTTGTACTGATAATCATTTAATGATAAATGTTAAGAGTAATAAACTTGATTGAATACTTAAGATGTGTAATGGCCTTGTGAGCCATATGGTTAGATGTTGCCTAGAGAGAGGTGACAAGGTGTTTTATGGTCCTTATGAGCCATGAGAATGGTTGTTGCCTAGTGAGAGGAAACAAAATGTTTTAATGAGATTTGAGAATCACATGAGTAAGTTGATACCTAGTGAAAGGTATCAAGATGATTATAAAAGTCTTTTGTAAGGGATGATAATGCTCATAATAAACCAAGGAATGGAAATTTAGTAATATAATAATAATAACAAAAGAATACAATTATAATAATGGAACCTGGATCATACATGTGTGGAGAAAAGAAGAATACTTATAACACATAAAGAATGTGTTGAGCATGATTGGCATGGCCAAAGTTTAATGCTAGTAAAAGAATAAGGTGCCCAGTGCTGTGTAAATAGACATGGGGTGTAATCAAGATTGGTTAGAGTCCAATGTCTGGCTGTGTAATCAGGATTGGTTAGAATCCAATACCTGGCAGAGGTGCAATGCCTGTAATCAGGATTGGTTAGAGTCCAATGTCTGGCTGTGTAATCAGGATTGGTTAGAGTCCAATGCCTGGCGGTGTAATCAGGATTGGTTAGAGTCCAATACCTGGTAGAGGTGTAATGCCTGTAATTAGGATTGGTTAGAGTCCAATGCTTGGTTGTGTAATCAAGATTGGTTAGAGTCCAATGCCTGGCGGTGTAATCAGGTTTGCAGAAGTCCAATACCTGGCAGAGGTGTAATGCTTGTAATCAGGGTTGGTTAAAGTCCAATGCCTGGCTGTGAAATCAGGATTGGTTAAAGTCCAATGCCTGGCGGTGTAATCAGGTTTGGAGAAGTCCAATACCTGACAGAGGTATAATGTCTGTAATCAGGGTTGGTTAAAGTCCAATGCCTGGCTGTGAAATCAGGATTGGTAGTGTCCAATGCCTTGCGGTGTAATAAGGTTTGGAAGAGTCCAATACCTGGCAGAGGCTCAATGCCTGTAATGATGACACAGGATTGGTAATAGTCCAATGCATGTATTGATAACACAGGAATGGTAATAACCCAATGCCTGTATTAATGATATATGAGTACACGGTAGATGTAATCCCTTATCTGTTTAGCAGATTGGCTAAGGCCAATAAGTTGAAACAAGAATGTCTCATGGGTGACATATCAAGATAATGAGTGTCACAAGAGAAGTTTGACATGATGTTATGATATGATGAATAAATGATATACATGTTCTTCCCATTCCTTATTAAGAGAATAGATGATCTTCTGTTCTATTATAAATAATTGCAATGCTTTGAAAAATGAGAATGCTTTAAACTGCTTATCCTCTGCCCAGTTTTATATCTTTAAACTGCAATAATAATGTTTTTGGCAGACAGTTATATCTCTCGCTAGGGAAATTACAATTGTCTCACCCCCGTGGGATCCAACATTTTTTAGGTGGACAAGCACAGAGGAGACTGAGAATATCTTGCAGAGGAAGAACAACAACAGCAGCAGCGACAACTCAGGTTGAGTGTACTGTCTGTCGTGTCTTGTAGATAGATGTTACAACCCCAAATGTTTGGGTTCAAGTGGTGAGAAATATAATTTCTCATATTAAATATGTTTGAACAAATAATCATATATTGGGTTGAGAATAATTGGATTTCGTTTAAAATAGCCTTGTTGTTTGATTTGTGGGCTTTATTGGCTATTGGGCCCAAATAACAAGGAAATTCAATAAGTGAATGAATAATTGAATATTTGAGAAAAGAAATATGTAGAAACCTCTAGAAGGAAAATCCAAAGAGGATTTCGTGCCTCTTGAATTCCTTGGGTACCAAGGAGTCCAAGGTTGCAAAAAGAAAGCAATAAGAGAAAAAAAGATTAATTAAGTATTTCTTTATTAAGAAAGAAATTGAAAATAATGTTAAAATGTGGAAAACAAGTGAAAAGAGATATAATTGAGTTATCCTTTGTGGAATTTCGTATCCCAAGGATTCCTAATGATAAAAGGAATACCAATGAAGAAAGAGGAAAGATAAAATACCAAAATTGCAAAATAAGAGGATAATGTGATGCATAATTAATGTTTTTGGTGGTATGATTAAAAAGGGAGTTCTATTTACTAAATGAAAATAGAAATTCATATTTATGGATTAAAAAGCAATCATAAAGAGAATAAGAGGAAAAATTTCGAATTCTTAATGACTAAGGATCATGGATAAATAAGGAATTGCTAAAGAGAGAGAAAGTACTTCTTAATTAAGGAAAATTCCTTTCCGATTAGGAAAAACGTTGCTTGCTTTGTGGGCAAGGGTTCTTGGGCACGTATACCCTCCCTATATAAAGAGGGAGAGCCTCTGGATCGAGTTCCATAGTAACCCCACGAAATTCTCTCTTCCTCCTTCCTCTTCCTTATGTTGAAACCCTAGCAAAGGGTGGTTCAAATCCTAGAGCAGAGAAGGGCCGAGGAGGAGTTACGGCGGATGCATACTGCTCCCATGATACTAACAGGAGGCTCGAGGGATTCTCCTCCACCTTAGCGTGAACGTAGCAGCAGCAGCACAGCTGCTTTTGGCGGGCGCACTGCAGGCCTGTCCATCCTGGACCAACCGCTGTGGCCGTGGCTTGAGAACGCTCAAAGGAGCGTGGAGGTCCGACGAAGGTAGGGTAGGGAGCAGCTCTCACCCTCGCGATCTCATCTTCCTGCAACTCCTGCTGGAAGTCTGCCACCTGCAGCAGAGGTCGCGATCCTGGCTCACGATGGATCAACTACCTTGGTCGCGACCTGGGGGATCCTCCGCATGCGCAGGGGCGCGACGGAGCTTGGGCAATAGTGGGCGACAGTCCTCGGGTCGTGCGAGGTGGGGAAGACCCTTCCTGATGGGCTACGCCGGCGGCAGCGCCTAGGGCGCGCAAGGTAGGAGATGAAGGATGTTGTTGGACGGTTTTGCCCCTCCGGGTATTACTTGACCAAGGAGCCACGCAGGGGTGAAAATGGAATTTCATTATGTTTTTAAAACAGCCGAGATGTGTTGCATGGACGGAGACACGTGGCACTTTTCCATTGGCCAAGAGGTATGCAATTTACAAAATTCATAGTTAATTATTGGTAGCTCCAATGGAAATATATAATATATGAATTTTGATCAGGAGAATGAGAGGAATCCAATAAAAATAATTTCATTCCCTGAATATGATCATAGTTCGAAATATAGTGTAAATTATCATCTTTAATGAATTAAAGATTAAGGAACCCTATTTTGATATGATTAATGTGTTTAATAAGGTTTAATGGATCTTTAGAGTTGATATTAATCTGTTAAATGTAAAAAGGAACATTGAGTTCAAAAAGGAAGAACGTTGCGCATGATTAGTCTAATTTAGAGTTTATATGCTTGAAATTGGAAAAGTACATAAAGTTATCATCTTTAATGATTTAACTAAGGAAAAACCCTTAGATTTGATGATAGATGGATAATTCAAGCTGATATTAACCTATTGTTAATAAAAGTGAAAATCGGATTTTAAAATATGATCTTTTTATAAAGTTGGTTTAATTTAGGGTTCTATGTACATGAATATGCCTAAATGGGATTAGAAACCCTAATTTATGTTGATATGAATTCTAATGGTTTTAATTGTACAAATCGACGAATAAAATAGAAATATAATGATTCGAAGATAAATTGAGTACCAAAGATCTTTATTGTGAATTATTTGGATAATTAGTGTTTCTTAGTGTATAAAAGTGGAAATAGTGATAAATAAGGTTCATATATGTGAGTTGAACTATAATGAAATATGATTTGTCAATTTGAAAGAAACCTAAGATGATAATTAGCCTTAATGTTTTGGATATGACCTAAAAGGATAAATATAATGGTTTTAGTGTAAAAGAAACATATGAGACTTAATTGACTTTCAATTGTGCCTATGATGCAGAAATTAGGGTTTGTGAACTAAAAGAGCATTAAGATTGATAAATGCATAATGAAGGATAAAACCCTAATAAAACCCTAAAGTTGGCCTAGAAATCATAAGGTGGAATCCAAGTTGATCTTGAGGATGTTTGAATAAAATAATGACACTTGAATGTTATGCATTATTTTCAGGATATTGTTGGTTGCTTGTTAATTGTGTTGAATGTTAATGCATGGACATCAAGTTACTATGGATCAGGTATTTGGTTATGATTATGAATAACTGCTTTAGTTTCCTGATGGATTCCCAGATGTTTAATCTCATTGAATGCAACTAAACTGTTGGGTGTTTATTTATTTCATGCAATTATAAAGTGACTATGATGATCACGTAATGTATTTGCCTTATAGCTCGGATCCTGGTCCCCTCTGTGTCGTAATGGATGACCTAGTACATGGCTACCTAGAGGGTAGGTCCATCAGGTCATGAATGACTTTGGCTACCTAGAGGGTAGGTCCATCAAGTCACCTTTATAGAGGTACCATATAAGTCCTTACAGGGACAACACAGAGTTGTGGATAGGTATGAATTGAGTAGTTTGGCTTAAAACGTAATCTTGGTTGTTAAATGATTAATTGAATGATTACATGGTTATCATAGTTGCATGAATATTTGTTTCCCCCCACATACCAGCTACGGCTGACCGACGTTTTGTTTGTTGGCGTTTTAGGTACAATGAAAAGAACAAACAGTAAAGTGGCACATGTGATACTAAAAGAGAATTAAAGTGCAAAGGAGGATTAGATAGATTAGTAACGGTGTGGATAGAAGTTTAGAGATCTGAGTTTTCAAAAGGTATGTAAAGAAAAATTTTATTACCATTTTCAGTATAGTCTGTTAGAATTTAATAATTGTTTATGGTTATATGTCGAACCTTTGATCCGGGATTAATGGGTGCGGCTTCAACCTCTTGGTCTCCCTTAATTGGGGGTTATCGGGAGGTGGGGTCATAACATTTGGTATCAGAGCCTGGGTTCCTCAGTTAACCATTAATAATTATTAAATTTTACAAACTCTATAGAACCCAAGGGAGTTATTAGAGGAGTATCTGAAAGACGGAGGTGTCTAGAAAGGGATCACGACCGGGGGCTGGCAAGATTTTCCTCCGTACCTCTAGTCAGAATACGAGGACTCCCGGACCCATGTGACCGCCTGGCCAAAGTCTTAGGGTATGAATCGAAATAAGATACCTCTAGGACTTCTCATCTTATTCATCCCTTCTCATCACAAAAGTCTGATAAGGACCTAAAGGATTAGGGTTGTCTTTCTTCTCCTCACCCTCTTGAGGTATGGGTAAGGTTAATAAGGTTTAAGGAATCCTCCACTAAATTAATGAAAGACATGTAAATAAGATGTCATGGACATAAGCTTAATAGAGTAAGCGCAAAATAAATAATAGATATGTGCTTAGGACGTATGACGTAAGATGTCATGTCCTCAGAAGAGACTTGAGGCTAGACCTTCGGGTCAGGAGGATAAGTTAATCTTGGAGATAGAGATCTCCATTACAAGTAGAGACATGGCACATACTCTGAGGATGATGCTAACCCTAACCCTAAGTGAAGGTTAGAGAGAGATGAGTTGGACCAGGTGTTTGAAGAGCATGCCTTTGGGATGCCATAAGATCCATAGGTGACCTAGCACTTTTGGCAACCCAACCCTGGAAAGGGTCGTGCATGTTAGGGTAAAGGATAGTTCCTTAGAAGATGATGTTAGTGAAGGATCATAGAAACCCTATGGACTTATGCAAGTAGGGCATAAATGGCACCTAGGGAACGTCATAGTGCTGATGATAGGATGAAACCCTAGATAAGGAATTATGATGGAGCATAAAGGGTTATGGATGATTTTGAGAAACTATAAGTTCGAACTTAGGCTTCACCCATGTAGAGAATGCTTTTGAGGTTGATCCTTCATGAAGAGAGGACCTCTAAGGGTGAGGTTGGTTGTAGGGTTAGCTCTAGAGAGAGCAGGAAACCCAGCAAGAAGGTTGGAAGCCTAAAACCCTGAACAATGGATGACAATGGTTGCCTCATAAGTTGATGATATCTTGGTTGCCTTTAGAGGGACCAAACCTTAGAGAGTGAAGATGAAGCATATGGTGCATATGTGCCTACAATATAGATGTATACCTTCCGAGGTAGGAAGAAGAGTTCCTTAGACCTAGAAAGGTTTGGTAGCAGGCTATGAGGACTTGTACCTTGTTAGTTGTCCTTAAGGAGGACCCAACCCTGAGTGTTGATCGAGAAGAAGGATGACAGGAAGTGCATGAGATGCCTTTTACAAGCTTGATTCATGGTTCAGAGATAGAGCGTGCAGTTGGACACCTAAAAGTGAACCTAGGGTTCCTAGTCCTAAGAGGGGAAGTGTATACCTAGTGCTCATGATGAGAATTAAGTTTTTATAGTTTCGAGCATGGTACACCTCATGTATAAAGGAAAAGGGAAGTCCCTTAAGATTAAGGTGTGTTTGATGGACCCCTCACAGCTAGGACAATGATAAAGGTGTTGGCTAAATGGACATCTATAAATCCCTTTGTTTTGATTATAACAAACATTTCATTCTTATTGATCTAACGAGCTACTTGAGTGTGCATGATTAAGGTGGATGCCAAAGCAACTAGGGAAATCACATATGCTTACATGTTTATGTTTTCATGCCATGTAATCGCTTTGTAAAAACTTGTACAAATATATAATGTACAAGTACTTAGATTGCATGTAAATCAAGCGTTAGATCTTCCCTAGCTAAACACCACATTTAGATAAGTCATCCCCTTCAAATAGGATCACATATGCACACTCATACATACAATTAGTGCCTAAATTGAAACATTGAAACATGATCAATCTCGGTCGACAAACTCCTCGACTGAGACACTCTCGGTCGACAATCTTCTCGACCGAGAAAGATCCAAAGTAGCCGTTAGACACAACTGACAAGGTAGTTGGCAGTTGGAGAAAGACGTTGCAAATCACTTGTTCCAGAGAGCCTGTCGGTCGACAAAAGTTCGACCGAGTAGGTGTCTCGGTCGACCATTCCTTGACCGAGATGGTCTCTGACAGCAACTATAGAATTAATTAATTAGCCGTTGTTAAAGCAACAAACTTGTACCTAACGGCTAGTTAAGCACTTAGAAACCCCTAGAAGTTGTCTAGAACGTCCTTAAGCATACTTAGGCCATTCCTATAAATAGGACAAGCCATAGGACACTCAAACGCACTTGTTACACTTGAGAACTCTTTGAGCATACTTTGAGCAATCTGTTTGTGAGCAAATTGAGCATTGTGAACATTGGCTACTTCATTCCTTAGCTCATAATTCGTGTCCTATAGGCTAGTATCTCCTACCCACTGCAATCACAAGTCCATACACTTGGTTAGGAGATCTATACGCTTGATCTAGGCAAATCAAGCCTTGGGCTACAAAGGAGAAGTTGTAATTTCCTTTTTCCTTTCTTGTTCTTTATTACCGTTTGTACTCTCCTTGCTACTCCTAGGTTGGAGGCTGCTGATTGGAGAGGGTGGAGATCTTCTTGGTGAAGAAGGTGACTTTGAGCTACTTCAGAAGGCTGGTGCAACGGGAGGTTACTTCTAGAGAGGAAGGCTACTTCAAGGGGGAGCTTGGAGTTACTTCAAGAAGGCTACCTCAAAGTTGGTGCACCTACTTCAAGTGAAGGTTGTTCAAAGGGTGTAAAGGAAAGTATTGTATTTTGTATAAATCCTTGAGAAGGTAATAAAATAAATACTTTCAAAATCCCGGTTGGGTAAGCAAGCGGGTAGTGGACTGACAACTTTAGTATTTGCTAAAGTTGGAACCACTCTAAACACCTGTCTCCTTCTTCAAATTTTAATTGTGGTTGTTTGAATTAAATAAATTGTTAAAATTATTTAAAAACTCTACTCACCCCCCTCTAGTGTTTTTCAATTGGTATCAGAGCAGGCTTCAAGGAACCCTAACAAGGTCTTGAAGAAATGGGTGATGGAGTGCTCAACAACCTTAACCTCGAAGGGACACTTGTTGCTAGGCCTCCAGCGTTCGATGGAACAAACTACCAATATTGGAAGAGAAGGATGCAGTTCTACTTCCAAGGCATCAATTGGGACTTATGGAGAATGGTGTCAACCCCATATGAGCTCCCTCAAACTCAATTTGCAGAATGGGATGCAAATACGGTAAAGCTAGCTCAAATGAATGCAAAAGCTGTAAGCATTTTATATTGTTCTATATCAGTAGGAGAATTTAATAGAATATCTAATTGTGACACAGCCTATGATATTTGGCATAGACTATCCATAACCTATGAAGGTACAGTCCAAGTCAAAAATTCCAAAATTAGCATGTTTAAACAAAAGTTTGAACACTTTTGTATGGATCCTGATGAATCAATTAGTGAAATGTTTGCAAAATTTTCTACTATTGTTAATGGTTTAAGTGCCCTAGGAAAACCTGTCCTTGAAGAAGATCAGGTATCAAAGATCCTTCGTTCACTTCCTCCAAAATATAAGCCAAAGGTGACAGCCATTGAAGAAGCAAATGACCTCACTCGACTAAAAATGGAGCAACTTATTGGCAACTTAGAAGCTCATGAAGCAACCCTAGAAGAGGAAGAAAGAAGAGCACGTGAACTTCAGCAAGGAAAGAAGAAGGATGTGGCTCTAAAAGCTTCAAAGGTCGTCACACAAGAAAGTGAGGAGTCAAGTGAAGAAGAAGGAGAAGAAGCCTTGATAGTCAATGGTAAGAAATACAAAAGATTTAAATCTAACAAAATCTCCGGTTCTTCTTCTACTCCTCCTAGGTGCTTTGAATGTGGGAAGAAAGGGCATTTCAAAAATGAATGTCCTAAAGCAAAGAAAGGAAAGAAAAGCTCACACAAGAAGAAGGGAGAAAAAGCCTATAAAGCTGCATGGGATGAGTCAAGTGACAGTGAAAGCGGAGAAGAAACGGTGGATTGTCTAATGGCAAGAGAAGATGATGAAGACTCTCAAGAGGTAAGACTACTTGATCTTCCTAAAGAAGAGTTAGTTACCAGTCTACAAGAAGTTCATGATAAGTATGTTGATGTCAAGAAGAAACTAAAGAAGATTATCAAATCAAATGATGAGCTAATTGCTAAATTAGATAATCTTTCTTCTGAAAAGAACAATATTGATCTTGAAAATTTGTCTTTAAAAACATCTTTAGATGATTGCACTAGAAATCTACTCACTTTAGAAACAAATGTTGATCTTCTTTCTAAAGAAAAGACTGACTTGTTAGCTAAACTAAAAGATTTTCAGACTCAACCTATTTTGTGTAACCATCTAGACTATGATAATGTTATAAAAGAAAGAGATTCATTGTTATCTGATTTAGATCAAGCAAGAAATGATCTACACAAGAAGATGAATGATATTGCTCAGCTGCAAAGAGAACTTTATGAATTAAGAAGAAAAGATATACTTGATAACATTTTAAGCATTGGTACTGTTTTCAACGGAAGAAAAGGTTTGGGATATGCTCCAAAGAAAAATCAACCCAAAAGAACTCAAACTATGTTTGTACCCAGGAACACAATGGCTAGAAAGAGAAATGAAGTTGATTCTATTACTTGTCATTTTTGTTTACGTCTTGGACACTATTCCTTTTCATGTCCTTATAAAACTAAGGATTTTGACTTAGTTTGGGTCCCAAAACCCCAAACTTAGTAGAGTAAAATGTAACTAAGTTGAGATATGGCCAAACACTGCATTTGGATATTTATATTGTCTTATCTCAACTAAACAAAAGAGTTCATGCATATTGTTAATTTTTTGCAATATTAAATTTTCTGTACTGTTAAAACAGAAACTTAGTCGGTCGAAGTATTGTCGACCGAGCCCTTAATCGGTCGAAGTATTGTCGACCGACCGAATGTCTGTAACAAATAAAAATCTATAGCAACCAAAAGGAAATTATTACAGTAACCTTCTCGATCGACAAATTTGTCGACCGAGACAAATGTCGGTCGAACAATTGTCGACCGACTGGATTTCTGATTCAGGATTTTTATACAAGTCTTTACTTAAATGATTCTAACAATATTGGACCATCACATGGGTACCAAAATCTACATTTTAATGCAGGAATGGGTGGTTGACAGTGGATGCTCCAAACATATGACTGGGAACAAAGATGCATTTCAAACCTTTGAAGAAAAGAAAAGTGGAACGGTCACCTTTGGAGATAATGGTAAGGGCAAAATCGTTGGAATAGGTAATGTTGGTACAAACCTAGAAATAAAGAATGTTCTACTTGTTGATGGTTTGCACCATAATTTGATAAGTGTTAGTCAATTATGTGATAGTGGCTATGATGTGTTATTTAACAAAACCTGCTGCAAGTTATTGATAGAAAACACTACAAATGTTGTTTATGAAGGAAATAGAGTTGGAAATCTTTATATTCTTAAACCTAACTCTATGAAATCAGTAGTGGGTAAATGCTTGCTTGCAAATGAAAATACCTTACAACTATGGCATAAAAAGCTAGGACATGCTAGTTCACATGTTATTAAAAAGTTAGTGAAATATGATCTTGTTCGTGGATTGCCTACTTTATCTTTTGATCAAGTTGAAAACTGTGAACCATGCACAATGGGAAAGCAAACCAAAACCTCTTTTAAACCAAAACATGTACTTAGCACCAGTAGGTCCTTAGAATTAATTCATATGGATTTATTTGGACCCATGAGGACACAATCTATTGGTGGTAAAAGATATTGTTTTGTTATTGTTGATGATTATAGTAGACACACATGGGTACACTTTATTGCAACTAAAGATGATACTATTCATGTTTTTATACAATTTTGTTCCAAAATTGAAAATCTATTACAAAGCAAAATATGTACCATTAGAAGTGATCATGGTGGAGAATTTGAAAATCATACATTTGAGGAATTCTGTACATCTCAAGGGTATACTCATAATTTTTCTGCTCCACGCACCCCACAACAAAATGGTATAGTTGAAAGGAAAAATCGATCACTACAAGAAATGGCTAGAACTATGATGCTCGAACACAACACACCAAAAACATTTTGGGCTGAAGCTGTAAACACTGCATGCTATGTGTTAAATAGAGTAACTGTTCACTCTCATTTGAAGAAAACTCCATATGAAATAATACATTCTAAGAAACCTAGAGTTGACTATTTTCATACTTTTGGTTCCACATGCTATATTTTAAATACCAAAGATGATAGAGATAAGTTTGATTCTAAATCACACAAAGCATTCTTTTTAGGATATTCAACCTCTAGCAAAGCTTTTAGAGTATATAACACTATCTCTAGAAAAGTTGAGGAATCTATTCATGTTTCTTTTCATGAAGAGCCCAAATCTGAAAATCTAGAAATCATAGATCTCACTAATCAATTCGAAAATTTAAACATACCAAATGATAGTGAGAAAGGTACTACCAATAATCACCAAGCTGAACCACAACCTACACCTAGGCTTATTAAAGATCATCCTCAAGAACTAATTATTGGAGATCCTAAAGATAAAGTCAAAACTCGGTCTTCCTTCAAAGATGTTGCAAACATGGCTTTTGTTTCTATCATTGAACCTAAAAAGATATCTGAAGCTCTCAAAGATGATTATTGGATAATAGCCATGCAAGAAGAATTGAATCAATTCACTAAAAATGATGTATGGGGTTTAGTTCCCAAACCACAAGATAAAACCATAATATGAACTAAATGGGTTTTTAGGAACAAGCTAAATGAGGCAGGAGAAGTAATAAGGAATAAAGCTCGATTAGTAGCACAAGGATATAATCAACAAGAAGGAATAGATTTTGATGAAATGTATGCACCGGTAGCTAGACTTGAAGCTATTAGAATGTTACTAGCTATTGTTGCACATAAAAACATCAAACTCTACCAAATGGATGTAAAAAGTGCATTTCTAAATGGCATCATTCAAGAAGAAGTATATGTTGCCCAACCACCTGGTTTTGAAATACCGGAAAAAGGTGACTATGTTTATAAACTTAAGAAAGCACTTTATGGTTTAAAACAAGCACCTAGGAATTGGTATGAAAGGCTCAAAACATATCTTTTTGATAATGGTTTTTCTATTGGAAATTCAGACTCTACCTTATTTTTCAAAACATATACATCTGATTTCCTAGTTGTGCAAATATATGTTGATGACATTATTTTTGGAGCTCCAAATGATTCATTGTGCACACAATTCAGTGACATTATGCAAAAAGAATTTGAAATGAGCCTCATGGGTGAACTAACTTTCTTTCTTGGTTTTCAAATTAAGCAAACACCTGCCGAAATATTCATAAGCCAAGAAAAATATACTAAAGAACTCCTAAAAACGTTTTGGGATGGATCAGTGCAAACATGCTACTACTCCTATGGCTACTTCTATTAAAATTGATAAGGATGAAAATGGGGAACCTATTGATGATTCCTTATATAGAGCCATGATTGGTAGTTTGCTTTACTTAACTGCTTCTAGACCGGACATTATGTTTCCCGTTGGTCTTTGTGCTCGATTTCAATCACAACCTATGCATTCTCACTTTCTAGCAGTTAAACGAATTCTTCGTTATCTAGCCGGCACTACTTGCCTTGGTTTATGGTATCCAAAAGGACAATCCTTGGATTTTAAAGCTTATACTGATGCGGATTATGTTGGTTGTCGACTTGATCGCAAAAGTACTAGTGGTGGCTGTTTCTTATTAGGGAGAGCTTTAGTATCTTGGTTTAGCAAGAAACAAAATACGGTTGCCCTATCTACAACTGAAGCTGAATATATGGCAGCCGGGTCTTGTTGTGCTCAAGTGCTTTATATGCAACAAGTGTTAAACAATTATGGTTTTAATCTATCTTCTACGCCTATTTATTGCGACAACACGAGTGCTATAAACTTAGCACACAATCCTATTTTACACAGCCGAGCTAAACATATTGAAATCCGTCATCATTTTTTAAGGGATCATATCTCCAAGAATCATATTTCCCTTCATCATGTTGATACGGAAGATCAATTGGCTGATATTTTTACAAAACCGCTTCCACTAGATCAATTTAACAAAATTAGGAAGCATCTGCTTATCACACCTTTGGAAGATGTTTTCTTTGATATTTGTGCTACTTAAACAAAAACTCTTACTTGCATCATGATATCTTGGCTTTTAAATGGACATCTTTTTCATTATATTTGATGGGACATCAAATTAAGGGGGAGTTTTTATTTCTAATGGATATCTTTTTGAAATGACAAAGGGGGAGAAATAAATATAAAACTAAAATTTAGTAATTATGAAAAACTCAATCAATGGGTTTCATAAATAAACTCTTGGCTTTACATTGACAGTTGCTATATTCCTTAGTGAATTGGATTTCATGTTCCATAATTCAAGGGGAATAATAAGCACACATTTTATAAACAAGTGGAAAAGTTACAAAAGGTAATCTAAAGGTATGAAACTCATATGGTTTATATTTCCTTTATTTATATTTTTGGAAATTTTTGTCATCTTCAAAAAGGGGGAGATTGTTGGCTAAATGGACATCTATAAATCCCTTTGTTTTGATTATGACAAACATTTCATTCTTATTGATCTAACGAGCTACTTGAGTGTGCAGGATTAAGGTGGATGCCAAAGCAACTAGGGAAATCACATATGCTTACATGTTTATGTTTTCATGCAATGTAATCGCTTTGTAAAAACTTGTACAAATATATAATGTACAAGTACTTAGATTGCATGTAAATCAAGCGTTAGATCTTCCCTAGCTAAACACCACATTTAGATAAGTCATCCCCTTCAAATAGGATCACATATGCACACTCATACATACAATTAGTGCCTAAATTGAAACATTGAAACAGGATCAATCTCGGTCGACAAACTCCTCGACCGAGACACTCTCGGTCGACAATCTTCTCGACCGAGAAAGATCCAAAGTAGTCGTTAGACACAACTGACAAGGTAGTTGGAAGTTGGAGAAAGACGTTGCAAATCACTTGTTCCAGAGAGTCTGTCGGTCGACAAAAGTTCGACCGAGTAGGTGTCTCGGTCGACCATTCCTCGACCGAGATGGTCTCTGACAGCAACTGTAGAATTAATTAATTAGCCGTTGTTAAAGCAACAAACTTGTACCTAACGGCTAGTTAAGCACTTAGAAACCCCTAGAAGTTGTCTAGAACATCCTTAAGCATACTTAGGCCATTCCTATAAATAGGACAAGCCATAGGACACTCAAACGCACTTGTTACACTTGAAAACTCTTTGAGCATACTTTGAGCAATCTGTTTGTGAGCAAATTGAGCATTGTGAACATTGGCTACTTCATTCCTTAGCTCATAATTCGTGTCCTATAGGCTAGTATCTCCTACCCACTGCAATCACAAGTCCATACACTTGGTTAGGAGATCCATACGCTTGATCTAGGCAAATCAAGCCTTGGGCTACAAAGGAGAAGTTGTAATTTCCTTTTTCCTTTCTTGTTTTTTATTACCGTTTGTACTCTCCTTCCTACTCCTAGGTTGGAGGCTGCTGATTGGAGAGGGTGGATATCTTCTTGGTGAAGAAGGTGACTTTGAGCTACTTCAGAAGGCTGGTGCAACGGGAGGTTACTTCTAGAGAGGAAGGCTACTTCAAGGGGGAGCTTGGAGTTACTTCAAGAAGGCTACCTCAAAGTTGGTGCACCTACTTCAAGTGAAGGTTGTTCAAAGGGTGTAAAGGAAAGTATTGTATTTTGTATAAATCCTTGAGAAGGTAATAAAATAAATACTTTCAAAATCCCGGTTGGGTAAGCAACCGGGTAGTGGACTGACAACTTTAGTATTTGCTAAAGTTGGAACCACTCTAAACACCTGTCTCCTTCTTCAAATTTTAATTGTGGTTGTTTGAATTAAATAAATTGTTAAAATTATTTAAAAACTCTATTCACCCCCTCTAGTGTTTTTCAAAAGGAAGGTTTGATCTTGATCCAACATCGAGGAAAGAGGACAAGTATGACCTAGCATAGTACAGTAAGTGATCTGCTCATGCCTTAATGGCTTGCTAGGGTTAAGTAGGTTCATGTGGATGTAAACCCTAGACCTAAGAGCTTTTGTGACCTTAGAAATAGTTTTCCTCCCATCCTCGGAGAGGGACCCCTTTGGAAGGGTGTATATCAATTTTGTTAGTTCAAGGTAACGTAAAGAGGTCTCATAGGATCTTGAGAAGCTAAGTGAAAGGTACATGGTATGAGAATGAACCTGTAGACCCATAGATATCCATCTCTATTGCATGTGAATGTGTTACCATGGAGGTAACCAGTATGGGGCTTGACCAAGGTAGGCAGGTTGCCATGATGCCTATGAATGGATGAGAGTCAGCCCATGAATGCAGGAAGAGAGATGATGAAGACTTGGGTAAGGTTCTAAGTGAACATGTACTGTTATGGAGAATCCTAAGTCTATCCTAGGGTCGGGTAGGGATAAGACCGATGAAAGTAGGAGTTGCCTAATTCCCCAGTTGCACATGACCATAGGGTCGGGAGGTAACAGCTATCATTGTCTCAGGGCCATGGGTTAGGAGATTGATCACCTTCATGAACTCATGGGACCCAAAAGGGCAGATGAGTAGGGAACTCTCTTGATGCATGAGGGAAGAGGGATGACCCCAAAAGAGTCGGTACCCTATAGACCTAGGGGAGATGACCAAGGATATAAACCTCAGTAGGTTCAAGACTAGTTTTATATCACGATGTTTGTGATGAAGAGACATATGTGGCACGTTGCAACTTAGATTTAAAGGTGTACTGGAAAGGTGGGATGTACCATCTCTACTCTTGGAATAGGAAGAACTCTGTATTTGGACTGCAACCAAATGCTTATTTCCTCTTGTTATGGGGGTGAGAGATAGGACATTACGCATGCCATACATCAAAGATAAGAGATGATGTAGGTTGGAACGTTGCCACGAGAAATGGGATAGAGAAGATATCTTACCATGGTAAAGTGAATGAATGATGGATGGCTTGCAAACACTTAGAGGAATGAGATAGTCACCTTATAAGGATGTGGAGCTTTCAAGTTATACCAGGTTGAGTTTGGTCACCATGATGATGAAATCAGAGAGTGTTCTTGATGGATATAGACATGGAGTTGGAGGCAATATGATAAGTGAAATACATGGAAGTGTATGTCTTCAATGTGGTGGTAATGGATGCTCTGGTTGAGATACATATGACTTGAAGATAGAAGAGGTTGTTTGGCTAACCCTAAGTTTGAAAAGGAGAGGTGTTTGGATAACACACAGATGTAACAAGGTACATTGAAAGGTTAAGGGTTGTTTGGTTAGCCAGTCTAGTTCTTGATGCAATGAAAGGATGGTGGTAAAACCTCAGATGTACTTCTTTGGAAGAGAAGGTGATGAAACCCCGACTAGAGTGGTTTAGGGTTTCGAAGGAATCGATCTTGAAAGAATCATGACATACAGGAAATCATGATACACCATGGAAAATGGCAATAGCACGTTAGATGCTTAAGATGAGGTTGCATGTGGTTTATGGCCATGCAAGCCAGGAGGTAAAGGACGAACCCCAGTAACCCAGTGTATCGATATGGAGGACAAAAGAATCCCTGAGAGGGAATGAGAGCTCAATACTATGGATGTTGTGATAAGTCTTTCATGGATCGAGGAAGGTCGAGATGCAATATGGGTTATGGTAGATTGCCTTACCTAGATGACATAAGAAATAAAGAGTTCTGTCAAGGGACATATCTAGTTGAACTACCCATGAGAGAGATGGTTCAACTACACCATGAAGCGAGTTCAAAGAATCTGAGTTTGACCTAAAGGTTCACTTCCATAAAGTGGAAGTAGGTACATGAAGAACTCAATGTTAGTATAGTTTATCACCCCTAACTATGGTTAGTATGATCCAGACTAAAGGGTCTGATGAGAACATATGTGCTCGTTCAGGGTGATATCTAGGGACAGTTCTTGTCCTATGAAAGATGTGACATTGATCACCATAGCCAGTATCGGGTTTTATATGAAGATTTGTAAAGGAGGTTGTGTCGGTCACCACTTCAGCAAGGTGATGTTGGTGAAAAGGGCCACATGCTGGTTAGAAAAGGACCACATGATGGTTAGAAAAGGAACCCCAGTGTGTGTAGAAGAAGTCACTTTGATTGTGCAAAGGCTGAAAGGAGCCTAGAGACGATGAGAGTCGTGAGCAGATGCAAAGTAGACTGACATGCAATTCACTGTGGGAGATTGTGTGACATGAAAATCCGACCCCTCTAAGTTGTAACTAAGAGAGTTGAGTCCCCGATACATGGGTCCATTAGAGATGGATGGGTGGAGAAGGTTAGGTTTGACCCTACCCCTCAGGATAGAGTAATGGGAGATGTTTTCCATGTGTCTAATTTAGAGCACTATGTGAGGTAGCTCGACCATGTGCTGAGCAATGAACCTTGTGAGCCCTAAGGGAGGCTGAACTGACCTGATTCACCTGTGTAGTTTATAGATGCTAGGATGAAAGGACTCAGAGAAAAGAATATGTGATGATAAAGGTTCTGTGGAAACGCCATGAGTACGGCAAAGCCACATAGGGGCCAATGATGGACATGGAAAGTCTTATCCTGAATTGATTGTTTGTTTACTTGTTTGAATTTTGAGGACAAAATTCCTATAAGAGGGGAAGGATGTTACAACCCCAATTTTTTGGGTTCAAGTGGTGACAAATATAATTTCTCATATGAAAGATGTTTGAACAAATAATCATATATTGGGTTGAGAATAATTGGATTTCGTTTAAAATAGCCTTGTTGTTTGATTTGTGGGCTTTATTGGCTATTGGGCCCAAATAACAAGGAAATTCAATAAGTGAATGAATAATTGTATATTTGAGAAAAGAAATATGTAGAAACCTCTAGAAGGCAAATCCAAAGAGGATTTCGTGCCTATTGAGTTCCTTGGGTACCAAGGAGTCCAAGGTTGCAAAAAGAAAGCAATAAGAGAAGAAAAGATTAATTAAGTATTTCTTTATTAAGAAAGAAATTGAAAATAATGTTAAAATGTGGAAAACAAGTGAAAAGAGATATAATTGAGTTATCCTTTGTGGAATTTCGTATCCCAAGGATTCCTAATGATAAAAGGAATACCAATGAAGAAAGAGGAAAGAGAAAATACCAAAATTGCAAAATAAGAGGATAATGTGATGCATAATTAATGTTTTTGGTGGTATGATTAAAAAGGGAGTTCTATTTACTAAATGAAAATAGAAATTCATATTTATGGATTAAAAAGCAATCATAAAGAGAATAAGAGGAAAGAATTTCGAATTCTTAATGACTAAGGATCATGGATAAATAAGGAATTGCTAAAGAGAGAGAAAGTACTTCTTAATTAAGGAAAATTCCTTTCCGATTAGGAAAAATGTTGCTTGCTTTGTGGGCAAGGGTTCTTGGGCACGTATACCCTCCCTATATAAAGAGGGAGAGCCTCTGGATCGAGTTCCATAGTAACCCCACAAAATTCTCTCTTCCTCCTTCCTCTTCCTTATGTTGAAACCCTAGCAAAGGGTGGTTCAAATCCTAGAGCAGAGAAGGGCCGAGGAGGAGTTACGGCGGATGCATACTGCTCCCACGATACTAACAAGAGGCTCGAGGGATTCTCCTCCACCTTAGCGTGAACGTAGCAGCAGCAGCACAACTACTTTTGGCGGGCGCACTGCAGGCCTGTCCAGCCTGGACCAACCGCCGTGGCCGTGGCTTGAGAACGCTCAAAGGAGCGTGGAGGTCCGACGAAGGTAGGGTAGGGAGCAGCTCTCACCCTCGCGATCCCGTCTTCCTGCAACTCCTGCCGGAAGTCTGCCACCTGCAGCAGAGGTCACGATCCTGTTTCACGCTGGATCAACTACCTTGGCCGCGACCTGGGGGATCGTCCGCATGCACAGGGGCGCGACGGAGCTTGGGCAGCAGTGGGCGACAGTGCTCGGGCCGTGCGAGGTGGGGAAGACCCTTCCTGATGGGCTACGTTGGCGGCAGCGCCTAGGGCGCGCAAGGTAGGAGATGAAGGATGCCGTTGGACAGTTTTTCCCCTCCGGGCATTACTTGACCAAGGAGCCGCGCAGGGGTAAAAACAGAATTTCATTATGTTTTTAAAACAGCCGAGATGTGTTGCATGGACGGAGACACGTGGCACTTTTCCATTGGCCAAGAGGTATGCAATTTACAAAATTTGTAGTTAATTATTGGTAGCTCCAATGGAAACATATAATATATGAATTTTTATCAAGAGAATGAGAGGAATCCAATAAAAATAGTTTCATATCCTGAATCTGATCATAGTTCGAAATATAGTGTAAATTATCATCTTTAATGAATTAAAGATTAAGGAACCCTATTTTGATATGATTAATGTGTTTAATAGGGTTTAATGGATCTTCAGAGTTGATATTAATCTGTTAAATGTAAAAAGGAACATTGAGTTCAAAAAGGAAGAACTTTGCACATGATTAGTCTAATTTAGAGTTTATATGCTTGAAATTGGAAAAGTACATAAAGTTATCATCTTTAATGATTTAACTAAGGAAAAACCCTTAGATTTGATGATAGATGGATAGTTCAAGCTGATATTAACCTATTGTTAATAAAAGTGAAAATAGGATTTAAAAATATGATCTTTTTATAAAGTTGGTTTAATTTAGGGTTCTATGTACATGAATATGCCTTAATGGGATTAGAAACCCTAATTTATGTTGATATCAATTCTAATGGTTTTAATTGTACAAATCGACGAATAAAATAGAAATATGATGATTTGAAGATAAATTGAGTACCAAAGATCTTTAATGTGAATTATTTGGATAATTAGTGTTTCTTAGTGTATAAAAGTGGAAATAGTGATAAATAAGGTTCATATATGTGAGTTGAACTATAATGAAATATGATTTGTCAATTTGAAAGAAACCGAAGATGATAATTAGCTTTAATGTTTTGGATATGACCTAAAAGGATAAATATAATAGTTTTAGTGTAAAAGAAACATATGAGACTTAATTGACTTTCAATTGTGCCTATGATGCAGAAATTAGGGTTTGTGAACTAAAAGAGCATTAAGAGTGATAAATGCATAATGAAGGATAAAACCCTAATAAAACCCTAAAGTTGGCCTAGAAATCATAAGGTGGAATCCAAGTTGATCTTGAGGATGTTTGAATAAAATAATGACACTTGAATGTTGTGCATTATTTTCAGGATATTGTTGGTTGCTTGTTAATTGTGTTGAATGTTAATGCATGGACATCAAGTTACTATGGATCAGCTATGTGGTTACGATTATGAATAACCGCTTTAGTTTCCCGATGGATTCCCGGATGTTTAATTGCATTGAATGCAACTAAACTGTTGGGTGTTTATTTATTTCATGCAATTATAAAGTGACTATGATTATCACGTAATGAATATGCCTTCTAGCTCGGATCCTGGTCCCCTCTGTGTCGTAATGGCTGACCTAGTACATGGCTACCTAGAGGGTAGGTCCATCAGGTCATGAATGACTTTGGATGCCTAGAGGGTAGGTCCATCAAGTCACCTTTATAGAGGTACCATATAAGTCCTTACAGGGACAACACAGAGTTGTGGATAGGTATGAATTGAGTAGTTTGGCTTAAAACGTAATCTTGGTTGTTAAATGATTAATTGAATGATTACATGGTTATCATAGTTGCATGAATATCTGTTTCCCCCCACATACCAGCTACGGCTGACCGACGTTTTGTTTGTCGGCGTTTTAGGTACAATGAAAAGAACAAACAGTAAAGTGGCACATGTGATACTAAAAGAGAATTAAAGTGCAAAGGAGGATTAGATAGATTAGTAACGGTGTGGATAGAAGTTTAGAGATCCAAGTTTTCAAAAGGTATGTAAAGAAAAATTTTATTACCATTTTCAGTATAGTCTGTTAGAATTTAATAATTGTTTATGGTTATATGTCGAACCTTTGATCCGGGATTAATGGGTGTGGCTTCAACCTCTTGGTCTCCCTTAATTGGGGGTTATCGGGAGGTGGGGTCGTAACAATAGAAGTCCTATGTGTCGTCTTTGTACTCTCAGGTCCTCAGAGTTAATAGTTACTGTTTTTCTAATGAATCATTTTTGAGATTTTTGGCTTGATGCCTTGAGGTTCTTATGATGTCTGTGTTTAGCTTTTAACAAGGCAGTTGATATTGTAACCCTCGAGAAGAGATAGTACAAGATATGTACTTATGAACCAGGATGTAAATGTAATACATTGGTTCTTATTGAAAGTGTTTTCCTATGAATGGATATCTTTGAAAAAGGTTTTAATTTTTAGTGATTTTTAGTAATCCGCTGTTAGTAATTGCTTCCTCTTAATGAATGATGTAAGTTTTAAACGCTTTTCCACAATTTAGTGGTATCAGAGCTCTAGGTTCACTAAGTCAATAGAGACATAGGACTAAGGTATTGAGTCTGTTCTAAGTGTACCTCAGTGTATCTTATAGTGCCTTCTGCTTATGCAGAAGAAGATATATAACTCCAAGATGTCTGGAGAACATGAGGAACACGTTGTTGAGAGCAATGTTGCTGCACCGTGGGAGGTGTAAGGGATCAGGCAAGGGAGGAACCAGTGCTTGAAAATCCCCATGTTGATAAAATCAAGGGAGGAAACCCAGATGTTCATAATCTTTTTGGGCAACTCATGACCACACTAAGGTATATGAAAGACCGGATGCCAGCACCAGCACCTAGGGCACTAGTTTCTAATGAGGGATATAGGTCTGGTAAGACCTTTGAACGACTACATCATGTTGGAGCCATAGAATATGTTGGGACATCTGACCCATCAGATGTTGATCTCTGGCTCACTGAGTTAGAAAAGGCTTTTAAGATCCTTAGTATCCCGGATGCTGACAAAGTTAAATATGTTGTGTACCTTTTGAAGGGTAGTGCTGGACATTGGTGGGCTATAGAAGAAATAAAAAGGAATGATGAAGAGGTTGAATGGGAGGAATATCGTCGAGAATTCGTCAATAAGTATTTTCCAAGGACTTATTTAGATGAAAAGATCTCACAGTTTGAGAAACTTCGACAGGGAGCCATGTCAATAAGTGAATATGAGGTAAAGTTCATGGAACTTTTATGATTTTGTCCGCAGATGGCTGCTACTAAGGAGGAAAAGATTCGACATTTTGAGAAAGGATTGAATGTTGAGATGTCTATTCCGGCATCTGCCCTAGAAAGTAGAGAGAGGTTTGCCACATTTATGGAGTCAATTCGAAGAATAGAAGGGTCTATGACAAAGAAACATGAGACAGACCTTAAAAGGAAGTCTAAACAGTCACAGGAACAAGGAATTGGTGGTACTAAACAATCAAAGATTTCAGTAGTACCGACTCAACCACAATGTAGTGCACCCAAGCAACAGTCACCTAAAAGGCTCAGAGCCTACTATAGATGTGGACAGAGAGGACATCTGAGGTGGCAATGTACAAGTAGAAAGTGATGGGGTGACCCAACATACAAGACACTAGATAACTTGTAAAGGTAGACTTGTCAAGATAGAACTTTCTATTTTGAATTATCTTTTGTTCCCTACTATCAGGAATGTAGTTGTTGTTTAGTTCATCTGTATAATCCTTTGAGGATATGAGGAAGAGATAAGTAGAATGAAAACTTGTGTTCAATTTCATATTCTTTTATATGTTTTGAAATTCCTCTTTCTTCATTAAGGAAGGGAAGAGATGAAAAGGGAACTCAGAGGAAATCTGAGATATTAAGTATATCAAATTTAAAGAGATGAAAACATAAAATAAAATAAATGCATACTACCTAATTTCAGTTCTTGAATACCATGGCCAGGTATTCATTTATTGAAGGCAAGGTAAGTATGACATACCTAGATTGTTACCTTTCTGATTACTCTGATCAAGTAATCATTCTGAAACAATCCAAAGAAACCTAATCAGGAAGGAGATGTGGCATGGATATTTCTACCACATTCTAATTGATATACGGAGGAATTTGATTTAATTATAAATCAAATTATAAACAAAAATGAAGATGAGGATGTGATGTGTTATTAACACATGTGTTAGATACCAAGGTAAGGGATTCTGGTATCTGAGAAATATCAGGCTATCTTATTATAGTTACATGGAATGGTTAACTGTGGAATCAGTCCAGTTACCTAATGTAGTATGGACATCATATGTTAGGGGTTTATGCTTTGCATAAACATAACATTGATGAGGATGATCTATTTGAAGGAATAATTGTAAAATTATTACAATAAAATTTTACCAAATTAAATTAACAAATCACCTCTATCTAAATAAGAAAAGTGTTACCAGACACAGAATTAACTCCACAGTCGATAATGAAAGGACAGTGGAGTATGTGTCCTATGTGTTTTATTCTATGAGAATTTTGTATGAAAGAACTTTGTATTGGTCAAAGTTCTATGGTGTCTCCATAATAATGAGATGTTATGTGGAGACTTGATGATATAATGAATGAATAATATCTGTCTCCTTTTATCTGGGATTTCGGGGACGAAATCCTTGTTAGGGGTTTATGATTTGTAACATCCCTGACCTGGGTTATGCCTTAACCCTAGGTGTTTTACTTAATAAAGTTAATTATATGATTGCTCTTATTTCTTGAAAAGTAATTAAGGTTCAAGAGGAACTTATGTTTCAATTTTAGTCCTTTTCAAATAATGTTGAAACATTGTTTTGCTTGTTTTGGACTAAAGTGCAAATTACCCAAGTTGATGGGTTAAATTGCAAATGTTACATGATAAGATGGTCCTCATGTGTTGAAGCATCATGAGAATGAATATGATGCAGAGGTATGGCTTGTGGTAGCCTGAGTACCAAGAAAGAGCTGATAAAGCAATGTTTGTGCATTAAAACCTAGTTTTGGTGTAATGTGCAATTTACCCAAAACTCAGGGTTCAATATGCAAATTACCAATTCAAAATAGTCCCTAATTTTTATTGGCATCATATAGAGCAAAGAAAATGATAGGGGCATCTCATTTGTATCTCTTTGGAGGAGAGAGAATCTTGATATTAAAGTAATCAAGATTTAAGCATAAATTGAACTTTACTTCAGTTTAATGCAAAAATAAATATATTAATTGAAGTGCTCTTCAACCAAAATTATGTGGGTTGAAATATATATATGTGGACGACCTTGTTCCTTGCAAAGGCACGAAAATATCTAAAGGAAGTGGATAACTCACTCACATTATTAAAAGAAAAAGAATTATCCACTCACTTTAGGATATTATTATAAGGGTTAAGGTGCTTAATTTGCTTTTCTTTAAAACATGGATAATTGAGAGGAATAAGAGGCAAGGAAGATAGCCTCGTAACCAAGGAATGAAAGGGGGGGAAATGGCAAGGAAATGGAGGAGATAACTCCTACTTTCTCTCTCTTAAATGAATTTTTAATAAAATTCATAAATATGCTCCTTTATCCATGAGTTGAAAGGGAATTTCGAATCCACTTTCACTTCTTGATTGTAAAAACGACCAAGGGAGCTTGGAGAAACAGGAGGATGACCCCCAACCTGTTGGTAAGCTTCTTGACATTCTTTCACCATGATTTTATGGTGGAAATTGAAAATAAATGATGGATTTCTTCTTTTCTCCATGCAATCTTCTATCCTAGCCATTTCTTTTCACTCAAAAGCTTGAGGACGATCTTGGGATAGTTGAGAAAGCTTCTTACACCATTAAAGACGTGTATCTTGGACCTTTGAAGCTCAATTGGAGGTGGGTTATATAACTTGAACCCCTTTACATTGTTATTCAACTATTAATCTTGCAATATCGTTGATTCCTTCATCATCTTGATTAATTGTTGGTTGAAATTGGTAAATCCATGAAATAAAAAGTACTAAGAACAACAGGGACGAAGGTAAATTATGATGACATCATCTTAGACACTTTTCCCAAAGAAATTGTATTTCATTCAGTTTCAACAAACTTGCTCATTCGGTTTCAACAAAACTGTTTGAAAGCAAACGGTTTCATCAAACCGTTAGAAGCTAAATGGTTTCAAACTGTTTGGGAGAGTTGACCATGGTTGACCGTTTGGAAATTTTGATGCTAATGATTATGGTTGATGACCCACCAAATTTGATTGAATAATTCCAAAGGGTTCATCAGTTGAAGGTTAATCAATTAGCAAACCCTAATTGGGTTAAGTGCTGAAATTCAAATTAGTTGATTTAGATTTTTGGGTTGATTAGCCCAAACGGTCTCAAGACCATTTGGAGGTCACCCAACTGGTCTCAAGACCGTGTAGAGGTCAACCAAGACCGTTTGTAGGTCTAGGGTTGAGTATGGTTGAGTAATTGAAGGTCCAGAGATACCAAATTGAAATATAATTAATTGTTGATTTGATGATCAACCCAATGATCTAAACCCTAATGAAATTTCACAAATTCCAAGGATAGGATGGGGAAAATGGTCTCAAGACCGTTTGGAGGTCATCCAAATGACCTCAAGACCGTTTGGGGTCAGGTCATGTCAAAAGTTTGATGATGGTTCATTGGTTTCAATTGAACCAATTCCACAATGTTGATCATTGATGGCTACTAGATTCAAAGCCCTAATTGGAGGTTCCTCGAGTTGAAATCCTAGATCAATTGGGTTCAAAACCCTAATTGATGGTCTAATCAAAGGTTGATTCAATACTTCAAGTGATAAAGAAATCAAGGACTCAATTGATAATTAGTTCATCCATTGAAATCATGAATCGTGTAAGTGTTGAAAGGACTTTTTGGTCCATTCGGTTTTGAGATGGTTTGTACCAAACGGTCTTAAGACCGTTTGAGCCCAAATGGTCTCAAGACTGTTTGGGTCCAAACAGTCTCAAACCATTTGGAGACCCAAGTCCAATCGGTTTCAACACACTTCTTGCCTAAACGGTTTCAAACCATTTAGAGACCAAAGGGGTCAAGATCGTTTGGTGACTCAATGTGATCAAATCAATGGATAACTTAAGGTGATGATTGATCCATTGATCCAATGGTTGATGTAACCTAATGATTATTAATGATAGGTACAAATGTTGAAATCCTAAGGTACCTAGATATTCAGTACCTTTAAAATGGCTAACCCTACAAGCCTATGAAAGCAATGTCTCAGTACATTATGTCAATCATAGATGTATGTACTTGATTGGAAGGTTGATGTAACCTAATCAAGTTGAAAGGATGATAGAAAGGAATTCATACATGAGTATTGATCATGTGGTTATTAGGTTATGATCCTTAGTAAAGAGATCATGAAACCCTAATCTAGAAGGTTAATGAACCCTAACCTAATCCAGGATAACATAATGTAAAACCCCAATTATGGGAATGGAGAGTGAAACCCTAATTGGGACGAGTATCTCCAATTGATATGAAATGAGAAACCCTAGTTGAGGTTGATTCCATGAGAAACCCTAATTGCGGTTGATTCCATGAGAAACCCTAATTGAGGTTGATTCCATGAGAAACCCTAATTGAGGTTGATTCCATGTGAAACCTTAATTGAGGTTGATTCCATGAGAAACCCTAATTGAGGTTGATTTATGTGAAACCCTAATTGAGGTTGGTTCCATGAGAAACCCTAATTGAGGGTGATGCCATGAGAAACCCTAGTTGGGATGAATAGTAAACCCTAAGTATAGGCAATGTGATGTGAAAGCCTAATGAAGGGTGATGCTATATGCAATCCTAACTCTAATGAAGTATGATAGTATGTGAAATCCCAAAACCCTAATAAAGGGTAAAGGTATGTGAAACTCTTATTGGAGTTATAATACATGAAGCCCTAATCTTGGGCAATATGATGACAAACCAGAACCCTAATAATAAAACAGTGGGTAAAACCTTATAAAGGTGAAATATCTTAAATGGTTGATTATAGGCAACCTTATTGTAAGCAATGCCTTAACTTGAGATGAGTCCGTATCATTAAAGATAGTTGGACCATTCTTATGTGTGACCTATGCACTTCATGGTAAGATTGATAGGTTAGTGGATGAAAGGATTAAGATGGGAAATACCTTAATCCAAGATAAGCTAATAACTCAAGAAAGTTGGAAGTGGTGAGGAAAGTGATACATCAAGATATGAAAGATATCACTTTTAGCATTCCAGGGTTGATATACCTTGATGCACCTCAAATCCAATAATACTTGGACAAGAAAAACATGAAAAGTGTTATGTGAATTGTAATAATAAAATGTAATATACCTTGATAAGCATAGGCTAATATACCTTGAAAATAAGGTTAAGCCAAACTAATGAGCATGATGTAATCATACCATGATAAGGATGAGAAATGAATTCATACCTTGTACTGATAATCATTTAATGATAAATGTTAAGAGTAATAAGCCTGATTGAATACTTAAGATGTGTAATGGCCTTGTGAGCCATATGGTTAGATGTTGCCTAGAGAGAGGTGACAAGGTGTTTTATGGCCCTTATGAGCCATGAGAATGGTTGTTGCCTAGTGAGAGGAAACAAGATGTTTTAATGAGCTTTGAGAATCACATGAGTAAGTTGATACCTAGTGAAAGGTATCAAGATGATTATAAAATTCTTTTGTAAGGGATGATAATGCTCATAATAAACCAAGGAATGGAAATTTAGTAATATAATAATAATAACAAAAGTATACAATTATAATAATGGAACTTGGATCATACATGTGTGGAGAAAATAAGAATACTTATAACACATAAAGAATGTGTTAAGCATGATTGGCATGGCCAAAGTTTAATGCTAGTAAAAGAATAAGGTGCCCAGTGTTGTGTAAACAGACATGGGGTGTAATCAGGATTGGTTAGAGTCCAATGCCTGGCTGTGTAATCAGGATTGGTTAGAGTCCAATACCTGGAAGAGGTGTAATGCATGTAATCAGGATTGGTTAGAGTCCAGTGTCTGGCTGTGTAATCAGGATTGGTTAGAGTCCAATGCCTGGCGGTGTAATCAGGATTGGTTAGAGTCCAATACCTGGCAGAGGTGTAATGCCTATAATCAGGATTGGTTAGAGTCCAATGCCTGACTGTGTAATCAGGATTGGTTAGAGTCCAATTCCTGGCAGTGTAATTAGGTTTGGAGAAGTCCAATACCTGGCAGAGGTGTAATGGAATCAGGGTTGGTTAAAGTCTAATGCCTGGCTATGAAATCAGGATTGGTTAAAGTCCAATGCCTGGTGGTGTAATCAAGTTTGGAGAAGTCCAATACCTGGCAGAGGTATAATGCCTGTAATCAGGGTTGGTTAAAGTCCAATGTCTGGCTGTGAAATCAGGATTGGTAGTGTCCAATGCCTGGCAGTGTAATCAGGTTTGGAAGAGTCCAATACCTGGCAGAGGCTCAATGCCTGTAATGATGACACATGATTGGTAATAGTCCAATGCCTGTATTGATAACACGGGATTGGTAATAACCCAATGTCTATATTAATGATATATGAGTACATGGTAGATGTAATCCCTTATCTGTTTAGCAGATTGTCTAAGGCCAATAAGTTGAAACAAGAATGTCTCATGGGTGACATATCAAGATAATGAGTGTCACAAGAGAAGTTTGACATGATGGTATGATATGATGAATAAATTATATACATGTTCTGCCCATTCCTTATTAATAGAATAGATGATCTTCTGTTCTATTATAACTAATTGCAATGCTTTGAAAATTGAGAATGCTTTAAACTGCTTATCCTCTGCCCAATTTTATATATTTAAACTACAATAATAACGTTTTTGGCAGAGATTTATATCTCTCACTGGGGCAATTACAATTGTCTCACCCCCGTGGGATCCAACATTTTTTAGGTGGACAAGCACGGAGGAGACTGAGAATATCTTGTAGAGGAAGAACATCAACAGTAGCAGGGACAGCAGTGACAGCTCAGGTTGAGTTTACTGTCTGTCGTGTCTTGTAGATAGAAGTCATATGTGTCATCTCTGTACTCTCAGGTCCTCGGAATTTATAGTTAGTGTTTTTTTAATGAATCATTTTTGAGATTTTTGGCTTGATGCCTCGAGGTTCTTATGTTGTCTATGTTTGGCTTTTAACAAGGTAGTTGATATTGTAACCCTCGAGAAGAGATAGTAAAAGATATGTACTTATGAACCAGGATGTAAATGTAATACATTGGTTCTTGTTGAAAGAGTTTTCCTATGAATGGATCTCTTTGAAAAAGGTTTTAATTTTTAGTGATTTTCAGTAATCCATGTTAGTAATTGCTTCCGCTTAATTAATGATGTAAGTTTTGAACGCTTCGCCACACCACAAAATTGACATACTGCGGTAGTTGAACCGATCGGTTCACACCATGAAACGATCGTTTCAGGCCCTGAGCCGATCGTTTAGGACCTGAGCTGATCGTCTGGGGCTCTGAGCTAATCGGTTCGTGGTCCTGATCCAACTCAAACTGAGTTTCAATGTTTTTTTCCAACTAATCAAATATTAGTCCTTGTCCAAATCAAATTTGTACAAGTGAAACAAATGTGTATTTGCAAAAACAATTTTCTGACTTTCCAAACGATCTCAGTTGGTCACATGAATCGAACGGTTCAACAATTGAGTTGGTCGTCTCATTGATACATGAGTCAATCGTCTCACCAGTTGAGCCGATCGGTTCACCAACCTGAGCTGATCGGTTCATCCCATGAGCCGATCGGTTGGGGCAGTAGACTATGCAAATCAGTCAATTGCAGTTTCAATCAATATGATACTCTAATCAATCGGTCCAACACCTTGAACACCATGATATTGAGCTATCAATTGATTGAGTGTTTAACTGAACTACTAAACTCCTTTAGTAATCAATCTAAACATCATTTTGTGGATAAACTCCTCTTCCAAGTTAAATCCTATGTGTGTGACCCTACAGGTCCATTTCACGTTGGCAGTGAAAGTCTATAACACTTATGACTTCACAAGCAAAGAGCGGTGCCTAGTCACACATCAGTGCTACCCAAGTGAAAAGTAAAGTTGGAGAACAACTTTCAATCTTACAATCAGTGAATGGTGTTACAGAGAATGTATAATTCCTTTGTCACTGATATCCCGAATGAACTCGAGGCATGGAATAGTCATCCTGTCAACATTCATTCACTTTCTTGATCTCATAGTAGATTGGAGGAGATATGTATGACATCAATATCACATACTGATTCACACATGTGTGCATGCCTATCTCAATCCTACTCATCATGTGGCCATGGATATCAAACTCCCTCAGGCGGGACAAATCCCATATCTATCACTCACCCCTCAAAAGCCCCATGTGTCAAAGCCACCCAATCATCACTTTTATAACAACCCATGTTTTAGGACTGCATTTGATGATGTCAAAGTGTACCCAATGACATGTGTTGAGTGTAGTGATTTCAGGTCAAAGAATCACACTCACCACCATCACTGTGAGAACTGACTGTGACTACCATGTCATGGTTCCATGTGTCAAACTCACAGTGGGTCTGTCTGGTACACTTGTTCTCTAACAAGTACCTATGTGTTTGGTTTGATATCTCCATATCATGACTAATGAGATTCTATCATCAACCAACACCACAATCTAGTCTTGTGTGTCATTGTTGTCTATCTACCTTCCACAATGACATACGACTAGGGACATAATAAGAATATACAAACTCTTAGTATCCGTATGATCTCATCGTTCAAGTCCTTAACCTGAAAGCATACGTCATTGAGTACTTTCATTCTCTAGACATTCAATCTGTTCTATCATTATCTCATATGACTGAACCAGAAAGAATTGGAAGCTTGCCTTTGATGTTTATCACATCAATCTTAATGTATCCCACCAATCATCCCATGATTGGCTCTCAGGGCATACATACCAACAATTTCTCCTTCCAATATTTCATTTCCAATGAACAAATAGTATAAAAAAAGGTAGACTATTATCCCATACATAGAAATTATCGTAATCACTATTCAAAATAAAGGTGGATGGTGAAAAAGGATGTTAGTACTCATTTAATGTAGTGGATTGTCGGGACACTAGAAACAAACAGCTCATTTGCTTAGTATGGTAATAGTAGATTGAGAGCAGCGATAGGTAAGTGAGAGAAAGCTCCAACTTCTCTCTAGAAACAACTCTCTGGTCCATCTCTGCTCCGTGTCATCTGCCCCTCCCGGCGTGTTTCCACCTGCCCTCTGCCTCAAGTTTTTGCTCGGCTCATTGTCGGAGACGATCACCCTCGCTGAGACAGCCAGCGTCCGACTCTCCCCATCTCGGAGTCAAAAAACCTTTTTCAGGTTTTTCTTCCCTCGACCATCTCTCTGCTTGTTGGCAATGGTTGCCATCTTACAGCCTAGCGATCCGGTTTTCCCTCTCTTGAGCGATTCCACATTGCCTGGCTTCTGTGCTATCCAGCATGCACAAGGGATTCTCAGGTATGAAAACAAAAATTGCCTATGCATTTACTTGATTAGCTTAACTGTGATCCCAAATCGAGTGATTCATCTTCTACCTCCACCAAGTACTGCTTAATCTTTGCCTTCGGAAACTTGTCAAAGCGGCACCTCAATACAAGTAAAGGTTTCTCCCCCTCTACTCCTCCTTGTTCCAAAATAGTCTGCAATAAATTCTGAGCATAACAACACCCTTTGAGACACACCTTGGGTATCACAAATGGCTTACAGAAACATGCAGATGTTAATTCATTGAATACTCCTTCCACATCTCTAGAGATCGAGTATATCCTCTTCTTCATACCAGCTAAGCAACAATCTTTACCTTCATACAAAAAATCTCGCTTCAAAAATCCAAAATTTTTATTCTCTTTGCCGGCTACAACTCTCCTTCCCAAGAACATCTTGGCTGTCAGATCAAATCAGAACAAAAGTTTGGCTCAGAGAACAGCATTTAAGACCCATCAAACGATCTGATAACACCATGCGTACAAGAGGCGTGCTCACCCTTACCTCATGCATAAATACACCTTGCATGCATAGAAACGGTAAGATTTCAGCTTTCCGCCGTGCTTTAAGGAAAAAAAAACCCTTGGTGACAAACGGCAACACAAAAAACTCTGACATCTCTTGCCGACATGAACTCTAGTTTCTCCTTCATGGAAATCCCTCTCTCAGACCCCTCCTTTTCAGCGAGCATTCCATTACCACGAGCTTGGATCTATCACAAGTTCGACATCTCGTCGGGAACCTGCATGATAAACATTGGTCATCGCTCCTTCCAGGTGAAGGTCTCATGGTCCCTCCCTACCAAACCAACTTGGGGCAAAAAAAACTCCCATCCTCCTCATATCTGAAGGCTGGAGAGACATGCGTGCCGAGCTGAAGCTCAAGCCCGAGTGGTCGATTTTCATTCAACCGATGGAAAATCGTACATTTCGAGCCTGGGTGCATGACTTCATCAATGACACTCCTCCAGAGTTAGCCTATCTTTACAAAAGACATGATCAAGCTAGCTCTTCGTCATCAAACTCGGCGGATCAACTCTTCGTCAGGGATGAGTACCAACCCCCCATGGGTGCAAAATCATGGCCTATCTCCATCTCCTCAGGATCTGAGGATGACGACGATACTTTCACATCCACTATGGAACAACAACAAAGTTCAATCACTGAAAGGTACAAACTTTTCCCCTCCCCATCGATTAAGGGAAAAAATAAGCCCAATTTGTCATCTTTACATAAAACCCTAAAACCCTGACCCTCCCTGGTAGAGGATATCATCCCCAAAGACTTGTATCGCCTAAATGCAAATTTTCCTGTTCTAGGACATGCAAAATCGTCCCTCCTCATAAACAATCTCCTAGATAAAACCCCCACCGCCCAAATATGGACTTCGGTCCCCCCCAAAAAACCTTTTCGAGCTCTGCACTGTTCTCTTTGCCTCTGAAGCAACCACTCGACATCCAGGTGCTTTTCTCGCCAGAAATGTTTTGGATGTCACCAGATAGGTCACATAAAAAGATTCTGCAAAGCTCGCCTCCCCCCAAACCAGGACAAAACCCATGCAGATCCCACTTCCTCCTCCAAGCACTCTCACTCGGTTAGATACCCGCCTTTTCACAAAACCTCCACAGTCCCAAAAAGGTCCATTACAGATCACTGGCACAATACACACCTCCCCCAACATCATTATCTTTCAAAAAACACCTTTGCATGCCTCGCAAATCTCCCGCCTGAACATGCAGACGCTACCCCTCCACGCCATCTGATCACAAACTCCAGTACTCCTCCTATATCTAAACCCTATCACAAGCCAAAGAACCATACAGTCACAATGCTCAAACCACAATCCAAAAACCCTCCCCCTTCAACCCCATCACAAACACATAACACAAACTATCCATCTGCCTCATCAAACATGAAAGCTCCAGACCACCTGGAATATGCGATCGCTCTTGACCTTCCAGCCAACACCAAACCTCTTCTCAGCATAAGGATGAAAATTCTTTGCAGAGTTCAGAGCAGGAGAGCCCAAAACAAAGGCATACATCCAGCTTCCTCTAGAAGATCATGAAGCCAAATCACAAAGACTCAAAAAGTACTATCATCGTCAACAGAGCAAAGACAGGTACTTCTCCAAATATCTCTCCCCGTTCATTTAGTGACATAACTTCTTCTTATCCATTATCATCAACTCCCCCTTTTAAAGACAAAAATAAAGATTTAGATTCTATTGAAGATTTTGCATCTTGGTCAAACATAAACAGCTTCACTTCCTTTGCAAACAAGATTGGCATTCAACTAGAAGATGAAGATAATGCTCATAAAGTGCTAGATAACCTAGAAACCTTTATGGGTTGGACAAATAAAAGACTCCTTCCTGCTGTGACAAAATCTTTGACCTTCTAAAAATCCTATTAAGCATAAATCATCCCAAGAATTAAAAATGAAAATCACTTCTTGGAACATATGTGGAGCTGCAAACCTCCAAAGAAGAAAAAAAATACGTACTCACATATACAAAAACAAAATCGACCTGATTACTATTCAAGAAACAAAAACCTTTCTAATCCCTTTTGCTCTCAAAACAATAGGGGGAACTAGAATCACCAACTGGATCCAATTACCTCCTGAGGGATTCAAAGGAGGCCTCTTAGTTGGTTTTAACAACCAGTCTCTAGCTTCACAAAACACATCAATCCTTAACTTCTCAATAACCATTGATTTCAAAAACCTTTCCGATGGATATCTTTGGTCATTCTCTGGAATCTATGGGGAACCAGGACATAACAAATCCGTTTATCTAGCTGAACTAAATCATCTCATTACAAAATTCCACTTGTCTCCCTGGGTTTTGGGTGGAGATTTCAACCTGATCACTCAAGTCTCAGATAGGCTCAACTCCAACCACTCCCCACAAACTATGTCTGCTATAGATAAAAAATTCAGTAAGATGCTTACAAACCATTCTTTGATCGACATCAAACCTTCAAATGCATTATACACCTGGTCTAGAAACCAGACATATGCCAGACTCGACCACTTCATTTGCTCAAACCTCTGGGAAGACAAACACCCTCTCTCTATTGTTCATATCTCCCACCGAACCATATCTGATCACTTCCCTCTAATCCTTGACACATCATCTACCTCTTGGGGCATGCGACCTTTCAAATTTGAAAACAGTTGGCTCTCCATAAACAACTTCTCCATATCCTGTCTAGAACCATGGAAACTTGCCGACTCACAAACAGAAAACATAGGACTACATATCCAAAACAACACAAAAAATATTAAAACTCATATCAAAAAATGGAAACTCCAAAACCCAAAAAACTTATTCGAAATACAAAAAATCTTGAAGATCAGTTCTTTTTTGTGGATAAGGACCCATATGCTAACCCTGCTCTTGTCCTTACCATCAAAGCCGAACTGGACCACATAAATAATTGTATTGACACCAAGTGGAGACAAAGGGCAAAAATCACTTGGGCTAAAGAAGGTGACAAAAACACTAAATTTTATCACAAAATTTGTAACCAAAATTTTTGACATAATGCCATAACCCATCTAACAATAAACGGTAGACTCACATCACACAAACAAACCATCATAACTCACATAAATAACCATTTTAAAAATATCTTCAAAAACAACCACAATCCCACATGCCTTAATAACTTATCTTGGGACACCATTTGTCAAAAAAACATAAAAAATCCACAAGAACTCATCAAATCCTTCTCCCTTGAAGAATTGAATGTTGCCATCTCTGACCTAGGTAAAAATAAATCTCCCGGACCAGATGGAATCAACACTGAATTCTACCTGGCAAATAGGGACCACTATAAAAAAGATTTCATAGCCTTTCAGTCAGCTTTCCATGCTAGTACAAACCCACATAACATCATCAAATTCATAAATAAAACTTTTATCACTCTAATTAAAAAAACTAGTCAACCCGACCACATATCCCACTTCCGACCCATCAGCCTTATAAATACCTCATATAAAATCATTGCTAAAACACTAGAAAATAGGATTAAACCTCACTTGGAGGACATCATCCCGCTTAACCAAACTGCCTTCCTCAAAAATAGAAGTATACAAGATGCCTTCCTGATGGTCAATGAAACAATACATCTCTTCCACAAAAACAAAACCCCCCTTCTAGCAATCAAACTAGATTTTGAAAAAGCATTTGACTTTGTAAATTGGCATTGCCTAATTAAAACTCTAAGGGCCTGTTTGGTAGGGTGTAGCCGGATGACAAAGTGCGTGTTTAATGTACATTTTTACATTGCAAACTCACACAACTGCACCCTACTACACCCAACCAAACTAGCCCTAAAGGGTTTTGGTTTTCCAGACATATGGGTAAATTGGATCCATGCTTGCATATCTACAAACCATTTCTCAACTATCATAAATGGTATTCCATTTGGTTATTTTCATAACACAAATGGACTTAGACAAGGAGGCCCACTCTCTCCTTATCTGTTCATCATCATTACAACTATTATTTCCCGTATGATCCAACTAGGCAAACAAAATGGTCTTATCTGTTCTCCTGGGGAATGCAAGGAGAATATCATTCAATTTGTGGATGATACCATTATCTTCTCCTCCCCAGATGAATCCTCCCTTCCTAATATCTTCAGAATCATTGGCATGTTCTCATATATCTCAGGACTCAAAATAAATATGCAAAAATCTTCCATTTTTGGGGCAAACATAAATCAACCTTCATTGGAGCATTTTAGAGATCTCTTAAAATGCAAGACAGAAGAATTTCCAATCAAGTATCTAGGTCTTCCCATTACTCCATACAACATAACAAATGCTATCTGGACCCCTATCATATCAAAAATAAACTCAAAACTCACAAATTGGACAAATAACTTCCTTAGCCTCTCTGGAAGACTTACCCTACTAAACAGTGTCATCACTCCTATCACTACTCACTTCCTGAGCTGCGTCCCCCTTCCCTCAAAAACAAAATCCATTCTAGACAAAATCAGAAGAAATTTTCTTTGGAACAACTTTCACAAATCGGAAAAATCAGGGAAACATTATCATCTTGTTAATTGGAAAACTATATCAGCTCCTCTTGATCAAGGTGGTTGGGGCATCTTCAACATTGAAACACACGCACTCTGTCTTATAACTAAAATCATCGATAGTCTGCTCCAAAACAAACCAAAAATCTGGACTCAACTCATCCAATACAAATATTACCAATGCTCACCCCCCTGGCATCATATCCCAAAAAAAAAGCTTCCCCTCTTTGGAAATACATCAACAAAAACATCCAAATGATCACTCATATCATTAACACTCCCCCTCACTCTCACCAAAATATCTCCTTCTGGTTCGATCCTTGGTTCGAAAACAACTCAGTCATCAATCTTCGACCAAATTGGACCATTCCAAATAGACTACTCAACATGAAGATAGACAAAGCTCTACCTCTTATTACCAGCAACAGATCAAATTCCCTTAAAAGATGCATTCAAACACATATTAGCCAAAATGACTTCAGAAATCTAGCTCTCTCCTTGGAAAACAACACCTCAAATTCCATTACTTAGAAATGGGGTAGCAAATACTTGGTTAAACAAGCCTACACCTACCTATCCTATAGAGGTCTATCCCCATCAACAAAAAAAATCTGGAAACAGAAATGGACACAAAAATATAAAACATTCCTTTGGCTTTTACTACAAAACAAACTTCTCACATGTGAAAGCATTACAAAAAAGGGATTTATTGGCCCATTCAGATGCTCTCTTTGCAAAAAAAAACAGTGACTCAGTTGATCACATCTTCTTCAAGTGTATCTTCTCACAAAATATCTTCACACATTTTTCACGAAACTGCCTTCCTGACCTCAAGGAAACTACTTTCCCCTTACAAATCACACCAAATAGACATTACAAAAAATTCAAAAGTAGTGATATTTTTACATTCTAACAAAATGTAGGTAACCAAGTTGAAGGAGGACATGACGAATCTGATGAAGGAGAATCTGAAGCAAAATTTCTGTGTGATCTCAAAGCTATGGTTGACGATGAAACAGGTGTCAGTATAGTTCAGCAACAACTGTGATTCCATTCTCAGGCGGAAGCATTTTTAACAAACTTGGGATTATCTTCTTTATATCATCTAGAGGCTTGTTAAGGGGTGCCTCCCCTACTTTATCAAAACATTGTTTTTATCTTATCTAGGCTTGCATGCTTTCAGTTTTTTCTAGTCTATGATAATTTCAGCATCCTGTAAGGTATCCACATAAGCAGGCATTTTCTTGCTTTGATGTGCTTTCAATATATGACATAACCTTTCCTCAAAAAAAATGTAGTGGATTGTCATGAATGACTATCATATGGTATATTTTCCAATAATATTTAATTCAAGTCAATAGATCATCATTTCATGTCTTGTTTAGGGTTAATTAGTTGTAACGAATTGTACACAATAACTAAGGCCATATAACTTCTTGAGACTAGTTGATTATAACAGAGCATATCTTGTTTTATTTGAAGGGAAAGTGTAGAAAACAGACATGACCAAATAACTCCACACATTAAGTGTATCAAAATCCCTTCCATTATATTCTAGTTCATTTATGTACAAATATAGAGTTAAACTTTAAACCTTGAAACCCACTATCATTAAAATGATAGTACCCTCACCATTTCCATCAAGACAAATGTAAGGAGGCAAGATCACCCCCTTACTAAAATAAAAGATTTGAAGAATAAAACATCCATTCCAAACACACTCAAAGGTATGAGAGAATAGGTGTAACATTTAAAAATTCAATAAATGGTATTCAAAACAACCAAAGTTTAATAGCAGAATAAAAATGTTGACTATATTCAATTTATCACAAGGTTATTACAAAAGTACATCACAATATCCTATAAGGGTTTACATGTATGATACAACATAAGGATCTAAGTAGAGGGAATCTAAACCATAACAACTTTCTCTCCAAGCTTTAACTCCTTAAGCAAGTCCAAAACTACATGCCTTATCATCCAAGTCCTTCACCTATGTTTGTAAGCATACCCCACAAAAGAATAGAAGATAGATGACATCAGCAAAGGATGGTATGTGCATACTAAAACAGAAATTGAGCAATATATGGAATAAAGGACATCAAATATAAAAGGCTTCCCATAGAAAGGATAAGGACCACCCAAATGGGTATCAAGATAAAAGGAATTGAAATCATATAATAACAAAAGAATACTTGCCATTAATAAAACATAAAGATTGTGCCACACAAGCACATGTAAAGAATTAGGGCACACACCCCATATCATCAACTTGAATGCATGTGAGATAAACATAGCCATAGAACAATATAAACACAAAAGCAGACAAGTATCATAAACTTGAAACCTGGTAGAAAAAGAAATATTGTCAATCTCCCAAATATATCAAACATGGGCCAAGAATCACACATCTTGCCCTTGGTATGAGGTTCCCTTCCATCCCAAAAGAGCAGGAAATATCACATCTGCTCGGTAGGAAATAACACATCTGTCATAAAAACCAATGTAATTACACTACTCTAGTGCTACTGAATCACATAGCATGTTAAATGTAGAGGCAAGTAGAAAGTATAGTCAGAATATATAAACTAGTCACCACATAAGTGACCAACATATACATCCACCTCATAAGTGGGAAAAAATACATCACATGTCATCTTTTAGAGTTCCATCATGAACAAAGCATAAGATAAGAGTTCAAAAGAATATCCATGATCACATGATCAATATCAAATAAGGTAGTTCACATAAACCATGATTTTCAAAAGAAAAGACATTGTGTATAGGCTAATGTCCGTAGGACAAAGAGAATAAATAAGCATCAGTGAATTGCTCAACATAGAAGAATAGGGGATACATCATGCCTCAACTTCAGAGTCTAAATAGTCCAAGTCAGTCCTAGATCCAAGCCTAGGCCTCCAAAGAACCTCTAGGGAAGGTGGACAGGTCCAATAAGTAAGGTTCCCAAGCTTAGAGAGGTTGGTTTCTCCAACAAAGCTCCTATCTCGAGCAAGAAGCACCTTCTCCATTTTAGAGGTGAAAAACCCTAACAAAAGAACATGGAGTAGAGTTGTTTATGGGTTCTAGGTGGGGTTTCACCATGGAAGGCCATAGTTCCGACCTGGAGGAAGGTGTAAGGAAGACTAACAACATGAAAATAGGGAAGGAAAGGAGGATACTTACTAATTTTGGTTGAAATAACTAAGGAGGAGCTTTAGAAACCCTAAATAGAGCAAATTTGGAACCCTAGGAGTCTTCTTCAACAAGGTAGGCACCTCCTTTTACCTTAGGACAGCTCCTTTTGGAAAAATAAAGTAGTAATGATGCTCTAAGCTAGAGGAAATAAAGGAGAGCAAGAGTTTTCGAATTCAGAGTTGGGAAGGGGGGTAGATATGGCTATATAAAGAAAGAGGTCAAGTATGAGGTGTCTATGAGACTTTCCATGTGTCATGTATAAGGGTGTCCATGGACATGCAAGCCTTTATGGATAAGGAAGAAGTCAAGAACGAGGGGTCAAGTTACTTTCCATGTGTCCAATGCTAAGGGTGCCTATGGACATGCAGACCTTTATGGATAAGGAAAAAGTCAAGCATGAGGCGTCCATGGAGCTTTCCATGTGTCCTTAACCTAGGGATTTCATGGCCATGTAAGAGGATAGCTCGTAGAGGCTTCTTAAATATCAAATGACAGTTTATGGACACATATAGGTTATCCCAATTCACCTCCAATCAAATAAATGACCCCATTGGTTGATAGCTTCTAAAGATAAGCTCATTTATAAAGAGAGTAATCCCTAAAAATGCCCTTGGAAAGAAACACCTTCAAACCAAGGTGCAACTAGGCGCCCTATGGTTTAAAAACTCGAGAATGGTAAGGAAATATGTAAGGATTATAATACATGTGAAAATTTGCAAAGAAAACCTCCCAATTGGGTAAATTGTAGAAAAGTCCAGAATGTACCTAAAATTGCATAACTTGCACAAACAACATCCAAATTGGACCAAACTTCATCCACAAGTTAACTTTGATGTGTTGAATATGAATTTGTCATTATTTCCATATCTGAAGTTATATAATCTCATTATTCATTACTTATGCCTTTTACTCATTTTCTCTCTCCTAAACTTATCCTAATATTTCAAGGTTGTCCAAATAAGATAAAATTGGACATGTATGCTAATTTTGATATGTAGATTTTGAATTTGAAGTTTTTTTCCACTTTTGAGACTTCTTTTTATGAGATATGTCATATGGCCCATTAACAGCCCATTATCTAAAGTATTCATCCAATTAAGTTTATTATCTTCATATTACCACCAAAATGAGTTATGTGGCATATTTTAGGTATCCATTATAAACTTAAGATTGATGTTAGAACATTAGGTTATATTAAGGTGATCTATACATGCATTAGCTCATTGGGGTTATACTAAACATCTATTTAGGTCTAACCTTCAACCTTGTTTAGCTATGTCCAAAATGTCAACTTCCATGGTAGGGTCTGAGATCTAGTATGTTACAACACTCCACCCCTTATAGGGATTTCGTCCTCAAAATCAAAACATCTACATATAAGAAAACTACTTATTTACCACCCCTTAAAGGATTCATATTATTAAGTCAAAACTATTCTTTAGGTAAAAAAGGTTCAACTACACTTCCTTACATCCAACTACAAAAGCTTTATGCAAAAAAAAGAAACATAACTTGCAAAGATTAACTATGAACTATGGGTTAACTTGCTCTTGTCTATCCTTAAACAAGTCTTTACATCTGGGAGACTAGTTCAACATATTAGGGTCCCTAAAGATAAATCATATAGATGTCTAAGGCTACTATTGCTTAAAAACATGCTATTTCAGACAATTCATATCAGCTCAAGCCAGGCCAGTATCATATGGATTTGGGAGTCCTCGTAAACCAAGCTAGTGGTGCGAAGAAAAATCTTGCCAGCCCCCAAACCCTGATCCTTTCTAGACACCTTTGCTTTCAACTTCATGTCCTAGTAGTTTCCTAAAGACCAAGCTAAATAACCTCAAGTTACTATGGTTACTTATGCATCTTTTACTTGTAAGTATTTTAAGGATCTATTCATCATTATTCTAATATGAAACTATATGATCTTGCATCAACCCTTCATCATCTATTGATCAACTCTAGGGCAAACATGTCACTTAAAGGTACGGCAAGAATTATAACTAGGGAGACAAAAATGAAATAGTTAGATTCTGACTACCAAGGGCTCTGATACCATGTCATAAGGAGGTGGGATCACCCCTTTACTGAAATAAAAAATTTGAAGAATAAAACATTCATTCCAAACAAACTCAAAGGTATGTTGGAATAGGTGTAACATTCTCAAATTTCAATAAATGGTATTCATAACAACCAAAGTATAACAGCGGAATAAAAATGTTGACTATATTCAATTTTTCACAAGGTTATTACAAAAGTACATCATAATATCCTGTAAGGGTTTATTTGTATGATACGACATAAGGATATAAGTAGAGGGAAATCTAAACCATAACAACTTTGTCTCCAAGCTTTAACTCCTTAAGCTAGTCCAAAACTTCATACCTTATCATCCAAATCCTTCACCTAGGGTTGGAAGCATACCCCACAAAAGAAGAGAAGATAAATGACATAAGCAAAGGCTGGTATGTGCATACTAAAAAGGAAATTGAGAAATATATGGAATAAAGGACATCAAATATAAAAGGCTTCCCATAGAAAGGATAAGGACCACCCAAATGGGTATCAACAGAAACGTAATTGAAATCATATGATAACAAAATAATACTTGCCATTAATAAAACATAAAGATTGTGCCACACAAGCACATGTAGAGAATTAGGGCACACACCCCATATCATCAACCTGCATGCATGTGCGATAAACATAGCCCTAGAACAATATAAACACAAAGGCAGCCAAGTCTCATAAACATGAAACCTGATAGAGAAAGGAATACTGCCAATCTCCCAAATATATAAAACATGGGCCAAGAATCACACATCTTGCCCTTGGTATGAGGTTCCTTTCCATCCCAAATAAGTAAGAAATATCACATATGCTCGGCAGGAAATAACACATCTGCCATAAAAACCAATGCAATTACACTACTCTAGTGCTACTGAATCATATAGCATGTTAAATTTAGAGGCAAGTAGAAAGTATAGTTAGAATATATAAACTAGTCACCACATAAAGGACCAACATATACATCCACCTCATAAGTGGGCAAAAGACATCACATGTCATCTTTTAGAGTTCCATCATGAACAAAGCATAAGATAAAAGTTCAAAGAATATCCATGATCACATGATCAATATCAAATAAGGTAGTTCACATGAACCATGATTTTTAAAAGAAAAGACATTTTGTATAGGCTAATGTCCATAGGACAAAGAGAATGAATAAGCATAGGTGAAAGGCTCAACATAGAAGAATAGGGGATACATCATACCTCAACTTCAAAGTCTAAATAGTCCAAGTCAGTCCTAGATCCAAGACTAGGCCTCCAAAGAACCTCTATGGAAGGTGGACAGGTCCAATAAGTAAGGTTCCCAAGCTTAGAGAGGTTGGTTTCTCCAACAAAGCTCCTATCTCGAGCAAGAAGCACCTTCTCCACTTTAGAGGTGAAAAACTCTAACAAAAGAACATAGATATGAGGTTTTTATGGGTTCTAGGTGGGGTTTCACCATGGAAGGCCATGGTTACAACCTGGAGGAAGGTGGAAGGAACACTAACAACATGAAAATAGGGAAGGAAAGGATGATACTTGCTAGTTTTGGTTGAAATAACCAAGGAGGAGTTTTAGAAACCATAAATAGAGTAAATTTGGAACCCTAGGATCCTTCTTCACCGAGGTAGGCACCTCCTTTTACCTTGGGACAGAAACTTCGTGGAAAAATAGAGTAGGAATGATTCTCTAATCTAGAGGAAATAAAGGAGAGCAAGATTTTACGAATTCGGAGTTGGGAAGGGGTAGATATTGCTATATAAAGAAAGAGGTCAAGTATGAGGTGTCTATGTGACTTTCCATGTGTCATGTATAAGGGTGTCCATGGACATGCAAGTATTTATGGATAAGGAAGAAGTCAAGAACGAGGTGTCAAGTTACTTTCCATGTGTCTAATGCTAAGGGTGCCTATGGACATGCAAACCTTTATGGAAAAGGAAGAAGTCAAGCATGAGGTGTCCATGGAGCTTTCCATGTGTCCTTGGCCTAGGAATTTCATGGCCATGCAAGTGGACAGCTCATAGAGGCTTCTTGAATATCAAATACCAGTTTATGGACACTTATAGGCTATCCCAACCGACCTCCAATCAAAGAAATAACCCCATTGGTTGATAGCTTCTAAAGATATGCTCATTTATAAAGAGAGTAATCCCTAAAATTCCCTTGGAAATAAACACCTTCAAATCAAGGTGCAACTAGGCGCCCTATGGTTCAAAAACTCGAGAATGGTAAGGGAATATATAAGGATTATAATGCATGTAAAAATTTGTAAAGAAAACCTACCAATTGGGTAATTGTAGAAAAATCCAGAATGTACCTAAAATTGCATAACTTCCACAAACAACATCCAAATTGGACCAAACTTCATCCACAAGTTATCTTTGATGCGTTGAATATGAATTTTCCATTAGTTCCATATTTTGAATTTATATAATCACATTATTTATTACTTATGCCTTGTACTCATTTTCTCTCTCCTAAGCTTATCTTAATATTTCAAGGTGGTCCAATTTAGATGAAATTTGACATGTAGGGTAATTTTGATATGTAGATTTAGAATTTGAAGTTTGTTTCCACTTTTGAGACTTCTTTTTATGAGATATGTCATATGGCACATTAACGGCCCATTATCTAAATTATTCATCCACTTAAGTTTCTTATCTTCATATTACCACCAAAATGAGTTATGTGGCATATTTTATGTATCCATTATAAACCTAAGATTAATGTTAGAATTTTAAGTTATATTAAAGTGATCTATACATGCATTAGCTCATTGGGGTTATATTAAACATATATTTAGGTCTAACCTTCAACCTTGTTTGGCTATGTCCAAAATGTCAACTTCCAGGGTAGGGTCTGACATCTAATATGTTACAAAAAAAGCCTCAAGGCCTCATACCTACTTGTTTATCCCATATACCAAATTCATCATATGATGGAAAATTTTATATCACACTTCGTTTATTAAAAAATATCATAGGAAAATAGTAGAAAAGAGTGATTTATATCAATCTTATAAATCTGAATAGGGGACATCTTTCCAATAAGATTTCCCTAAATTTACATAAAGATCATGTATGATATGTAAATCTCCATACACCTTCATACATACTTTGTTTGTTGGATCTATGTTAAAAAGAATGTTATACATAATTTATAGTTACTAATCTGGAATCATGATCACTTTTAGTTTAATTAGTTAACAACTGAAATTATATACCCAACCATTATTGGCCTTAAAAGAACCAAAACACCAAATTAGGGCACATAAAGGCCAAAACAACTTAAATGATAATGTGGATAAGTTCTTTTAGTATTCTTAAATATAATTAAAATTTGTCATATAAGGCAGAAACCAAACAATACCTAAATTTTAATGGCAGATATCTAACATATGTGAAAGTAATGCTAGTTTCAAGATTAAGGCACATTTAAGGCCTAAAAGAACATTAAGAGTAAAAGGTATAAAATTACTTATAGGAGAACCATAACATTATGAAATTTTGAAATAGACTTATCATGAATAAAAATTATTGTATTCAAAATTTCAGCTTAAATATCCAATATATGTGAAGGTTATGGCCGGTTCAAGTTTTGGGGTAGATAAGGACCAAACTAGGGCATGGATGAGCCACCTTTGTATAAGTGATTTTTGGACAAGTTTAATTTTTGTAGCATAAAAGATAGATAAAAATCCTTGTAGAAGTTTCATATCATCACACAAGAAGTAAGGAGTGATGTGTAATTCATTCATGATTGACGTGACATCAAAATGTTTCAAAAATTCTATTTTTAGAGCATTAAAGCATAAATTTCGAATTTCATGCCATAAGGCATTGAGAGAACCTGTCAATGTTCCTATTTTTTCCTCTATTATAAATGACATTGAAAAATATATAGAGTCTTTTATTAGGAAAACAGTAAAGATAAACACAACCTCCACCAAGTAAAATGGAGCAATGTCACTCGGACTGAAGAAATGACCATTGAGGAATACAAGGTCTAAGATATAAGCCTTGATGGTGTTTTTGTGGCTAAAAAATACATGCGCCAAGTGATTCCATGATAATGATTTAAAAAAGCATTATTTCTAGAATATCAACCACATCGAACATTATGAAACATATATCAAATCAAACATAATGAGACGATCAGATCAAACATCATGAAGCGGTCTTCTTGATCGAAAACATTTACGTGTCAAACCGAAATGCATCATCGTACTGAATCGAAAACGAGTAGAGCGAATCATCCTTTTAAACCAAACTAGTTATATATTATTTTAAGCCAAAAAGAAAACCCTCCAATTCAGCCAGAGAAATCTTGTCAGAATTTGTGTCGTACATACAGAATATTTCCATTAGATCTAGTAGGTGACGGCGGCCATCCTCCTCTGCTGCATTCTTCTGTGGGAGTGGACCTGGAGCGTCAGGAAGGAAGGATCTTCCCCTACTGCATAGCTTGTCGCCTTCAGACGATCCACGAAGAACGGGGGGTTCACCGGCAGACGAAATGCGGCGGCAGAAATTGGAGAAGCGGGAGCGCCCTCCACCGGTAATGCGTGGTTCGCCGGCCGATGTCGACGAATCCGAGCCGCGTGAAGTTGACGGGCGTAGGCATTTTCTTCCGAACATCTCGGCAACGACCTTCTTGACCCTTGCGGAAATGGCCATGGCGAAGGAGAGAGTATCCCACCTGCAGCAGAAAGGAACGAAGGAAAGGTGACGACGAGAACTCGAGCACCTAGAGAGCGAATTGCCTGCAAGATGGGAACTCATTTACCTTTTGCTTGCCAAGGTCAAGAGGCAAGTTGCGAAGAGAGTCTCAACTGGCTTATATAGACGAGGGACTGGGATGAGAACTCTAATGCGGCACTAGCACGTGACGGGGTGATTCGTTTTTCCTTTTCGAACGTCTCATCCCCCCTCTCCCCGCCCAAATTCCTGATACTTGGCTTTTCTCTAATTCCAACAATCCCAACTGTTATCCTCTAATTCCATAAACCCCCTCCCTTTAGCCTAGTGGAGGTAGACGTGCGGCATTTTATCAAATCTATTATAGTAGGTGATCATGACCAATGGTCTATTCGACAAATTTTAATAAATTTGTAATAAAAATAATTAATATTTCATGTTGTTTAGATGTATTTTTTAATATCATTCATAGACTTGACAACGGGTCTGAGTAGTGCTGGACCTACTTGGAACGGATCCAACTCAAATAGAGCCAACCAACATGCATTTGTACCTACACAAACATGATAAAACGTGGAACTGAACATGAACTGACTCGAACCCGCAAAGTCTCAATCAGAAATCAACCCTACCCGACTTGACTTGAACATTATATAACATATCCTATTATAAACATTAGCAAAAACAAATGGTAAACTTTAAACCCAACCCGACTCGAACTAGACAAGACTTGCCATAGACGTGAACCAGCCTGAAAATTAAGCAAATCCATACAAAACCTAAATTTTGGGTCGGATCGGTTCACTTTCTTCCCTCGCCCCTATATGCACACTAGTACAGTATTGGTCTCTTGGGTCGGTTTTTTAAAGCCTACAGTGTCACTTTTTAAGCGACGCCTAGGTGGGCGTCGCTACAGTACTTGCGACGCTATAGAGGTAGAAAAACCGACCCTAGAGAGGTACAAAAACCGACCCTAGAGGGAACGAAAACCGACCCAAGAGAGGTAAAAAACCGACCCAAGAGAGGTAAAAAATCGACCCAAAAGAGCAACAAAAACCGACCCTAGAAGTCTTCAAATAGCTGTAGAATTTTGGGATGAACCTACTGGGTCGGTTTTAGTGTACAACCGACCCAACAAGTATTTATTGGGTCGGTTTTTCTCCATAAGCGACCCTAGAAGTCTTCAAATAGCTGTAGATGAACCTACTGGGTCGGTTTTTTTGTATAACCGACCCAAAAAGTGTCTATTGGGTCGGTTTTTTCTCCATAAGCGACCCTAGAAGTCTTCAAATAGCTGTAGATGAACCTACTGGGTCGGTTTTGTGAATAACCGACCCAAGAAGTCTCTATTGGGTCGGTTTTTCTGTATAAATGACCCTAGAAGTCTTCAAATTGCTGTAGATTTTGGGATAGAACCTACTGGGTCGGTTTTTTTTAATAACCGACCCAAGAAGTCTATAGGGACGGTTTTTTAAATAACCGACCCGAGAAGTTACATTTTTTTTTAAAGAAAAATTCTGCAGAACCAGAAATCTTCAGTACAACAACCTGCAAAACAGAATTGCTTTACGCAATTCAAAACCTGTAATAGAAATAGACTTGCAAATGCAATGATGCAAGCCAAAAATGCATTCCAAAGCCATTTGCAAACTTTTATGTCCAATCCTTTTTGAATTGATGTTTCATAACAAATTTATTCACATATATTGAGTTGAGTCTTCATACACAACACTTACTAACATTCTTGCAAGTCTAAGATAGATTCATTCAAATGAGACATATAGCACATACTAACATTCATACACATAGCACATACTAACAACAATGATAGATTGCAAGTTTAAAAGTGATATTAAATTTTAATGCCATACTACAAAAAGTAAATTTTGATAGAGTTTCAAATCTACATACACAAATGAAGTTATGAATTTCAATCCAATGCTATAGTGACTTCATTAAGAAAAGCATCTGACCATTCTTCTCGGAATTCATTTAACCCATCAAGTGTGTAAGGATGAGTTGTAAAGATCTGCAAAAAAAAGCACATGCTCATATATATTTTATAAAATGATGCAAATCTCACTTGGAAATTTATGATGTTCTTTATTAATTACCTTATCTATACTCTGAATGTCTACTGATGCTTCTTTCAAAATAGTTTGCATATACTTCATTACGTAGTAGCCACAAGTCCAGTCATTATTTTGTATATGACACTACAAATAAAGAGTTATAACTTAATATTAGTAAACTACTACAAACAGAGTTGTACAAATAAAGAAATAAGACTATAAGAGAGTTAACATATAAAATTTGACATTAATACATTAATGTAAGAGTTGTACATATATACGACTAATCAGTCAAAGTAGTTACCTTGACATTTTTCAAAGTCAGTGTCTTTAATTTTGTGGGTATTATTCCTCCACCTTCACGATAAGCCTTTATTCCCCTATCAATCAATTTGATTACGATAGTTGTCAAAATAGAAATTCTAAGTATAAATATCATGTTGAAGCATAACAATTGATGTTATAGAAACTAAAATTTATGCTTACTCCATAGTTGGCAATCTCAGTTTGTGACCCCTTGTTATTTTTCCCATTGGGTCAAGATAATAGAAAGTCATCAATTTTGGGACAACCACCACTAGTTCCCAATGTCTAGATCTGAGTAAATTTATATTGAAAACAAAAATTAGAATTAGAATTTAGTCAATATTAGAATTCTATTGAATTATAATACTTACTCGACGTTAAAAGGAATTAGAATAATTTCCTTTCCCACACTACCAAAATATTTGAATGCAGTACTGAAGTACTCATTCACATCATCCATTTGTGTCTGCACTTGACTAGTGACTGAAGGAACTAAGAATGCAACATTCTTTATATCAAAGTTTGTCATCTCAGTATATAAATGGCTGTAAAACATTTGTAAAATTTTGATATGTTACAAATAAGCTAAAAATGTATATATTCGAGTAAACTATATTGATTAATTATTACCTTATCCATACTTCTAATATCGAAGTATTTAGCCAATCATACCGGAACAACTCTATAATATCATCAAGAAAAATAAAATTCTCAAAGTCCCTCCCAACTGCATCTTCTGTTAAATTGACCACCATATGTGATCCTGGGCTTTGGTTGGCTAAGTATCGAGCCAAACCTTTACTTTTATTTCCCAATTCATCGAATGTGGCTTCTGGAATGAAAGAAGGTTTGGGCATAGGAGGACGACTACTAGGATTTTTACTTTTTGGTTTACAAACATGTTAATTAAATACATACTTATATTAAACGAGTTCATATATGTAGCTAGTCAAATATAAAAAACATGTAGATATACCTTGTCAATGATAACCAAGTGTCTAGGCCATCCCACCATAGCACCCTCTGCTTCATCAACTGTACCATATTCAGAAGAAGGTATGGGTAGTGGTTTGTCCCCCATTCCGTCATACACAAGATGGATGGACACACGACAAATGTCATCAGAAACTGATTGACAATGCAATGTACCACCGATGTTGTATACCTTACCCGCTGCCACAACATTGTACTCTGGAACCTCCACTACAAGTTTACAGTTCATACCAACCTAGTTGAAATAATATAAGTTATATATACAAAGCGGTAAACCAGATACCTACTATATTATATATATCATATTAACATATATTAGAACAAACTTACTGCAGATTGTTGTGGTGGTTCATTGGGAGTGCTTCCACGACCTTCTACAATTGGAGTACGAGCTTGTACCTCATCATCTGAGAGACGCACGGTTTGAGGAGGTTTAGAAGGTTGAATAGGTTGATATGAAGACAATATTTGTTGCACTTTCTGTGATACTAATGCTTCAACCTCGTCATGTGTAACTGTACGACCTCTTCTAGAATCTGAAGGCCCATAATAAGTCTTGAATCCTATGCCAGCTCCTAATCCCCTAACACGGCCAGGATGCTCTTTCGTACCAAGAGCAACTGATAGTTCATCCATGCGTCCAATTGGTATGAACTTTCCTTGTTTTCTTTGCTCATAGAGATCATCCTATTCATATTTAATGAAAATATTAAATCACAAACAATTAGAGATCATCCTATTCATAATTAATGAAAATATTAAATCACAAACAATTAGAGATCATCCTATTCATATTTAATGAAAATATTAAATCACAAACAATTAGATATTATTAAATCCTACTCTATAATTACTAAAATATGATGAACTTACCATCTTTTGTGCCACCTCCTTAGTTGCAGGGTTGGTAATTTCACCTGCTTTATTTTTTCTAGCATCAAGCCAAATTTTATAATGGGGTGGACACTCAACTTGAGTTGTACTAGACCCTTCTCCAGAAGAGATTTGCTTCTCCAGTTGTTCTCAGCACTGGGCATAACTAAGGGATCCCATGTGATGGTTATGCACATTTTTGGCCCGTCTTTCCTTTTGGGCCTCGTGAATAGCCTGATCATTTAAAATGAGGTATTGCAATTTACAACTTGGCAAACATATACATATATAAAAACATTAATTGTATACCTGAAACTCTTCTGAATTCCTTTGTGCAACAAATCTGTCCCACACCCCAGGATCTATGAAAATATATACGTCTGTTGCTTTCTTCTTTTGATTAGGATTATCTATATAATCCCTTTTGAGATAGGTCTTAAATGCCCTCCATCGTACACCACAACGCTGCAGCACTCTTTTCCTATGGTCTTTTTCATTTAAATGAAAAACACCCTATATACAAATGAAGCAATAATCTTATTTAAAAAAGTATATGTCAAAACAAAAAACTAGAATCAATAAACAAAAAAAAAAGATAAAATAGTATCAAAATTCAACTCACAGATATATCTTTCCAAAGGAGGTCTTTCAAGCCAATAGGAACATCATGCCAGTTTTATATATCTATTGACACCTTACTGCGTGCGGTTGCCCCTACATAATGCTTAAATGTACTAGCGTGTTCCCCAATAGGTGCTCCTCCCCTTTCAAACTGGATTGGCAATTTCTCCCCTTTTTCCCTAAGCTCTTGCAACCGACGCATCACTGTGGGACCTCTACTCTTCTTAGCATCACCACTAGCATCCTCATGCTCATGATGAGAATGTTCATCTTCACTTGCCATTTTAGAACAACCTGCAAATATACATGATAAAAGAAAACATAAGTGATAATAAAAGAACAAGTGGTGATATATAATAAAATGTATACATGATAAAATAAAATGTGTGCTTGAATGATAATACATGCCTCTAGTTTTGGTTGAGTTGTTAGTCAACTAAAATTCCTTCAGCATGGTCTTGACGTGTATATAATTCATCGGTGTTAACTTCAACATTGACACTTGGCAAACCAACTGAAAATGGGCTGGAATCATCATACTTTTCGTAGTATTCTTCTTCATTTATAGGATCCACAGTAAACTGTCTTTTTCCATGAAGAATGACAGACCAATTTTTATTTGCTGGGTCATCAATATAGAATACTTGTTTTGCTTGGTCTGCCATGATGAATGGTTCATCTTTCTCTCCAATTTTTTCAAAATTCACCAATGTGAAACCCAACTCATCTACTAAAACGTCTTTGTTGTTGTCAACCCAATTACATCTAAAGATAGGAACTCTGGAATTTGTATAGTCCATTTCCCATATGTCCTCAATGATTCCGACATACAACATCTCAACTTCACGTGGTCTTTTATCTTTGGCACTAGCAAAATACAACGAACAAGCTTTAATAGTGACCCCACTATTTTGGACTACACTACTTTCATCTTGACGTTTAGTGTAATATAAAAATCCGTTTATGTCATAACCTTCATATGACATGACATCCATTTTTGGCTTAAAGACGAGCCATTTTATATTCTCCGCAACATTATTTGGTGATTCAGATAGCAGCTTAAAGACTTTCTCTTCAAACCACCTAATAAATGTTCGATTATGCTCTCTTGCAAGCCACATTGAACTGGATCGCGGATGATTTTTCTTGATAAGATCATTGTGTTCTGTGATGTAGCTACTAACTTCATCGATGTTGTGTAAAATATACAAATGTGCTTGTTCCCACAACTCATGACTAATTCCTTTCACTCGTGCTCCCAGAGTTCCTTTGCCACAATAAGACTCAGTAACAAGATCATTTTTTAGATCGCTAGAAGTTTCATTAGAATTCAAAAAATTGTTGCAAAAGTCCATCACTTCCCTAGCCACATAACCCTCAATAATACTCCCTTCAGGACGATAACGATTCCGAACATCACCTTTAAAAATACTCATACAGCGTTCAAATGGATACATCCAATGTAAAAAAATTGGACCCAACATCTTCACCTCCCTTGTAATATGTACTACAAGATGAACCATGATATCAAAAAATGGAGGAAAGTACATTTCAAGCTGACACATGGTAATAATTACATCATTTTGTAATTTATCGAGAGTATCAGGATGTATCACTTTGTTGCATATTTCATTGAAGAAGAAACAAATTCTTGTGATTGCAAACCTTACATGCTTCGGCAATATAGATCGAATAGCCACAGGTAAAATTTGTTGCATTAAGGTGTGACAATCATGAGATTTGAGACCTATCAACTTCAGATCCTTCTTTGATACCAATCTACGAATATTAGAAGAGTATCTTTATGGAACCTTAATATTATACAAGCACTCACAGAAAGTCTTTTTCACCTTCTTGGACAAAGTGTAACAAGCTGGTGGTAAATATGTGCAGCGATCCCTGATCTCAACTGATAATTCTTTTCTTATACCCATTAATTCTAAATCTTTTCTAGAGTTGATGTCGTCTTTAGTCTTTCCTGGTATGTTCAATAACGTACCAATGATGCTATCACAAACATTTTTTTCAACATGCATGACATCAATGCAATGTCTAATTGTCAAAAATCTCCAATAAGGAAGATCCCAGAATATTGACCTCTTCTTGTATAGAGATTTGTCACATGCGAGCGTACGACTACTTGAACTCTTTCCAAATTCATTAACAATATGTTTCACCCTATCATATATAACATTTCCTGGTATAGGTTTAGGAGCACTTCGTTCCTCAGTTGACCCATTAAAGGTTTTGTGTTGCCTTCGATAAGGATGCACTGGTGGGAGAAACCTCTGATGACCAAGATATACGATTTTACCACCATGTTTCAGTCGAATTGAATCAGTATTTTCCTCACAAATAGGACATGCTTTGTATCCTTTTATGCTATATCCAAACAAATTTCCATAAGATGGGAATTCATTAATCGTGCAAAACAACATAGCACGCAAAGTAAAGATCTCTTTACGTGCAGCATCATATGTCATAACACCTTCTTCCCATAATTTTGTTAGGTCATCAATTAGAGGTTGAAGGTAAACATCAATATCATTTCCAGGTTGCTTGGGCCCTGATATCAGTATTGACAACATGACATACTTATTTTTCATACACAACCAAGGAGGAAGATTGTATATAACAATCATAACAGGCCACGTGCTATGTTGGCTGCTTAATGTACCATATGGATTCATTCCATCTGTACAGAGTCCAAGTCTTAAGTTCCTTGTTTCTTTACCAAATTGAGGGTATAATAAATCAATTTTATTCCATTGTGGTGAATCAGATGCATGTCGTAGGACGCCATCATCATTGACCTTTAACTCCCCATGCCAAGACAAATTGTTTGCATCTTCTGTATTAGCAAATAAGCGTTGAAATCGTGGTATTATTGGTAGATACCACATCACCTTGGCAGGAGAGCCATTATTACCCTTAGCTGAATTTGTAGTCTTATACCTTGACGCACCACATTTTGGACAATTTATCAAATCACTATAGTCCTTCTGAAATAACACACAATCATTTGGACATGCATGAATCTTCTTAGCCTCCATTCCCATTGGGCACATTATTTTCTTTGTTTGATATGTAGAAATTGGAAGCTCATTGCCTTCAGGAAGAATTTCCTTTAACAAAGACAACAATGAAGTGAAACTCTTATCGCTCCACCGGTTTTGAGCTTTAAGAGTATATAATCGCATCACAGCACTCAACCTCGTGAACTTAGTACAACCCTTATATAATGGTTTTTCAGCATCATGGACAATGTTTGCAAATAAAGAAGGTGGATCAATGACATTGTCCTGACAGCTACGTAGCATCTCATCAACCATATCATCCTGAATCGGGTCATCCTGAATCGGTTCATCATTGTTAACATCATTATCTATATCTTCTATGTCACCACTATTAATATCGACATTTTCTGATCCATAATTAAGTTTCTCTCCATGCCAATACCATTCATTATAACCTTGTATCATCCCATTGCATATGACATGATTCTTAATTTCCTCAACAGTATCAACTTTCAAATTGTTACCATAATTTCTACATGGACAATAGAACCTATCTGTAGGTAGTTTCCTATGTTCCTCAACAAATCTGATAAATTCATCAACACCTTTGGTAAACTCTGGACTGCAACGGTTCTTGATAGACATCCAACTTCGATCCATTTTCTAGATCGCATTAAAATTAATTATCAAACTGAGCATTTAATATTGATACTATAAGTTGTAAGGTTTTTTTATAGGAAATTCATTACTTTTATACTAAAGTGTACCACCTGTCCCATTTTTTAATATTTAACCTCACTAGTAATTGTATAATGTATCGTTTAGTTTTCAATAAAATTTCAGCAGCATTTCCCCTTAGTTCTCCAAGTACATCAATGTAAATGGCAAATAACCACTCACATATGTACCCAGAGAACAAATGAGGAAATACTACTAAAATTTTATTCAAAACTAAACATACATTACACAGTTACATCCTAAGTGAGATTAATATCCAAAAACAATCCCATATCGGGGACTATCCAAAATTTACTCCTAATGAATAAATTGTGAACAGGTTTCTAATTTTATATATAAATGTAATATTGTCATATTTATGCATCGATGGTCTCATCTATAAACCCTAAAGTGTCAATCTGAAACTACACAATGTCTACCCTCGTATTTCTAGATTGTATACAATGATTACATATGTGATTGATAATAAAATGTAGATATAAAAGATTACATGTTCTTATTATTGGTTGGTTTACTAGTCAAATAAAATGAATTACGTGTTCTTGACAAATCAAGAGTACTTCCATAGATAAACATTCATTATATACTAAATTGAATAATCAATTAGGTGCTCTTGACAAATATAAACAGAAGGGAGTAAGTTAAACATCATGCATGCTCTTTCATAATAGATAACAGTAAATCAAAAGCATTTCATACTCAAAATGGTTGTGGTCCTTCACGACAGTCATGGTGAACTGTAACCTTTAAAAACTAAAATTTTTGGCCAAAACGGTCGTGGCACCAAGCATGGCCGTAGCAAGACCATGGTACTCCAACATTAGGTTAAAAGAAGAGTCTGAAATGGAAAATGAACTTACTGGGGAGGTGGTGGCGTCGAAAGGGCCTTGGCGGCGGCGAAAGCGTTCGGAGAAAGAGTAGGTGGCGGCGGCAAAACTTGGCTGCGGTGGGGGCGTACTTGGAGAATCGGTTGAGATGGCGGCAGCGGCAACTTTGAAGTGGCAGCGGCAAGCTTTGGAGCATCGGCGACCCTTGGCGGCGGCGGGGGCGTCTTTGGAGAGAAGGGTGACACCTTGGCAGCGGCGGCAAAGGTTGGAGGCAGCGCGGCATGAGAGTGGCAGCGCGGAGAGGTGTGATGACACTCCGAGTGTCGGGCGGCGACGTGAGAGCTCCGGAAGTGTCGGGCGGCGAAAGAGTGTTGTGGGAGAGAGCTGCGAGCTGCGACCGGTTTGTGACGCTGTGGGAGAGAGTGCTGAGGCCCGAGGGTTTTGATTTTTGTTCTGACTTCTACGGTCAGTTAACTAGAAAACTGACCCAACAGGTCCCATATAGGGACGGTTATTAGAAAATAAGCGACCCGAGAAATATCCGGTGCCCGAACAACCGCACCTATAGGGACGGTTGTTGCAAAAACCGACCCGAGAAGTCCACAGCTATGCGGACGGTTATCCAGTAAAACCGACCAGAGAAGTCGGCCTAGTGGTACATCTATGCTGACGGTTATCTAAAAAACCGACCGGAGAAGTCGCCTAGCGGTACCCGAATTTTTTCGTTTCAATTACTAGGGTCGCTTATTTAAAAAACCAACCCCATAGCTCAGCGCGCGAAGGTTGAAAACCAATTTTTCTCCGCGGGAAGCATGTTGGGTCGGTTTTCTATTTTCACGGGTCTTTTCTAGCATCGATTACTTTAACATAACCGACCCAATAGCTATAAAGCGGTACCCGAATTTTTTCTAATGACTTCTTGCTTCGATTTAAGTTTATTAGGTCGGTCTTTCTAATATAAGTGACGCTAGCGGAAGCGATGTTAGAGGCCAAAAATGTACTAGTATGGGTCTGTTTCATGTCAGAAAAGGCCGACAAATTATTTGACATTCTAACATGGAATTAACCCAGACCCAAACTTTAGTTACTTGGATTCTAATTGGACTCAAATTGAGTTGTCAAATTTATAACTTGGAATCGACCCGAACCCATTCCAAATCTCACCCGTTTTACTAAATCAATCATTCTAGGAAGATATGAGTCATGTTTTAACTCATCAAACCTAAGAGTTTGATAACTAAAGGAAAAGACATGACGCTGTGGTGCTCAACATATAAATGAATTATGTAAAAAGGAGTTCCTAAAACTAGAAAGGACACCTTGTATGGATAAGAATCTAGTGTTTGAAGCTAAGGCTACATGGAATGATGAGATTAAAGAGAGATAACTCAATATATGAAACTTTAACTATGTATGGAATTCAGGGAATTTGAATATAGTGTGTCCAATATGCAAATGTGTACATGGAAGATTATGAAGAATATGTGAAAAGGAAGAATTGAAGGTATAATATTCATATAAGTAAAGGATAACTTCGTTGTTGGGTATGAATCAAGATGATAAAGATGTCAATGTTTGATGAGAACATGGAGCTTGAGGTAATCTCAGACCAATCAATGTGTGGTAAGAAATCATGGTACAATGAAGATATTAGAGAAGTTACATAAGGAATGATCTATTGTGAATATAAGAATGTCAAAATCTTAAGGGATTGAAGTGAATCTAAACAAGTATGAGGAGACAGAAGCTCTAATCTGGTATAGAATACGATTCATGTCTAGGATGTATGGTAATGATCAAGATGAAAATTGATATTAAATGACATAAAAAGGGGCAACTAGAATATTTTGTTGTAATAATCATGAAATTGGTAGGTTTCTACCAAGAAGAAATGAGGATAAGTGATGAATTGTGTGATAACTTAGATTTTCTCTCATTCAACTTATGTACTTCCTGACTCATTAAATGTTCTAATGTACTCAATAACACCCCTCACTCTCAACTTGACAATCTCGAGTCGCCTTATACTCAATTGATGAGTTGATTTTGACTGAACATCACTTTGTACTTATACATGACTTTAATTTGAGTATTCAACTATCATGCTTATTATGTATCATCAACTTTCAATAAAAATTGAACCGATTTAATGAACTCTCCCTTCTATCAAATGTATCTCATGTTTTAGAAAATTCAATTATCTTTCCAACGTCATAAAAATTTCCTCAATCAGATCACCCTAGTCCAAGTTATGGCCTTTTGAACCTTAGTGATTTAATCCTTGATTTTAGATTGTTTTTAGCCTTATTGGGCCTAATGTGGGGCGCGGACAAACCAAGGTGGGTGCCCCTTTTGTTGTCACTTGACACGTCAGTGATCCACTTTGATACGTTTTTGACAAACTGCGACCCTTGGATCTTATCGCAATGGATCCAGGTCATGATCTGACAGTCCTCCCTTCTCCTTCTACCTTTTGGCAATGCAACAGTGTACAAAGCTTCTTGGTTGGCTTACGCCCCACCTACCCCCAACCTTGGCGCCACCTATTCACCTCCTCCCCCTTTTTCCCGAAAATTGAGACCCTTCTATTGTTTCCCTATCCTTGTTCTGTCTCCCCATTTTCCCTCTCCTTCGCATCTTTGGGCTTTCGGTTTCGAGCTCCTTCACCCGCAACAACCATGGTGCGGCCACAAGCCCTTGATTTGGGCATTCTTGCCTGAGCCCACATCAGCATTAGCTAAAGGCTGCCATGGATCCGAAGCCTTACATCAATTTCTCCTGACATGGTTTTCATGGTAGAGGCCATCCCTTTTCCCACTGAGTCATCCTCTCCGGTGAGCAGCACCGCCGCGGATGTTGGGTTCAGGTTCGGGGCGGGTCATGAAGGGGGGTAACGTGAGACATCAAATCGACTCCTCAATCAAAGTACTGACTTAGACTAGAGGCCTAGATATATGGCCACTCAGCCTCCTGCATCGACTGCGAGCTGCTGGCAGCGGCATCACGCGATCAGGAAAGGGGAGCGAGCGGTGATGGGCGGTCATAAGTCCCAGAAGATGTGTCCCGTGGTGGTCAGTGGCAACTGAGAGCAGCCCATCTTGCTCCAGGCCTTTGTGGTGCGACCCTATCTTGGCCACATGATCTTGATATAATGGTCCTAAGGGACCTGTTTTGGGTAATTCTTTGAAAAACATTCATAAATTCACCCCTTGGCTATTTTGGATAAATAATATATGCTTTTTGATCTTCTTGACAAGATCTTTATAATAAAAATACTTCTAGAACCAAATTCTTCTCTTAGTTCTACTGATATTCTAAAGTGTATGCTTATGAAGTCTTTTTAAGATGTTGTATGCTTTTTGAATGCATGATCTTGACCTTTAATGTCCCAAATCTTGATATTAGCCACGATCAACTACTTGAACATATTGATACATTGTGATTTGAACTTTGTACATCCATGTATCCTAAGATGGTCAAATGATTCTTTTAGGACCTAAAGTGGACTTTTAATTTTAAATACTACTTCCTTAATGCTTAACATTGTTGAATGTGCGTCAAATCCTCATTTTTAACCTAAACCAGTAAACTTTGATGTATGATGCACTATAATTCGAGCTTCTTCATACTAGCACCCTATTTTAAGTTGATGATGTACCTTAAACCTTGAAGTATGATTTTTGTGAAGCTTCTTGGTTGGCTTACGCCCCACCTACCCCCAGCCTTGGCACCACCGATTCACCTCCTCCTACCCCCATTTATATTGTTTCCTTTTCCTTGTTCTGTCTCCCCATTTTCCCTCTCCTTCGCATCTTTGGGTTTTTGGTTTTGAGCTCCTTCACTCACAACAACCACGGCGGCGGTCACAAGCCCTGGATTTGGGTGTTCTTTCCTGAGTCCACATCAGCATTAGCTGAAGGCTTCCATGGATCTGAAGCCTTACACTAATGCCGCCCGGCATGGTTTTTGTGGTAGAGGCCATCCCTTACCCCTCTATGTCGTCCTCTCTGGTGTGCAGCGCCGCCACGGATGCTGGGTTCAGATTCGGGGCGGGTTGCGAGGGGGGGTAATATGAGTTGTCAGATCGACTCTTCAGTCAAAGGACTAACCAGGACTAGCGGCCCAGATCTAAGGCTGCTCGGCCTCCTGCAGCGACTGCGAGCTGCTGGCAGCGGCATCACATGATCGAGAAAGGGGAGCAACCAGTGACGGGCAGTCATGAGTCCTTGAATAATCCATGTGGCACTGAGTGGTGAATGAGAGCAGCCCAACCTACTCCAGGCCTCTGTGGTGCTTCCCTATCTGGCCACATGATCTTGATCTAACGGTCCTAAGGGAGTTGTTTTGGGCAATGCTTTGAAAAACCTCCATAAATTCATCCCTTGGCTATTTTGGACAAATAATATATGCTTTTTGATCTTCTCGATGAGATCTTTATAATAAAAATACTTCCAGAACCAAATTCTTCTCTTAGTTCTATTGATATTCTAAAATGTATGCTTATGATGTCTTTTTAAGATGTTGTATGCTTTTTTAATGCATGATCTTGACCTTTTATGTCCCAAATCTTGATATTAGCCTAAGATCAACTACTTGAAGATATTGATACATTATGATTCGAACTTTGTACATCCATGTATCCTAAGATGATCAAATGTTTCTTTTATGACCTAAAGTGGACTTTTAATGTTAAATACTACTTCCTTAATGCTTAACCTTGTTGAATGTGCCTCAAATCCTCATTCTTAACCTGAACTAGTAAACTTTGATGAATGATGCAGTATAATTTGAACTTCTTCATACTAGCACCCTATTTTAAGTTGATGATGTACCTTAAACCTTGACGTATGCTTTTTGTGAGTACTTGATGTTGCATCTCAACCCTAGCTCACATAAGGGTCTTTTATATCTTAAATTATCATATGAGCACATAAATCAGTAATATTACATGCCTTGTATCCCTATATGTCTTCTGGAACTTTGTTGTGCACTTATGTGGCTAAATGCCCTAATCTTGACGCAAAATGTGGTCTAGTATGCATGACGATAGCTAATTCCCACTCACATGTAAATGTTATACTAATAATCATCCATATTATGTAATAATCTCAAATCAGAATGTTAGTGATGTTATTGACACCTAACTCAAGTAGATCCCATATGTACTCTTATGGTACAATCTTGCATGATTATAAACTCAAATGACTAGTTATGCTAAGTGTTGATGCTCATGTTGACGAAGCTTACTCAAATATTAGGATTGCTCAATCCAAGACCATGAAACCCTAATATCCTGATGCCTAATCTTAGTTGTGATGTGTCACCCTAAGATCTAGATGAATCCATGACGTATGGTGTAACTTAACAATGAACTTGCATGACTAGTTGAGATGTTGAAAACAACATTGAAGGAAATGAGTATCTAGACTTAGGTGACATATCTGACTTCCATTATAATTATGAATGGACATAATCTTGTTGTTATTAATCCAATTGTACTTATCTAAAATGCCAGGATCTTATGATGACCTAAGTTGCCAAGATCTAGTCCAAGTTGCCACATATGGTTTTCTAAATCAATGGTTTATCTTGTACTCTACTCGTGAGGTACATTTTCCTCGTGAACCTACTATGATATTGGATTGCTTGTATGTATGCTTGTATAAATGCTTGGATACTTACTTATTTGTTTGAGCTACTTGTTCCCTATGATCGGTACATTTGTTTTGCTTGAGATATGTTGAATAAACCTTAAACATAATTAAAGTTGTCCATTGAACGAGCCTTGTGTACCTGCCTGTATTCTTGAGATAAGGGTCCAAGGTTTGACGCCTTATTTGAGATATCAAGATAAGGAAGACCATGACGCTAAAAGGGTTAGTTAGTCTTGATCACCCTTATGGACCCCTCCTACGGGAAGCTGGTAAAGGGCCAATATGTTGTTAAATATAATGGAAATGTAGTTAAAACACACTTTCTATAAAAGAATATCATTAATGTTTCACGCTCTTTTTCTACTTCTTGCCTATTATGATGTTTCTAGCCAAGCAATTTTTATACTATATGCTTAAACTATTTACATGCCTTATCATAGCGTACTTAATGCTTTTGCATTAATATGTTTCGTTTATCGAATTTATAGTTGCCAAATGAAGATCTGCTGCACTCAAGACTCTAAGATCAGATCTGAAACACCAATGGGTTGCTTGAATCTAGAAATGGGTACATATCTCTATCTCCATGTTTAGTATCTTATTATCTCTTACCTTGTTCTTGTTTGTGGTTTTATTCATGCATATGTTATGTGATCCATTCTAGGGACGGATACCCTACTCCACTCGCCTTTGGTTGTGCATCCATTAGGAGTGTGGACTTAGGGTAACAAACAGTTCCATGACAAATTGACAAATGAATATGATGTTTCCCAGCTCCTTTGGTATGTTTAGCGTATTACATAGGTATGAATCATATATTTCCAGAGTATGCTTCCTTGGAAATAACATGTTTCACCCATAGGATAAATCCAATATGGTGGTGTTTAAATAGAAGATAAGAATACATGACACGCACCCATGTTATGGTGAATTTTATGTGGATCGAAAAACCTAAAGATGTTACCTAGAAGATAAGAGCAGATCTATAGATAAGAGATGTCCATTAATTATATGATTTTTAGGAAAAGATGAATTAATAGTCATTTTGTAAGAAATTATGTATAAAAATATATAATAAGAAGAGTAATTGCTTGAGAATGAACATGAAACATGATCACTAAACCATTAAGGGGAATATGACATGATTAATGGAAAGGAAAGAGACATATGAATGAATAATAAACAAGTAAGAATATTCAAGTACAATAATCTCACTAATTCCTAAGAAGATTCCAATGAATTTAGGTAAAATAATAAATGATGAATAAGAAGTAGAAACTAAAAATAAATAATACAAATTGTACCTAGGAACCCATTAGAAACTTCATGATAATCATTCACTAATCTTGATGGTGTAAGGTAAGATTTCAAAAATATTTTTGATATATTTATAGATTTTTTGTTGTTGTACTCTCTTCCCAAGTTTGGGATTTTGGGGGAAAATCCTTTTCAGGGGTTTATGGTTGTGAGACCATGAAACTAGTTTTAGCCTATTCTTCCTCTGATCCCAATTTATTATCATAATTGTTTTCTTGATTAATATTTGATAAAAATAATTAATACATATCTCATTTTGATTTTATTAGCACCTTGGATGTCCTAATTTTAAGTTTCTTTGCAAGTTGTGGACTTAATTGTAAATTTAACAAAGTATGAGGACTTGATTGTAAATTATGTGAAAATTATCTAACCATGTGTTTTTCTTCATGAAAATACTCATTTCATACTTGAAGCCAATTGATTAAGATATGACACTAATCCGACTATATTTGGACATTGTTTACCTTGATATTACAATTTCTTGAACATTTGTGAACTAATATGTAATTTCACCATACCTTGAAAATATAAATTTCACATTGGCTACAAATATCTAAGAGTATACATTCTTTCATATTTTCTTTCTTGGATAAACTTTGGATTCTTTTGAACTTAGGTTTGTATAAGATTCCTTTTATGGATTTTTAGCTTTGATCCTAATCTAGTGGGTGTATAGATGAGGGGGCTTGAGAGATATAGCCATGGGCTTTGGTATCACGGGTTTACATCCTTGACAATCCCTTTGTTTGGAAGGAATTTCTAAAGATTGGGCCTCACAAGCCTTGGGCCCAATTGACTCTATACCTTGGACTAGTCCACCCTTTAATATCCTTTTATGTTAAGGGGGTGTTTGGTCCTTTAACTCTTTCTCTTGTCTATAGCCAACAACCCATGGCCCTCTAGTCTTATTTGGAAATAAAGAGATCAGATGGAAAAAAGGTGAGGATCTCCATACCTATACACTCATGCGTGGAGGGCGGTAGCTTAGATCAAGTGCTTGAATGTCAATGTTTGTCAAAGCGTGTTGATGATCAAGCTACTCCATGGTCATTTTGAGATTTCCAACCATGCCTCTTACAAGAAAAACATAATATCCTCTATCTCAATATATTTTTACTCTTGATATTCACATATTATTCCTCCTTTGGCCGAAATCCATGATTTCCATGGTGGAAACATGCTCATCTCTCTAAAGCACTTATGTTCTCTTCCTTTTTACTCCAAAAACCTCGACCTGGCTTGGGGGAGTAATCTTGGAGCTTAATGGTGGTCTTGGGTGTGGAAAGGTGGACTCCTAGAGGTGTTCTTGTTGTACTTCATTTTTTTTCAACAACCCAGGTGAGTGATATGACTACTACAACCTTCTTTTCCCTATTTGTGCACATAAACTCCTAACTTTTCTCTAACATGCTTAAATCGTTCTCTAAGTATCAAAAAGATAGATCTTTAACTTACTTTCGGATAAATATATGGATACACAAATGCTTTTTAGGTTGAAAAGTTTGTACAATGTCAATCCTAGAAGTAACATCAATTTAATTACATACTTGCTTTAAAAAGTAGGGATATTTATATATATGATTGATAATATGAATAGGAAGCAAAATTCTAAAAGCTCCTCATGACTGCATTGTCAATTTTAGTGTGTACTTATGTGAAAGACAAGAGGTTTACAAAAATTAATTGGGATATATTGATATCTTTTGAAGCCTTCATAGGGTCTAGAATATAATCCATGTATTGCAAGGACAAATATGTATGGCGCTAGAGATAACCTTGTTTGTCTCCATTTGAATGTTTAAATGACTTGATAGGTTCACCATTAATTGGAAAAGATAATTTGAGATGTAAAATCATACGCATCCTAGGAACCACGTATAGAGAAATTTATATTTGAATAATTTCAATAAAATAAAATAAAAATTATTCACTAAATCATTAATGTTGGTGATATCAATATTTAAGCATTATCTTGGATGTGTCACCTTTCCTATTGAAATCCTGGCATGGTCTACTAATTATATAAAGTAGCATCCTTAATTCTTCTCCTTATGATAAATGCCAAAATTATTAGCTTGAACCATATTTGAATAAATGGTTAGAGGATATTATCAAGAACTTTATTTGGGACTATGTATATCATATTGCAACAACTATGGACCTCTAGTTCTTTATACGGAATTATTCTTTAGAGTAGATCAATAAAAGAAATAGATTACTACTGAAGTAATCTTTGATCCAAAGAATTCCAAGATGGTAGAGAGAATAGTTTCAGTATGAGGCAATATTATTTGAAAAATTAAGCATGGAAACCATCAAGGCCCATGGCCTTATTATTATAAAGACCCATGATGATGGAATCTACTATTATCTCAAGAATGATTTTGTGTGGATGTCAAATTTGGGAGGCATGAGAGAAATAAGACCTTCACTTCTTAAATCATTTGTAATTGCATTTGAAAAAATAGATAAGAAAATATAGATTTATTCTTTTAACATCGTTTTATCTGTAGACAGTTATAGTAGAATAGAAAATTTTAATATTAGAATCATTGTTGCTTAACATTTCAATGCATGATTTTTGTCTGAAGGACTAAAGTTTAAGAGACTTAACATATTCTTTCTTACAATCACATTCATCTTGAAGATTGTATACACAGGTATTAGCATGAGCACCTAATTGAGTTCTATATAAGCATGCTCAAGAGCACTAAAATTATTCTACTCAGGAGGATGCATTACCGGTTTTCGACACGTAAATGTTTTTGATCAAGAAAACTGCTTGATGATGTTTGATCTGATCGACCGAATATGTGAATGATTTTGATCAGCATCTTATAATATTTGATTTGATATGTGTTTCATGATGTTGAATGTGGTTGACATTCTAGAGATCATACTTCTTTAAGTAACCTTAGCACATGTATTTTTAGTCACACTCTATGCATTTAGAAAAACACCATCAAGGCTTATATCTTTGACCTTGTATTCCTAAATAGACATTTATTTTGTTCGAGTGACATTGCTCCATTTTACTTGGTGGAGGTTGTGTTTACCTTCACTATTTTCCTAACAAAAAAACTCTATTAGGTTTTCAATGTCATTTACACTAGAGTAAGGAAGAGGAAACTAGGAAGACTAATAGAGGTGCCTTGGTAAAATCAGAATAATATATAGTCTGGCACCCATACTGAGAATCTCTTATTCCACCCATACAATTTGGATCATTTTATTTCTGTGAGAGTATCACAATGAGTTTTAATTAACTATATGATAAAGATATGGATACACAAATACATTTTAGGTTGAGAAGCTTGTGAAATGTCAATCATAGAAGCAACATCAAATACAATTACATACTTGCTTTAAAAAGTAGGGATATTTGTACATTAGATTCATAATATTGAATAGGAAGCAAATTTCTAAAAGCTCCTCATGACTGCATTGCCAGTTTTAATGTGTACCTATGTGAACGCTAAGAGTTTTGCAAAAAATATCTGGGATATATTGATATTTTTTGAAGCCTTCATAGGGTCTAGAATATAATGCATGTATTGTAAGGACAAATGTGTATGACACTAGAGGTAGCATTGTTTGTCTCCATTTGTATGTTTAAATGACTTGGTAGGTATCCATTAATTTGAAAAGATAATTTGAGCTACAAAAATCACACACATCTTAGAAACCACATATAGAGAAATTTGTATTTAGAGAATTTCAAAAAATAATAATTTTAATTCACCAAATCATCAACGTTGGTGATATAAGTCTTTAATCATATGTTAGATATGTAACCTTTCCTATTGAAATCATGGTTTACCTCATTAGATAAAGTAGCATCCCTAATTCTTCTCCCTTTGATAAATGCCAAATTATTAGCTTGAACCAAATTTTGAATAAATGGTTTGATCCGATTATCAAGAACTTTGTTTATGACTATGTATATCATATTACAACAACTATGGACCTCTAGTTCTATATACTTCATTGTTATATGGAGTAGAGTAATAAAACCAATGTTTTACTACTGAAGTAATCTTTAGTCCTAAAGACTTTTGAGATGGTCGAGAGAACAATTTCGGTAAGAGGCTGGATTATTTAAAAATTTAAGCATTGAAACCATCAAGGCCCATGGCCTTGTTATTATAAAGATCCAAGACGAATGAATCAACTATTATATCAAAAATGATTTTGTGTAGATGCCAAATTTGTGAGGTATTAAGAGAAGTAAAGCATGCACTTCTAAAATTGTTTTGTAATTGCATTTGAAGAAATTAGTTTAAAAATATATATTCATCCTTTTAACATCAAGGAATATATGTTTGTAGATAAGAAGGCCTATAATATTATTTCTTTGTCACTAGACAATGATAATAGAATAGAACATTATAATGTTAGAGTCACCATCTTTTATCATTTCAATGCATTTTTTTCTAAAGAAGGACTAAAGTTTAAGAGACTTAATATATTCATTCATGTAATCACCATATTCATCTTGAAGCTCATATACATAAGGATTAGAATAAGCACCTAATTGGGTTTCTATAGATCATTCTCAAGGGCACTAAAATTATTATAAAATTTCAACAAAGACATCAATTGATTCAACTAGTTTGGTCCTAGTATGTTTGATATTTTGAAAGAAACTTATATTGTTAATCTAGAAACATTAGGATCATATGCATCTTAAACAAACATCACAAAGTTCCTTGTTATCCACCCATGCATCAAGATATAAAATCTAAGATACGGAAAATTATATCTATATATGAAGAAGCAAAGTCATCAACCCTTTAGGTTCAAAATAGTATTTAACAGATATGAATTGAAGCACTCCATGGAGAACTGGATAGCAACTTCTTTACATATCCATTCGTAGGAGAGTATTACTACATTTAAATCTAGTGTGACAATACAAGGACGAGATATAGATGAAAAATACTTCCAATATGATATCACAAAGATCACCAATCTTGCTCAAAAATGTGCATATACACTACAATTAATAGAAAATTGTTGAGATTGGAAGAAAAACTAAAATCCTGACAACCTAATTGATTTGATACATACTTAATTCGGTTGAGGTTACTTTCTTGTGTATTGAAAGGTAAATTCTTATCTACAAGGTCTTTTAAGAGGAGTATGTAGAATACTCTTTATGTGTTGAATCAATTAGTACTATTTCTTCTAGTGAAAGTAAAGTCTAAACAAAATAATTCTATGATACTACTTGAGAATTAGAAGTGAAAATAAATTGACTCCGATGCTTTGCTGTAAGTTGTACGTACAAAAAGAATTGGTAGTGTTGATGGTTTTGTACTAAATTTTTTTAATAAGGTAAATATAAGTTATTTGATATTGATTGACTGAATTGTTTGACTGGAAAGAGGATCAAGTTTTACTAGTATCTTCTACTTATTCATTTGAGAAAGGTTTTTCATATTTTAAATATGTTTTGTCTCCCTCTTTGCTTCCTTTTTGTAGATTTTGTGTTCATGACCAACAGTAACACAATAGGAACATATTACATTACTCCATTCATACTAAAAAGAGCAAGGTGTACTTGACCATCATCGGTTTGAAATTATAAGGTTTTTCAGGAACAAGAGAGAGAATATGATAAAAGCACTTGAACACATGTTAGTTGAATTCATTTTGAAAAAATCATGTGTATATTAACACATAGTTTTACCGACATAAGATGCAATTATCAAAAGCCTTTTTTTCCTAAATATCAAGATGTAAGAGAAAGATCGTACACTAGGATTAGCAGTAGAACTAATGCTACACGTGTTTCACAAAGGGATCTCCAGGTTTCCATTTCAATAGAATTATTGGTTTGTTCTTGAATGAACATAGATTTGATTTTAAAATGTACTGAAGATCATTCATGTCTAAGAACCAAGCCTGTATAAACTCTTAGACATGGCTAATAACATTTCTATTTTCATTGATTTCCTAAATAGAATAGAGGTGGTGCTCAAATGGAGGTGGTGTGGCTTCAATGGTATGACATAATCAACAAGGCAACTCTTCCATATCTCAACATAGATGATAGCTTCTTCTTTGGGGTATACAAATTGTCATATGACACCCCACTTTTCAAATATGCACGAATAGAAGCATCAATTCCATTCATATGAAGGGGATGTCACAAACATGAGAATCATTACAAAAGATAAATTTGGATTTTAAACCATTATAGAGAAAAATATAAAATTTCATATTTTGTGTTCCATAACTAAACTTAAACTTGATATGGAGGGGAGAAAAGGGCAGTAAGAAAGATCATATGAGGAAAAATGAGTCAGAAAGAATATCCCGAAAGCATCATCCAATATAGTGTTGGTCATTCAGATCAACAATTACGATCAAATCATCTTTCTTGTTAATGATGGTTCCTATGTGATCTATGGCCCATTTTCCAATATGTTCACTTATTTAGTCCACTCATTCACCCATTTTCCACTAGTTGAGGGTCTAAACTTAATCCCAATTTTGCCTTCAATGATTTTTTTCATAGCCTTTTCCCATAATTTTCTAGTTTGATTCACCATATTTATAATAAATCTAATTGCTATCCAACTAGAAAATGATTTTCAATCATATTCCTATCTCCTAAAAATCAACAGCATGTTTTAATGGAGAAGATAATCTATTCAAATTTCGTATCTTATTTGGAATTTTGGTTGAATCCTATCTCAATTACCTTTTTTTGGAAAAGAATGATAAAAATGAATACTTTTCGCTCAAGTTTTCACCTTTATCTTCATTCCTCCTTTTTTAATAGAACTTTTATTCATGAATGGCACAATTCCTAATAAAAACAATTTTTTATCTAGTATATATTTAAAACCATCTAGAAATTCAAAAGCTCAGATAAGGAAAAGATATTGTTTCCTATTTCGAAACATCTCAAAGGATTTCAAAGTTAACCTAGGGTGCCACATGGAATAACTTGGTTCACAAAACCTAAAAAAACACGCATGCATTATCGATCTTTCCCCTTTTGACTCTCTAAAGCCAAAAAATGAATTTCCTTATCTTGTTTGGACTCTAATGATTCTTGTCTAGAAGATCCTTCTTCTAGAATGACAATTTTGATACACCTGGAGGCGATAAAATAGAAAACGAGGGACCAATGGCCTCAAAATCAAAGTATATTTTTCATATAAATTCTATATATGGGTCATAACAATTGCTTATATTTCTACATGTTATCCATAACAGCTATTTATTTATATAATCAACATCTACTTATTCATCTTGCAATAATTGATGATGTTAGAACAACTACGCCTTTCCTTCTCATGATATTATTACATGATTGAAAAGTTCCTTAATCTATATTGTAATGTCTACATGCTTAAATTAGATGAGATCGCACCATGATCATCTAGTCATGTATTGCTTACAATTACACAACCAATACCATGACATGCTTATCTAGTATCATACTACCATGTTTTCTTGATTGCCAAAAGATTGCAACTTGCTCCTGATCAAGAATCTACAAGGTGTCTTAATTAATCATGTAACTTGATAGCATTAAGATCATAGACATATTTTCATCTCTCTTGATCAACTCACACAATTTCTCAATCGTTGTCTCTCTGAAGTACATGTCTAATACCACCTCTTTAGATGAATATCACCATGAAAGATCCTGAGGTGATTGGGATCCTTGAATCAAACTAGAGTCGTTTGGGTTGAAGATAGAAAGTTCTACAATCAACTTATGGTCCTAGATACCCACACACCTTAATCATATTTCCCCTATATTGTTTCTTTAATCAACCAAACTTGATCACCTTTCACAAAATATGGGAGTTCAAATGCAAATAATATGTTTTGGGCAACATGATTGTGTTGGATACCTTCCATGATTGTGATAGAAATTGCTTCCCATGCATCATGGCCATGTTTTCATCATCTTATCTACCATCAGATTGAGTCATTTTTTGGTCTTTTTTATGTTGATTTAATGAGAAAACCATTTTTTGTTGTTCTTTATGTAAAATAAGGTGGCACATTCAAATTTCCTTATCTTTTTTTTTGTATAGTTAACGCATCAGGATGTACTTTATATAGATTTTTTGCCACTGGTAAAATAGTTTGGCGATTATGGTTGTGAATTCTAGACAAACCCGAGTTAGATTTTTACTTTTTTCAATATTTCTTTTTGAATTGGTTCTATTTTGGGTTTTCGTTATTATTTCCTTTGTTATTTCCTATTTTGTTTCTAAAACAAATAAAAAATGCAAATAGAGGCCATCCATCGTGAGAGAAATGCTTTGACCTTATGGATTCACGCATGCTTTATTACATGATTGTTTGGTTTTCATAAGGTTGGTAGTATTGCATGTTATCTTGAGAATTCACGCTTTCTCTTAACTTAGTTTGCCTTTCTATCATGGGATTACAATTGAAAATATAAATCTACAACTTGCATTTTACACTCATACAAACTATGTTCTATATAATATGTGCCAACACTCACATTGGATCTCGTAATCAAGCATGCAGTGTTAGCAAAGTTATCTGTATGACACAATATTGGACATCTAAAGTTCTTATGGACACCCCTGTCATTGCACTAACAATCGATTATAGCATTTGTTATCACAAGGTGTATTGGGAGATAGTACCAAAATATGAAGAAACTCGGTTGCCCCATTCACAAGTGCCATCATGCCATCAAAAAGTTAAAGACCCCTCTCCTATATAAGGTCACATTTGACTGAGGTTGTAAATATCATCTAAATCATAAGATGAAAGGGAAAAGATTTATCATATACACTTATGGTTTTAAGATATTTAAAAAAATTATTGAATGCATAGTTTTTGTCTAAATAAGGATTAAATCTTAGGAGATTTACGAATGCAATTTATCGAAGAGAGAAACTCTAGCCCAAACCTGGTAACTAAGACAAAAAGGAAAGGGAGAAAGGTCTTAACTCTTCGGCTCTCTTTCTTCCAAGTGTTGCTAGGGTACATTTCCTACATCAGCAGCAGGATGGGGGAAGATCTGGCCGCAGCAAAGTGGTGCCCGCTCCCCCTTGTCATCTTCTCGATCATCATCGATAGGGTATCTTATTCAAGAGGCATGGTCATTTCTCTTTTGACTTCCCCGTGTCAATGATGGAGGCGTCTTTTTTAGACCTGAGGGTCTAGATCTTAGGTCTCTTGGAAGCTGTTCGGCTTGGGACACGTTTCATTGGACTAAGCTTGGTTGTTGACCTGTGTGTGGTGCCTTTGGAGACAGTGGCCACCTTCCTCCCTATTGTCGAGCCTGGATGTGTCAAGTTTCGTACCCCTTTCTCTTTTACTTTCTTTCTATTTAGAGTGGTTTGCTCTCTCATTTTGTCTCGCTCATTGTTAATTGGTACTACTTTTGCTTCTCTTAGTATTTCTTTATCGATCAATTTTGTTGTGCAGCGTATGACATCAAGTGTGGGGGTGACATCCTTTTAGAACACTAATTTGGTGTAGGCATTCTACCAAAAACACATGCTGAAGTTATTCCTCATAGAAAGTTGTGTTATCCTAATGAAGGAGAAGAGGGATCTATGCATCATTGCTTTTATCAGATTACGATATGAGTTTTTATGGTAGTTTGTACCTGTTCTGGGTCTTTGTGTGGTCTTTTAGTTTGTCTTTCTTCTCATGTAGATGTTTTATGGCTCCTCCATAATTAAATTTTTCTATTTACCATAAAGAGAAAAGCTTACCAGATTTAAAAAATTCATTCATTGAATCATTTTATTCATCTTGAAGAGAAAATAAATAAGGATTGGCATAAGAAATTGATAGAGCTTCCATAGAAGCATTAGTAGAATATTTCCAATAGAGATCTCATTCCATTCAACCAATTTGGTCCTAATATGATTGATCTCTTGATAGAGATGTATAAAGTAAATCTAGAAACATTAAAATCATGTGCCTTTTTCATAAGACCAAGTAAATCCTCTTCCTAACCATGGATCATTAAATCAAAAATGATATTTGACTTTCATGTAAGTGAAAATATGGAGACTTGTAATCTTGTGATTAATAAATAAATTGGAATGGATTTGATAGTGGTGTATAGGAAAGGTAGATATAAATTATAATATATGGAAAGTTCTATTTGCTGGTAAATATGCCCAAAGAGCCAATCATATGATGATTTCAAAGGCATATTACATAAAGGATTTGATTAATAATAAAAAAGGCAAGCTTCCAATTCATCCTAATTCACTCAGTTATGAGATAATGAGGAAAGGTAATGAATGTGTAAAGAATTACAATTACTCAATAATGTAGGTCTTCAAGTAGAGTATGTACATTTTTGTTATGTCCCTAATCAGATGTTATTGTGGAAGGCAGATAGAAAAACATAACACATAACATTAGAGTGTGAGTTGGTTGATGACATAATCTTATTAGTCATGATATGGTATATCAAACCAAGGACACAGATACATGTTAAAGAACAATGTATAGGACAGACCCACCTTGAGAGTGCCACATGGAAACCATACTTGGTAAGTCATAGTCATCTCTCATAGTGAAGATGGGGATTTTATTCTTAGACCTAAATTTACTACACTCATCACATGTCATTCGACATACTTTGACATCATCCAACGTAACCCTGAAACATGGATTGCCATAAAGGTGATGATTGGGTAGTTGTGACACATGGGGATAAACTGTGAGTGATGTAAATGCATGTGCATACACATGTGCATCAATATATGATATTGATGTCACATATATCTCATATAGTCTGCTCTAGGTTCAAGGAACATGGATTGAACATTGAGAAGATGACGATTCCATGCCTTGAGTTCATTTTGGATATCAAAGACAAGGAATAATATGGTTACTACAACACTTCACATAGATTGTAGGTTGAAGTTGTTCTCCAACTTTCCATTTACTTGGGTAGCACTAATGTGTGACTAGGTACCTCTCTTTGCTTGTGATGTCGTAAGTTAGTTATGGACATTCACTGCCAAGGTGATATGGGACCTATAGTGTAAGACCCTTGACCTGACTTTTGGGCTAACCTTATTTTCTTTTCTTGATTAGATGCTTAGAACATTAATCTAATCTTTGAGATGCTTTTATAATGTGTGACAATTTTATGTTTCCGGTTTGGTCCAGTTTGGTTGATGTTTGAGCTAGTTATGCTTGTTTTGGACCAAGTTGCAATTTAGCCATGAGTGAGGGTTATCTTGAAATTTGTCACATGTAGGGTGTGTTTATTGTGCCTTAGCATCATGATAGAGAAGATGATGTTGAGGGGCGCCTTGTTTGGACCATGGTTTATGATGTGGCATCACATGGTGATATTAGGGTTTCTAAGGTTTGCCTTGTTGATGTGTATCGACCTTGCTAGGATTTGTGTGTAGTGTTGTGACAACAACACTTACCCTAGATGTATTTTCTTCAACCTTGGTGCTCTAGTTGAGGTTTGGTCACTATGGTTTGTCCTCTTGTGAAGTGCTTCAACCATGTTGAACATGGGTGACCTTGTGTAGTGGTCGCTACATGTGCATGGTGTGCTTCGACCACAACAAGGTGTGTAGTGAACCTAAGTGGTCGACACACCACCTTGTTTGTATCAACCTTCAATGCATGCATGTGTTTAGTGGTTGCACGGTTGTTTCCTTGGTGAACAATTTCCCTTTTGGTGCTCTCCTGTGTTGACACCTCATAACTCCCTTGCTTCCCTCCTACCTTGAGTATATAACCCTCTCCTCTTCATGCAAGCATCTTTTTCGGCCCTCCTTCTTCTCCACTCTCTTGTGTTCATCTTGGAGATTTGTGTAGCAAAGAAGGACTGATCTTGGATCTTTGGTGGCCGACCAATCTTGCATGTGGTGATCTAGGGCTTGATCATCTCCTTTGTGGTGATCTTTGGTGATCTCCTTTCTTGATAAGTGGTTTTGAATCTCATTTTGTTTTGCACACTATCTTCCTCTACCTTCTCAGGCATGAGACTAGGGTGTAACCATGGTGGCTATCTTGAAGGATCTTCTCTTCACAAGGGTCGGAGACTATGGTTTTACCATGGTGGTACCCAAGTGAGAAGAAGCTCTCTTTTTCTTCTTCTTGTTTGGCCTAGGGTTTTCACCCTCTTTCTAGAGCTTTCCTTTGACCATGGTGTTCTTCTCTTTGTAGGTGATCTTTGGACGTGGAGTTTCACTTGGTTGGATCTTTCTTCTCTCTCTTGGAGATCATGGTTTTAGATCTTTATTCTCTCCATAAGGTGGGTAATATAACTCTTCTCCCTACTATTATAGCACCTTTTTCTTGCATGCATGTTACTCTTATAATCTCTAAAACATGCTCCTAATATTCTATATGAAGTGATTTCGATTTAGGGTTTATGATTTTGTAGTATTCTCAAGTTATTTCTCTTTCTCCTAAATCCTAATCTTTGTACCCGATTTTGTGGTGATTGTGGAATGTATGGTTTTCTCTTGGTTTTGGTTATGGATTTTCATCAACATGCATATGGTTTGGGTATCTTGTAGTATCATGAAAGTTTAGTCTATTTTGCATGTGTTGAATGTGGGTTTTATCCCTCTTAACAAGGTTCTTTCATGATGATCTCTATGGTACATGTTTTAGGGTTTTGATGATCATCCTTGCATTGAGTTTTTCCTCCTTAATAGTGCTTAGTGTCTTTAACATTTACCACCTATTTTGATCATGGTTTATATTTGTTTTTAGGATGGTTATTAGTTGTTGAGGGAGCTTGACCTTGATGGTCACTACACCCTTAAGCTTGCTTGGGTCGACACACCTTGATTCTTGTTGTGGTCGATGAGTTGAGTGGGTGTTTTCCTGCATACGTGTTGTGAAGTGTAGCGGGTGTTACACATGATTTGTGTTGCCTTGGTCACTACATGTGTTGCTTTGATGGACCACTTGCAGTCAAAATGCCTAGGTTGTGTAGCGGGTCGCTACACATGGGTTGTGCTTGGTCACAACGCCCTATTATGCTTTGGCTGGTTGCACTACCTCGTTCTGCTTTGGCTGGCTGCAATGCTTCATTTGGGTTGGATGGTCACTACACCTTGTCCTCTTGTGGTCACAATTTGTTGCTTTAATGGTCTGGTCAACACTCACATAATTGCTTATAGATGTTATCTTGTCTAGCAGTCGCAATATGGTCCTAACCCTAGATTGGTCGCTACATATGGTCACAACATGTGTAACTATGGTCCTACACCTATGGTCGCTAAACCTTTTATTCCATCAACCGCAACACTTGGTTAATGGTCTATACATGATGATGCATATGTGAATGATTAATCATAATCAATAATGCTTAATCCTAATACACTCCAAACATATGGGAGGTGATGAAACTAGGGTTTGGTGATTGGGTGATACTATGGAAACCTTAATAGACTATACATGAAACTCTAACCCTAATTTTGAAACATGATGTATTTTCTTATATTGCTTAAAGTGGTTAGCATGACTATGGTATTTTCTCTCTCCTACTTGTGTAACCATAAGCTTATAGGAGAAATTCATATCATATCTATGAGAATGCTACGGTGATCCTTGTATAATGTAGGGTGGTGATTATGTGCATTGTTAAGGCACACTGTGATATTGAATGTGTAGGAATTAGGTGATTGGGTCTAATGACCTGACAAGTGCCTTGTGCCTAGTTTGAGGTGAAATCCTCAAGAGATGTGAATGAGGGATTGATATCCCATAGTGATGTGATAATGATGTTGGCCTTATATGGTAGTAGCAACACGTGATGTTGGTGATGGCCTTGTGAATGGAAGTGAGACAAGTATCATGAGATGAAGTGACAAGTTTCATTTCATATGTTTTATATCTTCTAGAGTTGTACCTTTACCCTATTTTTGTAGAACTTGTTTAGGGTTTGTATGATTGGCCCTCAAGTGCAAAGCCAGAAGGGAGCTTGACTGCAAGACCCACCCGTCGAGCAGGGATGAAAGTCAGCCTTAGTGTTGATTCAAGGGAAAAACAACAACATGGAACGAGAGAAGCGAGCCCCCGACAACACATGTGCTATAATGGATGGGACAAAGGGTCGCGATCCCGCGAGGGTGAGATAACTCCAAAAACCCATCCTAATTGTAACTTGATTGATGCACTAAGATGTGCTTAATCGGCATAACTAATCTAGTAAAACCCTAATTTGTGTAGATGCCATGTGCCATAGATCCATTCCAGTGTCAGAATTTGTTGGGTAGTGAAATGAGTCATTCCTACAGGAAACTCAAAGCGTGTATTTTTTAATATATGGGGGTGAAAGTTGATGATACATCCTTGCATCTACAATTATCGATTAGGAGGATGACTATGGGCATGCCTTGTGGTGATGTGATTGTGAAAGGTAGCAGTGTAAGTACGTGATTGCCTCTTTTTAAATGGCCATGTGTGAGCTTGTTCTCTAGTGTTGTGACATGTACCAAGGCCGAACAAGTTGTTTGTTTTCATCTTGACTATATTCCATTGTTGGTAGTTGACTTTTGTGTCTCTACATTATCTCTCGTACTGACCAGGAGTTGTGTGGTGAGATCATGGATTTCGTCTCTTTCATTGATCTTGTATGGCACCAATTTTGACTTTATAGTGGTCAGTTAGATTTGGGGTGGTACAACTCAAATCCTCGAGGAAAATAAAAGACATAACACATCCATGTTGTATAATTGCTTAGGGTTAAACATGACTCACATTGGATGACCCTTACCCTTATCTGTCAACTAATTCCTTGAATCATAATGCGGTAAGAGAAATTATTGTTATAATGTTCTTCATATTCCTTCTTAAAATACAAAATGTTAACTGCTTATTTGTAGATGTCTGGATTTCTTAGATCATGGTAATTGCTTAATTGATATTATTTAGTTGAATCTGCTCAGCCTAATAATAATGTTACCTTGCTGCTTTAATTTATTTGTGCTTATAATAGTGGTTGGCAGAGAAATATATCTCTCCCTGGGACATTTGGTCTCACCCCGTGGGTTTCCACATCTTGTAGGTGGTCGTGAACAACGAGGTAGAGATCGTTCAGTTGAGGTTGAGCGGCAAGAGTAGTAGTAGTTGTTAAAGGTTGGGCTTGCTACTAGTGTTTTGTGGTGGAGTCCTATGTGTTGTCCATGTAATCTTAGGTCCTTGGGGAGGTTTCGTTGTTATGTATATCGATACAAGTTTTAGCCGTAGACCATGTTTTTATAGATATGGTTTGTATATATATGTGAACATGTTACCTCTTGTAACAGATTGTGGCAAGTTAACCATTGAGCAGTGATATGTGTATATCTTTTGGCATGATATATGTAATACATGTGGTTTCTTGTGGACTCAAGTGTCATATATTCAAACTTTTGTGCTTATGTGAAATTGATTTTAATTTCCTGAGTTTTTTGTAACATATTTAATTAGTATTAGTTCCGCATTTTGTTTTCAGTAATCTCGCTTTTGTGTGACGAGTGTGTCACATATAGGATCACACACATAGGAGCTCACCTAGAAGAGGAATTTATCATGAATGATAATTGAATTCATTACTAAAGAGTTTAGGTAGTCAATTTGAGCAACAAATCATCCAATTGGACTGCGACTCGATCGGCTCAAGGGTTGAGACGGCCGGTTGAAGTGTCAGGATGATCATAAATTGAATTGGCTAAGTTCTGCCCAAACTAAGGAGCAAACCAACCGATTCATTGAGTGAACCGACCGGATCTACTCATCTAATGACTGGTTGGGTGAGTGAGACGACTGACTCAAATGAGAGAGATCACTCAGTTTGTGAAGAAATTCAATTGTATCAAGGATTAGTGTTGATGCCATGTTGTGCATTAATTGGATTCGAATTGTCAAATTGTATGTGACTGGAAAACATTATGAAATGACCAGTTTGTTGTGGGAGTCGACCATCTTGCATGTGAACCGACCAGTTTGGCACTAGCAGGTTGCGAAAATTTATGATCTTCTGGTCCCTTCCACTCCCACATTAATTGGGAACCCTAAACCTAACCCCTCCTATAAATAGAGGGGTATTGGGGGCTTCCCAACACACACAATTGAGAATCAGATGCTCTGATAATTGTTATCCTCTCGAGTTGTGGTAAACAAAAGAGCCCAAGAAAGTCCTACCCAACTAGGGAGGGATTGTGCAGGAGAGAACAACTGAGGATCATCGTGGGAGAGTAGGTTGGTGACTAGTACACCAACGGGACAGACAACTCCTTCATGTTCATTCTAGTAGGAGGACATGAGTTCTGGGTGGTCTGTGTGGACTTCCATAGAGGTGAGGTGACCTTTTCCTATCGCTGGGAGGATGTTGTTAGTCTGCAGTCTGTGGGGAGGCTACTGGAGCCATCGTAGATGTTGTTCTAGTGTGTTTCTTTTGGTGAAGACTAGGAGCTGCATAGAGATCCTCCAAGAGAAACTAGAAGATAGTTGTACTACAACAACTTGTAGTCATTGGACTTATTCCAGGACAAGGTATGAACTCGTTAAACCATCTTTTCTATTTCATAGTTATTGAAGCAATATTGTTTTTCTGGGAATAAGGATGGATAAAAAATTTGTTTCTATTGCCTTACTTAATGCCCATATTTCCCAATAGTCAGAGCCACATCAACTTACTATGTGTTGGGATAATCGATATGATCAGATTTTTAGTTTTATCATTTATTTATTGCATACGATGTGAATACTTAAACTGCTTAATGTGCATATCTGATCAAAGACCACATATAATCTCAATATATATATATGCAATTTACACGCACTGTTGTAAAAGTTGTTTTGATAATGGATATGTAGCGTGGTTATGGACAATAACCCAAATATGGATGGTTTGTTTTATTCCTTTTTATCTCAATTTGCATACCGAGCCCCTACCTTGTTATTCCCAATATAAAGTTAGTTCTTTCCTACCCCTACTCCCCTCGAATGTAACTCAAGGTTTATCATTACCATGTAATAAATATAATAGCAATATGATAGTTTCTTTTCTTGAAAATAATGAAGATGATGATCCACGTCAAGCGAGATGACGATTCTATTTGACGAGATGACCAGATGGAAGAATGAGAAGGACAGACTACATGAGAGGCAAAATAACTAGTTGGTGGGTCCACCCAAATGTTTGGAAGGAGTCCAGACACCGATTGGACAGGAGCGCAACCGATCATTTCAGGTGACCGGCCAAGAGGTGAGATGTAACATACTGAATCTTAGATGTAATCTCCATGTAACCCTTTTTCCCAGGTTTCCCTTTCATTTTTTTACTTCATGTCCTTGATGTTTAATTAGTGGAATTTATAGTGGTTTGGTGAACATTTATTCACTATTTGTACCAATAAAAGGGTTTATGCACAAATACCTCAGTGAAAGTTTATTTAAGGACCTTAGTTAGGTTTTCTAAACCTTAATATAACTTTTTTAGTGTTTTTAAATCATAAAATGAGCCTAAGTTTCAAATTTGGTTCAATTTGGATGTTGTTTGTGCAAGTTATGCAATTTTATGTGCATATTGGAGTTTTATGCAATTTACCCAATTGGAAGGTTTTCTTTGCAAATTATCACATTCGTTATAATCGTTAGATATTCCCTTACCATTATTGAGATTTTGAACCATGAGGCACCTAGTTGCACCTTGGTTTGAAGGTGTTTCTCTCCAAGGGCATTTTAGGGATTACCCCCTTTATAAATGAGCTTATCTTTAAAATATACCAACCAATGGAGTTATTTCATTGATTGGAGGATGTTGGGGATGGCTTAGAAGTCTCCATGGGCTTTTAGGATCGACATTTGATATACAAGAAGTCTCTATGAGTTTTCCTCTTGCATGTCCATGAAGCCCTAGGCTAAGGACACATGGAAAGTCACAGAGACACCTCATGCTTGCCCCCCTTCTTTATAAAGCCATGTCTACCCCTTCCCACCTCCCAATTCGAAAACTCTTGCTCTCCTTCTCTTTCCCCCAGCTTAGAGCATCATTCCTACTCTGTTTGGCCACGAAGGTGTTGTCCTAAGGTGAAAGAGAGTGCTTACCTTGGTGAAGAAGGCTCCTAGGGTTCCAAATTTACTCTATTTAGGGTTTCTAAAGCTCCTTCTTGGTGATTTCTATCAAAAATAGTAAGTTTCCTCCTTTCCTTCACTATTTTCATGTTGTTCTTCTTCCTCCCACCTTCTTCCAAGTTTGAACTATGTCCTTCCATGGTGAAACCCCACCTAGAACCCTTAAACACCTCATCTCCATGTTCTTTCGCTAGGGTTTTTCACCTCTAAAGTGGAGAACATACTTCTTGCTCGAGATAGGAGCTTTGATGGAGAAACCAGCCTCTCTAGATCAAGAACCTTGCTTCTTGAACCTTTACACCTTCCCTAGAGGCAAGTTTTGTTAGCCCCCTTCTCATATATTGCTTACTACATGCTTAAAACTCATGCTTCTATGTTTAAAATCGATGATTTCCATCTCTATTTACCATGTTCTTCTAGGGTTTTGGTTTCTTGCTATTTTTAACTTCTCTAGAAGATCTAGTTTGGTAACCTATACATATCCAACCCTAATCTTGGGTCAAATGGTGTTTTCTCCCTCTCTCTCACTCTTTCTCTCTCTCTCAAAGATTTCTGACTTGTCATTTCCTGATTGGTTCAAATTGAAAATTTCACATCTTTTAGTCACCTTATCCAAATTTGACAAATAAATATGATTTGGAATTCGAAAATTAATCTCTATCTAATAAAAATATTTTCAAGAACTTATTTTGAGGTTTTACGAAGGGTGATTTTTGGAAAATGAATTTAATGCATAAAATCCATAAAAAGTACATCTTAATCATCATAACTTCAAAAATAACATAAAATTATGTTTTCTTAGTCATAAGAACCTAACTAGATCAATGGTGATGTTTTCAAGGTATGAATCTGAGTTTTGTGCAAACAAAATTTCTAAAATTAGGGTTTCTATACATTAATGTGCATTATGTACTCTAATACATGTTAATACATTGAAAATAGGCAAAGTGGAACATCGGACTCAATTAAAGTGGTGACAGTTAGTAATTGATATTAGTAAGAGAGGTATGTGCAATCCCTATTTATGTATGTGCATTCTTACACCCTAGTTGGGATATTTGCAAACAATCCTATATTTCACTAATGAGGCTTAAATGAATCCCAAATCTTCTATTCTTGAATCCTTTTTTATATATGCCTCTAAGTTAGTATTGCTTATCTTTTGTTTGGGTCTTGTACCCCACTTCCATGTTCTAATTGATATGAAGCTTTTACTCTCCATGATTTCTTTTCTAGCATGTTTATTTTATGGACTATTTAGCTATAGTAGTGGTACTTATGTACAACCACCCATAGATAGGGTATGTATTAATTTTCCCTAGGGAATGTCTTATTCTCCCCCATAAAAATGTGTGTAGGTGATTGGGAATGTATTAATTATCCCCTCATCTATAGGTTGAGGTCCGATAGGTGCCTCAACCCTACTTAGTTAATGTAGTCAATATTAATCATGTGTGCAATTCCTTTACTGTTTTAATGTAATGGCAAGCATCTATCTGATTATGCCTCATACTCTTATTCTCTTCATCTTATTATGAAGTCTTAGCCTTTATTTTCATGTTATTTCCTGATCTTCTATTCTTATTCATTATTTGACATATACCTTGTTTTTCTCTCTCTTGCTAGGTGACGTCTCAACCATCCAGGTTTAGATCGAGGTGTTGAACATGACCAAGAAGAACATAGCTTCCAACATGGACCTAGCTCTTGGTGATGTTACTTGGAGATGAATTTGAAGTAGTTTGGACTTCCCTCTACTTCGATCCTTATGTTGTATCATACATGTAAACATTATGGGATATTATGATGTACTTTTGGAATCTTTTGTGAAAATCAAATATAGTCATTGTTTAATTCTGCTACTACACTTTGGTTGTTTTGAATACCATATATTAAATTTTGAAAATTTACACCAATTTCATCATACCTATGAGTGTGTTCGGAATGGGTGTTTTATTCTTCAAAATTTTTGGTAGGGAGTGGATCCCACTCCTTACACGAGATGACTGGTTCAAGGGTTGAACTGATCAACTCATATTGGAAAGCACTGAACTACACCGACAACATGTTCATTCATATGATGTGATGATAACATAGGTGGTAGTAATTCCTTATGGCTCTAAGGAATTATAGTAGTATGGACATAACCAACAATTTTTGTTTTATATTGCATGCTTACATTATGGGATATAGCATGTACATGATATGTAATATATATGTGGTGATTGGATAAGGTATATGTATATACATAAACTCCCTCAAATATAATATTAAGTCTAAGATGATTTCCATTATCAACACACAAGAAAAGCTTGATTGACCAAACGAAGGTTATGCCCTCGCATGGTGTGTCGTCTATCTCGTGAAAGTGTGATGGTAGATATGTTGTTTTTCCCTCACAGAGTGCATATCTACCGTTTTGGCTATTGGGTCAGGCTTAACTAGTGATTCTTATAGCATCTAAGCCCAGAGGCATGCAGATGAATATGGAAAAGAGTTGTGTATAGAATCTATCCAAGAATTGCATATGATGAAATTGACAAATGTTGTCTACCTTAATGATTAACTATGGATGTTGGTGTGTTGGTTGGATGATAGTTGAAGTATTTTGGATCTTGGCTCACTAGAAGATTGTACAGCACAATCTTCTAAATTGATATGTGAGGGCTATCAATTTGAATAAAATAGTGAGAGCAATGATTAATTAAAGACCTAATAAACATCGTCAAATTTTATAATCAAATCAAATAAAAAATGAGTTTTTAATAAAATTGCAAATTCTTTTGTAGAATCAAATGGCAACACACAACAACACATTTTCTCTTCGATCAGTCCTTTAGAAGGACAAACTAAATGGTAACAACTTTCGTGATTGGTATAGGATGCTGAGAATTGTTCTCACACAAGAGAGCAAGCTCTATGTCCTGGAGATGTCAGTGCCAGAAGAACCTCTTCTTAATGCTCCCAGGGATGATAGGGATGCTTACAAGAAGAATATTGAAGATGTCATAGATTTCAAATGCCTAATGTTGTGCTCAATGAACTATGAGTTGCAAATACAACATGAGAACATGGAAGTTATGGAGATGGTCACACATCTCAAGAACATGTTCCAAGACTAGGCAAGACAGTAGAGATATGATATCTCAAAAGCATTGTTCAAATGTAACATGACATAAGGACATCGAGTAGGTCCTCATGTTCTCAAGATCATTGGGTATGTGGAGAACCTATCAAAACTGGGCTTCCCCTTGGGTCAAGAGTTGGCCACTGATGTGATTTTGCAGTCTCTGCTAGTGTCATACAGTCTGTCATGAACTACAACTGTAATATCCAAAGATTTGAGGCCTCAGATAACATGATCTTAAAAGGAATGATTGGACTACCCATATCACCAAGGTGCACCTCCTTTTCCGGGAGCCCATCACTAAAGAACTTCATAGTTAAGCATGCTCAGCATGGAGTAGTACTAGGATGCGTGACCAGTCGGGAAGTTGATCCTGGCTTGCGCGTCAGTGTGGACAAAGTGTGCAGTTAAGGCTAGTGGTGGTTTGTGGGGCCAGTCGTCATTTATAAAACTCTACTAGAGCCATGGGAAGTGGGCCCAGGCATTAAAAATGGTATCAGACCCATAACCCCTCCAGCAGGTGGGGCCCACATGGGCATGTGACATGCCAGTCTTGAGCCGTGCAGTCCAGGCATGTAGAAAAGGGTTGTCCATGGTTGACGTAGCCACCCTTGCGCTGGTATTCTGTGATCGGGAGATGGGTGTCCATGGGCCATTGTGGGTCTGCACTGAAATGGGGTCAGATTATGAGGCCATATAGTTTAGCCTTGACGAGGACGTCAAGAGTCTAAGTGGGGGAGATTGTAACATCCCAAGATTTGAGGCCTCGGATAACATGATCTTAAAAGGAATGATTTGACTACCCATATCACCAAGGTGCACCTCCTTTTCTGGGAGCCCATCACTAAAGAACTCCATAGTTAAGCGTGCTCAACTTGGAGTAGTACTACGATGGGTGACCAGTTGGGAAGTTGATCCTAGCTTGCGCGTCAGTGTGGACAAAGTGTGCAGTTAAGGCTAGTGATGGTTTGTGGGGCCAGTCGTCATTCCTAAAACTCTACTAGAGCCATGGGCAGTGGGCCCAGGCATTACAAAAACATGAATGGAATTGATGAGTCGTTGACAGAGTTATTGAGCATGTTGAGAATAGTTGAGGCACAAATGAAGAAAGACAAGCCTAATTCTATGATGATGATCAACAAGACAAAGGGAAAGTCTAAAATCAAAGGCAAAGGAAAAGCTAAGAAGATTTCTACAACTAGCTAGAAGCCCAAGTCTTCAGACCTCAAGGCAAAAGGAAGAATAAAGAAGGGAGGTAAATGTCACCACTATCACCAGGATGGACATTGGAATAGGAATTGCCCCCTCGAGTTGGAGGAGATAAAGAAGAAGAAGGAAAAAGTAGAGGCCTCTAATTCAAGTATAAAAATTATAAGTTAATTACTTCTTCATCATGGTATATGATACCAAATGTAGATCTGACATACGTTGATGAGCAAGATCTGATCCGAAGTTAAGCCTTTATGAATAGACAAAGATGGACTGTGATAATCAAGAGTTTTTGCAACTTTAGTTCACATTTAGAATTTATCTTAGCCCGAAGGGCATGCAATATCGTTAGTGGAACTGCTATTTCATATGCCAATAAACAGTAACATTTTATCTCATGTATCTTGTAATGACAAGGATGATTATGAATAAAATATTGAGTGTTCTATTTTGAAGATGTGATCTTGTATGGCAAATACCCTAAGTAACCTATGCCTAAAGGATTATAATTGATAACTCAAACAATTAACAATGTATAGCATTATCATTTGGAGCACGCATGTAAGAAATGCATATCTAGATGTTCATCTAGACTCTTTTTAGTTATTGAACCAATGGGAGACATGCAAGTCTTACTTTTGCACAATGGGATGAAGAATCCTTCCCTAGATGTAGTGGGAGGATAAGCTTTCTATTAGACCTTATACATGTTGACGTATGAAGATCCTATAGAATAAATGCTACATATAGTAACATCCCAAGATTTGAGTCCTCGGATAACATGATCTTAAAAGGAATGATTGGACTACCCATATCACCAAGGTGCACCTCCTTTTCCGGGAGCCCATCACTAAAGAACTCCATAGTTAAGTGTGCTCAACTTGGAGTAGTACTAGGATGGGTGACCAGTCGGGAAGTTGATCCTCGCTTGCGCGTCAGTGTGGACAAAGTGCGCAGTTAAGGCTAGTGGTGGTTTGTGGGGCCAGTCGTCATTCCTAAAACTCTACTAGAGCCATGGGCAGTGGGCCCAGGCATTACAACAACATGAATGGCATTGATGAGTCGTTGACAGAGTTATTGGGCATGTTGAGAATAGTTGAGGAACAAATGAAGAAAGACAAGCCTAATTCTATGATGATGATCAACAAGACAAAGGGAAAGTCTAAAATCAAAGGCAAAGGCAAAGCTAAGAAGATTTCTACAACTAGCTAGAAGCCCAAGTCTTCAGACCTCAAGGCAAAAGGAAGAATAAAGAAGGGAGGTAAATGTCACCACTATCACCAGGATGGACATTGGAACAGGAATTGCCCCCTCGGGTTGGAGGAGATAAACAAGAAGAAGGAAAAAGTAGAGGCCTCTAATTCAAGTATAAAAATTATAAGATAATTACTTCTTCATCATGGTATATGATACCAAATGTAGATCTGACATACGTTGATGAGCAAGATCTGATCCAAAGTTAAGCCTTTATGAATAGACAAAGATGGACTGTGATAATCAAGAGTTTTTGCAACTTTAGTTCACATTTAGAATTTATCTTAGCCCGAAGGGCATGCAATATCGTTAGTGGAACTGCTATTTCATATGCCAATAAACAGTAACATTTTATCTCATGTATCTTGTAATGACAAGGATGATTATGAATAAAATATTGAGTGTTCTATTTTGAAGATGTGATCTTGTATGGCAAATACCCTAAGTAACCTATGCCTAAAGGATTATAATTGATAACTCAAACAAATAACAATGTATAGCATTATCATCTGGAGCACGCATGTAAGAAATGCATATCTAGATGTTCATCTAGACTCTTTTTAGTTATTGAACTAATGGGAGACATGCAAGTCTTACTTGTGCACAATGGGATGAAGAATCCTTCCCTAGATGTTGTGGGAGGATAAGCTTTCTATTAGACCTTATACATGTTGACGTATGAAGATCCTATAGAATAAATGCTACAGATAGTTACTTATGCTTCATAGTATTTGTTGATGATATAATGATATGCACTCAGCAAAATACAAATATAAATCTCTTGAATTGTTCAAATAAAACCATAAATTAAGTATAAATTTGATAAAAGTATTAAGAAATTTTGATATGATCAAGTGTTAAAATACTTAGCATCAAAAAGTTTGAGGTCCTTATGGAAGATAGTGATATCGTATCATAATCAATTCTATGTGAACATAATAAAGAGTTCAAAAGGAAGGAATCACATCATGATGAGTCATGATTTGATTATCATTTAATCCATCTTCTAAATTTCCTTAAAAGAAATATGCTAAACACTAAAATGATGTACCATCTAAAATGGTCCAAAGGACACCATATCAGATATGGAATATGGGAATTTCCCGATGTATCTTAAGGATTGTAATCTATATAAAGAAAGTAGTTTCTTAAAAGGTTAATCCACAAACCATAATTGTTGAATACTACCTTTAATACCAATCTAATAAAAAAGGTGTTATGTTACCCAGATAACTAAGTTCCAAAAGAATCAGTGGGAGTAAAAGTAGAACTCGAAAGGTTCGAGGACAACAAAGAGGTACAATGAAAACTCGTGAGAATCACATATTGTTGTGAAATCTCAAGTTCATCATGTAACACAGAACCTCATAGTTCTAGTAGAATGAATCTAAGAATGAAAGATTGTGAATCCAACAACTCAAATAGGTTGGTCATAAGATGATAAGCCAACATATAAACTAGAAACTATTGAGAATCATATCAGGGAAATGGCTTAAGGCCATTATGAAGTCCATGTAAACTAACAAGGTATGACCTTACTAGTATTACATGAAGGGACAAAACCCAAAAGGCGAAGATGGGGTCTTCATTTAAAATACCAACATGGATAACATAAAAAGACAAATTGGTTATAAAGGTTTTTGAAGTTAGTTCAAACTGTTGAACATGAAGAAATTCCTTAACCAGTAGTCATGCGTGTTGTTGCAGCTAGAATAGACTATGAGATTTGACAAATGAAGCTTAAAATATGATTCCTTAACAGTAATATCAGAAGGGATGTTTATGTGACTCATCGTAAAGGTTTATAACTTCATTGAAGCAAATAAAGTTTATAATATACAATGTTTAAATTTAAAGATTGAAACGAGCATCTCATATATGGGACCTTCTATCTTGAAAACATTGTTAAAGGTTTTGACTTGAATCAAGATGAAAGATGAAATCAATGATTACAAAAGATTTAGTGGGAGCATATATGAATATCCCACATACTGATGGGGAATGACACCTCAATATATGCTATTGAGATCTGGCATGAAAAACACCTTCAGCAATGACGGATTAGGTGAAACACCCTATGAGATATGGATTGAGATCTATGAAGATAGTTCTTTAAAGTTTCATGACCTAAGTATGAGCACATATAAATAGTAAGATACTGAAAGAGTTCAGTATGAAGTATTCAATGAGAGAGAATTTGTCCATTATACATGGGATTAGTCTCTCATGAACCCTATGTTCTGTTTTGTGTGAAGAATGGAAATACACAAATGAGATGCCATATGAACTAGCAATTGGATATATCATGTATGCTATATAAATGTACTTATTCCTATACTTGTATATATTAAATATGAGAGGATGATTTTAGTTTCCAATAAAGGTTATTGGAACGTCGTTTAAATATGTCCATTAGTACTTGAGAATCATTAATGGATAAGTTGCTACAACCATGGAAACAAGAAAGAGTTGAGTGTAAATAGTTATTTTGATGCAAGCTTCCGTAATGACAAGAGATGATTGCAATATTAAAGTGGTGTGTTTAATCTTAAGAGAAGAGTTATTAGTTGAAAAGAGTTATAAACTATAAGACCATTAATTTACAATTCTACAATTGAAGTCGGGTATCCTAGTCGATACTATATGAATCTAGAAGTTCATATGGTTGAATTTAAAGATGTTCCAACCATTGATGATGCAGTAATGATATTGTGACAATAATGGAGCTACTTGTTTGGAAAGGAATGTCATATAGAATATTACAATAGTTTTGTCTCATGTGAGAGATCGTACAACAAAGATTCAAGGAACATACGATGTACATATTAAAAGCAATGTTTTTCTAACCCACTGGATTAGCACTTACGCAACAAAAACATGGTGGACATGTTTAGATCACTAAGGATGAGATCCATGGGTGACTGTATCTAAGTGCAAGTGGGAGTCTATTCGTAAGGATGCCCAAATAGCCAATCATATGATGATTGAGAAGGCATATTACATAAAGGATTTGATTAATAATAACAAAGGCAAGCTACCAATTCATTCTGATTCACTCGGTTATAAGGTAATGAGGAAACATAATGAATGTCTAAAGAATGAAAATTACTCAATGAGGTATGTCTTTAAGTACGTGACTTGAAGAATGAGATCATACAGATGTTAAGATTATGTACATTTTTGTTATGTCCCTGGTCAGATGTTATTGTGGAAGGAAGATAGATAACAATAACACATAAGACTGGAGTGTGAGTTGGTTCATGACTGAACCTCATTCGTCATGATATGGTATATCAAACCAAGCACACAGATACATGTTAGAGAACAGTGTATCAGACAGACCCACCTTGAGAGTGACACATGGAAACCATACTTGGTAAGTCATAGTCATCTTTCATAGTGAAGGTGGTGATTGTAATTCTTAGACCTGAAGTCACTACACTCATCTCATGTGATTTGGTATACTTTGACATCATCCAACATAACCTTGAAACATGGATTGCCATAAAGGTGATGATAGGGTAAATGTGACACACGGGGATAGGCTCTTAATGATGTAGATGGGATTTGTCCCTCATACTGGAGTTTGATATCCATGGCCACTTGATTACTGAGACTGAGAAATGCATGTGCATGCACATATAAATCAATATATGATATTGATGTCACATATATCTCATACATCCTGCTCTAGGTTCAAGGAACATGGATTGAACATTGAGTGGATGATGATTCCACACCTCAAGTTCATTCTGGATATTAGAAACAAAGGAATTATACGATTACTACAACACCTTACATAGATTGTATGTTGAAGTTGTTCTCCAACTTTCCATTCACTTGGGTAGCACTTATGTGTGACTAGGCACCACTCTTTGCTTATGATGTCATAAGTTAGTTATGTACATTCACTGCCTACATGATATGTGACCCATGGGGTCACACACATAGGAACTCACCTAGAAGAGGAGTTTATCATGAATGATAATTGAATTGATTACTAAAGTATTTAGGTAGTCCATTTGATCAACAAATCAGCTGACTAGACTACTAGCCCATCGGTTCAAGTATTGAGATGGCTGGTTGGAGTGTCAGGCTGATCAAAAATTGAATTGGCTAAGTTCTCCCCAAACTGAGGAGTGAACTAACCAGTTCACTCAATGAACTGACTGGCTCGGCTCACCAACCGACCGGTTGGGTGAATGAGATGACCGACGTGTGTGAGTGAGATCACTTAGTTCATGGAGAAGTTTGATTGCATCAAGGATTAGTGTTGATGTCATGTCGTGCATTAATTGGATTCAAATTGGCAAATCATATACAACTGGGAAACATTATTGAAATGACCGGTTCACTATGTGAATCGACCGTATCACATGTGAACCAACTGATTCAGTTTCCAACTAAACGGTTTAGCACTCGCTGGTTGCAAAAATTTATGATCTTCCTATCCCTTCCACTCCCACATTGACTGGGAACCCTGACCCTAACCCCTCCTATATATAGAGGGGTACTTGGGGCTTCCCAACACACACAATTGAGAATCAATTGCTCTAAGAATTGTTGTCCTCTCTAGTTGTGGTAACCAACAGAGCCCAATCAAGTCCTTCCCGACTAGGGAGGGATAACGAGGGAGAGAACAACTGCAGATCACTGTAGGGGAGAATTATTGTGACTAGTACACCAACGGGAGGGAAAACTCCTTCCTATTTGTTCTAGCAACAACATAGGAGTTTGGGATGGTCCGTTCAGACTTCCATAGAGGTGATGTGGCCTTTTCCCATCGTTGGGAGGATGTCGTCAGCCCGTAGTCCATGGAGAGACTATAGGAGTTGATGCAGACGTTGTTCCAGTCTATTGTTCGTGGTGAAGATTAGGAGCTGCACAAACACCATCCAAGAGCAACTAGAAGATAGTTACACTGTAGTGAGTTTTGGTCATTGGACTTGTTTCAGGATCGGGTATGAACTCGTTAAACCATATTTCCTATTTCATAGTTGTTGACATGATCTTATTGTTCTACATATAGATAAAAAAATTATTTCCACTGCCTTACTCTATGCCCACATTTCCCAACACTATTTGTATGTGAAGTAAAAAATCCATTAACTCTTTTGTATTATCACATGTAAAGGAGATAATATTCATGTTGAGTTTTATCACATAAGGGGCATGAATTAGAACACTCCATGGAGGATGAAATAGTAAGTTCCTTGCATATCATTCATAGGAGTGCCTTATTACATTGAAATCTACCATGAGATTACGATGACGATAGATAGACGAAGAAATACTTTCAATACAATATCATAAATAATATCAAGCATGCCATAAATGTGCAATTACATTGCTATTGATAGAAAATGATTGACATCAGAAAGAAAAAATAATTTTCTAATGACATGTTAATTAGAATACATTACTGTATTGATGTGTTTGATATAAATGCTTCATAAAAGAATGATTATCAATAAATCATGGTAACGATTTGAATTCGATGAAAAGTCAGCAAACCACATAGTTATCAAGTTTAACATCTTATTATCATGAAACTTAGATCCAATAATGAGAACCATGGACTCTTAATCCTTCTTATTTCTCTACTAAAATGGGACCCTTACATATTGAATCCTCTCATGTTTAAAGTGACATGTAAAAGGTGTTCATCCATGAATGTATTGGGTTGGAGACATGCATTCACCATGAAGTGGGAATTCTTCACATAGTCCTTCAATCCATTTAGAGTGTTTGATTATGATAATGTTTCTCAAGTTGTATTCTATGTTAGCTTTGGGATTTATTATTACACCTAGGAAAATACTTTGATGTGTATTTAACTGATTTGAAGTTGCTTACTTTTGTGCTACAAGTTTAAATCTTGTTCACAAGGTCTTGAAGAGGATTATGTGGAATACATTATCAACATTGAGTCAATTTATCACTATTTCTTCTAGTGAAAGCAAAGTCTAAACAAAATCATGCTACACAACTACTTGAGGATTAGAGGTAGAAATAATTTGAGAATTTAACTTTGATGCTTTAGTGTAAGTTGTATGTACAGAAGGAATAAGTGGTGGTGATGATTTTGTCCTGGAGTTGTCATTAAGGATAATAAAAGGTATTTTATATTGTTTGGTTAAATTTTCTGAGCTAATAAGAATAAGAGTATTGATTATTATAATTACATTTTACTTTTTTCATTTAGCAAAATGTTTTTTAGAATTTAAATATGTTTGTCTCCCTCTTTACTTCTTTTTTGCAGATTTTGTATTCATGGACCAAAGTAAGACAATAAGAACTTTTCATGCCTCCATTCATATTAAAATGAGATAGTATGTACTTGACCATCATCACTTTTTAATTACAAGATTTCTAAGAACAAGTAAGAGTATATAAAAGCACTTCAATACATGTAAATTAAATTCATTTTGAAAATAGTATGTATGTCAACACATATGTTTATTGATGTAAGATGCAATCCTCAAAATCATGTTTTCCTATATCTCAAGATGAAGATCATACACTAGGATTAACACTAGTACTTCAATAACAGTGTTCATCAAAAAGGGATATCTAGGTTACAATTTCAATATAATTACTGGGTTGTTCTTGATTGAACATAGACTTTCTTATAAAATGTACTCAAGATCATTTACGACCAAGAACCTGACCAGGATAAAGGCTCATCCATGGCCAATAACATTTGTATTTGTTAATTTCCTAAATGGAGTAGAAGTGATTATCAAGTGGAGATAGGTGTGTCTTTAATACAATGACTTAACCAACAAGGCAATACTTCCATCCGATGATACCTTGTGCTTTGGGATATATGAGTATCATGTAACATCTCACTTTTCAAATCATGAGCAAAAGTATCAACTGGATTCATTTATAAGGGGACGTCACAAGTATGTGGATCATTACATAATATAGATTTGTATCTTTGAATCATCACAGGGAAACACATAATATTTCTTCTTCCATGTTCCACAACTAAACTAAAACTTTATGTGTAATTGTTTACTCCCCATTGTTGGTCATTCTGATTGATATTCGTGATCAAATCATGTCTCTTGCAAATGTTTGAACTAATATGATATATTGCACATTTTCCCATAATGTCACTTATTTAATCCACTCATCCACCCATATGCAACTGGTTGAGGGTTTTTAACTTAACCACAATGTGGCCTTCAATTGAGTTTTTTAGAAGCCTTTTTCATACATTTACTAATGCTTAATGTTCAACCCTTCTTTTCTATAGTGGTCTTTGTAACTCTAAACCACTAGTGGTGACCTAGTGTGACACATATGAATTGTTTTCTTTGATTGTGCCCAATCTCAATATGAAATCTAATCTTGTCTCCCACTATTAGTCTGGGTTTTCCCTAATATTTTTCACCCTTTTGATGTGAATCATTCACCTAAGTCACAGTGAATCTATAAGCTGTGTATTTTGGAATGTTGGATACAATGATAACCTTATGAGGCTAGACTTAGGTGACCATCCACCCATCTTTGAGATATGCTAATATTCTCTTTACGTTGCTGATATAAATCATTTTTATGCTTGGACCTCTTAAGTTGATCATCTATGGTCATTATTGCCCTATTATGAGTGGTATGACCTCGTTATGCAAGTAAGTGACTCAAACATTGAGATGATCTTTGAAAATGGTTACAACCTCAAAATGATATGATATTTGAACCACACCTTCATGATGACTCTAAATCAATAAATAATCATCAAATGGACTAATGAGCAATGTTGAACCTAACTTGGCTAAAACCCCTAAAAAAGAACTCGTTAGGGTTAATGGTGAGAATCTAATACATGTATGTTATATTTTGCTTAACTAGGTTTTGCTTGAGATCTAGATGGTCAATAATAGGTTATAAATCTCTGAATCAGGTATGAGCTTTAATAATTATATGACTATGGCTTTGTTGCTTGAAATGTGATACATATGTATGCTTGTTTACTTGCTCAAATATTGCCATGTAGTACTCTAGTATTGTACTCGATGTTTGTCTCGTGCCATTATTTTATAACTTGTAAACATAATATAGAAACTCCACTATACAAACCTTGTGCACCTACATGTATTCTTAGAGTAAGGACATGAGGCTATGTGTCCTACTTGATTTGTCAAGTTAGGGAGGACCATGTCGATAAAATGGTTAGCAAATCTTAAGCACCCTTACGGACTCTATGACATAAAATATGGGCTCTCACTTTATTAAATACTTAACTTGTTTATTCTTGTTTGTTACTTCTATGACTCTTTTCAAATTATGCAAAGTTTATGTATACGTATCTTTTATCCATGTACTCAGCACCTTGTGTGTTGAGTTGCATTATTTCACATATTTCATAGGTTGAGAGATGGCTAGAAGTTGATGGGCTTGGTGAGCTATGTCTAATGTACTTGTTGTAAGATCCCTATTCTACATGAGCAGACTTGTATAATTTGACTCTTGAATATGTAACTAAAATAATCATGTAAGAAAGCAATGTTGGTATTAATCATACTTGTGGATTGTTGAGAATAAGTTGATGCTTTCATCTTGTTATTTGTTCATGTATGCTAAGGTTTTACGCTTCTACATTCATGCTTTGATAATACCATGCTAGGGACGGATGTCTAGGTCCTATCACCATTGACTTTGCAGTCATTTGGTGTTACAACCCCAATTTTGGGCTCATATGGTTTGAAATGTAATTTCTCCAATAAAATGAATGATTATAAAAATTGTATGATTTATGTGTAATGAATGGATTTCTTCATGCATTTTTGTGGATCATATTATGATAATGAGTCCAAAATGATTAAAAGAGAAAGAAAGTTGAAAGGAATCAAATAATGCATTATTAAGAGGAAATTTTGAGATAATGATGGAAAATATAAGAAATATGTGGATAATATGGGAGATTTTATCATGAATGTTATTTTGAATCTACATGGTTTCTAATGCTAAAAGGAATCCTAATAAAGGAAAATAAAGGAATACGAGAGAGAAAATATGCCTTATTAAGTGATAACTTTCATATAAAGAAAAGTCTCTCATATTTTCGAATTTGAGTCCCAAACTTGGCACACAAGAAATTTAAGGCATAATAGAATTTCTCTTAAAATTTGGAGTCTTTGGGATAATGGGAGAGAGAGTTATCAATTTTATTAGATTTCCTAATGTGAGAGGATGATAGAATCGACATTAAATCTCACATTTATTATAATTACACATTTAACCTAGACTGTTGATCTCGAAGATCCAATTATGGTTGGTCGTCGTCCAGTTCCCGACAGATTGGGAAACTTGAGGAATCTTCTTCTCTGATTCTCTCGCACACTGGTCAACGAGGATCCCTTTAAACTTTCCCATCACCTTCAAAAGGCCTTTCCAAGTCGAGCGATCCTAAGTTTGTTGGACATTGAAATAAAGTTCACGTTTTCCCCCATTTAGTGGGAGAAGGACTCCCCACGCAGGAGACCGCACCTATATAAGGGGGGTAGACGTCCCACCAAATCCACCAAATCATCTGAGAGTTGACCCTCGACTCTACGCATAGTCCTCTTCATCCAATTCCACTCGTAGCTCTGATGCACATCATCCCTGCTCGTTGTGGGCTCCTTGGAAGAGCCGCCTCCACGACCTACTGGTCCCGACCACCACCGGGCAAATTGAGACCACGATCCACTTCAAAGGAGCCTGGAGAATGTCACAGTAGTCTTTTTGAGAAAAGAGAATATGTGTACCGTGAAGTCAACCCTGGTGCTAACCATAACTTAGTGTTGTGTTAAACGTGAGGACCTTTGCAAGGTAGAAGATGAGGGTCGATGGTTTTTCCATTGTGCCCCCAGCGAGTACGCATGTTCAACCAAAGGAAACGGGGCTAAAGGTGTCCTTCCCCCTCAACTCATGTAGATAAGAGGCAAGGTTCGTGTGGGGCAGGCCCCCACATGGCCAGCAGTGATTCGCGGATCCCTTACCCGCATGGAAAAGAGAAAAGCGGGCCGCATCACTGACGTGGCAGTTTCCCATTGGCCAAAGGTACTTAATCTTGTGAATATTCTAGAAATTTACTGGTAACTCATATCGAGACAAACTATATATGAAAATTGATCATAAAAATGCAAGGAATCTGTTAAAAATATAATTAAAGCCTGATTATGCTTGCAATTTGAAAAGAAGCTAAAGATATCACCTTTTAATGGTGTTATTAATGAAAACCCCTAAGTTTGGATGATTAGTGAATTTAATGATGTTCTTTGGATAATTTAATCCAATATTAACATGTTTATAAAAGAGAGAATTAGATCTAAAAAGATGATCTTTATACATAATTGGATTAATTCAGGGTTCCATATGCATGAATATGCATTAATGGGCTTAGAAACCCTAATTTAGGTGAATATGTCTTTTAAGGGTTTTAATTGTGCAAATCCATGAATAAGCCATAGATATGATTATCTTAAAAAAATTTGGGTATAAAAGATCCTTAATGTGGATAATTCGAGCAATTAGGGTTCTTATGAGTAGAGAAGCTATTTTAGGGTTTGTTGACCTAAAAATGATAAAAATTGAGAAATTGATCTAAGAAGCCCTAATGAATCCTAATGATACTTAGAAACATTAGAAAGGTGTCCCAAGTCAATAAGGAGTTGTTCAGGATATGATTCTTACAATTAGACATTATACATGTTTTTAGGATCAATGTTTGCTTGATTGATTAATTGGCTTGATTGATTGGACATCTAGTTGGATTTGGATATATGGATTCTTTGAGATCTCCAAATCAAGTATGTGGTTACGCTTATGACTAATCACTCTAGTTTCATGGTGATTTCTGAGGATTTATCAGTTGATTAGAAATAACTGCTTGGTTGACTTTTATTTCATGCAACTGTAAAGTGACTATGACTATCACCATAAATATATGTGCATGACTAGCTCATATCCTAATCCTCCTCTGTAGCTTTAATGATGATGAGATGGATGACCTAGTACATGGTCTACCTTTGGGGTAGGATCATCAGGTTATCATTAGTCTATGTGTTGGTCTACCCTTAGGTAGGACCAATACGACTACGCATCCCTAGGATGTGATCTACCTGTAAGGTAGGATCATAGGGGCTATTTGAGATCTACCATATGAGAGAGGCAGTATCCATGTCCACTACAGGGATAGCACAGAGGCAAGGATATGTAGGGATTGATTAGTTATGTTTAATATATAAAGTTTGATATGCTAATCAATAATTTGGTTGCATTATGTTGTTACATATAGATGCAAGATTTTTGTTCCCCCACATACCAATATAATTAATTATACTAACCACCATTTTGTTTGTCAGTGTTTTAGGTTTATCAGAAAGTGAATATTCCTTTAAAGTGACATTGAATGAATAAAGCTCAAAAAATAATTGGAGGATTGTAGATATATAGTTTCTTAACTGGGTAAAGTCCCTCAAATCCTATATTTTTCAAGGTATGTGAAAATTTTATCCTACTTTAAGCATAGCCTTTGGGAAAATTTAACAATTATTTTTTATTATTTGCAAAACCATCGATCCTATTTTGGGATAGCGGCTCTGACTTCTTGGTCTTCCTTAATTGGGAGTTATCGGGAAGCGGGGTCGTTACATTTGGTATTAGAGCATGGTTTTCCATTTAATCTCTAATAATTATTAAATTTTACAAACTTTTTAGAACCCAAGGGAGTTATGAGAGGATTTTCCAATGATGGAGGTGTCTAGAAAAGGATCACAATTTGGGGGTTGGTAAGATTTTCCTCTGCCCCACTAGTCAGTCTATGAGGACTCCCAGATTCTGTGTGAGTGTCTGGCCAAAATCGGAGGATTTGACTCAAAATAAGATACCTCTAGGTCTTCTCTCATCTATCTTCATCCCTTCTCTCACCCATTGATTGAATAACTTTAAGATTTTAGGTTTTATCTCTCTCGACCACCCTCATGAGTTTTGGGGTTAAGAATGATAAGGAATAAGGAATCCTCCACCAAATAATAAAAAGCATGTAAGAAAGATGTCATAGACATAAATTTTTATAATTACAAACTCATATTGAGTATAGTTACATGCTTAGGTTGCATGGCTTGTGTTAGTGTGCCCTCAGGAAAACGTTGAGGTTAGACCTTCTTGTAGGAAGATGAGGAAAGAGTTAGCCTTGGAGGAAGAAGCCTCCAGGAAGAGGAAGAGACTTGACGCATCTTTTGAGGATGATGATCAACCTAAAACCGTAAGTGGTGGATAGAGAAAGAGGAGACACAATGAGTTGGATACCTCAGTTGTCCGTGCATGCGAGTACGTGGGTTGGACATGCATGCTTTCCGTAATGGTTTTAAGTATGCATGAGAAACATGAGCTATGTGTGGTTTTTTGACCCTAGTTCCTTTTGGTGACCCGACCTTGGGTGGGTCATGTCTGTTAAGGGTGAGGGATAGCTTCCTCATTGAGAAGGTGACCATATAGGAACCCTAACGAGCATATATGAGCAGAAAAGACGCATGTACCTACATAGAAGAGAGTGGCTTTAAGGCTGGGAGTAGGTTGAGACCTAGGCCAGAAGGGTTGTTCTTGATAGTAATGAGATGAGCACATAGAGATTTGGATGGTCTTGGCCAGACACAAGTTTTGGATAGTACGTTACACCTAGATGGAGATAGACATTTATCCTTAAGAGCTTGACCCACCTTCTATGAGAGAACCTCCAGTGGTAGGACCAGTTGTAGGGTTAGCTCTAGAGAGAGAGAGCGGGACCCGATGAACAAGGTTGGAGACCTTGACTCTGAGACATGAGGAATCATGAGAAGTTGGGTATGATATGGCCTGGAATAGACGACCATGAGTGGATATATGTGGTTGCCTCATGCACGATCCTTGGAGGCTTATCATACCTTGGATGCCTCAAACCCTAGAAGAGAGAAAGAGGCTTTGTGAACAAATGTACAGATGATACAAGTGCCTACCTTTTAGGTGTAGGAAGGAGAGTTCCATAGACCATGAAGGGGTATAGTAACAAGTTGTGAGGCCTCTCCTGGTGTAGGACTCAAAAGGTTGTTTATGTGGAAGAGTGTTAGGATGTGTATGCTCTACCTGGTATGGGTTTGGTTCATGGTTGAACACTTGAGCATGCAGTTAGATAATTGATGCATAAGAAGTGAACCTGGGGTTCCTAGACTAAAGAGGGGAAGTAGTAGTACCTGGTGCATATGATGCTCACGGGGCTGATTTAGTTCATAGTATTTGAGTATGGCACCCCCTCATGTGTTAGAGCAAAAGGAAACCCCACTCAAACTGAGATATATGTTTGACGAACCACTCACACAAGTTGGTGACATATGTATATATGATATTGGTCCAACCTTGAGGAATGATGAATACGTATGACATACCAAGAAACTTAGCATGGTTTAGTAGGTTGTCTTCTTTCTATATACGTGCATAAGTATCATGTTAGCAGCTAAGCATATACATGATGATGTTAATCGTGGAGATAAGAACGTTTTGTGACCTTTGTTACTATTAAGTGATAGTTTTCTCCCATCCTGGGGAGGGACTTTTCATGTTAGGGTGAGCACCAACTTTTTATTGAGGTAACCTTTAGAGGTCACTTATAAGAGCTTGATGAGCTAAGTGTATGAGTACATAGTATGAGCATGAATCTATAGACCCATGTGTGACCATTTCTAAGGGGCATGAGGATATGTTGCCATAGAGGTAACATGTATGGGGCCAGACTGAGTTAGGTAGGTCGCCAGGATCCCTATAAGGGATAGCCATGAATGCCCATAAAGAGGATGGAGATTCGAGTGAGGATTCAAGGATGAGATGTGCTTGATTATCAACATAGGAGCCACGAGCTACAGTAGAATCCTAAGTCAAGACTAAGGTCAAGTAGGGATAAGACTGATGGGATTAGGAGTTGTCTGTTCCTTGAATGCACAAGATCATAGGGTCGGGAGGTAACATCTACCGTTGCCTGAGGCCCATGGGTTAGGAGGTTGGTCACCTTTATGATTTCATCGGGCCTAAGGGGAAAATGTGAGAGGCACTCCCTAGATGCATAAGGGTCAGATCACCCCAAAAGTACAGGCACCCTAGAGACCTAGAGGTAATGACTAAGTATTGTACATAAGAGATATGTTAAGATCCAGATGTGATGGGAAAAGTCATCCCATGGGTGTAGACCCATAATGGAGATGTTCATGGTGAGGATTCATGTGAAGTATGCTTCAACTTATATTGGAAAGAGTGATGGCGATGTGTGATGCACCATCTCTACTCTTAGAACGGGATCAACTCTGTATTTGGATTGTAGCCAAATGCTTATTTCATCTTTTTATGGGTGTCAGAGACAGGACAAAATGCATGCCATATACTAAAGATATAGGAGATATGAGTTGAAACCCTTCTATGATGTTTGAGGATTGAAGGAAGTATCACACTTTTTGAAAGTATTTTGGATGGATGGTAAGAAAGCATAGATGAACTAAGGTAACCATCATATGAGAACATACTTGTCAAGAGTAGTTTCGATCCTAAGAGTTGCAGTTTGGGTTTGATAACTGAGATGATGAGCTTGAAGTTTTCTTGTCTCAGTTTGACCTAAACCCGAGATGAGGATGATGAATGGATTATAGGAAGGTTTATGTCTTCACCATCTCCTAGCACGTTAGGAAGCTAATGCGCTAATGAGATTCTCTTAGTTGAAAATAGCTTAGGTGTACGGTTGTCTTGTCTAGCCAGTGGGGAGAGATGAAAGAGGTTGCTAGGTGGACCATGCGACCATTAGAGGACTAGACCTATGTGGCTAACACCCAGATACAACCAAACCCCTTGGTCAAGTTGGTGGTTGCTTAGTTGGCCAGCCCAGAGCAAGATGAGATAAAAGGATTTCCATAAGAACCTTAGACACACCTCTTAGGAAAAAAAGGTGGTGAAATCCACTATGAGAGTTTTTTATGGTTTTTAAGGATTCTCCCTTGATGAATCATGTCATACAAGAAGCTCATGATTTTAAGTACACCATATACCATGGTACTACCAAGATGGTTTAGGATTGCAGTGGTACCTTGAAGACCTGGGATGAAGAAGGATATAGAGTTGCATGTGGCCAGTTTCCATACATACCAAAAGGTGAAGGTTGAACATCAGTAACCTAGTGAGTTTCTATAGATGATGATGAGTCCCCGAGGGGGAATGGGAGAAAATTACCATGGACATTGTGGTGGGACTCCCTTAGACCAAGAGAGGTCATGATGCAATATGGGTTATGGTAGATCGCCTTACCAAGTTGATAAATTCTAGTGTGATAGATCTGATTGAATCATATATATAAGGGAAACGGATAGTTCAACTACAAATGATCCAAGTTTAATATCTTGAGCATGACCTCAAGTTCACTTCCATGTAGTGGAAGTAGGTACGAGAAGAACTCGATGCTAGGTTGAAGTTTAAGTACATCATATCACCCTTGACTGATGGACAGTTAAGAGAAAATGATCCAGACTTTAGAGGGTCTGATGAGAGCATGTGTTCTTATTCATGGTGATACATGGAAGCAGTTCCTACCCCTAGCAGAGTTTGCTTGTTATGATAGACACCATATCCAGTATTGGGATGTACGAAGCTCTTTAAAGGAGGTCGTGTCGGTCACCGCTTTACTAGGGTGATGTCGATGAGATGACCTTGTTAAGGTCAGAGAAACCACAGTGTATGCAGATGAAGTTGCTTTGATCGAGAAATGGCTGTGAACGCCCAGGATCGACAGGAGTCGCATGCTGATGCGAAGCAGACTGACATGTAGTTTAATGTGGGAGAGCATGTATTTTGAAAATCTGACCCTCCAAGCTATCACTAAGAAAGCTGAGTCCCTAATACATGGGTCCATTTGAGATGGATTGGTGGACTTGCTTATGTTTAGCCTTACCCCTCAGGATAATATGATGTATGATGTGTTCCATGTGTCTGATCTAGATCACTATGTGATGTACCCGAGCCATGTGCTGAGCAATGAACCCATTGAGCTTCAAGGGAGGCTAACATATCCTAAGTCACCTGTGAGGATTCTAGATACCAAGGTGAAAGAACTCATATGTAAGAATATAGAGATGATAGAGGTTCTTTGGAAGCACCATGGAGAGGATGAAACCACATAGGAGCCGAGGATGGATATGGACAAGCCTTATCCTGAATCGTTTGTATGTTTGGTGGAATTTTGAGGGAAAATTCCTATAAGAGGGGAAGGATGTTACAACCCCAATTTTGGCCTCATATGGTTTGAAATGCAATTTCTCCAATAAAATGAATGATTATGAAAATTGTATGATTTATGTGTAATGAATGGATTTCTTTTGCAATGTTTCCTTTGTACATGCATTTTTGTGGATCATATTATGGTAATGAGTCCAAAATGATTAAAAGAGAAAGAAAGTTGAAAGGAATCAAATAATGCATTATTAAGAAGGAAATTTGAGATAATTATGGAAAATATAAGAAATATGTCAATAATGTGGGAGATTGATTATCATGAATGTTATTTCGAATCTACATGGTTTCTAATGGTAAAAGGAATCCTAATAAAGGAAAATAAAGGAATAGGAGAGAGAAAATATGAGTAAAATATGCCTTATTAAGTGGTAACTTGCATATAAATAAAAGTTGCTCATATTTTCAAATTTGAATCCCAAACTTAGCACACAATAAAATTAAGTTATAACAGACTTTCCTTTAAAATTTGGAGTCTTTTGGATAATGGGAGAGAGAGTTATGCATTTTATAAGATTTCCTAATGTGAGAGGATGATAGAATTAACAATAAATATCACATTTATTATAATTACATGTTTAACCTAGACCGTTGATCTCAAAGATCCAATGATGGTTGGTCGTCATCTAGTTGCCGATGGATTAGGAAACTGGAAGAATCTTCTTCTATGATTATCTCGCACCCAGGGCACAAGCATCCCTGGAAACTTTCCCATCACGTTCAGGAGGCGTTTCCAAGTCGAGTGATCCTAAGTTTGTTGGACATTAGAAGATAGTTCATGTTTTCCCCAATTCAGTGGGAGAAGGACTCCCTACATAGGAGACCCCCACCTATATAAGGGGGGTAGACGACCCAACAAATCCAGTGAATCGTCTGAGAGTTGATCCTCGACTCTGTGCATAGTCCTCTTCATCGAATTCCACTCGTAGCCCTGATGCGTGTTGTCCCTACTTGTCACCGGCTCCCTGGACGAGCCGCCTCCACGACCTACTGGTCCCGACCACCACCAGGAGAATTGAGACTGTGTTCGACTTTGAAGGAGCTTGGCAGAGGTTATGATAGTCTTTTCAAGTGAAGAGAAGGTGTGTACCGCAAAGTCAACCCTGGCATTGACCACGGCTCAGCGTTGTGCTATGTGTGAGGACCTTCACAAGGTAGAAGATTAGGGTCGATGGTTTTACCATTGTGCCCCCGGTGAGTACGCATGTTGAACCAAAGGAAACAGGGCTAAAGGTGTCCTTTCCCCTCAACTCGCATAGAAAAGAGGCAAGGCTCATGTGGGCCAGGCCGCCACACAACCGACAGTGATTTGTGAAACCCAGACCCGCATAGAAAAGAGAAAATCATGCTGCATCACTGACGTGGCAGTTTCCCATTGGCCAAAGGTACTTAATCTTGTGAATATTCTAGAAATTTATTGGTAACTTGGATTGAGATAAACTATATATGAAAGTTGATCCAAAAAATGCAAGGAATACATTAAAAATATAATTAAAGCCTGATTATGCTTGAAATTTGAAAAGAATCTAAAGTTGTCACCTTCTAATGGTGTTATTAATGAAAAACCCTAAGTTTGGATGATTAGTGAATTTAATGATGTTCTTTGATAATTCAAGCCAATATTAACCTATTGTTAATAAAAGAGAGAATTAGATCTAAAACGATGATCTTTATGCATAATTGGCTTAATTCAGGGTTCCATGTGCATGAATATGCATTAATGGGCTTAGAAACCCTAATTTAGGTGAATATATCTTTGTAAGGGTTTTAGTTGTGCAAATCCATGAATAAAATAGAGTTATGATGATCCTCATCCAATTTGGGTATAATTTGAGCAATTAGGGTTTCTATTAGTAGAAAAGCTATTTTAGGCTTTGTTGACCTAAAAATGATAAAGATTGAGAAATCAATCTAAGAAGCCCTAATGAATCTTAATGAGACTTAGAAACATTACAAAGGTGTCCCTAGTAAATAAGGAGTTGTTCGGTATATGATTGTGATAATTAGACATTATACATGTTTTCAAGATCAATGTTTGCTTGATTGATTGATTTGCTTGCTTGATTGGACATCTAATTGGATTTGAATATATTTCTTCTTTGAGATCTCCAAATCAGGTATGTGGTTACTCTTATGACTAATCGCTCTAGTTTCACGGCAATTTCAAGGTTTTATCGATTTCTTAGAAATAACTACTTGGTTGACTTTTATTTCATGCAATTGTAAATTGACTAAGACTATCACCATAAATATATGTGCATGACTAACTCAGATCCTATTCCTTCTCTGTAGATTTGATAATGATGAGATGGATGACCTAGTACATGGTCTACCCTTGGGGTAGGATCACCAGGTTATCATTAGTCGATGTGTTGGTCTACCCTTGGGTAGGACCATACAGCTACACAGCCCTAGTTCGTGATCTAACTATAAGGTAGGATCATAGGGGCTATTTGAGATCTACCATATAAGAGAGGTAGTATCCATGTTCACTGCATGGATAGCACAAAGGCAAGGATATGTAGGGATCGAGTAGTTATGTTTAATACGTAAAGTTTGATTTGTTAAGCAATAATTTGGTTGCATTTTTTTTTACAAATAGATGCAAGATTTTTGGTTCCTCCACATACTAGTGTAATTCATTATACCGACCGCCATTTTGTTTATCGACATTTTAGGTTTATTAGAAAGTGGATATTACTTTAAAGTGACATTTAATGAATGAATCTTAATAAAGAATTGGAGGATTGTAGATATTTAGTTTCTTATCTGGGTAAAGTCCCACAAATCCTATATTTTTCAAGGTATGTGAAAAGAAATTTTTTATCCTATTTTAAGCTTAGTCTTTGGGAGAATCTAATAGTTATTTTTTATTATTTGCAAAACCATTGATCCTATTTTGGGATAGTGGCTCTGACTTCTTGGTCTTCCTTAATTGGGGGTTACGGGAAGTGGGGTCATTACATTTGGAGTTAGGATTTGAGTAATAAATAGTTTCTTGACACCCTTCCTCTCCTAGTACTAAATATTGATTATAGTCTATGTAGTCATGAGGTGTATTGGTATTAGTACCCAAATATGAATAAATTGGATTACCTCTATGCAAGTTGTATCATGGCATAGAGAAGTTTAGGACCTTGCCTCTAATATCAGGTCAAGTTTGAAGTGAGGATATAAATCACATCTAAAATGATGTAATGTATAGATTGTTCATCTTGTATAGATTGTTCATTACTATGTTCAAGTTTACAAAAAATCATACCAACCATTATTAAAGATCTCCCACAACTAAATCAGTGAACCAATAAATAATCTCCAAGCCTATACCTTGCCATTAGGCTGCCCAAATACAACAAACTATCTCTCAATCTTTTTGAAACATACACTACACATGTAGGCTTTCAAGGTATATGACATATGTTTTTACTAATGTGGTTATCTAATGTACCTCAAATTTTATGCCTCAAGTGGAGCTCAGTATGAAAGTTTCTATGTTGGTTCTTTTTTAGATATAGCTAAGAAGTAAGACTCTTGTCTGGACCTACCTTAGATGGCCATATGATGGGTTTAACTTATGACCTTCTATGGTTTCAACTGTGTGTCTCCTTTATCTTATCTCTATTTTGGTTAGATGATGATAACCACATTGGTTATGTCATTGATCTATTCTTATTATTTATGTGTAGTGACCTTTGTGCTTGGAAATCTGTATTTCATCCTTCTCATATTTGTAATTGGTTTTGAACTCTCTTTACAAAATACAAAAAAAGGAAAAGGACTTTTATCCTACCCGAAAAAGGTGTTATGAGCATGCACTACCACCATTCCAACCTCAAGTTCAACAACCCACTACCAAAAGGAGAAGTGTCACTCATAGTCACCTTGCAAGAAGAACATTCAAATCCCAATAGGAAGTCTACTCCCATAGGGACTTCCCTTACAGCCATAGTGTCCACAATCCATCATCTTTGCAGTTCCAAACCATCAAAAATCACCTAACCTCTTACGAAAATGTTACTACAACAATGTCCATAGTGACTATTATCGTAGAAGGTGGAACAAGACAGACTCATATCTTGCTCTAAAACACACTCTAGAAGTTCAGATTGAGTTAAGACAATCAAAGAGGGATTCTCCTATCATCATAAAAATCAACGATCCAACCGCAATTTAGTATTTCCTCTCAAGGGAACTCTTAGAAACTATAATTGACATGATAAAGTCATCACTATAGTGTATGAGGAGAAATCAATTATATCTTGTGTTGTCCAATGACCTCTAAAAATTCCAAGTCCATGATAACTCCCAAAATCGTACGTTCCTTAGATACCCAAGAAAACACTGGCACAGGTCACTAATCCTCATACCACATCATGTCCAACTTAAATTAGTGGAGCCAATGGTTATATCACAAAAACATAGAAGGGGAAAGAGTCCAGAAATTTCATCTCTTGCACCAACACGTATCATAGATGAGGCCACCACAATATAGAGTCCCTCATCCATGTATAAGGGGAAGAAAAAAGTCATGACTAATGAAGGGGTTTCTAATGATGCTCCAAAAGCATCGAGAGAAGATGAAACCCGCAAGAATCATTATTACCACAATAAATCTCAAGCAAGTACATCCAAATCTATGAAAATGTAGAGAAAAAATTGATGAAGGAAGAAATATCATCAAGTTTGTGGGTGAATCTAAAGGAGAGGTTTCATTTGCATAGATCATGTCGAATTATATGATCATTCATGATTTCTTAATGAAGACCCTCAAGGGTCCTATATCTCCAAAGAGGTAAATCCAAAACCACTTTCTTCTACCATTGGGGTCATTCCAACCCTACATTTGATCTCATTCTCCAAGTATGAGAAACTAGAAGGAGAAGACCCCCAACATTCATTTTCTAAACAATAAACAAATGTCTAAAGGCTCCATCATTTTTTATCAACAATAACGTATGTGTCAATGTGTTTCCATTAATGATTGTTATCATACCATGGGGAGAGTCCAGGGGAATCCAATCACCCCCTTGGATGTTGCAGTCTAGGATGCTCTAGGATAGATCACACTTGATCTCCAAATAAACATTCTTGGTACTATTTTTGGTCTTAGAGACGAGTCTAACTTTTAATCTCCTCTTGGGAAGGCCATGGATCCATAAAGATAAGGTTGTGTAGTCATCCTTGCATAAAAAATAAAATATTGGATGTGAAACATTATGTATTACAGTCCATGCATACAATCTGGGTGTATTGCATGTGTCGAAGAAGATAACCCCCAACTCCAATTCTATATGCTACACACGACTACCGTCATATGCATGTCACACGATGATGTAGAGTGTGTAGTTTTCCAAATTATCTAGTGTTGTTTACTCAAAGGATGTGGTCCATCCACCTAGATCAAGTTCAGGGAGAAAGATGACAATAAGGGCGCAAAAAAATCCAAATCCATTAGTATTCGAAGAAGATGGGATTAGAGTTTAACCCTCGATATTGTCATACATGTTTGGCACGGTAGAAGCCTAAGGAAGGTCAATTTTACTGTGGTCTATCAAAATGATTTGGAAAGTTGGGGCTATATTAGCTACTGACCTTCCAGTAGAGTCTTGAGAAGGGAGGTTCTACTTATATGACATGATGAAGATCATTGACTAAGAGTGTTGCATAGATGGAGCCTAGGACCCAAGAACAAAGGTCTTCATCCCTACTTTCCCGCATCATCTTTGCATTAAATGATGATTTGTAAGCTACTAAATACATTACTCTCTTAGAAATCACCTACCTTGTACAATGGATCGATGAATAAGAACAATACAAGTACCTTGGTAGCACATCTAGCATCAAGGAAATCACCCTCAGCAATGAAGATATAGATAAGGTCAGGACCATTCAAAACCATCTACAATCTAAGGACATGGTCACGTCGTCATCTAATAATTCAATCCATGACATGAAGGAATTCATTGATCATACTCTCAAAGAAATGTAGAAATCATTCAATCTGGACAACTTCACAAGATGTGTATCATCGTAGTTTAGACTTCAATTCTAAGTGGATTGGTGAGTATCCCTAAGGAGGAATATGGAGTTCACCTTGACAAATATGAGGATGCATATGAGATTATGGAAGGAGGAGGCATCAACCCATCTTTGATAGAATACAACATAGAAATATACAACAGTGCAACCATCGTATTTAAAATGGAAACACACTATGCAACTGACATGAGGAGGAGGTTGTCCTAAACATGAAGCCACCTCTAATGATAATAAAATTCCCATTAAAGGAATTGTATTTGGTGGCACGAGAATCCTATAGTGTCTATCTTTCCATGTTGAACAACACCTCCACCTTCATAAAACATTAAACTGCCTAAATTTTACAAAACCAAAAATACATAAAGAGAACCAAAATTGTTGTTACCAAATAAGATCTTACAACAGTGGTGTAGTATTGTAAGATGTTCCATCCCCGAATGCATGTTGGAGGAGAACCAACCCTTTCACCCATTGAATATGAGACACAAATCATCAATCTTGTCTTTAGCATTGAGCCACACAAACTCACAATTGGGGCAAATCTACCTCAACTTATCAAAGACCATCTTATGAAGATCCTAAGAAACTAAATCAACATGTTCTCCTAGAGATACTTAGACATATCATGATTGAATGAGAAAATCCCAGTGCATCACATACTACTCATCTATGGCATCATTCTAGTTATGTAAAAATCCAAATGACTATGACCAAAATGAAGACTCAAGATCAGACAACAAGTTAAAAGGTAGTACAATGCTAATTGGAGTCGGACAACTATCCTACATTATTTTCCAACATTGTCTCTACATTGAGAAAGATGGAAAAGTATGTATGTACATGTACTACTGCAAACTCAACAAGGCATATCCAAAATAATACTTCTCGCTACCCCACATAGAATTATTAGTCAAAAACATAGTTGGGCATGCCCTCTTGATCTTGATGGATATCTTTGTAGGATAAATCAAAGCAAGATGGCTAAGGAAGAAAAGGAGAAGATGGTCTTCATCTTCGAATGGGTAGTATTCAACTGCCAAGTCATGCTTTTCATCCTCCAAATAATAAAGCCACTTTCAAAATATGATGGTTTCCCTATTTCACAACAAGATGTATGAAGAGATGGAGGTATATGCAGATGATATAATTTCAAATGAAAGAAAACAATCTTAGTGATGACATAACTCACATAAAGAATATGTTACAATGACTATAAATATTCTCCCTATTTCTAAACCCAATAAAATGTAACTTTAGAGATACATGTAGTAACCTCATGGGATACATTGTTATTTAAATAGGAATCAAAAGTTAACCTTGAAGGGCCTACTGAATTAGGTTTAATTTTGTACCAAATATAGGAAATGATATCTGAAGTCTAATCAAACATCTTCAATACATCATTTACTTGCTAACATGCTCACTCCCACTTTTGAGCCCATCTTCAAGCTATTGAAGAAGAGATCTAATTCCTATTGGAATGAATAGTGTAAATAAGTGCTCTAGTTGTTTAAAAACTACATCTCTAGTCCACTGGATTTGGAACATATTGTGCCCAAAGATCCCCTCTCCCTTCAACTATCTATTTGTGAGACATCATTGGGGGTGTTTTGAGCCAAGGGTAAATAGGATATCTACAATATATCCAATAAATTCAACAATTGATGCATGGTATACCACCGTCCTAAAATATTTCCTAGCCTTGATGTATGCTACAAGGAATTTGGGCCACTATCTGACGATGTATTCACTTTATCTCATCACAAGATAGGACCCACGCCCTACATGTGCAAATGACTTCCTGTTATCGGGTGATGCGCAATATGGAGAGTTTGTTGTCTATATTTGACATCACTTATATACTCATGAAGGTTATCAAAGAAGAACCACTAGAGGATCATCTAGAAGATGACCCTCTCCTTGAATAGCAAACACACAAGTACCAATTTACTAACAAAGACATCAGAATGGTCTGCTTACCATGTCATTATCCCATCATACCCGAACTTATGGACAATCTTCTTTAATAGAGCCATCAATCTTAAATAAGTTAGAATAGAGTGGTTATTCAATATCCACATGTGAAACAACCATTTGAGGAAAACTGACTAGATTTTAAGGCCACTAACAATGTGTATAAGTACAAGGCATGCATCTTGGGACTCCACTTGCCCAGTAGAAAGGGGCACACCATCTCCAAGTCTACAATTTTTTTCTCATGATTATTAGGTCAAGAACAACTACATCATACATCATCAAATTAAATCCCCTATAAAGAGCATTTGCACTCTCTCACACGAAATGTCAAATAGCAATCCTTAAGATTCATGAAGAGATAGCACACTACATTCGTTGATGTTTTGGCCACACTTGCCTTGTATATCAACATCCAAAGTGACCAAAACATATCATCAAAAGTTCATACTATCTCTCAGTTGTAATATTGCATGATCATAGACAATGTATCTATCAATGAATAAAAGGTATGTGTCCATTACATGAAAGTATATCTTGAGAACCAAGTCATTAATGAAATCTCATTAGAAGAGAACAACAAGTGTTTAAACTATAAGTCATGTAATATGTCCTATGAGTGATACATCTTTATCATATATCATACATTAATATCTGCCTCGTAAGAATTAACAAGACAAAGGTCGAAGCCCTCAAGAAGGAGGTCCATGGAGGATCATGTGACACATACATGATTAGAGTCATTCTTGCAAATAAGATACTAGTTATGGGCTACTATCAAAATACCATGTAGACAGTGTTTTGCCAATACATCCACAAATGTTATGTGTATCATATGCATGGTGACTACATCCATGCACTTGATAAATAGTTATACACCATGACCATGCCTTGGCCCTTCTTTACTTGGGGAATCAACATGTTTGGAAAAAATAAATCCTAAAACATCAAATGGGAATTGCTTCATTCTATCCTCCATCACTACTTCACCAAATGGGTAGATGAAATCTTCATAAACAATGCCTCGGTTTAATTGGTAATCAAATTCCTTTGAGAAAACATCATAAATCAATATGGAGTATTACATAAAAGCATCTCTACAAATGATATGAACTTCATCATTAAATCCATCAATGAAAATTTGAGCTCCTTTGGGATCAAACATAACCTAACATCACCATACCATCCCTGGATCAATGGATTCATAGAAGTTGTGAAAAGAATCATATGAAGATGCTAAAGAAGACAATTAGATCAAGTAGAAGCTAGAACAAACCTCTTTCATTGGATTTTCCCGTGTACAGAAATTCCATATGATCCAGACCTTAGTCTCTTGTAAATGGTTGTAGGTAGTCCAACCAGTGGAGAAGAAGATACCATCTCTCTGTATTAGACAAGTAGATGAAATCCCTAAGACAGAATGGGTCATAGACCACATATAATGCCTCAATTGCATAATGACAAATTAAAGATCTACATATACACAATATTGGAAAGTAATAGCATATTGATAATTCAGCAATAGGGTTTATCCCCACAATTTTTAAAAGGATAGTATAGTACATTTTGTTATAAAAGTGGATACTAAGGGAAAGTTTAACTCTATACGGGGGGACCCTACTTCCATGACAATTACAACTGGGGTAGCCTGCATCTGAAAGACATGGATTGGGATATTCACCTCTGTCACACAAACGACATCCTCACCAAATGCTACTATTACTGACAAGCAAGCTATATGATGATAAGTGTTTAGCGAGGATCATAGTATGAGGAAAAGCCTGCCTTCTTAGATATACATTTCATCAACCTAAATGCCCTATTGTGCCTCCTTTAGAGGGAACCTAAAGAAGTCAAGGTCAAATAGTAAAACTAACAAGATTATGATGGAAGGAATGTAACCATTATCTTGATGCTTAAATATTATACAAACTAAATGCACGTCTAAATCATACCAACTGTAATGAAAATGAAGGTCATGGTTGTAGATTGGGTGGAGGAATCCTTATTTATCATCATGGGTGCCTTAAAGATATGATTATGATGAGTGCATCCCTTGCTGGTCATCATACATTTATTGAGAATATAGGTCTACTATATCTATAGTCCTTATACATGAGTTATACTCAATCGTAAAAAGGTTGAGATATTATGACACCCTTATCAATTGTCAAACTTGCCTAATTATTATTTTTTAGACATGGAATATGCCTACCTAGTATGAAATAGGAATGTTTGGTCGAATTGATTAGAGTTCAAGATCCCTTGCCATTGTCCGGGACTCATCCTTTAAAGGGAAATGTAACCATAATTCTCATGGACCAACTTGGGCAGCCACAAATTGAGAACCATTCACTAGGCAAACCCCACTCATCATATCACCATGAAACCCAAGCTTTCATACATATGCCTTGAGCATCAATGTCCCACAATCTCTAAAAAATCAAAACAACTAGCAATTGAAAGCCCTTCCTTAAGTAGGCATAATCAATATTCAATACCCACTTTCATTAGGCACCTTGGACATCAAATTCCAAAATGGAACTCCAAAAAGCAAATACATCATTGTCATTGGTCGCTATACTAACACTTGTTGAGAATAGAGCCCACTAGGGCTGACACTTGGTTCCATAACCCAACTAGGTAGGAGTAGACACTAGCATGCTTACTACATGGAAAACCTTAGTTCCAAGAAAGACATATAGGGTTAATGGATACCCCAATGCATCTCCCCCCGTCGCTCTGAAGAATCTAATTTTGGAATAACATGCCATGAATACCTAAAGGGAGGCACCATCCTATGAGTAGCATGGTTAAACACAAGACAAGCTTACATATGCTTGGGATCTCAATCCTCAAGAAACTCCAATTTTGTACATGGATGGAAAGGATGACCCATACACATGTTATTATCTATGTATCCAGTCTACATTAACAAACATCCTTTACACCCAAGCGTGAAAGTCTGGAAATTATGACCAATCTTGGTCATCTAACTCCCAAAAGGGACTTTAGTGGCACATATGAAATATTAATACGGTTCTAGGATACCATCCTAAGGAACACACATGATCAAGATCATGCAGAAGATACCCAATTATGGTTTTGTAGACCATTATGATTGTCATTTTGCAAATTTTGGTTTACATAAAATTTAAGATAAATTTCATGCAAAGCATTTACTGTAGAAAATAGAATCAATATGCTAAAAAATACCTGCAAGATAGGTCATGTGGGACTAATCAGATGTCCATCGGTACTATAAGTCACCACAATCAGAGGAGATGAATCTTTCCACACCAAGTTCTCTAGAGTATAATCGTTACCAACACAAGACACATCCACAATCATTAACACACATCCTCACAACTATCTCTTATACTTTATGGAACCTTCATAAAGCCTCTGCTAGAAGTTAGAAACCTCCTCTACATTGTATTTACATTCTCAAGAGTCAAACTAATGATCACAAACACCATGTAGTAAGAAATGCACCACTCTAGTTCTAGGAAAATCATCATCCACAAAAACTTTGCCATCACTATTTTACAAGAAGAAATGTTAATATGGAACCTCATCCAAACCCAACACACATCCTCATGTATCAAATGGGAGAGTCACTATGATAACTCACCATGTCATTAAAGTAGACATCTAATGTTGATATGTTTTAATAGATACTCCTTCACAAGGTCATCTCCTAAAGCTCAAGAGGATTGATGTGAATAAATATGCAAGATATAGAAATGTCCCAACATCTTCCCAATTAGGTTGGCCTGATCCAATCATTGATACAACTTGCTCAAGATCAGGGGAACAATGGTTTCTCTACAGAAAACCATTATCACCACACCTGTTATTGATTTGACACCTAACTAATTGTCTCTATGAAGATAAGATATGCAAGAAGGTTCAAGGTTATGCTTGAAGATAAGGGATATTTGGAGACCATGAACCCTTGTGTGCTTTACTCTTAAATGAATCCCAAACCAGATCCAACTTAATGAAGTGAACATCATCAGTCATCCACTGGATAGGTATAGGCTTCTTCAAGCTAAACATATCAATAAGATCAATGGTCCAGCTTGACTTGCTTAGCACAAGTGGCCAATGATCATGAAAATTCACATGAGTTATGTTGACCATGTCTTGTAGGGTAAGAGTCATCACAACATCCCCAAGTATGGTGAAGTTGTCGATTCATGTCAAGATTTCTATATCATCCTATTCATTCTTGGGAAAACATGGTATCCAACACAACACTAAGGATAAATTCTCAAGAGATAACTTCAATGATCATAGATAGCTTCATAAAGACACCAAGTTCAAACTCTCAAATAGATATGGGATCTAAAATAATGAGGTGATCATGGCATATTTATAGTGATCCCAAGTCAAAATAATGATACTAGACATGCTTCAAAAGATAAGTCGGGTTCCTAATCTAAGGATCCCCAAGAAAGCCTTTTTCACAACACAACATGTGTCCTCAAAAATGGCCTTCTGTGAGCCCTTTTGTTGGTCAGATTTGAAATCCTTTCTAGCATATCAATCAAAACACAAAGAAGGTATATTTGATCCTCAAAATATGACTATCTCTCAAACTCAAATTGAAGTTTTTTAACATAATTTATTTCATTGATAAATCTTGCTAAAAATTACACCACTACACAGTTTTCTTGTAGGAAAGTTTCACAGTGACAATGCATAAAGGAGTTTCCAAAATATATGAATCTTATCCTCATTCTCTCTTTAATAAAATAAGCTTTTGAGAAGAAAAATATGCACACATGCCCCTAGATTTTCAATAGAGTATCTAGAAACCTTCAAATTTCCATAGAGAAGTCAAAAAAATGCATATCAAATACCCAAAACATAACTAGATCAATTCTGAGTCACCAGAAATGCAAAGACCAATGTAGATTAAGCATCATCATCTCCATTATAAATATATACCAAGATCTTTAACTAGACCCACATGCATCATGCATTAAGCCCTATCCTAAATAGGAACCTCATATCAAAACCCTACATTTGGTAGGTACTCTCATCTGGTCATTCACACGTGTGGATGCTCTCAAATGAGTGGTCAAACAAATTCTAAACCCTAATAGACACGCTCCAATAGACTAGAACACTTTCCCACAAGCGTAGGGATTTTTATCATAGCATGGAAGGTGGAAAGTTAAGGGTTGAACCCAAGGGAGAAAGGGGACAACAGAGATTGATTTCTTTTGGTATAGATTCCTAAAGAAAATTTTAGGGTTGAAGGCTTTAAATTTAGTTTTGAGATACACTAGGTTGATCAACCAAGAAATTAAGTAAACACAAGAGAAAAACCTACTTTAGCCCGAGACAAATTAGATTTGATAACCATAGAAATAAAGATTGAGCCATGAGTTATGCTAAAGAAATCAAGTGAAATTTAACATTAGTTATAAACTAACAAAACAATTCTACTACACAAATTTGAGAGGCAACCTATCTGGACTAGTCAAGAAATGCACTACACTAGAAATTAAGCAAGAAAAGGAACTAGAAGATCTAGACTAGTAATTAACTAGATACTACTAGCACAATCAATCACAAAGGAACACTAAGTGCACTAGCAATGCCTATCTACCATGAACAAGCACATGAGGAATCAAGAAATTTAAAAGACTAACTTAACTAACACTAGTAAAACAAGAAAGAAATTAGGGTTTAGATCAATTAATGGAGGTGTGAGATGTATGAGGGAATGTGACTATCACCTAGTTTGGGGTCATGACATGCAAACATTACTCATTAATTTATATTACCAAATCAAACAATCAAGTTTGATGTTATAGAATTGTCCTAAAAATATTATTTGGTCATGTATGGAATAGGGTGTGTATAGGGGAACTAGTCCCTATCACCCACTATCCAACTTTATGAGGCTAATTTGATTAGGGTTTGGGGGGAATACAATTAGGTTTGTAGAATAGAATCTCTTATGGTAATTGGGGCCAAGGGTAGTAATGGAGGGTGGTAATGAGGGTTTTGCACCTCATGACACCTACCATCTAGCCTTTAGTTAGATCTAAGTGAATTACACTAAGTGCTTCTATATTATATACTTAGATCTCACATTTAGAAGTAGGATAGTGGATATATATGTGGGATAATGGGTATCTATCTAGGTATTTTCTAGTTGGGCCTAGGAGAAAATCCCATGATAGCCACATATAATCCATTTTCCCTAGAACCAAGGTGGTTTCAAGTACAAATCATAAGATAATCCATGGGAAATGAGATATAAGTCAAATATAATTATTAATAAATGAATTTATTTAGTTTATATATCACTTTCCCCCAACATGGTATTGAATTCACAGTATTAACCTAAAACAACCCACCTAAGGGACTTAGCTACTCGTAACAAAGGAAATGGAGAAATAAGAAGTAGATGAGAAGATAGCCATATATATGTGGTAGAAACTCCTCCTTTTTCACCTTTATATGGAGAAGCACGCCCTTATTGCTCCTTGGTGGATGGATGGCATACAATGATTGATGGAATTAGTCAAAACCCTAAAAGGTTAGGGTTTTGAGGTGCAAGATTATGGAAATGAGGTGGGAGTAGGTGAAATGAGTAGGAAAGAGGTAGGTGGCTCATTCAATGCTTGGAGTGGCTAACCTCCAACTCCTAGTAGTCAAAAATGGTTATGTGGTGTCTTGGAAAGCCTAAGATTAAGTGGGGACAAATGGGTAAAATGATAGCTAGGAAGCAGTAGGGTTTGGATGGAGTGGTGGAACTATCCTGCTAGGAGAGAATGGGCATGCTGAGAATGAGAAAATTGTAAGGTTGATTTTTGGGTTTTTGAAGGGTGGTAGTACGACTGCAGTGGTTGTGAGGTGACACGGTCATGCAGATAATGTGGACATGGTGGCAAGGTTGAAGCACAGTCATTCTTCTTAACACATGCCTTCTGATATCTTGGTAGCACTACTATTTTGGCGAGTATAACTGTGTAGGGGTCTTCTTGGGATGGTCGTTCTGGCTAACATGATTGTGTTGATGGACTTCATTTGAGTTGCTTCCTTTATATACTTATCTGTGTTTTAGAATTTGTAGCATGGTCGTTCCATGGTAACACGGACGTGATGGGGGTCTTCAAGTGCACTTTGATCTTCCTAGTCACCACCCACAGAGCTCTTTGCTTTAGCTTGACCCTTGGTCACTAGGAATAGGCTGGGAAAGCTCTTGGACTCTCTTTGGGCTCCTATAAGGGTATAAAAACCCTTAATATCATCCTCCATCTCTCCCATCCATCTGAAATGTAGTTAAAAGTATGTGAAGAACTTGCAAAGAACCTCCATAAGTGTATCTGACACTAATAGTCTTATTGAGGGAAATAATATGCATCCTAACATCTTTAGATGTGATTAGAGAGTAAAATGGCACAAGATGAATATCTACATGAGGGTTGCATCACCAACCCAAAATTTAAAAAATATTGGTCCTCAAGTATGCTCCATGTCAATCTCTATTCAAATGTTCAACTAGGAAGAAACCACAGATGCATTGCAATAGATAAATATTGACTAGATGGGCTCAATGATGACTATATACATGTATTTCACCTCTTTCCTCTCCTCTTTCACAAGACAATTGTAATCAAAGCATTGAGCCTATAAATTTGAATATAGTGCATAATATACACAATCTATCCATATGGTTCTCATTTAACTCTGGTTAAACCATTTTCATCGCGGTGATGATCAAAGATGTCTAGGATTGTTGTTTCACCTTCATGCATTCAATCTCACATCTCAGACCACTATAGTTGACCTGCATAACTATGTAAAGGGTTAAATGAGATATTTTAGATGTTTCCTAGTTCAATTAACATGGAAATGGATGAAGTGGTTGCATTAAGATATTGGATAACTATTACACATGAGAATTGTTCTTTTCTTTAGTTTAATTCTATTACATAGGAGCATCTTTTATTTTCTTTTTATTTTTGCATTTTTTTTATTTTGTTTCATTGTCTTTGGTGTAGTTAGGGTATATGATGGTTGAAGTGAAGCAAATGCAATATAGATATGGCTTGGGGGGTTTCCAAGTCTAATTGTGCACTTTGGCATCCTTTCGTTAAGTAGAGGTAAGAAGTGGTGAAAGGAAAATGAGCCAAAATAGGAGTCACTAGTGTGGGTTTCAACGTGAGATATCATGCATGATGATAAACCTAGAATTCTTCAATAACTAATGGCACACCACATGAATGAGCAAATACAAAAAGCCACATTTCTATAAGATATTCAATAAACCCTAAGCATGTGTGGCTTTCCTAGATCACATTTCAACCAAACATTTCACAAGCATAAAAAGGTGATTCACATGTGAAAAGTAGAAAATTTAGACCATTTACCAATATAACATGAGAATATGACATGCATACGTCAAAGGTAAAAAGTTTCAATTCAAAATGTAGAGATTGGATTAAAACATGCTTTAGGCAAGAAATTTAATGTTTGGGCATAATTGGCCAAAATGGTGATAAATTTCCCTAAATCACATTTGAACCTACACTAGAAAGCAATAAATGGGAATAATAAAATTCTATTTAAAAAACACAAGAATCTAAAATCCAATGCCTGATATGGAATGGAAAAAAGAATATTTTTTTTTAAAATGCACAAAATTAAATTATATGCATGCATAAATGCAATGCAAGCTAAATATAATCTAGATAAGTGTTGCAAGCATCAAATACATAATAGTGTGGAACTTGTATTAAGGTTAGTCAGACTATTTGATCGACTTGGATAAAGATTTCGAACAAGAAACATAGAGTAAATGGGGTAAATCAAGAACTTACCACCCTACCACCCCAAGCTTTTAAATCATGTTGACATCAACATGATACATAAGTTTACAATAGTAGGGCAATGATCATAGAGTTGTGGTGTACAATCATCAAAAGTTGAAGAGATCAACATGGGTAGAAAGATTTTCACTCATCTCAATTCTATTTCTCTATCTTGATCAATACAATGCAAGCAAAATCTATCTATAAACATCAATCACAGACATGGTTATAAAGGTATGTCAGACTATTTAGTTGACTTGGATAAATATTTACAATAAGGAACATAGAGGAACATGGGGTAAATCAAGGCCATTCCCTACCACCCAAAACCTTTAAACCATGCTGACCTCAACATGATATAAAAGTTTAAAATAGTAGGGTAATGAGCATAGAGTTGTGGTGTAAAATCATCAAAAGGTGGAGAGATCAACATAATCAAAAATCTTTTACATTCATCTCAATTATTTTTCTCAATCTTTATCTTCTCCTTGGTTAGCTCCTCCCAGTATCTTTTTCCATCAATGTACCTATTCTAACATGATTCACAAATAGGAAAAACCATCAAATATAGGGTAACATCCCTGACCTGGGTTATGAACTAACCCTAGGTGTTTTGCTTAAATATGTAATTAGATGCTTGTGGTTATCTTTTGTAATGTAATTAAAGCTTCTGAGGAACATATATTTCCATTTTAGTCCTTTTTGAACAATGTTGTAATTTTGTTTTGTTAATTTTGGACCAATGTGCAAATTACCCAATTAGAGGGGTTAACTTGCAAATTTCACATGTTAAAATGTTCCTATGATGTTGAGATATCATAATAATGCATATTATATGGTGTAATGGATTCCACAATCTTGGGCACCAAGATATAGCTTGTAGAGTAATCCTTGTGCTTTAAAACCTAGTTTTGGTGTAAAGTGTCATTTACCCAAAACATAGGGTGCAACCTGTAAAATATACCCTTTAGAGTATCTCTCATGTTTCTTGGAATCAAGTAGAGAAAAGAAAGTGAGAGGGGCACCTCATTTGAATGATCAAGTAAGAAAGATAACCTTAATATTTAAATAACCAAGTTTTAAGCAAAATGACCCTTTTATATATGCAACTTAGTAAGGTGTTTGGTTTCTTTACCTTTTTAACCTTGGGAAAAGGAGGAGCTTTGTATAAGTAAATAAGGAGGAAACGTGGCCAAGAAGTGGAGAAGTAATTAGGGGATATGTTTGAGAAATAAAATAGATAAACTTCTTTCCTTGAAAATATCCAAAAAATATATATAGCACCCTTTTTTCTCAAGCAAGGGAACGTTTCCCTTAGTTTCTTTTCTCATCTTCTTGCTTTGGCCGACTAAGGAGAAGCTCAGGAGCAGAGGAGGACGAACAAGCTGGTTTGGGTAACCTTTGATCATCACCTAGCTCGAATTCTTGGAGGAAACCCTAATACAAGGTTGGTTTGTTAGTTTTCCTTACACAACTCTTCCTTCTAGCCATCTTCTCCATCCAAATCGTGAAGAACGGACCTTGGGCAACCTTTGGAGCTTCATCCACCATTAAAGATACGAAGCTTGGAGCTCTGGATCAGTCCTATAGGCGGGTTTTATAACTCTAAACCTTAAACTTTGTTAAGTGCATCTTCTTCTCCTAGAATCGTTGCTTGTTCTCATTCTTTAGACACTTTTAAGTGTTCTTACTAGCAATTCTGTGAAGAACAGTACATGTTATTGAGGTAGAAAATGATGATGTTATTTCCAAATTTATCCTAAATCTTGCTTTAGCAAACGGTCTTCCACCTCTTGCACAAACGGTTTCCCAAACCGTTTGGGAGCAAACAGTTTCAAACCGTTTGAATGCAAACGATTTCAACTAAACCGCATGAAAGCAAATGGTCCAAGACCGTTTGGGTGCGTTGACCATTTGGAGGTCTGTTGTAAATATTGTGGACTAATCACCTATCAAAAATCATCATCTAATTCCAAGTAAATCACTAATTGAAGGCACATTAATCACCTAATCCCTAATCGGGTCTATTGCTGATTTCAATAATACAATCATGTTGAAGTTTGGGTTGAGTGACCCAAACGGTTTCAAAACCGTTTGGGGATCACCCAAACGGTCTCAATACCATTTGGTGATCACCCAAGACCATTTGGAGGTCTAGGGTTAAGTGGGGTTGACCAATTGAGGGTCCAATGATATCAAATTGTTAAACAATTAAGGGCTGATTTTGTGACCAAATCTAGGGTTCAACCCTTAAGAGAATGACTTGGTTTTTGATGAAATAATGGGAAAACGGTCTCAAGACCGTTTGGAGGATGTCCAAACGATCCCAAGACCGTTTGGGGGTCACCCAAGACCGTTTGGAGGTCTAGGGTTGACCATGGTTAAGTGGTTGAAGATTGAAAGCCAACAAGTTGAAGTATAATCGATTAGTGACCTAATGATCACATCTATGAGTCAAACCTTAATAGGTTGAGTTAGTTTTTGGTGTTGACATGGGAAAACGGTATAAAGACTATTTGGAGGATGTCCAAACGATCCCAAGACCGTTTGGGGTCAGGTCATGACCAAATTGAATAATGGTTCAATAGTTTCAATGTCAATTAGACACATGTTGATACATGTTGAAGGGTGATAGATTCCAAACCCTAATTCAAGTGATACAAGCCCTAATTGGTGATCAATTGAGGGTCAATTTAGGGTCAAACCAGTTGAGGGTTGACCTAATTTACTCAATTGATAAGTGGCTAACAAGTGCATGAATGATTGAGGGGTTTAACATTGGAAACCCTAACTCAATTGGAATGGTTGAGTCACTTTTTGGTCCATGCGGTTTTGAGATGGTTTGGACCAAACGGTCTCAAGACCGTTTGGTACCAAATGATCCCAAACCGTTTGGTGACCATGCGGTTTCAAGATCAATTTTCCCATGCGGTTTCAAAGTCAAACTTGACCAAACGGTCTTCACCCCACCTTGGGCAAACGGTCTTGAGTGTGCACTTTATCAAACGGTTTTAAAAGTCAAAGGGACCAAACGGTCAACACCACCAAACGGTTTCAAGGTCCATCCAAAACCGTTTGGGGGTTTGAAGTGCAAGACCGTTTGGGGTCTAAAAAGGTCAAGAATGTTTGATGCCTTAGTGGTCAAGACGGTTTAGTAGTTGATTAACCTAAACCCTATAGATACCTAAAGTGATTCAGGGACCAAGTAATTAGTGGATTAATGCATGTTATGACCAAGGGTGAACATTACTAAAGTACCCTTGATGGGATAGTGTGACGACCGTCTCGCGAAAACAAGATTAACTAATGCGGAAGCGTTCATCAAGCAACGAATTAGCAAAAATCACTAAAAATTAAAACTTTTTGCAAGGAGATCCATTCATAGGAAAACCCTTTTCATTCAGAACCAAAGTAAAGCTTTACATCCTAGTTCATATATATACATCTCATGTACTTTTGCTTCTCGAGGAATGCAAACATAACTACTCTGTCTTAACTATACACAGGTAGTATAAAACCTTCGAGGCATTAAGCCAAAATCTCGAAATCACTAACTACTACTCCGAGGACCTGAGAGTACTGAGACGACACATAGGACTTTATATACATCTGAACATGACATGACAGCCAATGTCTCCACCTAAGACTTCACTGTTGTCCCTGATGCTGCTGTTGTTGTCCTTCACCTCCTGAAGGATTCCTGTCTCTTCGTCTGCGTCCACCTAAAAATGTGGTTCCCACGGGGGTGAGACAATTATAAAAATTGCCCCAGCGGGAGATATAACTCTCCACCAGAAACATTATTATTGCAACTTGAGAAGATGAATATGAACATGAGAATCATATCTATTTGACAGCAAATATTTTAATGTCTAACAGATTAGAACATTATTCTATATCAGAAGCATTGCAGTTATGACTTGATAGAATTAACATGTCACTTATCCTTTAATGAATAGGAAGAACATGTATAACATCTATTCAAACAACAGAATCATTACCACTGCATTAACTTTCTTCAGGCTTAGATCATATATCTAAAGCCTGGCATTATCAATGTGGAGTCATGGCCCGTAGCCATACTCTTTTCATAAGTGTTGGGATCTTAATCCCTCACTTCACCACTGGGTTTTTCTCATCCTTTCACAATTTCAATACCATAACCATGAAATCCTGGGTATTCAAACCCTTTGTTCATCACTTGAGCACTGTTACCTCTTTCTCAGGTAACTAACACCTTTAGGTCATTTGACCAAGGTAAGTATGATACTTGCTACACAAGCATCCATCATGGCACTTGATGTACATTAACTCTCTTGCCACCTCTTACCAGGCACAAGGTATATTATGGCACACAAGGCCCAATAAACAAATTCAAACTAATAACACATCATAGCTCATACCTGGCTATGCTCATCATCTCATGATACCTGCATGGTTAGCACATATAATAGCAGTACATCAATTATCTATCAATACCATGCAAAAACAATGTATTAATAATTCAAGGGTATTACCCTTAATCCTTTACCAGGATTTGGATTTCCATCACACATGGTTCACAAAACCATTCACATCTTGTCACCTCTCACTAGGCAACAACTTTATTCTCATGGCGCACAAGGCCATTCACATCTTGTCACCTCTCACTAGGCAACAACTTTATTCACATGGCGTACAAGGCCATTCACATCTTGTCACCTCTCACTAGGTAACAACTTAAAACAAAGGCTTACAAGCCCAACTCATCTTGTTACTTCTTTCTAAGTAACAAAAACATAATGGCACATATGGCCAATCAATTCTTATCAAATAAACATCATAGCTCATACCTGGCTATGATCATCACCTCATGAGACCTGCATGATTATCACACATGATAATAGACTTATCAAGTTCACAACACATCATGCAATACAGGGTAACACCACTATTCCCTTACCAGGGTTAGGGTTTAACATTAATTAGGCTTTCTTTCACATATCATTACCCTTCATTAAGAATAGGGTTTTCCATTATTAACCATTTAGGTTTTCAAGATCATATTATCAATGATCAAACCCTAGTTCATTGCTCCCCACATCTAGGAGCCAACATTTATACCATAAGTATTCAATCATACTTATTTATTCTCACCAATTATCATTAAATGATTATAATCACAAGGTATGAGTATCTCTCTCATCCTTAAGTTGAGAATTAACAAAACGACCATGTTAGTTCACTTTCAATTCAGCTCTAAGTCAAGCATAGACCACCACGGCCGTGCTACCTTGCACGGTCGTTCAGAGTAAAGTCGCCACGGCCGTGCTGCCTTGCACGGTTGTGCTACATAGGATCATCACATGAATCATATTTATATATATGAATTCTATTATTTGATCCTTTCAACTTGATTAGGTCACATCAACCCTTCAATCATATGCATACAACTATGATTAACATAGGGTACCAAGTCATTGGTCCTATAAGCAATTAGGGTTCCACATGGATGCACCCTCAATTAGGGTTTCACTTGGAATCACCCTCAACTAGGGTTTCACATTGAATCACCCTCAACTAGGGTTTCACATGGAATCACCCTCAACTAGGGTTTCACATGGAATCACCCTCAACTAGGGTTGAATTCAATAACCCTGTCAATTAGGGTTTATGTTCATGTTTAGGGTTTCATGATCTCTTTGATTAAGGATCATAACCCTTATACACCACATGATTCATATTCATGTATGAATTCATGCTATCAACTTCTTAACTTGATTAGGTCATATCAACTCTTCAGTCGAGTACATACAACTATGATTAACATAGTGTATCAAGTCATTGGTCCTATAAGCAATTAGGGATTCATCCCTTAATTGGCACTTAATCACTTAGGTACTATTAGGGTTTCAAACTTTGTACCTTCATTTATTACCATTACTAATCATCATTGGATCAATAGAACATTCATCATCTTAATTCTCAAAAGTTAAATTACATTGGACCTTCATTACATAAGGTATCCAAATGAATTAGGGTTTCCAATGTTGATTCCTTCAATCATTGGATTCATGGAACCAATCATCAATTGGACCTACCCTCATACTTCAATTGAGTTTAATAGGTCAACCTTCAACTGATTTGACCCTCAATTGACCCTCAATTAATCATCAATTAGGGTTTGATTCAATTGAATTAGGGTTTTTAATGTTGATTCCTTCAATCATTGAATTCATGGAACCATTCATCAATTGGACCTTCACCCATACTTCAATTGAGTTTAATAGGTCAACCTTCAACTGATTTTAATCTCAATTTACCCTCAATTGATCATCAATTAGGGTTTGATTCAATTGAATTAGGGTTTGGAATCGATGATTCAACAACACTAATCAATGTAAGACTAGTTGCTTTGAAACCATTGAACCATCATCCAAATTGGGTATGACCTGACCCCAAACGGTCTTGAGGTCGTTTGTATGACCTCCAAACGGCCTTGAGACCGTTTTCCCATCATATCACTCAAAACCAAGCCATCCAAGTAGGGTTTGGATTATTGAAGTGCTCACCAAATCAGCAATCTATTGCAGATCAACTTGATATCTTTAGACCTTCAACCACTGAACTATACTCAACCCTAGACCTCCAAACGGTCTTGGGTGACCACCAAACGGTCTTGAGACCGTTTGGATGAGCTCCAAACGGTCTTGAGACCGTTTTCCCATCCAACATTTGGACTTTAGTGAAAAATCATCATGGATTGGTCTATCGAGTTGATCAACAAATCAGCATTTAGTTGCAGTATGATTTGGTACCTTTGGACCTTCAATTGGTCAACTATACTTGACCCCAGACCTCCAAACGGTCTTGGGGTGATCCCCAAACGGTCTTGAGACCGTTTGGGTGATCCCCAAACGGTCTTGAGACCGTTTGGGCTAATCAACCCAAAATCTCAACTTAACTCATTGGAATTTCAGCACTGTTTTCAATTAGGGTTTGCCTAATTGATTAGCCTTCAACTCATGATCCCTTTGGCGTTAACCCCTCAAATTTGTAGGGTCATTAACCAACATCATTATGAACAAAAATCTCATACGGTCAACGCTTGATCAACGCACTCAAACGGTCTTGAAACCGTTTGCCCAAGCAGGTCAAGTTGATCAGGTTGAAAATCAGCACTTAATCCAATTAGGTTTCCCTAATTGATTAGGCTTCAACTCACGATTCCTTGGGAGTTAACCCATAAAACTTGGTGAGTCATTAGCCCACATAATTAGGATCAACAATCTCATACGGTCAACGCTTGGTCAACGCACTCAAATGGTCTTGAAACCGTTTTCCCAAGCAGGTCAAGTTGATCAGGTTGAAAATCAGCACTTAATCCAATTAGGTTTCCCTAATTGATTAGGCTTCGACTCACGATTCCTTTGGAGTTAACCCCTCAAATTTTGAGGGTCATTATCCTACATAATTAGGAACGAGATTCCCAAACGGTCCACGCTTGGTCAACTCTTTCATACGGTTTTGAAACCGTTTGCCACCAAACGGTTTGCAAACCGTTTGGTCACCAAACTGTTTTGGTGAAACCGTTTGGTCCCAACCAATGAGATCATTTGCTCCCAAGATATTTGGTGAGGTGCTTGCTTATGATGATGTCATCATCATATTCCTTTGTGCACCCAAGAACAGCAACCGTTCTTGATGGAATTTGCAGCAAAGAAGCAAAAGTTTATCAAATTGAAGAAATCAATCAACAAAGCATAGAAGATTGATGCAATAGCAATGTTTGAGGGTTTAAGTTATAAAACCCGCCTCCAATTGAGCTCCAAAGCTCCAAGCTCACGCCATTAATGGTGGATGAAGCTCTAGCAACTCCCCCTAGGCTCGTCCTCAAGCTTTTGATTGCAAAAGTTGGCTAGGGTTGAAGAGGAGATCGAAATAAGAAGGAATCCATAATTTATTTTTGATTTCCACCATGAAATCAAGGAAAACGAAGGTCAAGAGCTTACCAACAGGTTGGGAGGCGTCCTCCTGCTCCTCCCTAGCTCCTTGGTCGGTTTTGCAAGCAAGGGAAAGAAGAAAATCCGAAATAGCCTTTCATTTGGCTTGAAAAAGACACTTTTATAAGAAAATTGATGAGAGAGAAAATGCATTATTAAAATGCATTAAATTCCAAAAATATGGCCGCCTCTTCCCCCTCAAATCCCTTAAGGACGAGGCACCTTCCTTTGCCTTTAATTCTCCTTCATTATCCTTGATTTAAAGAAAATCAAATTAAGCACCTTAATGCTTATTATATTAATATCCATATGTGAGTGGGTTTTCTTTTTCTTATAATAAGGTGAGTGGAATTTCACCTACTTAGGATATTTTCGTTCCTTATCTTGGCAAAGGAACATTCATCCTTATTCAAAATCAACCCAAAACATTTTGGTTGAAATCCCTTCAATTATTTTTATTCATTTTTTCCCTAATCAAATTAGGGTTTCAATTAGGCATTAATCTTGATTATTTTAATATCAAGATTCTCTCTCCTCCAACTTAATTCAAATGAGGCACCCATCTCATTTTATTTGCTCTACATGTTTCCAAGAAACATTAGGGACCTTATTGAAGTGTTAATTTGCATATTGAACCCTAGGTTTTGGGTAAATTGCACTTTACACCAAAACTGGGTTTTAATGCACAACACTGCTTTACAAGCTTAATCTTGGTGCCCAAGCTTGTGAAAACCATACCACTACATCATATTCATTCTTATGATGTCTCAACATCATAGGAACATCTTATCATGCAACATTTGCAAATTAACCCCTCAACTTGGGTAATTTGCACTTTAGTCCAAAATAAGCAAACATTGCTTCAACATTGTTCAAACAGGACCAAAATTGAAACATAAGTTTCTCATGAGCCCTAATTACTTTTCACAAGATAAGATTAAGAATCTACTTAACCTTATTAAGAAAAACAATCTAGGGTTAATTCATAACCCAGGTCTGGGATGTTACAAATTATAAACCCCTAACAAGGATTTCGTCCTCGAAATCCCAAGAAAAGGAGGGACAGATTGTTCATTAATCATGCCCTAAAGTCTCCACATATCATCTTAATATCATGGAGATATCATGAACTCTGTGATTTCACACAAAGCTCCTTTCATTAGTTCAACCTCATCAATGTTTATGCAGAGTATAAACCCCTAACATATGATGTCCATATCATTGAAAGGAAGAAGCATAAAAGAACATACTTCAATGATCACTCAAGAATACTTATCAAAAGGAAAAAAATATATATCTAACATAGATAATTCACTTAGCAAACTCTATGTAATTGGGAATGTTCACATAGCTCTTCCCTTTTGATTAGGAATGTTCACATAGCTCTTCCTATTAGTTGGGAATGTTCACATAGCTCTTCCCTTTTGATTAGGAATGTTCACATAGCTTTTCCTTTTAATTGGGAATGTTCACATAGCTCTTCCCTTTTGATTAGGAATGTTCACATAGCTCTTCCTATTAGTTGGGAATGTTCACATAGCTCTTCCCTTTTGATTAGGAATGTTCACATAGCTCTTCCTATTAGTTGGGAATGTTCACATAGCTCTTCCCTTTTGATTAGGAATGTTCACATAGCTCTTCCTATTAGTTGGGAATGTTCACATAGCTCTTCCCTTTTGATTAGGAATGTTCACATAGCTCTTCCTATTAGTTGGGAATGTTCACATAGCTCTTCCCTTTTGATTAGGAATGTTCACATAGCTCTTCCTATTAGTTGGGAATGTTCACATAGCTCTTCCCTTTTGATTTCATTATACTCTCTAGATTGTTTCAAAATGATTGCTTGATCAGGGCAATCAAAAAGATACCAATCTAAGAGTTTCCATACTCACTTTATCATCAATAGTTGTATACCTGGCCAGGGTTTACAAATACTGAGATCAAGTAGTATGCACTTACATGCTATCATATTCCTTGCTTTTCATATCATTATACACACATGATTTTCCCTTGTTCCAACATGACTAAGTCATTTAGGAACTCTTTTAAAGCTCAAACTTTCTGTATTAAGGACTGATAACCTAGATTGTAAAGCTAGTATCCAGTCCCCTATATGCATTATTGTTGCCCTAATCTGCCCAACAAGAGCATGATCATAGGATTCTCTATCCTGATCAGGTCTTAATGGGGATTCTCAGGCACTCATTCTATTCTTGCATGATCCTTGCACCACTTCTTGGTGCAACAACATTGCTCTAAGCAATGTGTTCCTTGTGCTCTTCAGTCATTTTAAAACTTTACCCTTTCTCTGCACAAGCAGAAATCATTATAGGGTATACTGGAGGACACTAACACAGACTCGATACCTTAGTCCTATGTCTCTGTAGACTCAGCAAACCTAGAGCTCTGATACCACTAAATTGTGACGACCGTCTCGCAAAAACAAGATTAACTAATGCGGAAGCGTTCATCAAGCAACGGATTAGCAAAAATCACTAAAAATTAAAACTTTTTGCAAGGAGATCCATTCACAGGAAAACCCTTTTCATTCAGAACCAAAGTAAAGCTTTACATCCTGGTTCATATATATATACATCTCATGTACTTTTGCTTCTCGAGGAATGCAAACATAACTACTCTGTCTTAACTATACACAGGTAGTATAAAACCTTCGAGGCATTAAGCCAAAATCTCGAAATCACTAACTACTACTCTGAGGACCTGAGAGTACAGAGACGACACATAGGAATTTATATACATCTGAACATGACATGACAGCCAATGTCTCCACCTGAGACTTCACTGCTGTCCCTGATGCTGCTGTTATTGTCCTTCACCTCCTGAAGGATTCTTGTCTCTTCGTCTGCGTCCACCTAAAAATGTGGTTCCCACGGGGGTGAGACAATTATAAAAATTGCCCCAGCGGGAGATATAACTCTCCGCCAGAAACATTATTATTGCAACTTGAGAAGATGAATATGAACATGAGAATCATATCTATTTGACAGCAAATATTTTAATGTCTAACAGATTAGAACATTATTCTATATCAGAAGCATTGCAGTTATGACTTGATAGAATTAACATGTCACTTATCCTTTAATGAATAGGAAGAACATGTATAACATCTATTCAAACAACAGAATCATTACCACTGCATTAACTTTCTTCAGGCTTAGATCATATATCTAAAGCCTGGCATTATCAATTTGGAGTCATGGCCCGTAGCCATACTCTTTTCATAAGTGTTGGGATCTTAATCCCTCACTTCACCACTGGGTTTTTCTCATCCTTTCACAATTTCAATACCATAACCATGAAATCTTGGGTATTCAAACCCTTTGTTCATCACTTGAGCACTGTTACCTCTTTCTCAGGTAACTAACACCTTTAGGTCATTTGACCAAGGTAAGTATGATACTTGCTACACAAGCATCCATCATGGCACTTGATGTACATTAACTCTCTTGCCACCTCTTACCAGGCACAAGGTATATTATGGCACACAAGGCCCAATAAACAAATTCAAACTAATAACACATCATAGCTCATACCTGGCTATGCTCATCATCTCATGATACCTACATGGTTAGCACATATAATAGCAGTACATCAATTATCTATCAATACCATGCAAAAACAATGTATTAATAATTCAAGGGTATTACCCTTAATCCTTTACCAGGATTTGGATTTCCATCACACATGGTTCACAAAACCATTCACATCTTGTCACCTCTCACTAGGCAACAACTTTATTCTCATGGCGCACAAGGCCATTCACATCTTGTCACCTCTCACTAGGCAACAACTTTATTCACATGGCGCACAAGGCCATTCACATCTTGTCACCTCTCACTAGGTAACAACTTAAAACAAAGGCTTACAAGCCCAACTCATCTTGTTACTTCTTTCTAAGTAACAAAAACATAATGGCACATATGGCCAATCAATTCTTATCAAATAAACATCATAGCTCATACCTGGCTATGATCATCACCTCATGAGACCTGCATGATTATCACACATGATAATAGACTTATCAAGTTCACAACACATCATGCAATACAGGGTAACACCACTATTCCCTTACCAGGGTTAGGGTTTACCATCAATTAGGCTTTCTTTCACATATCATTACCCTTCATTAAGAATAGGGTTTTCCATTATTAACCATTTAGGTTTTCAAGATCATATTATCAATGATCAAACCCTAGTTCATTGCTCCCCACATCTAGGAGCCAACATTTATACCATAAGTATTCAATCATACTTATTTATTCTCACCAATTATTATTAAATGATTATAATCACAAGGTATGAGTATCTCTCTCATCCTTAAGTTGAGAATTAACAAAACGACCATGTTAGTTCACTTTCAATTCAGCTCTAAGTCAAGCATAGACCACCACGGCCGTGCTACCTTGCACGGTCGTGCAGAGTAAAGTCGCCACGGCCGTGCTGCCTTGCACGGTCGTGCTACATAGGATCATCACATGAATCATATTTATATATATGAATTCTATTATTTGATCCTTTCAACTTGATTAGGTCACATCAACCCTTCAATCATATGCATACAACTATGATTAACATAGGGTACCAAGTCATTGGTCCTATAAGCAATTAGGGTTCCACATGGATGCACCCTCAATTAGGGTTTCACTTGGAATCACCCTCAACTAGGGTTTCACATTGAATCACCCTCAACTAGGGTTTCACATGGAATCACCCTCAACTAGGGTTTCACATGGAATCACCCTCAACTAGGGTTGAATTCAATAACCCTGTCAATTAGGGTTTATGTTCATGTTTAGGGTTTCATGATCTCTTTGATTAAGGATCATAACCCTTATACACCACATGATTCATATTCATGTATGAATTCATGCTATCATCTTCTAAACTTGATTAGGTCATATCAACTCTTCAGTCGAGTACATACAACTATGATTAACATAGTGTATCAAGTCATTGGTCCTATAAGCAATTAGGGATTCATCCCTTAATTGGCACTTAATCACATAGGTACTATTAGGGTTTCAACCTTTGTACCTTCATTTATTACCATTACTAATCATCATTGGATCAATAGAACATTCATCATCTTAATTCTCAAAAATTGAATTACATTGGACCTTCATTACATAAGGTATCCAAATGAATTAGGGTTTCCAATGTTGATTCCTTCAATCATTGGATGCATGGAACCAATCATCAATTGGACCTACCATCATACTTCAATTGAGCTTAATAGGTCAACCTTCAACTGATTTGACCCTCAATTGACCCTCAATTAATCATCAATTAGGGTTTGATTCAATTGAATTAGGGTTTTTAATGTTGATTCCTTCAATCATTGAATTCATGGAACCATTCATCAATTGGAACTTCACCCATACTTCAATTGAGTTTAATAGGTCAACCTTCAACTGATTTGACTCTCAATTGACCCTCAATTGATCATCAATTCGGGTTTGATTCAATTGAATTAGGGTTTGGAATCGATGATTCAACAACACTAATCAATGTAAGACTAGTTGCTTTGAAACCATTGAACCATCATCCAAATTGGGTATGACCTGACCCCAAACGGTCTTGAGGTCGTTTGGATGACCTCCAAACGGTCTTGAGACCGTTTTCCCATCATATCACTCAAAACCAAGCCATCCAAGTAGGGTTTGGATTATTGAAGTGCTCACCAAATCAGCAATCTATTGCAGATCAACTTGATATCTTTAGACCTTCAACCACTGAACTATACTCAACCCTAGACCTCCAAACGGTCTTGGGTGACCACCAAACGGTCTTGAGACTGTTTGGATGAGCTCCAAACGGTCTTGAGACCGTTTGCCCATCCAACATTTGGACTTTAGTGAAAAATCATCATGGATTGGTCTATCGAGTTGATCAACAAATCAGCATTTAGTTGCAGTATGATTTGGTACCTTTGGACCTTCAATTGGTCAACTATACTTGACCCCAGACCTCCAAACGGTCTTGGGGTGATCCCCAAACGGTCTTGAGACCGTTTGGGCTAATCAACCCAAAATCTCAACTTAACGCATTGGAATTTCAGCACTGTTTTCAATTAGGGTTTTCCTGATTGATTAGCCTTCAACTCATGATCCCTTTAGAGTTAACCCCTCAAATTTGGAGGGTCATTAACCAACATTATTATGAACAACATTCTCATACGGTCAACGCTTGGTCAACGCACTCAAACGGTCTTGAAACCGTTTGCCCAAGCAGGTCAAGTTGATCAGGTTGAAAATCAGCACTTAATCCAATTAGGTTTCCCTAATTGATTAGGCTTCAACTCACGATTCCTTGGGAGTTAACCCATAAAACTTGGTGAGTCATTATCCCACATAATTAGGATCAACAATCTCATACGGTCAACGCTTGGTCAACGCACTCAAACGGTATTGAAACCGTTTGCCCAAGCAGGTCAAGTTGATCAGGTTGAAAATCAGCACTTAATCCAATTAGGTTTCCCTAATTGATTAAGCTTCAACTCACGATTACTTTGGAGTTAACCCCTCAAATTTTGCGGGTCATTAGCCTACATAATTAGGAACGAGATTCCCAAACGGTCCATGCTTGGTCAACTCTTTCATACGGTTTTGAAACCGTTTTCCACCAAACGGTTTGCAAACCGTTTGGTCACCAAACGGTTTTGGTGAAACCGTTTGGTCCCAACCAATGAGATCATTTGCTCCCAATATATTTGGTGAGGTGATTGCTTATGATTATGTCATCATCATCTTCCTTCGTGCACCCAATAACAGCAACCGTTCTTGATGGAATTTGCAGCAAAGAAGCAAAAGTTTATCAAATTGAAGAAATCAATCAACAAAGCATAGAAGATTGATGCAATAGCAATGTTTGAGGGTTTAAGTTATAAAACCCGCCTCCAATTGAGCTCCAAAGCTCCAAGATCACGCCATTAATGGTGGATGAAGCTCTAGAAACTCCCCCTAGGCTCGTCCTCAAGCTTTTGATTGCAAAAGTTGGCTAGGGTTGAAGAGGAGATCGAAATAAGAAGGAATCCATAATTTATTTTTGATTTCCACCATGAAATCAAGGAAAACGAAGGTCAAGAGCTTACCAACAGGTTGGGAGGCTTCCTCCTGCTCCTCCCTAGCTCCTTGGTCGGTTTTGCAAGCAAGGGAAAGAAGAAAATCCGAAATAGCCTTTCATTTGGCTTGAAAAAGGCAATTCTATAAGAAAATTGATGAGAGAGAAAATGCATTATTAAAATGCATTAAATTCCAAAAATATGGCCGCCTCTTCCCCCTCAAATCCCTTAAGGACGAGTCACCTTCCTTTGCCTTTAATTCTCCTTCATTATCCTTGATTTAAAGAAAATCAAATTAAGCACCTTAATGCTTATTATATTAATATCCATATGTGAGTGGGTTTTCTTTTTCTTATAATAAGGTGAGTGGAATTTCACCTACTTAGGATATTTTCGTTCCTTATCTTGGCAAAGGAACGTTCATCCTTATTCAAAATCAACCCAAAACATTTTGGTTGAAAGCCCTTCAATTATTTTTATTCATTTTTGCCCTAAATCAAATTAGGGTTTCAATTAGGCATTAATCTTGATTATTTTAATATTAAGATTCTCTCTCCTCCAACTTAATTCAAATGAGGCACCCATCTCATTTTATTTGCTCTACATGTTTCCAAGAAACATTAGGGACCTTATTGAAGTGGTAATTTGCATATTGAACCCTAGGTTTTGGGTAAATTGCACTTTACACCAAAACTGGGTTTTAATGCACAACACTGCTTTACAAGCTTAATCTTGGTGCCCAAGCTTGTGAAAACCATACCACTACATCATAGTCATTCTTATGATGTCTCAACATCATAGGAACATCTTATCATGCAACATTTGCAAATTAACCCCTCAACTTGGGTAATTTGCACTTTAGTCCAAAATAAGCAAACATTGCTTCAACATTGTTCAAACAGGACCAAAATTGAAACATAAGTTTCTCATGAGCCCTAATTACTTTTCACAAGATAAGATTAAGAATCTACTTAACCTTATTAAGCAAAACAATCTAGGGTTAATTCATAACCCAGGTCAGGGATGTTACAGATAGTGTGACTAATACCCCTTGATCAAGTAAACCCTAATGACCACAATGGTAATGACATAACTTATGTTGTCAAGGTTGATTTGACTTAGTCTAATCAAGAGTGATGTAAACATCATCTAATAGTAAGAGGAGAGAGAAGACTCCTAATATGAAAGAGAATCAAGTAATAAACTTCCTATATGTATGAATGCATCTAATTAGGGTATGATCCTTCATAGTGAGATCATGGAAACCCTAATTATGATGGTTAATGAATCTTAACCTAATTTAAGGGCATTAATGGAAATAATCCTCATATATGATGAGGGTGTGACTTTAATTGATGTGATGTAATGTGAATAGTAAACCCTAATTTAGGGTAATGTGATGTAATATGAATAGTAAACCCTAATCTAGGGTAATGTGATGTAATGTGAATAGTAAACCCTAATCTAGGGTAATGTGATATAATGTGAATAGTAAACCCTAATTTAGGGTAATGTGATGTAATGTGAATAATAAACCCTAATCTAGGGTAATGTGATGTAATGTGAATAGTAAACCCTAATTCTGGATTATGCTTTTGAGCATGAAACTCTATGATTGAATTAGGAAATAAATTGTACTGTGCTTATATAGACAAAATGTGTATGTTATCAATTGTGCTAATCATGCAGGTTTTTATGCAGAAGTGATCATAGCCAGGTAAGGGTTATGATGTCATATTCATTAAAAGCACTTTATGAGTTTTGGAAGTAATAACATGCTATGTTGCCTAGTAAGAGGTAACATATGAGACTAATAGGCTATATGAGCCATGAGAAATGTTTATATTACCATCAAGTCATCAATATGTTACTTGGTAACAAGTGTTTTGATGATCTAAGGGTTTGAATACCCATATTCCTGAATCATAATGATGAGATGGTTAGGGATTGATGTCCCAATGATAACTGGATGTGAAATGAGCTTGATACAATTAGTACTCTTTCTTTATAGCAATTGTTTAATGGTTTGTGTTTGAAAACATGCCTGATGCTAAAAGAATGCCATAATGTACTTAAATAATCAAGTATAATGATATCATGTAGAGCCCTGACCATAGATCCATCATTGTCAGAAGTTAAATGATGGTGAAACAGGTTTTCCTAAGGGAACTCCTGGAGAGCATACTTTTGAGTATGTGGGGGTTATGGACGTGAATATCCTTACGTCCTAATGTAGGATTTGATGTGAGATGTACCTGTAATCTCCCAATCCTTCATTATATATTTATGTCAGGACGATGTATCATTAATCTCCCGATGATGTTGTTAATGCCGCATCGATGTGAGATAAACAAGAAATCCCTCGATGGCGAAGAGAGTACAGCACGCCACTGTAACTCTAATAGCGAAGTTGCCAGAATACCCCGGAAAGCTATCATAGCAGAGACACAAGATGTCCTGCATGTTGTTCCTCACACTGGCTGAGGAAGATGAGGTCTTAGGAATCCGGCTCTTTTAATGACCTATGTATGGTACCGATTGCGATTTCGTAATGGTCGGTTGGAGTATGAGAGGTGTAACTCATCTCCTCAGGGCATAAATATGTTTGAAAAACATAATCAGCCATGTAGCATAACTGCTTAGGTTGAACTACGAGAAACAATGATTGATGATACATTGTTTATAATGCTCTAGTTGAATAACTAGTATACATGTTCTTCATATTCCTTATTAATATATGTCTTGTCATTCAATTAAGTTATACTTGAAATGATTGCTTAAAAGAATGTTGCTTCACTTAGTCTACACAATGTTAAACCTGTTGTTGAATGTTTATAGTTCTACTACTCAATGTTATTCCATTATTGCAATAACAAAGTTTCTGGCAGAGAGTTATGACTCTCGCTGGGACAATTATTCAATTGTCTCACCCTCGTGGGATTCAACTTTTTAGGTAGACGTCAAGGATGAAGGAACCCATCAGTGGGTGAGAAATAGCAACAGCAGCAGCAACACCAGGGACAGTAGTGATCCTCAGGTGGAGAAACTATCTGTCAAGTCTTGTAGATAGTATGTCCTATGTGTCGTTTCTGTACTCTCAGGTCATAGGAGTCAGTAGATGTTTAAAGATAGATCTGAGATTTTTTGGCTTAATGCCTTGAGATTTTTGTATCTTGCCTTGTACAGCTAATAAGGTAGTTGATGTTGTAATACTCGAGATGTGACATTACAGAGATGTAATGATGGATCAGCCTGTAAACAACTTATCATGTTTTCTTTATGAAAGAGTTTTATCATTTATAGATCTCTTTACGAAAAGTTTTAATTTTTAGTGATTTTTAATAATTCTGTTGTTAGTTAATCGCTTCCGCATTAGTTTAAATTCGTTGATCTTGTTTTCTGAGAAGTTGAGTTGCCACATATAGGGTGTGTTTTTCTTGGAAATGTAAAAATAAAATTATAACAAGAAATGGGTTTTGAGAGAAATAATTTCAAATCAAGGTGGGTTTCCTCCCACTACAGCTAAGTCTATTTCCTTCAGTCAGGCTTGGCATTCTTTGGCTCATTAACAATTCACAAACAAAGTGTTTCCATCCAAAACATAGGTAAACCTCTCAAGCACTTTCACAACATGATCTTCATCCCACGAGTTGTGTGGGATTCTGAAATGTTCTTCTTCATATTCCCCTTATTTATGCTCATCATAGTCTATCTCAAAGTAGTAGTCCTCATTATTAAAATATTGATGTTCCCAAGTAGTGAACATATAGATGTCTATCTTTTTATTCAAGTAAGTGATAAACAAATTTTCGACACGTACCTTGATTTCCAAATCAGTTGTGCAGAAGAATAGTCTTCCCAAGATTATGGGAATCTTCCCATATTTTGGTTCTATATCCAAGACAAGAAAATTAGTTGGGTATGCAGCATATGATTTACTCTCCACCACTATTATTTACCCTATCATTGGATATTATGTTGGATCCATGGTCCAATAGGAGAATGGAGTCTGTGGGTTTCAACCTTTTTAAGCCAAGCATCATATACAATATAGGGCATGATTCTAATGCTTGAGCCTAAGTCAAGATGTGAATTCTCAATGAATTCATGATTTATATAACAAGGGATAAGAGTAACACCCAGATATCCCTTTTTTAGGGGGGAAGGATTGTCTAGTATGAAGCTTGCTTGATTTGTCAATCTGATTCCTTATGTGGTTTCTTGTTATCTTTCCCTTGAAGGTGCATACATCCTTAAATAATGACACAAGTAGTGAGATGTTTTCCTTCACTTGCCTTAAAACCTTCAAAATGTTCATGTTATGCTTATGCCTCACTTTGTAGAAGGGGTCCTCTAAGGCATCAAAGAAAAAGGACTCATTCACGTCAACCTTGTTTGGATCTGTTTGAGGACTTTAGGGCACCACTAGAAAACTTCTTTATTCCTCACATGGAACACTTTGTGTTATCAACTCAACACAAGATGGGGCATTAGTGCGGTATAACAAATTCAATAGAGGGTGTGAAAGTAGGAATTCAGGTTCTCTTAGAAGTCTTACTTGATGATGGGATTCATGGTGTTATCATATCAAAAGAAGGTCATATAATAGGATTTTTAATTACCTTGGCACTCTCACAAGACCCTTTTCAACAATGGTATTGTATGATGATCCTAGTCCACTTGCTTTTTGCCCCTTTTGGGCTGCTCAACAACCTTGCTAGTCCTCAATATGGTCACCATGTTCACTTTTTCATGGGGAAGATGGGGAGCTTGTGATGATTTTGATGGTGGAGGTGTGATATTGATGTCAGGGATAAGTATTTTGGAGGATGTGGAGTGGTTATTTTAGAAGTTGTTGTAAAGGTGGTTGATATTGTATTTGTGGTGGTTGGTATCAGGATGGTGGTCGTGGAGTGTATCGGAAGTTGTATGAAGGATGTGGTGGTGGAGGTGAGTAGGGGTTAGGAGGACCTTATTATTGTTGTAAAGTTGGAATTTGCCATTGTGGTGGGATGCAACTACCTTGAGGAGAACCCATAACCCATGAGCAATGTTTGGGTTTGTCATGGTTTGCGAAGAAAGTCTGCCCTCCTCACGATGTGCAAGTGATAAAGAGATTTCAATCTTTTTCAATATGACTTATGTTTTTTCCATGAGAGTACACATCTTTCTTGACTTCATCTAGGCTTCTCAGCCTTCCAAGCACCTCTTCAACTTAGAATTGAAGCTTGGTCCCTGGTGTTGTCTTGGATGACCTTGTCCTTCTCTCCTTTCTTCTAAGAGAAGTTTGGATGATTTCTATACTCAACAATGGAAGAGTTCGGATAGGGCCTTGGTTGTTTTGGTTGCCATAAGAGTGGAGTTCTTCAACCTCCTCATTAAAGACTCAATATAGTGTGTAGATTGGCTAGAAGGGCCTCCCACATGTGCCTTCATTACATTCATCATGTATCCCAAGGTTTTCATCATTTGAGGGTTGGTGTCATCCTAGGCATAAGAAGGTGCAGCTCCCATGTTTCTATCACAATGGTTGTCCATACTAGAGGCACATTGTCTTGAGTTTTCAGCCAAGTTCTCAAAGAGAGGACAAGATTCTTTAGGAGGTTTTAACATGAATGTACCACCACATGATGAGTCCACATAATTTGGCCTGTCTTAAAAAGTATAAGGATTGAACTAATTGTCAAATAGTCACCTCATGATGTGAGAAGTCCTGCAACAGCTTCTAAAATCTTTCACATATCTCATGAAACTACTCATTCTCTTTTTGACTAATGGAAGTGATGCACCATCTCATATGAGTCAACTTGGACATAGGATATAAGTTTTTTAGAAATTAGTTCTTCATGTCTTCCCAAGTCATAATTGCAGTCTTGGATGAGTGCCACTCCTTGATCTTGTCCTCGAGAGAGAAAGGAAATAATGTGATTTGGGTGGAATCATTAGTGGTTGTAGGTGTCTTGTACGTGGAGCATGTCTAAAGGAAGAAGTCCACATACTTGTAGTGGTTCTCATTCTCAAGTCTATAGAAGGTGGGGAGAAGACCAAGAGTAATGAAGAATTGATGTTGCTAACATCTGATCAACTCGAGTGGAAATTGGAAAATTTTAGTTTATTGATGTTATATAGTGGTGTAGTGGCTTGTGCATATGTGGAAGAGGTGGTGGAAGATCACATCCTACTCATGGTTGTGTGCATCCATGTTTTCCATCCCTTTCTATAGATGATGGTTGTGTGGTTTTTCTCCTTTGTCTTCCTATCCCAGAATTCTATAGGAAAGAGTTGATAGAAAGAGAACAACATCCAAACATGCAACAACAGTCACATGTACAAGGAAAAACCAATAAAAAGAATATAAGTTAGTAAACATGTTTGCAAAAGTAGCACAAATAATAATGAATAGAAATGGTGAGGGAAAAATGAAAAGTCAACGCTAAACAAACTATCTAGTTCGAGTGCCTCTCTCCCAAAAATGGTGCCAGAAAGCTTGATCCACTTGTGAAAGTGTGCACAAATGAGTCAGCTAACAAATTTGTAACCCTAAGAAACACAATCTAATAGACTACAACAATTTCGCTCAAGTGCAGAGTTCGTATCATAGAATAGAAGTGGCAAGTTAGGGGTTGAAACCCAAGGAAGAAAGGGGGCACTAGAGCATGGTTTGTTTTGGGATATGTTTCTGAAGTGTAGACTAGGGTTGAAGGGATTAACTTTGGTCTTGAGTTAACTAGGATTGTCAAGTAAACAATTAGTGGAAGATAAGAGCAAAACCTACTTTAGACCGAGACAAGTTAAATATAATTAATAAAGCAAGAAATACTGAGCAGTTAATTATTCTAGAGCAAGAAATATCAAGTTAAAATAATCACTAAACTAACAAAACAATTCTACTTAACAAACTAGATAGGGAAACTATCTAGACTAGGCAACTAAGCACTACGCCAGCAATTTAGCAAGAAAAGGAACTAGGAAAGAAGATTAGTAATTAACTAGATATGACTAGAACAAGCAATCACAAATGAAGACTAACTACACTAGCAAGGCCTATCTACCATGAACAAGAAAATGACTAATTAAGAATGTGAAAAGACTAACTAAGCTAACACTACTTAAAAGCATCACTAAACTAACAAAATAATTCTACTTAACAAACTAGATAGGGAAACTGTCTAGACTAGGAAAGAAAGCACTACACCAGTAATTTAGCAAGAAAAGGAACTAGGAGACAAGATTAGTAATTAACTAAATATGACTAGAACAAGCAATCACAAATGAAGACTAACTACTTAGCAAGGCCTAGCTACCATGATTAGGGTTTAATTGAAACTCAACAAGGATCCAACAAGTCTGGGTTTCTAGAATAAAAGATCTTAGGGAAATTGAAGGTCAAGGGTAATGATGGAGGGTGGGAATGAGGGTATTTCACCTCATGACACCTACCATCTAGACTTTAGGTAGATCCAAGCCAATTACACTAAGTGAACCTAAAATAGCTACATAAATCTTACACTTAGGATTATGGGAGTGGATATAAATGTGTAAAAATGGGTAGCTAGCTAGGGATCCACTGGTTGGACCTAGAAGCGAATCCCAAAATAGGAACATATAAGCCATTTCCCCTAGAACCTAGGTGGTTTCAAGCACAAATGACAAGATAATTGATGGGAAATGAGATAGAAGTAGAAGATGATCATTAGCAAACGAAATTGTAAAATGTACATATCAATTTCCCTCAGCATGGTATTAAACTCAGATTTTCAATCCTAAACATGCCACCTAAGGGGCTTGGCTACTCATTACCAAAGAAATGGAGAAATAAGAAGAATTAGAGGAGTAGATAGCCACAAATACATGGTGAAGACTCCTCCTTCTTCACATTAAGCTGGAGAAGAATGCCCTTCTTGCTCCTTGGTTGATGGACAACATGGAATGATAGATGGAAGTAGTCAAAACCTACAAAGTTAGGGTTTTGAGGTGGAAGATAATGGAAATGAGGTGGAGTAGGTGGAAATGAGTGGGAAAGGAATAAGTGGACACTTCAATGCTTGGAGTGTATAACCTATGGATCCCAATTGTCAAAAAATGGTTATATAGTGGCTTGGGAAGCCTAGGGTTAAGTGAGGGTAATGGGTAAAATCATAGCTAGGAAGCATTAGGGTTTGGGAGGTATCACAACCATTATGGACAGAATATATGTCCAAGGTGGTGGAGTGGTGGAACGGTTATGCTAGGAGAGAATAGGCATGCTAAAGATGAGAAAATGTCAGGTTGGTTTTGGCTTTTGAAGGTCATTATAACACCCCTGACTTGGGTTTTGGGATAAACCTAGAAGTTTTGCCAATGTAAGTTGCTTAGAACCTTGTCTCAATCTTTGAAAAGTAATTAAGATTTAAGGAGAGTTTAATTCTCAAATTTTGAGCTTGTTTGAAAATTGTTTGTTCTTTAATGATAGTTTTGGTGAAAGTTGCAATTTACCCAAAATGTGTGGTTGATGTGCAGATTATCACCTCTAGAATGTCCATTATCTCTCTTAGCATAATCTAGAGGAGATAGAAAGGAGGGGGTGCCTTGTTTGAGTTTTGGTTGAGTGATAGCACTCTCGGTGGTGAAAGAACCAAAGAGTGATGAGTGTCTTGAACCCTATATGGGGTTGTGTCAAGTTATGAAGTGTATATGGGAGTGCCTATCATCTTGGAATCCATAGAGGAGGTCCCATATCAGTTTTGGTTTAGTAACTTTTTGGAAGTATTCATATCAGGCTAAGCACCTCAAGTAAATGAAGCATATCGATTTAGAAGTTCCTTGAAAAAGTTGTATCAATTTGCACATAAAGTGATAATGGTGTCTAAGTCAATACACCCTCCCAACCTGATATATGTTGATAGTTTCTAACCTGACATAAAGTGAGGAGCTTAAGTCAACACAAGTGAATGTGTCTAGGCTGATACACTTTGATGAGTGTAGGCCGACACATGAAGAGTATAATCAAGTTGATACATGATGATGTAACGAGATGGATACACTTTGATAAGTGAAGGATAATACGCACTAAAGAGGGTCAAGTCAATACAACAAGTTAAGTTGAAACCAGTATTCTAGTATGGATGAGAGAGGAACTTGTATCACTCATTTTGGTAATCAATTAATGATAATTAATGAAAGTAAGTAAGTATGTATGAATACGTATGGCAAAGGCATGTTGCCTAGAAGGTGGTGTGGTACTCAATTGCGAGTTTAAGGGATTGATATCCCATGATAAAAATGATAGGGCAACACAGAGGTGTTCCAACTGTTAAATAATCTTTAGGCAATATGATATACCTTTCATTTTATCATACTTACAACTTGATTGAATGATTATCTGTGATACAATTCAATGAAAAGATAATAAGATAAGATCCTAGACATAAAGAGTTATGAATTAGGGTTTGGTTGTTAAACATGAACATGAAAACCCTAATCAGTTATAAGGGGAAAACCCTAACCCCAATTATGAGAGGGTTGTAATTTGAATGGTTCTCTTTATGGCATAGTGATGATATTTAATTGCTTTTATCATGAAATCCTAACCATGCAGGTATTATGAGATAATGAGCGTAGCCATGTATGAGCTACGATGATATGGTATAATATAGATTATATGGGCCTTGTGAGCCATGTAAAATACTTGTATCACAAGTACGATATATATATATATATGACTCTAATGACCTAGACATGATTGTTGCCTGGTAAGAGGTGACATGGTTCAATAAATGAACTGAGGGGTTGATACTCCATCGTATGTGATCATGATGATGAAAACATTGAAGATACGATATTCTCAATAATATGTTTAAGGGATTGAGATCCCAGGTAAATGTGATAAAGCATCAAGATATGCGCCAAATGTCATACGAATCCTTGAAGGATGTATCATGCTTTTCTTTGTAGTATTTATTTATATTGAATGCTTGTGACTTGATTGATGCTAAAAGATCTTGTAATGCACTTAATTCATCAAGTGGAACTAAAATGCGGTTGCCCTGGCCATAGATCCATCCAGCATCGAAACTTGCTAAATGGTGAAACGAGTTTTACTCTGAGTGCATATTTTTGAATATGAGAGGTGCAAGATGAGTATTTCCTTACTTCCTACAAACCTTAGGATTGGGTATAGGCCATACCCTGAAAAGAGTGTAGTTGTAGGTCGTAGCTCTAATGCAACATCGGGATTGGTGGTAAAGCCATACCTTGAGAAGAGTGTGGTTGCAGGCCATGCCTCAATATATATGTAGGATTGACTGGAGGTCATACCCTAGACAAAGAACAAGCTACGAGTTGTAACTCTATAGCGTTCACTCAATATACCCTAGCTAGATAAATTGCAATTTGGCTTATAATGTCATTATAGTAATCTTGTACTGACCGAGCAAGGAGAGGTCATGGAGTCTGTCTCTTCCATGGACCTGTATGGCACTGATGCTACCTAACTTAGGTCAGTTGGAGTATGAGTGGTATACCTCATCTCCTCAGGGCATAAGATTGATTGTTGAAATATATAATCAACCGTATAGCATATTTTCTTAAGGATCAAATACGAAAATATTGGATGAGGCTACAAATGCTTTTGCATGACATAGTTGTTCAATGTTATACATGTTCTTCATATTCCTTCTAAAAGTGATTGTATAATCTATTGCTCAATCATAGATATCTGAATTACTTATATGATGATGTTGCTCTACTCTGCATATAATAAGTGTTTAAACTTGTCTATTTCAACAAAGGTTTCTCCTACTCTCTTTCATAAGATTTATCTATGATAATAATAATGATGGTGGATAGTTATATCTCTCACTGGGACATTTTGTCTCACCCCATGGATTTCCACACCTTTTAGGTGGACGTGCCAAGGAGGTAGAGAGCGTGTAGCAAGAACAAACAATAGCAACAAGCACAGCAGTAGTAGCTCAGGTTGAGTGTATTGATATGTGTCTTTTAGAGATATAATCCTAGTATTTTCCGTGTACTCTCAAGTCCTTTGGGGGATAGTGTGTAAACATTTTTATAATCAATATGAGATTTTGGTTAAAACGCCCTTGATGTATATTGTTGCTTTTTTATATATTTTAGTAAAGAAACTGATATCACATATCACAGGAATGTGATGGAACGATATATGTAAGAAGTGAATCATGTTGTATACATGTATGACTAGATTTGGTCCTTTCGGTAAAGAGTTCTTGGCACTGGATATATTTATAAAATGGTTTAAATTTTTAGTTTTTTTGTGATCCGCTGCTAATGGTTATTTCCACGTGGTTTTGTGTAATCTCTTTGTCTGTGTGATAATGGGTGTCACATTTGTTGGTGTCAGAGCCTTAGGTTTGCTGATTCTACAAGGACATAGGATTAAGGTTGTTGAGTCTATTCTAGTATCCTCTAGTTTATCTTATAGTGACTTCTGCTTGTATAGAAGAAGAAGTAAATCCTAAAGATGTCTGGAGAATATGAGAAACATATTATTGAAAGTAGTGTTGTTGCACCTGGAACAGGAAAGAGAAGAATGGGCACCTGAGAATCTCTAGCTTCATCAGACCATGCTAGAAAACCCTACCTTGCATGCTCTCTTTGGGCAGTTCATGACAACAATAACACATATGGTGGATCGGATGCCAGTAGCACAACCTAGGGTACTAGTCCCCAATGCAAAAGCTTCGGGTTCTAGTAAGACTTTTGAACAATTACACTGTGTAGGAGCTATGGAGTTTGCTAGAACAGCTGACCTAACAGATGCAAATCTATGACAAGGTCAGGCATGATGTGTACCTTTTGAAGGGTAGTGTTGGTCATTAGTGGGCCATACAAGAGGTAAAAAGGAATGAAGAAGAGATTAGTTGGGAGGAATTTCATCGAGAATTTGTCAGTAAGTATTTTCCACACTTAGACATAAAGATCTCACATTTTGAGAAGATACGGTAGGGGACCATGACAGTTAATGAGTATGAGCCTAGGTTTATGGAACTTTTATGATTTTGTCCTCAAATGGTTGTTACTGAGTTAGAAAGGATCTGACATTTTGAGAAAGGATTGAATACTGAGATGTCCACCTCAGCAACTGCTTTGGAAAGTAGGGAAAATTTTGCCACATTTGAGGAATCTATGAGGAGGATAGAGAGATTTGTGATAGGGAAGCATGAGGTAAGTATTAAGAAGAGGTATATACAATCTTAGGGGAAATTGTTTGGTGGTTATAAGCAGCCAAAGTTTTCAATACCACCAGTTCAGCAAGTATCTAGTGTACCGACACAGTGGTCACCAAGTAAGGGAAGAGGACAGAGTTTACCTCCAGTTGAAGCCTCAAGCTTAGTTTCTAAGATAGTGATGGGACCAGTAAGACTGTGGTATGAGAGTAAGACATGTTATAGGTGTGGACAGGTTGGGCATACCAGACCGTTTTGTCCACAAAGACACAATGAGGTGATACAACAACCAAGGCAGAATCAACAAGGTTCACAAGGACCACAATTCAGTGGAACAAGAGGGCGTGGACATGGATGTTGACGTGGATAGGCATCACAGATTGGTTCATCTACTCTAGGTAGTAGAGGATGAGGGAGACAGTAGGAAATGACTAGACTCTATGCATTGAGTCAGCGTGAGACACTAAATGACCCGTAAGGGGTAATAGGTTAGATAGAACTTTTCCATCTTGACTTATTTTTTCCTTATTCTGCCTGTTAATCATAAGAAAGATAGCTTTTGTTGAGTTCCCTTTGAATGAGTCTTATGAGAACATGAGAAAGAGACACTTGGAGAAAACCAGAGATACGAAGTCTTAGAACTTAAAAATAATATAAAACAAAAGTGCATACTACATGATCTCAGTGCTTGAATACCCTGGCCAGGTATTCAATTATTGAAGGCAAGATAAGTATGAGACTCTAAGATTGCTATCATTCTGATTACTCTAATCAAGTAGTCATTTTTATACAATCTAAAGAGCATAATGAAATAGGAAATGTGGCACAGAAATTCCTACCACATTCTAATTGTGATAAGACGGAACCTGAGTTAATCTCAAACCAACTTATGGACAAAAGAAGATGTTTAATATAAGAATCTTTCTTATTCATAAGTAAGTTTACTATTTTGAGATTCCTTTTGTTGGTTTCATAAAAGTTTATTGAAGAATTAAAAGAGGAAGTACCTTTCTCTTTTCTCTTAAGATTTCAGGGACAAAATCCTTGTTAGGAGTTGATAATTTGTAGCACCCCTGACTTGAGTTTTGGGATAACCCTAGAATTTTTGCCTAAGTAAGTTCCTTAGAACCATGTCTTAATCTTTGAAAAGTAATTAAGACTTAAGGAGAGTTTAATTCTCAAAGTTTGAGCTTGTTTGCAAATTGTTTGTGTTTTATATGATAGTTTTGGTGCAAATTGCAATTTACCTAAAATGTGGGGTTGATGTGCAAATTATCACCTCTAGAGTGTCCCTTCTCTCTCTTATCATCATATAGAGTATAGAGAAAGGAAGGCGCCTTGCTTGAGTCTTGGTTGAGTGATAGCACTCTTAGTGGTGAAAGAACCAAAGAGTGATGAGTGCCTTGAACCCTAGATGGGGTTGTGTCGAGTTATGAAGTGTATATGGGAGTGCCTATCCACTTGGAAGCCATAGAGGAGGTCCCATAATAGTTTAGTAACTTTTTGGAAGTATTCATATCGGGCTAAGCACATCAAGTAACTGAATCATATCTCTTTAGATGTTCCTTGAAAAAGTTGTATCAGTTTGCACGTAAAGTGATAATGGTGTCTAAGTCAATACACCCCCCTAAACCAATATATGTTGATATTGTCTCACCCGACACAAAGTGAGGAGCTTAAGACGACACAAGTGAATGTGTCTTAGGCTAACACAAAGGTTATTGTGTAGGCTGATACACTTTGATGAGTGTAGGCCGACACATGAAGAGTATAATCAAGTTGATACATGATGATGTAATGAGATGGATACACATTGATAAGTGTAGGCTAATATACTCTAAAGAGGATCAAGTCAATACAACAAGTTAAGTTGAAACCAATATTCTAGTAAGGATGAGAGAGGAACTTGTATCACTCATGTTGATAATCAATTAATGATAATTGATGAAAGTAATTAAGTATCTATGAATACTTATGGCAAGGCATGTTTCTAAGAAGGAGATGTGGTACTCAATGGTGAGTATAAGGGATTTATATCGCATGATGAAAATGATAGGGTAACACAGAGGTGTTCCAACTGTTAAAGAATCTTAGGCAATATGATATACCTTTCATTTTATCATACTTGCAACTTGATTGAATGATTATCTGTGATATAATTGAATGAAAATATAATAAGATAAGCTCCTAGACATAAGGAGTAATGAATTAGGGTTTGGTTGTTAAACATGAACATGAAAACCGTAATCATTTATAAAGGGAAAACCCTAACCCCAATTATGAGAGGGTTGTAATTTGAATGATTCTTTTTATGGCATGGTGATGATATTTAATTGCTTTTATCATGAAATCCTAACCATGCAGGTATTATGAGATAATTAGCATAGATAGTATGAGCTATGATGATATGGTATAAAACAGATTATAGGGGACTTGTGAGACATGTAAAATACTTGTATCACAAGTATGATATATATATATATATATATGGGTCTGATGACCTAGAAAGTATTATTACCTGGTAAGAGGTGACATGGTTCAATAAATGAACTGAGGGGTTGATACCCCATAGTATGTGATCATGATGATGAAAACATTGAAGAGATGAGATTCTCAATAATATGTTTATGTGATTGATATCCCAAGTAAATGTGATAAAGCATCAGGATATGTGCCTAATGTCATATGAATCCCTAAAGGATGTATTATGCTCTTCTTTGTAGTATTTATTTATATTGTATGCGTGTAACTTGATTGATGCTAAAAGATGGTGTGATGCATTTAATTCATCAAGTGGAACTAAAAATGTAGTTACCCTGGCCATAGATCCATGCAACATCAGAACTTACTGAATGGTGAAATGAGTTTTACTCAGAGCGCCTATTTTTGTATATGTGAGGTGCAAGATGAGTACTTCCTTTCTTCTTGCAAACCTCAGGATTGGCTATGGGCCATACCCTGAAAAGAGTCCGGTTGTAGGTCGTAGCTCTAATGCAACATCGAGATTTGCGGTAAAGCCATACCCTGAGAAGAGTATGGTTGTAGGCCATGACTCAATATATATGAACATTGACTAGAAAGCATACCCTGTACAAAGAACAAGTTGCAAGTTATGTCTCTATAGCATTGAGCCAATATACCCTGGCTAGCTAAATTGTAGTTTGACTTATAATGTTACTACCAGTAACCCCATACTGACTGAGCAAGGAGAGGTCGTAGAGTCCAACTCTTCCATGGATCTTGTATGGCACTGATGATACCTAACTTAGGTTAGTTGGAGTATGAGTGGTATACCTCATCTCCTCAGGGCATAAGATTGATTGTTGAAAGATATAATCAGTCATATAGCATATTTGCTTAAGGATCAAATACGAAAACATTAGATGAGGCTACAAATGCTTTTGTATGACATAGTTGTTAAAAGTTATACATGTTCTTCTATTCCTTCTAAGAGTGATTAGATGATCTATTTATCAACCATAGATATTTGAACTACTTAAATGATGATGTTGCTCTACTCTGCATATAACTAGTTTTAAAACCTGTCTATTAAAATAATGGTTTCTTCTACTCTCTTTCATATGATTTATCTGTGATAATAATAATGTTGGCAGAGAGTTATGTCTCTCGCTGGGAGTTTTTGTCTCACCCTGTGGGTTTCCACACCTTTTAGGTGGATGTGCATGATGAGGTAGAGAGCGTGTAGCAGAGAACAAATAGCAGTAACAAGGACAGTAGTAGCAGCTCAGGTTGAGTGTACTGTTATGTGTCTTTTATATATAGAATCATAGTGTCATCCTTGTACTCTTAGGTCCTTTGGGGGTTAGTGCGTAAACATTTTTATAATTAATCTGAGATTTTGGCTAAAACGCCCTTGATGTATATTGTTTCTTTTGTATATAATTTGGTAAAGCAACTGATATCACATATCACAAGAATGAGATGGAATGATATATGAAGAAGTGAATCATGTTGTATACATATATGAATAGCTTTGGTCCTTTCTGTAAAGAGTTTCCTGGCATTAGATCTCTTTGTAAAATGGTTTGAATTTTTAGTGTATTTTCGATAATCCGCTGCTAATGGTTATTTCAATGTGGTTTTGTGTAATCTCGTTGTGTATGTGATAATTGGTGTCACAGTCGTAGTACGTCTGTTGATATCATGTAGTTACATAATATATCATGCATTTATCACTCTTCTCCCTCGTGTGTTTAATCTATATTAGCATTTATTTATTATTTTTTATCATTTTAGATTAGTTCTTGCTATTATGCACAAAATCCAAGCTTAAATTTACTTAAAGGATCAAGAAAAATAGAGATATAGTCAAAAAGGAGAATAAAACACAAAGAAAAACAAAAGTTTAGAATGAGAAGGTGTGTGCATATGTGGCAAGTCATGTACAATCTTAGAGATAGAGAGTTGTTGTTGCATCAACATATACTTTGTGTCCACAAAAAGACTTGCCATGTCAACCCATAGTACTTCTTGAGCACCAATCAACATATGACACAACATTCCTCCTTTGAGACACATTGTGTCCCATGACAAAAGAATTTTCCAAATTTCCTATAGGAACAAGTGTAGTCAACACATTATGTCAACCTATGGACACACTAAGTTAACACATGTAAATACCCTTATATATTTGTTCTCACCTCACATTGATCCCATGCCATGTATATAAAAATTTTCAAAACTCAAATTTGAGGAACATGTAACACAATTTGTCAACCTTAGGACACGTCGTGTCAAACTATGTCTGAATGAAATATGAAGTGAAGTAGTTTCCATGTACATCATTCATTTTCTTTCTAAAATATTTCCTCACACATATGGGTTCTGATGAATGGCGTTCCTCTCACTTTGACTGATAAGTAAAGGGAGAATAAGGAGAAGTAGACCAAGGAGAAAAGAAAGGAAGAATATTGAGTTTTGTAAAGTGGAACATGTGTACATCTCCACATATAATGCCTTAGTGGTAGTAATTCACTTCTCTATGAGTTTTCTTGTTCTAAACTTCCCCCTTTTATTATTTATCCTACTTTTATTGTGTACTAGTGGGAGAAACATCATTCCCTCTAAACATTTCACCTATATCCTAATGTAATATGGATAAATGTTAGATTTGTTTTTGACATTAAATTCTTGTACTAGTCTTTATTCATATGAAGGTTTGCTAGTACAATAATGTTACATTCCTGGGATGTTGCAGAGGTGCCCAAGGCACTCCCTCTAAGAGGTTCCACAGTGAGAGTATGAGATACAAGGTTTCCTTCTCTGGTTACAAAACAAATGTTGAAAGTGTGGAAAGAGAAAGACAAAGCATTGATCTCTCGGATAACAGCTCCTTCATATCCTCTTACTGGCCGCTTGTTGCGTAGTGCACTGACGATGGTCAAGCAGTTTGTCTCTATGATGATCTCGTAGAAGCCTAAATGCTAGGACACATTCATGGCTTCCAGAATCGTTGTCCCCTCCACCCACAAAGCTGAAGGCCGGGCAGCCATCTATCTGTTTTCTCATCACAACCATAATTCTACCTTGTGCATCTCTCCAGATCGCTCCCAGCCCAGTCAGCGTGTTCAGATTATAGGCGGCGTCCGTGTTGACCTTTGTGTAGTTTGGAGGCGGCGCCGTCCACTTAGGTTCAGGTCTGCATGTTGCTGATCTCTAGTGGTCTTGTTGGGGGTAATGGTAAGCCTGGTAATATTTGATCAGGTTAATGAACCCAACCACTATTGACGGGATGTGCACTGGTTTCTCCTCAAATAGGAACTTGTTTCTAATTGTCCACGCTGCCCAGCACATCACTGCCCATTCATCCAATTTCTTCTCATCCGTCAGTTGTAGCATCCATTGTAGCAAGTCTCTCGGCTCTTGTTATCCGGATCTGGTGGTTCCACATCACTACTTGTCCACACTATTTTAGCTTGTACACAGTTGAAGATTGCATGTGTAGTTGTTTCCCTTTCTAGTCTACACCGCTTGCATAATGCGTCATCTGTAATGTGCCTGGCGAATAATTTTTTTGCTATAGGCAAGATGCTCTTTCCCATTCTCCACATGAAGTGAATGAGTTTGGGCGGCCATTTCCTACTCCAGAGTTTTTTCCATGCTTGTGTCTCCTGGTCATCTTGCATATCCTCACCGTTCTTTAACCATCGGTAGACCGACCGTACTGTGTATTGGCCCTTACTGTCCAGTTTCTAGTAGACTTCGTCTTCCTTGCAGTTTGGATACAAAGGGGTAACCGCGATCCTGTTGGCTATGTGGGTAGGGAGCGAGCTGCTGATTAGTTGCGTATCCCACACTCGTTAGTCATGCATTATGATGTCACAGTCCTCGGGCCGTTATCTGGTGGTTCTACATATAACCCGACGCAACTATTCAAGTAGGGGAACCATCTATCACTGTATATATCCACTTGTGAGTCGTTCCCTATTCTCCATGTATATCCCCCTCGTGTCTCCTAGATTGCACCGTGGATACTCCTCCAAGAGTATCTTGGGCAGACGCCAATCTTTGATTTCAAGAAGTTATCTTTTCTAGCATATTTGGCCTGGAGAACTCTGGTTATGAGCGGGTTTGGGTGTGTCATGAGCCTCCATCCTTGTTTTTCAAGGAGTGCTTGGTTGAACGCCTTAAGATCTTTGAACCCCAAACCGCCGCCACCTTTTGGCATGCAAAGACTGTCCCATTTGAACCAATGAATTTTCCTCTCTCCTTCTTTTGAACCCCACCAAAACCTTGCCATCATGTTGGTTATTTCTTCCACAATGCCGTATGGATTTTAAAAATGCTCATATAGTATGAAGGGATAGATTAAATGACCGCCTTAATGAGCACTTCCTTCCCTGGCTTTGACAGGAGCTTTTCTTTCCACCCGTGGAGCTTTTTGTAGACTCTATCTTTGATTGTAGCAAACACCACCTTTTTGAATCTTCCCATTGCCGTTGAAAGGCCCAGGTACTTGTCCTATCTGTCCACCTCTTTGACTCTCAGGAGGCCCTTTATGCTCATTCTCCTCTCCTATGTGGCATTCCCACTGAAAGAGTCTCCCGGTTTATTAAAATTGATATTCTGTCCAGATGCCCGCTCATAATGAATGACTATCTCAGCTAGTGTGGAGCATTCTTCAGTAGTCGTTTGTGTAAAAATAATGTGGTCATCTGCAAAGAAAAGGTGAGAAATGCAAGGATCGTGCCTGTTGGCTCTGGTACCATGGAGCATATTTGCTTGTAGTGCCTTATGTAGAGAAAAAGATAGAGCTTGAGCGCAAAAAAGAAAAAGGTAGGGGGAAATAGAGTCACCTTGGCAAAGACCTCTGGTTGGATTGATGGCACCTCTCCTCTCCCCACTAAATGATGAACAAGTGTGACATTGTAGATATGCATTCACTCACCTTCTCTCTCCATTTGTGAGGTAGGGCCATCTTCTACATCATTTTATTTAAGAAAGCCCACTCTACTCAGTCATAGGCTTTGCTCATGTCTAGATTTAGTGCCATGAGCCCTTCCCTTCCTTGATATATCATCTTCATTCTATGAAAGATCTCATAAGCTACCAGGGCTCAGTTATGTGCCTGCCTTTCACAAAGGCACTTTGTTCTTCTGAGATCATCATTTCCAGATGAGGCTTGATTCTGTTGGCCAACACTTTTGTTATCACTTTGTAAGAGACATTACATAGGCTAATCCGTCTGAACTCGGTTATAGATTTTGGATCCTTCACTTTTGGTACAAGCACTATGTCTATCTCATTAATTTCCTCCAATGATGCTTCCCCTTCCCCTTCTCCTTCCCCTTCCCACCATTTAGTGATGAAAGACAACAAACTTTGTTTGACTATGTCCAATGCTTCTGGTAAAAGATCGCCTTCATACCATCTAATCTCGGTGCTTTGTCAGGATGCATCTGCGTCAGTACTTGCCAGACTTCTATCATAGTAGGTGTCAGATTCAGCCCATCCGCTTCTTCTTGAGAAAGAATCGGTGCCATACCCTTTAGAATTTTCTCAACCCCTTCTTGTACTTGGGTTGAGAATAGATCTTTGTAATATTTTGTTATGATCATTTGGATATTGTTTTTCCCCATTTGCCACACTCTATTTTCGTCCTTGAGGCCCTTGATTGTATTTTTTTTTCCTTTGGCTAGCTTTGTGGTGGAAGCACTAGGTATTTTTATCTCCGTCCCTCATCTCATTTTCTCTTGCCCTCACGTGCCAGTAGCTTTCTTCTTGCTTTTGTAGCTCATGCAACTTTTTAGATAAGCGTTCACATTCATTTAACATTACAGCACATGGTGCCATCTCTTATGCATCTTTCAGATTGTCTTTTGTCTCTTTTATTTTTTTTCTTGATACTGCCAAACTTGACAGCCGCCCACCTTTCAAATTTTTCTACAATGTACGATGTACGGTCATGGAGATCAAGGTAAACAGTTCCTTACCAAGACACCCCCACAACCTTTTTGCATTCTGGAGGTGAAAGCCATAACATTTTGAACCTGAAGCACTTGCCTTTTTCGTACTGTTCCTCATTTGATTCATCCCAGATCATAATAGGTGCATGATCAGATTTATATATAAGAAAATGGTTTACCCTCCTCATGTTGAAATGTGTAAACCAAGCCTCATCTGCTAAGAATATGTCCAGTCTTTTACAGATCACTCTGCCTTCCTGTCTCCCTCTCTGCCAGGTATATATACTGCCCTTGTATCGAGATCTTTGAGTTGGCATCTGTCAATGGCTTCCCTGAAAATGTTCATCTGCCAATCTAGTCTTAGCTGCCCTCCCGATTTCTCTGTGTTGGTCAGGATCTCGTTGAAATCCCCTCCCATTAAAACTGATAGATCAGACACCCTTCTAGCATTGTACATGAGATTCCAAGTGTTGTTCCACTCATACATTGTTGCCCAACTATAAATTCCCACAAAAGAGAACTTTCCTTCATGTCCATTGCTTCCCACCACTGCCTGAATATGGTGTTGATAAAAGGATTTAATAGTTACCTCATCGTCTCTCCACCATAACCTTAACCCTCCTGAGTGTCCCATGTTGCTCACTCCAAAGCCATTGTTGAAACCATAGGTACGTCGAGCCACTTCTTGTTCCCTTGCATCAGCCATGGTCTCCATGACGAAGACAATGTTAGGCATTTCTCTCCATTCAAGAGACCGGAGAGAAGATACTGTTCCAGGGGTGTCCATGCCCTAGAGGTTCCACCATAAGATTTTTATTATTGTTCACGAGCGTGATCCCAGACAATGCCCGCTACTTGCATTGTGCCCGCAATTTCACAGCAGACCTTCTTAACAGACCCTTCCTTGTCTACCTCCCTGTTTGAGTCAGACTAGATCGAGATCTCCTTTTTTTCTACCATCATTTTGGTTCTTCTGTTGGTTCAGCAAGGTACTTCCATTTAATGAACCCTTTCTACCCTGGAGCCTCGTAAACCATTTGAATTTCTTCTTCGTTCCTCCCTCAAATACTCCAGTGTTGAAAGTTATGTTTGCATCGTCCATCTCTGTCAAAGAATGTTCGACTTGATGCGTGCACGAGATCTTTAGTATCTGCTCTGGAGTCATCTGGTTTAATTGATGTTGCTAGTTCTTTGCCGGTTGTTGTTGCTACGGTATTAAACATTGATCTTCTATGGGTGTCCATGTCCTTGAAACGAGACCCTATACGTCGACTTCGTCTATCGTGGGTGGACTCACCCTGTTCCAAGAGCCCATTGTACTCTCCTCTTTGGGTAACTGTAGTTTCATTTGGCTTTGCTCGTTCATGCAAGGGTATCTCTGTGGAGCCTGCGTTGCTTTCTTGTTGGTGCGAGTAGATTTCTTCTGGTGATTTCTCTTCTTTTCTTCTCCTGTATTCTTCACATAAGCCAATGTCCTCCTGATCAGTCTCCATCGATTCCGGTATAGGATTTGCCAACATCTTTTCGTTATTGCTCTTCCGACGGTCCTCCGAGATCACTATTGCACTCTCCCCCCTAAGCACATGGTGTTCGCGTCCTCCCCTATAGTTTTCCTCCTGTCCACATCCATTTTTCCATCCTGCTATAGCCTCACCCGCTATTGTTTCTACTGTCCCTTTATATTTGTTATTCATCATTATTCCCTAATGCTTCCCAGTGTGACCGACTGCCCAGTCTGTCCTTTCCTATGATCCAAGTATCTACGCAATTCTTGTTCCCTCATCCTCTTATTCCTCATTGACCCCCTTTGTAGGCCTTTTGGTAAAGTTGGGAACTTTCTTAGCGTTGTCCCTTCCATATAGTTCTTCCTTCATAGGAGTCCTCCATCTTTTCAATGGTGAGGCCTTAATCCAAGGTCCCCAGTGTCATGGTGCCTGAGTGCCCTCTCCATCCTTGTTGCAATCCTTGTCTGTGTGACCTATTAGCCCGTAAAGATAACAAAAAGTTGACAACTGTTCATATCGGATCTCTATTGCAACCAATTTGCCCTCCTTGTCTTTAATTTTATACACCTGCCTTAGCGGTTTTGATATATCGACTACAACCCCACCTCTGCATGAGGTGTCTCAGCCAAGATTGTCATTCTCCACCTCCACGACCTCTCCTACTCTTCTAGTGATAGCTTTGATAGCCTCCTCCGATCTGTAACCTAGAGGTAGGTTGTACAATCGGATCCAAAACTGGACTAGGTTGATGGGTATCTCCTCCGGAATGTCTTCTACCTTAATTTCACTCGGTGCCAACATATGGTTATCAAAGTTCCATGGGCCTTCCAATTGCACTTTCTTCATGTCCCTCCAGTGCAAGAACTGAATGATGAATCTATTGGTCCCTACTTGACGGAAGGTTGCTTCTTTCTTAAGCACCCATGCCCCCAAGAGGGTTCAGTGTAAAGCCTGGAAGTTATAGGGTCTCGTCGTTATGGTCCTTCCGATCAATGCCAGTTCTGGATGGTTGCTTTCTATTTGGATCTTTTCCTTCTTGAAATCTTTCATGTCGTCTTCTTCATTGTCTTCCACTAAGAGTGATGCATATCTACATGCTATCTTGTCCGCCATGGGGCCAGAGGAGTACCCGCAATCAAACTGGACAAAAGCCACGATGACCATGGGGTATGGGGCGCATACGTCGCCAGTCGCCTAGTAAACCCTAGACGGCGGGCGGATGTGGGCAATGAGTGGGAAAGTGATGTATGGATAAATGTTAGATTTATGTACCATGTCACTCAAAAACACATATTTCATGTTCAATTCATTTGATTTTGTGGCTTATTTGCACTATCTTTCTAGTTCATGGTTTATATTATCTTTTTCTATAATGTATCAGCACATAAATATGTAGATAATAATTTCAATACATTGAGAGACAATAAATTTGTTATGTTGTGAACTAGATCTTGGTGATTTATGACGTATGAATGTATGGAATAACTAGATTTTGATTTCTAATTTTGAACTATAGATCAGAATTGGTTAATCTTGGATGAAACATTAATTTATTCTATAATAATCTATAATTATAATGTTTGAATGGAATCTGAAACATATTAGTTTCTTAAATTAATAGAATGGCTAGATGATCAAATGTGAAATTTGTTGAATGTGTTTCAAGCATATGAAATCAATTTTTTCTTTTAAACCTCTCCATTCCTCCAAGTCACTTGGCTTTGTAATTTGGGTTTTTATTTTCTTTTATAAAATCAAGCCAATCAAATAATTAGCCCAACCAATTGCTAATTTGTTGTATGTTAGTTTAACTCCAAAATCCTATTGTCTCCATGAAAATTCAACCAAAATATACTACACGTGATCAATATTATTGCATGAGAAATCGTGTTATTAAATGAATTTAGTTGATCACATACATTGTTCAAATCTATTGTTGGTGTAGTTGTTGGAAAGTCAATTTCTATTCAAAGGTTTGGATTTCTCTTGACTGTTGGAGAATTGATTTAGAAAATTTTTATGTGTCTTGATTTTTGATTTTTTTTTGGGTTCTCTTTGTTAATAAATATTTCCTTTATCTTGGAAAGGGAATGTGTGCAGAGATGACCTTACATAATATCATTATTTTCATTTCTATATATTGAATTTTAGATATCACAGACAAGCATTTGAGTTTATCATTGTCGAGATAAAAGATGTATCTTATGCCATTTCACATGCACAAAATTAAGAATGGAAGACAAGCACAATTCATCACCACCAGTTCCATCATGGATGAAGGACAAATGAATCTTATGTTTATTTTTCATTTGCAAAGAAGTAGAATAAAGGAATCTCAGGTATGTTTGTTTCTCATTGATCATGTATTGTGTTGGTGTGTTCTTTATCTTTTAGCATGCTTCACTTTTAGTCATTTGATTTGGAACTTTGTTTCTTAGTGTACATGCAACTATTATACAAATATGTTTAGAAACTTCTCCTTAAGTGGTCTTTTTTAGAAACTCCTTAATTTGGATCTCTATTGTGGCATCTTATCCTATAGAATTTGCAAAATGAACTAAAACTCTATTTGAAAAAAATGAGGCTAATTCATTCATATGGAAATTTTGAATAAGTAAGTCTTTATGAGTGTCTAGATACATTTTTTAAATATATGGAGTGGTATCTCACACATGTGTAAGCCTCTATGAGAATCTGGTGTCCCTACACCTTAATAGTTTAATCTGTTGGATATGTGTACTGTTACATGAATTCTTGATGTTTTTATCAAAACTCAAAAATTGAATAATGACTTGGTAATACCATGCTTAATTATAATGAATTTGTGTTCTATTTGAAAATCAAATATTGGTTCTGCTCTTGTAATCTTCGTAAATGAAATGTATCATATGTTCCTTAAGATCTTTGACAAAGTGAAGCACAATGCACTTACAAATTGAAAACTTATTGTTGTATCTCATTTCATTTGATTTTGTCTCTACTCATTCATACTTTTAGGACAAATAATCAATCTAAGAGTGTGGTGGTTTCATAAGTGTATTTTATACCATTTTCTAATATAGTATTGCACACACCACACTTTTCCCTCATATTTAAGTGTGAATTAGCTTGTAGCTCATTTACATGTCATTTTGTACTAATTTTTTCTTTTAATGAAACCAAACGTTAATACACCGTGCATACATCAAGCACCAATCACACACATATATGAAGTCAAAAGGGGAAGAAAGCATATATATAGTGACATACACGCATAAGGGCCATCTGTCTTAGTGGTCTGACCCTCAATCGGCCGTATCTACTCATTAAACCATGACATTTTGGGTAGGACTCACCTATGTAAGTGATTATTGTGTAAACGTGGCTATCAGAAAGGTATGAAACACAGAGAGTAGAAGAGAACATGAAGTAGTGGGGAATGAAAGGTTTAAAAGAGGGAGAATATGAGACAAGTTAGAGAAACAGTCTTTCAGTTGCACGCCATGTATAAAAAAAGTAGATGGGAAGATGAAATAGCAGGTTGCATGGAAATAGGGAAAAGAAATCTAGAAGGGCAATAGATGGCAGAGGAAAGAGAAATGATAAAAATGAAGATGTTCAAGCATGAGAAAGTTTTAATGGTTGGAAGAGAGAGAGATAGGTGTTTGGAAAAGGAGAACATGGTTGGTTAAGGGAGCGAGAGAGTATTAAATAAGATTTCCACTCCTAACAAAAATAAACTATTTAAAGTTTATAGGAGTAAATTGTCTATTTTGTAGAAATTATATGATTTGATAGAAACTTATTATCTGATAGATCAATTTTTTGGAAGTTTACAACCGAAAGAAGTGGGAAAATGTCTCCAAAAATAAAATATATCTTTTCTCTATATATGTTTACTTATACCTTTATGGAAACCCAATATCATATGTTTTTTACATTCCTAGAAGTACAAAACTATTTATGAAGACTCATTGAGTAGAAGATACCTACATACAATAGGTATTCATACACTAATTATGGATTAATTTAATTTTGAATTAAGATCCCTTGAGTCATATGTTGCAAAAAAAATGAAATTGTATGTAATCCCAATATGAGTGGAATATACATATGATGAAAATTATAAAGCATGATTTTCTCAATCTCAATATGAGTTATGCAGCTTTTTTCTTGCTATCACTACCATAAACATGGTCATATCTATGATAAAAATCATGTAGCACTATCTTTCCAATAGAATTTGTACTTTTTTAAATGGATATCACTACCACAATGATACCTATAGGTGAGTACACCGTAATATTTATTGGGTGTTAATTTTCTATGTTTCAAATATATAATTTTTTATGGATAAAATGGTCTAGTATGACATCACCTCACTCTCTTTGTTTTTTTGGATCTTCCACTGAATATATATGAGCATAAATTTAGAGTGACATGATGTGTGCATCTACAATAATGTTATGTCCTCTCTCTAAGGCAAATAATAGCTTCAACAACAACATCCATGATATGCCCAAATAAAGACATGTTTTGTCAACCCATAATTGTGACGTCCCCGGATTTTCTAAAACTTAATCTGATGTGAGACATCCAAATTGAAACTCACCTCAGCGAGCATCCTAATTTAAACATCCCATACTAGGCTAAGAAGAAGAAAATCAAGGGAGTCAGAAGAAAACAATCAGTAGCACATGTACATGAACAATAATAAAACCATACACACATGTTCACCATTCAACATATAATTACAACATGAATTGTTACAAAATTTGATACTACATATTGAACAAAAAACTTCTACATATACATGTACTACAACTAAACAACAGGATCTTAAGACAATAGGTCTACATGTACATCAGCTCGCTACACCACTCTCAACTATCTTGGATCTTCAAGAGCATAACCACAACCTAAACAAAAGATTACATGCGGTACACGTCAGCACAATATTCAAGAATATTGTACTAAGTATGTCTACGTGTCTTTTATATACCTCTCATCATATCTTGGCAATACGATAAAACTAATACTTGGCAGTTATAAAGAAATATAAGAAAAGCGTATACTTGCACAAAGATATTTCATTAACAAAAGATAACACACATTTTAAGCTCATTTTCCATTATATGCTCGTGCATCTGCCTACCAATGGGATAGATGCATTCAGGCCTTATGATCTGCTTACCAAAGAGATAGATCATTGTACATGTGATCTGCTTACCAAAGAGATAGATCACTCACTAGCACTATGCTTACCAAAGAGATATAGTGCTTTCATATAATGGAACAAATATATTATGTTTCATGTGTTCATAGCCATAAGTATGGAAAATCAGGCAACATATCATACAAGAATAATCATTTCATCCAATACTATATGCCAAACATTTTACTACTCATATAACACAAGCATATTGTATAATAAGCCAACTAAGAGGTAATGGCGTACCTTGATCAAGAGACAAACCTAATCACATATTCCTCATGTCATCTATAACTTTGTTAAACCTGATCAAGACAAGATCATATACTATCATCAGGTTCTCATCTTATCAACCCTAGTTAGGTCCATTTTAGGGTTTCCCTTAGTTCATTGGGATATTCTAATTATTATTTGTGTTTTGGTCTTGGGATTATCTTACTTATGTCATATTCCAGATTATTGTTCATCAACGGGATAAACTCATGTGTCACATTATTATATGAACATGCTTAACATTATGTCACTTTCATTAACCATATTAGGGTTTCATAACATGTTTCAAGGTTCGTCTTAATATAATCATGATTCTATGCATCATCATCATCTCATAATTAAAACTGATGTTTCATATACTAATATGAGCTTACTTTGTAAATTTCATCATTTATTGAGCATGTATGCATTTATTTCATTTTATTTAGGGTTAGGAGCCCTAATTAGCCATATGGAGTAAAATACATGATTTCGTGCATCAACATCATGATATCTTACATCATATGCATTATAAACATGAACATAGATTTATTTGCATTTTATCAGAATTTTAGTCCATCATTTGGTATTTAATATCCATGAAACAATAATAATACATCTTACATGATATCATCATGATTTAAGCATAAAAAGACTGATATTATACTTCCATATTGTTCTACACATTTTTCTGAGAATTTGGGTATATTATATGTAATTTTCTAATAAAGGATGCATTTTCTATGAATTATATAAGGACTTTGAGTTTCTTGGGTATTTACCTTTCACGTCCAATTACATCTCGACACGTGGTCACTGGGAGGCACTGCTCCTTCTACTGGCTTGCGCTGGGCCGATCGCTTTTTCACTGGTTCGGCAGTTTCCGCCCGGTTCACCCTCTTTCTTTGTTCTCATGATTCCTCGCGATCCTAGCGCTGCGCCCGCTAGCGTGAGCTTCCGCCCAACGCCGCCGTCGTGGAGCTTCTGCTCCAACAACGAGATCTGCCCTCAGTGCCTCCTCCTCGGTCCCTTCCAGGTCGACGTCTCGTGATCATCTGCTCCCGTCCGGTATCTTCCATAGCTCCAGATCTATGACCTCGCCGCCCATGGCCAGGACCAAGACTCGGTTGAGAAGGCTGAACCTGCAGTCCATCCTCCTCACGGTCTCTGACTCTCCCTCCCTTGTGCGAGTCTGTAGCAGGACTCTCTACTCCCGCGATGCAGCCGCCGCCTGGGAGTCTGTTGCAGTGTTAAGCATGCGACTGTGGGGTGTCGTTGATTTTAGTTGTTGTGTTAGCACCTCTGTTGGACCGGATTATAGGCGAGAGATCTTCCATGTCCTTCTCTTCCTTGCCAGCACCTTCTACAGCCCACAACGCCTCACATGTCTGCTACCGGTGCCGGACGCCAAGCTGCTACTACTAATGCATCTCCTTCAAACTCACTGCCGCTCACCGTGGGGCTTCGTTGGTCTGCCGCTCCCCGCAGGCCGCAGGGCGTGAACGTTGCCAGGTCTGGTTCCAGTGAGCCACCCACTGACTTGAGGTGCTCCACATCGTTCCTTTGTGCAAGCGTGCTACTCCGTCGAGCTCTCCTCTCCGGATTCTACCTCCGCTACTAAATTCTCACTACTGCGGAGAGGCAATGATGGGTGGGAGGTTGCTCTATCTCTCGTCAGGTTCGTCTACTGCAAAAGAGGCATCGGTGTGATCCCCCTCATCATAGAACACACACTGAGTCAAGAGAAACTGCTCCTCATCCCCCGTCCTCGTTCATCATGGCATCGTGGTGAGGACCCTGCTTCGAAGCTGGTCGTAACTGCTGCTACGAAGGCATCGTTCATTGCGGTTTGATCATATCCGACGCCCGAGATCAGGGATCTCACTAGGCCAATCTGTGGCTCGTAGGCCAAAGGGCCGCATGACAAAGGGTGATATAGCTTAAGGCTAGGAACCAGCGAAACCTTAGTGTATGATATGTAAATATACTCAATAATTCATCATATTCATACTTTGATATCTTTCTCTAGGTACCTCCGAGTTTCATGAAATTTTAACCATAGAATCATCATCACTCAAGCTACATTTTATTAAACATTCGCCCCAAAGTTCTATTGTTTGACCAATCAATAAAATACCTCAAAAAGGGCATAAACATATGGATCTTAATAATGATATAATATCAATCACCATCCAAAACTTACCAAAACACTGGTAAATATTAAGACGACTCAACATTCATGAATCTGCTTATGTCATTGATATTTAGGATTTCAAAAGTCCACTCCATCACATCCTACACACCTTAAAAGAAATTCCGTCCTCGGAATTAAGCCAGAAACAACTTTGTCACAATAATACTTCAACATCCAAATATCAATGGGTGAAACATAGTGTCTTCCTTATGGCGTGTTGTGTCCCATGACAATAATTTGTCCCAAAATATCCTATATCAACTTCTAAAGTCAATACGTAGTGTGGAACATATTGCTCAGTCATGTATCCTAAATGACTCTCACAAGGGAAATGTTCATACTCACTAGGTTTATTTAAGACTTCAAACTATGTGTAGAGAAGGATAAAGGACTAAGTATTATCTCATTTAAATTTGAAAAAAATCATATGAAGTTCTATTTAAAATCCTAGCATATCCATTATCTTAGACAAGTACATTATCATAAGGTTTAGCTCCATATTGATAGTTAATTTCAAAAGTTCATAGTATTATTTGGGAAATAAAATTTACTCTTTACCCCTTACAAACACTATATAGTTATTTGTTCCCACATTATATTCAAGCACAAATAAACAACTGTCATACTTTATCAATGTTGTTTTTGGGTTTGGAGATATAACCATCAGGAAGATCATATTATATATTTTAAAAATATCCTTATTGGTATTTTTTCTATATCCTATCTAATAGGTTTTGCACAACATTTGTTTCATTTTACCAATAGTTTCCAGTAATATGAAATATAATAGTACAAACAATTTTATAATTGAGATAAAGGTCCCAAAACCCTAGATACTAGGATTGTCCTCACAACACAAGCCAATCTACTCACTTAACCTAGGGACTTGGGCACATTACTAGACAGTACCCGAATGTGTTTTGGTCCCCCAATAGCTCTCTTTCTCTAGTTATATATGTTACTTGGTTCCTCATTATATGCCCTTTCTATGTGTCACCATCATGTCCTTGCACATTGCAATCATAGATCTACCCTCTTTGTGCTTGTAGATATTCTATCTATAAAGATATATGGCTAAGATGATGTGGATTATAATTGAAGGGAGAGCGGGAATAGATGATTTTATCCATTGTTTTGCACAAATCCTACTTCCTTCTACCTCTCAATTCTCTCTCTCATTTTCCATGCTCATGCCACTCTATTTATATGTTTACTCACTCTTCACCAAGCATAAATTTACATCATCAACAAAGCAGATCACTACCACAATGACATCATACCACTACAATCTCCAACGAAGACAATCCACCACAGTATCCAACATCAATATTGCAGCTTTCAAATGCATTCAACAAACTTTACCATATGCACACACAAGGCTTAACATGCCAATAATGTATCAGTTGGTTGAAGGTGCGATCAATGCTTTATATGCACTTGTACACACTCACTACTCAAACATAATAATTGACGGTTCTTGACTCTCCCTTATATCTAAAATAATAGTAGGAAACACACAAACTTTGACATGAAGTTATAGGACGCCACTCCTATTCTACATACACATAGATTAGAGCATTAGAAGTAAAAAAAATGACTAGGCATACTCCATTAAAATGTGCACAGTGTTGGGAGCACCAAGATTACTATGATCTGGATACAAACAAGTAATAGTAATGATGGAATCTATGATATTACTTCAGACGATGACACATGCATTATGGATGGTTGGGAGTAGTGGTGGAGACATGTTAGGGAACCTTGAGGTCATTGCCACCCCCAAACTTTTGTAAATTGAGTAACAATGTGACGGTTCATTACTCTGTCGCTAAAACTCTTGAAAATCCACAATGATAATTGCTTTTGATTGTAATTTCTTTGTGTGTTCTTTCTAGATAATGGCTTTCTTTTTAGTTGTGTCTCAAAACAAGATGGATTTCTTTTATTTTGAAATACTACTACTTGTTTTCAGTTGTGCCTCAATGTAAGCGTCGATGTAGATTTTCTCTCTCCAATTTACTTTTATCTCAATTTGATAAGTATCATGCATTACATTTTGGTGTTGTTTTTCATTTCTTTTAATTTGTTTTATATTTTTATTTTAGAATCATTACAAAGACTTTCCATACCAGATTCTTTTCTCCACCATCACAACCTCCAGTTAAAGTACCCATTTGATACCTTTTTATGTAGAAACAAGATGAACACATACAAGAGGCTTAGTGGTGGCTTGGCCTAAAAACTAGAGGAGCACCTACACATGTCACCAATAAAGACTATTGGAAGAGTCAAGATTTCAAAAGTACATTGAGTGTTTATCTTCAACTAGTGCACCATTTTGTAGGTTCTTTCATTCACTTGTATTCAATTTTTAGCCTTATCTTTTTCTAGTTTCCATCCAATCCTCACTAGTTTTGTTTGATTTATATGATCGTTTATTTGTGTTGTCTTGCTTCTCTTGGTTCTTTCTTTCTAATATTGCATATATTTGTAAACTCTATAATTTCTAAGAAGTAACTTCTACTCGTGCCTCACTCATTTTATGATTCTGGATCCACCACTGGTTGAGAGTACTTAAAAGGATGGTGAGTAAATAGAAATCAAATGATGGAGAAGGTCAAGGAGAAGGTGGGTAGCTCTCATCTTGAAAAAGAAATTGTTGGCCATCATGGGATGATATAAAGAAGGTGATAAAGTTTCACCCCACTTGGAAACACATTACTAGACAACATCCATCCTCAAAGACGTCATTTTCTTCTCTCTAGAATGAATCTCATCACCCCATAGTGGAAGGGCATTTTCTTTCTCTAGGATATGTAAAAGTCCCTAATATTAATCTAGACACAAATACCAGATCCCTTCTTTTAAAAGGGATAATTCTTTCAAACGATTGATTCATATATACTATAACAATTTCAAGATGTACAACTGCACTACAAATTTGTTCTATTTACTTATAACACTACATAGTGAAATAGAGGTCAATCATTTGACATTCACTAGCTTATACCCTCCTCTCTTTCACTGACTGTATTTAATGATATTCCTTATGGAAATAAAAATTCACCCCTAGAGAGAAGAGATTTGCATGGATTTTTTCATAATAGGAAAATTGTAATTGGAAAACACCTCATTGGAAGAAACCTTTTTAGACTACTTATTTTTCGACTTAGTCTTAAAAATGTATGATCCATCGATCACCTTTTCTTTTCATGTCAATCTTCTTGTTACTTATGGAGTTCATTTTTTGGTTCATCACCGACCCTTACCCACAAGTTACAAAATCCTATTACAGAAGCAATGTTACTCATTCACAACTACTGCTACCCCGCCTACCCCCTCTGCATTAAAACCACTTGGCCATTATTTAGTCTAGCATATTTGGAATAAAGAAAAGTTAGGATCATTAAAAACATTTCTAATACTAAATTACAACACTGATAATGTTGTCTTGTATGACCTAATTTTTGGTAATTCTTTTTATCATTTCATCACGTACTCTTCTTTTCGGTCCTAAACTCAAGAATTTTTTAGATTCAGCATATGCCCCTGAACAAAATTTACACCCCTTAGCTAAATATCCTAATGATGATGCCTCAACTCATGTTATTCTTCACAAAATTTGTTGCTTAATAACATATTCTCTTTATTTTTTTCTCGTGATCTTTATCGTAAAACTTCACAAAGTGAAATTCTTATGGGATCAATTTTGACTTTCTCTACTATCTATTGTCTCCTTTCGAGAGAGATTTTCTTTTCCCATCATTGTAGTGTTTTATGTCTCAAATAAATTATCTAGTTCGATGTATTTTAGTTGATTTTTCTTCACACTCTTATGTGTGTTCTTTTTTCTATAGATGGTAAATTTGGATTTGGTTTTTCATATATTTCTCTTCTATAGGATGATAATCACACATAACTGGCTTAATGATTCCCACTTAAGGCTTCAATAGCAAAATTGATAATTGAATATGAATTTTTTTTGTCCTCTTTCTTTAGAGGAAGTTCTATTTGCCTACTCTACATTCATTGGTGATGATATATGTAAATGGAAACAATATAAAAAGATGATAAGGTTGGTTGTGATGGTAGATAAAGTTAGAAGAGGAGGAAGAATAGGTATAGCATGTGAAAAGTCTATAAAACCCCTAATTGTTTATCTGTGCCCCTTGCTAGAGTTTCCATTACCCTGACGCGTCTGTCATGCATTGTCATTGGTTTGGTAGGAATGAAAATGATATGTAAGTGTCCCCTGTATGTGACTCTATTTGGGGAATGTCCCCCTCAAGGAGTGATTTCTGACCGTGAAACCACCTAAACTATTAAATAAAAATAAACTGGATACTGGATCAAAAGAGTACCATCCAAATTTCATAACATTTTTTTTTTCTCGTACCAATTCAATTGGAGTATTCATGTGGTAATTTATAAACTATCATGACCAACTTTCTAAGGCTATTAAGTTATTATAGAAATGATAACTTACAACAATAAGGAGTACATGACAATGATACATAAGACAAGAAGTACAAACTAAAGAAGGTGTTGGATTTCATCACATTACATCTCTACTAGGCAAGTTATACTAGCATATGACAAGATTAAGTGCATAATACAATTCAATTATAGAAAAGGACAAATTGGTACACATATTCTTTGTAATTAAACGGCACAATATCTTACATAACATCAATATAATCATCTAGGTAATCATTATATACATATATTGGGTATTGGGCAAAAAAAGTAAATAATTATGGTTTTTGGATTGAAGCAATGGTATATTTCATCATTCATAGATTATATTTTTCAACTAGTAATGGTTCGGATCAACACATTGGTGGGTCCCCTCATAGTGATTTTTGGAGGTCCCTGCCTAGTTAGATAACAAAACCAACACATTGACAACTCTTGTAAATGCTATGAGTTTCATGATTCTCTAGGTCAATTAAGATTACAATATTTGTGTGCAATCAACAAGCACACATAAGAAGACACTAGCCAAACATGTGTCTTAGTAACAAGGCGTGTAGGAATAACATGATACTATGTACTTACTAATTAACTAACACATTAAAGTAAAGTTCATATCATTATTGTCTCAAAGGGTTATTCCACAACCTAAATATGTGTACTAATCAATGGTTATTGATATAATTATGCATGGAAGGGGAGAAATGAGAAGGTAATGGTAGGGATACAAAAATACTTTCTATTTATTTATTTATTAGAGATTCACAAAATGTTCAATAATAAACCTTGATTTATCTATGAGGAACTCTTCGAAGTGTATGGTGCAAGAGTGGGATTGAAGAAAGTGAAAGTTTCCCGTTTAGTCATGATTGGTGAAACATTGGCCAACTAGCTGATAAAGGTGGGTAATAAGGTCATACCAACTGAACCTAGAATTGGATTATCCATCTATTGGGTTGTCTACTAGAGGTCACTTCTAGTGTTATTGTTATGACTCTAGCATTACATATTGACTTAGAAGGTTTTCAATATATCACATATAGGAAATTCACCTTTTGTCCTAGATTTGGTCACTGAGGAATAAAACTTCAATCAATAAGAGGGAGGAAGATAGAGGTGAAAACTTGAGAGACTAGCCTTCCTTTTTGTCCTTCTTTGTCAGAAAAAGGCAACTGAAGAGGAATAAATTGGCATCTGCATTAAGGTAAGGAATTTGAATTGAATATACACTCCAATAAGAAAATGTCACTGATTTTTTAGGATATAGGAATAAAAGGGCTTTTGAATTTCCAACTGCATTGAAATTGAATATTCTATTCATGTGGAATTCAACCAGGAAATTTATGGAAGAAGTCTTGTAAAAGTCTCGATTCAATTCCAAATTTGATTACATCTAGTAAAAGGATGAAGGCACATATTAGGAGGAGTTGTATCATCAGGGTGGTCAACCACTAAATAATCTATTAGAAGAGAAATATTGTAACGAACTGAAACCATGCCTCTTGACCCTGATCTTATGCCTTGGAGGATAGAAAGTTTAGTTCTTTGGACTTAGACAAACAAGGAAGAAGATATGCCTAATAGTAGTTAATTGTAACCCTAATATGATAATGCATGAATAAATCACCCTAACATATATGCATGAAAACAATTATGACCTAATGCTCTCATAATAATCTATAGACCAATAAAATATGTCACATGTGATAATGTTGTTTAAGGTATGGTGTTAAGAAAAATAATATGCACAGAAGAACTAGGTGTCCATAATTGAGAATATTGATACACAATTCAAATAAATAAGATATTGATAAATTAAATAAGTTAAATGTTAAACATAAGGAATTTGTGCACAATAATAATGTACAATCCCTTTGGTTGTAATATAAAGGTATGGGACACATTTGGATGAATAATAATAATAATAATGAAATAATAGGTTAACAAAATTAATGATGGGCCACAACTATTAATTATGCACAACTTATGAAAGGAAATCTTAAAAGTAAAATCTAGTGTGAAAATCGTGTTGCTTGGGTCCCACTTAACTTGGGAGTCAAGTTTCACCTTATTTGCACAATAATAATTATCCTAATTTTTTTAGAAAAGAGAATGTGAGTTTTCTCCAAAAATACCATATAAAACATTAAATGTATTCCAAAATGAAAACTAGTCTTGAATTCATAATCTATATGCTAAAATTAGCCTATGGGTAAATTCTCAACTAATTTGGACAATCTTTAATGTTCTAATATGTTTAGGAAAGAGCAAGTGTAAATAAAGCCAAAAATATTAAATAATGTGCTAAATAATACCAAGAGAGGAAATTAATGACAGATTCAAGTTTCACAAGTTTAAGGTTGCTTGAGGGTGAAGTTTCACATTACTTGGTGGTTTCTAGATATCCCTAAAGTGATAGGAAAGAGAAAATATGGTATACGTTAAAAGAATTAAATAAAATCCTTAGAGTTTCCAAAACTAAAAAGTAATTTCAAAATTGGGTTCTTCATGTCCGTTTTGGTCTACCTATTAAATTTAGTATTAACAAGATTTGAACCCTCGAAATAATTAAGAAAGAAAAGATGGCTTTAAATGCCTATAATTTTAACAATTCAGTAGATGAAATTGATTTTCCAAAGTTTTAGTTTTCTTTTCTTAGTCACGCTTTGATTTCTTTCCCATTCTGGACCTAACATCCAACATCTTATGTTATATTCCCATGGTTCCTCACTGGACCCATAGAGATCCTATGGTCCCGTCTCTTCTCTCTCACACGACCCTCTTTCCTTATCACGATAGTGTTTTGTCGACTTCCCTCGCCATTACAGTCTATGTTTTTGATCTTCTTGTCATTTTCCTTACCTGTCTCTTCCTCTCTTTTCCATGATTCCTCCTCCCTCACCTTCCTCACCCTTTTGTGAACCTAGGGATATATTTATACATTAGGTTTTCATAGCCTTTGCCCTAATGTCAAAACTTGGCCGTCATCTCCTCTATTCCTACTATGTTTTCATTTTATTTCCTACCTTCTTACAACTCCAGAGATTCAGACCTCAATGAAACTTAGCCCAGATGTTCACTGCACCCTTGTACCCCTTTCTTAGTTTTGATTTGTTCTCGCTCAACATGGGGATTTCTACCCAATTATGTTGGCTAACGTTAAAGAAGTCGGACCCGTTCTCCTATCTCCGGTGGTGGAGAAGCCTGAAGAGGGTCGCAAACCCTTCCACAACCCTACAAAATGAGGTTTTGACCCTCGAATCATCCATGCAGTGGTAATGTCCTTTTCCCCCTTTTCTCTATCTGGTTCTATTTGTAATCGATCTATGCAGTGATTAGGTGTTTCTGTAGCTATTTCCATCATCGTTTAGGTGGTTGAAGGTCTCTGACTCGTAACGATGCCAATTTGCACTTTGTATTCTTGATTTTGTTCCCCTTTGGCCATGATTTGGTGTTCTAGTGAGTTTCTTTTCCTGAGTTGTTCTGGAAGAATGGGGAAATCAAACGACTGAGCACCCCAAGGCTCGAATCAGAGGTCATTGGATTCAGAATGGCCTTAGGAGGATGGCTAGGGTGTTTGTTCCATGAGATTTGTAGAGTAGAACACAGGCTGATCCACGGATCGGGCTTCCAAGATCTTAGTTTTTGGAGAAATGAAGAAGATGACCGCCTATAATTTATCAGTTTTATCCTCACAAAATTTGTTTAATTGAACTGCGCCATGTGGGTATTCTTGTCTTTTTAGTTCTTGATTTTCTATGATTGTGTGGTTTCTTGCTATTAGCTATGCTCCACGCCCGGGCCACTTGATCGATCCTTATTGGGCCAACCCAGCAAGACCCCACTTAGTTGTGGAGTTTTTTGCACACATGGATTTCCTTCATTTTCTGATTGGTCAAGTTTTACAAAATTCATATTAATTTGTCAGTGACTAAAAAATGAAATAAAATATGCTTTGAATTTAGAAAAGTATTTCCTATCTAATGGCATCGGTCTCACTATCTAAGTATCATAGAATAAATATTATTTTTTTGTGGATTTTCTTAATAGGATAAAATTTCTAAAATTTGTAGATAATAATCAATTAGTGAAAAAATAAAATTAAATACGATATGAACTCAGAAAAATGTAAACTACAAAGTGGTATAGTTTTCATAACTAAATTCACTAATAATAAAAGGTGATTTTTAGGGTTTATACAATTAATGTAAACCTAACCCTAATTACATAAACATGCTTAGTAGGTGCTTTGGAGACATAGTCTAGGATCTAGGACTCACTTGGACTTGTTTAGACTCTGAAGTGAGGCATGTTTTGCATCTCCTATTCTTATACACGGAGCAATGACCTATTTTCTTGTTTCTCTTGGTCGTATGGACAATAGCCTACACAGTATTTCTTTTTCTTTTGAGAATATATTTCATGTGAAATACCTTATTTGTTTCCGATCTTGTGATCAATTTATTATAATGGACATTCTATTGGACTCTATCCTATATATTGTTTCATGGTGGAACTTTACTTGGTGATACATGCTCTTTTTGCCCACTTTTGTGGTGGTTTCTTATATTGTGATTTATGTGGTGAAAAAATTTGTTTATTCTGACTATACTTTTTACTTACCTCTACATTAAGCATGTTATGTGACTCAATGGCCCTAGAGTAGTGTAATTGCATTGGTTTTTGGGGTATGTGCCCTTATCATATTTTTGGAATGGAGGTTGTGTGCCCCATACCTGGGTTTCAAGTTTGTGAGGCTTGGCCCACCTTTATATATATTGGGATTTTGGTAGTACGTCATTCTCTATCAGGTTTCAAGTTTGTGAGGCTTGGCAACCTTTTCATTTATATTGTTCTGGTACTATGTTTATATCACATGCATGCATGTGAGTTTATTATTGAAGGGTTGTGTGGCCTAATTCTTGACATGTGCTTGTGTTGCACAATCTTTATTGTTTATTTATGGCAAGTAATTCCTTTTGTTATCTCTTGTTTGCAAATCAATTTCTTTTATGCCTGATTGGGTAGTCCTTTTCTTTTTTCATGGGAATCCTTTTGTTTTGAAGTCCTTTATTTCATTATATTTCTCAATTCCAATTTATTATGCACATACCAGCCTTTTTACTGATGTCATCCATTTTCTCCTTTTGTTGGGGTATGCTTCCAACCCCATATAGGACATGGAGGGGATGGTATGCTGGCATGGACCTAGCTTAAGGATGTGAAGCTTGGAAACAGAGTTGATATGCTTTAGATTTCCCTCTACTAGATCCTTATGTTGTAATATCAATGTGAACCCTTTATGGGAGATGATGATGATGTACTTTTGAAAAATTGAATATAGTCATTACTTTTATTCCGTTACTACACTTTGGTTGTTTTGTATGCCATTATTTAAATTTGAAAATTTACACCTATATCAACATACCTTTTGTGTGTGTTTGGAATGGATGTTCTACTCTTCAAAAATTTTGTAGGGAGTGGATCCCCTTTGGGTCCCACTCCTTGCAGCATGGTATCAGAGCCCATGGTAGTCAAAATCTAACTATTTCAATTTTTTCTCCCTAAATAGAACCCTTGCCTTAGATAGTTACCCTCTAGGTGAGATGTTCACCCTAGAATTGATCTATGTTATTCATGAGATGATGAAAGGTTGATCAGAGTTTCACATTAGAATCATGGTTATAAAACCCTAATATGATGATATTGTAGGTGATCTTACCCTACCATAGTGGTGGCATGTATCTTTGGATTTTATCATGTATTGGATTGAGGATGGAGTAATGTTTGAGGATGAGATACTGGTAGGATAAGGAGATGTCATTATGGAAAACTTGTGACGTGATTCCTGTATTGATTTTTTAGTCGGCATGTTTGTTTTACTTCGCAAAGCTTTTCATCATAAAAAATTATTTTCATTATACTTTTATATGTACAAAAGAAGTTTTCTCTGGATCTTATTGAATTTTTCTTGAATTAAGTCACAAATAAGAGATCTGTTTGGCATAGATACCCTAAACCCTAGTTTCTCTATGAAGAAGTGAATAGGGATATGTGGAATAATATAAAGGAGCAGTGGACCTACCCTTTATACCTTATGACCTTTTGGTTTGACAATATGAATGTTAGGGTTGTTAGGTTAGAGACATAAGGACCTAATGCTCAACCCTGGTTGGTTATGACTTCTTGGATGGATATATGAACAACCTAAATCCCTAACATATTCACAACCAAAAACATTTAAAAGAAACCATAGTACCTAGATGTTGTTTATCTTGGCTAAATAGATAAAAACTTTTAAAGGGTGGAGAGTAGTTGGTTTATGAAGTATGGATGATTAGATTTCAAGGATGAAATCCTTTTAAGGGGTGGGGTGTTGTAACGAACCAAAACCTAGCCTCTTGACCCCTATCTTATGCCTTGGAGGATAGAAAGTTTAGTTCCTTGGACTTAGCCAAACAAGGATGAAGATATACCTAATAGTAGTTAATTTTAACCCTAATATGATAATGCATGAATAAATCACCCTAACACATATGCATGAAAACAATTATGACCTAATGTTCTCATAATAATCTATAGACCAATAAAATATGTCACATGTGATAATGTTGTTTAACGTATGATGTTAAGAAATATAATATGCATAGAAGAACTAGGTGTCCATAATTGAGAATATTGATACATAATTCAAATAAATAAGAGATGGATAAATTTAATAAGTTAAATGATAAATATAAAAAATTTGTTCAAAATAATATAATATAACCCCTTTGGTTGTAATATAAAGGTATGGGACACATTTCTATGAATAATAATAACAATTATGAAATAATAGGTTAACTAAAATAATGATGGACCACAACTATTAATTATGCATAACTTATGAAAGGAAATCTTAAAAGTGAAATCTAATGTGAAAATCATGTTGTTTGGGTTCCAATTAACTTGGGAGTCATGTTTCACCTTATTTGCACAATAATAATTATCCTAATTTCTTTTAAAAAAGAGAATATGAGTTTTCTCCAAAAATACCAAACAAAACATTAAATGTTTTCCAAAGTGAAAATTAATCTCAAATTCGTAATCTACATGTTAAAATTAGCATATGGGTAAATTTTCAACTGATTTGGACAATCTTTAATGTTCTAATATGTTTAGGAGAGAGAAAGTGCAAATAAAGCCCAAAATATTAAATAATGTGTTAAATAATACCAAGAGAGGAAATTAATGAAAAATTCATGTTTCACAAATTGAAGGTTGCTTGAGGGTGAAGTTTCACATTACTTGGTGGTTTCTAGATATCCCTGATGTGATAGGAAAGAGAAAATATGATGTACTTTAAAGGAATTAAATAAAATGCTTAGAGCTTCCAAAATTGGGTTCTTCATGTCCATTTTGGTCTAGGTATCAAATTAAGGAATATTTGAACTAGATTTGAACCCTCAAAATAATTAAGAAAGAAAAGATGGCTTTAAATGGCTGCTAATGTAGGCTTATGCACACGTGGAGTGTCGATTGGGGTATTTTACCCTCTTTTAAGACATACCACCTAACCATCATGGCCAGATCAGACTTACACTAGGCTAGCATGATATGTGGGCGGTTTAGCCATATTTTATGGGGTATAAAGATGAGAGAAGCAAAAAAAAATTAATTTTTTTCCAAAACATAGGAGAGTCAACTAAATTGCAACATTAGCTAGATTTCATTCATTTGTTTTGAAAATTTTTCATTGAAAGATTGGTTGAAAATGCACTAAGAGCTTGTTAAGGGCATCCCGTATTCCTAATGATGTTGTAAAGTTGATTTACAAAAAAATTGAAATCGTTACATGTTTTAAGGAATCAAAGATGTGTAAGATGAATTTTTAGGTAAGAAGCATAAACTAGAGTTAAGCACATGTTGATGGCCAAAAGGTTTCATTTGATTGATGCATGCCTTTTACAATTTCTCCAAATGATATTTCTCATCAAAAGAGGACAATCAGTTAAGCGTAGGAGTTCAATCGACATATAAAAGATGGGTCTCAAATCAAACTGGATTTTCCACAAGAAGAGCAGAACTGGAAACAACAACTAAAAAAAAGATAATAAAAAGGAAATAAAACTACACTACACTAAAAAGGAAATAAAACTACACTACACTACCGGCCGGTTGCTCTCCCCCTAAGCTTGAAATCTACAGTGTCCTCGCTGTAGAAATCAAACTAAAAAAGTTGCAACTGGGTACCTCATCATGGTGGAAATATCAAAGTCTATGGAGGAACGGTGCTCTAATTTGCAGGTGGAAATTGGTGTTCTAAAGATTGATGCCTCCTTGCAAATATGTCCTTGATTTAGGGCAAGTGAAAGTACCTATGAGCTTCTGCAAGAATAGTCTTTTGTATGCCAATACTATTTGTCTTTTCATTCTCCTTTGAAGCATCATCAAAATATGAGTTGGTAAGAGTGTTCTCATTATAAAGCAATGTGTCATCTAGAGTGTGAGGAGGAAGGACATGTGGCTTGATTAAAGAATCTAACAGTAGATCATGTGTTGTAGCTTTCTCCCCTTGATTTGTAGCTTCATAATCCTCATAGGTATCAACATCATCATACCTTGAAGGATATACTTCTATGACAACACCATTCTTCAATTTCACCAGCCTAAAATATGTAGGATTCATCTTCGGTGGACTAGACAAGAAAGGTGGAAATGCTTCTTTGCTAGCAAGAGCTTGCTGGGCAATTTGTTTTTCCAAGATGTGTGCATGAGTGGCAATATCATCCACCTTAGAAGAGAGTTGGAAAATGGCACCCTTCATTGATTGTCTTTTTTAATGGAACTCCTCATTTTGCTGCATTTGAGTTGAAATAAATGTTGCAAGCATGGACTCTAATCTAGAAGTTACTTATGGTTGTTGTGGCTAAATGAAATTCAGGTTCGCATTGCTGTAGAAGCCCGATGGAGTGTAGCCCATTGGAAGATAAATAGAAGAAGCATAACATGTAGAAGATGAGTGTCTAAGCAACCCGCATGCATCACAAATAATATTGCCTGCTTGAAATAGTTGTGTGCTTAGCTTCTCAAACCTTTGTGATAAAGTGTCTAGCTTTGCTGAAATTATGTCTATAGCATCAACCATGTGACTCCCCACTTGTATCTCGGATGTAGTAGCTGAATAAGATGGCTGGTAGCTTGTATCCGAACTCCATTGGCAATGGTTTTCTACCATATCTTCAATAATAGCATAAGCTTCTTCATAAGATTTGTTCATTAGAGCTCTGTTTGCAGCTGCATCAATAGATAATCTTGTATTATAGCACAAACCATAGTAGAAAGATTGCAATAGAAGCCAATTGCTTAGATCATGATGTGGACAAAGATGTTGGAGATCTTTGAACCTCTCCCATGTATCATACAAGTTCTCTTCATCCCTTTGAGAATAATTGATGAGTTGACTCCTTAGCTGTGTGGTCCTTCTAGGTGGAAAGTATTTTGCCAAAAAGACTTTTAGAAGCTCCTCCCAAGTGTTGATGGATTTCTTTGGCAATAAATAGAGCCATGCCTTGGCTCTATCTCTAAGGGAGAATGGAAAAAGGAGTAGGTGGATCCCTTTAGTAGGAACGCCATTTATCTTTATGGTGCATAGCAACTGCAGAAATTCAGCAATGTGGAGGTTTGGATCCTCCATTGGTGTCCCTCCAAATGCATTCAGTTGTAGCAATTGTATGATGGTTAGGCTGATAGAAAACTCCTCTGCTTCAAATTCTAAAATATTAATAGGCCCACTCATGTGCATTGCAGCTGTACCAAAGTAGTCCTTAAGAGGAAGGTCATCCTCCTTGACTAGTTCTTCATGTGGATCCGGAGGATTAGGTAGACGTGGTGTAGATGGCGGTGGTGTATGTGGTATGGATGAAGGTGGTGGATATGAGGGTGTGGAAGAATGTGGTATGGGTGTTGGTGGTGTATATGATGGTGGTGAATTAGGTGTGAATGGTGGTGGTGTAGATGAAGTATGTGTCGATGACGGTGGTGCATATGAAAGTGATTTGGATGAAGGTGGTATGGGTGAATGTCGTTTGGATGATGGTGACATGGATGATGGTTGTGTGGGTTGTGATTCCTCCATACATGTTTGGGTTTCACTCCTTCTTACTCCATGAGGCCTGCAAATGATGTGTTCATTTTCTAAATGTAGAGATATGCATGGTTCAAGGATCTTTTTATGAAACCCCATATGCTCCTACAAATAAACAAGGTGAGTGAGATGCAAAAACAAACATGGAAGATACAACAAATTATGATGATCATGATAAATTATGATTTATGGATATGATGGTGGATATGAAGGTTATGATCTAGTCTCATTTATTTATCAACAACTCTTACTCTAACAGGAATACCAATGCTCCCCAGCAACGGTGCCAAAAACTTGTTCGGTTAGTGACACTAACGAGTTTCAATCATAAGAATGATCTTTTACTCAACTATCTATTTCCTGCAAGTATACGAGGGTACTTGTAGTCAAGGTTGAACACAAGGAGCGTTGGTTAGCTAGGCGTAAGAGTTATAATTTTCAGTAATCTAGATCGGTGTACACAAGATGATTGGATTAGAACAACTAAATTACATATTTAAAACAAAATAATAAATTATCACTTAAGAAAGGTTAAGATTCAGATTTAGGAGGATCCTAGACTTGGGATTTCACTATCACATCATAGCTTATATTAAAATACGAATTTAAACATTTTAATTAACTTGTAAAGGAGGTTTGTAGTCATCACTCACCTTCCAGTGAAGTGATGACGATTCTAACTCCATACATCACTCTCATGTATGTATTTCATTTCAAATCACAAACCTTGCTCCTCAAATTAATCCCAGCCACTCTCGCGGTCAAGGACAAGTTTCCAAAAGAGTAACTCAATACTCTCAAACACATCTTCTCAGATTATGAAAGAAAGCATAAAACATGTATGTATGATGGCCAATCACACAAACAAGCATTTCAGATCTGAAACAACTCTTGGAACAATCAAAATGAATTACCTATAATAATAATAACTAACACCAAATGGGTCCATATGGGGGTTAGGTAGTATGATATTTCTTGTGACCACAAAGTAGAATATAAAGATACAAATGAGACATGTGATGATAAAACAATAATGTATAATACAGTTGACGTAGAAGTTAGTGTATCCTAATAAAGATACAGAATCACCTTAAGGAGACCACCAAAATTTAAAACAACTTCAACGTGATGTTGATAATATGCCTTTGCAAAAATAGAGATTCATTTGTTATGATAAGGGGATGTTGTCTTCACAATTGATGATATTGGGTGTGCATGCTATTTCTTAGTTATACATTTTTTTATTTTATAAGAGGTGTTTTCTCTACTATTTTGAAGTAGTTAAAGTGGTTTATACCCTCTTTTGGTTGCCTAACACTTTATTCCTGTCCATCTCTTGATTCATACATTGATTATAGATTATATATGTTTATGTGATATCCTTTACTTGAATTTTAAAAGAAAATGATCATGTTACTAGACTTTCTTACTTTTCATGTTTCTATACTAGTTACATAACAATGACAGTATGTTATGAAAGTAGTTGATTGTGTAAAATTACATTATAGTTTCCTATATTATCCATCTATATGACATAGAGGGATGTTGACTCTTGGTGAGACCCCTGCCAGGGAATGTTATCCTTCATAAGAATTCTTAATTAAGAGAATACTAACTCTTATATGGAGTTCTCAAATTATCGATATAGAAGAGATATGTGAATATCACTCCATGGGGAGAGTAATTGTGTTTTGGGTGTGCTTGTATATACCCTAGTTAGTATGTTATACTTTTTGATGTGCCACTACTTAATAAGAATCCTTTCTACATACCAAAATTGATGTCTCGACATCTTACCATACATATTGGTATTTGTATGTTGTTTTTACTAATTTATCATACTTCATAAAGTTGATTATTATATCCTTACTTGGGATAATTTTCTAACATATCTTTGTCTTATATATTTTTACGTCCTTCCTTTCATGCATCATTTTGGATATTTAATCTCTCTTCCTATTAGGAGTATGTGTTCCATTTTTAATTGAACCCCTTACACCTTGTTGGTGAAACATGGTATCTTCTAAATGGGAGGTTCAAGTCTATAGATATCAAATGGTCTTGATAAGACCAAGCATGAGTTTTCCCTAGAAGATGCACAATTTTCATCTATCGGATTTTGAGTCTCAGTTGTGCAACTCCATTGTAGTTCTATGATGTGTGTATAAGTTGTGTTACATCATTATGTATAGTTTCTAACTAAATATCACTCTGACAATAGTATATGAATGGATGTGACTTATTGACTATACATGTTTTAGTTATCTCTTAAAACACCCACTCAATATTGAACACCCACTTGATCTCTTTGGTTATTAACTTATCTAAATTTTTTTGTGAACCATGTTATTCCTTCTTTAATCTTACAAAGGATAGAAATAATATCATGGTAGATGAACTAGCATACGTATGATTTTTGAATATTTATAAATGAAATGACTTATTTCACAAGACCATCTACAAGGATTAAGTTTCATATCACATATATTTACTTTGACAATCAAATTCCGCTTAAGGGGTCATGTTGTTACAAGATTTTGATAGCTTGGATTTTTCAAATGAAGGCATCCGTAATGTACTACACTCAATCCATCCACTTTTATGAATTATTTCACTAAGATATTGGGTTTAAAGTCATTACACTTGATACCTATCAATTTCATGACATGTATGGGGATCAATGTAAATGCAAGGCACGCATAGATAAACTAAATCACATCTTTAACTTCTCTCCTTGTATGAGTAAAATTGAGAACATGGTTTTTTGAGTAAAGACAATCCAAGTAGTTGTATGTTTTTTTATGTTTAGAATGTGGAAATAATGAGATCATTAGTAAACTTGTATGTTTTGGAAACATACAAATAAATCTATTGTTCACTTGGAAGCTTGTTTGTAGGCCTAAAGAAGAGGGGGTCTTGGTATTAAATCACTAGATGATTGGTCTTCTGGTGGCCTTCTAAAGAACCTTTCGAGTATTGCTACTGAGAAGGAAGCATTGTGGGTCAAGTGGTTTCATGAAAGGTATATTAAGGAGGAATGTATTTGGTTGGTCAAAGCTAAATCTAATTCTGTGTGGTTTTGGAGGAAAATTCTTGGTCAAAGGGAAATTCTTCTCAGGGATATTGACTCTAAAGTGGTATGTGGTGTCCATTTCCTATTATGGAGAGACCCTTGGTTGAAAGGAAAGAAGAAACTTATTGACTTGGTGGATTCTTAGTTGGTTTTCAGACATGGGAGCAGTTTGAACTGCAAGGTTAGCTATTGTATTACAAGCGGTATTTGGTGTTGTCCTGGATGAGGAAATGATGCTCTTCGTGCTATTTTGTTGGAACAGTGTGCTCCTGCTAATGGTGATGATAGATTGCTTTATAAAGGTGGTTCGAATTTTAAAATTAATGATGGTTGGAATGCTTCCAGGGAGAAATGGCAGAAGGTGGTCTGGGGGAAGTGCATTTTATCTGAAGATGTTCCTCATAAATGTTCTATTATGCTATGGAAACTTGTATTGAGGAAGTTACCTACTATTGACTATTTACAGTAAATGGGTATATGGATATGTAGATGATTTCCAAATGCTTTTTTGCTTGGAAAATGAAGAATCTAGTGATTATATTTTCTATAATTGTCATTATGCCTTGCATATTTGGGAATTTTTTCATAGGAAGTGTAATCTTCTTCCAAAGACTTCTGAAGATATGTTAGTGTTGTGGAAGGACAAAGTTTTGGTGATTTTGATCATATACAATCTATGGATAGAAATAAATGGGAGAGTGTTCCTTGGTTCTGGTAGAGATGCCAATACTATTTGGGATCTTAGCGTCAAGGACTCATACCTTCTATATAGATAGATAGATAGTTTTTGTATAGTCTTTTCTTCCTTTGTTCTACTTTTTTGCTTTTTCCCCTTTTCTATAGTATGTGGTTTCTTCCTGTAACCACTAAATTCTAGCTTTTTATGAGTAAAGAGGCACAATACCCCATTCTACACCAATTTTTTTAATTATTCACTTTGTTATCCCAAATGGTAAGCCTATTCTTTTCCTAGCAAAGATTATAGGTCCAAACCTGCCTAGAGCATAAACAAGGTTAAAAGAGCCTTTGTGTCAATGATAATATCGAACCCCCTACCCTTGCACCATATTTTTTTTATTGTGAAATCTTGTTCTTGTGTTAAGAATTGATGTAAAAGATGGATTGGAGATGCTTTGACAGATATGTAAGGGTATGGTCAACATATAAAAAAGTGAATTTTATTTAAGTTCATCATCACAATGATCAACATGTTGATCTAATCAATCAATGTATCTAAACATAATAGTAATATATATATATATATATATATATATATATATACATAATAAAAGAAATAGAGGGTCTTTTGGGACTTCGATATGTATTTCTCTCTTTTATCCTCCATCACTGACTTTCATAGGTTTTACAATATCATTTTCAAATCGATAAAAGTATGTTCTCCCTCGAGATATGAGAAGAGGGTTTTAAGGGATAGAAGGGAAAATAAACATTAAATATTTAGTTTATAGAGATGAGGTAAGCCACAAATCATAAATCTTGTTGATTCTTCCTTCCTTACATTATATCTTCATCTATATCTTAATAACTAGTGACCATGTTAGTTCACATTTTATTTTACCTTTACTTTTTGCAAATGCCCAGGGTTGTTTAGTGTAAACATAAAGAATTCTAATCATGGATCAATGAATTGTTGGAGTTTGTACATTTTCGAGGCTTATTCATTCCTTTTAGGGCAAAGGATGACCACCTATTTTGAACAACGCTAGTCAACATCCTTACACTAAGGTTCATGGTTCACAATGGGAATCTAATACAAAATTTTGGTGTTATCATCACTGATTGAGGATTAAAAGATTAAATTGAAATTTTATATAACTTTGGGGGAAATAGAATGCTTATTTACAAAAAATAGATTGAATAGTGGTTGAATTGTGGGAATCTGTCTAATAAAATACATATTGCTTCATATATGGAATCACATTACTGTCGATAGTTTTATGGATATATGAGAACTAATTGTTATTGCACTAATTCTACAATTGAGATTATATCTTTTTTATTATTATTAAAAAAATTGGCCATTCATTCATCCCGTGGCCGGGGGGTTTTGAACTTGAGACCTCTCGGTCTTACATCAGTACTTTTACAATTAAGATTATATCTGAATGAGTCATTATTAATATTTAATAATTTGTTTATCTGATTCAAGTTATCATGATTTTTGGCAAGAAGATGCTTACTCTATAGGAGATTTCTATATGAATAAATTTATGAATCTCATTGTACATTGCTTCGAATATATTTCATGATTAAGTACTTTGAGTACAAAAATCAATAAATACTATTTTGATTACTAGAACTTAATTAATGTTGTTCTAGAAGATGTCACCTACATTTTCTATTGTTATAATTTTCCATACCTTGCCAATAATAATGACCCAGTTATAGCTTTAGTTGTTGTATACAATCCTTGATGAAATTATATAAAATTTGGTGGCATGATTATAGTATTAAAAATAAAACGTATGTAAATACAAGAGAGTGAAACAAATTATGATGTTGTTAGAAATGGGAAAATTTATTATATATCAATCTAGCCAGTATGAAGTAAGAATATTAGGATGGCTAGTCCACAATTAATACACATGTAATGTACATACGTAAATTTAGGAGGAAGACTTAGGTACACCATCCTAATTGACCAAAATTAGTGAGTAATCAAGACTCGATGATCATAATGATAATTTAAGTTATAACTATTCATGTCAGGCATGGTAACTATAACAATACCTAGTATGATCGCATTAGAGTTTTTCTTTTCTAGATGTGGTAGGACTCATTGTGGGTAGAGGACCCATATACACCTTTTGTTTGATGTAAAAGGGCGTTTCCCTTCAATGTTATATAGTGAACACTCTTGTCTGTTCATTTTCACATAGTTTAGTCTCTTCTCACCATGTATAGGTTAAGAGGATCTAGTGGGATAGGATGAAACATATTAATTAATCATAGATAAAGCAAAAAATATAAAAATAGTATAATTTATAAACCAATACATTAGTATTTCCATGTTAATTAATATTATTTATTAGTTTCTTTAGTTACATTGTGTACTATATGCTTATTTAATCTTTTAGGCAAAGGTAATCAAAAGGTAGGCATTGAGGTATCCATTATCATCTATGGAAGTGGTCGATGATTAGGAATGGCCTTGGTGTAGTAAAAATAAATATGTGGATAATTGCACCACATCTTACACCGCACAACTATACTAAATAATTATGGTGTGGATATAGTTTCAAAATTTTAAAATTGTTATGTACGGATCTAGAGAAAAAAAAATATGGATAAAGACCGAACTATAGAAAAGTCATTGTAAATATATACACATTTAAATGCAAAATATTATCCGCATTCTCACATAGATAGCTATATCTCTATTCCTAACTTGCATTTGATTATGGAAAAATAGTAACTTTTAGTTTTGTAATCGTTATACATATGGTTTTCCTCTTTGTGCAACTAGTAAACATACATGTGTTCGTTGTATATGAAGATATAACCAAACATATTTTTACTTTTATATTTTTGCATTGAATATCTATTTGTATATTTTTATAAACACATATAGAAAACTTTATAATGTTTAAATATATAGTTGAGGTCAATAATCATCAATTTGTTATGTTTATTTTTTGTTGACTTAATTTATATAGATCTTAAATAGAAACATACAAATACTAAAAAATAAAACATATTTTTGTGTAATTAATTCAAATATTCTATCGCCCTTATACACCAAGAATTTTAGCTTGCCCTCTCTCCTAGGGAATAACCATTATTTAAAATATTATCTTAATTCTATCTCAATAAAAATAAATGTACCATTGAAAGAGAAATAATTACACTCTTATGAATGAGGAAGACGACTTAATACAAAATACCCGAGGAGGTGTTTTAAATAGAATAATATTGTTTGAAAAAATGAAGAATTTATATTAGTGGGGGAGAATTTCTTATCCATTTTAGAAGAGGATGGTGTTTGAACTTTGAATCATAAAGAGTGTGTAGTTGGAAAAATTATATATACACACACACATATATATATATATACACTAATTAGAATGTTCATTCACATAAACCGATTTTTGATTTTTTTGTTATTATTCAACATGAACAAAACATTGTTGTTTTGGATTGTCTATGTTATTATTTCCATTTTTTCTTACAACTTCATAAAATTTATGTCTAATACTACTATGATTAATACAAATTTGTTCATGATGTGGTCGGGTGAAATTAATAAAGTATTTTGCGGTGTGAATATGGTTTCTTAAATTAAAAATCACAGTAGATATGGTGTTTGGTTTTACTTCATGATGTGGTCATGATTTTGGTATAAACAAAACTATGTTAGCACCACTTCCATCCCTATCGTTGATCAACATGTGTTGACGTGGAGATCTTAGAGTCAATATTCTATAGTATAGTTTGGTTTTTGGTCGTCAATATTTTTCAAAGTGGCTATCACATGTGTCATTGTAACGACCCTGACCTAGGCTATGAGGTAACCCTATTTGTTTTGGCTAATAAAGTTGCTTATAACTTTAATACAATCCTCTAAGGTGTTTTGTTATCATGTGACACACTTATGCTCCAAGTTTGGTCCTGATTGAATGATGTTTGAGCAATGTTCCTTTGTTTTGGACCAAAGTGTAATTTACCCAAGTTGAGGGGTTATATTACAATATGTCATATTTTTAACATGCCTCATGTGTTTTAGAATCATTATAGAGAGAATAATTCAAGGTGGTGGCTTGTGGAAAGCCCAAATTCCAAGTTTGAACTTGTTTGAACAATGTTGGTACCTTGTGCACCAATTTTGGTACAAATTGTAATTTACCCAAAATGTGGGGTTGATATGAAAATTACCACCTCTAGTGTGTCCCTACTCCTTCCTAGTATCATGTAGAGGAGAGATAAAGAAGGATACACCATGTTTGATTCCATTATGAATGATGGTTATCTTGGTGAAGAAATGACCAAGAAAAGGGTTGAATATGAAAGCTTAACTTGAGTTGTATCAAGTTGAAAAGCTTATATATGAGTGCCTATTGGCCAAAGAGCCATAGGAGGAGCCTCATATCATTTTTTGTACTCTTGGCAAAGGCCATGTCGTGCAAATCACCTCAAGGAGGTGAGTTGTTTCGGGTTACAACTTCCTTAGTAAAGTTGTGACGAGTTGTGCATAAAGTGATGAATTAATTGATATATCTTAATCAAAGGGATATGTAATGGATGAATCGTTATCCCTAAATCACCCTCAACTGTTTTTCATGTCAAGATAAATGTTGATTCATGCATGTACACGTGTCATCCATGCATGGACACGTGTCACCTACTAGCTCAAATTGATGACACCTCATTTTTACCTTTCTTCATGAGCAACAAGTATATATACCCCTAGTTTCATCCCTTAGTGCAATTTTGCGACCCTTACCACCCTCCTACCCGAAGGTATCATGCATATATCTCTTGTATCGTGCAGGAGTGATGTGATATCATTCATGGGCCTTGGGTATCATCCATAGCAAGTTCATATCGGCCAAGTAAGGTGGTGTCGGCCAAGTAGGGTGATATCGCCCATAGTGAAGTGTTTTGATCACAAGTGAGGGGGATATCGGCCAAGGGTGGTGGCATATCGTGCACAAGTGATGGAATATCGTGCAAGGGTAGTGAGGTATCGTGAAAAGGTGCTAAGAAGCAAGTAGGAGCTCATACTTAACCCTAAGGTGAGGCAATGATCATCTTCAACCTTGGATTGAAGCATGATTTTAGGGTTATGATCTTCCTTTCTTTTCTTCTTCACCAATTGCTTATCCATGGTGATTCTTTGCATCTAGAGGAATTGAGGAGTTCATCCTCAACCTTGGGAACGTGGATCTTTGGAGCTTGGAGCTTTGAAGTTGATCTTAAGGCGGGTTATATAACTTGAACTCAACCTTGTTATTATTCATCACCTAAATTGCTATATTTAATGATCTACTTTTAATTCCGAAATTTCCTGAAATGGTTGATGAAATTATGAGTTCTAGTAGTTTCTTTGACCTGTTTCCATGAACTATAACAGTTAGAACTAAGGTCTAGAGCTTGAATATGATGGTATCACTTTATAAAAGTGATATCGGGTGCAAGCACCACTAACCCAATATGATGATGCACCTACTTCACTAAAATGATATGGATATGATTATATACCTTCTTGCATGATATGGGGGTGTATTATACACCTCTTTCACGATAGGGAGTCAAGTATAGACTCCATGCACGCTACAAGGTTAAATGAATACTTATAAGTTGACATGAAACCCTAATTTGGGTAACCCGAAATGAGTAAAGAATAGCAAATGCTATTGCACGATATGATCATATAATATATCATTGGTACTTGGTATTATGAAGCACACATATCTAGTGAACGATATGAACATTTAAGTAAACCCTATTGCACGATATGGTAACCCGATACACAACCCTAGTTGATGTCTAGCTCGACATGGTGATGAGTTGATACCTCTTAAACACCATGGTGATACATACATGTATCATGTTCCCGTCACAACCAACCCTAACCCGACATGGGTGTTACAACCCAACATTGGATGGTCTAGCCCGACATGGCTTGATTCCCTTCACTCCTATCGACTTGTATATTGGATTGAGCCTGATATGGCAAACCCTAACCCGTCACGACCAACCCTAGATGGTGAGCCACCTGATATGATGATTGAATACGCCTTTAGCCCGACATGGGTAACACATACAAACACCTCTAGCCCGATATGGTGAGTGCTCATACACCTCCAACCCGATATGGTGGTGTCTACCCCCAACCCGATATGGTGGTGTCTACCTACAACCTGATATGGTGAACATATGTACACCTCTAACCCGAGACACCTTATAAAGGTGAGGGCAAGACACTCTTAGGAGTGATGAGTGTAACACCAAGTAATGGTGTGGCTAATACTTTGATAGGTGAAACACCTAAAGTGATTAATAATGGACAACCTTATATCAAGAATGCCTCAACTAGAGATGAGTCCATATCAATTGATGATGGTTGGACAATTCAAAGGTGTGACTTATGACCAATATACTACATGATAAATGTGATGAGCTAGTGCATGAAGTATTAGGATGGGACATACCCTAATACAGGATAATTTAATGAACTTAAGTAAGTTTAAAGTGATGAGGGAAGTGATACATCAAGATATGACAAATATCACATCCAGCACCTCAAGGTTGATATACCTTGATGTATTTGAAGTCCAATATACTTGGATGAGTAACACATGAAGTGTGTCATGTCAATTGTTACATTGAGATGTAATGAGATTAATGCACTTTGATAAGTGTAGGCTTACATGCCTTGAGAAAGGGTTAAGCCAAGTTAATGAAGTATGATGTAATCAGTATCCTAGTGAGGATGAGAGAGAAACGCATACCTTGTGTTGATAATCATTCAATGATAAATGATGAGAATCAATAAGTATGATTGAATACTTATGATATCAACGTAAACTCCTAGATGTGTGGAACAATGAATTAGGGTTTGGATTAATAATATGAACATGAAACCCTAATCGTCTATAAAGGGAAACCCTAACCTTAATGATGGGAAGGTTGCATTTCTCTTATTGCATAAGCCTTGTAAGGCATGTTAAATACTTGTATAACAAGTATAATGATTAATGGCCTAGTGAGCCATGTGAATAAGTTGTTGCCTAATGAGAGGTGACAAGATGTGTAATGTCCTTGTGAGCCATGTGAATAAGTTGTTGCCTAATGAGAGGTGACAAGATGTGTGATGGCCTTGTGAGCCATGAGAATACTTGTACAACAAGTGAAATGAATACCTTGGTCTGATGACCTACAGGTAATAGTTACCTATTAGAGAGGTAACAATTCCATGTGATGATATAAGGGTTTGAATACCCAGATCCAGTAATCATGATAATGATGATGTGGAGGGATGAGAATTCCCGGTAATGTGATAAGTGACTGAGATTCCAAGTATCATGTGTTTTAAAGATTTAAAAAGTACGTGATAGATGTATTACACCTTTCTTTGTAGCATTTGTTGTGATTAATAATGATAACTTGTTTGATGTTAAAAGAATGATGTAATGCACGTAATATATCACTAGAAACTATAAAATGTTGCCCTGACCATAGATCCATCAGCGTCAGGATTTGCTGAATGGTGAAACGGGTTGCTCTGCGGCATAACCCGGAATGCATACTTTTGAGTATGTGGGGGCGTAAGTACGGATGTCCATGTGTGAGCCGGTCCCCTTATGAGCCTGAGATGAATGGGGATTTGGCTATATGCCATATCCTGGCTCAAGTACGACTTCGGTCGTAGACTCTGTGTTGATCACAGTGAACTGGCCCATGGCTCAGAGTATGGTGCTTGTGTCGCCATGACTCAGTAATTTCAATATTGGGGACGGTTGTTAGTAGATGTTCCCCTAAGAGAGTGTAGTTGACGTTGTAGCTCTAAAAGCGTGGATGCCTACGTACCCTGGCACAGCTATTTTGCAGGACACTAGATGTCATGCCAGCAGATGACACGAGATGTCCTGCTGAATTATGTGTGGTCTCGTACTGACTGAGACAAGAAGAGGTCATGGAAACTGGATCTTCCATTGACCTTGTATGGTACCAACTTGTGAGAAGTTTGTGGTCGGTTGGATATGATAGGGGTATGCTTCATCTCCTCAGGGCATAAGTGTGATTGTAAAATATGTTCAGTCGTGTAGCATATCTGCTTAAGGATCGAATATGAGAAACATTGTTTGATGTGCAATACAGTTATACATCTTAGTGGATAGATGTTATTCATGTTTCTTTACATTCCTTGCAAAGAAGATAGATGATTTATAACTCTACCATGGGTAGATGCAATGTTCTTCTTAAGAAAGGAGATTATCTTATTCTATTCATACAATGATTAATACTGCCTGTTAATATAAAAGAACCTCTGCTCAGTTATAAATACTAAATCTATGATAATAATATGGTCGACGGAGAGTTATATCTCTCGCTGGGACAATTGCCTCACCCTGTGGGATCCACATTTTTTTAGGTGGACATGCACGAGGTGGAGAAGAATCTTTCTGTAGAGCAGGAACAACAGCTAAGGCAGCAGTGACAGCTCAGGTTGAATGTATTATCTGTCGTGTCTTGTAGATAGAAGTCCTATGTGTCATCTCTGTACTCTCAGGTCCTTGGAGTTGATTCGTACTAGTTTCATAAATAATCTGAGATTTTGGTTTGAATGCCTCGAGGTTTTATGTTGCTCCAGTATGTGTTTTGATAGAGCAACTGTTATATGTTATCCTCGAGAAGAGATGGTACAGTGTATCTACAATATATGATCAATGTGAATATCAAGTTTTGGTTATTCCTCAAAGAGTTTTCCTAGAAATGGATCTCTTTGCAAAAATGGTTTTAATTTTAGTGATTTTTGTTAATCTGTTGTTTATGTTTATTCCGCTTAATTAGTAACGATTTGTTTGTCGGTTTGGTGACTGTCGTCACAGTCATGGTGTTTCTTGTGCACTGTATGTGTTTCTTTTAATGAACTAGCATGACATATATACAATCAAAACAACAATATTTTTGGTCAAAAGACAGTTTATGTTTAACGTTTTCTTTAAATTTGTATCAAATAGACCTTCTTCATGTTTAAGGAATACATATTTTTATACCATTGATCATATGTTTTAGTAGAATGTTTTTATACATTAATTTTTGGGAGGACCACATCATGCAGTCTTAGAAGGGGTCTCCACCATTGTGATATGACTGGGGAAAGTATATCCATATACTACCAAGCATACACATGTGTTGACTCTTGATTCTAGTCTTATGAATGGTACACAAGAGAAATGCCTAGCAGGACAAAGAATAGTATATCCTCAATGCTCCTACATTTGAGAGTCGAGATAGAATTGTTTGAAGAGGAGTTGAATCTTTTTACAAAATTGTGAGTTAGATGATGGAGTTATGTGATCATATAGAGGTTGATCCCATCTTCTACCTAGGTCATCCAAAATCACATCAAAAAATACCAAATCATATGTGAATAAGTGGAAGTTCATAACTGTTGGATTCATCATCATTGATGACCCCATAGAAGCTTAAACTTGGCATTGTTTACTGGATAAAGCCTATTGTTTAATGAATATCAATTAAAAAAAAGATATATATTACATATTGTAAGGTGATGTTAGAACATGGTTATATCCCAATGAGATATAATATATATCTCTTAGATTCTAGCTTGGTATAATGTTGAATAAGAGTTTTAAAAAATAATCATATATGCTTCTAGATTGAAAATTGTGTTAGTTTGTGAAAAGGCATCAACAACACCTTTAGCGATGGAATATAATATATAATTGTTTCTTCATACTATGTTTTATCTCTAAGTTGTATATTCTAAGAAGAAAATTGTAAACACTTCCAATCATTAACAAATATGAGTTGAAGAACGGAAGTTTCAAATATAGGTGATAAGAGTTATTTTGTGGCATTTATAGAAGCAACCATGTAACGAATTGAAATCTAGGTACATTCTCAGTTTGACCCTTTTTCTAAGATCTTCCTATCATTTCTAAAAAAATTTGTCCTTGATGTTGAATTTGTGAAATTATTAGTGGTTCAGAGTGTATTTGATCACTATTCATGCCAATATATGGTTTTATGCACAAATACCTCAGTTAATGTTTCCATCAGGGTTTAAGGTGCAAAATTTCCACTTAAATGATATATTGATAAAATAAATTTGTTCTAGAACTTCCCTTAGCCTTGTGGAGCAAGGAACAAAAAAAAGGAATAAATAATAAAGATTTAAACATGTTAATATGACATTAAATGATTTAATATGAGAAATAGTGGTAATAATGGATAATGGGCTAAAACTCATAAAGGGAATACTAATTGGAAAAAATAACTTCAAATTCAAATTATTTGGATCTGATATGGCTTGGAAGCCAAGTTCCACAAATTTGGGATAATAATAATTATATTAATTCTATTTGGATAAGAAGATATGAGTTTTCTCCAAAATATCAATTAACTTATTTAATGACTCCAAAAGTGTCATCTAATCTTACATTCTAATCTACACATTAAAATTTGCCTATGGGTAAAATTTCATCTAATTTGGATAATCTTTGATGTTCATGTGTAGATTAGGTGAGAGAAAGTATGTAAAAGCCCAAAATGTTAAATAATGTGATAAATAACTTCAAGGTATAAAATGTATGGCAAATTTGTGTTCCATATGTTTAACTTTGCTTAAGGGTGAAGTTTCACATTAATTGATTGTTTCTAGATGTCTCTAATATGATAGGAAAGAGACAATGTGAACTACATTAAAAGAATTAAATAAAATACTTAGAGTCTCCAAAACTAAAAACTAATACTAAAATTGGATTCCATGTGTCCTATATAGGCTAGGTATCAAATTGCGTTTAACTTTGAGTTCATTTGCACCCTCAAATGAAAAGAGAGAGAAAAGGCTAAATAAATTAATGCATCACTATATTCGATTTTCGATTAGGACATGGTTTCCTGATTTAATGTGTCACACTCTTATTTTTGTGGATGCATGGCCAGATCCAATCGTCTATTTTTTATCTGGTGGTTGGAACATCATCTTCTTCCCCATTTTCCCCGTGGGTCTGAACAGAGTCTCGGAGTAGAACTTTAGTGAGCTATATCTCTCTCCATAGTTTATGGATTGCCACTATTTTTTTGCCATTGAATTCCTCGTTCAATTCTACACCAAATGATCCATAATTTGAATCCTATTTTCCCTTTATTTCCATGATATGCCCAAATCTCCTCCCAACACTCATGAACCTCCTACCCGCAACTGCCCAAAGGGCCTAACTCGCGTATAATTAACCCTACCCTCATCTTCATCTATCATCTTTCAACTCTTTCCCATGTGTTAATTGAACCCCATGATTCATTCTCCTTCATCTATAACTTGTCTCCTTTCTTTGACTTTCTCCCATAACTGACGGTGCTCAACTCCACCCGGATCTAATAGGACCTTGTGGTAAGGTTTCTTGATCCCTACTGTCGATTTTTGTCTTGCCAATTTTGCAAGATCAATGTCCGTTGGGTTTTCCCCAATTCCTCCAAGGTTATAAGTTGTTTCTTATCACAGAAATGTCTAGATGTGAGAATGGGATGAGTCCCCTAGTCGGTTCTCTCTTTCACCCCTCTCGTTTCTCCTATGTTTTTGTTTTCAGTTAAGGGTATGACAGTATTTTCATCCAGGTTTGTTATATGCTTTGTGCTATAGTGTGTCATGTTGGCAATGGGCCTAGGCTTGATGGCCACATGTGATTGAGCCAACTCAGTGCATTTCTCCTCTCTCTCTCTCTCTCAAAGGTTTACCTTGCATGTGTGGCTTAATCGATAACCTGATTGGTCAGTTTTGCAAAAATTGTAACCATTTATGTGTTGATCCAAAAATTAAGTATAAATATGTTTTGGAATTGAAAAAATATGATCTTTCTAATAAAAATATTTTGAGAGTCTGATTTCGATGTTTTTAGAGGTTGAGTTTTGGGAATCTAAAAAAATACATGAAAAGCCCTAAAACTTGTAACTAATTCATATAAACTCCAAAGAAAGCAATAAATAAGTTTTCTAGATTAGAAAAAAACAAGGAATTGATTGACTTAGGTTTTGTGAACAAAATCTGGCATTTTCCAAAAGGTCTAGAATTAGAGTTTCTTTACACTTATATGCAAAACAAACCCTAATACATGTGTATAACTTGTAATTAGGCAAAGGTGATCTTAGAATCTACTAAGTTGGTGAAAAGTGTTAACTAGGACTCTGAGTTGAGGTATGTACACCTTATCCTCTAAGTTGGACATTTTATTATCCAAACCCTAATTTCCCAATGAGGCATGGACTAAAACCTTGATTCATATTATTACTATTTTTGGTGCAATTATTTCATTTTTGCTTGGGTTTTGACCCATACGCCATATATATCTCTATCATTTGATGTTAAATCTTACATTGTCATATTATTTCTTTTAGCATGGTGATTTGGTTGACTTGTTAGCTAATGTAGTGTACCTCTGTACAACCACTCATAGTTTGGTCATGTGTTATTTTGCCTAGGGGAATGTGTTTAATCTCCCCACTTTTATTTATATTTGGTAAGTGACTAGGAATGTGTTAATTCTCCCCTCACCTACTGGTTGAGGTTTGGTAGGTGTCTCAACCCTAGTTAGTTAATGTACTCATAGTATTAATCATGCATGTTGCTTTATTATTATTAGTTATTGCATGATTCTTATTTGATTTGTACCTCATACTTTTGACCCTCCTTATTCTTGGTCAATTCATACCCTATATTTTCCTTGTTATACATTTCTTTCTTCATGTTCCTTATTTGACACATACCTTATTTTCTCCTCTTGTTGGGTGATCCCAACCACCCAGGCCAAGGACAAGGAGTGGAATAAGATCAAGGAGGATCAACCCAGGTTTAGGACAAGGAGTACATGGCTTTCAGCATGGACCTAACTCATAAAGTTTGATGCTTGGAGACAAACTTGATATGGTTTAAATTTCCCCCTACTAGATCCTTATGTTGTAATACCCATGTAAATCCTATATGGGAGATGATGATGTACTTTTAGAAAATTGATTATAGTCAACTTTTATATTGTGTTGTTATATTTTGGTCTTTTATGCCATTGTTTGATATTTGAAAATATTACACCTATTCCAGCATACCTTTTGAGTGTGTTTGGATGGATGTTTTATTCTTCAAATTTTAGTAGGGAGTGGATCCCCTCTGGGTCCCACTCCTTATAGCATGGTATCTATAACATACCGAATTCTGTAATTTTGTCTTTTGACCCTCTTTCCCAAGTTTCCCTATCATTTATATCCTTTATGTCATTTATGTTTAATTAGTGGAATTTATAGTGGTTTAGTGAACATTTATTCACTAATTGTACCAATATAAGGATTTATGCACAAATACCTCAGTGAAAGCTTAATTACCATAATTAAGTGCTCTAAACCTTAATATAACTTTTTGATATGATTTGAAATTATAAAATGAGGCTAAGTTTCAAAATTGGTTCGATTTGGATGTTGTTTGTGCAAGTTATGTAATTTTAGGTACAGTCTGGACTTTTATGCAATTTACCCAATTGGGAGGTTTTCTTTACAAATTATCAACTGAATTTTAATCCTTAGATATTACCTTACCATTAATGAGATTTTAAACCATTGGAGAACCTAGTTTCACCTTGGTTTGATGGTATTTCTTTCCAAGGGCATTATAGGGATTACCCTCTTTATAAAGGTGCTTATCTTTAAAAGCTATCAACCAATGAGGTTATTTCTTTCTTGAAAAACGATGGGGATGGCCTTGAAAGATCTGTGGGCTCTTAGGACCGAGTTTTGATATCCAAGAAGAGTCCATGAGCTGTCCTCTTGCATGGCCATCAAGCCCTAGGCTAAAGACACATGGAAAGTCCCTTAAGACACCTACCTCATGCTTCACCTCTTTCTATATATAGTCATGTATACCCCTTCCCAACTCACAATTCGAAAACTCTTGCTCACCTTTTATTTCCTCTAGATTATATAATAGTTCCTTCTGTATTTGGCCACGAAGTTTTTGTCCCAAGGTAATAGAGGGAGCCTACCTTGGTGAAGAAGGATCCTAGGGCTTCCAAATTGCTCTATTAGGGTTTCTAAAGCTCCTTCTTGGTAATTTCGACCAAAACTAGTAAGTTCCTCCCTTCCTTCCCTATTTTCATACTGTTAGTCTTCCTTACACCTTCTTATAGGTCAGAACCATGAGCATACATGGTAAAACTCTACCTAAAACCCTAAAACATCTCATCTCCATGCTCTTTTGCTAGGGTTTGCACCTCTAAAGTGGAGAAGGTGATCTTTGCTCAAGAAAGGAGCTTAGCTTGGAGAAACCATACCTTATAATCTCGGGATCATTTCTGTTTGGACCTTCTTACATTCTTAGAGGCAAGTTTAGTTAACCCCCTTCTCATATATTGCTTAGTACATGCTTAAAACCCATGCATCTATGTTGAAAATCGATGATTTCCATCTCTTTTTACCATGTTCTTCTAAGGTTTTGGTTTCTTGCCATTTTATCTTCTGTAGAATCTCTAGTTTTTTTTTTTACCTAAGCAACTTCAAATCTGATCTTAGTTCAAATGGTGTTTTCTCCCTCTCCCTCTCTCTCTTTCTTTAATTATCTCGATCGATATGGTGATGTGGCAATTTCCTATTGGTCAATATTGAAAAATGCATATCTTCTAAACCGTTCATCCAAAATTGACAAATAAATATGTTTTGGAATTGGAAAATTAATATCTATAAAATAAAAATATTTTTAAGGTCTGATTTCATGTTTTGATGAAGGTTGATTTTTTTAAAACGAATTTAATGCATAAAATCCATAAAAATCACATCTTAATCATCATAACTCCAAAATTAACATAAATATGTTTTCTTCATCAGGAGAACCTAATAAGTTCATTGGTGATATTTTCAAAAGCTAAATCCGAATTTTTCTAAGAAGTTCTAAAATTATGGTTTCTATATATAAATGTGTACTATGTACTCTAATGCATGTTAATACATTGAAAATAGGCAAAGTGGAACTTGGACTCAATTAAAGTGGTGAAAGTTAGTAATTGATATCAGTAAGAGAGGTATGTGCAATCCCTCTTCATGTATGTTCTATGTATGTGCAAACCATCTTTATGTATGTGCTATGTGTGTGCAATCCCTATTTATGTATGTGCTATGTATGTGCAATCCCTATTAATGTATGTGCATTCCTTACACCCTATGTTGGGATAATTGCATACAAACCCTATATTTCCCTAATGAGGCTTAAATGAACCTTAAATCTTCTATTATTGAATCCTAATGTTGTTCATGCCTCAAATCAGATTATAATTTCTTCTTGTTGGGTCTTATACCCCACTGCCATGCTTATTGAATATTATGACTACTCTTGCCATGACTACTTTTCTAGCATGTGGATTTATGTTCTATTTAATTTGAAGTAGCGGTACTTATGTACAACCACCCACAGAGGGCATGTAAATAATTGCCCTGGGGAATGTCTTATTCTCCCCATAATATTGTAGGTGACTGGGAATGTCTTATTCTCCCCACACCTAAGGTTAGAGGTTCGGTAGGTGCCTCAACCCTACTTAGTTAGGTACACATAATTATCTTACATGCAAATCCTTTTTCAAATAATTGTTAATGGCAAATTTATTTTGAATATAGCCTCATACTCTTGTTATCTTCATCTTATGATAAACCCTAGCCTATTTTTATTTACTTTACTTATCTTGATATCCTAGACTAGTTTTGTGACACATACTTTTCTTCCCTTTCCCTTTTTACTGGGTTCCTTCCCAACCACCCAGGTGCTGAGCAAGGTGATGGATAAGACAAGGAAGATCTTAGCTTTTGGCTTGGACTCAGTTGATGGAGATGTTGCTTGGAGACAAGACTGTAGTAGTCTAGACTTCCCTCTATCTAGATCATGATTGTGTGTCTTGATATAAACCCTCATGCGAGAAGTTGATGTATTTTTGTAAACCTTTTATGAAATTGAATATAGTCAGTTGTTTTTTTTATTCCGCTGCTTTCTAATGGTCTTTTGTATACCAATGTTTAATAAATTTGAAAATTTTGCACCCATTCCAACATACCTCTGAGAGTGTTTGGAATGGACGTCAATTCTTCAAATTTTTAGTAAAGGGGTGATTTCACTCCTTTACAACATGGTATCAGAGCCCATGGTAGTCCGAATTTGACTATTTCAATTTTGTCTCCCTAATTAGAATCCATGCCTTACATAGTTCCTTTTAGTGACATGGTTTCCCTAGAGTTGATCTATAAATGATGAAAGGTTGATTTAGGACCCTATAGTTCCACATTAGTATCATGATGAATAAAACTCTAAAATACTCATAACTAAAATATGCATAACTTAATGTTGTTTAGGTTTGCCTTTAGGCAACTATTAGGGCATGAAGTTGAAGCAAAGGTGTCTAGAAAGGATCAGGTTCTGGGGGTTGGCAATATTTTCCTCCGTGCCACTTTCTTGGTTTACGAGGACTCCCAGATCTATATGATACCGGCCTGGCCTAAGGTGAAATGGATTGCCCAAAATAGTTTTCTTTTAGGCAATAGTGACCTTAGACATCTATGTTGTATATCTTTGGGAACCCTAAGTTTTAGGTGTATGATGACTTGTTTGAGGATGGATACCAAGATAGTCTCCTTATGTCCCTTGGGGCCACATGCTTGGATAGTTTATCCCTAGACTTTGAAGTTTGGGGTTAAGTGATCTATCAAGTGCACAGTGGAAATGTGATGGATCTTGTACATGGTTTAGTTAGACTCATCCTTTAACCCTAGTGTATTTTGGCTTGATAGGTCAAACTCTTTAAAGTGTGAAGTATAGTTAGTTTGATTATGTTGGGTAGTTAGATTTTGAGGATGAAATCCTCTTTACTCGAATGGAGCCCTATGACATCTTGAAATCTATCTACACTATCTTTAGAAACCCTAACCCCATACTTAGGAGGTTGTTGTGATTGAAACCTTAGTGGGGTCCAAACAAGTTATAGTTATAGCCTTACGTTCTTATTTATATATTAATGAACATATAATTATCATCTGAGGAATAATTTATATGTTCAAACCCTAATGAATACCTAATCCACATAATATGAGTAACTCACATATTAATCATAATGGATATGCATGGTGTTGCCCATGTCATAAACCAATAAACTCTAATGAAATGACAAGTAAGATGATTGTAACCTAATCTTGGACTTAATACGTGCTAAGCAAAATATAGTGATCATATTAACCTAAACCCTAAGTTGTAATCATCTAACCTTAACATATACATCCTTAATGCCTTTCATGATACATTAATGACATTAGGTGCCATAATCAGTTAACATATTTTGATACACATAAATGACATATATAATCATCTAATCACATATTAATCAAGTAATCAATATGAAATGCATGGTATGTTACCTTGTTATCTAATACACACACGATTAGTCACTAAATGTGAATCAATTCATAATATGCCTCACCTTGAACATTAAAATACATGGAATGGATTCAATATGAATATTAAGTGATTCGATTCACATAAATGTGCAAATCAATAATATAAATAAATATGAGAAAATGATTAATGATGACATTAATGTGAGAAATAAACATAATGTGGTAATGAGATAACGTTTAATATAAATATATGTAATTGATGTGACAAAATTTGTGTTGAATGAAGACTTAAAGACAAATTGAATATTTCATGCAAAATAATTCGTTATAACTTAATGTGGTGATAGTATAAGGATAATGAAGTCAAAGTTTAAAATATTAAGGATCATGATCAAGTATATTGAGAGAATCGTGTAACCCATAATTTTGCTATAATTCTTAGTAAGATAAATGAGAAATATATATATATATATATATATATATAATGTTTCATGGATGATAATGAAATATAACTCCTTTGTAATAAATTGATTATGACACGACATAATTAAAATAATCGTGATAATGTGATATCATAATGAATATAATGTTAATGAGCCAAAAATGTAAATAATGTTAAATCTCCTAAAAAGAATATCTAAATAATGAAACCTAGGTGATCCTTGATAACCTAACCTAAGTCGAGATGCTTGTGGAGTATATGTTGATGAGTTTTTTGGTGGAAGTTAAGGTTGGAAAAATAACCTTGAGTTTTGTGATGAGATGTTGCACACTCACCCTTCCCTTCTTGCTTGTGATTTCGGGGACGGAATCCTCTTTAAGGGGTGGAGTGTTGTAACATACCGAATTCTGGAATTTTGTCTTTTGACCCTATTTCCCAAGTTTCCCTATAATTTATATCCTTTATGTCATTTATGTTTAATTCGTGGAATTTATTGTGGTTTAGTGAACATTTATTCACTAATTGTACCAATATAAGGATTTATGCACAAATACCTCAGTGAAAGCTTAATTACCATAATTAAGTGCTCTAAACCTTAATCTAACTTTTTGATATGATTTGAAAACATAAAATGAGGCTAAGTTTCAAATTTAATTCGATTTGGATGTTGTTTGTGCAAGTTATGCAATTTTAGGTACATTCTGGACTTTTATGAAATTTACCCAATTGTGAGGTTTTCTTTGCAAATTATCAACTGAATTTTAATCCTTAGATATTCCCTTACCATTAACGATATTTTAAAACATTGGGGAACCTAGTTTCACCTTGGTTTGATGGTATTTCTTTCCAAGGGCATTATAGGGATTACCCTCTTTATAAAGGTGCTTATCTTTAAAAGCTGTCAACCAATGAGGTTATTTCTTTTTTGAAAAACGGTGGGGATGGCCTTGAAAGATATGTGGGCTCTTAGGACCGAGTTTTGATATCCAAGAAGAGTCCATGATCTGTCCTCTTGCATGGCCATCAAGCCCTAGGCTAAAGACACATGGAAAGTCCCTTAAGACACCTCATGCTTCACCTCTTTCTATATATAGCCATGTATACCCCTTCCCAACTCACAATTCGAAAACTCTTGCTCCCCTTTTCTTTACTCTAGCTTAGATAATAGTTCCTTATATATTTGGCCATGAAGTTGCTGTCCCAAGGTAATAGAGGGAGCCTACCTTGGTGAAGAAGGCTCCTAGGGCTTCCAAATTGCTCTATTAGGGTTTCTAAAGCTCCTCCTTGGTAATTTCGACCAAAACTAGTAAGTTCCTCCCTTCCTTCCCTATTTTCATACTGTTAGTCTTCCTTACACCTTCTTATAGGTCGTAACCATGACCATACATGGTAAAACTCCACCTAAAACCCTAAAACATCTCATCTCCATGCTCTTTTGCTAGGGTTTGCACCTCTAAAGTGGAGAAGGTGATCTTTGCTCAAGAAAGGAGCTTAGCTTGGAGAAACCATACCTTATAATCTCGGGATCATTTCTGTTTGGAACTTCTTACATTCCTAGAGGCAAGTTTGATTAACCCCCTTCTCATATATTGCTTATTACACGCTTAAAACCCATGCATCTATGTTGAAAATCGATGATTTCCATCTCTTTTTACCATGTTCTTCTAAGGTTTTGGTTTCTTGCCATTTTATCTTCTCTAGAATCTCTAGTTTTTTTTTTACCTAAGCAACTTCAAATCTGATCTTATGTCAAATGGTGTTTTATCCCTCTCCCTCTCTCTTTAATTATCTCGATCGGTTTGATGGTGTGGCAATTTCCTATTGGTCAATATTGAAAAATTCATATCTTCTAAACCGCTCATCCAAAATTGACAAATAAATATGTTTCAGAATTGGAAAATTAATATCTATAAAATAAAAATATTTTTAAGGTCTGATTTCATGGTTTGATGAAAGGTGATTTTTGTAAAACGAATTTAATGCATAAAATCCATAAAAATTACATCTTAATCATCATAACTCCAAAATTAACATAAAACTATGTTTTCTTCATCAGGAGAACCTAATAAGTTCATTGGTGATATTTTCAAAAGCTAAATCCGAATTTTTCTAAGAAGTTCTAAAATTAGGGTTTCTATATATTAATGTGCACTATGTACTCTAATACATGTTAATACATTGAAAATAGGCAAAGTGGAACTTGGACTCAATTAAAGTGGTGAAAGTTAGTAATTGATATCAATAAGAGGGGTATGTGCAATCCCTCTTCATGTATGTGCTATGCATGTGAAAACCATCTATATGTATGTGTTATGTATGTGCAATCCCTATTTATGTATGTGCTATGTATGTTTAATCCCTATTTATGTATGTGCATTCCTTACACCCTATGTTGGGATAATTGTATCCAAACCCTATATTTACGTAATGAGGCTTAAATGAACCTTAAATATTCTATTATTGAATCCTAATGTTGTTCATGCCTCAAATCAGATTATAATTTCTTCTTGTTGGGTCTTATACCCCACTGCCATGCTTATTGAATATTATGACTACTCTTGCCATGACTACTTTTCTAGCATGTGGATTTATGTTCTATTTAATTTAAAGTAGCGGTACTTATGTACAACCACCCACAGAGGGCATGTAAATAATCTCCCTAGGGAATGTCTTATTCTCCCCATAATATTGTAGGTGACTGGGAATGTCTTATTCTCCCCACACCTAAGGTTAGAGGTTCGGTAGGTGCCTCAACCCTACTTAGTTAGGTAGACATAATTATCTTATATGAAAATCCTTTTTCATATAATTCTTAATGGCAAGTCTCTTTTGAATATAGCCTCATACTCTTGTTATCTTCATCTTATGATGAACCCTAGACTATTTTTGTTTGTTTTACTTATCTTGATATCCTAGACTAGTTTTGTGACACATACTTTTCTTCCCTTTCCCTTTTTACTGGGTGCCTTCCCAACCACCCAGGTGCTGAGCAAGGTGATGGACAAGACAAGGAAGATCTTAGATTTTGGCTTGGACTCAGTTGATGGAGATGTTGCTTGGAGACAAGATTGTAGTAGTCTAGACTTCCCTCTATCTAGATCATGATTGTGTGTCTTGATGTAAACCCTCATGCGAGAAGTTGATGTACTTTTGTAAACCTTTTATGAAATTGAATATAGTCAATTGGTTTTTTTTATTCCGCTGCTTTCTAATGGTCTTTTGTATACCAATGTTTAATAAATTTGGAAAAATTATGCCCATTCCATCATACCTCTGAGAGTGTTTGGAATGTATGTCAATTCTTCAAAAAAATTTAGTAAAGGGGTGATTTCACTCTCTTACAGTATATGATCCCATGGTAGTCAGAATCTGACTATTTCAACTATCTCCCTAATTAGAAAACCTTGCCTTACATAGTTCACCTTTAAGTGACATGTTTGCCCTAGAATTAATCTATGCTACTCTTGACATGATGAAAGGTTGATTTAGGATCATAAGAGTTTCACATTAAAAACATGTTTAGTTAACCTTGACATGATGAACATGATAGGTAGCTATTAGGGCATAAGTTGAAAGCATGGATATCTAGAAAGGATCAGGGTTTGGGGGCTGGCAAGATTTTCCTCCATGCCACTAGCTTGGTTTATGTGGACTCTCATATCTACATGATACCTTCCTGGTATGAGCTTGATATTGACTGTCCGAAATAGAATACCTATAGGAAATAGTAGCCTTAGACATCTATGTTGGATACTCTTAGGAACCTTATATGTTGACCTCATATTTTAGTGGCAATGACTTGTTTGAGGATGGATACCCAATATATTTCCCTTATGTCCCATAGAACCACATGTTTGGGTAGACTATCCCTAGAACCTAGACTTTGAGGTTTGGTGATATTAATTAGTAAGCGATCTAGTGATAAATCTTCTACATGGTTTAGTTAGACTAATCCTTTTCCCTCTAGTTTAGTTTGACTTGGTAGGTCAAACCTTTAAGGGGTGGAGAGGTAGTAGTAGTGCCTTGAAAGATAATGGATATGCTGATTTTAAGGGTGAAATCCTTATTAAGGGGATGGAGTCATGTAACATGTCAAAACCTATCTATGCAAACTTTAGAAACTGTAACTCCATCATTAGAAGGTTCGTGTGCTTGAATCCTTATAATTGACTAAATAAGGTTAGACTTATTCCCTAACATGCTTGTTTATATCCTAATGAACATATAATGGTCATCTAATGAATCTAGTTCATATGTTTGAACCCTGATGAATACCTAATGCACATAATATGAGTATCAATCATATTAATACTAATAGTGGACACATGATGTTGACCATGTCATCAAATAATAAACCCTAATGATACGATGAGTGAAATAAATGTAACATAATCTTGGACTTAATGCATGTGAAGAAGGTATAGGTGAAATATAACGATCATGTTGATCTAAACCCTAAGTTGTAATTAGATAATCTTAACAATACATACTTAATGACATTCATGATACATTAGTGACATTAGGTGTCATAATCAGATAACATACTTTGATACACATAAAAGATATATAATCACCTAATAATAGGTTAAGCAAACTATCAATATGTAATGCAGATCACCTTATTCTCTAAAACACACCTAATTAATCACCTAATCATGACTTGGTACGTAAAACAATTCATTAATATGTAATGTGTTCCACCTTGTTCACTATATCATATAATGACTCAAATATGCATAAGGAGTAAGTGGATTCATATAAATAGGCATAATCAATAATTGGAAGTGAATAGATATGACTAGATAATTTATGAGGACATTAACGTGAGTAAGAAAGGCAATGTGGCAATGTGTAATATAGATAAGTAATTAATGTGACATTATTTGGGTTAATTGTAGACTCAATAATAAATTGGATAAAATTGTTTATTTTGTACAAATAATATAATATAATATAATATGGTGATAATACAAGGATAATGGAATCTAAATCCAAATTATTAAGGATAATGGTCAAATATAGATATTGAAATAATTGAGTAAACTCTAATTGTGCTAACACTATTAATGAGATAAATAAGAAATATATAGGATTTTGTTCATAATAATGAAATATAACTCTTTTGGAAGCAAAGAACATAATTGGACACAATTGAAAGAATAATAATGATAATGTGATATCCTAATATATATAATGCTAATATGCCTAAAATGTTAATTGTGTTATATCACATAAAAAGGAAATCTCATAAGTGAAACCCTTGGTGACTCATGAGAACCTGACCTACAAGGAGTTACCAGTAAAGGTTCTTGACTCCTAAGTTAAGCTGTTGAAGAATACGGAGTTTGAGTTAGTGAAATTTTTGGTGGAAGTTTTATGGTTTGGTGGAAACAACATGGGAGTTAGAGATGAGATGTTGCATGCTCATCCTTCCCTTTTTCCTTTAGATTTCGGGGACGAAATCCTTTTTAAGGGGTGGAGTGTTGTAACAAACTAAAATCTAGGTGCATTCTTAGTTTGGCCCTTTTTGCAAGTTCTTCCTATCATTTCTTTCCTTTTTGTCCTTGATGTTGAATTTGTGGAATTATTAGTGGTTTGTAATGTATTTGATCACTATTCATGCAAATATATGGGTTTATGCACAAAAACCTCAGTTAATGTTTCAATCAGGGTCTAAGGTGCATAATTTCCATTTAAATGATATATAGATAAAATAAATTCATTCTAGAACTCCCCTTATCCTTGTGGAGCATGGAAGAGAAAAAGGAATAAATAGTAAAGCTCTAAATATGTTAATATGGCATTTAATGATTTAATATGAGAAATAGTGATAATAATGGATAATGGGCTAAAACTCATAAAGGACAAACTAATTAGATAAAAATAACTTCAAATTCAAATTCTTTGGATCTGAGGCCAAGTTTCACAAATTTGGGATGCTAATAATTATATTAATTCTATTTGCATAAGAAGATATGAATTTTCTCCAAAATATCAAACAACTCCTTTAATGACTCCAAAAGTGGAAACTAATCTTAGATTCATAATCTACGCATTAAAATTTGCCTATGGGTAAATTTTTATCTAATTCAGATAATCTTTAATGTTCATGTGTAGATTAGGAGAGAGAAAGTATGTAAAAGCCCAAAATGTTAAATAATATCATAAATAACTTCAAGGGAAAAAATTATGGAAAATTCGTATTCCATATGTTTGATTTTTCTTAAGGGTGAAGTTTCACATTAATTGATGGTTTCTAGATGTCTCTAATATGATAGTAAAGAGAAAATGTGATTTACTTAAAAAGACTTAAATAAAATATGTAGAGTCTCCAAAACTGAAAAGTAATGTCAATATTGGATTTTATGTGTCCTAAATAGACTAGATATCAAATTTCATTTAATTAGGAGTTCGTTTACACCCTCAAATGAAGAGAGAGAGAGAGAGAAAGATTAAGAAAATTACTACATCACTATATTCGATTTTTGATTAGGATATGGTTTCCTGATTTAATGTGTCACACTCTTATTTTCATGGATATGTGACTAGATCCAACCATCTATTTTTGATCTCACAGTGGGAGCATCATCTTCTACCTCATTTTCTCGGTGTGTTTGAACAAAGTCTTCGAGTGGAACTTCAGCGAGCTATATCTCTCTCAATAGTTGATGGATTGTCACGTTTTTTCGCCGTTGAATTCCTCACTCGACTCCACACCAAATAAGCATAATTTGAATTGTATTTTTCCTTTCCTATGAGATGCCCAAATCTCTTCCCAAAACTCTTGAACCTCCTACCTACAGTTGCCTAAAGGGCCTAACTCACCTATATATAACCCTCCCCTGATCTTCGTCTATCATCTTTCAACTCTTTCCCTGTGTCAATTGAACCCCATGATCCTTTCTCCTTCCTCAGAAAATTATCTCCTTCCTCTAACTTCCACCCATAACTGATGGTGCTCAACTCCATTCGGATCTGATCGAACCTTGTGGTAAGGTTTCTTGATCCCTACCGCCGATTTTTGTCTCGCCGATTTCACAAGATCAATGCTCGTTGGGTTTTCCCCAATTCCGTCAAGTTTCTGAGTTGTTGCTCATCACATCCATGTTTGGTTGTGCAAAGGGGATGAAGTCCCCATGTTGGTTCTCTCTTTTGCCCCTCTCATTTCTCTTACGTTTTTGTTTTTTGTTTAGGGTATAACAGTCTTTTCATCCAAATTTGTTCTTTGCTTTGCGCTATAATGTGTTGTGTTGGCAATGGGCCTAGGCTTAGTGGACACATGTGATTGGTCCAACTCAGTGTGTTTCTCCTATCTATCTCTTTCTCACAAAGTTTTGCTTTGCCTACGTGGCTTAATCGATTTCCGGATTGATCTGTTTTACAAAAATTGTAACTATTTATCTGTTGGTCCAAAAATTAAGTATAAATATGTTTTGGAATCAGAAAAATATGATCTTTCTAATGAAAATAGTTTGAGAGTCTAGTTTCTATATTTTCAAAGGTTGACTTTTGAGAATCTAAAAAAATACAGGAAAATCCCTAAAAGTTGTAACTAATTCTAATAAACTCTATATAAAGCAAATAAATATGTTTTCTTGATCAGAAAAACATAAGGAATCGATTGATTTAGGTTTTGTGACCAAAATATGAGGTTTTTCCCAAAAAGGTATAGAATTAGGGTTTCTTTACACTTATATGCAAAACAAACCCTAATGCATGTGAATAACTTGTAATTAGGCAAAGACGATCTTGGAATCTACTAAGTAGGTGAAAAGTAATAAATAGGAATCCAGTTGAGGTATGTGCATCTTACCCTTTAAGTTGGGCATATTTGTTATCCAAACCCTAATTTCCCAATGAGGCATGGACTAAAACATTGATTCATGTTGTTACTCTTTTTGGTGCAATTATTTTATTTTTTGATTGAGTTTCAACCCGCATGCCATATCTCTATAATTTGATGTTAGATCTTGCCTCACCATATTGCTTCTTTTAGCATGGTGATTTGGGTGACTTGTTAGCTAATGTAGTGTACCTATGTACAACCACCCATAGTTTGGGCATGTGTTATTTTTCCCAAGGGAATGTGTTTATTCTACCCACTTTTATATATATTTTGTAGGCAACTCAGAATGTGTTAATTCTCCCATTAAATGGAAGAAGCCTCACCAATGTAAATTGAGTCGAAGAAAAGAGCCAATGAATCCAGTATGCCTAGAGGTAGATTCTTCTATAAGATGAAAAACATAAATATTTTAGTGGTCTCATGGTGGCAGTTTATCAACCAAATATTTCAATCAAAATGGGAGATCAAAAGATGTGATCATTACATGGCTTAATTTCATCATAGGATCAATGAGTGTGACATGAATATTATAGAGATGTTGTCTTATAATATATTGGCAAGCATCATTCTTATGAATTTTAGGAATCATGATTACAAGTGTTCTCAATAGTGGTCAATAGGGCAACATAAGGCTATAGTGACCCTTTATGGATCTACATCAAGAAAATATGCAGGATGTAATAATTTTTAGATACAATTAAAAAGAAATTTTCTTAGATTGAAAATAAATTGACGTATGGTTTACGAAGGATGCGGAGTGCATATAGGTCTAGAGGGGTATCTACTAGAGGAAACTCACAAAGTGAGTGGTGTCAGAGACCATAGGCTATGTGCCATTTCTAAGCATTTATGTCGTAGGGGTGAGTGGCTTTTCCCTATATGAAACACGCTACATAGTTTAGTTTCAATTTTAATATTATTTGATCTAGGATCTATACACTATTTCATTTATAAATAAGTAAAATGATAATTTGTAGCTATAAATTTATTTATTTGCCCTGTTATTTTCTTTTAAGTGTATGATAGTGAATTACTAATTTTGACTGAATTTTGTTGAAGATGCATTTAAGCCTTATCTCAGTATGTTACTTAGATGAACCAAGTACCCTTGTATTTTAATTGTTTGCATCACATTCTAGATAGTCTTATTGAGTGTAGAATATTTATAGACTAAGAAAGTAAAGTTCCATATATATATATATATATATATATATATATCTATATATCTTTGGTTGGTTTATCCAAGGAGGTAAAAATTGTCTTTTGGCATGCCTTATGTGTGTGCTAGTGGTCGAGAATCCACCAAGATAGGGGTACACATGCTATTTATCACATGTTGTGTCCAACCAAGTTAAGAGTTCTATATTATATAATGATGTAGTGATAAAAGAGTACCAAAAATTTCACAATCTACCTCTAACTGGGAATATTGGTTTTCATATATATTTTAATGTCAGTAACACAATCAATAATATGAGAACCTAACCTAATAAAATCTAGACATCCTAGAGAGCTAAACAAGTCATTTCAACAACTACTTGACAAAAGCGTTAATACATCCCATTATGTCTCCATGGTGTGCAATGGTCTAATATGGCAGAAAGAAGGATGTCAACTTATAGTTACACGTAGACCATAAATACCTAAATAAAGTGAAAATAAAAAATAAGAATCCTCTTCCACATATTCATGGTTTGGTTAACCACTTGTGAAGTAACACAAATCTAGAAGGTAAATTTGAGTTTGAGATATTATCAATTGAGGATAGACACAAGAGATGTCAATCAGACTACTTCCAAGACATTATATGGGCATTACAAATTTTTAGTCTTACCATTTGGAATAAATAATGTGCTAATGAACACAGTTTTAAGAATTTGAGATGGTGGTTTGGTCGCTATAATGATGAAGTAGAACACCAAAACTGATTGGTTTGTTATAATGAACACAATTATAAGAATTTTAGATTGTGTTTTGGTTGTTATAATGATGAAGTATGGGATAAAGAGGGGCATTCTCTCCCCCTCTCTCATGCCCGTGGCAGAGGCCAAACTCCCATGAGGGTGGTAAACTAAGATGGAAATTGAGATTCAAATTTGGGTCCCTTTGTTGGGGGACGCGTGCTTGACCACTTGAGCCACTCCTTATTGGAAATGAAGTAGAACATTAGTACTACTTCATTTGTTATAAGAAAATTCTATGACAACATCATTATATACTAAATTTAGTTTCTTGAATTGCCTTTACATGACCCACATCATCTTAGATCAAGACTCTTTAAACTAAAACTAGAATCAGTCTTAAAGTCAAAATGACAAAAAGATTCATCATAGGCTAAAATCTTCTTATGACTTATCATGAACTACATGAGATTTATTTGGAAATTAAATAATTTCGAAACTCTTCTAGACTACATTGACAAAAAAACAACCATCAACTTAAGTGGGTTGAAACTTAAAGACAATTTTTCTAGAACTTAAGTTGTTTGACTTATACACATGTGCTAACTCATCCTAAGGTATTCATGGTTATATAGTTTACTATGATGCATGTAAAAAGGGTCAAGTGTTTTTTTGATGCAATATGGTAGAGTAAACGCCGATGAATCCTACAACAAACATAGAAAAACAAGGATAATTATGCTACTCATGATATGGAACTTGAAATTGCAAGACTTATGCTAGAGGTTGTGTGGAATTCACTTTATGGTAAAATGTGCTAAATTGTCAAATGTCATAAATATTAAATATCATATCTTGATCTCCATAGTTTAAGAGATAGAATATGGTTTCATATAATAAAGGAGTGTGAAAATAGATTATCATCCTGGAGAAATAATTATGGTCACATATGCCCTGCGAAAAACATCATCATCTTCTTAGAAACTATAATAACATGTTCTTCTCTAATCACTATTTTTATTTTTTAGGGGTTCCAATGATAAGATATGTTAGTATCACTCTACAAATTGAACTACAAATTTAGTTATCTTTATACGATAGTCAATTATATAATAAACTTCATAGCAAGACAATATTGTTTCAAAAGATAAACGGGTTGCATTATTTATTTAGGTATATCACACTATGTAGGAGGTCTAAAGGAAATGAAGTTGAGGTCCATATTTTATTTGATGACACACTCTATTCCTAAAATAGAATTATATTTCTTTACAATTAAGATCTTCTATCTTGCAAAACCCTCATTCTCTGATGTATGCAATGCACACGTAAAGTGCCTAACTGTATTACACTATTAATCAATTTTACTATATTGTCATAATGAAGAAGTATTTTTCCAGTAAGGACTACATTGAGTGGTTAACGTATGGGAACCCCAATGAAGGGACCTACGATTGAACTCTTGGTTGTGTGCCTTGGGAAAAAAATGCTCATGTCACACAAGTTGACCCACTATGTGTGATCAAAACATTTCCCCTGTGTGTGTACTTGAGGGGGTCAAGGAATTCCATTGTTAGGGTGGTCACTAAGTGGCCTGTCTTGAGTACATTTCCCCTCATTGATCTAGATTAATGAAGAAGAATTTTTTATCAACCATAATTAACAATTCTACCCTTGTTTCTCTCTCCATTAAATAAGTACAAGAGGTTGTTATATATACCCTTCCTTCTTCTTGTAGGATATTCCAAAAGTTAGTAGATCACCTAACTAGTGGAGGATAAATATAAATAATAAGTTTGAGTATGGATTTTGGAAATAATGTTGGTAATTCATATGTTTAGATCTATGTGGTTGGTATACTACAAGATCAACCTAGGTGAGAGGAAAAGTTATGCAACCGCCTAGCATTGAAAAAGATAGTCCCATGAAATTGTCTTGCATGTAAATATACAAATATTAAAAGAGTGATGTAACACCTCACTTTTACATTCAATTAATTGTAGGAGTGTCACAATACTTGGAAATATTACAATACCAAGAAAAAAATACATCACAACATTAGTGAATTTTGTTTTCAACATGGTTGTTGAAGCTCAACCTCGACATCATTTGAAATGAGACTACTAACATGAATAAATGCATTAAGAAAATATATTTGAAATGCATAGAATCACCCCACTAGATATAGCCTCTTAAAAACCTTGTTTGTGGTCATGGTTTTATCCTCCTAAAGCTCCAACCAAGAGAACATTTGGTCCCAAACCATGCACAAATAGGCCACATGTCATCATATGTGGAATTGAATAATAGTACAATATACTTTGCATAATAGGGAAACTTATGATGTTTTGAAAACATTTGAATTAGACAAGAAAGACTACAAAAATATCACAAAATCCTTCTTAATATTGGCCATTAATTGGGTCACTTATGTTTATCTCCCCAGATACCCTTGCACCAAAGTTCTCATTTCTCATAAAAGATAATTACACTCAAGTACTCATTGCTCCCAACTGTTCATTGTATCCAGGTGATCATTGCACCAACATGCTCATAACTCTTGGAGAGTCACTTAATCAATGATGCTTTACTTAGAAATTTAAATATGCATATCTTTAATCATATTTATTTTCTTATTCTCCTTTGCTTATAGTTATCCACTCTAGTTATAGAGATCTTTACTCTGGCACTTAAATCTCTATGAACTACACTCTGGTTCTTGGATCACTTAAATATATGACTCAAACTACAGTCTTGTGCATGTGTCTCCTCCTTGAAGGAGAACATGAATTGAACTTATCATGATTCTCTCATAAAGCATGGTATGAAAATCGAAAACAAGCATATCTTGAACTGATAAAATATTTCCTTAAGCTAATGATGTGTAACAAATTAACATAGCTTAAAAATGTAAAACACTGAGTGCATAAATAGCTACATATATTGGCATGGCCATCATGCTTAAGTATCAAGCTACAAAAAATAACTCAAAAGATCATTGTCATAATAGTTAATTTATCAATTGACGCACCCCACTTGTTTCGGATAGAAATCCTATTAGGCCTCCAAGTCTAGGCCATACCTTAGATATCCTGAAATCAAATTTATGACACATCTTTCCTATCCTACCCCCAATGACTATATATGTATCCTTATTAATGTTAGGGTTTCCTTATGTATCATTAGGATAATCCCATCCTCTAGTAGCAAAAAAAAAGCATGAATAATCAATAACTTACATCCTCTCCAAAGGTTTATTCACTAATAACATTCTCAACTCTTTAATCACAATAATAATCACCATAGAGAACTTCTCTACCATAAATTCCACATTATATTCCCAAATATCATCTAATTCTAACTCAATTGTACTTTAGAGATTAATATCTCAAAACAGAATTTAATTATTTTATCAATTATTTTAGTATCATCTACTACCTCAAATTAGCATAGTACCCTATCAAGTAAAAGAAATATACGAAATTATATTCATCAAATCTGTAATATCCTTGAATTTCTATTTACACCTTAAACTATGAGCATGGAAATGCATTTCATGAAATTTCAAAATTCTTATCACAATTTATAATATATACAATATTACGGTACCTATGTACTTCCATAAAATCTTTTACCTAAATAAAATCTGAATATACTCAACTTATCATTTTATAAGGATCACAACATTAATACCTTTCTAGCGATACGTTATGTTTCCTAGTTGTGCCTTGATGCGATGATTTTGAGTCGCATTTATAGACTTGTTTTATTTGTGTTTTATGCATTTATTAGTCATTTTGGTGGTTAATATTGCATAATTCATCTACCTTGGTCTATGATCCTTCTCTATGTCAAATCTCCCTTATTTCAGTATTTGAGCATAAATTATTACAAGAATATGTTTTGTTTCGGCTTCTGTGGTTTCGTGTTGTAATTTCAGGAAAAACAAGTATCTGCTGCTGTCGATACCATCGACAGTGGTCGATACCATCGACACAACCACAGGTTGCCAGCCGCAAGGAGCAGAAGAAAGTCGATACTAGCGACAGGAGAGTCGATGGTATCGATTTACCATCAGGTTGTTTGCGAGAAGAGAGTCGATACTATTGACGCATATGTCGATACCATCGACAAGTGGAGCTGCAGTGACACAAAAGGACAAAACCGTCACCTCAGGTTGTCGATACCATTGACCCGCGTCGATGGTATCGAGTTGGCATCAGTTGCAACGAAGAAAAGAAAAGAAGATCAGCTGATACCGCGCAAGGTCGATACCATTGACCCGCGTCGATGGTATCGACACCGTCAGATACAAGTTTTCTTCAGATCGATCTAAATCTGACGGCTGTGATATTTTAGCGACCTAACTCGGTGATTATACCTAATGACGGCGGCCAAGAGCAATCCATCACGTCATTAGCCGCTGCACACGTCCCGAGAAGGTGTGGAGAGAAGAATGGAGCCCAGAAGCACGCCCCAGCCGTTCCGGACGCCGAAGAAGACGTTTTCCACCATCGAAAGGTGGGAGAACGCGTATTCTACGCCAAGGAGCACTTGGATCTTCTCCGTTCAGGGGTTTCACCACTCAATCACATTTTTCTCCATGTTTCCCCTTTTCTCTACCATGTTTTGCTTTGAGATGAACATGCGGGGCTAATCCCCTTTATCTTTAGGACCAGGAGTAGCCCGGGAAATCATTGTATGACAATTTTATCATAGTAATTCATCAATTATCTCTTAAATCCGTGGTATAATTTCGTTTTCTCAATTATATTATTATGCTTGATCACCATAATAATAATCTAATGCCCTTAATTACTTTGAAAGAAGGATTAATGGTTGAAAAGAGACGAAATTCACATTAATTGACAAATCCCTTGAACAAGGTGGTGTAAGGTTAATGGTGGATACCGAGAGATCGATTCTAATGCACCTAGTTTAGGGTATAGGTTACTACGACGGTGGAACCAACCTAGACATAGGTAGTGAATTGTACCATGACAGTGGGCAATTCTGATTTCAGGCCACTACCCGGATAGAGAGATAAATCTGAGAGACTATATAGAATTTCATACAACGAAAACTCGCGGTGAAACCACAATCCTAAAGATCTCATCTTGAATTGATTAAACTAAACATTTAATCGATTGCTTTGTTTTGTTTCATTTTATTTTCTTTTAATTTTAAAACAACTCTCAAACCATTTTAACCGGTCTAGATGATTGTGTGTAGTTAGTAGTAGTCTCCGATAATTCAGTGTCCCTAAGTTCGACCCGGGCCTCACAAAGGCCTATATTACAGTGACGCGTACACCTGCATTTCTACGCACGTAAAAAGTGTGTCAAGTTTTTGGCACCGTTGCCGGGGACACGGCAATTGTCGGCACTACGAGTGCTGCAAGCGGCCACTCTAGGCCACATTTTTATTTTTTTTATCATTTCAAAAATTCATAGTCTATTTTCTAATTTTTGTAATCGTCAAGCACGGTACTGAACTTAAATTTTCACTTTGCAGGTACTGTGCATGGTGCAGACGCGTAGCACCGACTACACGCAATAGGCACCAGAGGTTCCATTGCCGGGACCAGAAGACGAGGAGGATTACAATCAAGACCATCTGGAAGAAATAGATTCTGAATCCGAATAAGAAGAGATGGCAGAGGAACAGACAATATGGGATAAGATCAAGGCGTCTTCTTCATCTGCTTTGAAGGGGCCAATTAAAAAGCAGGCGATCAACATTCCGACTTACATGATTGATCCTGCATTAATTAATTTGGTCAAGTCAAACGCATTCCATGGGCTCAAGAATGAAGACTCAGTCACGCATATAAGCCAATTTGTAGAAAACTGCGACATGGTCAAAATTGACAGGTTCCCGCAGGATGTGCTCTCCCTAAAGTTGTTCTCGAGTTCTCTGGCAGGAACTGCACGAGAGTGGTTGCACAATCTCGATGATGAATATGTGGAATCATGGAACCACATGGTGGAGGTATTCTTTGAGAGGTTCTTCCCACCTGAGAAGACCAATGATTTGATCAGAAAAATTCACAATTTCACCCAAAAGGCAGGCAAGACCTACTCGGAGACTTGGGAACGCTTCCAGATTATGTTAAGGAGGTGCCCGCACCATGGTTTGGATAAGGAAAAACATGTTAAAATCTTCTATTTTGCTCTCTCCGAGCATGATATAAGTAACCTTGACTCAGCAGGTTCATGATTTTTCCTAAACAACACAGACATAAGGTGCTGGGAGATTCTAAAAAACATGGAAAAGAAACAGTCTTAGGGCGATAGGGATGCACCAGAACAAGTCAAAGTTGCAGGTGAGTCCAGGGCCATCAAAGAGCCAAATGACAAGCTAGATCTTCTAGCCAAGAAATTGCTTGCCAAATAGGATGCATCATCTGATGAAGAAGCCCAGGTCAAATTTATGCAACAACAGGGCTATAGAAATAATGATTATGCTTGGAGAAAGGACAAGAAGTTCTCATGGAAGGATCCAAACAACTTCCTACAAGATCCGGATGCAAATCCACAACCAAGAGCCGAAGATAGAAGCACCGAGTTGCTTAGTCAAATGGTGCAGCAAAATCAAGAGATGATGAGCATGTTTAGCAAGCAGCTGCAGTCCCAGGGTGACATTTTCACCAAGTTTGGGCAAACACTGCAAAGCCATGGAGCACAAATGAGGGCTCTAGAGACAACCGTGACCCAAATTTCAAATGAAGTGGCGGCCATAAAGCATGCCAATCAGCAGAGACAGGCTGGGAATGCAGATGTTGTTCAAGCACATCATCAAGTAAAATATATGTCTGTGATTAATGAGGTAGAACCCCCATTGGTAGAGGTCCAGGACAAAAGCAAAATGATGTTTGATACGGAGGCTATACCAGAAATATCATATCCTCGCAGTCATTATGGACTACCAGGCAGATACACTCCATTCAGAAAAGCCCGCCAAGAGCCCATGATGGTCGCGCCCACACCTAGGCAAGAAGAGCAGGTGAAGGCCATTTGTCAAGGTAAAGATACATCCATAGCGAGAGAGGTGCCACTACAAGTTACACCTATTGAAGATGATCCACCAAAGTCTACGCTAGAGGAAGTCATTGAAGCAAGCTTAGGGGAGCTTGCCCCGAAAAGCTCATATGTGCCACCTCATAAGTGTTTGAATGAGGCAGTTGTGTCTTGTCCGGATAGCCCGAGGCCGAAGAAGGAGCATCGGCACTACAGGAAGTTCTTGGAGATGTTCAGAAAACTCCATGTCAATATTCTGTTAGTGGAGATGATAGAGAAGATTCCCGCCTACGGGAGGTTTATCAAAGAAATCATCAACAAGAAGAGGTGGATTAGAGACACAGATATTTGCCGGGTGAATGAGATGGTGAGCTCAATTATTCACGGGAATATTCCACAGAAGAGGAAAGACCCAGGAAGCTTTTATATTCCATGTTCTATAGGCAATCAACATTTTCCACGAGCACAGTGTGATTCGGGCGCTAGCATTAATCTTATGCCACTATCCACATTTCAAAAGCTTGGGTTGAAGGAGATAAAGAAATCAGCGGCAACTATTGAGTTGGCGGATGGGTCCATTGCAAAGCCATACAGAGTGTGCGAAGATGTACTCGTCAAGGTGGACAGGTTCAACTTTTTCGGTGGATTTCGTCGTCATGGACATGCTACAGCTTAAAAGTTGCGAGATGCTATTGGGTAGGCCGTTTCAAGCAACGGTCGATGTTGTCACTGCCATTGGGAGAGGTACATTGACCTTGGGAATTGGCCAAGAGAGAGTGGAGTTCAAACTGCCGCACGATCCCTTGGGCACACTATCCAAAGTTCCAGGTTGATGACAAGCTTAATGTCGTCTAGCCTAAGACATTAAATAAGGGCGCTTGTTGGGAGGCAACCCAGCCATCGGTAGTTTAGTTTAGTTTCTTTCACATTCGTACTTTGGTTTGTTTTGACTTTGTTTTTAGTGTAAAAAAGATATCGTGATTGTTTGCTCAATGTGCAGGACTGAGGCAGAGTCGATACCATCGACCCTTGTGTCGATGGTATCGACCTGGGTACAGGTTGGCGACTGTAGAAATCGCTCTGCGTCGATACCATCGACGGCCTCATCGATGGTATCGACACACCAACAGGTTGATCGCAAGAAGAGGTCGATAGTATCGACATGGGTGTCGATACTCACGAGATCTCTGGAGATATTCAGAAGAAATCGTCTCAGTAAAGTCGATACCATCGACGGGCCTGTCGATGGTATCGACCCAGTTATAAGAAGAAGGCGGCGGCCGGCCTCGCGAGGGAGTTGCCCTAATCAGAAGTCGATACTATCGACTTGCGTCGATACTATCAACACGACACGTCACGATCCGCGAGAGGAGATCAACGGCGATCGCTGCATCGAAAGAGTCGATCCGGGGGACGGGTCAATACCATCGACACATATCGATAGTATAGACACGTCATCGATCCGGGCCCCGACATCCAGCCATCGATGACCGTCGATACCAGTGGCAGTACGGATTGTGCTACGCATGTCGATACCATCGACCCGAGTCGATGGTATCGACGGGCACACAGCAGCACCGGCGTCAGTTATATAAGGGAGGGTTTGTCGTCATATGACGTCACACCTTCAGCGAGTTCTTTCTCCACCTGTGTTGAGCGTCTTCCGGAGCAATCCGAGCCTGGCTACGAGCGTCCACGGAGCACGTTCTTCATCGAGTGGAGATTTTCTTCTCCGAACTTCATCGAGCTCCTTCTTCTACTTCTTCTTCTTCTTCCGCAATCATGGTGCATGTTGCCGACGTGTCTTCTTCACGCGCTAATCCAATGGACATTCCAGAGTTCATCCCTCCACCAACCGCATCGATTCTGCACCCGCGGATTGTCCACCCGTCCGCGGAGGTCAAGAAGGTCTATGAGGAGATCATGAAGAGGAAAATTGAGCCGACCCGCTATGTTGACCGGGAGATGATCCGCAACTTGGGGTTCGAGGCTAATCTGGCCTACATTCTCAAAGGGCAGACGCGACACATGGGCAGGACGCCCGATGAGATGGAGTACCATGCTGATGGCCAGCCGTTCTTCGGTGACTGGCCGACATACAAGGAGCTGGTGGCTGAATTCATAGCGTCGTTGGACGTCTGCGTCGTGCCCAATGACATCATCGCCACGGATCGTGAGTGGATCAAGGGCCGCGTTTCTTTCCGGCTGTATAACAACGACTATACTCTCACCCTCCGCCAGTTCAACTCCATCTACAACTGGAACCATGGGCGAAGTGACTATCGGAGGCCAGACAACCGGACGGATTATGACGCCATCTTCATCGAGCTTGTGACGGTGCCGCCGGGCAAATCTTTGAGCTACCACAACGCAGCGGTAGCAGACTTCGAGCATCCGTTTGTGTGGATTCTTCATCGGATGCTGTGCTCCACCCTATTTGCTAGGGGTGATATGTCTCTTAGCAAATTCCAGGAGACGGACCTATTTTTCTTACATAAGCTACTGAAGCGCCAAGAGTGCAACTGGGGAGCATTCTTTCTGCAGTGGGTGTTGGCTGTAAAGCGGAGTACGCGGAAGGCTCCAATTCACTTTGGAGGACTCATCACACCGCTGGCCCACTATCTTGGGCTGAACTTCTCACAGTTGATGCCTCTCTCCAACAGAAGCAAGGTTAATTTGTAGCATCTTCACCGATCCAACCTTATCTTGCTTTGGGATGGTTTACCTTATGCTCACTGCCATGTAAACCACGCATATCAAGAATGTTTGCCTCCCGATCCTGTCTTCCATATCGAGGGTGCTCAACATTTCCGATGGCCCATCATAGCCATTGCTGACTCTGATGAAGACGGCGGCGACGACGACAACAATAATGATGACTATGAGGCTGAAGAGGAAGAGGAGGCCTACACTCCTCTTCGGGCACGAGTGGCACCTAGGAAGCGTCCTCGCATGCATCCGGGTGCATCTTCATCTTTGCAGCCTCCGCCACCACCACCGCCCTCGTAGCCAAGCGAGGATGTCTATTCAATGCAAGGAATGTATGCCATGCTACAGGATATACAACAGACGCAGCAGCACCATACAGCAGTGTACACCGGTATTTAGCAAACGATGAACCGGTTACTTGACAATCAGAGGGCTATCTTCGAGAATGAGTGCCTCCTCCTCGACAACCAACAACAGATTCATGACAGGTTGCATAGGATGGAGATGCAAAAGCAGCCCTTTTATGATCACTACTGGAGCCAGAACTACTTTGGGGGGTATCCACAACCTCCACCCATGCCCCAGTACGATCTGAGCTTTTAGGGGCAGTACCCATCCTGGGACCCCACAGCCCCACAGTACCCACCTCCGCCAGAAGAGTAATCAGTATCTCTGTTCCAACCTTTAAGATTATTTTTGACTATGAGGCCATAGTCGAATTTAAGATTAGGGGGAGAGTTGGAACAGCTCTATCTTTTATTTTCTCAGTTTTTAGTTTTATTGTTTTTGTTCTTGTCATTTATTTCTTGCAATATTAGTTAGTTTGTAGGATCCACACTCTATCTAGTGTAATTGTGGATGTCTTAAGTCTTGTGTCATCTCATTTGCTTGTACATGGGAATTAAGGGAAAATTAAAAATTTTTGAGTGTTCACAAGCTTGTGTTGTTCAACTTTGAGCACATAACTTAAGAAAATGATTGGTTTTGTCAACTCTAAAATAGAAAATCACAACTGTACATTCCTAATGATTCATGAAAAGTGGACGGAATTGGTTGTGTGAGCCTAAACTGACCAAATGGTAATGAGACTCTAATTTGAAGTAAGAGAGAGAAACCTCTTAACTACTACATAGGTCAGTAAGGAGGGACACATAATAATTTTCAAAGGTTCAGTCAATTAGTCTTGTGATCTTTCCACCTCATTGTTTTTCACAATCCACCATAAGAATTGGAAGTACTTTACGGTTTTAATCCTTTTTTATTGCATCTCATGTAGATAGGTCTTGCATTGCAACCACTTTCACATGTTTTGCATGAAAATAAAAAATTAGAATAGTTATACATGCACATTATCCTTAGGTGCGTGTCATTTAGCTGCATTCATAATTTTTATGCATAGAGCACATCATGTAACTTATTTCTTCTTTAAGGGTGATTAACTTGTTCCATACCTTCATAAATGCTTCAAATATTTGAGCTATGAAGAAAAAGGGAGCCCAACAAATAATTCATTGTCATTTATGGATATAAGGGCTTAATAAGAAAAAAATTGAAAAAAAACATGAAAAATGTGAAAAATGAAAAGAAAAGTTATTGAGAAGCAAGTAGAATAAGAGGGAGAAAGGAACATAGTCTCACCTGCATTTTAAGATGAGTAAGTACATGATGTAGCTCAGTTAGATATTCCATCTCATTTTGAGATAGGATGTTAGTGCATGCATCATTCCACCTAATCATAGGCATTAGGGCATTTTCATGTGCAAATGCATCATTTAGGGCATTTTTGTTTTATGCATGTTGAAATCGTATAATGCTTCCATTTAGCCACCCATTTCATCCACTCGTTGCTCGAATTGGTAGGCCACCGTGATTTTCTCTTCACTTGTGAATATCAGGAGAGCTGCTTCCATGTAGATGGTAGTTAGGGTGAGCAACGTAGTATAGGAGATCACAAGATGCACCGAGTCTGGACCGGCGAATTTTATTATGTTAACTGCCTTATGTGATAGTGTTCATCAGTTTTGAGGTAGATATCTTTTATGGATGATTATTGTCACCTTTAGGATAATTATCATTCTGTGGTTAGTGAGGGCCAGAATGTGAATGTTCAGTGGGGGTCATATGGTGATGTTGTTGTGATGATCTGTTCTTTAGTTGACCCTGGCAATTCTATTCTAAGGTTTTATTGCTCGAGGGTGAGCAACGTTCAAGCTTAGGGGAGTTTGATGTGATGATTTTGAGTCGCATTTATAGACTTGTTTTATTTGTGTTTTATGCATTTATTAGTCATTTTGGTGGTTAATATTGCATAATTCATCTACCTTGGTCTATGATCCTTCTCTATGTCAAATCTCCCTTATTTCAGTATTTTGAGCATAAATTATTACAAGAATATGTTTTGTTTCGGCTTATGTGGTTTCGTGTTGTAATTTCAGGAAAAACAAGTATTTGTTGTTGTCGATACCATCGACACAACCACAGGTTGCCAGCCGCAAGGAGTAGAAGAAAGTCGATACTAGCGATAGGAGAGTCGATGGTATCGATTTACCATCAGGTTGCTGGCGAGAAGAGAGTCGATACTATCGATGTATATGTCGATACCATCGACAAGTGGAGCTGCTGCGACACAAAAGGACAAAACCGTCATCTCAGGTTGTCGATACCATCGACGAGTTGGCATCAGTTGCAATGAAGAAAAGAAAAGAAGATCAGTCGATACCGCGCAAGGTCGATACCATCGACCCACGTCGATGGTATCGACACCGTCAGATACAAGTTGTCTTTAGATCGATCTAAATCCGACGGCTGTGATATTTTGGCGACCTAACTCGGTGATTATACCTAATGACGGCGGCCAAGAGCAATCCATCACGTCATTAGCCACTGCACACGTCCCGAGAAGGTGTGGAGAGAAGAACGAAGCCCAGAAGCACGCCCCAGCCGTTCCGGACACCGAAGAAGACGTTTTCCACCACCGAAAGGCGGGAGAACGCGTATTCTACGCCAAGGAGTGCTTGGATCTTCTCTATTCAGGGGTTTCACCACTCAATCACGTTTTTCTCCATGTTTCCCCTTTTCTCTACCATGTTTTGCTTTGAGATGAACATGCGGGGCTAATCCCCTTTATCTTTAGGACTGGGAGTAGCCTGGGAAATCATTGTATGATAATTTTATCATAATAATTCATCAATTATCTCTTAAATCTGTGGTATAATTTCGTTTTCTCAATTATATTGTTATGCTTGATCACCATAATAATAATCTAATGCCCTTAATTACTTTGAAAGAAGGATTAACAGATGAAAAGAGACGAAATTCACATTAATTGACAAATCCCTTGAACAAGGTGGTGTAAGGTTAATGGTGGATACTGAGAGATCGATTCTAATGCACCTAGTTTAGGGTATAGGTTACTACGACGGTGGAACTGACCTAGACATAGGTAGTGAATTGTACCACAACAGTGGGCAATTCTGATTTCAGGCCACTACCCGGATAGAGAGATAAATCTGAGTGACTATATAGAATTTCATACAATGAAAACCCGCGGTGAAACCGCAATCCTAAAGATCTCATCTTGAATTGATTAAACTAAACATTTAATCGATTGCTTTGTTTTGTTTCATTTTATTTTCTTTTAATTTTAAAACAACTCTCAAACCATTTTAACCGGTCTATTTGATTGCGCGTAGTTAGTAGTAGTCTCCGATAATTCAGTGTCCCTGAGTTCGACTCAGACCTCACAAAGGCCTATATTACAGTGACGCGTACACTTGCGTTTCTACGCACGTAAAAAGCGTGTCATGCCTCGAGGACAAAAGATATGAATATCTCAAGGTTTGGGTCATTAGTTTTTAGATGTGAAGGACATATATTAGATGTTTCCTCTCTTCTTCTTTCTTTATTGTTCTTTCCTCTCCAAGCTCAAGTGTCATGTTTACTATCAACTTGAGTCATGATCCATGTATGAGTAGGGGTCTGTAGCTAAAATAAGTGGGATCTGAGAGGGGATCCACTCCCTAGTGAATCAAATAAGAGTCATCATCCATAACAAACACACATAATTTTTCTTTACAATGGATTAGTAACTATTACATGATGTTTCGTAAGTAGATATCATAGAGACCAAAGATAATAGTGAAATAAAATATCATGACTATTTTCAATTTGCAAGTTTACACAATAATATCCCACTTGGGACACTTACATGAAGGCAATATATTCAACCAATAAGAAGAGGGAAGTATAAACTACTTCAAGTCTATATCCCAAAAGTTAACTTCATTAAGCAAAGTCCATATCATCATGTCAAATCCTACCTGTACTTCACATAAGATGTTGGAAGAATCCCCAAAAAACAAGGTATGTGGAGGTTTTCAGCATAAAAATGTCGATATGTGCACATAAATAGAGATTGAGAAAAATTAGAAAAAGGACAAAAATAAACATTATCAAGGCTTCTATTGAAAAGGGAAGTAGAACATCCAAGTGGATATCAAAGAGAAACAATATAAGGTACACAAAAGATGCACTTTCCAATATAAAAATGTGTATCAACATGGTCCACATAAGCACATAAAATGGATTAGGGTACACATCCCATCATCAAAGTCCAAAAAATAGTTTAGCATGCAAGTGAGATAAATGCAACACTACTGAAATTTAAATAAACAATGGTGTCTAGGACACATAACCCAAAACTTTATAGACAATGGCACATGATCAAACTCCCAAATATGTAAAGGTGGGCACATAACCAGGGTATGGGACACATAATCTCCATCCCAAAAATATAGCATGGGCGCATAACCCCAAAAATCCAAAGCATTTGTGTAGCTTTAGTACTATTGAATCAACAAGCATGTGATAATGTGGAGACAAGTGAAAGATTAATCATGATTATATTTTCCATCAACAAATTGATAATATGAAATGTCCACTACAAAAGTGGGTAAAATATTTCATCTCTACATTTAAGATTCATCATTAGACCATAAGAGGTGATGAATCATATACAATAACTTATGAAAATTAGAATATCAATTTCAATATATGACCACTAACATGAACTATATAGGGTAGTGTGTCTCAAAAGACCAATAGAGAGAAAACATAGGTAATTGCTCGATATGGATAGTAGAATGCAACATACATCAAGAGAGAGTAAAATATATAAATTTCTCAATGTGATCAATAAGGGGATGCAACACACAACAAGAGAGAGAAAAATAAATCAATTTCACAATATAGAATTTAGGGGGAAACATAGCTCAACGACGTGTGTTGAGAATTAAGGTCCTAACCCTAGATCCAACTAGGATATTCCTCACCTAGTAACACATAGAATACATATATATATAGTTAATTAATGTGTACACTATGAGCCCTAATTGATAAACTCTTGATTAGGTTATGAATTATATTTTAAGGTAGAGAATATTTCTATGGTTCCAAGGAGTATTTATTTGTAATTTTCTAATGAGAAAATAATTAGTTATGAATCATCAAATCTAATGTTGTATAATGACATTTAAAACAAAAAAACCGAGGCAAAGATTAACAAGTCCCTGCATCACCAGCTAAAACTATATCTGTGAGATAGGCTCATGTGTCACTAACCTTGACTCAAAACATTTGGTCAGAGAGCCAAATGATAGATCAAGTTCGTGAAACACCCACGACCAACATGACACATCATGAATCAACACTACGTCATATTCGTAAAGCACAAATCGATCATCTTATTCGTTGTGTAACTCACAAAGAAACACATGCATAATGTTAACCCGAACTGAAACTCACAAATCACTAAAATCGAGTGTTTGCGGTGATCATCAATAACTCTATGGGATTGAGGAGGACTCAAAGAACCTAAACAAATGGCCTCAAGCATACCATACTCCCCAATAGCATCCTTGCATTGGATAAGGAGTAGGAGGAGCTCAGAAACATGCTAAAAGGTTAATCATAGCCTAGGAGAGGCTTACAACCCATTTTCGATGACCAAACAATGATGTTGGTGCCTAAACTAGCATAGGAACCATGACATGTGGTGTATATGAATATCTTAATTGTCCATACGAAAGAGGGGGAAAATTCAGACATCTTACCAGGGTCAATTGGGGTTGCCAAAAGCTATTTGGACACCCCAAGAAAGTTCTCTTGATGCTCAAAGGGTCTGAGGAAGCCTGCCAAGCACTATAGATTGCAAGGCCACTAGAAAAGACAAATGGTATTAGAGAGACATTGTCAAAGCTTCAATGATCAAATGAAAAGGTGAGGAAAAGTGTTTTGGGTTTGAGAAAGGTTTTGGAACATACATATAGTGGTCTAAAACATGGAGAGTAGATGAGAAGAGAAGGTAAAAGAAATAGGGTAGAAATATATGATATGAGGGAAATTGGGATTTGTTTGGATAATAAGCAAAGAATCATTTGCAAGTGTGGGGGCCTTCAGCTAAAAAAGGAAAGAGTAAGGCAAAATAAATAAATTAGAGGCAAAGAAAAAAACTCAGAGAAGAGAGGGGCATGATAAAATTGAAAGCAAGCAAGGAACCTACTGACAATGGGTAATTGTTTCCTACTCAATGTAGGAGACAACCCGGTGGATGTAGGTCCCAATCCGACAATTAGGGAATAAGCTAGAGGAAAAGATGCCACATGACAACACAATCTCAAAGAAAACTAGAAGCAAAAGACAAATAAATAGATTCTGACATGTAAATAAGGCATAACATTAGGCAATACACATTAGGAAAGCACGTATATTGGTTTATTCCTTTCCTATTGAAATTGGGATAAATAAGATTATTCATTTTATCTCAAACTTTGCACCAATCTAATTGGGGCCCAATGAATATGATTTTAAAGTTATATTTCAGTTTTGCACTTTTCTGGTATGAATTTTAATACAAGTTGCATTTAGGCTCATTATATTTATATATTATAATATTACATCATTACCATGAACATTCATTAATTAGAGTCATATTACCTTCACATTTCTATCAAAATATTACCTTATATTATTGTGCATGAATTGGGCTATTTTACTAAAAATACTCAATAAGTCCATTAATATCAACATTAACCTATATAATGGCACATTATTCCTATCCATTTATATGAAAGCTTCAATTATTATTCCATTTCATATATTAAGCACATATAGCTCTCATTAATTATGTTTTAGGCATTATGTATGCATTAGTGAACAAAAAAGCATATATGACTTATTAAAAGGGCTTACTTACATATTAAGCATTATTTAGTTTATTATGTCTAATTTTATGCTTATTAAGGCACCTTATGTTATTATGACAACTAATGATGCTAATACATCATAAGAGATACCAAAATGAGTAGGTAGGTGTTACAACCCCAATTTTGGGTTCATTTGATGAGAAATGTAATTTCTCATATTAAAGATAAATGAACAAATAATGATTGAATGCATGAATTTTGTTACAATAGCCTTGCTGGTTGCTTTGTGAGTTTTATTGGCTATTGGGCCCAATAACAAGGAAATTCAATTAGTAAATGAATAATTAAGTTTTCGAGAAAAGAGAGGTGTGGAAACCTCCGGAAGGCAAAAGAATACAATCCAAAGTTGGATTTCGTGCCTCTTGGGTTCCTTGGGTCCCAAGGAGTCCAAAGTTTCATAGAGAATGCAATAAGAAAAGAAAAGACTAATTAAGTATTTCCTTGTTAAGAAAGAAATTGAGAATAATGATAAAATGTGGAAAATATGTGAAAAGAGGTATAATTGAGTTATCCTTGGTGGATTTTCGTATCCCAAGGATTCCTAATGTTAAAAGGAATTCCAATAGGAAAATAGAGGAGAGACAAAGAGAAATCCTTAAAAAGAGAATTAAAAAGGAAAAGAAATTGATTAATAAAAGGGAGATATGAGAAATTGACTTTCAAATAAAGATTAAGGCAAATGGATTTTACCCAACATGGGAATCCGTGCCTTTGGGATTTCTTGAGGTCCAAGGGACCCAAAGGACAAGATAATGGCAAAAGGAAAAGAAATAACAATTAATTTGGATTAATTAAAGAGATAACTTGGGAGAGAAGGAAGACTTCTCATCCATTGCTATTTGTTTCCCAAATTTCGTACAAAGCTATATAATGCCAAGACAAACCTTCCCTTGAAATTTGAGAAAGAAAGGAGTTATGGTTTGGGAGAAATCGATTTTGCAAGTTATCTTCAATTTGGGAATTATTTCTGAATTAAAGAAAAAGATCTTTCCTCTGGATGAACGTAAGCGATGAGATCAGTTGGATCAAGATCCAACGCTAGGCGCTCATCGTCTAAGTCCCAAGCGAACTGGGACTCTGCTGGATATAAGGAGAATTTCCCATCCTTTTTTCTCGTGATTCAGTGGATGAGCAAGCCTGCTATTAGTTCCTTTAGACTCGGGAGATGAAAACGCGGGGAATCATCCCTGGTTCCACTGGGATTGGTCGCGGTTTTGGGAAACGCCCAAATCTCGCAATGCCTGCCCCAACCCTATATATAGGGGAGGGTGATCTAAGGCACCGACATCCCTTTTTGCTAGTCCAACCTCTGCGGAAGGAAGCAAGGAGCAATCCTGTGCGTTCAATTGTCCTGTTCGACCTAACCTTCACCCTCGCCACCACCACAAACCTCGTTGGAGTCCGGTAAGAAGGGGGGCTCACGACGTGCGTGCGGCTGCAATTGTGCCTGCGGTCATGTTCGAGTGAAGGAGGTGGAGCTTCTGAAAGTTTGGCGCGCTCGTTGGTGGTCAAAGGCTCCAAGTCAACCCTCGAGTTGACCGTCGTCGGAGCTACTGTGTGCGCGAGGTTGAAGAAGGGGTTGTTTCGCGAAATTACCACGCTACCCCGCGATGTCTTCAGGACGGGTAAGGGCAGTTCAGTCTTTCACTTGTTTTGATCGCTAACTAAGGCACGCACATCCATGGCTGTTGGATCCTCAGTGGACCATGGACCATGGATCGGGCGGCCCTGGTTTTTCTAGAAAATAGCAAATAAACAATAAAAAGGTTTTCTTGTTAAAAATCGTATCTTGAGCTAGAAAACTCATATGAAGAAAGTTAATACATGAAAAATGATCAGAAAAATATGAGGAATGCATTAAAAATGGTTTGGACACCTAAATATGTATATTTTTGCAAAAGTACATATTTTGATTAGAAAAGGTTTTAATTTGTGGTTAGAAACCTTAATTGTTGGTAAAAGATATATTTAATCTTGCAATTAGGATAATTCGAGAAGCATTAACTTGATTAATAATTAAGATGGTTTTTAACCTGTTTTGATGATAGAATTACAAGGTTTAGGGTTTTTAAACCTAGTATGTTGATTAAAACCCTTAGAAACCCTAAGTGAGGGAAAAAGGGAAGAAAGAATTAAATAATCTGAAAATTAGGGTTTTTGCGATCCAAATATGATCTTAAGAATTTAATGGAAAATAAACTGAGATAATTAGGGTTTGATGGATATTTTGATAAAAATAAAGTAAAAGTGGTAAAAAGGAAGTGAAACCCTAATTATGGTCAAAACCCTAAAAAGGGCAAATAACCTAGGAAACAACTAGGATTAATGGATCAAGATGACTTGATTAATGATAGAGAAATTGGATGCCTTTTTAAGGATCAACCTGTGTGCACTTGTTTGATTTCTTGATTGGTTATTTCTGCATTCAAGTCTGCTTAACAGGTATGTGGTTAATTATGAATAACCGCCTTAGTTTCCCAAGGATTTTTCGGATGGTTAATCGCATGGAATGCAAATTATCAATTTGGATGTTCATACTTGCAAATCATAAAGTCACTATGATTATCACATTAATAATAGAAGTATGTATTGTCGCACCTACATGCCACCCTGATGGAAGATGCCAAAGGTCAGGCCCAGATGGGTAGACCAATGGGCACCATGAGAAGGTGGCCCATGGTATTGCATGACTAGTGGGCACCATGAGTGGTGACCCCCAGGCACCAAGCTCGGGATTGAGAAGGTGGCCTTAAGTCATTGGCAAAAGAAACCCTAAGGTGGGTATGCCAGGGTTAGGGCAAAAGCGGTGGAGAATGTCATACTGAAAAGTGTGAATTGGCTTGTTAATTAACTTGATTGTGATAATTAGATTGTTATCCATATGTGCAAACTTTTGGTTGTCCCCATATACCAGTATATTTCGATATGCTGACCGACGTTTTGTTTGTCAGCGTTTTAGGAACAACCCTGAAATGAACAAACAGTAAAGTGACACATTGTGAAAATAAGAAGTAAAGCGCAAGGAGGATTTAGATAGAATAATTCAAGCTCTGGATAGATATATTTCCAAAGTTTTCAAAGGTAATAAAAGTTTTAATTTTATACCAAATTTTAGTTTAGTTAGTAGAATTTCATAATTATTATTGATTATTTGTCAAACCTTTGATCCGGGTTATTGAATAACGGCTCTGACCTTTTGGTCTCCCTTAATTGGGGGTTACCGGGAGGCGGGGTCGTTACAATTGGTATCAGAGAATAGGTTCCTCATCTAATCATTAATAATTATTAAATTTTACAAATTCCATAGAACCAAGGGAGTTATGAGAGGAGTGTCCAAAAGATTGAGGTGTCTAGAAAAGGATCACTTCCGAGGGCTGGCAATATTTTCCTCTGCACCGCTAGTCGGAATACGAGGACTCCTGAATTGTGTGACTGCCTGGCCGATGTCTTAGGATATGACTCGAAATAAGATACCTTTAGGACTCTCTCATCTTGTTCATCCCTTCTCAACTCAAATTCTATTAAGGACCTTAAGGATTACGGCTTTCTCTCTTCTCCTAACCCTCTTGAAGTATGGGAAAGGTTAATGAGGTCTAAGGAATCCTCCACCAAATTAATGAAAAGCATGTAAATAAGATGTCCTGGACATAAGCTTAATAGATTAAGCGCAAACTAAAGAATAGATCCATGCTTAGGTCGTATGACACGAGTTGTCATTGCCCTCAGGAAAGACCTGAGGCTAGAACTTCTTGTCAGGAGGATAAGTAAAGAGAGTTAGCCTTAGAGGAAGAGATCTCCATTAAAAGTAGAGACCTAGCACATCCTTTGAGGTGATGTTAACCCTAACCCTAAGTGAAGGTTAGAGAGAGAGATAACATGATGAGTTAGATGTCATGGTAGACCAGGTGTTTGGATAGACGTGTCTTGGATGATGCCTTATGAGCCATGAGGAGTTGATAACTGAGTACCTTGGGCAACCCAACCCTGAGAAGGGTCGTGCATGTTTGAGCGAAGGATAGCTCCTTCATTGATGAGGTTAGTGAAGAACCTATAGAAACCCTATGGGATTATGCAAGTAGGGGATAGCATGCACCTAGAATGCTTCAGTAGTACGAGCATTAATAAAAAATCAAGGCCAGAAGGGCAGGATGGATGGCTTATGAGATAAGCATAAGGGGCTATGGATAATCATCAGTAAACATAAGCTTGAGTATAGGCTTCACCCACGTAGAGGTATGCCTGTGAGCTTGATCCTTCATGGAGAGATGACCTCTAGTAGTATTCCTGGATGTGGAGTTAGCTTTAGAGAGAGAGTAAGAAGGAACCAAGCAAGAAGGTTGGAAACCTAGAACCTCGAGATGTGAGGAACTGTGGGGAATCGAGAATGATGCGACCTAAGTGGATGATAGTGGTTGCCTCATGCATGATCCCTGGAGACTGATGATATCTTAGTTGCCTTTAGAGGAACAAAACCCTAGAGAGAGGATGATGCTTCTGGTACCTATGTACCTGTGGTATAGGAGTTTACCTTATGAGATTGGAAGAAGAGTTCCTTAGACCTGGAAAGGTTTGGTAGCAGGTTGTGAGGCCTTGTACCTTGTTGGTTGTCCTTGAGGAGGACTCGACCCTGATGTGTTGCTCGAGTAAAAGGACGACAGGGAGTGCATGTCATGCCTTCTACATGCTTGATTCGTGGTTAAGAGATGGAGCATGCAGTTGGATACCCAAAGGAGAACCTAGGGTTCCTAGGCCTAAGAGGGGAAGCAGTGTACCCAATGCTCATGATGATATTTAAGTCTCTATAGTTTCGAGCATGGTACTCATCATGTGTATAGGAATAGGAAACCCCTTAAGTTGAGGGTATGTTTGATGAACCCCTCACAACTAAGTTGAACTAATGTTGAGGAAAGAGAACAAGTATGATCTAGCATGGTTTAATAGGCGGTCTTCCTGTGCCTTAGTAGCTGCTGGGTTAGGCATGCTCATGTGGATGCAGACCCTAAACATAAGGACGGTTGTGACCTTGGTTGTCAAGAGTTGTAGTTCCCTCCCATCCTGGGAGAGGGACCCTTTTGTAGGGTGTATACCAGTTTTATTGGTTTTGAGGTAACCTAAAGAGGTTTCAGAGGATCTTGAGAAGCTAAGTGAAGAGTACATAGCATGAGGATGAACCTGCAGACCCGTAGATAACCATCTCTAAGTGCATGTGGATGTGTTACCAAGGAGGTAACCAGTATGGGGCCTGACCAAGGTAGGTAGGTCGCCATGACCCCTGTGAAGGGATGAAAGTCAGCCCATGAATGCAGAGAGAGATGATGAAGGCTTGGGTAAGGTTCTAAGTTGGACATGTACTATGTTAGAATCCTAAGTCTATCCTAGGGTCAGGTAGGGATAAGACCGATGGAAGTAGGATATTGCCTAATTCCCTAGTTGCACATGACCATAGGGTCGGGAGGTAACAGCTATCATTGTCTGAGGGCCATGGGTTAGGAGATTGATCACCTTCATGAACTCATGGGACCCAAAGGGCAGATGAATAGGGCACTCTCTAGATGCATAAGGGAAGAGGGATGACCCCAAAAGTGTCGGCACCCTATAGACCTAGAGGAGACGACCAAGGATTGTGTTTAGACCAAGTAGGTTCGAGACCAGTTTTCCATGGAAGTAAGTGATATCGTGATGTTTGTAGAGACATATGTGGCTTGTTTCAACTTAGATGTAAAGGTGTACTGGCAAGGTGGGATGTACCATCTCTATTCTTGGAGTAGGAAGAACTCTGTATTTGGACTGCAGCCAAATGCTTATTTCCTCTTGTTATGGGAGTGAGAGATAGGACAGTATGCATGCCATACACCATGGATAAAGACGATGTGAGTTGGAACGTTGCTACAAGGTATGAGAGAGATGATAACATACCCTTGTGGAGCGAATGATACATGAATGGTTTACAAACACTAAGAGTAGTAAGGAGATCATCTTGTGAGGATGTGATACCATGAGCTATCTGGAATTTGCAAGTTGTGCAAGGTTGAGTTTGATCACCATGAAGAGGAGCTCAGAGTTTCTTGATGAAGACAAACTTAGAGATGAGATAATAAGTAGAATACATGGATGTGTATGTCTTCAACATTACCTAATACCTAAGGATGTGAAATGGTAATGAATGCTCCGGTTGAGAAATAGCTGCTTAGTTTAGCTAGAAGCTAGAAGAAGTTGAGGTTTCTAGGCTAACCTTAAGTTCAGAAAATGAGATAAGTTTGGCTAACACTCAGATGTAACGATATCGGTTGAACAAGTTAATGGTTGTTTGGTTATCGAGTTTAGTCCTTGATGTAGCGAAAGGATGGTGATAGGACCTCAGATACACTTCATTGGAAAGGAAGGTGATGAAACCCTGATTAGAATGGTTTAGGGTTTCTGAGGTACCAAGCTTGAAGAATCGTGACGTACAGGAGATCATGATTTTAAGGTCACCATACACCGTGATACTACAGAGATAGTAAGAGATAGTAGCATTTTGTATGCTTAAGATGAAGATGCACGTGGCTTGTGGCCATGCATGATAGTAGGTGAAGGACGAACACCAGTAACCCAAAGCTTTGACGTAGAGGATAAGGAGTCCCCTAAAGGGAGTGGGAGTTCACTATTATGGAAGTTGTGGTATGTCTCCCCATGACCAAGGAAGGTCAAGATGCAATATGAGTTATGGTAGATCACCTTACCTAGATAACACAAGAAAGAATGAATGTTGTCAAGGGACAAATTCTGTTGAACTACTTAAGAGGGAGAGATGGTTCAACTACACCAGGATGCGAGTTCAAAAGTTCTTGAGTATGACTTAAAGGTTCACTTCCATGAGGTAGAAGTGGATGCATGATGAACTCGTTGATAGTATAGTTTATCACCCCCATACTAATTGACAGTATGTTCCAGACTAGAGGGTCTGATGAGAGCATGTGTGCTCATTCAGGGTGATACATAGAGACAGTTCTTAAGATGTGATGTTAACCACCATAGCCTTTATCGGGATGCAAGAAGTCTTATAGAGAGGTTGTGTCGGTCACCACTTCATTAAGATGATGTTGGTGAAGGAGGCCTCACGAAGGTCAAAAAAGAACCATAGTGTGTGTAGATGAAGTCACTTTCATCGTGCAATGGCCGAAAGAGAGCCCACGGGTGACATGAGTCACGAGCTGATGCAAAGCAGACTGACATGCAGTTCACTATGGGAAAATATGTGATGTGAAAATCTGACCCCTCTAAGCTATAGCTGAGAAAGCTGAGTCCCCAATATACGGGTCCGTTTGAGATGGATTGGTGGAGATGGTTGTGTTTAACCTCACCCCACAGGATAACATGATGTGTGATGAGTTCCATATGTCTGGTCTAGAGCACTATGTGAGGTACCCAAGCCATGTGTTGAGCCCTGAACCTATTTAGTTTTTTTTGAGAAGCTGAAAAGTCCTGAGTCACCTATGAGGGTATGATATACCAAGGTAAGAAAGAACTCAGATGGAAGAATATGAGATGATGAAGGTTCTTGTGAAGCACCATGGAAAAGGGTAGAGCCACATGGGAGCCATGATGGACATGAGGAAGTCTTATCCTGGTTGTTTGTTTGCTTGATGGAATTTTGAGGGCAAAATTCTTATAAGAGGGGAAGGATGTTACAACCCCAATTTTGGGTTCATTTGATGAGAAATGTAATTTCTCATATTAAATATAAATGAAAAAATATTGATTGAATACATGAATTTCGTTACAATAGCCTTGTTGGTTGGTTTGTGGGCTTTATTGGCTATTGGGCCCAATAACAAGGAAATTCAATTAGTAAATGAATAATTAAGTTTTTGAGAAAAGAGAGGTGTGGAAACCTCCAGAAGGCAAAAGAATACAATCCAAAGTTGGATTTCGTGCCTCTTGGGTTCCTTGGGTCCCAAGGAGTCCAAAGTTGCATAGAGAATGCAATAAGAAAAGAAAAGACTAATTAAGTATTTCCTTGTTAAGAAAGAAATTGAGAATAATGATAAAATGTGGAAAATATGTGAAAATATGTATAATTGAGTTATCCTTAGTGGATTTTCGTATCCCAAGGATTCCTAATGTTAAAAGGAATTCCAATAGGAAAATAGAGGAGAGATAAAGAGAAATCCTTAAAAAGAGAATTAAAAAGGAAAAGAAATTGATTAATAAAAGGGAGATATGAGAAATTGACTTTCAATAGAAGATAAAGGCAAATGGATATTCCCCAACATGAGAATCCATGCCTTTGGGATTTCTTGAGGTCCAAGGGACCCAAAGGACAAGATAATGGCAAAAGGAAAAGAAATGACAATTAATTTGGATTAATTAAAGAGATAACTTGGGAGAGAAGGAAGACTTCTCATCCATTGCTACTTGTTTCCCAAATTTTGTATAAAGCTAGATAATGCAAAGACAAACCTTCCCTTAAAATTTGAGAAATAAAGGAGTTATGGTTTGGGAGAAATCGACTTTGTAAGTTATCTTCAATTTGGGAATTATTTCTGAATTAAAGAAAAAGATCTTTCCTCTGGATGAACGCAAGCGATGAGATCCGTTGGATTAAGATCCAACGCTAGGCGCTCATTGTAACATCCCTGACCTGGGTTATGAGTCAACCCTAGGTGTTTTGCCTAAATATGTAATTATATCTTTGTGATTAACTCTGAGCATGTAATTAAGTTTCTCAGAAACGTATATTTCAGTATTTGCTCCTTTTTATTTAAAGTTGTAGCATTGTTTTGATATACAGGGACCTATGTGCAATTTACCCAGTTGAAAGGGTTAGCTTTCAATTTGCACATGATGAGATGTTCCTCTGATGTTGAGACATCATGAGAATCTCTTTGGCAAAGTTTGAGGGATTTCCCAAGCTAGAGCACCAAGGTGCAGCTGTGGAAGCAATCCCAGGGCTTGAAACCCTAATTTGGGGTAAAATGCAATTTACCCAAATAAAGGGATGCAATTTGTAAAGAATGTCATATAAAGTATCTTTTTAGACTCTTGCCATCATTTAGAGAAGAAATGATGAGGAATTCACCTCAATTGAGTTATCAAGTTAAGAAATAGGCTTTGTGATTGAATAATCAGGGTATATGTGCAATATCCCTTTAAGTATGAACTTTATTATTAGATTGTTCTTCCTTGCCTTCTTTTCTATAACTTAAGATAAGGTTTGTCCTTAGAATAAAGAGGAAGGGACGAGCAAGTAATAAAGGAAGGACTTAGTTGGAATTAAGGGAAACTTATGAACTAATGTTGAAAATCCTACCCCATGTATATAAGCTCTCCTTCCCTTAGTTGCAAGGAAACTCACCCTTCGTTCCCTTACTGTTTCATTTCACCAAAGACGACCAAGGACTGCCTTGGAGCTAAGGAGGACGACCAAGGGGTGCAAGGTAGGTTTAAACCCCTCTTCTTGCCTAATTCCATGGTTAAAGCTCGAATTTAAGGTCATCTTCATGGCTAACTCTTGAAACCCTACCTTTCTAGCCGTCTCTTTTCATCCTTCCTTGGAGTTTTCACCTTTGCCAACCTGTAAGAACTCAAGGAAGCCATTAGATCTTGGAGCTTGAAAGCTTGGAGCTCAAGAAGCAAGCTTTAGGCGGGTTTTATAACTCTAAACCTATGCTTTACTATGTGCATCTTTATATGCGTTGTGATGATAGCTCTTAGTGTTTCCCTACTTTTCCCTGCTATTTTGCAAGCAAACCCGTGGGATATCTGTACTGTTCTTGAGCTAGAAGATGAAGGCGTGATTTCCAAGAAAAACCCACCGCTTTTCTTTTCCTTAAACGGTCCTAACAGTTTTCTCTCTCGGACTCAAGACCGCGAGGTGAGCAAACGGTCTCGAGACCGCGACAGGGCAAACGGTCTTAAGACCGTTTGGCCCCGTTGACCGAGCATGGACCGTATAAGAAATCTGTTCCTAATTATATAGGTTAATTACCCTCAAAATTTGGGAGACTAACTCCAAAGGAATCGGGAGATATGACCTTTTTAAGTCACAACGTTAAATGAATTAATTGCTGATTTTCAAACGGTCTGAAATTGCCTTTTTGGGCAAACGGTCTCAAGACCGTGTAAGGTCGTTGACTAAGCGTTGACCGTATGAGATTACTGTTCAAAATTATGTTAATTAACAACTCACCAAGTTTGATGGTCTAATTCCAAACGGGCTAAGAGTTGAAGGGTGAATACTAGGGCTAACCCTAGATAAAATCAGTACTGAAATTATGGTGACCTAATTAGGGTTTTTAGGGTTGATTGACCTAAACGGTCTCAAGACCGTTTGGGGGTCACCAAACGGTCTCAAGACCGCGAGGGCAATCAACCAAGACCGTTTGGAGGTCTGGGGTCAAGATTTGTTGACCAATTGAAGGTACAATTACATCAAATTACATTGCAATTAAATATTGACATGATCATCAACTCAATGGGTCAGACCTTGATGAATCTACAATAGAATCCAAAATTTGGATGGGCAAACGGTCTCAAGACCGTTTGGAACTCATCCAAACGGTCTCAAGACCGAGAGGACAATCACCCAAGATCGTTTGAAGGTCTAGGGTTGAGTAATTTGACCAATTGAGGACCCAATTGCAAATAAGTTATTAATTTAATCAAAATTCTGTTTTGTGGTTCAATCATGGTTCAACCCCTATCAAATCACCTTAGACTTTGATGAAATCTTGGGCAAACGGTCTTAAGACCATGCGGGGTCCACCAACATGACCTCAAGACCGTTTGGGCCAAGTTTGGGCCCAATTGGAGCTCAATTGAAGGGTTCAACCTTGTGTTGATGCACACTGTTGAGTGTTGATGGGTGAACATTGATAGACCCTAATTGAATCGATTTCAACCATAATTGGTTAACCATTATGGGTCAATTGAATGACCAAGTGATCAAGCATAATCTTAATTGACTAAATCCATAAGTGGTCAACATAGCTTTGACCATTTGAGGGCTTCAACATGGGTTGACATCATCGGTTGCATCTTTGAGCCTTGTTGAAGGACCAAGCGGCTGAGACCATGAGAGCCTCGCGGTCTCAAGACCGTGAGAGGGCTCGCGGTCTCAAGACCGTGAGGGGGCTCACGGTCTCAAGACCGAGAGGAGGCTCGCGGTCTCAAGACCACAAAGGGCCTCGCGGTCCTGAGGTCAAAGAAGGGCAAACGGTCTTCATGACCCTCGCGGTCTCAACTCAAAAATAAATTGGTCTTCGCGGTCTCAACATTAACTTGAACCAATGGGAGGCTTCGCGGTCTTGAACCCTTAAAGGGGGCTAGCGGTCTTGGAGTTAGAAGGAGGCTCGCGGTCTTGGAAAGTCAAAATGGGCAAACGGTCAACACTTTCAACCGATCTCAATTCAATTAATGATTAATGATTGAAATTAATCAATGTGATTCAAGGTTGACCACATTCAATCATTTGATGATGTAAATGGTTCAATGTTGCTTAAATCAAACCCTAATGACAACCTAGGATATTAAGGGGTTATTTGACTAAGGTTTTGACCATGATGATGATCAATGGGGTGAATTACCAAAATACCCCTGAAGGGTCAATTAAGTTATACCTTGCTCAATTCAAACCCTAATTACATGAGAATGATGTTTTTAGTCATAATGACTCTATCCAACTTGATCTAATCTAATGTTACCATCAACCATTAGTATGATGAAGGAGAGAGTACTCTAGAGAGAGAAAGTACCCTAGAGAGAGAAAGTAACTCTAATCACATAATGGTGATGCTTTTGGCTATGTTAGCCTATGATGACTCAATCTAACCTGTTTTAGAGTGATGTTGACATCACCTAACATTATGATGAGAGAGAAAGTACTTCTAGAGAGAGAAAGTACTTCTAGAAAGAGAAAGTACCCTTTTTAAGTGGAAACTCGAGTAAAGTATCTCCAATGCACATAAATGAGCATAATTAGGGTATGATCCACCTGTGTGGGATCATAGAAACCCTAATTATGATAAATGATGAACCTTTAACTAATCCAAGAGTATCAATGAAGATGTTACTCATACATGATGATGTTATGAGTTTAATTCACCTTGATGTGAATAGTAAACCCTAATTCAGGGGTGATGACATGTAATGTGAATAGTAAACCCTTATTCAAGGGTAATGGCATGCTTTTGAGCAATAAACTCTATTTGATTTGAATTAAAGATTTAACTCTTATGACAAGAGTAGGAAGTACATTCCTTATTGTTGTACTACCTTTATCAGATGTATTAACCATGCAGGTTCTGATATGAAGGTAATCATTTCCAGGTATGGATGTTGATGTTATATTCATTGAAGGCATGTTGTTAGCCTTATGAATAAGTAAAGTAATCCGATGCCTTGCCAGTGGCATCCTATGCTGATAATGGGCTATGAGAGCCATGAATACCATCAAGGTCATGCCTTAGAGATGACTTGTGATGAGGATAAGGAGAAATAATGATTGATATGAGTTAGGCCTGTTACATTTAGTATTCTTCTTTTATAGCTGCTATGCTATTGTTATTGTTTGAAGAACAATGTATGCTGTTAAAGAATACTAAATGTACCTAACTAATCAAGTATAATGTAGAGCCCTGATCATAGATCCATCATTGTCAGAAATTAAGTGATGGTGAAACAGGTTTTCCTCAGGGAACTCCTGGAGCACATACTTTTGAGTATGTGGGGTACATGGATGTGTAGAACCTTACATCCTAGTGTAGGAAAGTGATGTAGATGTGGAATCCATCCATCCTTCACTATAGTTCCATACCGTATCAGTGGTAGGTAAACATGAAACCTCCTGATGATGAAGAAAGCACAGATATCCGTATCAGTGGTAGGTAAATATGAAACCTCCTGACGACGAAGAGAGTACAGAACGCCACTGTGACTCTAGAATAGCGAAGGACCAGTTTACCCTGGTGAGCTATAGTAGTAGAGACACGAGATGTCCTACAAGTGATCCTCTTACTGACTGAGGAAGGTGAAGGTCATGAGAATCCGGCTCTCTTAATGACCTATGTATGATACTGATGCGGCTTCTCAGCGATCAGTTGGAGTATGAGTGGTAAGCCTCATCTCCACAGGGCATAATGTTGTTTGCAAAACATAATCAACCATGTAGTATAACTTGTTAGAGATGACTCCAAGTTAGTTGATTGATGTTACATTGCAATAATGTTGATATTCTCCATATCTCCTAAATTGTAGAGATCTTGTTATACCTGCAACTGTTATAGAATGCTTTGAAGGCTTTACTGTTTAAAATAATCTTTGATGTTATAATAAAGCTTTTGGCGAAGAGTTATAACTCTCGCTGGGACAATTATGTATAATTGTCTCACCCCGTAGGCTTCAACTTTTTAGGTGGACGTCGGAGACGAAGGAACCAGCCTACAGGTGATCAGTCTCAGCAGCAGCACCAGGGGCAGCAGTAATCTCAGGTGGAGATTTGTCCTGCCATGTGGTGTAGTTAGAGTCAGTCCTATGTGTCCTCTGTACTCTCAGGTCTTGGAGTCTTGTGTTATGTGATCTTGAGATTTTGTATCTTGATGTATATAATTACTCAAGAAGTAATTATCCTGAGATGTAAACAGTTACCTCTCTTTATGAAAGAAGCTTTTATGGATCCAAGCTCTTGTCTCGAAAAGTTTTAATTTCCCGTGATTTTTGTATTCCGCTGATTACCGATTCGCTTCCGCTAAGTTTTAATCATTTTTATGTCATGGTTTGGAGATCAGACCCCACAACTAGTGGTATCAGAGCTCCAGGTTCAGTCGAGTCTACAGAGGCATAGGACTTAGGATGTCGAGTCTACCTTTAGTACTCCTTCCTTATCTAATAGAATCTTCTACTCCTCAGGAGAAGAAGATACATAAGAATGTCAGAACATCGTGATGAGCACGTGGCAGAGAGTAGTGCTAGTGCGCCTCGAGGTGGTGCAAGAGTTCCGAGAATAGAACAACCTGCACCTGAGTCGCCAAGAGAGCCACCCCAGTTCGACCCAGCTGACATGAGTGATCCAGCTGTATAGACGATGTTCGGGCAGTTCATGACTGCCATGACACATATAACCGATAGGATGCCCATTCCTGCACCTAGGGCACCTGTCCAGCCTGAAGCACAAGGTATCGGTAAGACGTTCGAACGACTTCGTCGTGTCGGAGCTACCGAGTACTTCGGAACTGCCGACCCTGCAGATGCTGACTTATGGTTGACAGAGTTGGAGAAGGCTTTCAGGATTCTTATGATTCCGGAAGCTGAGAAGGTTAGACATGCTGTCTATCTTCTCAAAGGCAGTGCTGGTCACTGGTGGAACATGGAAGAGCAGAAGAGACCTGGAGTAGAGTTCTCATGGGAAGAGTTTCGTCGGGAATTTATCAATAGATATTTTCCAAAGACCTTCCTAGATGAGAAGATCTCTCAGTTTGAGAAACTAAGGCAGGGTATGATGAACATTAGTGAGTATGAAGCTAAGTTTATGGAGTTGTTGCGGTTCTGTCCGCACATGGCTGCTACGGATGAGGAAAGAATCAGAAGATTCGAGAAGGGTTTGAATTCTGATATGTCAACCCCTGTGTCTGCCTTAGAAAACAGAGAGAGATTCTCTACCTTCGTTGAGTCAGTCCGAAGGATAGAGAGATCTGTGGTTGAGAAAAGACAAACCCATAAAAGATATCCACAATTCCAGGGTTCTTCATCTAGGGATTCCAAGAAACCTAGATTCTCTGCACCTAACCCTCCACCACCCAGATCAAGTTTTCAAAATCAATGGACACCAAGCAGAGGTAGAGGGCGGAGTCAACCGCTTCAAGGGACGCACAGTTCTGCATCAGTGTCAGTTACTGGACCACCCAGACCACAGCAACATGAGAAGAGTTGCTACAACTGTGGTAAGGTGGGACACTTGATGAAGGATTGCCGTTCTAGGCCTGTCGGTGTGACACAACATTCTCCGAGACAGAATCAACAGGGATCTCAGAATAGACAACATCAAGGAGCAGCTCGAGGACGTGGACAAGCATCTCAAGCTGGATCATCAGCACCACCTCAACACCAGGCGACTGCGAGGTTCTATGCTATGAACCCACCTGAGGCAGTGGTCAATCCACGGGTAGTGGCAGGTCAGATGAAACTTTTATATTCTGATATGTCTATATCCTGTGTTGTATCCGTTCTGATTGATCCGGGTGCTACGCACTCTTTCATCACTCGTGAAGTGATTCGTAACTGTAATGTGACTGTTAGTCATAGAGTAGATAGTTTGTTGTTAGAGACTCCGTTGAGTGGGTCTGCCGTTTTGCAGGAGGTATGTTCTCCCTGCATCCTTTTCTTTTCTGACCATCGCATTCAAGTGGATCTTATACCACTTGATATGCAGGGATTTGATATAATCCTCGGGATGGATACCTTAGAAAGGTATAGAGTTGTCTTGGATTGTGAGTCCAAGTTGGCTGTGTTTGCTGATGAAAGCAGCACATGGATCTTTCAAGGAGAAAGAAAGATTCTGTCCACCTGTCTTGTGTCAGCTATGGTTGCTGATAAGCTGTTGAGGCAAGGATGTTATGCCTTCTTAGCCCATGTGGTAGATGTTACCAAGGAAAGTTCTAATCCTGCTGAAGTTCCTATAGTCAGGGAATTCGAAGATGTGTTTCTTGAAGAACTTCCTGGTATACCACCACCTCGGGAGATTGAATTTGAAATCAATATGATTCCAGATACGAAACCCATAGCTCAAACTCCGTATAGGATGGCGCCTGCCGAGATGGCAGAACTCAAGAAACAACTTCAAGAGTTACTTGAGAGAGGTTTTATCCGACCGAGTACTTCACCTTGGGGTGCTCCGGTCTTGTTTGTTAAGAAGAAAGATGGGTCAATGTGGTTGTGCATTGACTACAGACAACTCAATAAAGTAACAATAAAGAATAAGTACCCTCTGCCGAGGATTGATGATCTCTTTGACCAGTTGCGTGGTGCAACAGTATTTTCAAAGATAGACCTGAGGTCTGGATATCATCAACTCTGTATTAAGGATAGTGACATATCCAAGTCTGCCTTTAGGACAAGATATGGTCACTATGAGTTCACGGTTATGTCGTTTGGACTAACCAATGCACCAGCTGCATTCATGGAACTCATGAATAGAGTTTTTCGACCTTTCCTTGATCAGTGTGTTGTCGTCTTCATAGATGACATACTGATTTATAGTAAAGATGCTCAGCAGCATGAGCAGCATCTTCGCCAAGCTTTGACCTTGCTAAGAGAACATAAGTTGTATGCTAAGTTTAGCAAGTGTGAGTTTTGGCTGCCGGAGGTATCTTTTCTTGGACATGTAATATCCGCCTCGGGAATTCGTGTTGACCCTGCAAAGGTAGAATTCGTTCTACAATGGGAACAACCGAAGACACCGACGGAGATTCAAAGTTTCTTGGGGTTAGCTGGCTATTATCAAAGGTTCATAAAGAACTTTAGTTCTATAGCTTTACCTTTGACCAAGTTAACCCGGAAAGATGTTCCTTTTTTGGAGTGATAAGTGTCAACAATCTTTCCAGTTGCTGAAGGAGAGGTTGACAAGTGCACCTGTATTAGTGCTACCTGAACAAGGAAAAGGATATGTAGTTTTCTGTGATGCTTCCAAAAATGGACTAGGATGTGTGTTGATGCAGGATAAACAAGTGATTTCTTTTGCTTCCCGATAGCTTAAGAAACACGAGGAGAATTATCCAACACACGATCTGGAGTTAGCAGCTGTGGTTCATGCTTTGAAGATCTGGAGACATTATCTCTACGGAGAGACATTCCAGATTTTCACAGACCACAAAAACCTTAAGTATATCTTCTCTCAGCATGAGCTCAACATGAGGCAACGTCGCTGGATGGAGTTAATCAAGGACTACGACTGTACAATTGATTACCATCCAGGTAAGGCCAATGTTGTTGCATATGCCTTGAGTAGGAAATCAGCAACATCAACCATGAATAGAGCACAACTAAACTCTTTAGTATTCTCTAGAAGAGATATGCTTATCTCTTTAAGGCAAAACAATGTACAGTTGAAGGTGTCATTGTTAGCCGGTTTGTTAGCTGAGATGCATATTAAACCTACCCTAAGAGAGCAGATTAAAGAAGCACAGCTAGGTGATGCTGCAGTTCAACATATAAGATCTGAGTATGGAAATGAGAAGCAAGATGGGTTTCATGACTCAAAAGATCAAGTAGCTTGTTATAATGGAAGAATGATAGTGCCGGATGTGGACAGCTTAAGGAATTTAGTCCTGGAAGAAGCCCATTCTTCCATGTATGCTATGCATCCAGGGAGCACTAAGATGTATCGGAATTTGAAGGATCTGTATTGGTGGCCTGGGATGAAGAAGGACGTTGCAGAGTTTGTTCTGAGGTGTCCTGTGTGTCAGCAAGTTAAAGCTGAACACCAGAAGCCTGCAGGGACAATGCAACCTTTACCCATATCACAGTGGAAGTGGGACCATGTGACCATGGACTTTGTTGTTGGCCTACCCAGGACAAGCAAAGGACATGATTCCATTTGGGTAATTGTTGATAGGTTGACTAAGACAGCACATTTCTTACCTGTCAAAACAACCTATTCTGCTGAAAGGTTATCAGAGTTGTATGTTCAAGAGATAGTGCGTTTGCACGGAGTTCCTGTCACAATAGTTTCGGACAGAGGTCCTCAGTTTACAAGTCGTTTTTGGGAACAGTTGCACAGTGCCTTAGGCACTAAGCTAAAGTTTAGTACGGCCTTTCATCCACAGACTGATGGACAGTCGGAAAGGACCATACAAACCTTAGAAGACCTGTTGCGAGCATGTGTTCTCCAGTTCACCAGAAGTTGGGATCTACACCTAAGCCTGATAGAGTTTGCCTATAACAATAGCTACCAGCATAGTATTGATATGGCACCTTATGAAGCCTTATATGGTAGACGTTGTAGATCACCCTTGTGTTGGTTTGAGACTGGTGAGCACCAGTTGTTAGGTCCTGACCTGGTGCAGCAAACCACAGAAAAGATTAAAGTTATACAACATAAGATTAAGACTGCTCAGGATAGGCAGAAATCTTATGCTGACAAACGTCGTAGACCCTTAGAGTTCCAGATTGGAGACAGAGTGTATCTTAAGGTCTCACCTTGGAAAGGGGTCCTTCGTTTTGGAAGGAAGGGGAAGTTAGCTCCTAGATATATGGGGCCTTATCCAATCATTGAACGGATTGGAAAGGTAGCATATAAACTAGAGCTTCCCCCAGAATTACAGAGGTTACATCCGGTGTTTCACATTTCTATGTTGAAGAAATGTCACCCAGACACCGAGTTAGTTCTACAACCTATGGAGGTAGAATTGAATGATGACATATCCTATGAGGAGGGACCAGTGTCAATCCTTGATAAACGAATTAAAAAGTTAAAGAAGAAAGATATAAGTCTTGTGAAAGTCCTCTGGAACCATCGTGGTATTGAAGAAGCCACTTGGGAGTTAGAGGATGAGATGAGAAGGAAGTATCCTGCCCTTTTCTCGTAGTATGTTTTATCGATTTCGGGGACGAAATCCTTGTAAGGGGTGGATAATTTGTAACATCCCTGACCTGGGTTATGAGTCAACCCTAGGTGTTTTGCCTAAATATGTAATTATATCTTTGTGATTAACTCTGAGCATGTAATTAAGTTTCTCATAAACGTATATTTCAGTATTTGCTCCTTTTTATTTAAAGTTGTAGCATTGTTTTGATATACAGGGACCTATGTGCAATTTACCCATTTGAAAGGGTTAGCTTGCAATTTGCACATGATGAGATGTTCCTCTGATGTTGAGACATCATGAGAATCTCTTTGGCAAAGTTTGAGGGATTTCCCAAGCTAGAGCACCAAGGTGCAGCTGTGGAAGCAATCCCAGGGCTTGAAACCCTAATTTGGGGTAAAATGCAATTTACCCAAATAAAGGGATGCAATTTGTAAAGAATGTCATATAAAGTATCTTTTTAGACTCTTGCCATCATTTAGAGAAGAAATGATGAGGAATTCACCTCAATTGAGTTATCAAGTTAAGAAATAGGCTTTGTGATTGAATAATCAGGGTATATGTGCAATATCCCTTTAAGTATGAACTTTATTATTAGATTGTTCTTCCTTGCCTTCTTTTCTATAACTTAAGATAAGGTTTGTCCTTAGAATAAAGAGGAAGGGACGAGCAAGTAATAAAGGAAGGACTTAGTTGGAATTAAGGGAAACTTATGAACTAATGTTGAAAATCCTACCCCATGTATATAAGCTCTCCTTCCCTTAGTTGCAAGGGAACTCACCCTTCGTTCCCTTACTGTTTCATTTCACCAAAGACGACCAAGGACTGCCTTGGAGCTAAGGAGGACGACCAAGGGGTGCAAGGTAGGTTTAAACCCCTCTTCTTGCCTAATTCCATGGTTAAAGCTCGAATTTAAGGTCATCTTCATGGCTAACTCTTAAAACCCTACCTTTCTAGCCGTCTCTTTACATCCTTCCTTGGAGTTTTCACCTTGGCCAACCTGTAAGAACTCAAGGACGCCATTAGAGCTTGGAGCTTGAAAGCTTGGAGCTCAAGAAGCAAGCTTTAGGCGGGTTTTATAACTCTAAACCTATGCTTTACTATGTGCATCTTTATATGCGTTGTGATGATAGCTCTTAGTGTTTCCCTACTTTTCCCTGCTATTTTGCAAGCAAACCCGTGGGATATCTGTACTGTTCTTGAGCTAGAAGATGAAGGCGTGATTTCCAAGAAAAACCCACCGCTTTTCTTTTCTTTAAACGGTCCTAACAGTTTGCTCTCTCGGACTCAAGACCGCGAGGTGAGCAAACGGTCTCGAGACCGCGACAGGGAAAACGGTCTTAAGACCGTTTGTCCCCGTTGACCGAGCGTGGACCGTATAAGAAATCTGTTCCTAATTATATAGGTTAATTACCCTCAAAATTTGGGAGACTAACTCCAAAGGAATCGGGAGATATGACCTTTTTAAGTCACAACTTTAAATGAATTAATTGCTGATTTTCAAACGGTCTGAAATTGCCTTTTTGGGCAAACGGTCTCAAGACCGTGTAAGGTCGTTGACTAAGCGTTGACCGTATGATATTACTGTTCAAAATTATGTTAATTAACAACTCACCAAGTTTGATGGTCTAATTCCAAACGGGCTAAGAGTTGAAGGGTGAATACTAGGGCTAACCCTAGATAAAATCAGTACTGAAATTATGGTGACCTAATTAGGGTTTTTAGGGTTGATTGACCTAAACGGTCTCAAGACCGTTTGGGGGTCACCAAACAGTCTCAAGACCGCGAGGGAAATCAACCAAGACCGTTTGGAGGTCTGGGGTCAAGATTTGTTGACCAATTGAAGGTACAATTACATCAAATTACATTGCAATTAAATATTGACATGATCATCAACTCAATGGGTCAGACCTTGATGAATCTGCAATAGAATCCAAAATTTGGATGGGCAAACGGTCTCAAGACCGTTTGGAACTCATCCAAACGGTCTCAAGACCGAGAGGACAATCACCCAAGACCGTTTGAAGGTCTAGGGTTGAGTAATTTGACCAATTGAGGACCCAATTGCAAATAAGTTATTAATTTAATCAAAATTCTATTTTGTGGTTCAATCATGGTTCAACCCCTATCAAATCACCTTAGACTTTGATGAAATCTTGGGAAAACGGTCTTAAGACCATGTGGGGTCCACCCACATGACCTCAAGACCGTTTGGGCCAAGTTTGGGCCCAATTGGAGCTCAATTGAAGGGTTCAACCTTGTGTTGATGCACACTGTTGAGTGTTGATGGGTGAACATTGATAGACCCTAATTGAATCGATTTCAACCATAATTGGTTAACCATTATGGGTCAATTGAATGACCAAGTGATCAAGCATAATCTTAATTGACTAAATACATAATTGGTCAACATATCTTTGACCATTTGAGGGCTTCAACATGGGTTGACATTATCGGTTGCATCTTTGAGCCTTGTTGAAGGACCAAGCGGCTGAGACCATGAGAGCCTCGCGGTCTCAAGACCGTGAGAGGGCTCGCGGTCTCAAGACCGTGAGGGGGCTCATGGTCTCAAGACCGATAGGAGGCTCGCGGTCTCAAGACCGCGAAGGGCCTCACGGTCCTGAGGTCAAAGAAGGGCAAACGGTCTTCATGACCCTCGCGGTCTCAACTCAAAAAAAAAAATTGGTCTTCGCGGTCTCAACATTAACTTGAACCAATGGGAGGCTTCGCGGTCTTGAACTCTTAAAGGGGGCTCGCGGTCTTGGAGTTAGAAGGAGGCTCGCGGTCTTGGAAAGTCAAAATGGGCAAACGGTCAACACTTTCAACCGATCTCAATTCAATTAATGATTAATGATTGAAATTAATCAATGTGATTCAAGGTTGACCACATTCAATCATTTGATGATGTAAATGGTTCAATGTTGCTTAAATCAAACCCTAATGACAACCTAGGATATTAAGGGGTTATTTGACTAAGGTTTTGACCATGATGATGATCAATGGGGTGAATTACCAAAATACCCCTGAAGGGTCAATTAAGTTATACCTTGCTCAATTCAAACCCTAATTACATGAGAATGATGTTTTTAGTCATAATGACTCTATCCAACTTGATCTAATCTAATGTTACCATCAACCATTAGTATGATGAAGGAGAGAGTACTCTAGAGAGAGAAAGTACCCTAGAGAGAGAAAGTAACTCTAATCACATAATGGTGATGCTTTTGGCTATGTTAGCCTATGATGACTCAATCTAACCTGTTTTAGAGTGATGTTGACATCACCTAACATTATGATGAGAGAGAAAGTACTTCTAGAGAGAGAAAGTACTTCTAGAAAGAGAAAGTACCCTTTTTAAGTGGAAACTCGAGTAAAGTATCTCCAATGCACATAAATGAGCATAATTAGGGTATGATCCACCTGTGTGGGATCATAGAAACCCTAATTATGATAAATGATGAACCTTTAACTAATCCAAGAGTATCAATGAAGATGTTACTCATACATGATGATGTTATGAGTTTAATTCACCTTGATGTGAATAGTAAACCCTAATTCAAGGGTGATGACATGTAATGTGAATAGTAAACCCTAATTCAAGGGTAATGGCATGATTTTGAGCAATAAACTCTATTTGATTTGAATTAAAGATTTAACTCTTATGACAAGAGTAGGAAGTACATTCCTTATTGTTGTATTACCTTTATCAGATGTATTAACCATGCAGGTTCTGATATGAAGGTAATCATATCCAGGTATGGATGTTGATGTTATATTCATTGAAGGCATGTTGTTAGCCTTATGAATAAGCAAAGTAATCTGATGCCTTGCCAGTGGCATCCTATGCTGATAATGGGCTATGAGAGCCATGAATACCATCAATGTCATGCCTTAGAGATGACTTGTGATGAGGATAAGGAGAAATAATGATTGATATGAGTTAGGCCTGTTACATTTAGTATTCTTCTTTTATAGCTGCTATGCTATTGTTATTGTTTGAAGAACAATGTATGCTGTTAAAGAATACTGAATGTACCTAACTAATCAAGTATAATGTAGAGCCCTGATCATAGATCCATCATTGTCAGAAATTAAGTGATGGTGAAATAGGTTTTCCTCAGGGAACTCCTGGAGCACATACTTTTGAGTATGTGGGGTACATGGATGTGTAGAACCTTACATCCTAGTGTAGGAAAGTGATGTAGATGTGGAATCCATCCATCCTTCACTATAGTTCCATACCGTATCAGTGGTAGTTAAACATGAAACCTCCTGATGACGAAGAAAGCACAAATATCCGTATCAGTGGTAGGTAAATATGAAACCTCCTGATGACGAAGAGAGTATAGAACGCCACTGTGACTCTAGAGTAGCGAAGGACCAGTTTACCCTGGTGAGCTATAGTAGTAGAGACACGAGATGTCCTACAAGTGATCCTCTTACTGACTAAGGAAGGTGAAGGTCATGAGAATCCGGCTCTCTTAATGACCTATGTATGATACTGATGCGGCTTCTCAGCGATCAGTTGGAGTATGAGTGGTAAGCCTCATCTCCACAGGGCATAATGTTGTTTGTAAAACATAATCAACCATGTAGTATAACTTGTTAGAGATGACTCCAAGTTAGTTGATTGATGTTACATTGCAATAATGTTGATATTCTCCATATCTCCTAAATTGTAGAGATCTTGTTATACCTGCAACTGTTATAGAATGCTTTGAAGGCTTTACTGTTTAAAATAATCTTTGATGTTATAATAAAGCTTCTGGAGAAGAGTTATAACTCTCGCTGGGACAATTATGTATAATTGTCTCACCCCGTAGGCTTCAACTTTTTAGGTGGACGTCGGAGACGAAGGAACCAGCCTACAGGTGATCAGTCTCAGCAGCAGCACCAGGGGCAGCAGTAATCTCAGGTGGAGATTTGTCCTGCCATGTGGTGTAGTTAGAGTCAGTCCTATGTGTCCTCTGTACTCTCAGGTTTTGGAGTCTTGTGTTATGTGATCTTGAGATTTTGTATCTTGATGTATATAATTACTCAAGAAGTAATTATCCTGAGATGTAAACAGTTACCTCTCTTTATGAAAGAAGCTTTTATGGATCCAAGCTCTTGTCTCGAAAAGTTTTAATTTCCCGTGATTTTTGTCTTCCGCTGATTACCGATTCGCTTCCGCTAAGTTTTAATCGTGTTTATGTCATGGTTTGGAGATCAGACCCCACACTCATCGTCTAAGTCCCAAGCGGACTGGGACTCTGCTGGATACAGGGAGAATTTCCCATCCTTTTTTCTCATGATTCAGTGGATGAGCAAGCCTGCTATTAGTTCCTTTAGACTCGGGAGATGAAAACGCGGGGAATCATCCCTGGTTCCACTGGGATTGGTCGCGGTTTTGGGAAACACCCAAATCTCACAATGCATTCCCCGACCCTATATATAGGGGAGGGTGATCTAAGGCACCGACATCCCTTTTTGCTAGTCCAACCTCTACGGAAGGAAGCAAGGAGCAATCTTGTGCGTTCAATTGTCCTGTTCGACCTAACCTTCACCCTCGCCACCACCACAAACCTCGCCAGAGTCCGGTAAGAAGGGGGGGCTCACGACGTGCGTGCGGCTGCAATTGTGCCTGCGGTCATGTTCGAGTGAAGGAGACGGAGCTCCTGGAAGTTTGGCGCGCTCACTGGTGGTCGAAGGCTCCAAGTCAACGCTCGAGTTGACCGTCGTCGGAGCCGTTGTGTGCGCGAGGTTGAAGAAGGGGTTGTTTCGCAAAATTACCATGCTACCCTGCGGTGTCTTCAGGACAGGTAAGGGCAGTTCGGTCTTTCTCTTGTTTTGATTTCTAAGTAAGGTGCGCACATCCATGGCCATTGGATCCTCAGTGGACCACAGACCATGGATCGGGCGGCCCTGGTTTTTCTAGAAAATAGCAAATAATCAATAAAAAGGGTTTTCTTGTTAAAAATCGTATCTTGAGCTAGAAAACTCGGATGAAGAAAGTTAATACATGAAAAATGATCAGAAAAATATGAGAAATGCATTAAAAATGGCTTGGACACCTAAATCTCTATATTTTTGCAAAAGTACATATTTTGATTAGAAAAGGTTTTAATTTGTGGTTAGAAACCTTAATTGTTGGTAAAAGATATATTTAATCTTGCAATTAGGATAATTCAAGTAGGGTTAACTTGATTAATGATTAAGATGGTTTTTAACCTATTTTGATGATAGAATTAAGAGGTTTAGGTTTTTAAACCTAATATGTTGATTAAAACCCTTAGAAACCCTAAGTAAGGGAAAAAGGGAAGAAAGAATATAATAATCCAAAAATTAGGGTTTTTGTGATCCAAATATGATCTTAAGATCTTAATGGAAAATAAACTGAGATAATTAGGGTTTGATGGATATTTTGAAAAAATAAAGTAAAAGTGGTAAAAAGGAAGTGAAACCCTAATTATGGTCAAAACCCTAAAAAGGGCAAATAACCTAGGAAACAACTAGGATTAATGGATCAAGATGACATGATTAATGATAGAGAAATTGGATGCCTTTTTCAGGATCAACTTATGTGCACTTGTTTGATTTCTTGATTGGTTATTTCTGCATTCAAGTCTGCTTAACAGGTATGTGGTTAATTATGAATAACCGCCTTAGTTTCCCGAGGATTTTCCGGATGGTTAATCGCATTGAATGCAAATTATCAGTTTGGATGTTCATACTTGCAAATCATAAAGTCACTATGATTATCACATTAATAATAGAAGTATGTATTCTCACACCTACATGCCACCCTAATGGAAGATGCCAAAGGTAAGGCCCATATGGGTAGACCAATGGGCACCATGAGAAGGTGGCCCATGGTATTGCGTGACTAGTGGGCACCATGAGTGGTGACCCCCAGGCACCAAGCTCGGGATTGAGAAGGTGGCCTTAAGTCATTGGAAAAAGAAACCCTAAGGTGGGTATGCCAGGGTTAGGGCAAAAGCGGTGGAGAATGTCATACTGAAAAGTGTGAATTGGCTTGTTAATTAACTTGATTGTGATAATTAGATTGTTATCCATATGTGCAAACTTTTGGTTGTCCCCACATACCAATATATTTTGATATGCTGACCGACGTTTTGTTTGTTGGTGTTTTAGGAACAACACTGAAATGAACAAACAGTAAAGTGACACATTGTGAAAATAAGAAGTAAAGCGCAAGGAGGATTTAGATAGAATAATTCAAGCTCTGGATAGATATATTTCCAAAGTTTTCAAAGGTAAGCAAATTTTTAATTTTATACCAAATTTCAGTTTAGTTAGTAGAATTTCATAATTATTATTGATTATTTGTCGAACCTTTGATTCGGGTTATTGGATAACGGCTCTGACCTTTTGGTCTCCCTTAATTGGGGGATACCGGGAGGCGGGGTCGTTACAATTGGTATCAGAGCATAGGTTCCTCATCTAATCATTAATAATTATTAAATTTTACAAATTCCATAGAACCAAGGGAGTTATGAGAGGAGTGTCCAAAAGATTGAGGTGTCTAGAAAAGGATCACTTCTGGGGGCTGGCAATATTTTCCTCTACACCGCTAGTCGGAATACGAGGACTCCCAGATTGTGTGACTGCCTGGCTGATGTCTTAGGATATGACTCGAAATAAGATACCTTTAGGACTCTCTCATCTTGTTCATCCCTTCTCAACTCAAATTCTATTAAGGACCTTAAGGATTAGGGTTTTCTCTCTTCTCCTCACCCTCTTGAGGTATGGGAAAGGTTAATGAGGTCTAAGGAATTCTCCACCAAATTAATGAAAAGCATGTAAATAAGATGTCATGGACACAAGCTTAATAGATTAAGCGCAACCTAAAGAATAGATACATGCTTAGGTCGTATGACACGAGTTGTCATTGCCCTCAGGAAAGACCTGAGGCTAGACCTTCTTGTTAGGAGGATAAGTAAAGAGAGTTAGTCTTGGAGGAAGAGATCTCCATTAAAAGTAGAGACCTAGCACATCCTTTGAGGTGATGTTAACCCTAAACCTAAGTGAAGGTTAGAGAGAGATAACATGATGAGTTAGATGTCATGGTAGACCAGGTGTTTGGATAGACATGCATTGGATGATGCCTTATGAGCCATGAGGAGTTGATAACTGAGTACCTTGGGCAACCCAACCCTGAGAAGGGTCGTGCATGTTTGAGCAAAGGATAGCTCCTTCATTGATGAGGTTAGTGAAGAACCTATAAAAACCCTATGGGCTTATGAAAGTAGGGGATAGCATGCACCTAGAATGCTTCAGTAGTACAAGCAGTAAGTTAAAATCGAGGCCAGAAGGGCAGGATAGATGGCTTATGAGATAAGCATAAGGGGCTATGGATAATCATGAGTAAACATAAGCTTGAGTATAGGCTTAACCCACGTAGAGGTATTCCTGTGAGCTTGATCCTTCATGGAGAGATGACCTCTAGTAGTATGCCTGGATGTGGAGTTAGCTTTAGAGAGAGAGTAAGAAGGAACCAAGCAAGAAGGTTAGAAACCTAGAACCTCAGATGTGAGGAACAGTGGGGAGTCGAGAATGATGCGACCTAAGTGGATGATAGTGGTTGCCTCATGCATGATCCCTGGAGGCTGATGATATCTTGGTTGCCTTTAGAGGAACCAAACCCTAGAGAGAGGATGATGTTTCTGGTACCTATATGCCTGTGGTATAGGAGTTTACCTTATGAGATAGAAAGAAGAGTTACTTAGACCTGGAGAGGTTTGGTAGCAGGTTGTGAGGCCTTGTACCTTGTTGGTTGTCCTTGAGGAGGACTCGACCCTGATGTGTTGCTCGAGTAGAAGGACAACAGGGAGTGCATGTCATGCCTTATACATGCTTGGTTCGTGGTTAAGAGATGGAGCATGCAGTTGGATACCCAAAGGAGAACCTAGGGTTCCTAGGCCTAAGAGGGGAAGCAGTGTACCCAATGCTCATGATGAGATTTAAGTCTCTATAGTTTTGAGCATGGTACTCCTCATGTGTAGAGGAATAGGAAACCCCTTAAGTTGAGGGTATGTTAGATGAACCCCTCACAACTAAGTTGAACTAATGTTGAGGAAAGAGAACAAGTATGATCTAGCATGGTTTAATAGGTGGTCTTCCTGTGCCTTAGTAGCTGCTGGGTTAGGCATGCTCATGTGAATGCATACCCTAATCATAAGGATGGTTGTGACCTTGGTTGTCAAGAGTTGTAGTTCCCTCCCATCCTGGGAGAGGGACCCTTTTTTAGGGTGTATACCAGTTTTGTTGGTTTTGAGGTAACCTAAAGAGGTTTCAGAGGATCTTGAGAAGCTAAGTGAAGAGTACATAGCATGAGGATGAACCTGCAGACCCGTAGATAACCATCTCTAAGTGCATGTGGATGTGTTACCAAGGAGGTAACCAGTATGGGGCCTGACCAAGGTAGGTAGGTTGCCATGACCCCTGTGAAGGGATGAAAGTCAACCCATGAATGAAGAGAGAGATGATGAAGGCTTGGGTAAGGTTCTAAGTTGGACATGTACTATGTTAGAATCCTAAGTCTATCCTAGGGTCAGGTAGGGATAAGACCGATGGAAGTAGGAGATTGCCTAATTCCCTAGTTGCACATGACCATAGGGTCGGGAGGTAACAACTATCATTGTCTGAGGGCCATGGGTTAGGAGATTGATCACCTTCATGAACTCATGGGACCCAAAGGGCAGATGAGTAGGGCACTCTCTAGATGCATAAGGGAAGAGGGATGACCCCAAAAGTGTCGGCACCCTATAGACCTAGAGGAGACGACCAAGGATTGTGTTTAGACCAAGTAGGTTCGAGACCAGTTTTCCATGGAAGTAAGTGATATCGTGATGTTCGTAGAGACATATGTGGCTTGTTTCAACTTAGATGTAAAGGTGTACTGGCAAGGTGGGATGTACCATCTCTATTCTTGGAGCATGAAGAACACTGTATTTGGACTGCAGCCAAATGCTTATTTCCTCTTATTATGAGAGTGAGAGATAGGACAGTACGCATGCCATACACCAATGATAAAGACGATGTGAGTTGGAACGTTGCTACAAGGTATGAGGATAGAGATGATAACATACCCTTGTGGAGCGAATGATACATGAATGGTTTACAAACACTAAGAGTAGTAAGGAGATCATCTTGTGAGGATGTGATACCATGAGCTATCTGGAATTTGCAAGTTGTGCAAGGTTGAGTTTGATCACCATGAAGAGGAGCTCAGAGTTTCTTGATGAAGACAAACTTAGAGATGAGATGATAAGTAGAATACATGGAGGTGTATGTCTTCAACATTACCTAATACCTAAGGATGTGAAGTGGTAATGAATGCTCTGGTTGAGAAATAGCTGCTTAGTTTAGCTAGAAGCTAGAAGAAGTTGAGGTTGCTAGGCTAACCTTAAGTTCAGAAAAAGAGATAAGTTTGGCTAACACTCAGATGTAATGATATCGGTTGAACAAGTTAATGGTTGTTTGGTTAGCCAGTTTAGTCCTTGATGTAGCGAAAGGATGGTGATAGGACCTCGGATACACTTCATTGGAAAGGAAGGTGATGAAACCCTGATTAGAATGGTTTAGGGTTTCTGAGATACCAAGCTTGAAGAATCGTGACGTACAGGAGATCATGATTTTAAGGTCACCATACACCGTGATACTACAGAGATAGTAAGAGATAGTAGCATTTTGGATGCTTAAGATGAAGATGCATGTGGCTTGTGGCCATGCATGATAGTAGGTGAAGGAAGAACACCAGTAACCCAATGCTTTGATGTAGAGGATAAGGAGTCCCCTAAAGGGAGTGGGAGTTCACTATTATGGAAGTTGTGGTAAGTCTCCCCATGACCAAGGAAGGTCAAGATGCAATATGGGTTATGGTAGATCGCCTTACCTAGATAACACAAGAAAGAATGAATTTTGTCAAGGGACATATTCTGTTCAACTACATAAGAGGGAGAGATGGTTCAACTACACCAGGATGCGAGTTCAAAAGATCTTGAGTATGAATTAAAGGTTCACTTCCATGAGGTAGAAGTGGATGCATGATGAACTCGATGATAGTACAGTTTATCACCCCATACTAATGGATAGTATGTTCCATACTAGAGGGTCTGATGAGAGCATGTGTGCTCATTCAGGGTGATACATAGAGACAGTTCTTAAGATGTGATATTAACCAGCATAGCCTTTATCGGGATGCAAGAAGTCTTATAGAGAGGTTGTGTCGGTCACCACTTCATTAAGACGATGTTGGTGAAGGAGGCCTCACGAAGGTCAGAAAAGAACCATAGTGTGTGTAGATGAAGTCACTTTGATCGTGCGATGGCCGAGAGAGAGCCTAGTGGTGACATGAGTCATGAGCTGATGCAAAGCAGACTGACATGCAGTTCACTATGGGAAAATATGTGATGTGAAAATCCGACCCCTCTAAGCTACAGCTAAGAAAGCTGAGTCCCTGATATACGAGTCCATTTGAGATGGATTGGTGAAGATGATTATGTTTAACCTCACCCCACAGGATAAAATGATGTGTGATGAGTTCCATATGTCTGGTCTAGAGCACTATGTGAGGTACCCAAGCCATGTGTTGAGCCCTGAACCTATTCATTTGTTTTTGAGAAGCTGAAAAGTCCTGAGTCACCTATGAGGGTACGATATACCAAGGTAAGAAAGAACTCAGATGGAAGAATATGAGATGATGAAGGTTCTTGGGAAGCACCATGGAAAAGGGTAGAGCCACATGGGAGCCATGATGGACATGAGGAAGTCTTATCCTGGTTGTTTGTTTGCTTGATGGAATTTTGAGGGCAAAATTCTTATAAGAGGGGAAGGATGTTACAACCCCAATTTTGGGTTCATTTGATGAGAAATGTAATTTCTCATATTAAAGATAAATGAACAAATAATGATTGAATGCATGAATTTCGTTACAATAGCCTTGCTGGTTGCTTTGTGGGCTTTATTGGCTAATGGGCCCAATAACAAGGAAATTCAATTAGTAAATGAATAATTAAGTTTTTGAGAAAAGAGAGGTGTGGAAACCTCCAGAAGGAAAAATAATACAATCCAAAGTTGGATTTCGTGACTATTGGGTTCCTTGGGTCCCAAGGAGTCCAAAGTTGCATAGAGAATGCAATAAGAAAAGAAAAGACTAATTAAGTATTTCCTTGTTAAGAAAGAAATTGAGAATAATGATAAAATGTGGAAAATATGTGAAAAGAGGTATAATTGAGTTATCCTTGGTGGATTTTCGTATCCCAAGGATTCCTAATGTTAAAAGGAATTCCAATAGGAAAATAGAGGAGAGATAAAGAGAAATCTTTAAAAAGAGAATTAAAAAGGAAAAGAAATTGATTAATAAAAGGGAGATATGAGAAATTGACTTTCAAAAGAAGACAAAGGCAAATGGATTTTCCCCAACATGGGAATCTGTGCCTTTGGGATTTCTTGAGGTCCAAGGGACCCAAAGGACAAGATAATGGCAAAAGGAAAAGAAATAACAATTAATTTGGATTAATTAAAGAGATAACTTGGGAGAGAAGGAAGACTTCTCATCCATTGCTATTTGTTTCCCAAATTTCGTACAAAGCTAGATAATGCCAAGAAAAAGCTTCCCTTAAAATTTGAGAAAGAAAGGAGTTATGGTTTGGGAGAAATTGATTTTGCAAGTTATCTTCAATTTGGGAATTATTTCTGAATTAAAGAAAAAGATCTTTCATCTGGATGAACGCAAGCGATGAGATCCGTTGGATCAAGATCCAACGCTAGGCGCTCACCGTCTAAGTCCCAAGCGGACTGGGACTCTGCTAGATACAGGGAGAATTTCCCATCCTTTTTTCTCGTGATTCAGTGGATGAGCAAGCCTGCTATTAGTTCCTTTAGACTCGGGAGATGAAAACGCGGGGAATCATCCCTGGTTCCACTGGGATTGGTCGTGGTTTTTGGAAACGCCCAAATCTCGCAATGCCTGCCCCAACCCTATATATAGGGGAGGGTGATCTAAGGCACCGACATCCCTTTTTGCTAGTCCAACCTCTGCGGAAGGAAGCAAGGAGCAATCCTGTGCGTTCAATTGTCCTGTTCGACCTAACCTTCACCCTCGCCACCACCACAAACCTCGCCAGAGTCCGGTAAGAAGGGGGGCTCACGACGTGCGTGCGGCTGCAATTGTGCCTGCGGTCATGTTTGAGTGAAGGAGGGGAAGCTCCTAGAAGTTTGGCGCGCTCGCTGGTGGTCGAAGGCTCCAAGTCAATCCTCGAGTTGACCGTCGTCGAAGCTGCTGTGTGCACAAGGTTGAAGAAGGGGTTGTTTCGCGAAATTACCACGCTACCCCGCAGTGTCTTCAGGACAGGTAAGGGCAGTTCGGTCTTTCTCTTGTTTTTATCGCTAACTAAGTCGCGCACATCCATGGCCGTTGAATCTTCAGTGGACCACAGACCATGGATCGGGCGGCCCTGGTTTTTCTAGAAAATAGCAAATAAGCAATAAAAAGGATTTTCTTGTTAAAAATTGTATCTTGAGCTAGAAAACTCGGATGAAGAAAGTTAATACATGAAAAATGATCATAAAAATATGAGGAATGCATTAAAAATGGTTTGGACACCTAAATATGTATATTTTTGCAAAAGTACATATTTTGATTAGAAAAGGTTTTAATTTGTGGTTAGAAACCTTAATTGTTGGTAAAAGATATATTTAATCTTGCAATTAGGATAATTCGAACAGGGTTAACTTGAACCTGTTTTGATGATAGAATTAAAAGTTTTAGGGTTTTTAAATCTAATATGTTGATTAAAACCCTTAGAAACCCTAAGTGAGGGAAAAAGGGAAGAAAGAATATAATAATCCGAAAATTAGGGTTTTTGTGATCCAAATATGATCTTAAGATCTTAATGGAAAATAAACTGAGATAATTAGGGTTTGATGGATATTTTGATAAAAATAAAGTAAAAGTGGTAAAAAGGAAGTGAAATCCTAATTATGGTCAAAACCCTAAAAAGGGCAAATAACCTAGGAAACAACTAGGATTAATGGATCAAGATGATATGATTAATGATAGAGAAATTGGATGCCTTTTTCAGGATCAACATGTGTGCACTTGTTTGATTTCTTGATTGGTTATTTCTGCATTCAAGTCTGCTTAACAGGTATGTGGTTAATTATGAATAATCACCTTAGTTTCCCGAGGATTTTCTGGATGGTTAATCGCATTGAATGCAAATTATCAGTTTGGATGTTCATACTTGCAAATCATAAAGTCACTGTGATTATCACATTAATAATAGAAGTATGTATTCTTGCACCTACATGCCACCCTGATGGAAGATGCCAAAGGTCAGGCCCAGATGGGTAGACCAATGGGCACCATGAGAAGGTGGCCCATGGTATTGCATGACTAGTGGGCACCATGAGTGGTGACCCCCAGGAACCAAGCTCGGGATTGAGAAGGTGGCCTTAAGTCATTGGCAAAAGAAACCCTAAGGTGGGTATGCCAGGGTTAGGGCAAAAGCGGTGGAGAATGTCATACTAAAAAGTGTGAATTGGCTTGTTAATTAACTTGATTGTGATAATTAGATTGTTATCAATATGTGCAAACTTTTGGTTGTCCCCACATACCAGTTTATTTCGATATGCTGACCGACGTTTTGTTTGTCGGTGTTTTAGGAACAACCCTGAAATGAAAAAACAGTGAAGTGACACATTGTGAAAATAAGAAGTAAATCGCAAGGAGGATTTAGATAGAATAATTCAAGCTCTGGATAGATATATTTCCAAAGTTTTCAAAGGTAAGCAAAGTTTTAATTTTATACCAAATTTCAGTTTAGTTAGTAGAATTTTATAATTATTATTGATTATTTGTCGAACCTTTGATCCGGGTTATTGGATAACGGCTCTGACCTTTTGGTCTCCCTTAATTGGGGGTTACCGGGAGGCGGGGTCGTTACAGTAGGTTAGCCAACTATGAACTAGGGTTTAGGTTGCATATATTCATTTCATCATCATATGTGAGGGTTGATAGATCCATGGTGTGGTTATATTTTCATGTAAATGGCTTATACCTCAGTTACTCGTTATGCATGTAATTAATGTTCATCAGTGTATTAGGGTCTATGTGTAATCCTTTTTTGGCCAGAACTAAAGGCCTAAACATACACACATCACATCCAATAGATTAAGGTGTTCATAATCAAGATGCTAGGTTTCAGTATGTTACAGTGGCCTCAACCCCTCTTCCAAGTTGTGGATTCCTATGTTATTTCTTAAAAATAGAGCTATGTTAAGCTTCCTTCTGTAGAAACTTTGTCATTATCCTCAAGATGTCCTCAAGGCATACTTGAGTCGCGCCGATCTCTAATGCTCCCCTAGACAAGCCACCAATGTCTCTATCGACCCTTCTCTCATGTGATTAGTCTTCCAATTCCCAAGACCTTGTGCCACCACTGCTCATCATTTCCAGGTTGTCTATGGTCTATCCGCCACCACTAGGAAGAAGATTTTTTTCCCGATTACTAGCATAAGAAATGTATGCTTGCGTTAAAACCTTTAGATTCTTCTTTTATACTTTTTGGACCCCTAAGCCTCTAAGGATTCCCCCTATTGAGTTGGATGAGGAAACAACTCATGAATTTTCAAATAAGGATCCCACTTTTCCTTCAATTGGTGTTCCAACATAAGACAACTTTGTTGAGGTTGCAACTCTTCAACTTGGACAAGGACATCCCCAACCCAACCAAACTAGGATGCAAGTTCCATCACAATCAGAGTGTAGCTCCGCCTCTGCAACCACCACTCCTCAAGGTGGGGGATGTCAACGTGGGTCTCTTTGTGGTTTTCTTCATGAGTTCACTAAAATAGTTCTTGAACAAGGTCTTACACCAAGGTATAACAAATGGTATTGCCTTTCACATTTTCTATTGGTTACATGGTCATCCACATTAAATTCTAACTTTAACCATGAATTCATATACACACATTCTTACATAATTTTTTCCTAATGGCCATGATTTAATATCCTTAATGTGGTGAGCATGATCATATTGGTCTAACTACATAAATCATCAATTCTATTCCAAACTTCACCAAATTTGAGACATGATCCTAATATCACATGATAAACAAATATCAAATGTCAATTTCACTTACTTACCTATTTAAGAACCTCTATGTATGAAACACGTTGAATACCCTTCACATTGCATCTTTCTCCTCTTGCATCCAAATATCACGAAATTTGACTAGAAATTTATTCTCAACATATGAATAGGGCCTGAATTTTATTGAACTCATACTAGCATCATAGGTTGATCAAAATGCAAAATTTTCCACTAGGATTCAATAAACACTCGTATGTGCATATATTGGCTAAAAAGTATTTAACTTTGGTCCACGTGTGTCACTCATCTCCTAACAGGATTTCATCAACACCATTAATATTTACTTGGGCTTTGAAATTGTAGTGTAACAAGTGTAGACGTCTAGCACGTATAACGTCTGCCAAATTCTAAAATCATATACTTGTTTTGTGCTATCTACCGGAGATGCACGTGCTTGTTTAAACCTCGATTTCCCTTCCGCATTATATTTGGCGCACCCGCACCACGGCTTCCTTTCCTCTTCTGCGAGAAGAACTCAACCCGGTTGGTCATCACTCTACTCTAGGAATGACAGTTGCTGTGGATCCATGGAGATCATCGTCGGCAACAGCTGTATGGGATCGAAGATTCTCCTGCAAGCAGCAAAGAGAGCAAAGGACGGTGGCCAGTAGCACCACTGTGCCTCTTACCCTGTCGTCTACCAGGGGTGAATTTGGGCGCTTCTTCTCAAAACGGATTAAGGAGAAAGCAAAGCCACGTCCTCCTCTCGTTGATCGTCCTCCTGCAATCACCGCATTTGGCCGCCATCGAATTAGGATCCTGCTTCCAGCGTGTGCCAGCTCTAGCTCAAAAGAGGGAAACCAACACCACCTGGTTAGTACGGACCATAGTGAGTTAGTGAAACGGGCAGGGGAAGTGCTGTCCATGGCCTACCCCTTGTGGATAGCGTTAGCTTGCACCGTTGCCCTATGGCGGCCTTCCTCTTACACCTGGGTTGATGAACGCTGCCAGATTACAGGCCTCACCATCGCGATGCTCGGTCTGTACCGTGTCTTTTCCTCAGTCAATAGCCTAACATTGATGATATCCTTTGTAACTCATTTTATGAGGAATTCTCTCATCTTGGTTCAGGAATGGGCATGACATTAACTCTTGACGATTTGAAGAGCGCAATGCTGATGCCAAAGGAGTTGATCACTGGTTTTATTCTCCAGTACACAGTAAGATGCTAAGATCTGATTCCGTTGTCATCCTCTTGTTCCTCTTCTTATCTCCTCTTATTGTTTGCGCTTACCTACTGGCTTCTTCAGAATGACATACATCCAGAAAGGTTTATGTAACACCGATGTTTGCTTCAATTGCGACTATGAAAGAAGGTTGTCCTAGCATCTCTTCACGAAGTCGTTTGGGCTTTGAGAAAGATTTATTTCTTTTGAAATAAGAGATGATTTTATGTTAAGATATCTACTTAATTATGATGTATTCGAAATTTACATTATAAACTGTCGTGATTGCTTGCCTGTAAGCCCTTTCTAGTTATTTAAGCAATTATACACATACCTTACAGATCCATTAGAACAACATTGTGATCTTACACTAGCTGCTCCATGCTAATGATTGAATATCGGCTGGGTTGCTCTGTGTTTATAAAAGCACAGATCCAAACCCCAACTAGTAATTTCAGCTGTTGACATCAGGTCACATCATGAAATTTGCACCAATTTCTAGGTGTGAACCTAAATCAATCTGAAAAATCTGGTCGTGGCACTTGTGGACTGGGTTTCGGCCCAACCTGGACTAGCAATAATCGTTAGTCCTTTTTTTTTTTGATGACCCAGGGACGCCGTTGGGCTGCGCCCGACGCCTACCTGGGGGGCCCCGAATAGCGTGCAAACCCGAGAACCCATTTAAGCCAGATCAGAGGTTGGCTGACCTGACACGCTCAATTCATTTCCGAGAGTGTTGCAGCTGGGTTTCGAACCCGTGACCCTTTGTTAGGGGCCCCCGAGCCTCAACCAGTGCGCCAATTCTCGCCGACTAATAGTTAGTCCTTATGAAAGAGAGAATAAGAATTGGAGCTGGGAAGTTAAAAAATATTGCATGGTATGTAAGATGAACAGAGAGACATCCATCTCCTTGTCCTAACATTAACATGCTCACCTTCACTTCGATGATAACAAGTTGCCAAAACCATGGATGTGACTATCGTACAAACAAAGTTCCCCAGTGATAATCACTATACTGTAAAGTAGGAGGGTCGAGGAACCGATGATTTAGCTGATTTAATAAGTATATGTTTATATGTCTGTTTTACTCTTATCTACTAATGAACTGGAGGTCTTCCATATTTCCACTACCAATGTTTTACGAACTCAAAAGAGTGTATATAGACAACAATAGATGTAGGGCACAACTGAGAAGGATGAATGGGTTGTGTGGTAAATTAGCACATGGGATTTTTGGCTCTGTGTTTTGTGGCCAATAGGAAGTAATGAGAAGTATTTTACTCAAATATAGTATTTGGTGGGATGAAATTATCATAAATTTACAGACACATATCCATATTATCATACATGGACACACACAAATTTATGTTCTAAGGCATACATATATATTTTGGGCCTAGAGCCTCGGTTCTCCAGATTGGGTTTATCCCAAACTCAGATCATGAAAATATGTGAATCTAGAGTCAAGGCTCTAGCCCACCAATAAAAAACATGGGTCGATTTAGAGCTTAGTTCCATTCGAGGTCAAATATGCTGAAGATACGACTTGAGTAAATGCTCAAGCCTAGTTGCATGTAAATAGATGCGCAAGCTAAGATATTCTTGCATGCACATCTTAATATTCTTACCTTGTATTTGAGACGATAATCTAAAGCCATGTGCTTACCTATGTTGCTTCTTCTTCAACAATTTACCTGTTTCTCCACTACAACTTTTCACCACCTTTTTCTCTACTACAAACTTGTCATCAACATCCTAACTACCCAAAATTTCTCTACCATATATCTCTAAAGCCCATTATTTCTTTTCATTAAAAGGCGACCCTACCAACTATTTCTTTGGCAAAAGCCACCTGCAATCCATAGCCTTCTCAATGAATTAGGTTGCCTTTCTTGTCCAAGGTTCTACTAGAGGGCGTCAACATTAGCACCTTCATTTAAGCATGTAGGGTCTTGAAACAAGCTTATAATGTACCCTCTCATACCAGGATCATTCATCAATTAATGTCTCAAGAAAAATGACTCCTACATCACTACTCACTAACAAGCTTGCTATTTTGTGAGGTCCACTTTGACCAATCACACCTTCAAGACCATCATCTTGTATAATATTATCTCTGACTTCTATGGCATAATATTTTAAGTCTTGCATCTCGTTCATATCTCATCATTGATCTAGATCTTTAGAGCCTCTTTTTAGCCGTAAGTCTCGTCTTTAGTTTTAGGCTTTCAACAAGTCGCTTAAATCCATCGTTAATCTCACAATGTCACCTTCTGGTATGGTTGCCCTCATGGGCTATGGGTGGTGTCTTGTGTTTATGCGACTATGGGAATGGGTATGCTGAGTGCGAAGATTACGGCCATAAGCCTACAGAGGTTTGTACTGCCACCCAGCTAGAGTTTCTTCTTAAGGCTTCACTACCATAATGTCTTCTTTATTGCTCTCTTCACCTCATATGTTGCTTTGATAACCTTGGAATTGTTTAGTGGCTATTGAACCGACCACCAAGTGATCCTAGATTTGCAACAGATGCTTGGCATAGCTCTATATTAAGGAAACGACAATGCTAAAGTCAATAATATCATAGGTTAGATCATATGACATGTTGGCCCATTGATTATTCCATCTTCCTCTTGACCTCCACATCTATCTCATGTTCTACCCGTTTCATCAATCACCAAACATTGTAATATGTTTGTCATTTTTCAACCAAAAATAACGGTTTTTACATTCACCCTAATGAATTTCCTTCAAGACCATTTTTTAGGATCCCACTAGCTGTCCATTCGAAACCAAGAATGGCTCCTACTTCACTACATTAGTACTTCTTCCTCAACTTGTTTCATGGAACACATTTTCATTGACTGATGCACTGTCTTCGTCAATCATCCATTGTGGCCGTTGTTCACTCCTTTCCCAAAGTAAACTTTGAAGTCCATTATCCATTTCTCAAAAAGTGTGTTGCATATCTTGTATGAAAATTTTCTGAGTTGCATCTATCTCTATGCACTCTTGAAATTTTCTAGTCCAATGATGGCATGTATGGGATGGTCAGCTCCAAACCTATGACTTCACCTATGGATTGCCATACTAAAGCTATGCCTGAGGGGGAGTCCTTTCAGGACCTTGAGAAATATCGATGAATAGTTGGGAAGCCGATCTATCTAACTATTACCAAATCTGACATCTCTTTTGCAGTTAGTGTGGCTAGTCAACACATGGCCAAACCACTTATGTGCACTGGATCCAGGTCAAGAGAATCCTACAATATCTCAAAAGTGCACTAGGAGGAGGTCTCCTTTATAAGAAGACTCAGAGCAAGGACATCACCCCAACTTGCTATGCTGACGCTGATTGGGCAGGAGACGTAGACGACCGCCTGCCTACTCTGTGTTTTGTGTCTTTTTGGGTGACCACCCTATTAGCTGGAGAAGCAAAAAATAATATGTCGTTGCCTGCTCAAGCACTGTAGCAGAATACAAATCCATGGCTCATGCTTGCTGCGATATCCAACGGGTAAAGTCTTTTTTTCAATATCTTGCAATTCCTACTCTCAAATGTGACAACTACGCAACAATACACATTGCAAATAATCCGGTCTTCCATGAGTGCACCAAATACATAAAACTTGACTACCATTTTGTACGTGACCTGATTTTTGGGAAAAAAAAGTCATCACACCTTATGTGAAGGTTGGTGAACAGATAGCAGATATATTTACTAAACCTCTTCCTCCTTCCTTCAACTATGTGTAACAAGCTGGGAATACTTGATGTGTACTCTCCAGCTTGAGGAGTTTTTGAGTTTATGGGCCTATCTTAACTGAGCCCATTATTAGTGGTAAATTTTATCTTACGTTGTTACTCACCTGTAGCATACCTTTGTCCTCCGTTATATATGAGCTTTCTTAAATTAACAAAAGCTCCCTGATTTACAATAACTCTACCGTTGGAGTTTTAATACTAACAAAACTTAAGGTTCTTTTTCTGGTGACATGTTACATGTATTCTAGCTTCAGACCACATAAAAAATGTATTATGATGCATACTATGTACTAATGATAACCTGTCTCTTCATTGCAGGTGATGCCATTATCTGGGTTTATATGCAGCAAGCTTCTTAAGTTGCCTTCCTGTTATGCCGCTGGACTGATACTAGTTGGTTGCTGCCCTGGGGGTATGACTATGAAGGAGCATACTATGTCTTCCTTTCTTGTTTATTCATTTCTAAGAGGATGCCAACAAAGTGCTCTGTTTCTTTTTGTTTGATAGCAGGAACTGCTAGTAATATCATTACTTATCTGGCGAGGTAATACGTACAAGGTTACAACTCTGTTATAATTTGCGGAATTCTGATTATGAACACTGTTTGTGGCACATAGCTTACATTGGGTCACAGGGACTAACTAGGCTACTGACCACCATCATGACAGGGGAAATGTAGCACTTTCTGTGATGATGACAACAACAAGCACCATATCTGCGGTGGTATGTATACACTGCTGCCTATGATAAATATCTCTCATTTTCTCAATTCTTCTGTTGTTGACTATATTTTCAATAGATTTTAATACTTGTCATTGACCTGTCATTTTGTCTGGATTGAACGAAGCCAAATTCTTCACATATGCAGTACACTGTTCTTTACAGGTAATGACCCCATTTTTGACATGCAAACTTGCTGGGCAGTTTGTTGCTGTGGACCCAGTAGGCCTCTTGAACTCCACAGTTCAGGTGAAGAGCTCATACTAGTATAAAGCTACGTATTTTGTGCTATTACTACATTTAGACACTCAAACCTTAAATACAACGATAGAAATTGACTAATAAAGGAAGCACATATACTTCTAGACAGCCACATGTTTTGGACACGGACACAGACACTTCCCGGACACGGCTGGGGCGTGACCAATTCATTTTGGTCTATCCTGCACCCAGGACACTGCCCAGACACTTCCTGGACACGTCACTGCAGCAGCTGCTGCTATAATAACCTATTCTACAGTGCAAATGTTGAATATACAGCTACTGTTTATGTCTTATTACTGAGAAAATGTAACATAGAGCTGAGATCTGATCATAATTTTTGAAATTTGCCGTGTCCCGTGTTTGTCTCTGTGTTAGTGTCCGTGTCTAGAAACATGTCCGTGCTTCATTGCTAATAAGGGAAAAAAATTCACAGTGCTCAAGCTATCATTGTGGAAATTAATTATTTCCGATCATTCAAATTTCCGTTTTCCATAAATGGTTTGGATATCTGAGTGCAAGGATCAAAGAGTGAGCATAAACAAATGAAAACCACACATACGCAGGCATGCCTGCCACACTGGCCTAGGCTTGGGTGTGGATCACGATGGGTGAGGGGTTAACATTATGTGACTTATGCATGATATGTCGGGTGAAGCCAAGCTGAAATCGGCCATAGGAGCAGGTATGTTTTTGTGCTACTTTCTCCAAGTTTTGCCTCTGTAGGCAATGAGGGAAATCTGGACATTATTTGTGTTATGTTTCCGGCCCGATTATCCTTGTTGCTTCCCAAATAAGTTTCGTCAAGACCTTATGGAACCATGGAACACAATTTTGTCAAAGTTGGGCTGTTTCACTGAAGTTTCAAAATTCGACCATAGGCAAAGTCGAATACCGAAGCCTGTGTTTGGCACGGGATTGAAACCCGGTTGGCCTGTCTTTATGTGCCAACCCCGCCAAACAAGAGCCGGATTGGGATTGGTTTCTATTTGGTTCACAACCTAAAAAAAACCCCGTTTCGGGTTAACGGAACCCACAAACCCGGGCTAGCCCAGTCCTACGAGGGGCGGGATTCCGGTTCATAACCCGGTTTCCGCGATCTGACTCCATTTTCGGCTCACCCTTCCCCCGACGGTGCCATCGCCCCCCGACACCTCCCCCCCTTCGCCTTTCCCCTCTCCCTCTTCTGCTCTATCTTCTGCTCTCTGCTCTCTCTTCTGCTCTCCCTCTCCCGAGACCTCGACGTCCTCCCAGTTACTATTTCTCCGTGAGTTAAAGCTGCAACCCATCGTTTCCATCGGCGAGTCAATGGCAGGCCAGTGGCGTAGGGATAACCCTGGACAGTGGCGGCGCAAGAGATGGTCAATCAAGCCGACAGAGGGGTGTTGTGGGTCGTCTGCAATCGCCGAGCTACGCCGCCAGTCTAGACGGCGAGAATCAGGCATCTCGACTTGTCCATCAAAGCCCCCCTTTTCACTGCGTGCAAGCCCAGTAAACCCTAGCAAGGGCAAGCGCTGCAGCGACTGCTATATAGTGCTGCGATTCATCTCTGATATCCTCCCTGTTCACCTTCGCATCTTCCATAAAATCTTCTCTGAAGCCGCCGCTGCTGAGCCCCTGTACTCAGAAGTCGCCCAGCTACTTGAGAGGTATGTCTTCGCCGACCCTCTTCTTTGTTTCAGTAGGCTAGCGGCTTCACTCCTGTACCGAGAGATTATTTCATCCGTAAACTAATGTGTATTCCCTCTACATTTCTTGTATGTACCGTCCCTGACACTGTCACTAGCCGTGATGCTATCTTCAACCTTGATTTCGGCTGACCAGGTATTTCTCCTGATAAATACAAACACGTTTTCTGCTAATCTGGCTGCCTGGTTGCTTGCTTCAGTCCATATATTTCACTTGTGAAACTGGTTTCCTACATAGTTGCTATTGTATTATCTACATAATAGATACGTGTACACCCGATGGAGAAATATGCGTCTGCTTCTATATATAAGCTTGCTCATTTATCGTTAATGGACATGTATTTGGATGTTGGATTATTCTATATGCAAGTGAATCGACACTATCAAATACTGATCTTTTATTTTAGGTGTGTCTAAGCTTTGTATTGGTCCTTGCATCACGTGAACATGCTAATCAGTTATTGTTTTTCAAATTGTCTACTCATATTGTATGTCATTTTTTGAAATGAATAATAACAACAATTCATTCGTCTGATATATTGGAGGTACTTTTAAACATAAGTAATCTATTATGCATCTTGGAGTAATTCATTAGGTAGTGAATTGAGTAATTTGCTTTTAAGTTGGTTATATGTAAATCATACTAAGCACTAATTTTTAGTCAGAAACAAGTCCGAGTCAGAAAAGGGAGCACATATATGTGACATACACTGGATGAAGTCAGTCGTAAATTAATCCAATTATTCTATGTTATTGAGTTGTATATAAATTAATATGAGATATCCATCTCCAGTAGCCAGGTTCCACATGTCCCGAGCATAGACACAATTGAACAAAATGTGATTGAGATCTTCACCTTCCACCTTGCAGAGAACACATCTGGAAGGCATTTGAAAACCCATTCTCCGAATATGATCAACTGTTAACAGACCATCCAAGAAGCATCTCCAGCCATTGGATGATGTGTCTCATCGACCCTTTAATACTCCATAGCCACTCAGTCCAGGAGGGAATAGGATTCCTACTCCTAATAACATCCCAAGTCTCCTTGAATTTATGAACATCTTTACCTTTCAGCAGAATACAGTCTTCCTTGCCATGAGCAGGTGTAACCATTTCCTTCACAACCTGCAGAACATCATTAACGTGCCTTGATTTGGAAATAATCCAATCACCATCACAAAGCAACTTACTAAAGGTGACATGTTTGCCCATGCCACACTTCATAACAACTTTACTCCCTACAACATCTTACTAAAGGAGGCAGTCCAATATCTCTGAAACGATGACAAAGTCGAATTTATCAGTTCCACTCTGCCCGCAAAGGATAGATGTCTTGACTTCCAACCTTCAAGACGAGCCTTCATCTTATCTAGAATAGGAGTACAAAGACTTCTGGTAAGTCTTCCAACAAAAAGAGGCAACCCCAAATACTTTACAGGAAGCCTTTCTCTCTTAATCTTCAGTACTTCTTCAACTAAGTTAATGTCAGTAGCCTCATTTGCGAAAAAAGAGGACTTACTGTCACTAATGTTTAACCCAGATATTGCACTAAAATTAGTGAGAACATTCTTCAATTCACACAAAGATCCTCGTTTAGCTTCTGCAAACAGAACCGGAACCAAGTAGAGTAACTTTGGTGATCACAAGCTACATTTTAGAGGAAGTTGATCTAAAATAAATCAATTTGCTAATTTTAGAAGTTATATGTGTTTACTGTGACTGTCTATTATATTATAGTTTCCAACATACACGTCCAAGAAAGGGAGAATATTTAATATTGATACTCTCAATATATTAATTTATTTATTTCTATTTAATGATTTGTATGTAAGTTATTATGATTACAATTGCAAATCAGCGAGACACGTGTCTAAGAACATGAAGACACATAGTTTAGTAATATCACATATACATTGGAACACAAAGAGATGACAGAGGTGTGTGCCTATCTATCTTTTCCAGTAGTGTGTGTGCTTACTTTATTCCAGCGGTATGTTTAGCTCATAGAAATTTTAAGAGTGCTTGACTACTATTCAAGCCAATGGTGGCTATATTTATCTGAACCGAATTTTTTATTGACAATTTAATTAATGAGTTCTCCCTGCTAGTATCCTCATATATGAGGACAGATTTATATTTAGACATGATTGCTTTTGCATATTGTTCGGTCATGGAAGGAACTCGAGAAGTAGATTTATGTAATATCTATCAGTGTGTTTTCAGGTTAATATCTATCATGTATTATGTTTGATAGGTCATTATTTGTTCAGGTACAAATCTATTATGTAATATATTTGTTTAAGTTGGAACAAGTATGTGCTATAAGCCCTACATTGAGGTCTGAATCATTCATGTAGGTTTTTTTTATGTATCAACTTTTCAAAACTAGAACTGGCACACCCTAATTTTGATTATTCAACTTCTTCTTATTTGTGTTATGACTGTGCGCCTTGACTGCTTATGCTTTGTATACGTGCAAATCTTACACCCATTAGTATAGGTAGATCTTTTCATAGTCATTTGAGTCATTTTGTAAAATTTAGTACCAACTTTGGTTTGTGTTGAATATATTTGGGCACCTTGTACACAACCCTTGACTGAGGTCTCCCCCTCCCCCCCTGAACTAGGTCTACTATTTTTTTTAGAAGTGGGGAATTTCACCCCTGTCCAAGGTAGCAGGAGAGAGAGAACACCATCAGCTACACCGAGGGCTATAATCCCTTCCTGTAGTGCCCCAACGAGTTCGTTGAGATTCGAACCCGCAACCTGCGCTTCACAAGCAGCAAGCTTAATCAACTGAGCTAGTTGGCAAGTGCAACTAGGTCTACTATGATGGTACAAAATTGGAATCCACCTATTACATATTATTTTTATTTAATTTGGAACATACTAGTGTGTAGTATACATTGTATATGCTCATAAACATACTAATTTCTAGTTGGAACATACTAGTTTGTAGTATATGCTCATAAAATAATATGATGTACTATTTTTATTTAAGTTGAAACATATATCTGAATGCCGACTATTGTGTTGTAGATCACCTAAATTATGCTGTTGTTAATCATCTTATAAACATCAATACACCACCATTCGATGTAGAGCACAATATTTTGCTGCTCCTGTCACCATTTTGGGATGCCGACTTAGTCTACTTTGGTTCCAGAATATTATTTGACCATCTCACAAATTGTTCATTATTTATTTAAAATAATCCAACCATTTTGGCTAATTTGTACTCCCTCTGCATTTCTTGTATGTACCGTCCCTGACACTGTCACTGGCCGTGCTCCTCTCTTCAACCTTGATTTCGGCTTACCATGTATATCTCCTGAGCAATACGAACACGTTTTCTGTGAATGCCATGCTGAATGCTTGCTATTGATGTACTTTTCCTATAATGAACATATTGGATGATGCGTTTGCTAAAAACATATTGGATGATCTGTTAGAAGTATTATATATTGATGTGTAACCTCATATACGAGGACATGTTTATATTTAGACATGATTGTTTTTGCATATTGTTTGTTCATGTAGCTATTGTGTTATAGATCACCTAAATTATGCTGTTGTTAATCATCTTATAAACTTCAATACACCACCATTCGATGTAGAGCACAATATTCTGCTGTTGCTGTCACCATTCGATCAATAATTTAAACATCGACCTTATATCAGACTACTTTAATACAAGTTATCGCTTTCAACTACGCAGACTCATACTAGGTTCGTATAAAGGTTTCGTTTAAACACCCTGACTAAAATGATATTGCAATGTCATTGCTACTATGGCTGCACCAGACCCGAGGTTCCGTATTGTATGGACGAAAGAGTTGGATGATGCTCTGGTTGCGGCATTGAGGAGACAATATGACCTGGGTAGGTGCGTCGATGGAATATTTACTAGGGATACATGGAGGGAGACGCTACACGATTGGCATATCAGGATGGGGAGGAACGAGGGTACATTGGATCAGTTAAAAACTCGGTGGAAGAACCTCAGGAGAGACTATGCAAAGATAAAACTGGTGACCAACAAAAGTGGTGTTGGATGGGATGACAGCAGGCACAAGCCAATATTGCCTGACACCCCAGAGTGGAGGGAGGCACTCGCGGTATGTCTAATAATATACAGTCCCCTGAGTATTAAATATTAACTTAAACTTATTAATATTGAACTAATCAGTAGTTCTCCCCCATTTTAGATAAACAGGGAACTAGCGAGATTGGTCAACAGACCATTCTACCACTACCACGACGTCGAGATGATGGGGGGGAGGAACATAGCTAGGGGCCATCATGCAATTTCCTCAACGGGTAGACAACCTCCTTCTGATGTTGCATCTGAAGATGATGTTGCTGCCGACCTAGATGCATCTGATTCATTTGTCAGCCCAGAACCAACCAGTCCAACTGGTCTCACTGAAGATATAGGTTATTCTGGGACGCAAAGTGAGGACACCAACGACGGATCAAACAACCAAGGTGTTGGTGCAAGGACTCCCACCACGCACAGACGCATGAAGCGAGCGTCAAGCACACAGGACAGTTGTGGCCTGTCTAATGAAGTCGTTTCCGAATTCACAAAGGTGTTTTCCAAGGTACATGAGATGGGCAACGGAATTGCTGCTAGATCTAATGACAAAGACGAATATCAAACCATTTTGCACCACTTTAATGCAACCTACCCTGACGCCCCTGTCCCTGTTTTTACCACTCTTGTGCACGCCATAAAAGATTCATCAAATTGTAACATTTACCTAAGCCTTATGGACACCCCACACAAACTTACTATTTGGTTGCAAGACCTGTGGGAGATGAAGAACACAACTTCTGGATCACAAACACCCTTCACGCCACCACCATATCCACAATCTCCACCGTCGCTGTTTGCTAGCACAAGTGGTTACAATAGAGGTCCTGCCCCGCCGTCGTTCTTCTGAGGTTGTCTAATTTAAGAACTATATCAGTAGCCTGACTTTTATTTATGAACTATTTCAAAATTTGTTGTTGTACTATTTGATTCCTTTGGAAACAATCTCTGAACTATGGTACTCTGTAATGGTTTATCTTGTTATTTGCTATTTGGTCGGTATTTGCTATTTGGTCGCTATCATGTTCATTTCATTTATGCAATATCTCTATATATTTCTTATGCGGGTAATCGCTTTTAATTATAGACGTCATGGCCGGTATTCATCCACCAAAAATAACTGATGACATTCTACAACTTTTGGATCTTATGTCTGGTCCGACTAATGACATTGCTAACGCAATATCCTACCAAATAGCTGACCAAATATCCCACAATATCATGGACAATTCAGACGACGCAACTACACAACAACCAATACCGAGATTGGTTTGTATTAGGAGCGGCCATCAAAAGGTTTTAGAAATAATAACCAGCCATGAAAGGAGGGCGTATGATCTGTACCGTATGCTACCCAACACGGTTTTAGCCTTTGTGGACAAACTTGAGGACCGAGGTTTGTTGAAAAGTACCAGATGTGTGTCATCAGTGGAGGCAGTTTGCTACTTCCTTCAAATAGTTGGACATGGCCATACCAACTGTCATCTGGCTGAGGACTACATTCACAGTAGTGAGACCATAAGCAGCTTTGTGCAATGAATATATTGTGATGCCAATTGCATCCACAACTCCGCACCGACGCATACTGGAGAGTTTAAGATTTTACCCTTACTTCAAGGTATGACCATCACTTAGTTGACCATGTGAATTCCGTTGTTAATATAACCACTTTTGTCATCGCTGAATTTCGTATATACTTGTCTTAGAATGCCACTGGGGCAATTGACGGGACACACATCCCCGTTTTGGTGAAGCGCGCTAAGCAGAACCGTTATAGAAATAGAAAAGGGAATGTTTCCATGAATGTCATGGCTGTAGTAGACTTCTCAATGGAGTTTACATATATCATGACTGGTTGGGAGGGCTCTGCTGCTGACCAAAGGGTACTACACGCAGCCACAACCACAGGCGGGTTCAAAGTACTCGCTGGAAAATACTATCTTGTTGATGCAGGGTACGCCAACACCAGACAATTTCTTGCACCATACCGAAACGTAGCTTACCATATAGCAGAGTATCGGGGTAACAAAAGCTCATACACCAGCAAAAATGAGATGTTCAACCACCGACATGCTCAACTACGTAACGTTGTTGAACGAGCCTTTGGTGTGTTGAAGAAGAGGTTTTCCTACTTTCGTAAAGGAGCGACTTTTCCTGTGCATTCACAGTCTCGCAATGTAATGGCTTGTTGTATCATCCACAATTTTATCTGGCGCCAAAATGATGGTGATCCTTTGATAGACGAAAACTTGGATGACCCTCATAATATCATTGACATCTTGAACGAATTGAGTTCTCTCCAACAAACAAGCCAGGCCGATGCTAGGGAGGGAGATGTTTTGCGCGAAAGACTTGCCAATTCTATGTGAGAAAATCAGTGATTTACATTTGTTGTGTAACTTGCAGACATTGAAATATGTTCTACAATATGTTTCACTTATTCCCTTTTTGAATTTAATTTTGTAACTTAACGACCAACATTTGTTCTCAAACTCTATTGTTGACTACAATTTTGCCTACTTCTAAAAAATGTCACATTATGTCTCATTAGGTTATCTGTCTAGAAATGGACAATGGCATGCCGTCGTCTCCATGTGGTCTGCAGTGCACCGTATAAGTGTACATGGATGCCACAGATGCGGCAAATGGACGGTTTGAAGACAACAACCCCCACATGCCATATTTTACATGTGGTAGGGGTCTTGTTCCGACCAGATGCCATATGAGGTTGCCCGCACAGCGAGTACAACCTACAGTGGTCACGCTGACTGCAATTAGGGATGCAATGCTATCACAACTCGCATGTGCACACAGCGAACGCAAGTACTGGTCAGAACACTGCGACTTTGTCTGTTCAACAAGAGCAGACATCGATAGGCTACAAGAAGAAATTTCAAGTATGCAGGAGAGGTGCCGATTTCTTCGCCATCGACTTCACATAACGAGCGATAAGGACTCTTCAACAGAGGAAGATGGATACAATACGTCATAGATATAATATATTATGATCTATCCAAATGAACTTCACTTGTATGTTTGAACAATGAACTAGTCCTGTTGAAATGTTCTGCAGATTATCTTTGAAAACTATGTCATGAATCCGACATTATTGTACTAATCGTCAACCATGTTTTATTAGATGTCGATGAATCCATCTGAAGTTCCGAGATGTGATTGTGGGCTAGATGCAGCCTTACGGCTTAACACAGAGGATGCATGGTTATATGACTTTGGCATTATGAGTCAAAGGCCGGGCGAAATGTATTACATATGCCCTTCTCGTGAGGTGCGATAGTACATCAATAAATAATAGATTGCCCTTGTGGAGGCTGCACATTCGTTGGCATTAACTTGAACTTGGTAATAAATTTTAGGGATAAAACCGATGCAGATACTTCCATTGGGCAGTCGATCTCCCCCCAACAACGGATTCTTTGAAAGCGGAGATTATGTTACTAACTGTTGAGTGCAAGTCAGTGTGGGGCCAGGCGATGAACATGAAGAACTTCGTTGAAATTCATCACAACTACGATGATATATACACCAAAAAGTATGAGCATGAGGTTCTAGAACACAACGTTGCTAGTCTGGAGGAAGATTTTCGTCTTCTTGTGGACATTCCTTCACCTCAAATGACTCCATAACGTTGAATGGCAGATACATTTACATTGTCTAATCTATTTAGATTGTCTATCATTGGATGTTATGAACATCATACACTTGCTTAATTTAGGCACTGATATTAACGTCGTATTACATTATAAGTGTTCTGATTTTTAATCGTAATGTTGGTGAATGTTTTATGGAGGATGTATGTTATTAATCGTAATGTTGCTTAACTTTATTTAAAACCAAATAAATTTTTTATATCCCCTTAATTGTGATATACACCCTTAATTATGAAATATATTACTTACAAAATCTGTAATATGGCTGGCCAATCGTCGACACCGTATTTTATCTGGTCTATAGAGCTTGATATGGTTCTCAGGGGTCTGATGAGAACCCAATATGATGTGGGTAGATGTGTGAATGGAGTATATACTACACAAGCTTGGATGGAGGCATGGCGCCAGTTCCGAAACATAACAGGAGGCCCTTACATATCTTTGCCTGAGTTGCAAATGCGATGGCAATACATCAAGAGAGAGTTCGTAAGAGAAAATCTTTTCATATTGGGAGATTTATTGCCTCCCCCCATTGGCCGCGCAACAAGCCATTAAACGCAACTTTCTGACGACGCGTCGCACTTACCCACATGGAATTTCTGCATACTTTAACACTAACGATTGAAACAAACAAATGAACTTGTAACATATTTGCTTAATGTTGTAGTTGTTTGTGTTTGCGTCGCAACATTTTACGTGCTCAACTTATGTGTTACATTAATTTGTTGCTACCATCATTTGATCAAATTTTCTACTTCATTCTTATGTTTAGAAGACTTGCATCACCTTCAAACTTATTATCAACTAAGTTAGCTTACAACATTTATTTGTATAAATTATTGTCACAATTAGTTTACCATTATCATTATTTGGTCATATTATTAATTTTAGATGTCGACATCGCGTTCAAAGGCAAGGGCAACGGCAAACTTCGAAAAACTATTGATGTCTCCGTCAAAAATACAAAAATATGTTGAAGAAAACCTTGTATGCAAAAAACCATGTTGCGATCATACACATGAGGAGGGCAAAATTGGGAGCGAGGAACAAGGCAAGGTCCGGGTCAGTCATCATGTTCCTCATTTGCCATTGTTGTTTGATTGGCCAAAAGACGGACATCAAACAACAATCCAAGCAGCCGTTGCAGGAAGCATGCCCGTTTCATGGAACGAGTACGATGAAGCCCTAAAGTGGGCCGACTGGGACGGCCCGACCTGGGAGCAATATAAATCAACATCCACATCGAAGAATGTCCACCAAAGTGGCTGGTCAAAATCTTAGCATGTGTTTGGCTGTCTATGTCTAGGTCCAGGGCATGCGTCTCCCTTTTTGTCCGTCTCCCCTGTATGTTCGCGACGTAGTTGTCCGGGAAACAAATGTTTTATTATCAGTGGCAGTTTTTGTTTAAGTTATGACGACAATGTTATTATCATTTGGTGTTAGTGACAAAAATGTTATTTGTTTATGTTATGAACAAAATATATTAGGACATTTTAATATTTGTTGTTAGTTGACAATTACTGCGTCGAATATGTTCCACATTACATATATACAACATGAAAATGCCATTCAAGACAACAATAACGTTTAATTAATTTTGAATCAACATGTAAAAATGAGCATACTCATCTCTTATTTTCACTTTTCTAAATATAAAAAGTAACACCCATAAAATACAAATAAATATATTTATTTATTTATTTTGAACTTATGTTCAAGTAGCATCACAAATACACATTCTGTGTACTTGTTCAAACAGTTATGCAAAAACAGGACAGAATAAGCAGATCCTGACTAGTTTGCCAAACAAAATCAGACTGGTAGCCAAACAGAATCAGACTGAATGTAGACTCAAATCAGACCAGCTGACCAGAATCAGACTGCGTTGCCAAACAACATCAGACTGCATCCTGTCTACCCCAACCCCGGAATCCAGACTAACCCCGACTAACCCAGTCCAGATTCCAGAATCCCAGTCCTGTGCCAAACGCAGGCTAATACTTCGACCTTATCCAAACTTCGGGGTGAAGTTTCACTAATGTCGAAGATGTTGACTTTTTTGTGTGTATTTTCGTCTCAACTTCTCCAAAATTGTCGATGTTTCCTCGAAGTTGGTGAAGTTGGGACATAGTTGAGACTTGAGATGGCCTAGAACATTAATCCTAACTAGTGCCCTAATGGGCATATAAGGAAAAAGTATCACCTCCAACCCTCTTCACCAGTTCTAATATCATCTCCTATGTTTGTTGTTGCCACTCTTTTGTAGAGAGCGTGTTGTAACTACTATTTGAGTGTATATTGTATATAATACATATGTTGAACTGTATTTGTATATGTGTATTACACATCTGACCCTTGCAAGCAACACGTTGTATTTGTTAGTGTCCATTTAGCTAAGTTGTTTAGTCTCTTTGTTAAATGGGCCCAATGGTGTCTTGGCCCGTTAGGATTTGTCTTGAGTCTGTATGCTTCACCCTTATCCTATTTATAGGAAAGAGGGGCTGCCCTTCTATCAATAAGAGAAATCTACATAAGGGAAAACCCCCATCATTTCACCTTTCCATATGGTTTCTGGGCAGCTCCTAACCCTGAGAGAGAGAGAGAGAACACAAAGGAGAGTTGCCTCCCTTGCAGGTGGCCATCGCCCTAGGCGTTGCTTGGCTGCCCGTAGGGATCTCCTACCCCTGTTGCTTCTAGGAGCCGTCTTCATAAAAACAATAAACCTTGCTACTAGATCTGCATAGACCACCATGCCACCGCCATTATCTTTTGCTTTTGGGGTCGCAATTGCTACCCTATTTTCCTCTGTCATCTACCCCACCGCCAATCTACACCGCCGTCATCTACAAATCTGCAGATCTACACCGCCGTCATCTACATCTCTGTTGATCTATACCGCCAACATCATCCATGCTACCACCATTGAGATCTAACCCCAAACCTTTGAGAAAAGTCTCCTTTTTTGGTTGATATTGGAGATATATGATCCCTATATTGTTATGGTGGAGATCTGAACGGTTTTATCCACCCTTTGCTGCTGTCTCGGGGTTTTCTGCTCCTGTTTTACAACTAACAGGGCGTGTCGTTGTTTGACAAGGTGTGTCGGCGGATTTCTGCTTCGTTGTGACTTGGTTTGCGAAATATGCCCAGCGACACTTCGTGTTACTTAGGTGACACGTCGTGTTGCTTACACGACACGACGTGTCTCCTGCGATCTGCCTTGCTTCCGTCCTGAATTTGTTAGCTGACACGGCGTGTCGCCCTACGATATGGTGTGTTGCCTGCTTTTTGCTAGCAATGACTTGCTACATGACATAACATGTCTCCCCAATGACATGAAATGTCACCTGCCACTGCTGCTACATCTTAGTGTGCTACATCATCTACAACTATTCTATTACATGGCAGATGATTTTATACATGGTGATTCCCTATCTTTATCATTACTAACAACACTTATCTTTCTTTTTCCAACAACTTTGTATAGTTTTTTGTTCTTTGACCCCCACCCTTTCCATCCCTACATACATATTGCATACTTCAATGTTTATATTACCCCTCCCCCATATACACATTGTGCCTACTGACTAATCAGATCTAATTTGTTCTCTAATCCATATTGAGGGGGCTTCGCCTCCCCCACCCCTAGATTTGTCGGCCACACAAATATCCTTTTCCGGGTTGCACTAAGATCTACATATTTTTCTACTCAGATCTATCTAATCGGATCATATTGCACACTGACCTGAGTTGTCAGTTACGTCATTCACATATTTTCCTGCATAAACACTACCTCTACCATTGTTTTTGACTCTCCATCCCAACCACTTTCTTGACTCTTTTTGTGGTTGGCATGAGGCGTCAAACAGAGGGTGATGAGTAGAGGAAAGAGTGAGATGGAGGAGAGAAGAAGAGGATTTTAGTTCTACTGCTCTGTGGAACTTCATGTTATTTTTGTAGCTACTATGTGGTGTTGCTTTTGCTGCTATGTGGATCCTTCTTCTACCATTATTGATATGTTTACCTTATGAAGAGCTTGAGAAACTTATTCATCATCATCTCGACTGTTGCTATGAAACTATCTACTTCACTTATGCTATCTTTTGATTGATTTTTCTATCTGGTGAGTTACTCTTGCTACTTGTTCTATGCTTCACACATTTTATTTGCTCTTATGTGCTTTTACACTATCTTCTGTTCATGCCTTATTTGTAAGTTGACTCTCTACTTGACCGTGCTCTGTTTGCATATTGACTCTTTGTCCGTGTCCTGTGCACTTCGATCACTGCTGCTACTATGAGCCAACACTCTGTGGACTGACGTCTGCTACTATGATGGAAAATATATGATGAAAGGAGATGATGATGGTACCTTTAGCGACTTACATGCTTATGATGGAGCTTCATGTTGGTTCCTAGATGGGTGATTGGATGCTCTAGAGGGGGGTGAATAGAGCTGAATGCACTTAAACAAAATTCATTAGACCTTTAAGTTATATCACAAGATAAGGTTGCTAAATAGGAAATTTGAGTGCTACTAAAACATGCATAGCAAGGGAGAGAGAGATTGAACAAGCACCAAGTGACAAGCTATGTAGAGTGGTTTCACACTCCAAACTAGGAGTATGTCAGTCCACTACCTAGAGAGGTCAACCTCTAGGATTTTTTAACCATTGTACTCTTATATTCATTCATAAGACTTACAATACATGACCCACTAAAAGACTTACCTATCCAATACAAAGAGTCCTCAACCTTACCAAGGACTTATCCACTTTGCAACGAGTCTTCGACCTTCTCTAAGGATTTACCCACTCTTGCACAAGTCTTCAGCCTTCTAGGAATTACCCACTCTTCTTAGATCTTCAATCTTTGACTTCATCTTCACTCAGAGAAGCTTCCACCAAGGACTTACCCACTTGAGCAAGGAGTCTTCTGCCTTCACCAAGGGCTTACCCACTCTTGCTCCAAGTCTTCAGCCTTGATCTTCACCAAGGGACTTCTTCCCTTGTTCTTCTTCACCTCTCTTAGCTAAGAGAGAGAACCTTCATCTTCATGGTTGAAAGGAGACAATGGGAGGTGGTGGAAGTGAGAGCCTCACAAGATATACATGTAGGATGAGCTCTCTTACAAATCTCCTACTCACTCTAATGGATGTAGCAAGTGATTAAGCTTAGAGAGAGAGAGGAGGCTATAAGATCACTCAACTATAGAATAGGGACCTTCATAGTGCTTGGCTAACCATGGGATGAAGCCTAAGGGGTCATATTTATAGCTGGGGATGCCTCTTAGCCTTCGGGAATACTTAAGAACAAAAACTAGCCGTTTTTTGGCTTGCAACAGATATATTTACGATTGTTGCAACTCCACAACGGCTAGAAATATTTTTCTGCACTTTTCCGTACAGTGCTATCGGTTGAGTTTCTATAAAGGTGACTCGACCGAATTCACTATGCGACAAAGCTAATTTGACCAATCGGTCGAGTTTATCCTAGATGAAACTCGACCGATCACTTAAATTAGTTTTTTTGCAGTGCAGGGATCGGTCGAGTTCTGTGAAGTGGCAACTCAATCGAACCATGACATTCTCAAAATTCATCAAGGATCGGTCGAGATTGTAACTCGACTGATAAAGTGCCTGTAATGAATTTCGGAAAATGTCATTAAAATGCTTAAATATTCGATCTAAGCGCTCCTGATTTTTTCTAAGCTTAATTACAAGTCATACAATCATTACAAGTGATTTACAACATGATTCTAATGGATTTACATCATATTCTAAAAACGTACACTTGTATTGACTTTAACTTGTCTTTTCTCCGATTTGAGATGCACAAATTAGGGCATTTGGAGTGTGTCTATACCTAATCTGAAATCACTCAAGTAGAGACATTAGACACAAATAAGTGGAATGGTCAGTCATCATCAAAACAAGGGTTTAGTCAATTTAGACCTAGAGTCAACATTGACTAAATTGACCTTGAGTCAACACATCATGCTTTTCTTCTTCTATTGTTCATCTTGGAGTCTTTTATTGCTTGTTAACTTCACAGACTAGTCTTCTATCTGGCTACGTCGTCTACTTTCTGCTGATGTGTGCCAACACTCTCTGGCTTGTCCGTGCCTTGTGCTTGTTGACTCTTTTCTTGTCCATGCTTTGTATGTGCGTTGACTACTGCTTCTTGTATTCCAACACTCTCTGGTCTACTTCATGACGATAACGACTGAGCTGAAGACCATGATGCCTTCTTGTTGATGTTTACTTCTGCTCTAGATGCCACTTCACACTGATTAAAAGCTCCTGCTACCTGCTTGTGTACCCACTTTGAGATTATATGATAAAGAGGGAGTATTTGAGTGTTTGGGTGATTTATTGTAACATTGAGGGAAAGAATTTTTCTTGTATGGACTTCGTTTATCTTTTTTTGATTCTTTGTCTTTAGTCTGTCTATTTACAAGCTGAATTGGGATTCTCCCAAGCTTCAGCTTGTGGGGGAGCGTTAGGGAGTCTATTTAGCTGAGTTGTTTAGTCTCTTTGTTAATTGGGCTCAATGATGTCATGGCCAATTAGGGTTTGTCTTGAGTCTGTACAGTTCCCCCTTATGCTACTTATAGGAAAGGGGGATTGTCCTTCTGGATATTATGTCTTTGTGGGGGGCAATCTAGTGTCCTAGAAAAGCAAAAAGCAAACAGTGGTAGCCCGATCTAGCGTTGAATCTGAATACAGAGCAATGGCTCATGCAACCAGTGATCTCCTATGGTCCAAGAATATCATAGAAGAGCTCGAAATCAATCAGTCTGAAGCAATGCAACTCAGGTGTGATAATCAAGCTGATGTCCACATTGCTTCCAACCCGATTTTTCACGAACGGACCAAACATATTGAAGTTGATTGTCATGTCATTAGGGAAAATGTACAAGATCACCAAATTTACTTATTCCACTCCGTTCAGAAGATCCAAGTGGCTGATCTTTTTATAAAATCCCTCAATGGATGTCAGGTAAAATTCTTATGTAACAAGCTTGGTGCCTATGACATCTACGCACCAGCTTGAGGAGTGTTAGAATAATAAATATTTATTTCCTGTATTCATTATTCTTCATTTCCCCGTATATTCTCTGTGTATATGGGATTTGTCCCACACTGTGTAAACGAGTAATAGCCACCACCTGTGTCTATATATACAGGTATGCCCTGTAAATACAAAGGCATCCCATTCCGCACACTAATTTATTTAATCTACAGTTCTCTTCTAAACAGAAGCACTACCATTTTGGATGGTTGCTAAAACAGACAATTTTATGCATCTGTTGAGAATAGGAAAGACCTTTCATTCATATGCTTGTTACATACATCATTCGTTTATCAATGTGAAAATAGTTAACATTCCGATTGGTGTCTGCAAGCAGATGGTTCTCTGCCCTGTGTTAATTGGTGCATTTGCAAACCAGTATTGCAGCCAAGTGGTTAAATTTGTATCACCTATGATGCCACTCATTGCTGTTGCGACATCTGCGACTCTCTGTGGGAGTGTGGTTGCTCAAAATGCATCAGCAATTCTGTCATCCGGTTTTCAGGTGGTGCTTGCATCATGTATCCTCCATACCTCAGGTTTTTTGTTTGGGTATGCTCTCTCCCGACTACTTGGCTTGGATATTTCTACATCACGAACTATATCCATTGAGGTCGGCATGCAGGTATACTTGATGACACTTAATCTTTAGTTTTGCGCCTTTCTCCAAACATTTAGTTTAATGTGAAATCTTTACTTTTGTACTTGCTGATTTTGCCAATATACTATATGTCCATAATCAGAATTACAATGTTACCATAAGTGGGTTATGGATCACTGAAAATTACTATAAGCATACTGCAGTACAGTTTTAGATGTTGTCCTAGCACTATCTCTCTTTCATGCTAATATATGTCTTCTTACACAAATGGTGAACATTCATATAATAGAGGGGAAAACCTCTTTTAGTTGATAAATGTACAGGGTTGATCATTCTTCAGTCGAAAAATATCTTTTGTAAGTAAAAGAGACTGACAAGATATTGCTAATGACTTGCATGCAGAATGCATTGTTGGGGTTGGTTCTCGCTTCAAGACATTTTGCAAATCCCCTTACTACAGTTCCCTGTGCAGTTTCAAGCGTCTCACATTTAATATTTGGGAGTTTTCTGGTTGGCATCTGGAGATGGATGAAACTATCAGACTCCAGGAAATTATGATCCTCAAGTATGCAGATCCATTCATTTTGCATTGATGGGCTTTTCGGTATATAGATTCTGTGTTAGCATCAGTAACCTTGCATATTAATTTCTTGTTGTCCGGATGACATAATCATATCACTGTACAAGCATGATTTCTTCTTACTAGGATTTTTATCATCAAAATATTATGTCCACTAGAATTCTGTTTTGCATGTCAGTCATAAAGTGGCTAGAAGCTCAATTACCATAAATTTGATGCAACGTTTATTTGGTTTTCTTTTTGGATGCAGGGATTCCGTATCTTGACGTTAGTTGTCCGAGGAAGAACAAGTTACCAAAAATGATGATTTAGTAACAGGGCATTAGTATAGTCTGGACATAGAGAAACCATGGAACTTTAAAGAAAATATAGAACGGATAGAGTATTAAATCTGTGAAATAGATTTGTTTATTGTTACCTGAACAGTGTATACCTGATATCTTAAAAAAGGAATGAGAAGTTAAATAATTTCTTGAGAGGAGAAAAAAATGGAGGGTGGCCGCAATTTGGATACCAGAAAAATCAGTTTGACTCACATGGTAAACATATTGGTGACAATGGTAAAAAGATTGAGTCCCAGTGTCAAATAATCTGGTCAACATTCGGATTTTTCTTATTGGCCTATTTGGCCCAAATGGTGACGGTATGGACTCAATTCAATCAACATGTCTTCTTTTTCATTGACATCTACTGACAACATTGATATTTTCTGAGTACTTGAGGGCAAGTATGGATCATTTAGGAAGAATAAGATTTTGAATGTAGGTTTGCCTATGGGTTTGCCGGCTTACTCTCATTAATGCGAGTAATGATGTGAGTTCTAGTAGAGCAAGGGGGCTACCACAAATTTCAGTGGAGCTCACATGGGTATGATGTGAATATATATAATATACAAAGGGATAAATATAACACGGCTACTGAATCAGATGCATAAGTAATTCCAAGGTTTTTCTCACAGCAGATTGAGTTTCCTTATTATGTATTGGCTTTCCGAGTTAACTAAAAGCAAAATGGCAACATGTACTTGGCAGATCCAAACATGTCCCATTTCCCTCCTACATATGGGTCATATCTTACATGCATCCCAGAGTATGCACAATGTATATCGGGTTCAAAACTTATTTTTACAAGTGCACAGACCTGTTTGGAGTGTCCTTTCTTGTAAATAAGAATTCTATTGACTACTTTAGTTTTAATGCTATATATGGCAAATCTACAACTTCTTCAAAATCTCTTTCATATTTATGATTAACTTGCCTAGAGTGAAACATGTCTATGTCACTAAACTTTTCCATTTTGGGTAACAAATCATCTATTTTTATCTAAGTACATAGTTACAGCATAAAAATTTATCAAGCTAATTTAGCATATATAATATAAAAATCTAATTTCATTAAGAATAGAATGTCATATGTTTGCATGAATCTATAGAAGTTTATTGGATAATTTTTTTATTATGATTTGGTAATATCTAGTGTAATTGTATCTCAAGTTCTCAACCTAGTTAAATATCAAGATAATGAATAAAAGTACACAAAAAGAATATTTTCTTTAATTTTTCTATCATCATGCATAAATGTGATTGTGTTAATCATACCCTAAAACTATTTTGAATATATATATATATATATATATATATATATATATATATATATATATATATATATATATATATATATATATATATATTGAAATGCATAATTTTTGCGGCCTTTATAACATGACCTACAAATGTCCAAATGTGCTCAAATTTTGCGTTTGAGCTATTCACAAGATGTTTAAGAAGATCAACAGATTAAATTTTTGAAACAAAATATTGCATCATGAAAAACTACTTGAGTGTATTCTACTCCGAATACACTCGAGTGTATTCTAACCTGACTCATATATATAGAGTCAGGCTAGAATACACTCGAGTGTATAAATCATACGAATACACTCAAGTTTGTTTGCATATTGTTAACATATATATCTTGTTTTGTATCTTCTGTTATTAGTTTTGTTATTTCTACATTATGTGGAAATAACAAAACTAATAATAGAAGATATAAAACAAGATATATATGTTAACACATATCAAGGCTATTTTTTGCAAAACATAAACCATTGATCTTCACCGTCATACTATAACTAGGCTACATACAAATTTTGAGCCCATTTGGATGAGTGTAAGTCACTCATCCAAGGGCAACAAAATCGACACACGAAACTAATTTGAAATGCATAATGTCAGAAAGTAAAAGACGTCTAGTTGTTGTATTAGATAGGAGGAACCTTGCTCCTATATATAGAACAGGGAAGCGTACAAGCAATGTTCAAAATTTCGACGAAATTGTTGAAATTTTTGGCAAAATTTCTATTT